>OZ012735.1:878005494-879449336 GCA_963859935.3 Lathyrus sativus
AATTGTTTTATGTTAAAACTATATATAATAAGTAAAATATTTTATTTTAGTTTTATTAATATCAATATATTCTCTCTCTCACACACACATTTTGATCATTGTGAATTTTTTTCTTTGTTTAATTTATGCAAAATTGTTTTATGTTAAAACTAATATATATAATAAGTAAAATATTTTATTTTAGTTTTATTAATATCAATATACTACAAAGACTAAAATTAAATATTAGGTTTGATATCGTTTTTAGTCCTTTATCTATATCTCTGAGTTTATTTTGCTCCTATTTCTTTTAAAAGTTTCAATTTGATCCCTTAGGTTGTCAAACAGAATTAAACAAGTCCTTGCCATTAAATTCTCACAAACAACGTTAATGTTTACATGTGTGGCATCCGACGTGGCATTCCACTTAATAATTTTTTATTTTATTTATTTTAATGATGTGGCATTCCACATAATTTTTTCTTTTCTTTTTTTATTTATTTTAATATTAAACAATGACTAAAATTCAAAAAAGAAAGAAACTCTCAATATCTCTTTCCTATGTTCATGTCATCTTCTTCACGTCTTACTCCCTTCATAGCCGTTCGTTTTTTTCAATGACCTCAAATCAACCAAACCAAAAATCAAATATATCAGTACGTTCGTTTCTTCCTCCTCAATATGAATATAAACTTCTTATATCTCAGAATCCATACCAACAACATTATTCTCAGTTTCAATCAAAAAACCTAGATACCCAAAAATCAAATCAAATCAAACATTAGTTTTTGATGAAGTGTACGCAATCACTGGAGCAAATTCAATCCTTTCGATCTCACAGTAGTTTTTGGCCATGAATTTGAAGGAGGTTTAGAGAGCAATAAAGTTAATCTGACATATCATAAAACCAATCTCAGCGGCTTGCAATTTGACATGAGTGACTTATTCATCCCTACAAGCCATAGGAACATAACCAGCATCTAAATCTGAGTCGGACTTGAGTTATTGATTAACTTGTTCATGTTCAAAACTTGTGGAGGTTTCGTTTTCACATGGAGAGTGGATAGATATGTGGTTTTCAGAAGAAAAAAAAAAGACAAGGTGGGAAGAAAGTAAGGTTTGTGTGTGAAGCTGCGGTTATGGTGGATTTACAAGGTGAGTTGAAGGTTCTTTATAGAGGTTTGATATGGTATAGTTTTAATTGTGGAATGAGATAGACGGTGAATGATGGTCTAAGGCGGATGGAGAAAATAAGGTGTGAGGTTGAGTTGGGTTGTGCGGCCCGAGTTCGTGGTGGTATTTGTTGAAGGGCACAGCCGAAGTTACAGTGATGGAGAAGGTGAAGTTAGATGGTGGTATCGGTGACTGTTATGGTGAAGGAATGGAAGGGTATCGCTAATAGTGATGATGGTGAGATGTAGAAGAAAGAGTGTGAAAACATGTGGCTTAGAGATAAATAATGATTAATTTTTTAATGTGTTGTTCTGGAAAAATTTGAAGGATAAATGAAACAAAAATAACAAATCAATATTAAACACATATTTATTAACTTAATCTCCACGTCAGCGCCAGTTGTGCATGAAATGGATAGTTTGTTTGACTTTGACTAACAAATTTAACAGAAAGGACAAACATGACACCTTTTGAATACGTAAGGGACCAAATTGAAACTTTTAAATAAAAGAGGACCAAAAATGAACTTAGAAGTATAGGTAAGGATGTAAAAAGGGTATTAAGCCTAAATATTATATATATTACATAAATTAATTTTAACATAAATCAATTTCATAAAGACTAAAGTAAAAGAAAAATACCAAAATAAAATAAATAAATATTTATAAATATCAAAATAAAAGTAAAATTACTAAAATAAAAATTGATATATTTGTAGAAACTAAATACAAATTGAAACTTAGTTAAATCTTATATATATATATATATATATATATATATATATATATATATATATATATATATATATATATATATATATATATATATATATATATATATATATATATATATATATATATATATATATATATATATATATATATATATATATATATATATATATATATATATATATATATATATATATATATATATATATATATATATATATATATATATATATATATATATATATATATATATATATATAAAAATATATTAAAAATAAAAATAAAAGTATTTGAAAAAAATATTTATTAATAAAAATAAAAATAATTGTCACTTTACAATTATTTCAGTTAGATCCGAATTTCTTAAAATTACAAGGAGACTATAGCACATCAAATACTATAGTGAACATTAAAATATTTAATATTTAAAAAAAATTCATTTAGAATACTTAAACAATAAGTACGTCGGCAAAAACCAAAAACCAAAATTTAAAATATGAATCTAAATTGAGTAAATAATTTGAAATAAAGTGGGGAATATATATATATATATATATATATATATATATATATATATATATATATATATATATATATATATATATATATATATATATATATATATATATATATATATATATATATATATATATATATATATATGATTAGAGCAATGAAATAATAGTCTGAAGTGAGTACATAATGTTCTCTGCAACCCACGTTGTTGCAGGTTCCACAGCTTATAATGTTATAATAACATGCTTCTTGATTTCATGTTGTTAATTAATGTAATGTTCAAATTGCATATGCTCTTGTCCCTATGTCTGTTTTGTTTGTTGTTTGTTTGGGGTTTTCTCTTTCCCTGCCATACCTAAAACTTTTCTTCTTTTCAATTATTTTTCTCTATTCAATTATGAAATCAACCATTTCATTTGTCCTTTTCAACTTTTTTATTCAATTCATGTAGGAATATTCTAACTGATAAATCACACAATTATTTTTTTAAAATTTGGCATGATGTGGAGGATTTGAAAATCGTTTTAAAGTAAATTGGTAACAACAAAATACATGGTAGACATGGGCAATCTTTTAACTTAAAAATAGTATTTTCATAAGTTGTGGTAAACTCATGTGCTTTCTCGGTCTAATTCGAGAATGCTAAACTCATGTGTTTTCTCGGTCTAATTCGAGAATGCTAAACTCATGTGTTTTTTCGGTCTAATTCGAGAATGCCCTCTAGCATTTGAGTCAATAACAAATTGAGTGTCTTCGATCTTCTCTAAAAGTTGGGAAATAGGAAAATGAAGCTCTAAGAGGAGGTTGTGGAGCTAACATGATTTTGAAGCCGCATTAGCAACACCCCGGTACTAAGCCTCACACTGGAACGAGAAAGAATGGGTTGTCTTTTGGAAAACCATGAAATTAGGTTGTCACCAAGAAAATCACAATAACCCGAAGTAGATCAATGAGTGTCGGGACATCCACTCTAATTAGCATCTGCGTAGGAAACAAACTTCTCGGTGGGAGAAGGATAAAGATGCAAATCATATTGTAAGATTCCCTAAACATATCGCATAATGCATTTTAATGCAAGCATGTGCTCAGTGCATAAAGCATGCATGTGAATGCACACCTATTGGACATCATATGATATGTCTGAACGGGTAAACGTGAGATTCTGCAAAGCACAGACAAGACTCCAATATAATGTAGGATTGTCGTATGGAGTGCCAGTGTCAATTGAAGTAGTAGAAGATTTTTCTAAGGTCATGTCTGCTCGAGCAATAATGTCGTTGGCGTAGGTACTATAATTAAGAAAAAGTCCTTTTGCATGTTTGGTCACTATAATACCCATAAAATAGCTTAGTGGTCCCATATCCTTCATAGAAAAATTAGAGGCAAGAAACGCCTTGATAGAATTGTGTAGTTCATGAGAGGAACTGATGAGGATGATGTCATCAATATAAAGTAAGACATAAGTCATGTCAGAGCCATACCATTAGAAGAAGAGAGAGTGATCTGAGGTGTTGTGTTGAAATTCAATGGTGGAGACATAGTCAGCGAAACGCTAATACCAGGCACGAGGCACTTGCTTCAAACCATAGACATATTTTCACAAGTGGCAGACATAATCTGAGTGATGAGGATCATGGAAACCCAGTGGATAATGCATATAGATAGTTTCATGAAGATCACCATGTAGAAAGGCATTTTGAATATCTAACTGATGAATGGGCCATAACTTGGAGAGAGTGATGGTGAGAACAGTGCGAATGGTCGCAGGTTTCACCATAGGGATGAAAGTCTTATCACAACCCACTCTTACAATTTGGGACATGCCATCACCTACAAGTCGAGCTTTGTAACGCTCAAAACATCCATTAGATTTCTTTTTATGCCAAAAAAACCCACATATAACGAATAATGTTAACATCATAAGGTTAAGGAACTAAATCCCACATATTATTTCTAATAGAAGCATTAAATTCATACTGCATTGAGGATTTCTGATTAAGGTCAAGTTTATGGGTTTTGGGAAAATGGGAGATGGCACGGTCAGATCATCGATGATAACAGACAGTTTAAAAAGTTTCCTCAATTTGTAAATGCCCTTATGTTGCGAGTGGCCATGGTCCTAGTAGGAGGTGCGAGCTGAGTCGGTGGTATAGGTGATGTAAAGGTATTTAGGTGATTCGACGAGAAGGAAAGGGGAGTGGTTAGGGAGGCTGGTGATATATGGTGACAGTTAGGTATGGGTGACTCTTTGAGAAGGCCATCTGATAGAGACTTTAAAGATGAGTCCATTGATTTATAAGGGAGGGTGTAAAGAATCATTGAAATATTCATATGTAGGGAAAGGTGTGGAGGACACGCGGGCAAAGAAAAATTGAGTTTCATCAAAGATGACATGCCGCGAGATGCTGATTTTTCTGTGCAACAAATTAAAATATTTATAAACTTTATAATTAAGGGGAGACCTTAAGAAAACACACAGAGTCAAGTGGGGTTGTAATTTGTTGATGGTAATGGAGGGGAAAAAATGGATAACAAAGACAACCAAAGACACGAAGATGTATGTAAGAGGGATCACAATGATATGTGGAGCCAGGTTCCATGATGGTGGATAGCAAGTCAACAAAAATAGTGGATTAGATCTACTGAAGCATGGCTGCATCCAAGGTGGCCCACTGGTTATAATTAGGGTCAGTGACATGTGGTGGATGCTTGTTGTTTAAAGGCACAATATGATACAGGACTCGATGAGAGTGGGCATGAACATGAAATAACTTCGCTCATGTGGCGTAACAATCAATTTCCATTTCAAGCATACTAAAAATATTACTTCTAATGTTGGAAACAACGAGAGAGGGATGAAATTTTGGCTTAGCAGAGGATGATGGAGGTGGTGTTAGGGTTTCCACCTTGGGAGGAGGAGTCTTCATGTTTCTGTCGTTGTTGGAGGAGGCACACATGTTGCAAGCCGAGATGAAGAAAGGAACAAGTGGCCGTTGGAAAAACCTGTGGGATTATATTGGAAAGAGGGAAGGAGATCTAGAGGCAGCGTGGTTGGAGGAAGGGAGTGGACGGTCGTGGAAGGGAGGACAAGCGGTGGCGACAACGCAAAACTAAAAGGTATTATGGTAGCGACGGATGTGGAGAAGAAGCGTTGGTGGATGAGGGACTGCAGTGGCGGTGGCTTTTGAGGAGTGTTAGATTGGGATATTTAGCATTCTTGATACCATATAAGAGAGTGAGACCTATTTGAATAAACTTGTGTTTCTTTATAGAACAATAGAGATTTTATTGTATATATAGAGATTTACATTATATTACATGTTATAGTCAATGTGAGACTTATATACAAATATTATTTTAACAAATAAATACAAATTCTATCAAGTTGGTTGTTATTTGTTTTCTCTATATTGTTGCATGTATCAGCACTTCTTGTGTTGTTTCACAACTTCTTGTATTTGTACTCTAGACCTTTAGTGACTCATTTTCATTCATATATATATATATATATATATATATATATATATATATATATATATATATATATATATATATATATATATATATATATATATATATATATATATATATATATATATATATATATATATATATATATATATATATATATATATATATATATATATATATATATATATATATATATATATATATATATATATATATATATATATATATATATATATATATATATATGATGTTACCGGTTGATCAAAACCTGAGGTGGGCCAAACACAAGCGTTTGTGATGCTAAATGTGAAAAAGGAGAAGGGGGTGTACCTACAAGGCACTCCAATGCTAAAGTAAGAAAACAAGCAAGTACAAAAAATGAGTGTTTTAGGGTGAATATTGGATATCTGA
Source organism: Lathyrus sativus (assembly GCA_963859935.3). NCBI lineage: Eukaryota > Viridiplantae > Streptophyta > Magnoliopsida > Fabales > Fabaceae > Lathyrus > Lathyrus sativus. Next base: position 878,011,776 of record OZ012735.1, read on the forward strand.
CCCTCTCAAATGAGAGGGTTTTTATACTGTCCCCAGCGCTTGGCCATTGGTTCATACTTTCGGGGCGAGATAACCGTTTCTCGAAGAATAGGTAAATGTCAGAATTAGTCGTTGTGATGGGCAGGCATGCCCATAACTAGCTGTTGGCACGGGCTGAAGCGTCGTTACGGGCACAAGCGCCTTGGCTGCTTCTGGATGGTGGAAGCGTGCGTGACGGGTAAAGACTGATGAGGAGAAGTCATGTGACCAAGGGTAAATTAGCTAGCCTCTCCTGTTGGAGGGGAAGAAAGGTAAATTCTCCCCTCCAAGTGGTTGGGCTTAATAAAATTGGGTCATTCTAGGAGCAGAAGTGGATTGGGCCATGCCTAACCATTGGGACAGTCTAGAACAGTATCCCTCCACATCGTTGCTACAAAGCATAGTAGTGATGACTTAAGGATAGTCTTCTTTCTGGGCATAGTCGCCGTAAGCTTCCTTGTGTTCAGAGGAATCCTTGCCCCGGCGTATGAAATGTCGTTGTCGGGGAACTTAAGGTCTGGGGAGCCCAACGGTTGATGGGATCTGAAGAGTGGGGATGCCACGTTTGCCTCAAGTCATGTGCTACATTAAATGCGTCATGATGGCTAGGCTAGGGTCATGTTGATGCCCTACTCGTGTGTGCTCGTACACATGCCTGGTATTTGCCTATAAATAGTGAGAGGGTCCGTTCATTCTGAACTTTTGCTTCTCTCTTCTCTTGCTTACTGTTCCCTATTCTCCGTTGCTTGTTGCCTTTTAGTTTAGCTCCAACCACCGTACGACATCCGACCAGAGCTACTTAAGTCCAAAATCTCTTCCTCGACCAAGTAAGTATGTCAATTCCTTGGTTACTCTCTGTTTTTCTGGTTTGATGCTTTAGAATGCATGTGGTTAGAACTGAAATGAAGTAGTTCTAAGGCATTTTTATGGTGGCTATTGGCGGCAGACGGTGGCTCGGTCATCTCTCTGTTGTCGGTGTTGTAGTATCTGTTTTTAGGAAAGGTAAAATTAGTAAGCCATAGGTCTTAGTTGATCTCGAAGTAGTGATGGTACGGTGGTGTTCACTTTCGAAGGGGGCCCATGGACTCTGGTGGTTCCCCCATGAGAGTTATGGGTTTTATGCACGAGGATCTTTCCTCGGACGTGTCAAGGAGGACCCCCGGGTACTGATATTTTTTAGATGTGTCATTTGAGTAAAGCTTAGGTTGAGGATTCTGTCCTTGACCCTTTCCGCGCCCTTTCACTTGACTAGCAGCGGAAGAGTGGATTTGATTTTGTCATCGAATTCACTTTTTTCCTCTGCTTTTCAGGTAAAAGCGATGTCGCGTAGGTCTAACGAGGACAAACACCTCAAGGATTTTTCCGAGGATAGCTCCTCGGAGGATACTGAAACGGACGATGACACCTCGTCCCATGATGTTGGAGGGATGACTACCGCGAGGACATCGACCGATGAGTGGACGTAGCTGAGCCAATTGAGCATGCCTCGCTCTTCGCTTCATACACCGAAGACGCGTTTACTAAGGTGGGGGCTAGAGGGAGAGTGGAAGGTCCACTTCCCCTTAGAGGACAAACGTATATGCTTGGTGTACGAGGAGAGATTTCCCATGTACAAATATGTTTTTAAAGAGATAGGGCTAAGGTTGCCCTTCACGGACTTTCAACGGGAAGTCTTCATACATCTTGACTTGGCGCCTTCCCAACTGCACCCAAATTCCATTGCCTTCATGCGAGCGTATGAATTGGTGTGTAAATGCTTGCAGATCAGGGTCACCCTTCCACTCTTCTTCACCATCTTTCATCTTCAACAGTAGGTGTCGAGGAGGAAGTTCGGTTGGGTTTCCTTGAAACAGGAAAGGAAACTATTCAAACCTTTCTCTGAATCTATCTGGACCTTTAAAGAGATATTTCATGTGATCGAGTTGGTGTCAGAGAGAGCTATTGACTCGACCTTTGTGTGGGAGGTCTCAACGGACGAAACACAGGGAGGACCGGATAGACGAGGAGGGTAAAATAGTGTCCTAGAGGTTGTTTACATTCCCCTTCTGCTGGAGTGGGCTCACTTTACCCGTTCGACTGATAAGTACATAGTTACTCCTTATCAGTTGGTTGATGATGATCGGGCCAACTACGCCAAGCTGGTGGCCTTTATGGACGGCTTTCTTCTTGCTCAGTGCGTGACTCGCGCTGGGCAAGTACTTTATGAGGAAGATAGGGTGCTCCAGGTGGAAGCCCGGTACATTAATACTAAAGAGCTTCTCGGGTGTAGCACTTGCGATGAGGCTCTCAAACTTTTGGGTAGCTTCTCGTTTTTTCTTATTTTATTCGAGATGCTTTTCTTTCCATGTGCTGACATGCTCATTATTTTTGCAAGTAAAATATCTTCGGCACATGAGAGGATGATAAAGCATGCCCAAGGAAAGATGAAGGGTGGCGTTACCCTAGGAAGAAGTCGTCTTGGTCAACGAACGACTCCCTCACAGACAGGGTCGGAGACTTCATCATCAACTCCTTCGACCACTCAGACGTCCCCTCTGCCCGTGAGCTCGAGGTCCAAGCGCGCCCGTACGAGTGAAATTGTGGACCTCAGTCGGGAGTCTGTCAAAAGCAAGTTCGAGCTGCCTCCCTGCCTGCATAACAAGAAGTTCTTCGAGGGGTCCTCCCTAGCCGTTCCTCGAGCAGAATCTCTAAAGATTGAGGAAATAGATCATCCCAGCAAGCGGGCCATGCTTGCGCGGGATGCCTCTGCCTTGACGAGGATCCTGGAGATGGTTGTGGTATACACCGAGGACGGCTCTCTGCTTGAGCTTGAGCTGAAGAAGTCCCAAGCTGCAGTGGCGGCCGTAAAAGAAAAGGCCAAAAAGCTTCAGGAGGAGCGGGATATGGAGCTCAAAGAGGCTGCACGAAAGGGTCGCAAGGAGATAACCACAGAGAGGGACGCTCTGGCTTCCCAGAAGAAAGCCGCCGAGGACTTAATGGAGAAACTAAAAGTCGTTGTTGCCCCTGCTGAAGATGAGCCTGAGGAGACGAAGAAGTTGTTGACTCGGGCGGAGCTGGTTGCCCGGGTTACTCAGGACGAGGACAACCTTATGGCTATCGGCAAGGAGGCTTTCCAAAACACCGTGGGCCAATTGAAGCTGGTGAACCCTAGTGTCGAGCTGACTACCGAAAGCACAAGGTTCCTTTATACGGTCAAGGAAGGCAAAATAGCCGCCTCTGAGTTCCTCCTGTTCGATGAAGGTGGCGAAGGGCAGGGGCAGATGACCCAAGAAAAGGCTCAGCAAGAGGAGCAGTGAACCTTTCCTATTTTGTGCTTTGGCCTGCGAGCCATTTGAGTAACTCGTAATTTTCTTGTAATTTTATTTTGTGGGGTTTGGCCTTTTTTTATTGTATCACGCACAGTTGTGGCCCTTCGTGGTCGTGTTATATAATATGTATCAGTATGTTGTATGTTTATATCTTGTCTAATATTTTCTAAGTGTCCTGCGTCGTCCAACACGATCGTAAGAGGCACTTATTAATTTTTTATGTTCTGGGCATGCTCGATGGATGATGTTCGACAGTGCGGGGAACTGATCGAAAAGCCTGGGTTTTTTGCGAGCAAGGCAGAGCTCAGGCTACAATCGTGGCCTGAGCTCACGGTGTGAACTTTCCATATTATATGTCTGTTTGGATGGTCAAGGAATTAAACTGATTGAGTAGTTGGGAGACTTGTGTCTGGTGTGTGTGCTAAGGCAACAGATTGTGAGGTCGGGTATATTAAAGGTGGACAATGATTTTTGGTGATTATTAGAGAAAGTCAGATGTGGAATGCAATATTGGTATAACTGAGTTTTAAATATTTCAAAAATTGGAAGTATGTTGAATGGCTCCCTAAGTGTGAAATTGTTGTTCTACGTTTAATTCTGAGATCACAGCTTTTTACGGAATCGAAATCGGACACCCGAAAGTCATTTAATGATCGAAATTAGAATTTCGGACTGTCAGGTTTGCTAGGCGAGCAATATCCTTCGCCTAGCGAACAGCTCCAGGTGGAAGTGGCCGCTCGCCTCTGTGTTCGCCGGGCAAAGTGTCCTGGGGCAGAAGAATGTTGTTTCGTATTTTTGTCGTAACGGGAGAACCGTAACTCGGAATGACGCACTGTTTGAAGAGTTGGAAAGCTATTTCAATGCTCTATGTGATGGTGAAGTAGTGGCATGGAATTAAGTGATTTAGTGATGGACCATGTTTTTATTTGTAGTAAGTTCAGAAAGTACGGTTCGTGTTTCCGCCATAGCTCACGAATTGAGTGTCCGTTTGGCATGGGGCTTCCGAAGGAGGATGGCTTTAGGTTGAATTACCATTTGGGTAAAGCGGACGTGGTACCCGAGGTATTGTTCTTTGTGTATACCGATGACGATGGTAAAAGAGTTAGAACTGATTGAGCAATTTCGTGATATGAGTTTGGGTTGTGAAGAGACTTCTTATGGAGTTAGGCTTAGCATGTTGAAGCTTACTAATGGTGTTCTTGATGAGATTCAAGAAGGTCATAAATCTGGTTGAGTTGGTAGATTGGTTGAGTTTGATGAATTAAGGTCGAAAAGCTGATTTTCGGATTAATGGAAATGGTATCATGAGATGTCGTGATAGAGTTTGTGTCCCAGATTTTGTGAGTGGAATAAGAGTATTCTTGAAGAAGGAAATTTAGGTAGATTGAGTATCCATCCCAGTGCTATGAAGATGTAACCAGATTTGAGGAAATTGTTTTGATGACAATAGATGGAGAGAGAAGTGGTTGAGGATGTATATGCTGGTTAGACTTGTCGAAAGTCGAAGATTGAACATCAGAGACCATTGGGTCTGATGCAACTGTTGAATATTCCAGATTTTAATTGGAATAGTATTTCTGTGGATTTTGTGTCGGGTTGGTCGAAGACTGTGAGAGGGATATGATTCAATTTGGGTGATTTTGGATCGATTGACTAGAGCAGCTCATTTTATGCCGATGAGGATTAACTGTTCTATGTTGAAGCTAGCTGAGATGTATATTGAGGAAGTTGTGAAGTTGTATGAGATACCGTTGAATATCATTTCTGATAGAAATCTGAGATTTGCATTGAGATTTTGGGAGAATTTGCAGACGCTTTGGGTACCATGTCGAAGTTGAATTCTGCCTATCATCCGCAGACGGATGGATAGAAAGAGAGAACTATCCGGTCTTTAGAGGATTTGTTGAGAGCTTGTGTTTTGGGATCAAGGTGGTTCATGGGATAGTTATTTGTCGTTGGTTGAGTTTACCTACAATGACAGTTACCATTCGAGTATCGGAATGGCACCTTATGAGGATTTGTATGGTAGAAGGTGTAGGACCCCTTTGGGTTGGTATGAGTCAAGCGCGAGTGTTGTGCCTAGACCTGAGATTATGCAAGATACGACTGAAAAGATCAAGATGATCCAAGAAAAGATGAAAGTGTCGCAGAGTCGTCAGAAGAGTTACCCTGAGAAGAGGAGGGAAGTACTTGAATTCCAAGAGGGAGATCACGTGTTTTTGAGAGTTACGCCGATAACTGGTGTTGGATGAGCTTTGAAGTCTCGAAAGCTCACACCTTGTGTTGTTGGTCTGTATCAGAGTGGCGCAGCGGAAGTGTGGTAGAAGTAACATGTTAGACTGTTTTACCACTGTCATTTGTGAAATTGCATGATGTGTTTCATGTGCCTAAGTTGAAGAAGTACATTGATTCGGATGGATGGTATACAAGTGAGATATAATTTGATTGTAAGGCATTGCTTGTTCGGATTGATGAACGATAAGCAACCTTGAGGTAAAGAAATTGCCTTAGTAAAGGTAGTTTTGGGAGGACCAACTAGAGAAAGTTGGAATTGGGAACTTGGAGATCAGTTGAGGGAGTCGTATCCGACTCTGTTTCTTTGAGGTAATTTTCGAGGGCGAAAATCCTTTAAGTGGGGGAGAGTTGTAACACCCCAAATTTAATCGGAATATTTTAATTGAGAATATTCGTATTGTGGTGTTTTTGGTGGCTTTGTGAATTATTGAGGAATTATGCTTTTTGGAGTATTTATTTTGGAATAATAGTATGTAATATGGATTTATTAATATTATTATGAATTAAAATAAATAAAAGAGGAGGGTAAATTTGGCAATTAGAGGAGTTAGTGAGGATATTATGGGAAAATCCCAATTGTGTAGCCCAAGTCTATGTGTGAAAAAATAGAATTCTGAAGAGATTTAGAATTCATTTGTTAACCGTGGAAAGTTTGGTGGCCAGAGCTCAAAAGGAAAGGTTGGAGGCAGAAGATCCCAAAGTTAATCATGAAAGCTGCGAATCGACTAAGGTATGGGGAGTATCGCTTTTCATGATTTTCTATGTATGTCTTTTGATGTGTTTATGGTTGGTTTGGGGGTTTTATGGAGAATCATGGGAAAAAGGGATTTTGGCCTTCGTAGCCAAAATCTATCATTGAGATTTTGACCGTGATAAGATTAGAAGGTTATGCGAACAAGTGATCTATGGCCTTCGTGGCCTAGATCTATCATGGAAGTGGTAACCGTAAGGATTCTAAGGGTAGAGATGGGAAATAATGACCTTTGGCCTTCGTGGCCTAAACCTGCAAGTGTAAATCTAACCGTGAATTTAATTGAGGAATTAGGGAAGTTAATGATAAGACTCTGAGATTATGGCTTATGGTATGTAACACTGAATATTGATATGGGAAAAGGAAACCCTTCTGGCCAAAACCTTGGGTTGTGATATGTTTGACCCTATAGGAATAGGAATGTTCAAATGTGAGTAACTCTGATGCACTCAGAGCAATTGCAGGAAAATAGTGATTTAGGCAGTGCAAATGTTGTTAGTTTGGCCTAATAAACCATAGATTTTGTGTCGTTATCTCCGTATGACCTTATGGATGATTTAGGGATGTTTTGGGGGCATTGGGTAAGTGAATCGTATGAGGTTTTGGGCAAGAATCAGTTCTGGTCGTAACAGGTTTTGCTGTCATCGCACTGTTCGCCTAGCGAGCATGCCAGCGAAGACTCGCCACAGACTCGCCTAGCGAGCAAGCCAGCGAAGACTCGCTACCTACTCGCCTAGAGAGAAAGCCAACGAACGTAGCAGAGTTCGTGAAATTGATCGTTTTGCAGCGATGCCTTGATGTTTGATTCTGAGATTTCTGAGATGAGTTAACATGAGTATGACAGCAAGGAATTATGTGATTGATAGGCTATAGTATGAGGATTACCACGGGTATAATTTGATGAATTAATATGTGATAATATGGGATAATATTATGATGTAATATGAGATGATATGAGATAATATTATGAATTAATATATGATAACATGGGGTAGTATTAGGAATTAATGTATGATAATATGTGGTAGTATGGTGGGCTAATATGAGGATGACTATGATGCAAATATGTAATTATTATGATGAATTATATGACGATTTCCATGATGTGTGATGATGATGATTGTTATGATGAATTATGTGCTAACATGGGATATAATGATTTATGTGATGATGATGATTGTTATGATGAATTATGTGCTAACATGGGATATGATGATTTATGTGATGATGATGATTGTTATGATGAATTATGTGCTAACATGTGATATGACGATTTATGTGATGATGATGATTGTTATGATGAATTATGTGATAACATGAGATATGACGATTTATGTGATGATGATGATTATGCTGATGAGGTATGACGTATGATGAATATGATGAATGATGATGCACCATATGTTGTTATTATGAGGATTATTGTAACGTGTGCATCATGCATTCATGTGCATCCGGACTTCGGTTCAGGACCTCGATTACTTTGGCTTCAATCCCACTATGCGGATGTGAAATATTTTGATGTGCTCCGGTTCTCAAGTAGAATCGATCCTATTGATGGGGATCTATGGAGGGTTGATGGCCTAGTGTCCATCGAGCTGTGATGATTGGTACCACATGCATTGAGTCTATGTTGCATTTGCATTTATGAGCCTTTGTGTATAAATTATGATGTTGTGGTCTTCGAGGCCTATTGAAGGATATGAATGTGTTGAATATGAATATGACGCTGTTTATGCATTAATTGTTATACATTGATTATTATAAATTGTTGTACCCACCCTGCCTGTTTGAATGTTACCTCCACGTGGGTAACGTGCAGATGAGCAAGTTTAGCCGTGGACGCCGTCGAGGAGTCATTTTTGAAGGTTGAGTTATTAGTTGATTTAGGTGACTAGAGGGTCTTGCTCTGATATGTAACATCAGGTTGGGTTCTTTGAGTTGGTTTTATATCAGTGGGTTATTTTACTTATTTTCCCTTATGAGGAGAAACCTTGATTTATGCTCTGAGTTCTGCTGTTTATGATGTTTTTATGTATTTTGGGGAAAACCCATAGTTACGGAGTATGGACCTATTTTGATGACTTTGAGGAATGTACGCCCTTTTAGTGGCTTTTTAATGAGATTTACTTATTCACTCTAATTTCTGGGTTATTTTGCCATAATATTTTTAGGGTAGAAAAAGGGTGTTACAGCTGAAGATGAGCCTGAGGAGACGAAGAAGCTGTTGACTCGGGCGGAGCTGGTTTCCCAGGTTACTCAGGCCGAGGATAACCTTATGGCTATTGGCAAGGAGGCTTTCCAGAACACCGTGGGCCAATTGAAGCTGGTGAACCCTGGTGTCGAGTTGACTACCAAAAGCACAAGGTTCCTTTATACGGTCAAGGAAGGCAAGATAGCCGCCCCTGAGTTCCTCCTGTTCGATGAAGGTGGCGAAGGGCAGGGGAAGATGACCCAAGAAAAGGCTCAGCAAGAGGAGCAGTGAACCTTTCCTATTTTGTGCTTTGGCCTGTGTGCCATTTGATTAACTCGTAATTTTCTTGTAATTTTATTTTGTGGGGTTTGGCCTTTTTTTATTGTATCACGCACAGTTGTGGCCCTTCGTGGCCGTGTTATGTAATATGTATCAGTATGTTGTATGTTTATATCTTGTCTAATATTTTCTAAGTGTCCTGCGTCGTCCAACACGATCGTAAGAGGCACTTAGTAATTTGTTATGTTCTGGGTATGCTCGATGGATGATGTTTGACAGTGCGGGGAACTGATCAAAAAGCCTGGGTTTTTTGCGAGCAAGGCAAGGCTCAGGCTACAATCGTGGCCTGAGCTCACGGTGTGAACTTCCCATCACGAGCTAGGGGTTTTTCCATTCATGGTACTTTGACACAGCGGGCTCGATCGAGGAACTGCCATCGAGCATGCGTTGAGTATCTTAGACTGAACCTTGCTTAGATCCGTGTTGGTGGCGCAGCGCTTGTACCTGGGTGCTGGTACCTTAGCTGTAATATTGTTTCAGCTTTTCAGCGTTCCATGGTCAAGCTAATTCTTCTCCGGTAAGGTATTCTATGTAGTAGGCCCTGTTCTCCGTTTTTGCTCTAACGCGGTAGGGTCCTTCCCAGTTTGCGGCGAGCTTGCCTTCGCGGGAATCTTTGTGATTCCTCCTTAGGATGAGGCTGCCTACTTGGAATTCTCGTTAGATAACCTTGGCGTTCTTCCTAATTGTGATTTTTTGTTTAAGTGAGGCTTCACGGAGGGTTGCTCCTGATCGAACTTCTTCGACGAGATCGAGTTTTTCTATCAGGGCCTCGCTGTTTGTTTCTTCGTCCAAAGGTGCTTCAGTTCGTCTGGACGGCACGTGGGTTTCAATGGGGATTACCGACTTTGTCCCGTATGTTAGGAAAAAAAGGGTTTCCCTAGTTTACAAATGAGGTGTAGTGTGATAGGCCCAAAGCATGTTGTGCAACTCCTCGACCTGCTTCCTCTTTGTTTCGTCCAGTCTTCATTTGAGGCCTCGTAAGATTACTCTATTCGCTACTTCGGCTTGCCCGTTAGTCTGAGGGTGCTCGACGGATGCAAAGTGTTGCTTAGTGCCTAGTTGAGCGGCAAACTCCTAGAATGTTTTGTCCATGAACTGCGTCCCGTTGTCGGTGATGATTGTTTGAGGAACGCCAAAACGGGCAAAGATGTTTCTCTTGTAGAAACGAAGTATGTTTTGGGTCGTTATCTTTGCCAGGGCCTTAGCTTCTATCCATTTGTTGAAGTAGTCAATGCTTACTATCAAGTGCTTATTTTGGTTTGAGCCTACGACAAAGGGTCCCAGGATGTCCAGGCCCCACCAGGCAAATGGCCACGGGGAGGACATTGCCTTGAGCTTGTTGGGTGGTGCCAGAAGCATGTCCTTGTGCCGTTGGAATTTTTCGCACTTCTTCACATGTTTCCTTGTGTCATTTTGCATGGTCGGCCAATAGTAACCTACCCGAAGAGCTTTCCTCGCGAGAGATCTCCCACCGAGGTGTTGGGCGTTGATTCTTTCATGGATCTCAAGCAGGATGTGGGCGACCATTTCTTCTTCGACGCACTTGAGGAGAGATATGGAGAATCCTCACTTGTACATCTTATTTTTGACCAGGACGTAGGAGCACGCTCTACGCCTTACTATGATGGCCTCCTTAGGGTCGGATGGTAGTTCATTTTTAGTGAGGTAATTGTATACAGGGGTCATCCAGCAATGGTCTTCGCTGACGACGTGCACGTCGAGGGTCGTGGATTCTTTCTCAATGCTAGGTCGTGGGAGTATCTCCTGGATGACAGATTTATTTCCCCCTTTCTTCTTCGTGTTGTCTAGTTTTGATAGGATGTCTGCCCAGACGTTGTGTTCGTGGGGAACGTGTTTTAATTCCATGGAGGTGAACTTTTCCATCTTCTCCTTAACCAGGGACAGGTATTCGAACAAGTTGCCATTTTGACCTGGTATTTCCCCCAAACTTAGAGGGCCACTAGCTGAGAGTCGGTGTAGATGACGACTTCTTCTACTCCCAAGTCTTCGACGAGGCATAGACCAACCAAGAAGGCTTCATATTCAGCATGGTTGTTGGAGGTGGGGAAGGACAACGTGAGCGAAACTTCAATGAGGATTCCCTCCTCTTTTTCTAGGATGACACCTGCTCCGCTCCTCGCCGAGCTGGAAGCTTCGTTGACAAATATGACCCACTTGCGGGCACCCTCGTTTGGTTGGTCGAGCAAGGTCATTTTTGCTACGAAGTCAGCTAGTGCTTGTGCCTTCAGGGCCTTTCTGCTCTCGTACTGGATGTCAAATTTGGATAGTTTCAGCGACTATTTGAGCATCCTTTTGGACATGTATGGACGACCCAGTAGTTGCTTTATGGGCTGGTCCGTGTGTACCACGATAGTGTGGGCCAGAAAATAGTGCCTCAGTCTCCTTGCAACATTGATAACAATGAGGGCCATCTTCTCTATTTGTTGGTACCTCAGCTCTGGCCCTTGCAACGCCTTACTCGTGAAATAGATGGGTTTCTGCCCGTCAGGGGTTTCACAGATAAGGGCGGCGCTCATAGTCCAACGACGAGGTAGAGAAAAAAGGTTTCCCCATTTTCTGACCGAGATAGGACTGACGGTGCAGATAGGGCTTGCTTCAAGTGGATGATAGCTTTTCCCCATTCCTCTGTCCATTCGAACACGGCTTCCTTGTGGAGGAGTTTGAAAAAGGGAAGGGTGTGTTGGGCAGATTTGGCTATGAAGCGGGAAAGCGATGCGAGCATCCCTTTGAGGGACTGGATGGACTTTTTTGAGTTCGGCGTGGGAAACTCAGAGAAGGCTCTGCACTTGTCGGGGTTAGCTTCAATTCCTCATTCAATTAGATAGAACCCGAGAAACTTGCCCGCTCGCACCCCGAACACACACTTCTCCGGATTGAAGCGCATCTTATACTTCCTGGCTTGCTCGAAAACCTTTCTCAAGTGGGCCGTGTGATCGGATTTCTGATGGGACTTCACGATCATGTCGTACATATAGACTTCGAGCATGTCCCTGATTTCTCCTTAGAAGACTTTGTTCATCCATCCTTTGGTAGGTAGCGCCGACATTCTTCAGACCGAAGGGCATAACATTGTAGTAATAATTGCTCGACTCAGTCATGAAGGTCGTATACCTCTTATCGCTTTTTGCCATGGGTATCTGGTTGTAGCCCAAATAGGCGTCCATGAAAGATAGCAATTTAAAAGCGGCAGAGTTATTAAATAGTTTATCTATATTGGGGAGGGGATATATGTAACACCCATTTTAATTATTTAATCTTTTCGATGTTGTTTTAATACGACATGTCTTTTATGGGGATTATTTTAGAAGCCATAGCCTTTAATATTAATATAAAATAATTGATAATGATAATAATTTGATAATTAATAGTAATGGTATTATTATTATTACTATTATTATTATTATTATTATTGGAATTGAAAGAAATGAGGAGTAATTGTTTTAAGGGGGTATTTGGTGAGTTAGAAAGAGAAGACGATCAATTGGGAAAGAAGAGGAAGGAGAGAAGAACAAGAACAAGAGGAAGAAGAAGAAGGCTAGGCTGTCGGATTCTTGGAAGTTTTTCATCGATCGGAGCAACTAGTCGAGGTAAGGGGGAGAAACGGGTTTAAATTGGTGATTGCATGAATGGGGTAGTTGGGGATTCCTTAACCCCATAGGAATTTGATGATCATGATTAAGATGATGTAATGTTCTGATTGTTGTTTCCATGGACGAATGGTGTTTGTGTCGATGGGAATTTGGTGAAATTCTGTTATGCTAGCCTTGCATGTGATTATGTAGGGATTTGTTGGTGTTCCGAGTAGTTTACCGTTTAGGTCGGAAATAATTTAATCGGTAGAGTTGATGATTTATCGAGTGAGGTCTGGAATAAACAATATGGTTTAGTCGTAGAATACTAGGCTAAGACTACTGGGACTGGTGTGGTGAGAATCGGTTGAGTTTTGAGCTTCTGATGAATTTCTGAACAATGAGGTTTTTGTGAAATCGCAGACATTTGCCAGCACCTTCGCTGAGCGAGCTAGTAGCGAGCATTCACTAGGAATTCGTTAGGCGAGTTGGGTAGCGAACACTTCCAGTAGCCACTATCTGCATTCGCTAGCAGGTTCGCTAGGCGAATGAAACAACAAGCGTTCGCTGAGGCCTCGCTAGGCGAGTGAGCCAGCGAGCGTGACAAAATGTGATTTTTTTTTGTGTTGTTTTGCCTTGTGTCTCGTTTTGTGGGATTCCTTGGGTAATGATAGGTTGAGAGATGTTGCTTATGGGTAAAGAGAGTATACTTGATGTGGAAAGGTGAATTATGGAATATTGAATTTAATTGACAAGATTAATTGGTGAATAAGACATATATATGTAGTATGTATATGATGCATAGTGATGTGATCGGGAGAATCGTGTGTACTCAGTGTTGATTGGGGTTTCACTGTTATTTAACTTGTTTAATAATTGATTGGTGTGTATATATATACATGTGTATGATGTATGGGGATATGATCAGTAGGATCGTGTGCACTTAGTGTGCTTGATGTTGTGTGTTGTGCATTTGGGGTTATGCATAGCATGGTGTCTTGGTAGGGTTGAATCATGTCTCAGGAGGAGCGTAAGTGATTCAACCATACTCTCTTATGATGTTGATGAGGTGCTTCTTTGTGGAGGGGTGATGGCCCAGTGTCCATCAGTGATAATGTGCTCCCTTGTGGAGGGTGATGGCTCAGTGTCCATCAGTGATTGTGGGGGATAGATCATGTCTCAAGAGGAGCGTAAGTGATCTATCCTGTTTATGATGTGCTCCTTTGTGGAGGGTTGATGGCCAGGTGCCCATCGGTGATGAATAGGTGCTCCTTTGTGGAGGGTTCATGGCCTGGTGTCCATCAGTGATGACGAGTCGGTATCGCATGCACGTGTTGGGTTGCATTCTTGCATTGTGATATGTTGTGTTGATGGTTGGACAGTGGGTCCTGTTTAATGTTGGTGGGGTGATGATTGCTTATTTACTGCCTTTTATTCATGTATTATATTACCGATAATTTTGATCATGTTTTCTTACCCCTTTGTTGTTGTTGTGGTCTGTGCTTCTTCGGAAGTACAGATAATCCAGGTGCGTAGCTAGCTTGGATAGTGGTGTGCGAGTCGAGTCGTAGGGATGCTCTGATACGTAACACGGGGCTTTGGGAGTTTATTGTTTTCTGATGATTTTGTTTTACTCCGTGGTGTATCATGTTTTGTTGGAACCTTTGGTGAATATTTTGTATATTTTGGGCGGATGGTCGAATATGATGTATAAATGTATATATGATATTCCGCTGTTTATTTTTTTGAAAACCATATAATGAAGTGTTTTTGTTGAGCTTCTTTTGTGATATCCCGCTTTGGTGTGGCAACTCTGATAATTGTTTGATTCATTTGCAATTTATTTTAATTTTGGGGAGCGGGGTGTTACAATATACGTCTTTAGGGCATACCCTATTAAGATCGGTATAGTTAATACACATGCGCCATTTTCCATTATTCTTTTTAATGAAACATTGGACAGCCAAGTGGTGTACTTGGCCTCATAAATAAAGTTTGCCTCTAGGAGGTCTTTTACAGCCTGTTTGACAACCTCCGTCTTCTTCAGAGACTACCGTCGTCTATGTTGAGCCACTTCCCTAACGACGGGGTCGATAGTGAGGTGGTGACAGGCCACGTCAGGGTCTAGCCCGAGCATCTCCATGGCACTCCATGTGAACAGGTCTGCATTCTCTCGGAGGCATTCTCTCAGTTGTTTCCTCTCTAGCTCAAGGAGACTGGTCCCAATCTTCACTCCTCACTTGGGATCGTCACCGAGCAAGACAAGCTCGAATTCTCCATCCGGAATTGGGTGCATCAGATGGGCAGCTTCGGCGTTACTGGAGGGGATGCTCGAGGATGACTGGATCTCTTTCCCCTTTGCCTTCTGAGTCTTCTGGTTGCCTTTGGAGAAGTAGATGTCAAGGTCTATAGAATCGACACGGGGAAGCGGCTTCGCCTCTTCGATGCTGCTAGGCAGAGCGGGCTGGATATGAGTCTTCAGTCTAGTGGCGATGGCATTCAGTCCCTTGGACGCTGCTTTGAAGCATCTCGTTGTGGCTTCAATGTCCCCGTGTAGGGTTCTGACGAGGCCTTTGAAGGTGTAATATTTCATCTTCAAGTGTACCATTGAAGGTACGACCACCAGCTCGGCCAGAGTCGGTAGCCCGAAGATGCACTAGTATAGTGACAGACAGTCTATAACCAGGAATTGGACCTTGATTGACCTGGCCGTTTCAGCAAATCCAAAGGTTACAATGAGCTCAACATAACCCCAGGGCTTCGTCACCGATACATTGAAACCCTGTAGATGTTGGAGCAATAAAGCAGCAAGCAAAAATATTAAGTACCCAGTTTTTTCGTCTCCACAGAGATCGGTGTGAGGGAAAGAATGCCATTCGACAATCTCCACGTCTCTAAGCTTGGTTTTGAATGGTTTAGGATAAAAATGCAAAAAGAAAAACATAAAACAAGAAAATAAATACATTCTTAAGAAATGAGAAAACTCTTCAGGAGTTGTATTTCGTTCCACCCATCATGTACTAAAAAATATATGGATCAAATGCACGCAACCTAAATCGCTCGTCTATATCATCACGCATGGCTCACAGTAGAGGTTATGTCTACCGCAAAGTCGAGAGAACAAACGCATCGCCTCATCGGTGATGTCTCACGCAACTCGACAACACAGAGCATTAAGAATCGATACCCACATGAATATTAGTCCTAAATCTATGTCTAGAGTTTAGAATCTAACATATGTATCTTAGGCCGAGTTCGAACCGTATATATCTATAGAAATCCAAACCCATTAAGTAAAAAGTCAAGATAACCATCGATAAAGAGTTGTAAAAGAGATTTTATTGAAAGATTCATAAATATACATATAATCAAGATAAACTTACATACAAAACCCCAACAAATAGAGAGTACAAAGAGAAGAGAGAAGAAGAACACAAATCTCACGGTTTGTCAACTCCGATTGAAGTGAATTCGACTCCAGATTATTAAGATGCACACTCTAATGTTGTTTCTAAGATAAATCTACTCAAGGATGTTTTTGATGAAGTTGGGGTAAAAATTTCCCAACAACATAACCTAAAAAATTGTTGAAAAGTGACTTAAATAAGCAAAAATGGGTTCTCGTGTTCACACTGCGAACTCCCGTTCGCCCAACGAACATATGCCACCTTAGCTACTGCCAAAACAGTGTTTTCCATGCTTCTTGGAAATTTTTATTCGCCTTGAGTTCGTAGTGCAAACGCTTGGCGAGTTCGCTCGCCTCTAGTTCGCACAGCGAACATGACAGTAAACAACACTTGTTTCGACCATAACTTTTAAATTGTAACTCCGTTTTACGCGCGGTCAGAATCGTTGGAAAGCTTATTCAATTCTCTATAACTCAATGACAAAATATCATTGCTTATATAACTATAAAAATGAGAGAAAAACAATTAAACTCAATGATATTTACGCGATACACAATATAAACACTATAATGTAAACTATACAACATGTGCACAAAAGTTGAGGTTTATTGGTTGAATTAAGCCAATAAGTGCCAATTATTCACACTTAAAATCAGTATAATTTATCACTTATTAGTAGATCAGAACCCACGTAGGGAGTCAAATGTGATTCGTCCAACTGAAGCGTGGAGAACAGTTGGGAGCACATAATATCAACGTAGATGCCTTGGTCGACGAGGATTCACCGAACGTTAAAATTTTCCATATGAGCCCTAATGAGAAGAGGGATGCTGGCGTTGGGGGCTTCACCAAGGAGCTCCTCGCGGTAGAAGCAGATGGGAACAGACTCTCCCCGGACCCTGTCGAGGGTGGAATTCCGGTTCGAGCTGTTGCTGATAAGGTGCTCAAATTTCCTTTTGACGGACCCCACTATCACTTTGTTAAAACCTCATCTGGAGATGACCATGGCGGAGGGAAACGTCTCCCACGGGATGTGCGTGGCAAAATATGAAGGGGCATTGAGCCCCTCGGGATGCAGAAATCTTCAGGCCGTGAGATGCTCATAGCAACCTGGAGCTTGGATTCCTCGGAGGAAAGCACTTCTTCCTCGATCTTTTGGGATTCCTGGGCGTATGGTCGAGGAGCTTCCTTTCGTTTGGCGAACTACTTCAGATGCCCATCCTTGATAAGTATTTCGATGGCATCCTTCAGGTGGATGCAATCTTCAGTCATATGGTCGTGACTCTTGTGGAACCGGCAATATTTAGACTTATTTGGGTTTGGATGATATCTGCTTTGGGAACCGGACTCATGCTTTTCGGAATTCTGAGTTGGCGCACTCAGTGAGGATCTTTTCCCTTAAAACTGTCAAGGGAGTGTACTCGTGAAACCGGCTGGAGGGTCCCTTGTTGTCCCGGGGCTCACGAGGACGGTCTTCTCGTCTTTTATCTCCCTGAAGGACCTGGATGGTCGGGCGTTCTCACTGTGCCTAGAATCACGGGCAGAGATGGCAGCCTCCTTTTCTTCGTACTGAATGTACGCTTGTGCTTTGAGGAGGAAGGCATCCAGCATTGTCGGGGGCCGGATGCCTACAGCTTTAGCAAATTCTGTGTGGGGACGGAGCCTACGTTCGAGTAGAAACTTTTTCATGTCATCGGTGGTAGAGACCTGGACGGCCTCCTTGTTGAACCTTTCAATGTAGGCTCGGATGAGTTTATCTCTCCCTTGAATGATGGCTTCAGGGGAGGCTTCGGTCTTCGGATGGCAGCAAGAGGTCGTGAAGTGTTTGGAGAAGAGTCTCCCTAGTTGTCTCCATGAGGTGATGGAGTCGTCAAGAAGCCCTTTGAACTAGGTCATTTTCCCTTCCTAAGCATGGTCGGGAATAACCTGCACTTGATAGCGCCCCGGACGCCGCGATAATTTAGCAACGTATCGATATTTTTGATGTGCTCATTAGGGTCAGTTGTTCCATCGTATGTGCCTAGAGAGGGGGTTTCTCTAGTCCTTTTGGCAAGCGTAGGGCCATGATCTCCTGGGCCAACGGGACGCGAGGCTCGTTGTCGCTGCTGCTGGTCCAAGACGGGGAGCGGGCGTCCCGTCTATATGTAGGACGACGGGCTCGTCGAGGTTCGTATTCGGCCCTTGGATCTGGGCGAAGGCGAACCTTGGGACTCTACTTGGTGGCCTCTTCTGGTCCTCTTGGGTTGTAGGGAATGCTGGTTCCGGGGAGAAATGTGGTCGCATTTGTGGATGGTCAGGGTCTCTGGTTCTAGAGGTGTCTGATGGTTCCTCTCGCGCCGGGGAGGGGGACTCCGTCATTGCTAACCTTTTTTCCTCGGTGGAGGGGATCTTAGACGACTTGACTCTTCTAACGCTCCAATCCTTGAGTTCTGGTTGATGATTAGTAGGTTGGTTTGGTTGAGAACCTCGAAGAGGGCCGCCATGGCCGGGTCGGTGTTGGGCGGAACTGGAACTGAAAGGTGTTGCCGGACAAGTGGGGCTTCGCTGTGATTTGCACGTGCAGAGGATGGGGAAGCCATGGCTCCGTCCCTTTTTCGGAGGACATTGCCACCAAGAGAGGTGGTGGCCTCATCAGCATCAGTCTTGCTGGCGGGGAGAAAAGCACAGTTACGAGCATCAAGATTGTTGTCACGGGCGGCCGTGATCAGAAATTTGAAGAATTGTTTTTGTCTTGTGTTCTACAAAGAGAGAAAATATAGGGATGATAGTTCCCACAGACGGTGCCACTAATATTACCGGTTGATTAGAACTTGAGGTGGGCCAAAGACAGGTGTCTTGATGCTGGGTGTGAAAGAGGAGGAGGGGGTGTTCCTGCAAGGCACTCCGATGCTAAAGTAAGAAAACGAGCAAGAGAGAGAGAGCAAGTACAGAATATGAGTGTTTCAGGGTGAATATTGGATACCTGACCCTCTCAAATGAGAGGGTTTTTATAGTACCCTCAGCGCTTGGCCATTGGTTTATACTTTCGTGGCGAGATAGTCGTTTCCCAAAGAATATGTAATTTCCAGAACTAGCCGTTGTGATGGCCAGGCGTGCCCATAACTAGCTGTTGGCACGGGCAGAAGCGTGGTTATGGGTACAAGCGTCTTAGCTGTTTCTGGATGGTGGAATCGTGAGTGACGGACAGAGACTGACGAGGAGAAGTGATGTGACCAAGGGTAAATTGGTCATCCTCCCCTGTTGGAAGGGCAGAAAGGTAAATTCTCTCCTCAAAGTGATTAGGCTTAGGTAATTGGATCGTTCTGGGAGTAGAAGTGGATTGAGTCATGCTAGCCATTGGGCTAGTCCGGAACAATTATATATATAAAATAAAAAACATAAATAAGATCTTTTCAAATTGAAGTATCTAAAGTTTGAAGCAATTTTTAAATTAATATTTTATACTAAACTCACTTATTTACTAACTGCATTAAAAAAATTTTGAGTTATGAACTGTTGTTCCTTGACGCGTTTTCATCAAAAACTTCTAAAAATGGATTAAAATGATATATCTACAAAGATAAACACAATATTATTGAATTAAAAACATAAACACAAAAACAATTGGAAACTAATTCATAAAGCTAAGTGCAATCAACATTATGGTAAAGTAGTGAAATAAAAAAAATTAACCATTCACTCAATTAACACTATTCTACACAATTATAATTGAAAACCATACATTAACCTCTAAATATCATCAAATTAAACTAAATAGAAAAAAGAATAACCATTGAAGAGAAAACAAAAGCCTAACAATCAAAGTCTGAAAAATCAACAAAAATTTTAAGTTGATTAGATGACAAATTAATCAGGAATTCTCAGCTTGAATCTACTTGTGACTCTTTAGTCAGTTTTTTTGAGCAAGAGACTTCATTCTTGAAAGCATATATACGTTAGTTTGGGTGACAAAGTGGTTCTTCTTAATTTTGTGCTTAATGATATTTTCATATTTTTCTTTCCTTTTTTATAATATGTTTGTAAAGGTTTGGAAGAAGCTTGTTAGGTTATAAAGAAATTATTTTTTGGAGGACGAGTGAAAGGAGCTTTAAAGATATCCAAGAATAAGTGGGATGATGTTTTTAAGCCAAAGAGTAGAGGAAAGGGTTAGGATTCAAGGACATCTGGCTGGTTAATCTAGCCTTTTTTGTGAAGTGGCAATAGAGGTTTCTGACAGGTGCATCAGGCATTTGGAGTTATATTATTGTAGCTAGATATTATGCACTAGTTGTTTCCTCTCTTTGTGTGTGTGTGTGTGTGTATGGGGGGGGGGGGGGGGGGGGGGAGGGGTTGAGTTCTACATCTTCTTGGTAGAAAGATATGTCTCTTCTTGGGTTCAAATAAGATGATAACATAGACTGGTTTGTTTACGGTATCCTTAAGAGAGTTTAGTAAAATACCCAAACTTCCTTTTAGAAGGAACCTTGGTTAGGTTCCATTTCCTTAAAGACTAATTTCACTAGTCTGTTATCTAATTATGTTCAGTTCGATGGATTGGTGGAAGAGATTGGTTTGATGGTTAATAGGGACCTGTTTTGGGATATTAGGTGGAAATGACCATTTTTCTTAGATAGATACCTATGTATGAGAACCATCTCTCTCAACTTCGAGACGTTACTTTTTTCTTGAATATAAATAAGTGAATTTGGAATCATTATAGAGATGATGCTTTCTTAGTTGCATATGATTACCGTGTTTATAGGGTTTGTTCTATCTCCACTTCAACTTCTCTTCCGACTGAGAATTTGACCCCCTTCTTATCTGGACAAGTTGGGCTTCTTATATGGACTTGGTCTTCCCCTGACAACGTTTGCAAGACATACTACCTTCTAG
This sequence comes from Lathyrus sativus, assembly GCA_963859935.3. NCBI lineage: Eukaryota > Viridiplantae > Streptophyta > Magnoliopsida > Fabales > Fabaceae > Lathyrus > Lathyrus sativus. Next base: position 878,032,550 of record OZ012735.1, read on the forward strand.
AGAGAACTTTCCTAAAAGAGGGGTGATTACTAATCCTAGTCAAATCTGTTGTCCCTTGTGCAAGGACTTGGTTGAGTCAGTTTCCCTACTTTTTCTTACTTGTGAGCTAGCCATGTCTGTGTAGTATATGATATTCCAGTCGTTGGGGTCGCAGGTAGTTATTTCTAATGAACTTGAGGTTATTTTTAGTATTTTTTTATTTAGGGGGAAGGTTTATGTATAGAGATGATTTTCTTATGATTTGGCTTGTTGTAGTATGATCTATTTGAAAAGCCCATAATGATGTAATCTTTAAGTGAGTTACAAAAACAATGAAAAAGGTGGAAGAGAAATTTTGTTTTTTTGCTCAAAAGTGGTTTTTAGGTAGATCAAGGATGAACTCTTGCACTTTCTCTGACTGCCTTCGATCTTATCCTTTACCTACAATAATAGCAGATCAAGTGTTTGCATTGATTCTAAGGTAGACATTGAATTGTGGTTTTAATGCTTTCTTGATTGGTTTTGATCAATTGGTGATGGATATGACGGTATGAGATCTAGCTACTTTCTAGAGAGGTTTTGTTTTTAGTTGCTTGGACCTTTATATGCAGGGCCACATTTGTTCGTTGTGTTTGTTGGACGATTTTGTTGTTGTTGTTGTTGTTGTTGTTGTTGTATTTGATTTGTTTTTTAGGTAGTCATTTAGACACTTCTTGTGCTTTGTGACTATTGTTTTTGTACTTTTGTGATTTTCACCCCTTTTAATATATTATTTTTTCATTATAAAAATAAGAGAAGATGGAACCCTAACAATTAAATCTTAATGAAAAGTAGATGGCGATTAGATGAATACATACACGAATCTTGAATTTTTAGATTCTTAAAGACATAAAAAGAGAAAGATTTTGACTAATCGTCAACAAAATATTGAGATATATATTTTGACTATTCGATAGCAAAATATTAAGAAAGTGAAAAGGAATTAGTGTGAGAGAAATTTTTCATGAGATAGAAATCATAAGTAATATCCTAGAGAAAATTTCTCTGGTTGTGACCGAGAACAAAAGTGAGACATCATCGTCAAATAATTTTTTATGTTGTTTACATTTTAAGTAATAGATTGTTATATATATATATATATATATATATATATATATATATATATATATATATATATATATATATATATATATCACTAGTGCAGAAATGACTTTTTACATCGGGCGAAAATGACATTTTACATCGGGTATGGGTCCGATGTAAAGTCAGGCGATGTAGTAAATCAAAGACATTTTACATCGGTTTTGGTCCGATGTAAGAAATTAGAGGTGGACACGGATCGGATTCGGTCGGATTCGGCTCCAAAATCTCAATCCGATGGACACCCGCGGTTAGCTATTATAAACCCACTTCCGACCATTTTCTTCTGCGGTTAGGTCGGGTGATCGTTTCTTCAGATCACAGTTTAATCGGTTCGGATAGTTCGATTTGTTAATGTGTGAATAAAAAATATTAGCAGTTAAAATCACATAAAAACTAGAGAGAAAAAGGGAAGAATGTGTGCAAGCAAAAATGATGGAAAGATCTTAATTTTGATGGTGTATGTCAAAATAGATGTTTATAAACACTAAAATCATATAAGAATAATGAATGAGTAAAAGAAAATTTAAAGGTGAAGTTATCAGGGTGGAGGGAGTGATGAGTGAAGAAAAGAAAACACAAAGAAGAAAATTGTGAGAGTGATGGTGGTTTTTCAAGAAGAAGAAGAACTCAGGAAGAAGAAGAAATATATTTTTCATTTAAAACAAATAAATATATAATAGTATAACATAGTAGTAATATTTTTTTTTAATTTTAAAAAATTAAATTGTTGTAAGAGATTATAGGTTACAGCTACGCATGCTACATCATAAGAAAAGATGAGGCACACTGCTCAACATTTTTCTGACAGATCACATGTAAAATTAAAACTGCAATTATTTAATATATTTCAATCGGTCGGATTTGGGTTTAATTAGATCAAAACGTAACATCCAATTCCGACCAACTGTATCCGTGGCTGAATAAAAAATCGACCCGCAGATCTGTGGATCCGATATGACCCGACCGAATGCTTGCGGTTTTTCTCGGTTGAATCAGATTTCGGTCGGTTGACCATTTCTTGTCCACCCCTATAAGAAATACACCAAGCACATCGGTTAAATTTTTAAGTCTGATTTGAAAAAAAAAGTATAATTGTAAATCTTAATTATAAAAGGGTGTTTTTACATCGGTTGTAAGGACAAACCGATGTAAAAGGTAGACTTTTTACATCGGTTGTGTGGTTAACCCGATGTAAAAAGTACTGTAGTAAACAAAATAAAATGTCAAAACTAGACTTTTTACATCGGTTCTCTTGTTTGACCGATTCGAAAAGTCCTAGGTGACACTTTTAACATCGGTTATGTGTTTAACCTGATGTAAAAAGTATTGTAGTAAACAAAATAAAAATGTCAAAACTAGACTTTTTACATCGGTTTTGTGTTTAACCCGATGTGAAAGGTGGTTTTTTACATCGGTTATTTTGTTCTCCCGATGTAAAATATACTGTTACGAGTATAAATTATTTGCCTATTTTTTAGCCGTTCCTTGTAACTTTTTTGGTACCTAATTTTTCATATTTTTCCAACATCACACAGACCATAATTAGGTCGCTATTTTTTTATAGTTTCCCAACATCATATATACCACATTTAGGTCGCTATTTTCATAGTTTTCCAACATCATATAGACCATATTTAGGTCGTTATTTTCATATTTTTCTCACAAATCTAATTTTATTGCACCAAATATCTAGTATACACATAATTGATTTACAAAAGTACTGATATAAGATATACACAAATGTACTAAATTATAAGGAGGTTTACACGATGGACCACTACAACAACAAAAGGCTTAACCTTTATATAACTCAAAGAAACATGTTACCCAATGGAGTCGCAAATCATACAAATCATCTTTTGTTAAGTTCGTTGGGTCATCAAATACCTACAACACATAAATAACAATAGAGTTATTCTTTGAGAATTCACATTAAGTTGCAAAACGTAAAGTAAATAACAAATTAAAGTCATTTTTATTACCTTCATCCAAGAATTGGTTATATTGGCAGAGACAATATCCAACGCATTTTTCATCACATAATACCCACAATCATTAGAGTTAGGTTGTTTCCTTGTCTACAAACGAATGACATAATTAATGAATACTTATATGATAAAATTAAATATATAATTATAATTTACACCATGCTTACATTGGGTTGAAGCCATGTAGCCTTTTTTTCTATTCCCATTTGCCGCTTGATGAACCCCAAAGCACTAATTCAGAAGAAAAAAAATTCATATAAAGCCACATAACATATGATATTACTTTTGTAACAAATTACCGAAACTGCAACCAAATCATTAGGACAATGATAGAATTTTCATACTTTATGTTCATAATCAACCATTGTAATAACAACAGAAATTTTTTAATAAGTTTTCAAGTAGAATCAACCAGAAAGTTTTCAAGTATAATTTTTCAAGCAGAAAGTTTTCAAGTATAATTTTTCAAACAGAAAGTTTCATAATCAACCATTGTAATAACAACATAAAGTTTTTAACAATGATAGGATTTTCAAAAGTCACAACTTTCTTTTCAAGTAGAATCATTTCTAAAAAATAAGAGAAACAACAAAGAGGGTACAGAACTTACACTATGCACTCAAGGTTGTATTTAGACAAAGTCAATGATAGGATTTGTCACCAAGATGGGATTTAGACAAAGTACCAAAACTGCAACCAAATTATTAGGACAATGATAGGATTTTCATAATTTATTTTCATAATCAACCATTGTAATAACAACAGAAAGTTTTTAATAAGTTTTCAAGTAGAATCAACCAGAAAGTTTTCAAGTATAATTTTTCAAGCAGAAATCAACCATTGTAATAACAGCAGAAAGTTTTTAACAATGATAGGATTTTCAAAAGTTACAACTTTCTTTTCAAGTAGAATCATTTTAAAAAAATAAGAGAAACAACAAAGAGGGTACAGAACTTACATTATGCACTCAAGGTTGTATTTAGACAAAGTCACTCAAAAAACAAACAACCATAAATCACTATAAAAAAAACTCACTTACTTGTTACCCTTAATCTTGAACCAAGTCTCAGCACAATATTTATGCACAGCGGTCAAATGAAACAGAGGAGGTAAAGAAATCGGTGAGGGAATGACGGAGGAGGGAGGTTTCATCGTGGGTCGTGGGGTGGAGGGAGGACGTCGCACGGTCGGAGGGAGGAACGACCGTGGGTCGTGAGACGGAGGGAGGACGACGCTGTCGTGGGGCGGAGGGAGGACAACGTGGGTCGGAGGGGAGGGAGGAACGGCGAACGGACGTTGCGGGCGGGAGGGATAAATGATTTTCGTCGTGGGTTTGAAATGCTTGGAATGTGCAGGTTTTGTTGAACGAAACCATATTTTGGGGGTTTAGGGGGGTTTTTAAATCTGTGGATTTTGAAATCGATTTAAAATCCGTTTAAAATCTTATTTTTTAATATTACTTTTGGGGGGGTTTTTAATCGGTTGAATTTAAAACCGATCTAAAATCCATTTTTAGTTTACTTTTTAAATCGGTTGGAACCAAAACCGATTTAAAATCCCATTTGTTAATTTTTTTTAATATTACTTTTGGAGGGGTTTTTAAATCGGTTGTATTGGAAACCGGTTTAAAATCTATGTTTTAATTTACTTTTTAAATCAGTGGAAACAAACCCGATTTAAAATCCATGTTTTAATTTACTTTTTAAATCGGTTGGAACAAAAACGGATTTAAAATCCCATTTTTTAATTTTTTTAATATTATTTTTTAAATCGGTTGGAACGATAACCGATTTAAAAATCATTTTAATAATTTTTTTCAATTTTTTACATCGGTGGATTAATTGGCCCGATGTAAAAGTTCTAATAATTTTTTATTATTATTTACGATACTGCCACTGTGTTTATAATTTCACATTTTACATCACTTCGAGTGAATACCCGATGTAAAATTATTTTCCCAAATGTCTTTTTTTTAGTTTTATATATATATATATATATATATATATATATATATATATATATATATATATATATATATATATATATATATATATATATATATATATATATATATATATATATATATATATATATATATATATATATATATATATATATATATAATTTTTAAGACAAAGTATATCAATTTAATATATAATCTTATTTAGTTTGAAGAATATTTGAAAACAAAGGGGTATCTAATTTGATACTAGAAAAGATACTTAACTTGATAATATGAAAGAGAGAGAGAGATATTATTTGTTACTATGCTATGATTAAGATAATCATAAGGGAGGTTTAAATGACTCCATCATGGAAATGATTGAAGTGCCTGCCTCAAAGTAAAAGACAACTAATTCTCAACTTTGAACAAATAATTGGTGACACCATTCATGAAAAGAAGATGCTAACGAAATGTTAAGAAAACTAATCTCTAAATTACTTATTGAAAACAACAATTAATTATTATAAAATCATATATGTGTGGCTCTTTTCAATTTATGAATTAATCAAGGTTGATTATGTTTAAGTGTTTTTATCAAATACTAATAATCACAAACTTGTCTATCGTTCTTGATATCCTTATCAATCTCAATCACATGAATTACAAAGATCTCAAGGGTTAGCTAGATGGATTTGTATTAAGATTTTATGAAAAAGATGTTTTACTTACACTAATTGAATAATTAAGAAGAAAGCTTTGGAATGATTGTTAGGATCCAAATTACGATCCCACCACACGAGCAACTAGTCTAGTATCAAGATAGCAGCATATCCATGAGTGCCAATTAAAAGAAAACAAAAGTAATTATTGATAATTAATCACTACACCTTTCGGATCATTGATTAATCAGTGTGTATATATTGTAAACTAGTAATTTGTAACCTTTGTGGGCCTGTCTATACTTTGATTCCAAAGAAAAAGGGTATAAATTCCAAAATTATTCATATCGTTTTCAATACTTTCATTTAATAATATTTTGCTTCTTGTATTGTTTTTCTCAATTAGGTATACTTGGTGCTGTTAAAAAAATCACGAACTGAACTGAATTGAAGTTAAATAATCGAACCGTTATATTTAGTTAGTAAACTAAATCATATTGTATAAAACGGTTTTAGAACCGTACTGAAACTGAAACGGAATCGAATTAAAACTAAAAATGAAAAATACTAAAAAGAAGTTTTTTTTTTTAATTTAAAAAATAATTTAATAGTTCGATTCTTTAATAAATGGTTCGGTTTGAAAAAAATTGTCTTCTAACGGTTCGGTACAATTCAAAATTTCTAAATAGTATATCAAACCAATTATTTTAGTTCGGTTCGGTTCTGAATAAATTAAAACAGTTCAATTCAGTTCGAATAAATTTTTATTAGAGTTCGGTTTGATTATTTCCTTAAACTAAATTGTCAACAACCCTTGGTGTATGTGATAACCTTTAATTAGCTTCCATCACATTATGATGTGGTTTAGACATAGGAGTTTTTTATATTACATTAGGTTAGATTTGGCTTTTAATAGATTTTCTTAGTATTTCTAGAGCGTTTTAAAGAGCTTTTTGAAGTTAAAATTATTAAAGTTTCGACAAAATAATATCGCTTTTAAAACGTTAAGTGTGAAGGAAATAGATAATGTTTATCCATTAAAAATGCTATTAACATTTATTTATTCTCTTTAAGAGTGCCGACTTATAGCTTAAGTGGCATTTAATAGCGCTTTTAGTTAAAAACGTTCTCAAAAGAAATGGAGCAAAAAACAATGATTTTCAAGAGAACTATTGTTAGCATTCATTTAAATAGACAAACAATGATTTTCAAAAGTATATTTTATGAGATATATTGCAATTTTTAAATAAATAAATAAAATGATCTTATGCAGATGATTTAAAAAAAAAAGACATACGTACAAAACATTCTTAAAATGGAGAACAATTTTCATAAAAGCACTTTTTTTTTATCAAAAGTATCTTGATTTTCTGCATAAAATTTTTCATTTTCTTAATCTCTTATTTTACGAATGATATTTGAAGACATTGTTGCAACAAAGTAATAGGCGTCATTGCCAAACTCATCCATCTTCTAACTCTCTATATCTCAAGTTTTATATTATATTTTTTTTTATGTTATGTTCAGTTATATATATATATATATATATATATATATATATATATATATATATATATATATATATATATATATATATATATATATATATATATATATATATATATATATATATATATAATCTAGCACACAATATATATAAATATTTTATTTCGTTTTTTATTTTATATTTGAAATTCAGTTTAATCTCTTAATTTCTAAAAAAATCATTTTAATTCTTTAACTTTTTAAAACGTATCACATTAGTTTCTTTCATTCAAATTTTATTAACGACATCAATTTTTATGACCAATTTTTTAAATATTTTTATTATTGTTATTCATCTTCATCACCAAATCCAAAAAACTAAATTTTCTCAAATTTTAAATTTTATTAGAAGATTTGAAATTTCTTAAGTCTTCCTCATTTTTATACCTACTTCTTTTTTAATATATTTTTTGAGCTATTGCTCAATTTATCCAATCACAAAATTGAATATAGAGTATAAGGTAAGAGTAAAAAAAAATATTTAACTATTTTAACATTGTATTAAGTTAATATCATTTTTCTCTTGACATATAGACTAGTTCTGTTTTATCCTGTAAAAAAATTTAAATTTCAACCTCGTCATGAAGATTCTAATGTTTTAGATGTCATGTGAATTTGATTAAGCAAAAACATCCATGTGATGCGCTGAGTGAATTTTATTTTTTAATGTTTGTTATGCTAACGTGAATTTATATTTTTTATTTTCAGTTATTTTAAATTCTAAGTGATATTATTTTTTAAATTATTTTTATTCTTAAATAATTATTTAAGTCACAAGAAAAAACCAAAATTTTGTCACAACCATGGATTAAACTAGGGACACGTTGGTTAGTGGGGGTATTCAACTACCACTAGAGTTATTTGTTATTAAATGTGTTCAAATAATATCTAAAAGTAATTTTAATGGATGTGAATTTTATTTAAAGATTTATTATAAAAATTATCAAGTATTATTAATAATTCAAAAAAATGTATTAATAAATATTCAATTTGTGAGTTATATCATTAAAAATGCATTGGCTCTAGTGGTTGTCCAACTCTCCTAATATTCATGGTGTCTCTACCATAACCCTTAGTCATGGCAAAATGTTGGGAAAATTTCTTATTACATTCTATGTGTTTCTTAGACACCACGCGAATTTTCTATGTTGTCTCTCTAATTTTCGAAGATATATCTCTGGACGCACCTTTTTTACACTCAAGAAAGGTCATTCTGGATGGTGCCTCATGCATTTGCTAAAGATTTATTTTGGAGATATATCTCTGGAACCATATCGTAGTTATATTTCCGGAACAAAATCAGGGACAAAATCAACACAAAATGAACTTTCCAAACATAAAATGAGCATTCATAACATAAAATTAGTATTACAGTGATGATTTCAGCAGAAAATTAAATACTAAATTTCAATGTTTCGGTGGACGCTTGCACATTTCAAAGATATCGTCGACCGATCTTCGTAGTGTCGCTTCCATCTTGAGCGGAACTTTCTCTTCGAAATTGAAACACGTTCGCCACATCGCCATAACATTCGCTCGAGTCTTGAGCTCAAATTTTCTAAACACAATGTTCCCTTCATTGTCAACCAAGGGTGAATGGTACTCAAGCTTGACAACCCTTCGTATGTCTCCGTAAGGTAGTAGATAATGAATTTCGTCTATGATATCGTCGAGGGAGATGAGATCGGTGAGCTTGAACGTCCTCCTGGGTGTATAGGCGCCGAAGTAGGAGACACATGCGACATACCAACATATGTTTATTTCACACATTTGAGACATTTTGAGTCTGTGTGAAGTATAACACAAAACACCTAACTTCATAAAAGACCTAGTTTAATAAGGACCACTCATTAACTGTCATTCATACTCCAGTTATATTCGGAACGACACCCCATTATCTTGTTCCGGAGATGCATCTCCGGAGCTTCCCCTAAACCATTTAAAAACAAAGAAAATAAAAGAACCTTCTGAAGATGTATCTCTAGAACTTTTCTTGATACATTTTCAGAACAGAATCAAATGACAGGGAGTTAACAAAGAGCAATATGCACCAAATATGAACCAAATGTGCATGAACACTAAATATGAATAAAAAGGGAATATGAAACACTTCATTTATATTGAGACACACGTATATACAAATATTTTTCAAATTACACAAAAAATAAAAAAAAACAAAACAAAACATGTGCCGCCGGATAAATCTATAGGTGGTACCTGTTGCACCAAAAATTTGCCCTCTGTTTTCTAACCTTAATTGACTTATGTTCGCATCCATATGCATTTTCCATTAATAAAAATTATGCATTGCAATGAGTTATCAAGGCATGGGATCACAACTTATTTCTTTCGGTTCAGGGTTTTCCTTATTTCATAGAGTGTTTCAGCAACATTCAGAATTAAATTCACAGTAATCAGAGGCTTCAAGCACTTATTTTGCTCAACAAATGGTTTGATTACTTCAAAATCAAGAACATAGAGCATGGAATTCATATAATTTGTTCCAGACAAGTTATCTATCATATTCCGAGCATCATTCAATTGTCATACCGAAGGATGAGGTTCAGACGTAGAGCTGTGCTCATAACAGGTTGCAACCAGGCAATTTTCTCATTTTTGCACTAATATAACCGGTTACCCAAAATCTTGTAACCGGTTACACCCCCTCTAGAAGGCACCATTTTTTAATTTTTGAAGCATGTAACCGGTTACCATGATTGGTGTAACCGGTTACATCAGGTGAATTTGGCCAAAAACAGTAGGTTTTTAGCACTGTAGCAGTTTGCAACTCATTTCAATTGCTTGGTTCAAATCTGCACCAGATGGAAGAATCCAAAACATTCAAGTCAATTTCATTTCCCTCCTTAATTCAAACGATTTCCCATTCCTAATTCTAAGCCGAAAATTCAATCCTCACTCAAGACCAATTTCCAAACCTCATTCTCATTTCATACCTAGACCATATTTAAGCCGATTTCTCCCGTTCCAATCCTCTCAAATTCTCTCTCACTTTTTCACTCTCTATTTTCATCCATAACCTCACTAAAGCTCTTCCATTAGAATTAACAAGTTCTTCATTTGAATTTGTTAATTTTAGAGCATTAACCTTCATAAATTCCTTTCATCAACGTCAAATTCTGTAGTAGAAGTTGATTTGGATCTAGATCTGAATTTCGGAAGCAATTTCTTAAAGTGATTTTGAAGCAATTCTATCTTATTGGCTTGTCCTTTACCTTTTCCTATGAAAAATTTCTTGGATTGCTGGTTTTCTTGATTACATCCACCATTTACTGTTTGCAACAATTACCAAATCAAATCTCAATTTTGTAGGTTTGTAATTCTTGGATCCAAACTCATTTAACTTATTTTGAAACTTTTACAATGTAGATCCTTGTGGTTTTTCTGTGGGTTCATCCATGGATTTTATTGCTTGATGATAGTGGAGTTTATTTGGTGTTGTTTGCTGTTAATTGATGTAATTTTTTCGTGCACAATTGCATGCCTTAACACGTTGCATTCGATCAATTAAGTGATTCTGAAAAGTGCTTTTGAATACTGATTTTCTGCTGTTTCTACATGTGTAATCGGCTACCACATGTGGAGTAACCGGTTACACCCTTTGTTGCGCATCCAAAATTGCTTTTGTTCATGGTGTAACCGGTTACACTATTTCAGGTAACCGGTTATACCTGGCATAATTTGTGTTTTCGGCTTATTTTTGGGGTTGTTTTGGTTCATCTTTTTTTTCCTTTCTTCGTGGATTGATATGGTGGTTATTTGTTGATGTTTCTTGAGCTATTTAGCCTCCATGTACCATGTTTACATGGATTCATGATCCATTTGCTTGATTAAACTTGTAATTGTTCAATTGCATGCTTAGGTTAAATCTTATCAATTGCATGTTAATATTTGTCTAAATGTTGATCCATGTTGATGTACAATTATGATGGTGTTTCCTTGATCTTGTAGATGCATGTTCATATGGCTTTGATTTTGTTGTCGCATGCTTACTTGTTCAACTTTACCGATAATGATTGTGATGCATGTTCGTGCTTGTGCGCTTGATCTTGGTAATTACATGTTCATATCGTTTATCCTCAATGATTGATGTTGTTAGACTCTTCTTGTGCATGAGTTGATTGAATGTATGATCTTGAGTTGGTGCTTTTCATTGTCGTGGTGTGTACATGAGTTGTTAAATGCTTTCCTTGTTGCATGAATACATTGTTGTCCTTTGTACCACCAAATTAGGGTAGTGGCATGATAGTGGAATGAGACGTTAAAACGTACTATGTACTATTTTCCCTCATAAACATTTGAGCTTCTCTTCTTTACATCAGAGGCTTCTGAATAGAGATGATTGAAGCACGAGTAGAAGAGTTAATCAGTAGGTCTTTAGAGTCTTGAGTCTTCAGAGTCTTAAGAATTTGTTCACCAGAACCTTGTCTTCAGAACTATAAGCACTCAGTCTTCAGAACCTTTCATCATTAGTAACTTAAGTCTTAAGAGTCTTCAAAACATCGTTCAACAGAACTTTGTCTTCAGAGTCTTCAGCCCTTATTCTTCAGAAAATCAAGTCTTCAGAGTCTTCAACACTTAGTCTTTATAATATTATGACTTTAGAAGATTGAAGGCCTTCACAAGTAAGGTATCAGAGTCATGATCAAAAATAGAAACCATGAGAACATTGCATCAGCAATATATTGTCTTCTTAGAATTTTTCTGAAGTAGAGTAGATCAGAAGCAAACTTGCTTCTTATAGCAAGGAAATGACTTTGGTCAGATCAGAGTAATCGTTGAATATAATCTCTATCAGAGTCAGAACCTATTTGTTAATTCTTCAGAAAAACAAACGTTAGAGTACCAAAACTATTCTCACACAAATACCACATTGTTATTATCAAAACTTAAAGACATCTTGCAGAACCAAATCTTGTTCCAACATATGTTTCTTTCATCCAGCCAAATTATGATCAGGCAGTGGAGTAATTTTAAGTTCCATCTCTCTTTGATGTGGAATCCTCACGCAGAGTTTTATCCTCTGGTTATGTTGATATTGCTTTGGATGTTTTGCAAGCAGATAGAAGCGTTTCCTACTTAGAAGTGTTGATATAGTAGTCACCTGTCGGGTTTTTTCTTATCTTGTGTTGAGTATTGATTTAAAATCCCTCACAGCTTGACTTCTTGCTATGATGTTAATTTCTTATTTCCCCGGCAAGTCTAGGATGTTTTTCTCAAGGTTAGCTAGCCTTAAGAGATCTTTTCTTGTATCCCCAGAAGATGGATGTTGTTTCCCAGTGGAGTTTGTATAATCATTTATATGATTGCAATCCCCAGCGAAAACATTATTTTCTACAGTAGATCTCTTCAACCCTTTGAAGCCTATTTCATATGGATTTTCCTTATCCCCAGGAAGAGTTAAGAATATTTGGGTTGTTATTGTTTCCCCAATAGTTTTTCTTCCATCCTCGAAGCAGAGTTGATGTTGTTATCCCTTACATGGATTATTGATGTTAGAAGATTGAATCTTTTGGGTTTTCCCTAAGCAGTATCTTTCTCTCCCTAGTAAGATCTAAGCCTTATAGCATGATTTATTTTCCTTTTATGGCTTTTATCCTCCCCATTGGAATCCCTACAGGATTGTTCCGGTTCATTCCCCTGCAGAGTATCCCTATCAGGATTTGGAATGATATCCCCATCTTTTTTAGATTAGCCGAGTCTCCGGTTGAACCGTGGTTTTTTATCGTCTCGTGTTTATCCTTTTGCTGGTTTTGTCAGCATATTCATGCATTTGCATTCAAGCATAACATCATTCATCATTATACCTTTGGCATCACTGGTTTTTCCCCACTCTCTGGTGTTGTTTTCTCCATAGAGTGTGTGTGTGTCCTCTCTCTAATATAGAGTGTCGACCATTAAGCGGAAAGAGTTTATTCCTTTCTAATTCTCCACTGAGTTTGTTTCTCATGGAAGATTTTGATTCAGTTTCCTTTCTAGTTCATTATCTGGATGGAACTTTCCCGAGTTGAGACTCTTGGGTTGAAGTTTGGTCCGGGTAGAGTCTTGTTTGACCGCTTCTCTCCAGTTTATTCTTGGGTTGAAGTTTGGTCCCTTTACTCCGACAACAGAAGCTTGTTATAGCTTATTTTGGTTGCCTTGTTGTAGCTATCACTTAGTTGATAGATGGTAATCTCTCTTTTTTGAGTTTGTTACCTTTGTCGTACTGCCCTTAGTTGGTAGTAGGTAATATTTCTCGTATCCTTTTGGTTGGTTACCTTGCCGCAACTATCACTTAGTTGATAGTTGGTAATCTCTCTTTTTTGAGTTTGTTACCTTTGTCGTACTGCCCTTAGTTGGTAGTAGGTAATATTTATTGTATCCTTTTGGCTGGTTACCTTGTGGTAGCTATCATTTGGTTGATAGTTGGTAATATTTCCACTCAAGTTAGTTGCCTTGTCGTAGCTATCACTTAGTTGATAGTTGGTAATCTCTCCTTTTTTAGTTTATTACCTTTGTCGTACTCCCCTTAGTTGGTAATAGGTGAATTTTCTCATATCTTTTTGGTTGGTTACCTTGTCGTAGCTATCACTTGGTTGATAGTTAGTAATCTTTCCATTCAATTTGGTTGCCTTGTCGTAGCTATCACTTAGTTGATAGTTGATAATATCCTCTTTTTAAGTCTATTACCTTTGTCGTACTATTCGTTGGTTGGTAGTAGGTAATATTTCTCGTATCATTTTGGTTGATTACCTTGTCGTAGCGGCCACTTAGTTGGTAGTTGGTAATCTTTCCTTTCGATCATGTTATTACCAGGTGCCTCATAGTAGATGATCTTTTCCCCAACACAGATTTTTACCTCCCCTGTTGGGATGAGATATTCCTCTTTTATTGTGGGTTGGTAATTTTCCCTCAGTGGAATCTTACTCTCTAGTTTTTCCCCTGCGAAGTTTGTTCTCTTTTCTTTAGCTCCCTAGCTTTTGTTTATCTCCTCTGGCATTTTCTCCCCACAGAGGTCTTGTGTATGCATACCATCTGCATAAACATATCATTTTGTGGTCTCTTAGGGCCAAAAATTAGGTTTATTGTTATATTTAAGTCTCTTCGATCTCGTCGAGACAAAGATGTCAATTTTCATATCTCCGGATAGAAGAAACTTAAATAGGGGCAGCTGTAATACCCTAATTTTTACCCCTAAGATCCCACATATCATTTGCATCTCATACCACAAACAAGATCACAAGCTTTGGTTATCTTGCCTTCCTTTTTAGGTTTGTTTTTAAGGGAGATCACCAGACACGTGTGTATTTTCTTTGTTTGCTTTTGCATGTTTACTAACCCTAATCAAAATACCAAAAATATGTTTGTTTGTTTTTTTCTTTACTAACTCTTTTTTCAGGAGGAGGTTTGGATCAAGAACACCAATCAACACTCCCTCGGTTTGAATGAAACTCATCTGAAAAAGTCAAAGTTGATCTACAAATAATCCCAAATCATTTTATCAAGAGTTTCCCGAGATTTGATTGTCTATTTCTCAAGAGACTCTAAGGTTCATGTGTTTATTTCCATACCTTATTTGACAAGTCAAAAGAATCAAGTCGGAGCCAAGATAACACAAAAAAATCTATTTTTCTCATTTTTTCACTGTGTTAACCCATTAACCAAAATCTGCCTAAAATTAGTTAATCGATTAACCACGTGCAGAGTTGTGAAAAATGAGCCAAATTCAAATTCTGCAGCATTTTGGCACCAAAATTCAGTTGTTTCATCATGAGAATATTTTATATCACCTCATTTTAATTCCCCTACCTCATCATAATTAATTCCCATCATACACCCTCATTAATCACCACTTGATCTTGATTTTGCCTCAAAATTCAATTTTCAAGCCTAGATTAAATTCCAATCCAAATTCCAAACCACCAAAATTCTCAAGCCTAAATTCTATAAATAAAGCCCTCATTTCATTCATTCTTGAAGCTTTTGATAGCCAAATTCACCTATCTAAAATTTCTCTCAATTCCCTTCAACCACCAAATTCATCAAAGCTCTTTCTTCCATTAAAAGCTAGTAAGCTTTTCATTGAATCTTACTAACCTTTGAGCTAAAACCTCCATCAAAACACTTTTTCAAAATCAAATTTTGTACAAGGCTTTGGAGTGTGGTTCTTGAAGTTGATTTGAAGCATTTTCAGATTTTGAAGTGGTAAACTCTTGTTCCACCATTGTTGTGCTTGATTCATCTTCCACAATGTGACCTCTTGTTTATTCTTGTTGCTTGATCTTTGAATCTTGAAAATTGTGTTTTATTGGTGTTATTTGTTGTTGTTTTACTTGAATTTTCGTGCTAAATTGCATTCATGATCATGAGGTGTTTGAAAAAAATGATTGAATCATGAATGTTATTTTTTTCTTCAAATTTTTACTGATTCTACTAGGGTTAATCGATTAACCAAATTTTGCTTTAAGATGGTTAATCGATTAACACAGTTCCAGAATGTGTTTTTTTGGCTTGTTTTGGGACTGTTTTGGTTCCTTTTCTTCCTTCTTCCATTTTCTTTTGTTTTGCCTTGAATTGTGGTGTTTGTTGATAAAACTTCTATTCAAATTCCATGGACTTTGGGTGATGAGGTTGGATAAACCTTCATTAGATCTAATCTATCTTTAAGTGGATCATTGAATTTATTTTAGGTGCTTTGAATTAGTGATAGGTTTAGTGCTTTGAATCGTTGTGACTCAATTTGGCTTCCCTTCTCCCCTCTTCTCTTTTTTTTCTTTTGATCAATGAAAATCTTCAATATTATTGGAACTTGTTTCAAGTTCTTGATGAAGACGAGATCGTTACCTATTTTCGTTTTGTGCGGTATTGCTTTTGGAGGATGATCTACATATCGTCTCTCTAGCATACATTAACACAAACATTATTATTTATCGGACTCAGATAGTCGTGGCTTTTACATAACTTCGATTACAATTGCTTAACATAACGCTAAATTGTCTCTAAATCGGAATTAGTCATTTTTGTAAGTGAGTTATCAATCTTCTAATCGCCATAGCATGGTTTGAGATAGATCGTTTCCTTGTCTTTGATGGAGTTAGTTGGCATACTCGTTGATTTAATCCGAGTTGGAGCCCTTCCCTTAATGGTGTATGGACTCGTGTTCTCATTCTTATGGTGGATTGGTCGAATATTCTCTAAAAAACAAAAAATCGTTCTCCATCATTAACATTGACATACTAACACTAATTTTACCTTTAATTGTCATTTATCTTTATGCTCTTTACTTATTGTCATTTACTTTTATGCTTTTATTTTTATCGTTTCATATCATATTATTATCACCTTATTTTCTCTTTGTCCATTTGGACCCCTTGTTTATGCTTATGCTCTTTTTATTTTATCCACTTAGACCATACTTCTTTTAAGACATTAATAAATACTTAAACACTAAAAGACTTAGTTCTCCTAAATCCATATTGTTATGACCTTATGCTTGGACTTTGTGACTCAGACTTCGGACTTAGTTCTAGGAACCTTGCCCTTTGCTCTTGGAGATTTGAGACCTTGGACTTTGGTATTGTTTTTTTATCTATTTGTTTGGGAAATTTTGTGTGTGCAGGTGTTGATACTTTGACCTTGAAAATCATCTGATACATGACTCTCTTAATTGGTTTTTAAACCTTGGAAGGACCTCTCTTTGACCTTGCTTTGACTTAATTTGGTATTTCCTCTAATGTTTTACTTCATTTAGTTATTATTCTTGTGGTTTAAATCCAAAAGGAAGATGATTGCTTATGTTGATTTCATGTCAAGTTTAGCTCCTTGCGTGGTTAGATATTCCCATCACCAGCTCTTATTTGTCTTTCTAGGATAGTCACTTCTTCTCCACCTCTTCTTTAATTTTCAAAATCTTCCCTCTTTTTCAAAACCTTCTTATTTTCAAAATTAAACCTCTTTCATAAAAAACCTTGACTTTGGTCAAGTGATTTTCAAACTTTATTTTCTTTAATAAATGTCAATCAATGCTAATTATACTTTGACTAATTTCAAAAGACATAAAAAATACTTAAACTCATTAAAACTTTTTGTGCTTTTATGCACTTTTTCTTTTAAAACTTTTCATAAAGTTTAGACATGAGTCATTTTCATAGTTGAGATGTAATTCTCCTATTCCCCATAGAATTTAAGATGTTGACATTTTCCACTTAGATTTTAAGTGATAGACTTTTTGATTTTAATCCAAGCAAAATCCTCCATCTTAAGGTGATTCAAATGTTGTCTTATACTTGTCGGCGACTACTCGTAGGTTTCTCCTTAAAATGACGACTTGTCTTTTCATTTAAAATGAACTTAACAAACTATTGTTTTGTTATTTGTACCATGAACTACGAGGTTTTGATCCAATATCGCACTTTGTGGGTACGTAGGCATGAGGTGATAAGTCTCTCAAAATACAAAGATCTTAAAAAATACTTCTTTCCTCATCTCCCCAATCTCATTTTCAAACAAACATTTTCAAACAAAAAAGCGTAGATATTTCAAAAGGTTCTTATAGAGTACTATAGACGTTTTGGGTGCTAACACTTTCCCTTAGTGTAATGAATCCCTTACCCATTCTTTGTTTGTTCTTGTTTTAGAACTTGTTTAGGTTTTATTCGCTCTTTTTCCTTTCCTTTTGGATAAAATAAAAGTGTGGTGACAAATCTTGCATTTTGAGTTAATTTAATCAATAACTTACACGCACAAATTTCCCCACTACAGTCATGTTGGACATAATGTCTGGCACATCGACATCACCATCTGGACCACTCTATCTTAATTCCTAGGAGTCTTTTTGAGAAATTATTAGACTAGTATGATTATTTCTCAGGGATATAGACTTGAGAGGAACCACAATCCTACTTTTATCAGTAGCTCGAACATATTTAT
Organism: Lathyrus sativus; assembly: GCA_963859935.3. Lineage (NCBI taxonomy): Eukaryota > Viridiplantae > Streptophyta > Magnoliopsida > Fabales > Fabaceae > Lathyrus > Lathyrus sativus. Next base: position 878,050,735 of record OZ012735.1, read on the forward strand.
TTGATGCATACCCATTGTGACCAGCTTATGTATCACCAATCTTCAAAAGATGTTGATTATTCACACAAATAGACACATGAGAAGGAATTATGACATATTCCCTATTCTTTTTCAACTTCTTCTTCTGAAGCACTATAGGTTGTTCAAAATTAGGAGGACCTCTAGCCTGACCATCAACCTTCCCTTTAATGATCCAATCCACGTGGGATAATTCAGATTTCTAATACAAATGTTGAGACATGTTATCTGACATCTTGGCTATTCTTCCCTCTTCATATACAAAGGTTTTGTTGATCCTAAGTTCGTGCACACTCTTGAAGTCCTTTTTCATAAAAACTTATTTACCTTTGTTATTGACAAAATGTTAAGATTTGTTTAAGTTTATTTTAGTAGATAATCCTTATCTTAGAAGAACCTCTTCTTGATCAGAATTACTCACTTTCCTTGATTAGTTAATTCTTCCCTTTTCTATATTTCCATGATTTGTCTTATCTTTAGCCATGTTCCTAGAACTCTCACCTTTACTTAAGGATCTTCTATATTCTATGAGAGCTAAGGAGCCAATTGATGCAGCATTGGATTTTCACTTCTTCATGGCATGGAGTTCCTTGTCTCCTCTGATATTTAACTTAAACCATTCAAAATAATAATGCCTTGTATGTACATATATACCAAATTGATGACATCTTCTGTTAGAGTTCTTGTTATTTCCAGCATAGTGATACACATGTCGAGTAGGATGCTAAGGCACGGGGTTCTACATTTGGAACTCAAATTTGTTCTCAGGAGGAACAAAAATCTAGGAGAGATTTTTGTTCTTCTTGTTCGTGGGCTTATGATCAAATACAATTCCCTTCATGCCTATATCCTTTTCCAACTTCATATCATATCCATTATTCAACATACAAACATATTTTATTATATTTTTAAGCTTGGTGTTTAAGAGAGTAACTTCCTCTTCAAGACCAAATATGGTAGAATCTTGTTTAACATTTTCATGGAGTAGTTCCTTGATAGTTCTCTTATATTTCTATACTTCCATGCATGATTCTTTCTACTTGGTGATTGGCATTTTGAAATTTGCAACTATCTCTTCATTCGTCATGTCCTCATTATTGGATTCACTCCCAGTTTAATATTTTCCAGAGTAAGCTTTTACATAGTCAATTGTTTCTTTCTCAGTTTTAGTATCAGACCAAGTGATGGATAATCTCCCTTTTTGTTTCTTTAGGAAGGTAGGGCATTCTGATTTAAGGTGTCCAACACCTTCACACTCAAGGCACAGAGTAACTTTGCCACTATTGTTTTTTATCTTTATTTTTGCCTTTGTTCTAGGCACTAATGTCTAACCTCATGTCCTTGACATTTGTTCTCCACCTTTTATCCAGATTCTTCAAGGAATTGTTGACCTTTCTCCCAAGACGAACTATATCTTATGCCCAGTTCTCAAAGTTGTCACCTTGAATCCCATCTTTCTTAGCTTTGAGCATGAAGACAATTCATATGTCAGCTTTGATGGTGAAAGAGATGGAGCTAATTGAGCAGTTCAGAGATTTGAGCATGGTGTGTGAGTTTGCGACAGATGGTGTGATGTTGGGTAAGTTACAAGTGAGGAATGATTTCTTGGATATTATTAGAGAAAATCAAAAATTGGATGTGAAATTTGTGGATTTGATGCGAGAAGTAAGAAGTGACTCCGGTAGTGATTTCAAGTTGGATAGTGCAGGTGTGTTGAGATTTCAGGGCAGAATTTGTGTGTCGGATAATAGCGAGCTGAAGAAGTCAATTTTGGACGAAGGACATCGTAGTAGCCTGAGTATCCATCTAGGAGCTACAAAGATGTATCATGATTTGAAAAATTTATTTTGGTGGGCCGGCATGAAAAGAGATATCGCTCGTTTTGTTTATGCTTGTTTGACATGTCAGAAATCGAAAGTGGAACATCAGAAACTGTCTGGTTTGATGCAACCATTAGAAATTCCAGTTTGGAAGTGGGATTTTATCGCCATGGATTTTGTTACAGGATTGCCGAGCACGGCAAGAGGATTTGATGCCATTTGGGTAATTGTGGATCGGCTTACGAAGTCTGCACATTTTGTGCCGGTTAATATCAGTTTTCCGTTGGAGAAGCTGGCGGAGATTTATATTCGGGTGATTGTGAAGCTTCATGGTGTGCCGTCGAGTATTGTGTCGGATAGAGATCCGAGATTTACTTCAAAATTGTGGAAAAGTTTGCAGGGAGATTTGGGTACTGAGTTGAAGCTGAGTTCAGCATATCATCCTCAAATCGATGGACAGTCAGAGAGGACTATTCATTCGTTGGAGGACTTGTTAAGAGCTTGTGTGTTGGAAAAAGGTGGTGCGTGGGATACTCATTTTTTGTTGGTAGAGTTCACGTACAACAACATTTACCATTCTAGTATCGGAATGGCACCGTTTGAGGCTCTTTATGGTAGGAGGTTCAGAACTCATCTGTGTTGGTATGAAACGGGTGAGAGTGTTATTTTGGGACCAGAGATTGTGCAACAGACTACTGAGACAATTCAGATGATCTGTGAGAAGATGAAAGCGTCTCAGAGTAGGCAGAAGAGTTATCATGATAGCCGAAGGAAGGAGTTGGAATTCAATAAAGGTGATCATGTGTTTTTGAGGGTTAACCCAGTGACCAGTGTAGGACGTGCATTGAAATCCAAGAAGCTGGATCCGAAGTTTATTGGGCCGTATCAGATTTTGCAGAGGGTTGGTGTTGTGACTTATAGGGTGGCGTTTACGCCTGAGCTTTCGAATTTGCATGACGTGTTCCATGTGTCGCAACTTCGAAAGTATGTCGCGGATCCGTCTCACATGATTCAGAGAGATGAAGTGCAAGTCCGAGAGAATCTCACTGTTGAGACGATGCCGTTAAGGATTGAAGACCGCAAGATGAAGCGACTCAGAGGGAAAGAGATACCTTTGGTGATAGTGGCTTAGGGAGGTGCTGCAGGAGGCAGTGTGACTTGGGAGTTGGAAAACAGGATGCGGGATGCGTATCCAGAATTGTTTCCATCAGGTATTTTTGAGGGCGAAAATAATTAAAGTGGGGGAGAGTTGTAACGCCCATTTTAATTATCTCATTTTTCTGTGTATTTTATTTGTGGTGTGCCTTCTGTGTTAGGGGTGTGGTTGAGTGTGATAGCGAGTAGCCCTTAAGTTGGAGATTAATTAATAATTTTGGACTTTGGTATTAATAATAATATTTAGTAATGATAATTTAATTAATAATGGTAATAATATTATTAATATTATTATTATTAGTAGTAGTAGTATTATTAATGTTATTATTATTAATATTATTAAATGAATAAAAGAATTGGAATAAAAGGAATTGGGATGAGGGGCTTTGGGGAGTTATTTTGTTATCTGATGATTTTGTGTGCCCTTGTGGCGTATCGTGTTTGATGAATCTTTTGGGTGAACATGTTTTGTATATTTTGGGCAGTGGCCGAGGATGATGTATATGACATGCATATGATGTTATGTTTATATATATATATATATATATATATATATATATATATATATATATATATATATATATATATATATATATATATATATATATATATATATATATATATATATATATATATATATATATATATATATATATATATATATATATATATATATATATATATATATATATATATATATATATATATATATATATATATATATATATATATATATATATATATATATATATATATATATATATATATATATATATATATATATATATATATATATATATATATATATATATATATATATATATATATATATATATATATATATATATATATATATATATATATATATATATATATATGATGATGAATTTCCGCTGTGTTATATTTGTTGGAAAATCATTTAATGGAAAATGTTTTGTTTGGTTCTTCTGTGACATCCCGTGTATGGTGTGATACTCTGATGATTGTTTATTTTAATTGCATTTATTTTAATTAGGGACCGGGGTGTTACATAGTTCAGGAAACTACGGATGATGGGAGGAAGGTTGCTCGCCAAGACATCGCCATCTTGTGCCTATGTATCCTCATCTGGTATGAGAAATCATAGAAAACGTAGTTTGGGTAACTACGGGACAAGGTTGATTAAGTATTTTTGCGAGTGACGTTAAATCTCCATTCCAGCAGTTAGGGACGATGCCTGTTTGTGGTAGAATGAAAACGTAATGTACTCTTTTTAAAAAGTGAAGTTTGAAACAATCCCGAAGGATGAAAAGGTTTGAAAAATAGGTTGGTCTCGATTGCACTGGAGCAAGAGAAAGGGGAAGTTAGTTGTTAGTGTGCTCGTCAAGAATAGGAATCCTCGTGCCTATGTATACTCATTAGGGAATGAGGAATCAGAGCGTCCGTAGTTCACGCTACTACGGGAAAACAAGAAATCGATCGCATCAGGGCGAGAGAAAAAGGATCCTAGGCCTGGAACACCTAAACGGAAGTGAATGGCTGGTTTGGGATGCGTACTACACTAAATCCTAAGACATAGGAGCGAATGTGTCGCATATCGCCCAAAGGACATACGCTTAACACTCTAGACAAGTGAAGAGAGACCTCGCCACTCATCATTTCCTACGCACCTAACGCTCGTGGCTCACAACACTCATCGCGGTTTATGGGCTTTGAATTAAGGTTCGAAAGTGTTAGTGAATCGAATCGGGAAAATGTAACACTAAACCGTCGTAGCTCGACTTATGAGGGAAGTCGAACTATAGGAGGTCGCGTAATTGATATCCGTGCTATGGACAAGATAGAGAAATGATATTGAGGATCATTCTCAGATTTAATCGTGTCGCACAGACCAAAAAGGTGGGATCTCGTCTTAATCGCAAACATTATGTCGATTAATCGAAGGTAGCCTATCGCGATCCCAAAGTAAAGAAAATGACCCAAATGGTCATTTTCCATATATTTGAAATCGGAAAGGTTATCGACTTCGATAAACGGCGCTTACAAATTGAAGACTTCATCGATCGAGGAAATTGAAATAAAATCAAAAAAAGAAGAAATGAGGAGAAAAGGAAGGTGGTCTCGGGCAAACCTCCATCTATCAATAATTTGACCAATGATGGTTTTGTGGTCTCGTCATCGACCAAAAAAAAGCAACAAAAATAAATAAAATCGAAAATGAAAATGGAATGAAAACTTGGTCTCGGATTTGTCGTTTCCATCAATAATTTGACGTATAACAACTTGGAGGTCTCTTCATCGACCCAAAAACGATAAAAGTGAAATAAAATGAATAAAAACGCATAAAATTGAAAAATGAAAATGAAAAGAAAGTTTGGTCTCGGATCTATCGTTTTTCATCAATAATTTGACAGAAAAATATAGAGTTCTCTTCATCGACCTAAAACAAAAACGGAACAAATTGGAAAAGATGATCCAAACGTAAATGAAGACACCAATATGGATCGTTAACAAGATGGTTAAACAGAAATTGTCTAAAGCTATACAAAGTTCTTAATAAAATCATAAACAAAGTTATTAGTAAAAAAAGAAAATAAATTCTAAAAAGAAAAGAACTTCATAAAAAACTATAAACAATTAAAAAAAACCTATTTAAAAAAATACTAGAAAATCTAAAAACTATTTTTAAAAACTAATATATTAATAATCTCTAAAAACTATTTAAAAAATATATTTTACATTTTTTTTAAAACGAAAAGAAAAGAGGGGGTATATGAAAACATTAGGGGAGTAAGATTAATCATGGGGATCTTCATGGGCCATGGCCCATTCACCCACTTACAAACTAGAGTATTACAACAACAAAAAAAAAGAAAAAGAAAACGGCCAGAGCTTCTCAGCATGATTCACAAACCCACACGGTTTTGACAAACTAACTCGCACATGTCCGTTAATCGCTCAACCTGATCGTTCTCCCTCGCTCTCTATGATCTTGTCCTGTCCAGATCTGTCTTTCACTCGGTTTCTGTTTCTATTTCAATCTACCTTCATCTCTGATCCATTCTTTCATTTCATATTGTTTTTGTGATAGTGGTCATGGTGTTTGGGTTCGTTTTGGATAAGTTGAAGAGATTTGAGGTTGGGATGTTTGGCGGCGGAAAGGTTTGAGAGTTATCTCTGAGTTTTGATTTTGGTGTTATGGAGATGAGTGGTTTGTTTAGTGGGTTGCGAGTTTAGAGGAAAAAGAAAAACGGAAGGGGTTTGAGCGGTGATGAAGTGGAAAACAGCGGCTGTTAGGTTTTCATGGTTTGATAACAGATGGAGAATGGAAGAAATGGGTTTGGGTTATGGCGGAAGGAGGGAAAGGTGGGCTCGCGGTGAGATTAGAGTGGAGAGAGAGTTCTGGGTGAAGAACGACGATGGATAGGGTTTGCGAAGAAGATGGTGGGAAATGGATTGAAGATGATGAAAGGGGTGAGTCAAGGGTTTTCGCGGCTGATTTGGGGCGGCTAGGTCTTTACACGAAGAAGGTGAACAGTGCAGATAGGGATGGCAAAAAAATCCATACCCACGGATATCTGCAGATAAAACCTGTCACGAATATGGACTAGGTAGCTTAATGGATATTCATGGATAAAATAAATGGATATTTAAATACCCATTGTTAATGGATATGGATATGGGTTTAATGATATATATGCCCGCGGATATTCATATCCGTTAATAAATTATAAAAATCATTTAAATATCATTAGTTTATTATACCTCATCTTTTCATCTTCTAAAAAAATTAGTCTTCTTATATTTATTTTGTTTTTTTTTATAACTTTATTTGAAAAAAATCTTTCACGTTTCATTTAAATTATGTTAGTCATTTCATATTTAAACTCTTTAATATTTCATGTCTCACTTCAACAATTTTACAATCCAACCAACTAGTGTCTTCATTCCTCTATCGAACCAGTGTCTCCCTTCCTACTCCTCTGTTGTCCGCTATTCCATCATAACTCACAATCACAATATCTTTTATTTGTTTGATTAAAAATAAAATGTATGTATATTATGTTTGGATCTAATTATGTTTTATTGAATAAGAATAAAATTAACATGATGAAATTTTATTGTTAAATTAATAGCGAATTGTATGAGTATTATGTGATAATAACTTTATGTGTCTTTAAAAGAAGTTAAAAATGTTTTTTAAAAAATAATTTATATAAAAAAAATATTATTCATGGATATCTGTAAATATCCACGGATACCGTAAAACCCGTAGATTACCCGCTTAATGGATATCTGCATGGATATGGGGCGGATATGGATATCATATTTATCCGACGGGGTGGATACGAATATCATAGTATCTGTCCCCATGGATATCCATTTACATCCCTAAGTGCAGACAAGGGGCTGCTAGGGTTTTGCAAAGCTTGAAGAAAATGAACAGGAACCGAGGCTTTATATATGCTGGGCATGTGACCTCCCAGCGGTTGTCTTTTGTCCTATTTTGGTTAATTGTCTTGCTGTACTATTTTTAATTAATAAACTGAAACTAATTGATAATAATCTAAGCCTATTAAAAAAAAATCTAATCTAACTAATTAAAATTCTAACAAAAACTAAATATTCTAATTCTATTCTAAAACTAAATCCTAATTAAAAAACTAATTAAATAAATAAAAAAACTTAAATCTAATTCTAATCTAAAAATTCTATATTCTAAATTATAAAAAAAAACTATTTAATTAAATTCTAATAAAAGTCCTAAATTAAACTCTAAATCCTATTTTAATCTAATTAAACTAAATTAATTCTAATTTCTCAATCAAAACTCTATTCTAATTCTAACAAATTCTATTCTAATATTAAAATCTAAAATCTAAACTCTAATAAAAAATCTAAATTCTAAATTCTATATCTAAATTCTAATTCTAATTAAAAACTAATTTCTAATAAAACTAAAAAACTAGTTCTAATAAAACTATTCTAATAATCTATTCTAAAACTATTTTCTAACTTAAAATTCTATTTTCTAAAAATAAAATTGATTTTTAAATTAAAATTCTAATAGCTAAATAGTTAAAACAAATTAATTCTAAAACTAGAAAAGGAAATTAAAGCAAAAATAGAAATAAAATCACAAAAAAACCACAAAATAAAAACGGAAAAATGGACGAATACCGAAACGCACAAAAATTATCAGAACGAGCTGAACCACCAGGAAGAGAGCAACTTTCGCTCGATTTCAACATAAATCTCATCATTTGAACTAGTTTAAATTGTTTAAAATGCGAACAAAGCGGCTGTAATCCTGATAAATCCATTCCGGTTGATAACATGGACAATATGTGAGAAGTGAACGACCTAAATGATATGCAGATGAATGCGAAGCAAAAGCCAGACAAAGTTAGAAAACTCGAGGGCAAATTTTGGGGTGCAACACTTCTCAACCTCTTAGCAACCCACATTTTTCTCCCAAACTTGAATACAACCAATCACTGTAATGTGAATGTTCCCAAACTTTCTATGGTGCGGGTAAAACTTCAAGGCACAATTCATGGTTGAAGGTCCAAGTGTTTCAAGAAACAAATTCAGAATCCATACAAAAAAAATCAATGATGAACTACTCTTTGCATGCAAAGGAAAATTACCACAGTTCAAAATTGATATAGATTCTAAACCTAAAGCTTAAAGGGGTTAACGAATTCATGCTTACTCACAAGGTAAGTTACTTTTGGTTAAGTAGTTGTGCTTAAAATCAAACAAAATGCCTTGATTATTTTCATGCTTTCATACAATTCAACACAAATGCAAGATTTAACATAAATCAAACAAGTTAAAACAAGAGATGTTGGTATCTTGTGAATATAGTAAACAATGGAAAGTTTCCTCACATTTGGCTATGATCTAAAGTGATTTAATCATGAACAAGTATTGCAAAAGAATGAATGACATGATAGTTGTACAAAGCATGAGTTTCATACTCATGCTATGTTATAGAAATAATTAAATATGTATCTTGACAATGTACCAACTTCAAACACTATCATTACTACACATTTGCATGTTGAATCATTCAAACTTGAAACAATCACTCCATGCTTCTTCAAGCCAATCAAAGATAAGCTTCATGGACAAACATAAAATAATTCTCTAACAACTTTAAATTAAACAAGTATCTATACAAATGTACAAAGCTTTAAAATATAAATAAATGTACAAAGATTAAAAGATAGAAAATATTGCTATGCTTTTAATATCAAAACACCAATCCCCAGCAACGACACCACTTTGTTATTCGAGTAAAGCAACAAGCAAAAGTAAGTAGTCAGTTTTATCATCTCCACATGGATTGGTGCGACATCAAATGACATTCCACGGTCATTATGATTTTAAGCAGGTTTGTAAGATTTGTTTTAAAGCTACGCTATGTGTAACAGCCCAATTTCGGTTTAACTAATTAATTTAGTTATTGGAATTATTTTAATTATGGGATAGTGTGATAATATGTTAAGTCTACATATTATGCTATTTTATCATTTGTAGAGTTTTGGAAAGTTTAGTGGGAAATATTTCGGACAGTCTCAATTAATGGTTAAGTGGATGGTTTATGGAAATTGATTGGAATAATAGGTGTATTGGAGGAAATAGAAATAGAAAGAAAAGATATAAGAGAAAAAGGAGGAAAGAAAAGAGAAGGGGAGAAAGAAAGGGAGAAGAAGGAAAAAGGAAGAGAAAAGAGAAGAAGAAGAAGAGGAAAAGAGTGAAATCATCAAGAGCAACTAAAAGCTTCGATTAATCCAAGGTAAGGGTGTGAAATCTTACTATCTTAATCAATATGTTTGGTTATGTATGTGTATGGTTGATTGGTTAGAGTTTTGGAGAGTTTTCCATAAGCTTCCATTTTAGGTCGAAATTGATTCGATCGGTAGAAGCCGAGTTTTAATGATTGAAAATGAGAATAAGTGGTAGGATTTAGTCGAGGAATGTTGGGCTAAGGCGACTGGAAACAAGTTGGGATTTATCGGTGGATTTCATCGGGTGTTTGGATTCTGAACAGTGGGAGAAAGTTCAATCCGCAGACGCTCGCTAGCATCTCGCTAGGCTAGCAGGTCGCGAGTGTTCGCTAGCGTCTCGCTAGGCGAGTGCGTAGCGAATGGTCCCAGACTTGGGACAGTGGTGTTTTGGTCTCCTTCGCTGGCAGCGAATGGAGTAGCGAATGACTCGCTGGGGGTTCGCTGTGGCGAACGAGGTAGCGAATGAAGTTTGTAGCTTCTGTTCTTGCTCGCTAGCAGTTAGCTAGGCGAGAAGGTGGCGAACGTTCGCTAGCAGCTCGCTAGGCGAGCGTGTAGCGAACGTAGCAGGATGAATTTTCCCTGTCGCGTGGTGCCGCCGTGGCTTGGGGTTTCGGTTGTGATCGACCCTTCTTTGATTTAATAGCTTATATGCTGGTTTGTGATGTGCTGTGGGTAGCCGTAAGGCGTGAATCCTAGTGTGGATGTAAATGTGTTTGAGAAGATTGCAGACTCTACAACAGCAAAGGCTGCATGGGACACTCTGGTGAGATGTTATGGTGGTGACGCATCAGTGAAGAAGGTGAAGCTTCAGTCCTTGAGAAAGCAATATGAGAATCTCAACATGAAGAATAATGAGAAAGTTTCTGAATACATCTCCAGAGTGATTCTGATCACTAATGAGATGAAGGCATGTGGAGAAACTCTTTCTGAAGAAACAATCATGGAGAAAGTGTTGAGATCCCTTACTCCTCAATTTGATTACATTGTGGTAGTAATAGAACATTCCAAAGATCTGAGCACAATGAGAATTGAAGAGCTGCAGAGCAGTCTAGAAGCGTAAGAGTTGCGTCTGACTGAGAGAAACTCTGAAAAGGAAGTAGAACAGCAGGCTCTGAAAGCAACTTCTGATAGGAGGTATCAGAAGCAGTCAGAAGCCAGGAGAAGATCTGATGGTGGTCAGAAGTCAGAAAGTTCAACCTCTGATAGACAAAAGAATGCTCAGAAGGGAAAAGAGAAGTATGACAAGAAGAAGATCCAATGTTACTGTTGTAAGAAGTTTGGTCACTTTGCTAGAGATTGTTGGTCAAACAAGGAGAGAAAATCAGAAGAAGCAAATATAGCCAGAAGTTCTGATGACGAATCTGTGCTATTGATGGCTTCTGAATCTGATGATATGGATCTGACAGACTGGTGGTATATGGACACTGGCTGTTCAAATCATCTTACTGGAAACAAGAAATGGCTGGTTGACTTTGACTCTGAAAAGAGGACAAAGATCAGATGTGCTGATGACAAATATCTTAATGCAGAAGGTATGGGAAATGTCAGAGTGATTCTGAACAATGGGAAAACAACATTAATTCAGAACGTGTGGTATGTACCTGGCATCAGAAGCAATCTGATGAGTGTGGGACAATTAATTGAGAAAGGTTTTTCAGTTACCATGAAGGACAATCTTCTGAAGCTGTATGACTATAATCAGAAGTTAATTATGGAGTCAGAACAAGGAAGGAATAGAACATTCAAGGTGAATGTCAGAACTGCAGACTCAGAGTGTCTTAGTGCAACAAGTACTGAGAAGGAGAGTGAGCTGTGGCACAGAAGATTTGGTCATTTGAATTTCAGAAGCTTACAACATCTGAATTCAAAGAAATTGGTACATGGAATTCCTGCAATTAAGAAGCCTGAAAAGTCATGCAAAGTTTGCATGGAAGGAAGAGAAAAGAGAAGAAGAAGAGGAAAAGCGTGAAATCATCAAGAGCAACTAAAAGCTTCGATTAATCCAAGGTAAGGGTGTGAAATCTTACTATCTTAATCAATATGTTTGGTTATGTATGTGTATGGTTGATTGGTTAGAGTTTTGGAGAGTTTTCCATAAGCTTCCATTTTAGGTCGAAATTGATTCGATCGGTAGAAGCCGAGTTTTAATGATTGAAAATGAGAATAAGTGGTAGGATTTAGTCGAGGTATGTTGGGCTAAGGCTACTGGAAACAAGTTGGGATTTATCGGTGGATTTCATCGGGTGTTTGGATTCTGAACAGTGGGAGAAAGTTCAATCCGCAGACGCTCGCTAGCATCTCGCTAGGTGAGCAGGTCGCGAGTGTTCGTTAGCGTCTCGCTAGGCGAGTGCGTAGCGAATGGTCCCAGACTTGGGACAGTGGTGTTTTGGTCTCCTTCGCTGGCAGCGAATGGAGTAGCGAATGACTCGCTGGGGGTTCGCTGTGGCGAACGAGGTAGCGAATGAAGTCTGTAGCTTCTGTTCTTGCTCGCTAGCAGTTAGCTAGGCGAGAAGGTGGCGAACGTTCGCTAGCAGATCGCTAGGCGAGCGTGTAGTGAACGTAGCAGGATGAATTTTCCCTGTCGCGTGGTGCCGTCGTGGCTTGGGGTTTCGGTTGCGATCAACCCTTCTTTGATTTAATAGCTTATATGCTGGTTTGTGATGTGCTGTGGGTAGCCGTAAGACGTGAATCCTAGTGTATGAATGTGATTTTGAATCGTGGCCTTTGGGCAAATTATGCATTGTTTAGAATTGAATAAAAATGCATGGCAATTGTGATGAATGATGAATATAATACACATTGTGAGTGCATGATAATTGTACGTGTTGATGTGTGAAGAATGCATGATAATATATTTGCGAATATGTATGCATTTGTGATATTTGATCCCGTGTAGGATCTGCAGAACCTCGCTTGATGCGATGGTTATATTTGATCCCGTGTAGGATCTGCAGAACCTCGCTTGATGCGATGGTTATATTTGATCCCGTGTAGGATCTGCAGAACCTCGCTTGATGCGATGGTTATATTTGATCCCGTGTAGGATCTGCAGAACCTCGCTTGATGCGATGGTTATATTTGATCCCGTGTAGGATCTGCAGAACCTCGTGTGCCCATGTGGGGTGTGAGCGATGGTTATATTTGATCCCTTGGAGGATTTGCAGAACCTCGCTTGATGCGACGGTTATATAGTGATTCCTAGGGAAATCTGATGAGTTATAGTGTAACCGTATAAGTGCGAGAGGAGTGAGTTCTAAGGGAATCTGACGGACGAATGAGTCGGTACCGTGGTTGTAGCTGCATAGGGTCGAGGTGTCGGTCTCTATGAGTGCATTATCATCTTCAAATGATGAATTGAAAATAATGCATTGAGAATGTATTAGTGTATGTATATATATATATATATATATATATATATATATATATATATATATATATATATATATATATATATATATATATATATATATATATATATATATATATATATATATATATATATTTATTGCGTCTGGTAAATATGAGAATGAGGTTGATGTATATGTAGAGAGATTCTACTCACTAGGGTAGAACGACGATGCGTCGTTCCTAGTGAGGTAGTTACCGGGGTAGAATGGCCGAGACGTTGTTCCCGGTAGAGCATAAGCGACGTACCCATAGTTCGGAAAGAGGATTGAGGGTAGTGAATGAGTCTTATATGGATCGCATGGTATGATCGCGATTGTCATATGTAAATATGCCTATGTGCAGGAATTGATGAGATGCATTAGCAAATAAATAAATGTGAAAGATATTGACCGATGAATAGACGGTTAAGTGTGAGCGATTATGTCTATGTGTATTTGATGCGGTGAGAATCTATGGTTATGCATTGTAGTGAATAAGTATGAGGTATAGGCATTCGGTACTGGTACATTTATATATATATATATATATATATATATATATATATATATATATATATATATATATATATATATATATATATCTTATGCCTTGATTATTATGATAATGTTTCTCACCCTCCTGTTGTTTTATAATGCCCTACGAGGCATTGCAGATTAGGATTCGCTGGAGGTTTCCTTTGGAGTATAGTTCCTTTCCCTCGTGTCGGTCGCTCTGATATGTAACTTTGGGTAGATAGGCTTGTAGAATGTCTTAATGATGTTTTGTTTGTATGTGAATGAAGTTGTGAACAACCAGATGACATGTAATTACGTTTTGTCATGTCTTAAGTGAATATATATATGTTTTAGTCTTCCGCTTTAAGAGAAAACATGAATATGTAATTTCGAAGAATCATGCGTTTATTTTTAGTTGAGATTTACCCCTTTTGAGTTAATTCTTTTTAAACATTAATATTCATGTGGTCGTTTCGTGAGTATTGTGACGCACTTCTTTTATACCTTAATGTAAATACACTCTGATGAAAATAAAAACACTTGTATTCGTGACTATATGATTTGATATGTGATTATTTTGGGGTATACAAAGGGGGCGTTACACTATGTAAAACGAATGAATGAAAAATAAAGCTTCAGAGAAGTGAGAGTTTGTCAGGATTGAACTTCATCCAACGATCGAACATGTAATTTTTCAATCAGTTATGCACAATCTAAACATTTATCAATACCATCATGTATCGCTCACAACAGGGTTCATGTTTAAACTTCGGCTGAGAGTTCAACTGTATTGTTTAATCGACAATCTTTCAGCCTATCAAACAACACAGAGCATTAAGATTCGATACTTACGCAAATGTTAATTCTAAATCTATGTCTAATAATTTAGCGTCTAACAGATGATTATCCTAGATCGAGATTCAAAGAGTATTTCTCAATAACAATTCAAATTGATATGTAAACATTGAAACAAAGGTAACATCGATATTGATTTGTAAATAGATCATACATAATGCCATGATTAATAAAAATACATACTTTTACAGTAAACTTACATACAATCCCAACAAGAAAGGGAGTCGAGAGAAGAATAAAGATGAACAAATATCCACTGTGATTTTCCAATGATAGAAGCGAATCTAACTCCGGATTTTTAAGAAGCACCATCACTTGTTGTTTTTTAAGTATCTAAATCTCCTAAATAAAAATGGTTGGCTCCAAAATGTAATAGGATTCAGAGCCCCTTCAAAAATCAGTTTGAGATTCAATTTATTCAAAACTAGATATTTCCTACTCGCCCGATGAGCTAGATTTTTCCCGGCGAAAGTCACTTTATTGCCCATCATTCAGTCAGAATGCATCAAACTGCCCTTTTAAAATATCTTATTTCTCCCAGCGAACAAGGTCTCGCCCGACGAGCTCAAGTTCTCAAACCTTCACTAAGCTCTAGTTTTTCCACTACCTCAACTCTACTTTTCCTCGCCCCAAACTCTCCAAGGATCACCGGGTGAGCTTGCTTCTTGCTCACCATCTCTCGTCATGCAAACAAATTAATTTTCCCCTTCTTGGCTTTGATTTGTGCCTTCATTCTTGACTTCTTGAAACACTGTTATGCATACTAACACACATGTCAAGGTTACTAAATCTAATTTATATGACATTCTAAGAAAACTCGAGGAAATAAATGGTGGAAAACGCAAAAGAGAGTCAATAAATGCCAAGTTTTAATGTGCAAAATTAGTAATGATTGGAACTTATTTGACATCCACCTAATCTCGACAAACTTAGAGTGTTTGGCTGCTTAGCCTATGCTCACATTAGGCAACACAAAGTCAAACCTAGAGCCATGTGACAAGAGGTGTATCACAAGTTGAGATGTAGTTTTCAATGAAGCAGAAATGGCCTTCAAGAAAAATGATGACATTGTTCGAAGTATGAAGATCTCTATAGAGGATCTAGAATAGGAAGAGATTCCTATTGAGGTGGAGCATAAAGATGCTTAAGTGCATAACCTAAATGAAGTCGAAGAAGATACACAAGTTGCTGATGAAGATGAGGAGACTGATAGTGACTACCTGCTGAAAAGAGATGGGTCGAGAAGAGTCACTAAGCCACCTTAGAGACTTGGTTATATAGATCTCATAGTTTTTGCCTTAATCTCTTCTAGTGAGGTTCGTAATGAAAAACCTAAAGATTACAAGGAAGTTTTAAGGAGTCGAAATAAGACTGAGTGGCTGAAAGCCATGGATGATGAGATGAAATATCTTCATGATAATAACATTTGGGAACTGATCGAGAAACCTGTAGGGGCCATGTTAGTCAGTTATCAGTGGATTCTCAAGGTTAAGGAAGGAATCAGCGGAGTGATGTCGAAACAATTAAAGGCAAGGTTGGTTGCTGGAGGGTTCACTCAAAAAGAAGGTGTCAACTTCAATGATGTGTTATCACCTGTTGTAAAGCATATATCCATTAGAATGTTGTTATCCATGATGACAAAGTTTGACTTAGAACTTGAACAAATGGATGTGAAGACAACTATCTTGTATGGTAATCTAGATGAAAAAATCTTGACAAGGAAACTTGAAAGGTGTGCAGAAAAAGGAAAGGAAGATTGAGTGTGAAATATGAATAGGTTGTTATATGGCCTAAAACAATCTCCTCGACAATAGAATATGAGATTCGACAAGTTCATGACACACATAGGTTTCACTAAAAGTCAGATAGGTTTCACTAAAAGTCAGTTCGACCATTGTGTTTACTTCAGATTTTGACCTGGAAATTCACTTGTTATTTTGTTGCTTTATATGGATGACATCCTCAAAGTAAGCAACATTGTCGAAGATATTATGAAGGTGAAGACTGAACTCGATATGGAGTTTGACATGGAGGATCATGGAGTTGCCTTCAGAATTCTTGGGATTGACATCTGGAGAGATAGAAAACATTTGAGATTATGCTTATCTCAAGAGACATACCTACTGAAGATTCTCGAAAAGTTTGGTATCTCGAATTCAAAGCTTGTTCTAACACCGACTAATCCTTAGTACAAGCTGAGTATAACTCAAAATCTTACTACTGAAGTCAAAATAGCCTATATGAATAACATCTTATGTGTTAGTATAATAGGTTCTTTGATGTATGATATGGTCTATACGAGGTCAAACATAGTGTACGGAGTGAGCCTTGTAAGCAGGTATATGGGCAATCCTGGGAAGACGCACTGACAATCATTAAAGTGGATTGTGAGGTACATAAATGGGTCTTTGAGCAGAGCCCTGATTTATGCTTATGCTCTTTTTATTTTATCCACTTAGACCATACTTCTTTTAAGACATTAATAAATACTTAAACACTAAAAGACTTAGTTCTCCTAAATCCATATTGTTATGACCTTATGCTTGGACTTTGTGACTCAGACTTCGGACTTAGTTCTAGGAACCTTGCCCTTTGCTCTTGGAGACTTGAGACCTTGGACTTTGGTGTTGTTTTTTATCTATTTGTTTGGGAAATATTTTGTGTGCAGGTGTTGATACTTTGACCTTGAAAATCATCTGATACATGACTCTCTTAATTGGTTTTTAAACCTTGGAAGGACCTCTCTTTGACCTTGCTTTGACTTAATTTGGTATTTCCTCTGATGTTTTACATCATTTAGTTATTATTCTTGTGGTTTAAATCCAAAAGAAAGATGATTGCTTATGCTGATTTCATGTCAAGTTTAGCTCCTTGCGTGGTTAGATATTCCCATCACCAGCTCTTATTTTTCTTTCTAGGATAGTCACTTCTTCTCCACCTCTTCTTCAATTTTCAAAATATTCCCTCTTTTTCAAAACCTTCTTATTTTCAAAATTAAACCTCTTTCATAAAAAACCTTGACTTTGGTCAAGTGATTTTCAAACTTTATTTTCTTTAATAAATGCCAATCAATGCTAATTATACTTTGACTAATTTCAAAAGACATAAAAAAATACTTAAACTCATTAAAACTTTTTGTGCTTTTATGCACTTTTTCTTTTAAAACTTTTCATAAAGTTTAGACATGAGTCATTTTCATAGTTGAGATGTAATTCTCCTATTCCCCATAGAATTTAAGATGTTGACATTTTCCACTTAGATTTTAAGTCATAGACTTTTTTTATTTTAATCCAAGCAAAATCCTCCATCTTAAGGTGATTCAAATGTTGTCTTATACTTGTCGGCGACTACTCGTAGGTTTCTACTTAAAATGACGACTTGTCTTTTCATTTAAAATGAACTTAACAAACTATTGTTTTGTTATTTGTACCACGAACTACGAGGTTTTGATCCAATATCGCACTTTGTGGGTACGTAGGCATGAGGTGATAAGTATCTCAAAACACAAAGATCTTAAAAAATACTTCTTTTCTCATCTCCCCAATCTCATTTTCAAACAAACATTTTCAAACCAAAAAGCGTGGATATTTCAAAGGGTTCTTATAGAGTACTATAGACGTTTTAGGTGCTAACACTTTCCCTTAGTGTAATGAACCCCCTTACCCATTCTTTGTTTGTTCTTGTTTTAGAACTTGTTTAGGTTTTATTCGCTATTTTTCCTTTCCTTTTGGATAAAATAAAAGCGTGGTGACGAATCTTGCATTTTGAGTTAATTTAATCAATAACTTACACGCACAAATTTCCCCGCTACAGTCATGTTGGACATAATGTCTGGCACATCGACATCACCATCTGGACCACTCTATCTTAATTCCTAGGAGTCTTTTTGAGAAATTATTAGACTAATATGATGATTTCTCAGGGATATAGACTTGAGAGGAACCACAATCCTACTTTTATCAGTAGCTCGAACATATTTATTTGATGCATACCCATTGTGACCAGCTTATGTATCACCAATCTTCAAAAGATGTTGATTATTCACATAAATAGACACATGAGAAGGAATTATGACATATTCCCTATTCTTTTTCAACTTCTTCTTCTGAAGCACTATAGGTTGTTCAAAATTAGGAGGACCTCTAGCCTGACCATCAACCTTCCCTTTAATGATCCAATCCACGTGGGATAATTCAGATTTCTAATACAAATGTTGAGACATGTTATCTGACATCTTGGCTATTCTTCCCTCTTCATACACAAAGGTTTTGTTGATCCTAAGTTCGTGCACACTCCTGAAGTCCTTTTTCATAAAAACTTATTTACCTTTGTTATTGACAAAATGTTCAGATTTGTTTAAGTTTATTTTAGTAGATAATCCTTATCTTAGAAGAACCTCTTCTTGATCAGAATTACTCACTTTCTTTGATTAGTTAATTCTTCCCTTTTCTATATTTCCATGATTTGTCTTATCTTTAGCCATGTTCCTAGAACTCTCACCTTTACTTAAGGATCTTCTATATTCTGTGAGAGTTAAGGAGCCAATTGATGCAGCATTGGATTTTCACTTCTTCATGGCATGGAATTCCTTGTCTCCTCTGATATTTAACTTAAACCATTCAAAATAATAATGCCTTGTATGTCCATATATACCAAATTGATGACATCTTCTGTTAGAGTTCTTGTTATTTCCAGCATAGTGATACACATGTCGAGCAGGATGCTAAGGCACGGGGTTCTACATTTGGAACTCAAATTTGTTCTCAGGAGGAACAAAAATCTAGGAGAGATTTTTGTTCTTCTTGTTCGTGGGCTTATGATCAAATACAATTCCCTTCATGCCTATATATTTTTCCAACTTCATATCATATCCATTATTCAACATACAAAAATATTTTATTATATTTTTAAGCTTGGTGTTTAAGAGAGTAACTTCCTCTTCAAGACCAAATATGGTAGAATCTTGTTTAACATTTTCATGGAGTAGTTCCTTGATAGTTCTCTTATATTTCTCTACTTCCATGCATGATTCTTTCTACTTGGTGATTGGCATTTTGAAATTTGCAACTATCTCTTCATTCGTCATGTCCTCATTATTGGATTCACTCCCAGTTTAATATTTTCCAGAGTAAGCTTTTACATAGTCAGTTGTTTCTTTCTCAGTTTTAGTATCAGACCAAGTGATGGATAATCTCCCTTTTTGTTTCTTTAGGAAGGTAGGGCATTCTGATTTAAGGTGTCCAACACCTTCACACTCAAGGCACAGAGTAACTTTGCCACTATAGTTTTTTATCTTTTTTTTTGCCTTTGTTCTAGGCACTAATGTCTAACCTCATGTCCTTGACATTTGTTCTCCACCTTTTATCCAGATTCTTCAAGGAATTGTTGACCTTTCTCCCAAGACAAACTATATCTTATGCCCAGTTCTCAAAGTTGTCACCTTGAATCCCATCTTTCTCAGCTTTGAGCATGAAGACAATTCATATGTCAGCTTTGATAGTGAAAGAGATGGAGCTAATTGAGCAGTTCAGAGATTTGAGCATGGTGTGTGAGTTTACGACAGATGGTGTGATGTTGGGCAAGTTACAAGTGAGGAATGATTTCTTGGATATTATTAGAGAAAATCAAAAATTGGATGTGAAATTTATGGATTTGATGCGAGAAGCAAGAAGTGACTCGGTAGTGATTTCAAGTTGGATAGTGCAGGTGTGTTGAGATTTCAGGGCAGAATTTGTGTGCCGGATAATAGCGAGCTGAAGAAGTCAATTTTGGACGAAGGACATCGTAGTAGCCTGAGTATCCACCTAGGAGCTACGAAGATGTATCATGATTTGAAAAAGTTATTTTGGTGGGCCGACATGAAAAGAGATATCGCTCGTTTTGTTTATGCTTGTTTGACATGTCAGAAATCGAAAGTGGAACATTAGAAACTGTCTGGTTTGATGCAACCGTTGGAAATTCCAGTTTGGAAGTGGGATTTTATCGCCATGGATTTTGTTACAGGATTGCCGAGCACGATAAGAGGATTTGATGCCATTTGGGTAATTGTGGATCGGCTTACGAAGTCTGCACATTTTGTGCTGGTTAATATTAGGTTTCCGTTGGAGAAGCTGGCGGAGATTTATATTCGGGTGATTGTGAAGCTTCATGGTGTGTCGTCGAGTATTGTATCGGATACAGATCCGAGGTTTACTTCAAAATTTTGGAAAATTTTGCAGGGAGCTTTGGGTACTGAGTTGAAGTTGAGTTCAGCATATCATCCTCAAATCGATGGACAGTCAGAGAGGACTATTCAGTCGTTGGAGGACTTGTTAAGAGCTTGTGTGTTGGAAAAAGGTGGTGCGTGGGATACTCATTTGTCGTTGGTAGAGTTCACGTACAACAACAGTTACCATTCTAGTATCGGAATGGCACCGTTTGAGGCTCTTTATTCAAAACTCCTCTGTGTTGGTATGAAACGGGTGAGAGTGTTGTTTTGGGACCAGAGATTGTGCAACAGACTACTGAGATAGTTCAGATGATCCGTGAGAAGATGAAAGCGTCTCAGAGTAGGCAGAAGAGTTATCATGATAGCCGAAGGAAATAGTTGGAATTCAATAAAGGTGATCATGTGTTTTTGAGGGTTAACCCAGTGACCGATGTAGGACGTGCATTGAAATCCAAGAAGCTGGATCCGAAGTTTATTGGGTCGTATCAGATTTTGCAGAGGGTTGGTGTTATGGCTTATAGGGTGGCATTGTCGTCTGAGCTTTCGAATTTGCATGACGTGTTCCATGTGTCGCAACTTCGGAAGTATGTCGCAGATCCGTCTCACGTGATTCAGAGAGATGAAGTGCAAGTCCGAGAGAATCTCACTGTTGAGACGATGCCGTTAAGGATTGAAGACCGCAAGATGAAGCGACTTAGAGGGAAAGAGACACCTTTGGTGAAAGTGGCTTGGGGAGGTGCTGCAGGAGGCAGTGTGACCTGGGAGTTGGAAAGCAGGATGCGGGATGCGTATCCAGAATTGTTTCCATCAGGTATTTTCGAGGATGAAAATAATTAAAGTGGGGGAGAGTTGTAACTCCCATTTTAATTATCTCATTTTTCTGTGTATTTTATTTGTGGCGTGCCTTCTGTGTTAGGGGTGTGGTTGAGTGCGATAGCGAGTAGCCCTTAAGTTGGAGATTAATTAATAATTTTGGACTTTGATATTAATAATAATATTTAGTAATGATAATTTAATTAATAATGATAATATTATTATTAATATTATTATTATTATTATTAGTATTATTATTAATTTTATTATTTTTAATATTATTAAGTGAATAAAAGAATTAGAATAAAAGGAATTGGGATGAGGGGCTTTGGGGAGTTATTTTGTTATCTGATGATTTTGTGTGCCCCTGTGGCGTATCGCGTTTGATGAATCTTTTGGGTGAACATGTTTTGTATATTTTGGGCAGTGGCCGAGGATGATGTATATGACATGCATATGATGTTATGTGTGTGTGTGTGTGTGTGTGTGTGTCTATATATACATATATATATATATATATATATATATATATATATATATATATATATATATATATATATATATATATATATATATATATATATATATATATATATATATATATATATATATATATATATATATATATATATATATATATATATATATATATATATATATATATATATATATATATATATATATATATATATATATATATATATATATGACGATGATGAATTTCCGCTGTGTTATATTTGTTGAAAAATCATTTAATGGAAAATGTTTTGTTTGGTTCTTCTGTGACATCCCGTGTGTGGTGTGATACTCTGATGATTGTTTATTTTAATTGCATTTATTTTAATTAGGGACCGGGGTGTTACATAGTTCGGGAAACTACAGATGATGGGAGGAAGGTTGCTCGCCAAGACATCACCGTCTTGTGCCTATGTATCCTCATCTGGTATGAGAAATCAGAGAAAACGTAGTTCGGGTAACTACGGGACAAGGTTGATTAAGTATTTTTGCGAGTGACGTTAAATCTCCATTCCAGCAGTTAGGGACGATGTCTGTTTGTGGTAGAACGAAAATGTAACGTACTCTTTTTAAAAAGTGAAGTTTGAAACAATCCCGAAGGATGAAAAGGTTTGAAAAATAGGTTGGTCTCGATTGCACTGGAGCAAGAGAAAGGGGAAGTTAGTCGTTAGTGTGCTCGTTAAGAATAGGAATCCTCGTACCTATGTATACTCATTAGGGAATGAGGAATCAGAGTGTCCGTAGTTCACGCTACTACGGGAAAACAAGATCTCGATCGCATCAGGGCGAGAGAAAAAGGATCCTAGGCCTGGAACGCCTAAACAGAAGTGAATGGCTGGTTTGGGATGCGTACTACACTAAATCCTAAGACATAGGAGTGAATGCATCGCATATCGCCCAAAGGACATACGTTTAACACTCTAGACAAGTGAAGAGAGACCTCGCCACTCATCATTTCCTACGCACCTAACGCTCGTGGCTCACAACACTCATCGCGGTTTATGGGCTTTGAATTAAGGTTCGAAAGTGTTAGTGAATCGAATCGGGAAAATGTAACACTAAACCGTCGTAGCTCGACTTATGAGGGAAGTCGAACTATAGGAGGTCGCGTAATTGATATTCGTGCTATGGACAAGATAGAGAAATGATATTGAGGATCATTCTCAGATTTAATCGTGTCGCACAGACCAAAAAGGTGGGATCTCGTCTTAATCGCAAACATTATGTCGATTAATCGAAGGTAGCCTATCGCGATCCTAAAGTAAAGAAAATGACCCAAATGGTCATTTTCCATATATTTGAAATCGGGAAGGTTATCGACTTTGATAAACGGCGCTTACAAATTGAAGACTTCATCGATCGAGGAAATTGAAATAAAATCAAAAAAAGAATAAATGAGGAGAAAAGGAAGGTGGTCTCGGGCAAACCTCCATCTATCAATAATTTGACCATTGATGGTTTTGTGGTCTCGTCATCGACCAAAAAAAAGCAACAAAAATAAATAAAATCGAAAATGAAAATGGAATGAAAACTTGGTCTCGGATTTGTCGTTTCCATCAATAATTTGACGTATAACAACTTAGAGGTCTCTTCATCGACCCAAAGACGATAAAAGTGAAATAAAATGAATAAAAATGCATAAAATTGAAAAATGAAAATGAAAAGAAAGTTTGGTCTCGGATCTATCGTTTTTCATCAATAATTTGACAGAAAAACATAGAGTTCTCTTCATCGACCTAAAACGAAAAAGGAACAAATTGTAAAAGATGATCCAAACATAAATGAAGACACCAATATGGATCGTTAACAAGATGGTTAAACAGAAATTGTCTAAAGCTATACAAAGTTCTTAATAAAATCATAAACAAAGTTATTAGTAAAAAAAAGAAAATAAATTCTAAAAAGAAAAGAACTTCATAAAAAACTATAAACAATTTTAAAAAAAACCTATTTAAAAAAATACTAGAAAATCTAAAAACTAGTTTTAAAAAGTAATATATTAATAATCTCTAAAAACTATTTAAAAAATATATTTTACATTTTTTTAAAACGAAAAGAAAAGAGGGGGTATATGAAAACATGAGGGGAGTAAGATTAATCATGGGGATCTTCATGGGCCATGGCCCATTCACCCACTTACAAACTAGAGTATTACAAAAAAAAAGAAAAAGAAAACGGCCAGAGCTTCTCAGCATGATTCACAAACCCACACGGTTTTGAAAAACTAACTCGCACACGTCCGTTAATCGCTCAACCTGATCGTTCTCCCTCGCTCTCTATGATATTTTCCTGTCCAGATCTGTCTTTCACTTAGTTTCTGTTTCTATTTCAATCTACCCTCATCTCTGATCCATTCTTTCATTTCATATTGTTTTTGTGATAGTGGTCATGGTGTTTGGGTTCGTTTTGGATAGGTTGAAGAGATTTGAGGTTGGGATGTTCGGCGGTGGAAAAGGTTGAGAGTTATCTCTGAGTTTTGATTTTGGTGTTATGGAGATGAGTGATTCGTTTAGTGGGTTGCGAGTTTAGAGAAAGAAGAAAAACGGAAGGGGTTTGAGCGGTGATGAAGTGGAAAACAACGACTGTTAGGTTTTCGTGGTTTGATAACAGATGGAGAATGGAAGAAATGGGTTTGGGTTATGGCGGAAGGAGGGAAAGGTGGGCTCGCGGTGAAATTAGAGTGGAGAGAGAGAGTTCTGGGTGAAGAACGGCGATGGATAGGGTTTGCGAAGAAGATGGTGGGAAATGGATTGAAGATGATGAAAGGGGTGAGTCAAGGGTTTTCGCGGCTGATTTGGGGCGGCTAGGTCTTTACACGAAGAAGGTGAATAGTGCAGATAGGGATGGCAAAAAAATCCATACCCGCGGATATCTGCGGATAAAACCTGTCACGGATATGGACTAGGTAGCTTAATGTATATTCATGGATAAAATAAATGGATATTTAAATACCCATTGTTAATGGATATGGATATGAGTTTAATGATATATATGCCCGCGGATATTCATATCCGTTAATAAATTATAAAAATCATTTAAATATCATTAGTTTATTATACCTCATCTTTTCATCTTCTAAAAAAATTAGTCTTCTTATATTTATTTTTTTATTTTTTAATTTTATTTGAAAAAAATCTTTCACATTTCATTTAAATTATGTTAGTCATTTCATATTTAAACTTTTTAATATTTCATGTCTCACTTCAACAATTTTACAGTCCAACCAACTAGTGTCGTCATTCCTCTATCGAACCAGTGTCTCCCTTCCTACTCCTCTGTCGTCCGCTATTCCATCATAACTCACAATCACAATATCTTTTATTTGTTTGATTAAAAATAAAATGTATGTATATTATGTTTGGATCTAATTATGTTTTATTGAATAAAAATAAAATTAATGTGATGAAATTTTATTGTTAAATTAATAGCGAATTATATGGATATGATGTGATAATAACTTTATGTGTCTTTAAAAGAAGTTAAAAATGTTGTTTTTCAAAAAATAATTTATATAAAAAAAATATTATCCATGGATATCTGTAAATATCCACGGATACCGTAAAACCCGTAGATTACCCGCTTAATGGATATCTGCATGGATATGGGGCGGATATGGATATCATATTTATCCAACGGGGCGGATACATATATCATAGTATCTGTCCCCATGGATATCCATTTACATTCCTAAGTGCAGACAAGGGGCTGCTAGGGTTTTGCAAAGCTCGAAGAAAATGAACAGGAACCGAGGCTTTATATATGCTGGACACGTGGCCTCCCAGCTGCTGTCTTTTGTCCTATTTTGGTTAATTGTCTTGCTGTACTATTTTTAATTAATAAACTGAAACTAATTGATAATAATCTAAGTCTATTAAAAAAAATCTAATCTAACTAATTAAAATTCTAACAAAAACTAAATATTCTAATTCTATTCTAAAACTAAATCCTAATTAAAAAACTAATTAAATAAATAAAAAAAACTTAAATCTAATTCTAATCTAAAAATTTTATATTCTAAATTATAAAAAAAACTATTTAATTAAATTCTAATAAAAGTCCTAAATTAAACTCTAAATCCTATTTTAATCTAATTAAACTAAATTAATTCTAATTTCTCAATCAAAACTCTATTCTAATTCTAACAAATTCTATTCTAATATTAAAATCTAAAATCTAAACTCTAATAAAAAATCTAAATTCTAAATTCTATATCTAAATTCTAGTTCTAATTAAAAACTAATTTCTAATAAAACTAAAAAAACTAGTTCTAATAAAACTATTCTAATAATCTATTCTAAAACTATTTTCTAACTTAAAATTCTATTTTCTAAAAATAAAATTGATTCTTAAATTAAAATTCTAATAACTAAATAGTTAAAACAAATTAATTCTAAAACTAGAAAAGGAATTGAAATTAAAGCAAAAATAGAAATAAAATCACAAAAAAACCACAAAATAAAAACGGAAAGATGGACGAATACCGAAATGCACAAAAATTATCAGCACGAGCTGAACCACCAGGAAGAGAGCAACTTTCGCTCGATTTCAACATAAATCCCATCATTTGAACTAGTTTAAATTGTTTAAAATGCGAACAAAGCGGCTGTAATTCTGATAAATCCATTCCGGTTGATAACATGGACAGTATGCGAGAAGTGAACGACCTAAATGATATGCAGATGAATGCGAAGTAAAAGCCAGACAAAGTTAAAAAAAACTCGAGGGCAAATTTTGGGGTGCAACACTTTTCAACCTCATAGCAACCCATATTTTTCTCCCAAACTTGAATACAACCAATCACTGTAATGTGAATGTTCCCAAACTTTCTATGGTGCGGGTAAAACTTCAAGCCACAATTCATGGTTGAAGGTCCAAGTGTTTCAAGAAACAAATTCATAATCCATACAAAAAAAAATCAATGATGAACTACTCTTTGCATGCAAAGGAAAATTACCACAGTTTAAAATTGATATAGATTCTAAACCTAAAGCTTAAAGGGGTTAACGGATTCATACTCACTCACAAGGTAAGTTACTTTTGGTTAAGTAGTTGTGCTTAAAATTAAACAAAATGCCTTGATTATTTTTATGCTTTCATATAATTCAACACAAATGCAAGATTTAACATAAATCAAACAAGTTAAAACAAGAGATGTTGGTATCTTGTGAATATAGTAAACAATGGAAAGTTTCCTCACATTTGACTATGATCTAAAGTGATTTAATCATGAACAAGTATTGCAAAAGAATGAATGACATGATAGTTGTACAAAGCATGAGTTTCATACTCATGCTATGTTATAGAAATAATTAAATATGTATCTTGACAATGTACCAACTTCAAACACTATCATTACCACACATTTGCATGTTGAATCATTCAAACTTGAAACAATCACTCCATGCTTCTTCAAGCCAATCAAAGATAAGCTTCATGGACAAACATAAAATAATTCTCTAACAACTTTAAATTAAACAAGTATCTATACAAATGTACAAAGCTTTAAAATATAAATAAATGTACAAAGATTAAAAGATAGAAAATATTGCTATGCTTTTAATATCAAAACACCAATCCCCAACAACGACACCACTTTGTTATTCGAGTAAAGCAGCAAGCAAAAGTAAGTAGTCAGTTTTATCATCTCCACATGGATTGGTGCGACATCAAATGACGTTCCACGATCATTATGATTTTAAGCAGGTTTGTAAGATTTGTTTTAAAGCTACGCTATGTAAAACGAATGAATGAAAAATAAAGCTTTAGAGAAGTGAGAATTTGTCAGGATTGAACTTCATCCAACGATCGAACATGTAATTTTTCAATCACTTATGCACAATCTAAACATTTATCAATATCATCATGTATCGCTCACAACAGGGTTCATGTTTAAACTTCGGCTGAGAGTTCAACTGTATTGTTTAATCGGCAATCTTTCAGCCTATCAAACAACACGGAGCATTAATATTCGATACTTGCGCAAATGTTAATTCTAAATCTATGTCTGGAGAGATAACATCGATATTGATTCGTAAATAGATCAAACATAATGCCATGATTAATAAAAATACATACTTTTACAGTAAACTTACATACAATCCCAACAAGAAAGGGAGTCGAGAGAAGAATAAAGATGAACAAATATCCACTGTGATTTTCCAATGATAGAAGCGAATCTAACTCCGGATTTTTAAGAAGCACCATCACTTGTTGTTTTCTAAGTATCTAAATCTCCTAAATAAAAATGGTTGGCTCCAAAATGTAATAGGATTCAGAGCCCCTTCAAAAATCAGTTTGAGATTCAATTTATTCAAAACTAGATATTTCCTACTCGCCTGATGAGCTAGATCTTTCTCGGCGAAAGTCACTTTATTGCCCATCATTCAGTCAGAATGCATCAAACTGCCCTTTTAAAATATCTTATTTCTCCCAGCGAACAAGGTCTCGCCCGACGAGCTCAAGGTCTCAAACCTTCGATAAGCCCTAGTTTTTCCACTACCTCAACTCTACTTTTCCTCGCCCCAAACTCTCCAAGGATCACCGGGTGAGCTTGCTTCTTGCTCGCCATCTCTCGTCATGCAAACAAATTGATTTTCCCCTTCTTGGCTTTTCTTCTTCTTCTTTGATTTGTGCCTTCATTCTTGACTTCTTGCAACACTGTTATGCATACTAACACACATATCAAGGTTACTAACACTGTCAAGCTTTTCCACCATTTAAATACAAGGTTACTAACAATGTCATATAAAGAGGTGCAACACTGTTATGCAACACTGTTCTTGCATACTAACACTGTTATGCCACCATTTAAATCCAATTTATATGACATTCTAAGAAAACTCGAGGAAATAAATGGTGGAAAACGCAAAAGAGAGTCAATAAATGCCAAGTTTTAATGTGCAAAATTAGTAATGATTGGAACTTATTTGACATCCACCTAATCTCGAGAAACTTAGAGTGTTTGGCTGCTTAGCCTATGCTCACATTAGGCAAGACAAAGTCAAACCTAGAGCCATGTGACAAGAGGTGTATCACAAGTTGAGATGTAGTTTTCAATGAAGCAGAAATGACCTTCAAGAAAAATGATGACATTGTTCGAAGTATGAAGATCTCTATAGAGGATCTAGAATAGGAAGAGATTCCTATTGAGGTGGAGCATAAAGATGCTTAAGTGCATAACCTAAATGAAGTCGAAGAAGATACACAAGTTGCTGATGAAGATGAGGAGACTGATAGTGACTACCTGCTGGAAAGAGATGGGTCGAGAAGAGTCACTAAGCCACCTTAGAGACTTGGTTATGTAGATCTCATAGTTTTTGCCTTAATCTCTTCCAGTGAGGTTCGTAATGAAAAACCTAAAGATTACAAGGAAGTTGTAAGGAGTCGAAATAAGACTGAGTGGCTGAAAGCCATGGATGATGAGATGAAATATCTTCATGATAATAACATTTGGGAGCTGATCGAGAAACCTGTAGGGGCCAGGTTAGTCAGTTATCAGTGGATTCTCAAGGTTAAGGAAGGAATCAGCGGAGTGATGTCGAAACAATTAAAGGCAAGGTTGGTTGCTGGAGGGTTCACTCAAAAAGAAGGTGTCAACTTCAATGATGTGTTATCACCTGTTGTAAAGCATATATCCATTAGAATGTTGTTATCCATGATGACAAAGTTTGACTTAGAACTTGAACAAATGGATGTGAAGACAACTATCTTGTATGGTAATCTAGATGAAAAAATCTTGACAAGGAAACTTGAAAGGTATGCAGAAAAAGGAAAGGAAGATTGAGTGTGAAATATGAATAGGTTGTTATATGGCCTAAAACAATCTCCTCGACAATAGAATATGAGATTCGACAAGTTCATGACACACATAGGTTTCACTAAAAGTCAGTTCGACCATTATGTTTACTTCAGATTTTGACCTGGAAATTCACTTGTTATTTTGTTGCTTTATATGGATGACATCCTCAAAGTAAGCAACATTGTCGAAGATATTATGAAGGTGAAGACTGAACTCGATATGGAGTTTGACATGGAGGATCATGGAGTTGCCTTCAGAATTCTTGGGATTGACATCTGGAGAGATAGAAAGCATTCGAGATTATGCTTATCTCAAGAGACATACCTACTGAAGATTCTCGAAAAGTTTGGTATCTCGAATTCAAAGCTTGTTCTAACACCGACTAATCCTCAGTACAAGCTGAGTATAACTCAAAATCTTACTACTGAAGTCAAAATAGCCTATATGAATAACATCCTATGTGTTAGTATAATAGGTTCTTTGATGTATGATATGGTCTATACGAGGTCAAACATAGTGTACGGAGTGAGCCTTGTAAGCAGGTATATGGGCAATCCTGGGAAGACGCACTGACAATCATTAAAGTGGATTGTGAGGTACATAAATGGGTCTTTGAGCAGAGCCCTGATTTATGGCGGAGCTTGTGGTAATGATAGCAAAGTCGAAATTAAAGGATTTATCGACTCTGATTATGCAGATTGTATGGATGCCAGAAAATCTATTTCTGAATATGTGTTAACTATGTTTGGCACAACGATCAGTTGGAAAGCAATATTTCAGAAGGTTGTTGCTTTATCAACCACTGAAGCGGATTATATTACCCTCAATGAAGCTGTGAAATAAGCATTGTGGCTTGGAGGTTTTCCTAAGGAGCTAAAACTTCAAAATCTAGTTATCACTGTTAAATGTGATAATCAAAGTGCAATACACTCGTCAAAGAATTCATCCTATAATGAGCAAACCAAGCACATCGATGTGAGGCTACATTTCGTCAAAGAAATAATCGAGCGTGGAGAAATTCAAGTGCTGAAGATTTTGACTGATGACATTGTTGCTGATAAGAGCACCAAGACATTGTCAAGTAACAACTTTTTCCACTTTATATAGTTGATAAAGTTGCATGATGGTAGCTAGTTGGTTTTGTCGTTCAGATTTTGTTCAAAGATAGAGATTTGTAGTTTGTGGATTTAAGTTAATTTTGTAACAAACTCTGATAAAGTCGAAAAACTTTAATTTTTTTGTTTTGTAAATATAGTCCTCAACACAAATTTTATAATCTATTTTTATTTTATTCCTATTATGATTATGAATAATTTGTAAACAACAAGTTAGACATACAGATCTAAGTTCTCTTATCATTGATGGAGTTAACTTCCTTTTATCAATATATGAGCATTTATATATAAAAAGTCACACACCTAATGTTATGATTTTTTGAACCATTGTGTTGATTAGAGAATTTTAGTGGGCACCAAGACAACTCTAATGACAAAAACTTCACCATAAATAATATCTTAAAGGTATATTAGCAAGAGCAATTAATCTTCAATATTGACTACCATAGTGAACTTGGGATCAATGACACAATTTTAAAATTAAAATTAATATATAGATGTGCACGTACGGTTGTTGGCACATAAAATAAAAAATAAATATCAAGTTCCAAAGAAATGTTGTTTTGTTTGTCTTGTGGTGGAATTGAATATATTCAAATTGGACAAATTTGCTAAGTCACTTTCACTACAAATACAAACGAAAGAACAGTGAGACTCTATGTTTGCATTACTAGTTACTTTTTAAAAAAATATTGTTTGATTTGATGTATCTTATCCTCTGAATTAATAATGGTTCCTCTCCCATTTTGAGCCAAACAAATTTATCCATGTAGATACCATAAATCTTGAACTTTCAATTTCTTTCTTGTTTGTACCACCAAATTCCAAGTTTTTGTAAATTTCATTTCACAATATTTGCCTTTTGGCTTTTTATATATGCTTGGTGCAAAATAGGCCATGCAAGAAGGAAGGATTAAAAAGTTGAAATACCTAAATAGGCCATGCAAGAAGGAAGGATTAAAAAGTTGAAATACCTATTTAGCCCACTTGGACACTATTTTTGTTAGAATCGTTTACATCAAACAAACCATTAATAGGTGTACAAAGTCTCACTGATGAGAGTGCTTTGTTGAAATGTTTTGCTTTTGTGCCAAGGTATTCATTCCAAGTCACTGACCTATATAGAGGGGGTTGTGTTGGGCCTACTAATTTTGCATGTGGACATATCTCTACATTCGAAGGGGGCCCATATAAATAGGCGACTGAAAATCTCTGACGGGTTCGGTTCACTAAAACGCGATGGAGTACGCTAGGGTATATTCCGTTTGACAAAATATGAAAGAGGTCGCCCACGTTGACGACCAGGCCTCCTTGGAGCGGAGGAACTGTGACCCACCCAGAACCCTCGCGTTGAACCTGCAACCCGCTTATGTCGTTTTGAGAAAGGATGGTTAAAAATGTTGAGTCCGTGTGCGGGGCGAGACCCATTGCGTGATCCGGATCCGGGCAACTAGGGTAGGAGTTTAATTGGAGGGCCGCACAAGCTTTTTCAAATTGGGCTTTTGACCCGGCCCATTTGATATCTTCCTTTGTAATACCAAGAGAGTCCAACATTAGACACATCAATTTTGCTGCTAACTTTTTCATGGTTTCATCATATTGCACGACAATATCACTGAAAAGACAAAACCAAAAAAATCACATATAATTAGGAGATTGTTAGGAAAAATCAAAACATAGTTGACTAAATAATTAAGAGATTTCAAACATAAACTAGTGGATTTGGTGCAATGGATTCTCATGATTAGTTTACCCTTTCATTCTTCAAAGGGGTGTGGGTCCATAAATAGATATATACATTTACACACACATAGCTTTCATTATGATCTTTGCCAAGTGCACCATAGGATAAGAAAATGAGCTTATATAGTTTGGCCATAAATATCGTCACCACAAAAATTTCCAAAAATAAAATAGAATAAATTTGTGAAAAAATAAGGATAAGATTTTATAGAGAAGAGATAGTTAGTTAGTTTAGTTTTTTTTTTATTAGCGTTGAATTTGAATCGATGATATAGGTTCATTGCGAGACTCTTAACAATACAACGTACCAGTATTTGACATAATCTTGAGGCCAAAGTTGTCGAAAATGGTCAAGAGGGGATCCGACGATAGTAAACCCCTCGTACCACATGAGTTTGGGGAAGAAGGAAGAGATACGAGCGAGGCCATATCCCGAAACACCGTCCGGGGAACGAGTGGCTTTGAGTTTTTGGTGAGAAGGAAGAGAGAAAAGTGTTTGTCCAAGGCATTGAATATCTTGAAGAAGGCTTAAGGGGATGCCATGGTTGATTACTTGATAGACCCCCCATGTTTTGCATGCAAGTCCTATTAGGTTTGAAGCATTAGGGTCATTGAGATCAATAACGGGGACAGTAGTAGTAGTTTCCTTGATAAGGGAGTGATCATCAAGGTGAGTCCAATTGTAAGATTCAGGTAGCTCTTGAAGTGAGTTGAAATCAGGGTGCTTGTGGTTAACGTGCACAGGGTGTGCTCTATAGGCTTCGGAGAGTGAAGGCATAGTGTATAGAAACTTAGAAAAAGTAATGAAGATGAAGTGAGAAAAATGATTGTGTGAGAACTTGGTATATATAGAGGTGTGGACTAGATGGCGACAATGTTGCGCTTACCCTTAACCAAAAGATGGAGAAATTAAGTTTCTTGTTTTTTTCTAAATTTATTTTCCTCCTCAGGTGTTGATTTTGTTGTTGGAAAGAAATTATTCTTGTTTAATTATTATATGTATAATTAAATAAATATTTCTTTTAATTTAGCATAAACGATCTTGGTGGGTAATATTTAGGTGTGTAGATTTAGAAACAAAAAATATTATCTTGAAGAATTTGTTGCAACACTTCATATATTAGACTAGTAAACACCACATAAACAAATAAATAAATAATTATACATAAATAATACGCAATAGAGTTTTTTAATTATGGAGCATTGCACATTATTCAATGTGAGGTTTTTTTTTAAGTAACATTTTTGTGAGAGATACACTATATATTCATCAAAAATTTTAAGGTGATAGATGAGTGAGTTCTCTATAAAATGCAAAAGATCCACAATTTTTGGTGCTAAAAAATCAAAAGTGTCAAAAACAAAAGGTATGAAAGCATGTTGGTTGTTGGAACACGCTTTCTCATACTTTTGACCATTTTACTTAAAGCAGCTTTGAGAGCTATCTGTGCCACATTAAAACCTCCAATCTTTAGTCTCGCTAGTGGAAAAATTCTAATCAAATCTGCACATGCATGTTTTCCTCCTATCCACCTGTACATTAGAACATGTGTTGGTCTAAGTATTAATCTTTTCTCTTGGGGTCAGTTAAGAAATTCATAGGCACCTCTTTCTTCACAGATACCCTGACACACCGAAATATATCAAATATGACATTCCTAACAAAATCATATCTTCAACTATCATTTACAATTTTTTTTATCAAATCAAATAAATATTTTTTCCATATAATTAAATTAACACACTCTAAAACCAAAAAGAAATTTGATAATATCTATACAAGATCGAAAATCTCTAATTTATATGTGTATTTATAACTTCAAAGTTTTGTTTTAATTTTATTTGGAGCGAGTTTTAAAATTTTAGATTTATTATGCTTAATTGTTATGAAATAAATAGGTTTTTTTTTAATAATGGTTTAACTATAGAAAATATATTATGAGACTATTGCACACTTTCAAAAATGCTCCTAATATTAATCGGATCCCACATTGCTAATGATAGGATTGGCCTTTTAGGTTAATTTGATTCTTGTGTATGATATTTAGTTTTTATAAGAAAAAGGTAAAATAAATAAATCACTTTCTAAAGTAATTTAGTGATAAAAAAAAAAGATAAGTTAAATCTCATAAAAAACTGTTTTAGTCGAATTCAAATTAGTTGGAAGTTATGATTTTATTTTCAAAAATAATAATAATATTAATTAACAATAATTTTTTATTAAAAAATTATTGTTAATTGATAAATATATAACTAATTTTTTATTTATAATAGTATTAAATTGTTTTGCACTACGTATTGAAAAAATTACAGAAATAATATAACATGGCTATGATTAAATGTCAAAATATCAAAATTAATATTGAATTTATTAGTATAAGATAAAAACATTAAAATGGTATAAAATTTGAGTACACACAATGTAGAAACAAAAATAAAAATAAAAAATGACGTTTTATAATTGTCCAATGCAAAGAACAAAAATAGAAAGACGAATTTGTCCTGTAGGTATAAAATATAAGTTAAAATATGGAAAAGTGAAGCATCTCCACCTCTCAATTTACAAGAGCAAGAGATGCCACAAAAGTGTAGGGACCCCTACCTCAACATGTGCCTATGTCTTGTCTTCAAGTAGAAATACATTTAAATCAAACTCATTCAACTTGCTTCTCATTTTTATCTCATTGCTAAAGGACAATTCTTACAACACCCCCATATTAGGGTTTCTGCCAGGGTGACCAAATTACCCATCTACAACACAAACACATATGGATTATTCTATTAATATTGCTTTGAATTCTTTAGAGTGACTTGTTTTTAATTAAGTGAAGTTATTAACCATTTAAATTTAATAATTTAGTTAATTATTTTATTATATATAACTAGAGGTGACAATAGGATCCATTAAGACAAAATCCATCCAATCCATCCATCAAAAAATTCATCCAATCCATCCATCCTATAAAAAATAAGTTAATGGATTGGATTAAATTCATTCATTTATATGCATGGATGAATTCAATCCATCCAACATATTTTGAGAATCCAATGGATTATTTTTATTTTTGTTATATTATTTTTTTAAAAATAATTAAAAATAGATTTTTTAAAATTTAAATAAAAATAAATTTTTTAAAAGAAAAAAATAACTTTTTTTCAATAAAGAAACTGTAATTTTTTTTTAATAAAAAATCAATTTTTTTTTAAAAAAATCAATTTTTTTTTTGAAAAAAAGTCTATTTTTTTTGTTTGAAAAAAAATCTGTTTTTCTTTTTTTGAAAAAAATATGTTTTTTTTTTGTGAAAAAAATCGTTTTTTTTTTCAAAATAAAAAACTGATTTGTTTTTCGAAAAAAAATCGATTTTTAAAAAAAAAAAAAGGTTTTTTAAGAAAGAAATGATTTTTTTTCGAAAAAAAAAACAAATTTCTTTTTTAATAAAAAAAGAAATTTTTTCGAAAAAAACCGACTTTTTTAAAATACAAAAAACCGACTTCATAATTTTTTATAAAATTTAAAATATAATTCAGGGTTCACCTTTTCTATTTTCAATGGTGAGATATAAGTTACCACAATCGGACTATAGATTAAAATTTTTCAATGGTGAGATATAAATTACCACAATCGGACTATAGATGAGATATAAGTTACCACAATCGGACTATAGATGAGATATAAGTTACCACAATCGGACTATAGATTAAAAGTTTTTAATGGTGAGATATAAGTTCTCACAATCAGACTATAGATTAAAAGTTTTGAAAAATTAAAATTTTAGCTTCGTAAATATTATATATAAATGACATATTAATCATTAGAAATGATATCCCTATCTAAGGGGAGCGAAAAAGTGGTTGAATAAATGCTTTTATATTAGTTTCACTTGCTAAATAAATGCTTGTATATTAATGAATTTATTTTCGAAAATGAATATATATATATATATATATATATATATATATATATATATATATATATATATATATATATATATATATATATATATATATATATATATATATATATATATATATATATATATATATATATATATATATATATATATATATATATATATATATATATATATATATATATATATATATATATATATATATATATATATATATATATATATATATATATATATATATATATATATATATATATATGAGAAAAAACAATAAATTTATCCAACGATATTTATTTATTCAAAGTGAAATACAACTAAATGACACAGAAGGTTCCACTTACAGGTAGGAACTTTCACAACATCATTAACGAAAAAAAAAGATATGAGCCATCAATGAACTCAAAAAGAAAATAAACATGAAACTTCACAAGCTTCTTTTATGAAATTTCATGTAAATTAATATAGATTAAAAGAAATTTAAAAAATAATTGAGAATATTAATTATTTTATGAAATTTAAAAAATAATTTAGAATATAATTTTTTTGTAAAATTTAATTTTTATTTTATGAAATTTAAAAAATAATTAAGAATATTAATTTTTTTTTGTAAAATTTAATTTTTTTTATGAAATTTAAAAAATAATTCAAAATATTTAAATTATGTTTCTATGAAATTTAAAAAATAATTAAAAATTTTTAAATTAATTTTTTGGATGGATGGATATCCATCCATTAGAAATATGTTAATGGATGGATTGAATGGATTTTATCTCTTAATGGATGGATTGGATTGGATTTTTATTAAGAGAGTTAGTGGATTGTTAATGGATTAATGGATTGTTTTGATCCATCCATTAACAATCCAATCCATATCCATCCAATCCATCCATTTTGCCACCCCTATATATAACCAACACAATATGACATATATTAGGAAATTGAACCGTTGAACCATATTTGATGTCAGAGGGCAAAGAATAACATCAATCAAAATAAATGATTTTTAACAAAAATAACTATGTATGTAATAAAATATCTATTTAAGTTGGCGGAAAAAGATAAAGTAAATATAATAAACACAATAATTTGTTTATCCAGTTCGACCAAACCATCTATTATAAAGAAGAGAGCAGAAGTAGCTCTCTGGTTTACTATTTTTAAAAATTATTACAAAATATTACAAATAAGTTACAAGAAAATAACCAATGAAATTCTTAAGAAAAGACTATATATTCATATATATGAGTTACACAAGTTCAAAGTGTTTATAAATATTTCTCAATTTCTCTTAGATATTTTCAAATTCTAAAAACAAACTTTTAGGAATTTACTCTTCTTCAAAGTTTCTCGAATTTCAAGAATACACTCTTACGAATTTACTCTTGTTTATCTAAGATTATCTCTAGGATTCTCAAACTCTCTATATGTCTTTAGCTCTAAAGTTCTGAACGGTGTGATAATAAGAATGACAAATATACATATTTATGAGATTTTGTCATGTCATCCTACATGTTATACATGACACCCTTTATTGCAGTGGTTTTACTATATTACCCTTCCTTATTAAAAAATATTTCACATTTTCATTGTAACATTTTGATTTTTTCAAAAGTTGTGCGATTTATCGAAGATTTTGAGCTAACTACTGAATTTTTAAAAGTTGTATTTTTTTACCGACAATTACATTTTAAAACCAAAATCTTCACAATTAATATGCATTTTTATCAAAATTTTTGAAATGTCCGATAAAAACACGTTTTTCATGCATTTTTACTGGATATTTTTAAAATTTTGGTTTAACCACATTCACTTTTATCAATATTTTTGAAAAATCTGGTAAGAATATATACAAGTGTGTGTGTGTGTGTCTATATATATATATATATATATATATATATATATATATATATATATATATATATATATATATATATATATATATATATATATATATATATATATATATATATATATATATATATATATATATATATATATATATATATATATATATATATATATATATATATATATATATATATATATCCAGGAAAGTCATGTTGATTTTAAGATTTTTACAATATCTGGTAGTTCATATTTCTTTGCCTTTTTCTTGTAGTGAGGACCAGAGGAAAAGACGACACGATTGCTTCTAGAAAGACATCCAGAGCTGAGACAGGAGTTGTAG
Source organism: Lathyrus sativus (assembly GCA_963859935.3). Taxonomy (NCBI): domain Eukaryota; kingdom Viridiplantae; phylum Streptophyta; class Magnoliopsida; order Fabales; family Fabaceae; genus Lathyrus; species Lathyrus sativus. Next base: position 878,089,553 of record OZ012735.1, read on the forward strand.
AGAGCTCTCGTGCAGGGGCAAAAATATCGAGGATTCGCATATTCAAGCGGGTAGAGTAGTCTGAATGATTCTCATAGAAGAAGGTTGGTTGTGCAGTCACGCGCACCCCGCACCAAACGGCATAGATGAGGTGAAGTTGATGAATGGGGTTGAGATCTTGTTGATGAGCTTGATGTTGTGGTTGTTGACGATGCGAGACATCATCTCAAGAGGTGGAGGGCCGGGATAATAGGTAGGTGGTGGTTAAGACAGAAGCGACCTGTCATACTAAGATAGAGGCTTTAGTTGATACTATGGAGGTGAGTGCTCTGGTAGTTACAGAGGTGACTCCTACGACTGATACTGAGGTGACTCCTCCTACCAATATAGAGGTGAATCCTACGACTGATACTGAGGTGACTCCTCCTACCAATATAGAGGTGACTTCTCTAACATCAACAAAGTCATCTGCACACAGTGATGCAGGGTTTCCTGGAAGAACTAATGATCGTACCTTGCTCAACGAATATGTCGATCATGTGGCATTGAGATTATGGCAGGAAAAGATATATATAAGATTTTTTTATTCTTAGCGGATCTTTTACTTACCCTAATAGATTTTGTGTGTGCTACTTTTAACTAAAAAATGACAAAGATATTTTGCGTATTATGGAAAATTGGGGGTGTTAAGTACAACTGGGGGCAGGGGGTGACATAAAAAAATCTCTGTATTTATAATTGTTGATATCCAATGGATCCATAACAAGCCTAAAACTCGACATATTAATGAACGGATCCATAAAGCTGAAACGAAGAAACCCAAAACAAATTAACCTAAAAAATCAGACAAGATGAACGAATATGATTATACTATATATGATTCATTTAAAGCGGTATAAGTAGGAGTCTTCAAAATCCATGAATCGAGTCGAATTCAAAACTTAACTAAACTGAAGTTAAAATAATCGAACTATTATGTTTGGTTGTGAATCGTATATGTGTTGCACAAACAATTTTAAAATCGAACCAAATGATAAACAAACCAAACTGAAAAATAAAAATGAAAATGCTAAAAACAAGTTTAAAATTTTTTATTTAAAAAGAATTCAAAAAAATAAATTATTGTTTGGTTTTTTAACAATTGATTTGACGGGTTGTTACAGTTTATAATTTCAAACCGATATACTAAACTAATAAATTTGCCTCGACTTAATTTCGGATAAATTGAAACAATTTGGTTTGAATGATCTTTTATTATAGTTCGGTTTAATTTTTTTTGACTTAATTATATCATAAACAACTCTAGTTGTATGTCAATAACATTTCATATTTAACACATGTGACGATTGAACATGTTATGTGGGGTGTGTAAGATCCTTATTGATATAACCAAATAATACAAACATTATGATTGTGTCAACATATATATTATGTGAATCTATTTTAGTTATATATTTATAAATAGTTGAAAAAACAAAAGAAGAAATTTCTCACAATTAGGTGCTAAGAATCATTGGTACATAAATTACCATAAAAATGTGATATGATAAGAAGGTGGATAAAAATATGACATGCTAGGGCAGGTGGATAAGGGAAGTAGCACAATCTCAACCAAAAATATTTCATTATATTGATATTTATAAATTAATAGTTTTAAAAAAATATGACATGATAGTGAATGAATAAATAATATTCTAGCATTTTGTAGATAGTTGATAAGAAACACAATATTATTATTTTATCGTTTCATATATTTGATATGCGATTAGTGTATCACATGATCAGAAAAATATTAAATTTAAATTATAAAATTACTCTTTAAAAAATTACATATTTATTTTTGTAATTCATTTCAAATAGTTTTTAAATTTAATAAATAAAAAAATTAAAATTTAAACAAGAAAATAAATTTAAATAACTTTTACGAAAATTCCTTAACACATCTAAATAATCAATTTTATATTTTTATAAAATATTTTGAATAAATAAATAATTCTATTATTTATATTAAATATATCATATAAAGAAATAATTTAAAATCACAATTGTAAGAAAAATTTATTTAATTTTTTATTTTAATACATTTTAATGTTTATATATATATATATATATATATATATATATATATATATATATATATATATATATATATATATATATATATATATATATATATATATATATATATATATATATATATACACACACACTACTACTACTAAAAATACAGCTTCAGTAACACTAATACTACTACGGTTAGACTTTCTACCGTTGTAATATCGCAAACTGGATGCACCTGATATAGTTTTTATTTTTTTGAAAGTTATTTAATTATGGTTGAGGTAAACAACTGTAGTGATAAAGTAAGTGTTACAAGTTTCAAATCCCAGCAACTACATTTTTTTTCATTTTTTCTATTACAAAAAACATTGTCACTTAAAGTTTATAAATAAATAAAAAATTGAAAATGATTTAACCATGATTTTAATATTCAACCGTTGTAATATGACTGTACAACCTTTACTCTTCCCAAAAGAGAGAAATGACTACAATGATGATTGAAATATTTCTTCATTTCTCAAGATGGTCACAAGTCATTCAAGAATATCAACCATTAAAAGTAATCATTGCAAAGATTAAATAATCAGATGTTTCATCTTCAACCTCTTCTATAAATGCACACTTCATATAATTAATTTTCGCTTCTTCATAACATGAGTTCTCCATCTCAAAATGCTAAGAGAAATAGCTCAACAGAAGTCACTGTTGAGAACCAAACAATCACCAATAAAACACCATCAACGGATAACCGATGAGGTCCAACCATCTTTCTCAATTTCTGTCAAGGATGCGTTGAGGGTGAGGAAGGCCAAAAAGAAGAAAAGAAAGGTGTCGAGGAAGACTTCTTACAACAGCTCAGATGAGGGTGGTGAAGGGGGAATCATAGATTGAGAAGATTTCTTTAGGGCTAAGGGATATTGTTCTGATCTTGACAAAATTATGTAATGAGAAATATTATGTTTTATGTACCCTTCCCACCTTAATAGAATTTATTTATTTTTGTTTTATATACTCTTTTCTCTTTACAAAAAAAATAGTACCCGGCCAACAAAAATAACAACAACAATAATGAATAATAACAATAACAATATTAAATAACTTTCTCACCATTAAGTTCATAAATAAATAAAATATTGAAAGTTATTTAACCACGATTCTACTATACAACCATTGTTAAATTTGAAAATTGAATCACGGTTTTTCTATGCCAACCAAGACGAAAAGTGATATTTTTTAGTATATAAGCAAAAATATCTATTGGTCAGTACATAACAACCATTTCTCTCAACAGAAAATCCTAACATATTTCACTCTCTTCTCTCTCATGACAAACCCTAACATCCATATCACTCTTTAAACAACTGTTGGTGATTTTAGTATCATCAATGTATTTTAGTAGTAATGTGATTTACTGTAGGTCGATGCAATTATACGTTAAGCTTGGAAACGAGTTAGGGTAGTGCGGAGTGCACGCTCGTCGAGCCAACGTGCAATTGAATGCGAATAATTGAAAAAGGGGTTCTAAGGGGTGGAGCCCCTGGCGGGGTGTGGGGCAGCGCCCCGCTGGGGTTCCAAGGGGAGAAGCCTCTGGCGGGGTGCGGGGCAGCGCCTCGTGGGGTTCCAAGGGGAAGTTGAACCTGTTCGAAATCTTTTTGAACGTTTGAACCCGTTCCAAATTAAATTTGAAAAGATGAACCCGTTCAAAATTTTTGAACAGATGTCCCTTTTCGTTTTCTGTTATTTAATCTCCTATATAAGGAGTCATTTGGCCTCAGTTTTACACACTAAACAAAAATCATATTTCTCTCTGCATTCTTGATCTGTTTTCTATTGGCAGAAGCAGATTGTTCTTCAAGAATTATCCCCACAAAGATTTCGTGAACCCAGGCAAATAATAGGGTCGAAATACTTTGTTCGGAAAGTGTACGAACACGATTCCTCGAAGATATTCAAGATTATCACACCAAATTTCTAAAACATACTTCAACCTTCAGATTCGTCTTCACTAATCACTACCTTAAGTTTTGAGGTTCGTTCATTAAACTTATGCTACGATTTCGTTTATGTTTCTTGTTTAAAATGGGTTCCTAATTTTTCATTTGGTGAATGTTCACATTTTTTTCCAAATTCGTCTTCACCACCTTAACAAAGCGCATACTTTGCCTATGGTACATATGGTTTGTGTTGCTATGAATAACAAATACAAGAAGTATAAAGCTATTGTATAAATTTTATTCGTTTTGTACTTCTTCTCCATAGCATCATAAACTATATGTACTTCATAACTTCTTACCGTTCCACAACTAGTTTCAAAAAAATGTGTGTTCTTGAAACATTTTATTATATCTTATGTTGTTGTATGCTATTGTTGTATGTTGATGTTTATTAATTAATATTCTCAGAACTTCGTAGTTTGTTTTTGTTTTTGTTTATTATATCTTGCGTTATTTAACCTTTTTTTTTTAATTTGTTGTATATTGTTGTGTTGTTGATAAATGTTGTTGTATGTTGCTGTTGATTAATGTTTTCAGAATGAGAACAAAACATTGTTAAGTCACATGAAATAAGTTTCTTGTTACTTAAAAATATTTTGTTCTTTAAATTCTTATGCAGGTTGCACAGTAGATGAAGTTGAGTTTATTATATGTTATGTAGATTGTTTGTTTCACTAACTCTTCACTGAAAACACATTTCATTTAAATTGACATAGAAATTTATAATTTAAAAATTAAGTTGTATTCAAAAACCAACTTATATCAATCAATGTTTTGCAAATTGCACTCGTCTCATCGTTCGTCTCACGTTGTTTAACATATAGAATGTGGGTCAATGATCTGATTCCTTTATCACATCCATATATTCTCTTATAGTTTAATTTGAATAACAATAATGTATTTATATTATTCAAATTAAACTAGAATAGAAAGAATTGATGTCATGAAAAACTTATACCATTGAACCACATTCTATATGTTAAACAGCGGGAAATGAATGATGAGACACATTCAATTTAGAAAATAGTGGTTTGTTTAAGTTGGTTTCAAGAATAATTTAATTTTCAGATTATATACTTCTTCATCAATTTGAATAGTTGTATGTTGCTCTGAGGTTTATTGAAAAATAAGCAATATACATATTATATAATAAACCTTGTATACTTTCAACAATAGTTATTTATTTTAACCGTGATGAAATGTTATTTATCTAAATGCATATACCACAACGGTTGATACAAGTAACTGTTATGGTAGGTAGCCCACCCTAACTTACTATCACGGTCTCGCGACCGTGATGAAAATCATCAAACATACAATCACCCATTACCTTACAACGATTGATCAGACGTCGTGATATCCCTTTTTCAATCGTTGTGGTATGACTTTTCTGTAGTAAGGATATATATATATATATATATATATATATATATATATATATATATATATATATATATATATATATATATATATATATATTTTGTTTCAAAAATTTATTTATTCTATTTTTCTTATATTATCAAACACTATATTAAACTGGAATTTAATACAATTATCCTATCAAATTTTTATCATGTACAACAAAAAGGCTTTAAAAAGCCAATCTATTTTTTGTATCTTGACCATTCTTAATAATTTTGAAAATAATTTTAATGAATATTAAAATTTTTTAAATAAAATGTCATCTACAACTTATGGATTTGTGTATATGTATATTAACCAAATTACCATACATAGAAATAAGACATTAATGCTACTTTAGTTCCTCCAAAAAAAAAAAGTAAGTTTATTCTAGTACTACTATTCTCCTACCCCTCTTATTTACTTTATAAGGTTTGTACAAATTTACATACGACTCATGTTTCTGTTTTGTTTTGTACTCTTTTGTGTGGTTCCCGAGATACCATGCAATGCATTGCCATCCAATTATTCAATAAAATAAATCCAAAGATAAAAAACATCTTGGATATATATGATGTCATGTCCATTTATAATTCATAAATACCCTTCCACTCCTATTTATAAAAACCTTTGTCATTTTCATAGATATTTCCTTGTGTATAAATACACTAAATAATTATTATTTTATTTTAATACAAATTAATAATATTAATAAAAAATATTTTAATAAATAAAAAAGATTCAAATTTTCTTATAAGTTTATTTGATTAAAAAAATTATGTTACATAACTTTTCATCAGAATCTACTTAAATAATTATGAATAATTTTATTATTGTTATTGTTATATTAAATCTTATTTTAAATTAAAATATATAAATAAATATTAGTTATTTCGAAGAACTTACAAAAAATAAATTAAAAAAGAATTGTGAACAATTTTATAAAATATTTTCATAAATTTTTTTAAATAATTAGTCTGAAAAAATGCATACTATTATATAAGTTTAGATAAATCAATTAACATAAATAATTAATTTAGTTAATCTTTTAATTTTTTAATCTATTCAAATATTAATTAAATTCTTTATTTATATATAAATAAATTTTTAAATAGACTAATAAATTAACTAAACTTTCAAAAAAAATTTAATTCGTATTTTTTTCTTCACCAGTATTCGGCCTTTTAGATCGACTAATATATTTCGAAGATTAACTCTACTATCAAATAATTTCAATCTCCTTTCAATCGTAATTGTAGAAGATCGAACCATTATCTTCCCTAAAATATAATAGATTCTAAACCAAACTTAAACTTAAAATTTTTGAACAATTAAAGTTAAGATTTGATTATATAGTAGGAGAGATTTAAGTTTAACAAAATGTACCTAAATTGGTCATATTCTCAATAGTAATTGTACTTTATAAAAAACAAAGTCTCTAATAGATCTAAAATTAGGTACATAATATACATAGAAGATAAACAATGGTGGCCCTCTAGTATCGCAATTGCTCATGAGATGAATAGCATTCATGGGACATGGTCTCGTGTGTGTTCATAACATCACACATTAACACCCATTCAAATGCCCAATCCATCTGCACATGCACTTCACGTGGTACAAACATGGTGAGGTCGACTAGGACCTTCTGTTTTCTGTCTCTCTGTTTTTTTATATTTATTATGTTTTTCTTCAAGGATAAAACAAGTATGTAGCTACTAGACCCTTGTCAATTCAATTTTCTATTGATAGTTTGTACGAAAGTTTTACTTTTCATAGTTAAGTGAATTCACCTATCAAAGAGTAGCTAAATATTAGGAAGCTTTTTTCATACCAATTGTATTCAAGGTTACATGTGTACTTTTTTTTAAGTAAAATAGTTACATTTTGACATTTAAGTTTTTGATGGAAATCATGAGCTAACACACCTATCAAATTTCGAAAATGTTCCTTATTTTTTGCTATTCGTAGTATCAATCAATATTTGCAGATCTAGAACCATAGTCATGGGGTGCTAACTAAACAAATTCAAAATCATAGAGGTTAGTGGTGCAAAAATAAATAGTAGGGGTTCAAAATGAAAAATATATAAATATGTAGATTTATAGGGAGGAGATTCTCTTCCATGACTCGTGAAATCTCATCCATTTATTATTGTACAATACATTATTCAAAGTATTAAAAATAAATTGAATGGAGCATATGAACACTCGACTCCCTCCATTAAAAAGTTCACTTTAGAGAATCTACTTCCAGATTTATGCGTTTTTTTTTAGTGAAGAGGGTTTGAACTCCTTCATATGAGTTATCCTTCTCTTGATCAATGGAATTAAATTATTGTAAAGGATGTCTCGAAAACTTTAAATAATGAAGAGAAAAAAATATATTTTGAGATTGTCAAAAAGCCGAAATGCAATAAGAATGATGACACAAGACATCAAAGACATCAAAGCTATTAGAATATTAATAGTAATTCATATTTATTTAGTTGTACTATTTTCTTAGCCCCTAAGTTTGTTAGAGGGTATTTTAGTATTTTATCTTATTCTTGTAACCCTAGTTTTAGCTTATAAATAGGGTGACAATCATTGTAACTTTTATCATGTTTTGTAGCTGTCATTCTTAATAGAATATTTCCTCTATTCATCATTTATTCACCTTTGCACCAACAATTGGTATCTAGAGCTCCGGTTCGGATTCATTGGGAAACACGGGAAACACGAGTGAACGTGAGGTCTTGTGTGTTTGATTTTGATTCTTAGATTCGTGTTGAATCTTGAACAAAATCTGATCAGAATTTTATTCTGTGGGTTGGGAAACACTGTGTGAGAAATCTGAGTGTATTGTGCAAGGTGAAGATGAACGGAAACGGCAACATGAACACCAAGCTTCCAGTATTTGACGGTAAAAACTGGAATCGTTGGATGATCCAAATGCGTGTACTGTTTGGTGCTCAAGATGTTTTAGATCTTGTCACTGATGGTTATGTTCCGGTAGCAGCAGATGCAACGGATGAACAGAAAAACGCGCAGAAGGAAGTAAGGAAGAATGATCAGAAAGCATTATTCTTTATTCATCAATGTGTTGATGTAAATGTGTTTGAGAAGATTGTAGATTCAACGACAACAAAGGCTGCGTGGGACACACTGGTTAGATGTTATGGTGGTGACGCATCAGTGAAGAAGGTGAAGCTTCAGTCCTTGAGAAAGCAATATGAGAATCTCAACATGAAGAATAATGAGAAAGTTTCTGAATACATCTCCAGAGTGATTCTGATCACTAATGAGATGAAGGCGTGTGGAGAAACTCTTTCTGAAGAGACAATCATGGAGAAGGTATTGAGATCCCTTACCTCTCAATTTGATTACATTGTGGTAGCAATAGAATATTCCAAAGATCTGAGTACCATGAGAATTGAGCAATTGCAGAGCAGTTTAGAAGCGCAAGAGTTGCGTTTGACTGAGAGAACTTCTGAAAGGGAAGTAGAGCAACAGGCTCTGAAAGCAACTTCTGATAGGAGGTATCAGAAGCAGTCAGAAGCCAAGAGAAGATCTGATGGTGGTCAAAAGTCAGAAAGCTCAATCTCTGATAGGCAAAAGAATGCTCAGAAGGGAAAAGAGAAGTATGACAAGAAGAAGATCCAATGTTACTGTTGTAAGAAGTTTGGTCACTTTGCTAGAGATTGTTGGTCAAACAAGGAGAAGAAATCAGAAGAAGCAAATATAGCCAGAAGTTCTGATGACGAATATGTGCTATTGATGGCCTCTGAATCTGATGATATGGATCTGACAGACTGGTGGTATATGGACACTGGCTGTTCAAATCATCTTACTGGAAATAAGAAATGGCTGGTTGACTTTGAATCTGAAAAGAGGACAAAGATCAGATGTGCTGATGACAAATATCTTAATGCAGAAGGTATGGGAAATGTCAGAGTGACTCTGAACAATGGGAAAACAGCATTAATTCAGAACGTGTGGTATGTACCTGGCATCAGAATCTGATGAGTGTGGGACAATTAATTGAGAAAGGTTTTTCAGTTACCATGAAGGACAATCTTCTGAAGCTGTATGACTACAATCAGAAGTTGATTATGGAGTCAGAACAGGGAAGGAATAGAACATTCAAGGTGAATGCCAGAACTGCAGACTCAGAATGTCTTAGTGCAACATGTGCTGAGAAGGAGAGTGAGCTGTGGCACAGAAGATTTGGTCATTTGAATTTCAGAAGCTTAAAACATCTGAATTCAAAGAAGTTGGTACATGGAATTCCTGCAATTAAGAAGCCTGAAAAATCATGCAAAGTTTGCATGGAAGGAAAACAACCACGTTTGCCATTTGCGTCAGAAGTTGCTCCAAGAGCAAAACATGCCTTGGGAGTTGTACATTCTGATGTGTGTGGTCCATTTCCAGTAGCATCAATTGGAGGGAATAAGTACTTTGTGTTGTTTATTGATGAATTCACAAGAATGACATGGGTATCCCTTATTAAATTTAAACATGAGGTGTTTGATGAATTCAAGAAGTTCAGAATGAAGGCTGAGAATCAGAGTGGTCAGAAGTTGAAGATTCTTAGAACTGATGGTGGAGGTGAGTATAACTCCAAAGAGTTCCAGAAGTTCTGTGAGGAGGATGAAATTGGTGTTACAAGTTTTTGATGGAATATGAATTAAGGGATGGTATTAGAATATTAATAGTAATTCATATTTATTTAGTTGTACTATTTTCTTAGCCCCTAAGTTTGTTAGAGGGTATTTTAGTATTTTATCTTATTCTAGTAACCCTAGTTTTAGCTTATAAATAGGGTGACAATCATTGTAACTTTTATCATGTTTTGTAGCCGTCATTCTTAATAGAATATTTCCTCTATTCATCATTTATTCACCTTTGCACCAACAAAAGCCACATAAGCATGTTCAACGAGTGGCAAGTCTGGTATAGACGGTTTGCATGTATCGGATTTACTCGGTTCGGTTCACGGATATGTTCATTAATGTTAAAATATTATTATAGTATTTGGATCGAACTCTAGTGTTGACAAGGGTAACTTCATGGTTCGACAGGAGCTGTGCATGTTGTAGTCGAAGTCTGTTCAAGCATGTTGTCGAAATATGTTAGCTTTATGTTTAAGTTAGGATGTCGATTTGTGCCTTATTTCTAAGCCCAATTGTTAAGTTAGCTTGTATCCTAAGTTACCTTAGTAGTATATAAATAGACTAGTTCTCTCAGGTTGTTGAGAGAGGTTAATTATTGGTATTCACTTGTAATCTTTGAACCCTTATTGAGAAAGTGAATAGTAAAACAGTTTTAACCAATTCTTATTCTTCTTCTTCCTACTACTCTATATTTTGTAAAACCTAATAGGGTTTCTTGTTTTTGTTCAAGAAACTCAATTTTTTTATCTTATTTTGGTTTGTTCTTGACAACAATAATTCATAACAAACTGGTGCGGTGAGGGTGGAGGAGAAGATGCCATCTACAAAGTATGAGATTGAGAAATTCATCGGTGTGAATGATTTTGGTTTGTGGAGCTTGAAGGTGCAAGTGTTTCTTGTTCAACGGGGTTTGTTAGAAACATTGAAAGAATCAGAGAATATGGATGATGCCCTATCGGAGAAGGAGAAGACAACGATGGTCGAAAAAGCCCACAATGCCATTGTATTTACCCTTGGTGATAAGGTTCTCCGACAGGTTTCAAAGAAGAAAACTACAGTTGGTGTGTGGATGAAACTTGAAGGTTTGTACATGACGAAATCATTGGTTAATCGTCTCTACTTGAAGAAAGTTTTGTATTCATTCAAGATGAGTGAAAAAAGTCTTGGCTGAGCACTGCATATTTTCAACAAGTTGATTCTTGATCTTGAAAATATCGAGGTCATGATTGATGATGAAGATCAAGTGTTGTTGTTGTTATGCTTTTTACCTAAGTCTCATGCTCAGTTCAAAGAAACTCTCTTGTATAGAAGAGAGTGTTGATCTTTAAAGATGTTCAATATACCTTGTACTCACTACTACATAAAACGCTTGTTACCTCGGACCCAAAATGAAAAATACCTCGACTATAGAAGCGAGGTAATTGAGGGCAACATGATAACTCACAACTTATGACCTTAAAGTCAAATGTAAATGGGTTCGAACCCCAACAACAACACTTTTATTATTTTCAAAATTAGCGTATATTTCATCTCGGTTTAACTTGAAAATCGAGGGGGTTAGATAATTTCTTTTTTTATATAATTGTTACATTGTTTGCACATAACATTACCCATAATATTATATTGTTTACTCAGAATATTATGTTGTTTAAAATAAAAGTCAAATTCCCTAGAGAACAACGTAAAAATCAAATTCCCTGAAAATCTAAACTTTATATCTTCAAATTATTGAATCTTGGGGAAGATCGAGTGTTATGTGCAAGGTTTGTCTCTTTGGATCTTGCATGCATTTGATTCTGAAGCAAAACAAAATAAGGGTTAGATAAATAAAATCAATATTCAAACATATGATTTTGTGCTCAAATAAATATTTAAGAAAACAAACCTTAAACTCAAGTAATTTTCTGCTCTTGCAATCTATCTTAGAGAACTTTTCCAAACGTCTTTATGTTTCAAGCACTTCATGTTTCATTTAGGTTACATTTCTAATATTCAACATGCTTTTATAACGGATGTCCCTTAGGTTTCACGCAGATCACTAATAGCAGATTCTTAAGCATTGATAAACATTAAATGGACGATAAAGATTTGTTTATGAATGAATAGTAAAAAAAACGCTTAACTATCCCCTCGGCCAAGAAGAAAGCCGAGGTAGATAAGCTATTTTTTTTATTACATTATTTATACATAATTAAAAATATATTGTAAAATCTGTAGTAGCAACTCATGATAGAAATGAACGGTGGTGAATATTTCATCTCTTTGGAACGACTTCATATAATTTAGTATTAGGATAAAATCTGTTTAACGGGTGTTTTAAAAGTAAAATATGCTTACTAACCACCTCGATTTTACTATAAAACCGAGGTTTTATGTTAAGTATCACCTCAATGATAAAGAAAACTGAGATGACTATTTCATTTTTTTTTAGAAATACATTGTTTACACAGAATATTAAAAACCATTATTTTCAATTTTTTTTGCATACCCACTAAACCAAATATTTTTGAAACAAGAATGATTTTCTACACTTGCAATCTATCAACTGAGTATTTTTTAAAGGTTGAGCTAGTTCCATTTTTTGTTGGTTAAGCTCCATTTTTTGTTTAACTTCAAACAATAATGATTTTCTGAACTTGCAATCTATCAACTGAACTCTTTTCAAAGGTTGAGCTCACTTCATTGTTGGTTAAGCTCCTTTCTTTGGGTAACTTGAAGCAAGAAATTTTTTCTACATTTGTAATATATCAACTAAGTACCATTCTTTAATTGAGGATTCTTCCAAAAAAAATAAAAAAAAAATGACAACATCAAGATAGAAGAACATTGAATATTTTTTCTGACTTGCAATCCATCCCAAAGAACGATGCTTGCAAGTTTGAGGCGGCTTCATATAAGTAAGGATTAGGATAAAATATGTTTAACGAGTTAATCTATAGTAAAATCTTATTATTTTATACCTCGATTAAATAGAAAATTGAAGGGTTAGAACATTTTTTTACACTTATAAACAAATAAAATCATAAACTGTGATAGTTGGAAACCGAAGCTTGTATTGAGTTGTATTTTCACCTTGGTTATTTTAAAAACTGAGGGAATTGATCTTTTTTTTTTGTTTTTGTTTAAATAATAAAAAATAGCGTGTCTTGGCCTTATACCTCAGTTTTCTATTGTTCGAGGTGAAAGCTTCGTCATGAAAAGCGTTATTTTTTATAACGACTCTAAAGATTTGAACGAACGAAAGGAGCACAAGTCATCTTCTGTTGGTGAAAACTTGTCCGTCATAATAAAATTCTTGAAGAAAAATGGTAGGTTTGAGAAGAAGAAGGGTAAAGCTGTACAAAATTATTATGGTGGTAATGCTCATACTATTAGAGTTGTCATTGTAAAAAGGAGGTCATACAAGAAAAGTATGCCTTGATCGACTAAACAATCATGGTGGAAAGGATAATGGTAATGCACCCATTGTGCAAGATGGTTATGAATCATTTGATGTCCTGGTGGTCACAAGTAGTGACTCTAGTAAGGAGTGGATTATGAGTTCAGGGTGTACTTGACATATGACTATAAACAAAGACGTGTTGGAGGAATTGTATGATCAAGATGGTGGATCAGTGCTGTTGGGAAACAACAAAGCTTGCAAAATTGCAGGTATTAGATCTATGAGATTTAAGATCCATGATGAGTCATTGAGGATATTGACGAATGTTGGATATGTACTTGATCTTAAGAGGAATTTGATTTCTCTTGGTGAATTCAAAAAGAAATGATTTTTTTTTAAAGGAGAGCAAAACATCCTAAGGATAATGAAGGGGTCGAAGAAAGTCTTGAGAGGCGTGAAGAATCAAGGCTTGTATACCCTTGACGTTGAGGTTGTAAGTGGTTCAGCAGATGTGGAATCCACAAAACCTGTATCGAAGACTGAGGTATGACACAAAAGACTTTGCCATGTCAGTGAAAGAGGTTTGGTCAAATTGTCGAAACAAAATTTGTTGGGGGGTGACAAGGTCGAAAAACTAGAGTTTTGTGAACCTTGTGTATTTGGTAGATCCTATAGAATGAAGTTTAAAAAAGGTAAACAAAGAACACATGGATCCCTTGATTACATTCATGTTGATCTCTGGGGACCTGTAAGGAATCCTTCACACTCAGGTGAAAAGTATTTTCTAACCATAGTTGATGATTATTACAGAAAGTTATGGGTATTCATCCAGAATACTAAGGATGAAACTTTTGAAAATTTCAAAAGTTGAAAGACTCTGGTCCAAAACCAAATAGATAGGAAGGTCAAGAGGTTGAGGACTGAAAATGGTCTTGAATTTTGCAATGAGGCTTTCGACAGCTATTGTGTTGCGTAAGATATTGCAAGACACAAAACTACTGCATGGACTCCCCAAAAAATGGTTTGGCCGAAAGGTTTAATCGAACCACTCTAGAAAAGGTGAGGTGCATGTTGGTAAGTGTGGGACTAAAGAAGGTGTTTTAGCCAGAAGCTGTTGTAACTGCGACATACTTGATAAATAGGCGTCCCTCGACAGCCTTGGGAATGAAGACACTTGAACAAGTCTGGTCAGAACATCCATCTAGTCTCAACAGACTTAGAGTGTTTGGTTTTTTAACCTATGATCATATTAGGCAAGATAAGTTCGAACCTAGAGGTCTAGGATGTATGTTCCTTGGATACTTTGAAGAATTCAAAGCTTATAGGCTATGGTGCTTAGAGTCAAGTCACAAGAAGTGTATCATAAGTCAAGATGTAGTTTTCAATGAAGCTGAAATGACTTTCAAGAAAAATGATGACATTGGTCGAAGTTCAAAGATCTCAGAAGAAGATATAGAAAAGAAAGAGATTCTTGTTGAGGTGGAGCATAATGATGCTAAATTACATGACTCAAATAAAGTCGAAGAAGATGAAGAAGTTGTTGTCGAAGATGAGGAGACTGATAATGACTACTTACTGATAAGAGACAGGTCGAGAAGAGTATTCAAGTCACCTCAGAGACTTGGTTATGCAGATCTTATAGCTTATGCATTAATCTCTGCAAGTGAGGTTCTGGACAAAGAACCTAGAGACTATAAGGAAGTTATGAGGAGTTGTGATAAGATTTAATGGCTGAAATCCATGGATGATGAGATGAAATCTCTTCATGATAATAACACTTGGGAGCTAATCAAGAAACCTGTTGAAGCCAGGTTAGTCAGTTGTAAATTGATTTTCAAAGTTTAGGGAGGAATCAAAGGAGTGACATCGAAGAGATATAAGACAATAATGGTCCTAAGGGGTTTTACTCATAAAGAAGGTGTTGACTTTAATGATGTGTTCTAGACTATTGTGAAGCACAAGTCCATTCAAATGTTACTACTATGGTGGCACAGTTCAACCTAGAACTGGAACAAATGGATGTGAAGACTGATTTCTTATAAGGAGATCTAAATGAAATAATCCTAATGAGGCAACCTGAAGGGTATGTAGAAAATGGAAAGGAATATTATGTGTGTAAGCTGAATAAATCTCTATATAGACTAAAACAATTTCCTCAACAGTGGAATAGGAGATTCGACAAGTTCATGGCACACATAAGTTTCATTAGAAGTCAGTACGACCACCGTGTTTACTTCAGATTTCGACTTAGAAACTCATTTTTTTTTTTTGCTTTATGTGGATGATATTCTCATAGCAAGCAATAGTGTCGAGGATGTATTGAAAGTAAAGGTTGAACTCAATAAGGAGTTCGATATGAAGGATTTGGGAGCTGCATCCAGGATTCTTTGGATTGACTTCTGGAGAGATAGAAAGCATTCGAGATTATGCTTATATCAAGACACATGCATGTAGAAGATTCTTGACAAGTTTGGTATGTCGAGTTCAATGTCTATTCTAACACCGATTAATCCTCAGAACAAACTGAGTATGACTTAAAGTCCTAGTACTAAATTCGAAAGATCTTGTATAAATAGCATTACATATGCTAACATAGTAGGTTCTTTGATGTATGTTATGGAGTGTACGATGCCAGATACAGCGTACGGTGTGAGCCTTAAAAGCAAGTATATGGCCAATCTTGGAAAAGCGCACTAGCAAGCATTAAAGTGGATTCTTAGGTACGTCAATGGGTCTCTGAGCCAAATCCTGGTTTATGGTAGAGCCTGTGGTGATGATAGAAAATTCGAAATCGAAGCATTTGTCGAATCTGATTATACAGGTTGTATGTATTCCAAAAAGTCTATTTCTAGATATGTGTTCACTATGTTTGGCACAACAATTAGTTGGAAAGAGACACTTTAGAAGGTTGTTGCCTTATCACTAAAGCATAATATATTTCCCTCGGTGAAGCTGTGAAAGAAGCATTGTGGCTTGAAGGTTTTGCTAAGGAGCCAAAACTTCAAAGTCGAATTATCATTGTTAAATGTGATAGTCAAACTGCAATACATCTGTCGAAGAATTCAGCTAATCATGAGCGAACCAAACACATTGATATGAGGTTGCACTTCATCAGAGAGATAATCGAGCGTGGAGAAGTTTAAGTGATGAAGGTTTCGACTGATGACAATGTTGGTGATATGATCACCAAAACATTGCGGAGTAGCAAGTTTTTCCACTGTATGCAGTTGATAAAGCTGTGTGATGAAAGCTAGTTTGTTCCAAGGTGGAGATTTGTGGTATTTGAATCGAACTCTAGTGTCGATAAGGGTAACTTCATGGTTTTACAAGAGTTTTGCATGTTGTAGTCGAAGTCTGTTCAAGCATGTTGTCGAAATATGTTAGCTTTGTGTTTAAGTTAGCATATTGAATTGGATCTTTCTTCTAAGCTCAATTGTTAAGTTAGCTTGTATCCTAAGTTAGCTTAGTAGTTTATAAATAGACTAGTTCTTTCAAGTTATTGAGAGAGGTTAATTATTGGTATTCACTTGTAATCTTTGAACCCTTATTGAGAAAGTGAATAGTACAACAGTTGTAACAAATTCTTATTCTTCTTCTTCCTTCTTCTCTATCTTTTATAAAACCTAATATGATTTCTTCTGTTTGTTCAAGAAACTCAATCTTTTTCTCGTTTTTTCGTTTGTTCTTGACGACAACAATTCACAACAATTATAAATATCTTTTGTATCAATTTAGAAATATCTTTAAAATAACTAGAATACTCTAAAATACCAGAGATATTTTAAATTATTCTAAACTAATAAAAAAGATATTATAAGATATTTTTAATCTTTTTATTTTAAAAATTAATAAGTTGTATTTTGAATACATTAAGAATGCGTTGAATTTCAAAAGTTATAAATATGTATTTCTATCATTTTTGTCTTGTCAACCTTGAGAATGTAATATGAAAGAAAAAGGAGATAATTGGCAATCCTTAGTAAACTTTGAGAAGTATGTTTAAAATTACTCGGAGTTATTGGAATTTTCCAATTTTTAAACATAGCTGAGAGGATTTAAAAACACTTCAAAATACATTGAACTTGTGTGATTTATATATAAAAATTTGAAAAGATTAAAAAACACTTGAGTAGAAAATAATTTTTTTTTTGAAATTTGGATGTTTGTTTTCTTGTAATTCATGATGAGTCCAATCAATTTGGAGATTCGGTTCAAATTTAAAAAAAGTATTCAAATTAAAAATAATTACAATTTTAATAATTAAAAATAATGCACCAAAAATATAACTATATTTTTGTATAGTAACAAAAAAAAATGGTTCCAATTATAATTATTTTGACTTTTAGTCAATTTATTTATTTATTTATTTTATGTTTAGGTGTTCTTATAATACTTTTTTATGTCTAGTAATACAAAATATTAAAAAATAAATAAAGTGATAAAAATTAGGACTTTTAAAATTTGAGACCTAATGTAATAGAGCACGAGGCTCTTATAAAATATCGATTTTATTATAAATCATTTGTAATATTTTATAATAATTTTTAGAAGTATTGTTTTTCATGTCTTTTACTTTTAGCAAATTATTGGATAAGGCTTCTTTGATTTGATAAAAACCTTCTTTTGATTGGCTTCCTATAACATATCTTGTGAATCTTTCAATTTGATTATTAGTGAAAATGCATTTATATTACCCGTTGAATTGGATATGAATCTTTTAAGAAAGTTGGTTTTCCTTAGTGCGAGGGGACATTGTCTCCAAAAATTTTTTTCTACTTTAATACCCATAGTATAAACCCTAAACGTGCACTTTATGGGATTCATTTGTTAACCTTGCAATCTCATTTGCTTTAGGGCCCGTTCCATTTCCAATAAATGATTTTAGGATTTGATTTATTTGACCATTAACATTAATATAAACTTTTTAAACTAGTGGAAGATGGAATTCATGGACCTCGATAATGTCAAAGATTATGATCATAGTTAAATATTGTGGTTATAATAAAATATTTTGGTCAAGGATTGTAGTTGAATAAAATTACAATTTGTGGACCAAGAAAAAAATACTCATTGTTTTACACTCATGATTTTGTAACAACTCTCATGGTTTTGTAAAGATGAGCACCTATAAATAGAGGTGCATTTCTCATTTCTAATACAACACAAAGCATTGCAACATAACATAAAAGAAAAATTTAGAGAGATAGAATATATGTATTTTCTCCTATAAGGTTATTTTAGTGAGTGTTCTCCTATTACAAGAGAGTGTAATTTATTCTCTCATTATATATAGAGAGAAGTGTTGTAATTTCTTCCACTTAGTGAAAATCTTTTCTACCGATGTCCGTGATTTTTCCCTCATTTGTTGAGGGTTTTCCACGTAAATATTATGTGTCACTTTTTATACTCCTTAATCTCTTATTTTTGTGATATTTATCTTGCTACTCTGATACCCAACAGTGGTATCAGAGTTGTTGGTGTTGATCTTTATTTCCGCTACGGTGTACGATTACTATTCACACGTGTGGTTATATGTTTTTGCAGTGATTGTTACGTATACTAGATCTACTCTAGTGTATAGTAAAAATATACAATAATGCTCACGTATACTGTGTTATTCACGGTGAAATTGTGTAAATCAGTTCGGTGAAAAAAAATGGTTGCAAAATTTGAGATTGAAAAATTCAGTGGGAGTAATTTCTCCATGTGGAAATTCAAGATGTAGGCAATCCTGAGGAAGGATAATTGCTCACCAGCAATTAAAGGTAGACCTACAGAATAACTGATGAAAAGTGGAGAGAGATGGATGACAATGTTGTTGCCAATTTTCACTTAGCACTGACAGATTCAGTTTTGTCAAGTATAGCAGAAAAGAAAATTGCAAAGGAGATATGAGATACTCTCATCCAACTATACGAGGTCAAGTCACTTCACAATATAATTTTCTTAAAGAGGAGACTCTACATTTTTTGGATGAGTAAATCCACTTCGGTGTCGGATCACATCAATAATTTGAATACATTATTTGTTCAACTATCTGCATCAGATTTCACAATAGTGTAAAATGAACGAGCAGGGAGAGGTAAAGATCTCAGCTCGTCATCAATATTACAAACAATAATATTGTTGACCGTCTATCCTTTAATGATGTCGCCAGAGTTGTTCTTGAAGAAGAATCCAGGCGCAAAAATAAGGAAGATCGACAAGAAATCTAAAAAACGAATAGAAGCTTTGATGATTACGAGAGGTAGATCAAGGGAGTGTGGTCCCAGTGAGAGTCAAAATCATGGTAGATCAAAATCTCAAAGAAGAAAAAACCTCAAATACTACAATTGTGGCAAGAGAGGACACTTGAAGAAAGAATGTTGGTTCAACAAAAAGAATGGTGAGAAGTCTTCTGAATCAAGTACATCTCAAGGATGTATTGCTAGTATCTCTGATGATGGAAATCCTTTACAGCGGAGCAGCAGTTAGTACCAAAGGCGAAATTCAACTCACTGATGGTTGGATAGTAGATTCAAGAGCAACATGGCACATGAATTCACGACGAGACTGGTTTTGCACTTACGAACCTATCTCAAAAGGACATGTATTGATGGGGAATGACCATGCTTTAGAAATTGCTGGAGTTGGTACTGTCAAAATGAAAATGTATGATGGTACACTTCAAGGGGCACGACATGTGAAAGGATTGACGAATAATTTTTTGTCTATTGGGCAACTAGATGACCTCGGATGCAAGATCCATGTTCAAGGTGGGATCTTGAAAGTGGTGAAAGGTTCGCTAGTAGTGATGAAAGCAGAGAAGGTTGTTGCAAATCTATACATGCTTTTGAGATACACGATGAAAGGAGGATATGCATTAGTAATAGCTGGAAGCCAGGAAGAAACAACGATGATATGACATCACAGACTAGGCCATATGTTAGAATGAGGCTTGAAAGTTCTTGCAGAATGTAATCTCATACCCGAGCTCAAGTCGGTAAATTTACCTTTCTACGAGCCCTGTGTGATTCGGAAGCAACATAAACTAAAGTTTGCTAAGTCAACTGCTAGAAGCAAACACATACTAGACTTGATTCATTCTGATGTGTGGGAGTCACCGGAAATGTCCATTGGATGACCAAAATATTTTGTATCATTCATTGATGGTTACTTCAAGAGACTATGAGTGTACCCAATCAAGAAGAAGTCAGATGTGTATTTAGTATTCAAGGAGTTCAAAGCACAAGTGGAACTTGAAAATGGGAAAAGAATTAAGTGCTTGAGGATAGATGGTGATTTCCTGATATTCTGCAAGCAATAAGGTATTAAACGGTAGTTTACTGTTGCTCATACACCTCAGCAGAATGGTGTAGCAGAGCAGATGAATAGAACTCTCTTGGAGAGGACGAGAGCTATGCTAAAAACAACAGGATTGGAAAAGTCTTTATGAGCAAAAGCTGTCAAGACTGCCTGTTACGTGATAAATTGATCGCCATCAACTGCGATTGATTTAAAGACACCATAGACAACAGGATGTGGAAGGGAAAACCGGGTGATTGTTCTTCTTTGCATGTATTTGGATATCCTGTGTACGTGATGTAAAAATCCCAAGAAAGAATAAAGTTGGACCCAAAATCCAGGAAATGCATATTTTTTGGTTATGCTGACAATGTGAAGGGGTATTGTCTATGGGATCCCGCTGCCCACAAGATTATTGTTAGTAGAGATGTAATATTTGTAGAAAATGAACTACAAAATAAGCAAAAAGATGACAACACTATAAAGGAGACTACTACAGTAGAAATGAAGGAAAAGTCGGGAGAAAATGATTCTTCTGAAGCAGGGTCAGAGCACGAAGAACAAGAACCAATTGAGGTCAATAATATAGATCCCAGAAGAACCACACGTCATATAAGAAAACCATCCTGAAACTCAGAGTATGTGATGGCAAGTCATGATGCATATTATCTTCTATCAGAAGATGGAGAATCGTCAACCTTTCATGAGGCATTAAATGGTTCAGATGCTTCTCTGTGGATGGCAGCAATGTAAGAGGAAATTGAAGCCTTACATAGAAATAACACATGGGTACTTGTTGAACATCCTAAAGCTCGGAAATCCATCGGCAACAAATAGGTGTTAAAAATTAAGCGAGATGGAAACAATCAGGTGGAAAGATATCGTGCAAGACTGGTGGTCAAAGGATATACTTAGAAATAAGGTATTGATTTCAATGAGATATTTTCTCCAGTGGTAAGACTCACCATAATCAGAGTGATCTTGGCAATGTGTGCTGCATTTGATCTAAATCTAGAGCAGCTTGATGTAAAAACTACGTTACTCCATGGAGAACTTGAAGAGGAAATATATATGCTCCAAACCGAAGTCTTTGAAGAACAAGGAAAAGAAAACTTGGTTTGTAAGTTGACCAAATCTATGTACGGTTTAAAATAGGTGCCAAGATGTTGGTACAAGAGATTTGATTCTTCCATCACGAGCCTTGAATACAACATATTAAGTTCAGATTATTGTACGCATTACAAAAGGTTTGATGATAATGATGATTTTATCATTTTGATGTTGTATATGGATGACATGTTAGTGGTAGGCCCCAACAAAGACCGAGTCCAAGAATTGAAGGCACAATTGGCTAGGGAGTTTGATATGAAGGACTTGGGACCAGCAAGCAAGATTTTAGGGATGCAAATTCACCGAGACATAAAAGACAGAAGGATTTTAGCTTTCTCATAAAAATTATCTTCAGAAAGTCTTGCGTCGCTTTAACATGCAAGACTGTAAGACAATCTCTACCCAACTTCTTGTCAATATAAATTATCCTCATGTATGAATCCTAGCAATGAAGCAGAAAGGATGAAAATGTCTCGAGTATCGTATGCATCAGCGGTGGGAAGCCTTATGTATGCTATGATATGTATTAGACCAGGTATTGCTCAAGAAATTGGAACAGTCAGTCGGTTTATGGCAGATCCAGGTAATGAACACTGGAATGTTGTTAAGAGGATCTTAGATACATCAAAGGAACCTTAGGTGCTGCATTATCTTTTGGGGGATCAGAACTCACTATCAGAGGCTATGTTGATTTCATATTTTACAAGCGACCTTGATAAAAGAAAATCTACTACTGGCTATGTGTTCACACTTGCAGGAGGAGCGGTAAGCTGATTATCCAAACTGCAGACTGTTGTAGCATTGTCTACTACAAAAGCTGAATACATGACCGCTACCCAAACATGTAAGGAAGCAATTTGGATTCAAAGGTTATTGGAAGAACTCGGGCATAAGAAACAAAAGATTACTGTGTATTGTGACAGTCAGAGTGCCTTGCACATTGCAAGGAATCTAGTTTTTCATTCCAGGGCAAAACACATAGGAGTCCAATACCATTTTGTCAGAGAGGTAGTAGAAGAAAGAAGTGTGGATATGCAGAAAATTCACACTAAATATAACCTAGCAGATGTAATGACGAAGTCGATTAACTCTGATAAGTTTGCATGGCATAAGTCTTCCTATGGTCTATTAGAGACATAATCAGCATGGAGTTGGCAAGGTAGAGAAGATTTTGGAAGATCACAAATGTGACTTTAAGTGGGAGATAGTCAAAGATTATGGTCATAGTCAAATATTGTGGTCATGATAAAAGATTTTGGTCAATGATTGTGGTTAAATAAAGTCACGATTTATGGGTCAAGAAAGAAACATCCATGATTTTGTATCCATGGTTTTGTAACAACTCTCATGGTTTTGTGAAGATGAGCACCTATAAATAGAGGTGCATTTATCATTCCTAACACAACAACACAAAGCATTGCAACATAATATAAAAGAAAAATTTAGAGAGATAGAATATATTGTATTTTCTCCTATAAAGTTCTTTTAGTGAGTGTTCTCCTATTACAAAAGAGAGTGTAATTTGTTCTCTCCTTATATAGAGAGAGAAGTGTTGTAATTTCTTCCACTTAATGAAAATATTTTTTACAGGTGTCTGTGATTTTTCTCTCATTTGTTGAGGATTTTTCACGTAAATATTCTGTGTCACTTTTCCTACTCGTTAATTTCTTATTTTTATGATATTTATCTTACTACTCTAATATCCAATAGATAAGTGGTGCGTGCATTCTTTAGTGTGAACAACTTGATAAGAAACTTATGTTTCCCTAAAGTACCTAAACTTATAAAGCTTGTCTTATGGATATCATCCTTGGCTATGAATGTTATATTATAGCCTTAGTATTTTTCATAAATGCAAGAATTGCATGGCTAGTTGTGGCATTATTACATACTCATATTTTGGAGTGATGAGGTTCAATTTTATGTAATCTATAAACCCATCCTGTCTTATCTTCTTAAATAATAGTGTATGTTACACAACCATTTTATGTATCTAGTCGTTCGAATTAAACCTACTTTGAGAAATCTTTTTATTTACTTTTTGATCATGGGCATTAGTTGATGGTTAAAGCTATTTGAAGAATTTTTGTGTGACTCGTATTCTTTTTTAATAGGCAGTCTATTAGAGATGTGCATGATTGATAATTTTTAAAATCAAACCATAACAATAAATTATTTAAACGGATTATGATTTTTATCATAAATTATTTAAGTGATTATTAAATAATACTTGAATTTAAATATTCGCAAATGCTTGAGAAAGTAATCTTCCTGAATCTATTAAGTCACGGGTGGAAGATTATTAATTCCACAAATGACGTTAAAATTGATTGAATATACATCTTGACTTTGATATTAGTTGAATATTTTTACATGAGTATGAGTTATGGTATGATGAATAACCAACCATTTATTAAATTCTAACAAGAGGAACTTGCACAATTACCTTTGAATTGGTGATTCAACTTCCTGGTTATTTCCATCTTCCACAAAAGTCACAAGTGGCTCACACCTTCCGATTCATCTTTGATTTTATTGATGGAACATGACATCTAACACCACATGTTTGAACTCCTTATGTTTCTAGACAATATAGTAAATCCCTTATCTTTGTCAAAATGTTGTAGGTTGGCATGAGATTTCAGTTGAAATTCTTCTTTAGTATGGTTGCAAGATTTCAATCTTCATTCTTCATATTTCTTGGGGAACACAGTGTTGTCAAAATCTTCATTCAACAAAATATTTGGTGTGAAATTCTATTCGATAGTTGCTCCATTTGACATCATTCAACTTTAAGAAAAAGTGTTTTAAAATTGACCCTCGACCCAGTCAAAATTGTGGTATCGAATCACTGGTTAGACTAATGAATTACTAATTGTCCCACAATAGTTAATATGGTATATATTATATATTTAAACTTGATATGTGTTAAAAAAAGATATAACAAATTATTTTCTAAAAATTAAATGTTCTTATAAATAACATTTTATTATGTAGGTAAAAAACTTATTAGATCATATAATATGATTTAAATTTAAAATTTGCTTCGTACTAGAACAAAAAATAGTTGAAGTAGGTTATAAGGGATCCTAAACTGGTGGTGGTGATATGATCTCAGATGCGGTGGCGTGGGGAAGGATCTATAAAGTTAGCACTATATCGCTTAAGTGAGTTCAAGATCCAAGATGATTGTAGTGGAATGTGGAGATAAAAAAGCGTATCTTGCATTTTGTTTAAGATGACTTTTATACCTTGGGTTAATTGGAGTGAATTTGAATTGATTTAGGCCTCAACCATTTAGGCCTTTGGCCGACACATAACAGTTGTCCTCAATGCTTGTCGAGCGCTTAAGGAGTCAGAGAAATCTTTAGCGGTCGTGGTCGGCCTCAAAGAATGTCGTTTGATTCGAATTAGAAGTGAAACACTTGGAGTCAATTGAAAAATTAGTAGGGAACAAGCGCATTAAATGCATTTCCATCACTAAAATATTTCGCCGCTTCCTTTTTACATATGGGCTCTTGATTTTGTTTATGTTTCCCATGGGAAAATCCAACTATTGATTTTGTCGTTTCTCTTACGGATGACCTGGTTCGCTCAATTATCTTCGCCTATATATAGGAACGCTTGAGCACCAAAGAAACCTTTCACAATCCTTGACATTCAGCTTCACTCATAAGCATTTCTTATTGGCGACTGTCTTCTTCTATCCCTCCCTAAGAGCACTTATCAGAGTAGTTGCAGTTCTTAGCCTAAAGCTTATACCATTCTTCATTCATTTTCTTCCCGAATCTCACCTCTCTAGGTATCCTTCTCAACTCACGCTTTTTCCTTCATCATTTTTTTGTTGTCAAGATGAGTTTGCCTAGATAGTGATCCTGGGTGTTATTTCTTTTGCTGCAAAAATGTGGGTATATCCTGATTCAAAATCCCCTCTGCTTGCTCAAAATTCCATGGGTCATGAAGCTGTGTCATTGACCAAAGAATTTGATTGGGAAAGGGTATCTAGGAACTCCCTTGTGAAAGAGCTTTTTTTCTAGATTGTTTTGAGGCTCTCCTACCAGATGATGACTCTGAGAAAGGTCATACTGATGCTCATATGCCCCCTCCTATTTTCTCTTAGGTGGAAATACATGTTGTGAAGTTGATGAGAGAATGCGTTGGGGATATCATTCAAATTGACCGAAAAAACCCACAACTCTGAACCCAATGATGTTGAAATTAGAACCCACCTAGAATATCGGAATACGCCAAAATATAGTTTCTTAAATCAAACCATATGAGCATTTTAAAGTATATGATCTATCCCGGAGAGGCGTGACTTTGACGGAACCGACCGACGTGGGCAAATACAGTTGGTGGCTGCCAAAATGGTGGGAATCTTGTCTATTATGAATACCAAAAGGGGTGTAGACACTATTAAAGTCACAGTTGGAGACCATTTAGATTGGTCGGTCCTTCTTGTGGGTTTAGAAAAAAAAGATATGTAGCTCTTTTTACCAGTGTTTGGTCTCATTTTACTAGTGTATGTTCACTAGAATAAGAATGCGCCTGCCCTTTTTTTGAATTTGAGGTAGGCGTCTTGAAACACTTGAAGGTTATCCCTTCTAACTGTTTTTCAACCTATTCTACATTATTTGCACCTCTCGGGACGACACTTGTAACCAAAGGCTTATTACCTTTCACCCATACGATCCTTTGTTTAGCCCTTTCATCAGGGACTAGGGAGATTCTCTTAGGCGCTTCGTGCTGGTGAAACCCCTCACGCGGAGGCCCATCTCGCCTTTTGATATGCTCTAGATGAGTCTTCTTGCTACTATAAAAGTAGATTCCTGAAGTATTGGTTCTGACCTCACTTCCATTCTACTGTCAATTTTTACCACATCAAATTAGGTTCCCTCTCTCCTAAAAGGTTATAATAAAGGATAACTTGCATTCCTTTTTTCAAAGGCTTATCTATGAAGAGGGGTTTGTCATTGGTGGAGTGCCTTCTTCTAAGTAGAGGAAGAAGTGGATTGATACTTACACCATCGTGATTGCGAACAATCACACATAGGTGAAATGAATATTTGGTGAGGAAGGTGTCCAATATATTTTTATTTAACATGGATAAATTGCAGATGACTACCGAGTTTAGCTCAAGGTATCAAGATTGGATCTATCGGTTGGGTTGTAATTCCTTCTCTTACAACCTCTACTCTTATCCATACCGCCGAGACTATTAGAGCTATCCTCATGGTTGATCAGCTTACCACTGTTGTGGCTACCTTAGATTTGGAGGATCCAACACCGTCTCCTATTTTGGTGAAGAGGGATCGGGATGCCGACCAGCATTCCCCTTTGGAAGAGGGCCTTACTAAACTAATCCATCTATTTGGGGAAGTTACTTCAGGGTCGATCACTCCTTTCCTCCGTATTCCCGCCTTTCTTCCTTCTTGAATTCCTCGCATTCCGGTGGAAGATGTTATTGTTGTCTCTACAGAAGGTTTATCTTTCTCTTTCAACCTTTGTGAAGTAGAAAATATGGAGCTCATTTTTTAGGTCACCTTTCACACCTATCAGGTTGCTTCTTTGTTCTCCCTGGTCGCTATTCACATAGGGGAGGTTTTGGCTTTAGATGATCCTACCAAGGAGAGGGACGTTGAGAAGGTAAAATGTGAAGACATTAAGCGTAAGTGCTTTATTTTTTAGATGGAGTTGTCCTACTTGTGGACGAAGAATGAGCTTTATAAGGCCTTGCAAGGCGAGGTAAAGGTTCACGACTCCCTTTCAACTCTGGATTCCTATATTACTAAACTGTAGTGCTCCCTCGAGAAGGATAAGAAACAAATTTATAAGGCTTCCAATGCAACTGATCAAGCTGACCACCGTGTGGAGGAGGCTCAAAAGACTATTCAGCAGGAAAATGAGACCTATGTTGAGGCTCTGAAGACTCATGAAAATGAGGTAGTTACTTTAAGGGAAAAGTTCCAAGAATCTCTTCAACAAACAATGCATGTTGTGTACAAGATCCTCGACGAGGTAGCAAGTCAGGAAAAGGAATCCCATCTTGATATTTTGATCCCTACTGAAGGATTGGACCCTTTCAAGGCTGCTCCAGAAGAGACTTACGGAGGTGACCAGGGCGCGTCATCTATAGGTGCAGAAGCTTGATTGCTTTTCCCTTTTTGTTTTTCCTGTAATATTTTACAGGCTCTTGTGCTTTGGATATGAGAATAATATTTATATGAAGATATTTTTACCTTAGTGCTTCCGAGTTTTATTTTATTTTGTGTACTTGATATGTATTCCCTTTTGGATTTATTAACAATTTACTATTCCATCAAGGCTTTCTCTTTGTTCCTGTAATTCAAAAATTGTTTACCCCGTGGGCACTTTGGATTTTGTTTGCCTTGTGGGCGTCGTAGCTGTCCACCGGTTGAATGCAAGTCCGTGCACAGAAGCTACAAGGTGTTAGGTTGGGTGTGAGAACCCTCGTGACTTTTCCTTTTAGTAGTAGTACATGTTAGATGCCAAATTTCACTTATTTGATCTATCATATATTGGCACCTTTCACTCATTTTTGTCATAAAAGTGTTGAAAACCACTCTTGTTTTGGTTGGTTTGCAACATTATGAGAAAATCTCTTGGTACCTTTGATTTGTGTGTTATTGTGCAGGAATCAGGCACAAAACAAGTGAAAAGAAAGACATAAGAAATGGGCAAAGAAACCAAGACAACATGCAAAAAACTACCAAAATGCTGTCAGCTCGCTAG
The DNA here is from genome assembly GCA_963859935.3 of Lathyrus sativus. Classification (NCBI taxonomy): domain Eukaryota; kingdom Viridiplantae; phylum Streptophyta; class Magnoliopsida; order Fabales; family Fabaceae; genus Lathyrus; species Lathyrus sativus. The sequence goes on from OZ012735.1 coordinate 878,118,171, forward strand.
CAGCTCGCCTAGCGAGCAGGTAGCGAACGAGCCCAGAATTGAACAGATCTGAAAGTGCCAAAAGTTCTCGTTCGCTAGCTGTTCGCTAGCTTTTCGCCTAGCGAATGTGACAGAACCAAAACATGTATTTAAGTCATTTTCTTGTATTTTTAGGTGATAACTCCATTTTTGGGGAAAAAACTTGAGATTGTAACATTTTGGAACATCAGAACTCATCTCTCTTCATTTCTTGAGAGAGAGAGAAACACAAAACCCTAAGAGGGAGGAGGTAAGATCTTCGATCTCTTGTTGGGGTTTGGATTGTAATCTTTTGATACCTTATGTATTTCATCTAATTTATGTTTGTGAACTAGTTTAGATTCTCTATTGATTGATTATCTTTGGTTGCTTGTATGTGGGTCTTGACAAAACCTTTTCACATCTTTGATCTCAGATCTTCTTCTATCAATGAACAAACTTTTGACATGGTTTTGAAGTTAATATTCATTTTATCTTCTATGGTGTTGTGTTGATTAAGTAGCATGGCTAGCATGGGTAGGATCAATATGATATTGTGTGGGTATGTGATAATAGTGATGAAGAATGTTGTTCACAACCATTTGGCGGATTAGATGAATACATGTAAAAAGGGTTAAGCGTGTGTACGTATTCTGATCATTGTATTTTATATGCAAAACAATTGTTTATCTGATATGGGTTTCATTCTTGTTTACCTGTTAATCTTTGATTTGAATCGTGATAGAGATATACTTTTCGGATCTGGAACTAGGATGATTACCTATTAGGTCCTAATTGCTAGAGATAGTTTTAGACTTAGCATTTGTGTTAGTATCGATTCTTAATACTCTGTGTTGTCGAGTTGTGTGAGAGATCAACAATGAGACGATACGATTATTTTCTCGACGTTGTGTTAGAGATAAGCTCTGTCGTGAGTGATACGTGAGGATATTAGACGAATGATTGCGTGGTGTTTAATTTGATCAGAAGAATGCACATGTTATCAATTGATGAAATCCAATCCCAACAAGGCTCCGTTAATATTTCAGTCTTTATTTTATATTTTCTGTTTTTATTTATGGTTCTTTGAACCTCTTTAACCAAACCTTTTGAACAAGAAGCTTGGAAATATGGAAACCATTGAACGGCGTTCAAGTCGCACTAATCCCTGTGGAGACGACAAAACTGGGTTACTTAATATTTTTTGCTTGCTGCTTTACCGCATCAACAGTACATTGTTGCATTTAAGTGTTCAACATGCTCTTTGAAATATGTATCCTCAATTAGAGTACCGTCATTACTAACTCTGATTGAGAAGAGTTAGTGTTGTTCTTCTACATCACTAGGAACCGTCTCTGACTAAAGGTAAGGTTCCTTCTAATGCCCCCAGTGTAAATATGGTTTAGGGTGGACGTCTCCAAGCTCCGTCGCTTGTACTCCTGAAGTGGTTAGCATGATTAACGATGATAACCGCTTCAATATCTAATTATTCTACGCTTGGTGTAACACCCCTCTAAACCACGTGTAATATATATAAATTAGAATGAATTATCATGCATCTCACAAAAGGGTGTCACATAAAATTTCAAAACATCACACAACACCTGTCATGCTCAATAACACTTAAATACTTCATGTTTTTCATACACTTTCACATTAGCATGTAGCAGCGAATTTACTTTAGTGATAATAGACATAATGAAAGTCTCATGCTCATCTCATTTATAATCAATACTTAGGCATAAAATCCTGTACTTCACATAATTCAAATAAATATAACGACATAAAGGAGAGTATATAATGTATCTCTTAAACATAAATCAAAACAATCCTAGTGTTACATGATCAGAGCACGAATCGACCTAACATAAATAAAGAAACTAAATCAGCTACTCCAACGACTACCTCGCACTAGAAGCAGCTCTACTCCTCGGTACCTAAGCGATGTCGTGCAAAACATCATTCCAACAGAAGGGTGAGAATTCACATTATTATTGAAATCATAAGTTAATATATAATTTAAGGCATACAAGCATAATCACAATTATTCTCACACTTCAAAAGTTTCATCAATATATTATCACTCAAGTTACCATACTATTCATAAGTACATACTCACAAATCCACAATTTCACCAATTCATCAATTTCACATATTTCGCATAATCTCATATTTCAACCACAATGTGATAACAATGCAACACAATGCAACTGGTCATTTGGTTCATATAGAACCCATCAGTTCTCATCAATTCCCATTCGAAATTATGGATACCGCTTATAACCCCACTAAGAACGATATCTCAGTCATTCTACCCTAGTGAGTACCCCACTAGGAATGACATCTTAGTCATTCTACCCCAGTGCGTACGACTATATCACTTATACCCCACTAGGAACGACATCTCAGTCATTCTACCCCAGTGAGTACCCCACTAGGAACGAAATCTTAGTCATTCTACCCTAGTGCGTATGACTATATCACTTATAACCCACTAGGAATGACATCTCATTCATTCTACCCCAGTGAGTACCCCACTAGGAACGACATCTTAGTCACTTTATCCCAGTGCGTATGACTATATCAGTTATACCCCACTAGGAATGACATCTCAGTCATTCTACCCCAGTGAGTACGAGTCTTGTCCAAGTCTTATGCAATGCAAACCATGATAACTGACTCATGACAAACATATGCATACACATGTAATTCAACACAATGAATTACTTACCACATACATTGATATTCATTTATACAATGTTTTCACGCTACAAAGACCATCATCAATAATCACATTTTCATAATCATAACATTCTTACTTCAAAAATTACCACCATACTTAGTAAATAATACCCAAAGTATCAATATAATCCAATCTCAATACACACAACACACATTACCGATTAATCATAGAATAATTAATTCATCATTAATAATTAAATTCACTATTCAAATGGTATACAACATATTTTACAATACAATCACAACTGTATTATCATTACAACAAGCAATAACTATCATACATTTCATGTTGTCACGCACCAAAATATACTTATACAAGCATACACACAAGTATTCGATAAATTATCCACAAATAATTTCACAATCGACAGCAAACAGTGCAACAATTCATTAATAGAACATATACACAATTGACTTCCCAAACATATTAGATATAAAAATATTAGAAAAATAATTCTCTTATATATAATATGTTATATCCCTTTTCATTAGCTTTCTAACGCTTCAAACGGGGACCAAAACAAACTTACGGATCAAAAGTTACGTCCAAAATGATTTCGACCAAAAACATGAACAGTCGTGACGGACAACATGCATAATTTTCTGCGTTTTTCAACTAGTTCTAGTAACTAATGGGCTTATTAATCATACATTCACCTTTACTCTTCATATTCTCATCCAATAGGCCTAATTACTTATTTCTACAATTTCCACATATTATTTCACCAAATAAAATAAATCAAATAATTCAAATAAATCCAATAAGTTAAATAATTCAAATAAATCAAATATGCATAAGATCACTCAATTAATTAATATAATATAAATAAATAAATAAATAATTACTAAAATTGAGGTGTTACACTGACCATATGTATCCCTATGTCTAACTTTTGTCTAATATAAGATAGAGTGGATATATTAACTCCAAAAGTAACGAAAAGATAATATATAATAAAACATAAATAGACTAAACTACCATTAAATCAATCATAACAATAAGGGTCATTAGATATTATCTAAAAGTTTGCAGAGAAATTTATTCTACTTGTCATATAATCTCCATCCCACATTACTTAATGTCTTCTACTTCTCAACCATGTTCCGTTAACCTTACTCATTGTTGCACCCTAAAATTTGCCCAACCCTATTCACTTGGTTTATGTTTCAATGTCATTAGCATTTGCATATAGAGTCATGTACATAGACTAATCATCTGCATAGCATAAGCATAGCAAGTCATGCAACAGGGGACCAATCATTATTCTCATCTCTAGAAGCCTATCAAGAGGCTATTATCCAATTCAATCTCATTCAAGTCATCAGAAAAGAATTTGAAAGCTATCAAGTCAATGGGTCAAGCAGTTCATCTATCTCCTGGCTGAGGGTATCTGGGGATCATCAAGGAGAGTATGAGCTATGAATTGAAGGCATGGGGAGTATCTAGACATCTTGGAGGACTTAGAAAGTCATTTGGAGAAGAAAACAAGTTGTTGATGTGAGCACAAGAGCTATAGCTGAAGGCAGTCAACTAGGGTTTCATCTGGGTCAACCCTAGGTCAATTGACTGATTTAAGGGGGCATTCAAGTCTATTGGAGAGATGTGGGGTTCATCATTGGACATATAAAGAAGGATATGGAGATATGCCAAGAAGAATTCAAGAGAAATCAAGGAGAAGAGGAGCTTCTAAATTAGGGTTTCTGTGTAAAATCCCCTAGTTTAGGTCAAATTTCCCAGCAAGATAAGTCAAAATGATAGCTTCAAATGGCTTCTTGGCCAACATGGAACTTGTAGAGGATCTCAAGACCTTTAATTTGAGTGGTGGAAGACATCAAGGAGATTTATAGAACTCAAGTTATGGTCCTTGCAAGTTACAGGTCATCTGAGGTATCTGAAATTTTGTCTGTGAAAGTGACTTGACTTCCAAGCAATTTTTACCCCTCAAGGAGATTTCAAATGAATTCTTGTTCAACATAAGAATTGTTCCTCATTGTCTTAGCTTTCTAGAATGGTATAGTATGCCTTCATATGATGTGTGGAACTCAACTTATGGTCTTGACAAGCAAAGGGTATTTTGGGCATTTGTGAATTACAGGTCATTTTGACCTATGTCCAAAACTCATACAAGGAGGCCTCAAATGGAAAAACTTACAACATCAAACTTGCTCCAAATGTGATTTTAATTCTAGAAAGAAGGTCACAAATTGTTGGAAAAGCTCATAACATGAAGTTGCATGATTGGTCCAAATTAGAACTAAAATGGCTTATAATTTGAATAAAGTCAAAGTGGAAAATGGTTTGGGAGATTTACAAGTCCAAATGGAGACTTCCAATATATGATTTTGAATGGAAAAAACATTCTAAAGACAATGGTTCAAACACTTTTTTGAGTTTAGAAGGAAAAAAGAAAGATATTCATGGTTACTTGCATTTGAAGAAACATTTCAAAAATGGATCAAAGTTGGAAGGCAAGGGAAATTGTAAGATGGATCTAGAAAGTTCATTTGAGCCCTATATAAACATGAAATGAAGATTGATCAAGGGTTGGACTCATTTTTCACCAAGAATTTCCCAAATTCTCTCATTCTTTCTCATTGCATTTTCACTTCAATTCCTCAAATTCTTCACCAATCACCATCAAAATCAATTTCATCATACTGATTCATCATCATAGATCAGAATTCAACCAAGAACAAGGTGTGATCAATCCATTTTCGAGCATTATAATCATCAACATCAAAATTGCAAATTCAGTTGGAACTCAAGATCCAGTGCAAGACTCCTCAAAGTGTTGCATACAGAATCAAATAGAGCAATTGTAGATCAGGATCCAAGCCTCAAAAGCCTCAGATCCACGAATTTCATCATCATCCACAAGCTTTCACACCAGGTGCATTTTCTCTGCCACAGCTTGATTCAGTTAATTTAGCATAGATTTGTTAGTTTAGATATGATGTAGGATGTTAGTAGAGCAATTAGGATGAGTTTGGAGTAGTTTAGTGATGATTGTTAGCAGGTGTACCAAACTGTTAGGACTTAGAACTTGCAGCATAGTGCATTATAATCTTAGGTTGTTAGCGCAGGATGATCACCATTATGCATAGAGTAGATCAGTATAGGTTTTGTTGAGAATTGTTGTGATGCATCTCAGTGTATTTTCATGGAGTCAGAATTTGGTCTCGATCGGGTTTATTGATTGGCTGAGTTTCAAAGCAAACAAAGACCATAGACGTATAGAGGGAGAGATTTAGAGTAAGTTTCATGTTTATATCGTGGCGTTTCATGGCCTGGAGAGAGAGAACCGAGAGCTTGAACTTGGACGTTCATGGCATGCGCGTGAGGGTTTCAGAAACCCTAGATGATCTAAGGTAGGAGACGAAATCTGGAGCGTCCGTTTGGTGCAAGACCTTTGACTCAGAAGCCCATCGTGTGGCTGAGATTTGATTCTGATTTTGGAGGGAAGCAGTATAAGCCCTAAACGCACCGTTTCATTAATTGAAACGGGCGGGCCTGAGTGTGTATTGCTAATCCCACCACCCTACTGCCAGGCCCAATCAGTTTTGAACGTGGAAACCCTTCTATTTTCACCCCCCTGCGTGTTTTTTATTTTCAATAATTCTGAAGTGGTTCTGGGCCTAATCCAATTTGCTATGCGCACCCCACCACTGCTTGGCCCATCCTGATTTCAACTAGGGCGCCTGCTAACTACACCCCTCCCCCATTTATTTCTTTCATTTTGATTTTTAATTTCTCTTAATATTCTTGATTTTTAAAAATTCATAATAAATAGATAAAAAATCATTTTTTATCCATTCTTTTTACATCATTTTCATTAGAATGTGTAGAAAATTGTCATTAAATAAAATTGCATTTTTATTTTTATTTCATATTTTTTCCATATTTTCTAAATAAATGTCATTTTAAATAGCTTCATTTCATGCATGATTTTATTAATTTTTGTTCTACTAAATGCTTTCATATTTTTTGTTCATTCTTTTTAGGGTGTTTAGATGAGATATTGAACTTGTAGATTCAATTTAGTTCCCATTTTTAGGAATTAGTTTTAGGTGCTTAATGTAGGCTTGAACAACATGAACAAATTAGGGTTTTTTAGGTGATGACTTAGGAAGTTTGATTCTTTCCCTTAGGACTTAGGATTTAACTAGATTAGTTATGGGACTATAGGGGCTATGGGTAGTTATTAGATCCCTTAGAAAAAGTCAGGATTCCCCTACTGCTATTAATGTTCTGTATATGTCTGATTGTTTGGTGTGGTGTGCCCTCTGGGGATTATTGCTTGCTTGCTTGGGTATTGGGGTTGTCTGGGGACTTAGGAGAGCTGAAGACTTGAGAAGATGAAGACCATTGGAGATCCAGAGATTGAAGATCAACTTCCAGAGTTGAAGAGAAGATTCTTGCTAGCAGATGCTGAGGAACTAGGGTTTAGGAGCTAGGCAGAGCTCTAGGTTAGAAAGTTTGTTTCTCAAACATGGATTGCCTTGTCTGCATCCATTCTTCTCTGTGATTCAGAGTCTCTCTAAGACACTCACCCCCTTCCTTTGGAAGGCTTGGTGATAGTGTCTATGAGATAGAACTCTTGAGAGAAAATGTCTCTTGTGTTAGAAGCAGTCTGTTCACCACCCTTGGTAGTCAACTGATTGCTTGACACCCAATTCACTCTTGTGACTAATCCCTCATCCTGGAGGTTTGAGCTTGAAGAAAAGCCATTGCAGATAGAAGACTGAGGATCAAAGCCCTTATCTGAAGGCCATGAAGATGGAGATTGATGCTTGTTGAAGCCTGTAACTGATTGGAGATTACTTGAAGCCAGATGTTGATTCAGAGCTGCTGAAGCTGTTTGTTTTATTGCTGTATTTCATTTCTGATGTATTGATTGGTTTTCTGGACTGTATTGTTTGCTGTTTACCCTGCTGGGTTGAAAGTGAAGTCTGTTCATTTTTGCCTATTATTTTCTAGGTTCGAGGTTGAGTGGGACTCCCTTGCCTCGCTTGTACTGTTGCATCCATGCATTTTACTGCTTTACTGTATATATCTGGTATTGTTTCTGTTTCTGCCTATCCCGTAGGATCTCTGTTTCTCTCTGTGCAAGAGAGGAGCATGATAGACACTAGGTCTTAACCCATGCATGATAATATTAGGTTAGTTTGTTTCCCTTCGCAACCGTAGGTTAGAGTTATGTCTCTTTCTTTCTCAAAACAAACAGAAAAACACATAAAGATTTCAAACACAATAAAAGACACTTCTTTCGTAAAAGAATGTGAACTCATCAAAACGTCATTTTTGTCCGCTTGGACCGCTAATCAGAAAACCTTTTTTCAGAAAGAATAAAATCAACCAAGACAAGCTTGTGTCGTACGTGGCCCGAACTACGTTTGCTCTGATCTTCCATGCTATATGAAAGTACGTAGGCATAGGATGCGATATCCTAACGAGCAACCTTCCCCTCCTTTCCCGTAGGTAGGCGAACTACGTTGACTCTGATTTCTCGTTCCAGACGGGAATACGTAGGCATAAAGTGCGATACTTTGCCGAGTCATTTTTATTTTCATTTTCTTTCTTTTAACCCCAGACCTTTAGCGTAGATAGAATAACAATCCATACCCGAAAACAAGCGTGGATCCCGTCGAGTACGACGGACGTGAGGGGTGCTAATACCTTCCCCTTGCGTAACCGACTCCCGAACCCAGGTTTTGGTTGCGATGACCATACCTTTCCCGTGTTGTGCGAGGTTTACTCTGAGCGTTTCCTTTCCCTCCCGTGGGATAAATAACGCACGGTGGCGACTCTTCTGTTCAGCCGGCGCCGATTTTCGCAGTAGCGACAGCTGGCGACTCTGCTGGGGATTGAACGTCCCCTGGCTGCTAAGGACTGCGATGGTTCTTATGCATTTGGGATCCAACGTCCCTTGAGAGAGTCAATCCTAACGCTTGTTTTCCCGTCGAGGATTTCGTATGGAGTTATTTTATATTTCTAACCTTGTATTTTCAGCATTATATATATTGTTTATTATTGCTGTATTGGGGTGTGACGGGTGTTCTGATATTGAGAGATAAGCCGGACCTGGGCTTGAGTGCACCTAGAATTAGAGTAGAAATTAGTGGGCGCCCGCTTGCTTTGCTTGCTTTGGTGTCCCATGAAATCTACACTCAGACGAGGTTCCTCTGGTTGGCCTCCTGCCCCTTCCTTTGGTTGGCGTGGGTTGCTGGTTAGTTGGATTGTCGACTCTGGGGACCGATCATTTGGAAGTTGGCTAAGTGAGGCCTCTTCAGGAATTGATGATGCCACTCCTTCTGGGAATCGTATCATCAACCCTGAAAGTCTGTGACGCCGACGACCGCATAGGATGCCGTACCATTGCCAGTTATAGGGCCACCCACCTGTGAGGGGATTTGGGGTTATGCAGGTAACCAGACCTTCAGATACCGGTTATTTCTTGATCAGAGATCCTGGTTATTTATGGAGAGTTATGAGGTCTGTCAGAGACCATTTGGAGATGTGTTTTGAGGTCTGTCAGAGACCAGTTGGAGAGTTCTGAGGTCTGTCAGAGACCAATTAGAGATGTGATTTGAGGTCTACCAGAGACCAGTTGGAGTTATGGTTTGAGGTCTGTCAGAGACCAGTATTGGAGCTTTGTGTTAGGTCTATCTGAGACCGGGGTTTGATGATTTCTGGATGGTCTATCTGAGACCTTTCTTGATTGGGTTCAGGCTGTTCAGCTACAGCTTTGGTCCCTGTTGCATGTTACTTGCATTGCATTGCCTGCATATCCATTACCATTTGCATTTCACTAACGTGTGTCTGTGCTGCAGGTGCATTTGCATTTCCCTAGTTCTAGTGCCCAGACTTCTGAGTGTTTGATCATGACTAGCTTAAGGAGAACGGTTGCTCACAAATTGCCTACTCCTGATATTGTTCCTTTACTGGGGTTGATCTCTCTTGCTGATGAGGGTGTTCGTAGGAGCTTCCGGATGAGCTATGGTAGATTATTGAGATTGGTGTGCAAACCTACAGAGGTAGAGTTAGATGGGCTGTATGCTCTGATGCAATTCTACGACCCTGCTTTGAGGTGCTTTACGTTCTCTGACTTTATTATGGGACCAACCCTGGAGGAGTACGCTGAGTATGTTGAGCTGCCTGTGCAGAACCAGGTTCCATTCATTCATTATGACGCCAAGCCCAAGCCGGAGGATTTGGCAAAAGCCTTGCATATTGATGCTTCTGAACTTGTGACTACTGTCTCCCGTGGAGTTCCAGGCTTCTCACTCCAATTCTTAGTTGGTAAAGCCCAGGAGTACGCCAAGAGCGGGTGTTGGATTGCTTTCAATGCTGTGTTGGCTTTGTGCATTTATGGCATAGTATTGTTCCCCAATATACCGGATTTTGTGGACTTTGATGCTTTCTACTTGTTTGCCGCTGGTAATCCTGTACCTACTTTACTCGGAGATCTCTACCACTCACTGCATTACAAGAATGAGAAGGGAAGAGGGAAGAATGTTCATCTTTGTGTACCTTTGTTGAGTATGTGGTTTGAGAGTCACCTTCCTAAGAGAAGATCTGCTGCAGAGACTACAGTTCCAGTTGGTTGGCCAGGGCGCCTGATGAGGCTATCATCGGAAGATATGGAGTGGTTTGATCGAGACCTGTTGGGATCTGAGCTCATCTTCAGTTGTTCTGGGTACCCTAATGTGCCGTTGATCGGGAGAAAAGGGTGTATTAACTACAACCCATCTCTATTCATTCGCCAGTTCGGATATGCACTGAAGAATCCACCTCAGGAGGAAGAAGTGCAGGAATCTCTGTACTTCACAGGGGATTTGAAGGGGGAGTTATTAGCCAAGTTGCAACATGCCTGGACACGTATTAACCGCAAAGGGAAGCCACTGTTAGGTAAGAACGATTGCCAGGCTTATGAACCTTACAGGGTTTGGATCCAGGAACGAGCAGGTCAGTTATTAATGCCATTTCCAGCTGCACCCGTCATTGTTCCCGTCCCGGCAGAAGAGCCAACTACTGTTTCTAGGGAGGCCTACGAGCAAGTTGTGAAGGAAAAAGAAGCCTTGATGAAGGTCAACGAAGGGTTAGAGCAAGAGCTAGCTCAAGTACGCAGTGAGAAAAACAAGGCTGTATATGCTTTCCAGCAACAGATCGAGCTAGTAAACAGACTAGGGGCTGAGTTGACTGAGGAGAAGAAAAAGCGTGAACGTCTGGGGCAAGAGTTCAGAAGCTCCCATGACATGCTGGAAGCCAAAAAGAAGGCACTCGACGCAGCACACCGAGAGATATCCTCTTGCAATAAGACTTGGAATGCTACACTCACTAACAATAAGAAGAGGGAAGATAAGCTGAAGCAGCACATTTCCGACCTCGAAGAGAAGTTGAAGTCTAGCATCAAGAAGTGTGAGGAAGAAGTGATGACCCGGTATAGTGTCCAGCATGCACTGAACAAGGCAATCAAATCCAGAGATGAAGCAGTGTCTCAGAAGCGAAAGTTAGAAGATTGCTTCGGAGAAGCAACATGGGAAGAAACTGCTGAAGACGTACGCCGTGTCCTTAAGAGGAGAAACCAGCTTGTTGAAGGGCTGCTTGATCGACCAAGCCATCCGGAGACCAAGAAGTTGATAGAGGAGTACCAGACTTTTGGGAGGATTTGATCATTTCATGTAGTAACTTGTATGCTTTATTTGCATAGCGCTGATCATCACCAGGATTGTTGGTTGAGGTCATGCCTTCTTTGTACTCTCAGTGATATTGTACCCTGGGCTTATTGGTTCTCCCTGCAATATATGAGGCTTTCTATGATTCAGCTCCGATATTCCTATTGTCAGCACTGTCACTGCACCGGCACCTTCGCACTAGAACTGGGGGAATGAACTTCCCTAATGCACAGACACATCGCATTGCATTCATATACATATTGCATTACAGGTAATCTTTGGATGGTGTCTTATTTCCTGCTCTGTATCAGGTACTTAACAGGATTGCAGATCAGCACCAGCACCGCTATTCTACACGCTCCAATTGTCGAAAAATCATGGACCAAATGCAGAACGAGATGCAAGATGTGCGCGAGAAGCTCGCTCTCTTCATGCAGACCATGGAAGCTATAGCAAAAGGGCAGGAGAATTTGCAGGCCATGGTCCAGCCTCTGTTGGCTCGCAACGCTGGTCATGGTAATGAAGATCATCAGTCTGTCCGGGTTGATACTGCTCATGGAGACGGCACTCCCACGCCAGTGGCTCCGCCCGTAGTTAATATACCTGCTGCTAATGTCAACAACGCTACCGCTGCTGTTAATGGTAACGTTGGAGTGGGGAATGAAACTGCTGTCCATAATGTTGGGCTGGGTGATGTTAATTTGGGAGATAATCTAGGAGGCAATGGCTTTGTCAATACTGGGTTCGGATTCAACGATCAGGGATTCGATAACACTGGGAAGTATGGCTTTAATGCTCAAGGCTTTGGGCAAGATGGTTATGGTATGGTCAATCAGGGTTACGGAGGCTTTGGAAACGGAAATGGTACTGGATTTATGGCTTTTGGTCCTGCTGGAGGTGTTCAAGGGTACGGCAACAGAGGCCGAGGTCCGGGGATGAATCAGATCAGAGCTGGACGTAATAATGCATATGATGGGTACGGGGCTGGAAATGGTATGTGGCAAGAAGATCAGCAGGAGGACGCCTTCTCCGGAGGAGGTTTTGAAGGGCCGATGGATGATTCCCAAAAGATTAGAATGCTGGAAGAGCAGATGAAGGGAGTCCTAAACCAGAGTGCTGTGGGTTTGGACATGGCAACAATGGGCTTGGTACCTGGCTTGAGGGTGCCAATTAAATTCAAAGCTCCTGCATTCGATAAGTATAAAGGAGACACATGTCCGAAAGTGCATGTACGAGCTTATTACAGAAAGATGTCTGCATACTCAACTGATGAAAGAATGCTAATGCATTTCTTTCAGGATAGTCTATCGGGCCCTTCCTTAGAGTGGTACATGGGGTTGGAGCCAACTGATATCAAGACATGGAAGCAATTGGCGGAGGCGTTTGTAGCCCATTACAAGTATAACAGCGACCTGGCACCCAATCGGGTCCAGTTGGCCGGGCTTTCGCAGAAGAAGGGGGAGAGTTTTAAAGAGTACGCGCAAAGGTGGCGCGATATGGCTGCCAGGGTCCGTCCTCCTGTAGAAGATAAGGAAATGAATGATATGTTTGTCGGCACATTCACAGGGCTGTTTCATGATATGCTGTTTCATACGTCTCTGGCCAGTTTTTCAGACCTGATTCTGATGGGGGAAAAGATTGAACGTAATATTAAGCAAGGAAAGTTCCAAGTCGAGGAATCAACTGCATCTGGCAGTAATAGGAAAGCTTACGGTGGGCGCCGTCAGGGCGAGGCAAGCGCAGTATTTGGAGGCCGAGGCCGAGGCCGAGGCAGGGGAAGAGGTCAATATCGTCAGCCGCAGCAGGTGTCGAGTGTTACTATTCCCTATCAGCAACAACCACTCCAGCAACAACAACCGGTTCAGCAGCAACCAATGCCACAGCAGCAGCAGCCTCAACAGGGGGCACAGCAGGCTCAACGAAGATTCCAGGGTAGTAAACCGAGAAGAGTGTTTGAGAAGCCTCCCTCAACCTATGCTGATTTATTGCAGACATTGTTGGGATTAAACCTGGTAGAGAAAAGAACTCTGGCGCCGATAACGGGAGCTCCCCCGTTCGGCTACGATGCAAGCAGGCACTGTGAGTTTCATTCTGGAGCCCCGGGTCACGATATAGAAGGTTGCCATGCTTTTAAGCACGTTGTGCAGGATCTTTTAGACAACAAGACTATCAATTTCGGAACGGCAGGTCCGAATATAGTCCAGAAACCCATGCCCAATCATGGGGCTAACGCCGTTCTGACTGAGGAAGGTCTGAATCTGATTATGAATGTGGAAGATTTGAAGACGCCGCTGAGCGAGATAAAGAGCCGACTGTTACAAGGAGGTGTTTACCCAGGATGTAACGAGTATTGCTTAGATTGTTGGACCCTAGCTGGGGGGTGTGAAGATTTGAAGAAAGGCATCCAGGCTTTGATTGATGAGGGCATATTGCAGTTTGATCGAGCGGCAACTGACGAGCCTGCAGGGGCAGTAGTGGATAATCGGAGTGATGTGGCCACGGTAACGATTCCTCGGAAGACGATCACTATTGCAGCACCGGTCCAGCGACCACCGATTACCATAACTAAAGCCGGGCCGATCCCGTACGAGAACACGAAAGCAGTCCCATGGTCATATGGGTTAGAGGTGTATTGTGACGGGATAAAAATTGATGTTAACAAGCAGCCAGCGGAGATTGTGGATAATGTTGTGGGTTCAGGAGGCATGACAAGGAGTGGCAGGATCTTTATATCTCCTGAAGTGGAGGCTGAAAGGCTAGCGAAAGGAAAAGGGAAAGCGGTTGAAAATGTTCCGGTACAAGCAAGTGAAAAAGAAGCAGCATCGAAGGATGTAGAAGAATTCATGCGCTTAATTCGAAAAAGTGATTATAAAATTGTGGAGCATCTGCAGCAGACACCGTCCAAAATATCTATCCTATCGTTGCTGTTGTGTTCGGAAGCTCACAGAAATGCTTTGCTGAAAGTCCTGGACACTTCTTTTGTACCCCAAGACGTCTCCGTGAATCAGCTAGAAGGAGTATTGGCACATGTGAATGCAGGCCACAGTCTGGGCTTTACCGATTTCGACTTGACTCCGAAAGGGAGAGATCATAATATGGCATTACACGTATCTGTTGAGTGCAGAGGATCAGTAATGTCGCATGTATTGGTTGACACCGGATCATCTTTGAATGTGCTGCCCAAGAAGGCGATGATGAAGCTGGATGTTCGAGGAATTTTGTGTACACCCAGTGATTTGGTAGTCAGAGCATTTGACGGCACGCGGAGAACAGTCTTCGGATCGATTACCTTGCCTCTGCAAGTGGGGCCGGAAGTGTTTGCAACTGAGTTTTATATCATGGATATACAGCCTGCGTACAGCTGCTTGCTGGGAAGACCCTGGATTCATGGGGCAGGGGCCGTCACGTCCACCCTGCATCAGAAGTTAAAATATATGGTTGGAGACAGCGTAGTCACCGTGTGCGGGGAAGAAGACATCCTGGTCAGCCATCTAGCGTCATTTAAATATGTGGAAGTTGACGGGGAGATCCATGAGACGCCATGCCAGGCATTCGAAGGTTTGCGCATCAAGGACAAAGGTCCCGGGCCGAGCAAGGTGCCAGAGATAGCTGTCTCATCGTATAAGGAAGCTCAAGCTCTAGTAGAAGCAAGAGAAGCCAAGGGCTGGGGCAAAGTGCTGGACATTCCTGTGAAGATGGACCGGTTCGGACTGGGGTACCAACCGTCGTCATCGACTCCTTCCGTGGGGGCCCCCCATTTCAGAAAGTCAATCACCATCTCTGCCAGTGGAGTATGTCATGAAACTGTCAATGCTGCTTCAGAGTCTGATGAAGGAGACAGCGACTGTGATATGGATGCCTGGATTCAGCCAAGCACGCCAGGACAAGGACTGTGCAACTGGTCTATTCAGGAGCTTGTTCCTGTGACTTTTAAACAGTAATGCTTTGCTTTATTAATTGTTGAATAATCTGATGTCTTACCCGGGGCATCAGGATTTGCTTAGGGCTGTGTTGTTATAAACATTGCGTGTTAATCATTAAATAAATGGCGTTTTTTCATGTGCAAATACCGTAATCCCTGTCTTTCTTGTTTTATATTTTTCAATAAAATGGCAACGTGGTTATTCGCTTTATACGCATTTTGAAGCACTTAACCATTCCTTTTGCAGGATAACATTTTCAGATGACATCCTTGAACCACCTATGACTCGTCCCGACTTCGAGCACCCGGTATTTCAGGCCGAAGAAGAGGTTGTCGAAGATAGTGACGTCCCTGAAGAACTGTCTTGGTTAGTGAAGCAAGAGGAAAGAGCCATTCTGCCTCACGACGAGGTCATCGAAATTATCAACTTGGGGTCGGAAGGGGTTGAGAAAAATATTCGTATCGGAGCCGCACTGCAGAGTGATATCAAGCGAAGACTAGGTGAAATGCTCCGAGAGTATAATGATGTATTCGCTTGGTCATATGAGGATATGCCAGGGCTCGATACAGATATGGTTGTGCATCGCCTGCCACTGAAAGAAGATTGCCCGCCGGTCAAACAAAAGCTTCGCAGAACTCGACCAGATATGGCAATGAAGATCAAGGAGGAGGTGCAGAAACAGTGGGACGCTGGTTTCCTGGCTGTGACGAAGTATCCTTCATGGGTTGGCAACATCGTACCAGTGCCAAAGAAAGACGGCAAGGTTCGAATGTGCGTGGATTATAGAGATTTGAATAAAGCAAGCCCAAAAGACGATTTTCCGCTTCCTCACATTGACGTGTTAGTTGATAATACTGCTCAGTACTCCGTATTCTCCTTCATGGATGGCTTTTCAGGCTATAATCAAATTAAAATGGCGCCAGAGGATATGGAGAAGACTACTTTCATAACGCCTTGGGGAACATTTTGCTACAAAGTGATGCCCTTTGGTTTGAAAAATGCTGGGGCAACATATCAGCGTGCGATGACGACTCTTTTTCATGACATGATGCATAAAGAGATCGAAGTTTATGTTGACGATATGATTGCCAAATCCCAGACGGAGGAAGAGCATCTGGTGAATCTGCTGAAGTTGTTTAAAAGACTTAGGAAGTTCAGGCTGAGGCTGAACCCTAACAAATGCACCTTCGGGGTGAGATCGGGTAAACTGCTGGGGTTTATCGTAAGCGAAAGAGGAATAGAGGTCGATCCTGCTAAAATAAAAGCGATTCAAGAAATGCCGACGCCTAAAACAGAGAAAGAGGTGCGCGGGTTTTTAGGGAGGTTGAACTACATCGCTCGGTTCATATCTCACCTAACTGCTACGTGTGAACCATTATTCAAGCTGTTGAAGAAAGATCAAGCTGTGACGTGGAACGAAAATTGTCAAAAGGCGTTCGATAAAATAAAGAAGTATCTGCAGGAGCCTCCTATTTTGATACCCCCAGTGGCAGGGAGACCCTTGATAATGTATTTGACGGTTCTTGAGGGAAGCATGGGTTGTGTTCTCGGTCAACACGACGAGACAGGGAGAAAAGAGCATGCGATCTATTATTTGAGTAAGAAATTTACAGACTGTGAATCTCGATACTCAATGCTGGAGAAAACTTGTTGCGCGCTAGCCTGGGCCGCCAAGCGTTTGAGGCAGTACATGCTGAATCATACAACCATGCTCATCTCGAAGATGGATCCTATCAAATATGTATTCGAAAAGCAGGCGTTGTCAGGTAGAATTGCCCGTTGGCAGATGGTCTTGACTGAATATGATATCCAATACGTCTCGCAAAAGGCTATAAAGGGGAGTGTGCTGTCTGAGTACCTGGCGGAGCAGCCTATTGAAGAGTACCAATCGATGAGATTTGATTTTCCTGACGAGGATATCATGTACTTAAAGATGAAGGATTGCGAAGAGCCGTTGCCAGACGAGGGACCAGAGCTGGGCTCCAAATGGCAGATGATTTTTGACGGAGCTGTGAATGCTTACGGTAGTGGAATAGGGGCAATCATCACTACGCCACACGGGTCGCACATCCCGTTTACTGCCCGATTGACCTTTGCCGTTACCAACAATGAGGCCGAATACGAAGCGTGTATAATGGGGCTCGAAGAAGCCATTGATTTGCGAATCAAGCATCTAGACGTATACGGAGACTCAGCTCTGGTGGTGAATCAGATCAAAGGGGAATGGGAGACACGACAGCCTAATTTGATACATTACATGAATTATGCAAGGAGATTGTTGCCTTTCTTCGACAAGGTTGAATTGCATCACGTACCGCGGGCAGAAAATCAAATGGCTGACGCCCTTGCCACTTTGTCTTCCATGTACAAGGTCAACTTCTGGAACGAAGCTCCCCAAATCACTATCTCTCGGTTGGACAGGCCAGCTTATGTATTTGCTATTGACGAAGCATCTGATGATAAACCGTGGTATTTTGATATCCTTAATTTCCTGAAGAATAAAGAGTATCCGGCTGGGGCATCCAGTCAAGATCAGAAGACTCTCAGGAGATTAGCGGGTAATTTCTACTTGAACCCGGATGGCGTCTTATACAGAAGAAACCACGATTTGGTGTTGTTGCGTTGTGTAGACGAGAAAGAGGCAAAGCTTCTCATGGAGGAAATTCACGAAGGTGCCTTTGGTACGCATGCTGGTGGGCATGCTATGACGAGAAAGCTGCTGAGGGCAGGTTATTTTTGGCTGACTATGGAAACTGATTGTTTCAAGTTCGCGAGAAAGTGCCACAAGTGCCAAATCTATGCCGACAAGATACACGTGCCTCCAAGTCCTCTAAATGTGATGTCATCTCCATGGCCATTCTCGATGTGGGGAATCGATATGATTGGAAAGATCGAGCCGACAGCTTCTAACGGGCATCGGTTCATCCTAGTAGCAATCGATTATTTCACCAAGTGGGTGGAAGCGGCGTCTTACGCAAATGTAACGAAGCAAGTGGTGGCCAGATTCATCAAGAGAGATATCATTTGCCGATATGGGATTCCCGAGCGGATAATCACGGACAACGGTTCTAATCTGAACAACAAAATGATGAAGGAGCTCTGTCAGAATTTCAAGATTGAACATCACAACTCCTCCCCTTACCGACCCAAGATGAATGGCGCTGTCGAAGCGGCCAATAAGAATATCAAGAAGATCGTCCAGAAAATGGTGGTGACTTATAAGGATTGGCATGAAATGCTACCTTTTGCTTTGCACGGTTATCGTACGACGGTACGCACATCAACCGGGGCAACTCCGTTCTCGTTGGTATACGGAATGGAAGCGGTACTACCATTGGAAGTTGAGATCCCTTCTCTGAGGGTATTGCGGGACGTTCAGCTGGACGAGGCAGAATGGGTAACGAATAGACTGAACCAACTGAGTTTGATGGATGAGAAGAGGCTAGCTTCTCTGGCATACGGTCGTTTGTACCAAAGACGAATGAAGAAAGCGTACGACAAGAAGATACTTCCGCGAAGCTTTCAGACGGGCGACCTTGTGCTAAAAAGGATTCTCCCGCCGCAAGCAGATCACAGGGGCAAGTGGACCCCCAACTACGAAGGGCCATACGTTGTCAGAAAGGTCTTTTCAGGAGGAGCGTTGTTGTTGTCCACCATGGACGGAGAAGACTTCGCGTCACCTGTGAATTCGGACGCAGTTAAAAAATACTTTGCTTAAAATAGACCCGCTGGACAGAAAAAAGAGAGTCCAGGCAAAAATGGGGCATCCTGGCGAACCAAAAAACAGAATGAAAGGTTCGGGCAAAAGTTAGGGATAAAATTGAAAAAATGTACACCCGCGAAGTTGAAAACCTACACTGGGCGGCTTCGGCAAAAAAGGGTATCCCGGTGAACTGAAAACCCGTAAAGGGCGGTTCACGCAAAAGTTAGGGATTTGAAAAGCAAATGACTGCGGTCCGAATTTGATATTGCAATGAGCATCAATGCGGGAGAATACATTTGAGGAGTCAGTTATCGGATACAATCTCTTCAGAAGTGGGGATACCGGGAAGGCATTAGAGTCGGACGAGTCATGGGAGGATCAGTTCGTGGTGTTCATCTGCATCCCGTTGCCGACATGTGTACAAAATTTAATTTGTCAAAATATTCATGCTTCTTGTGCATACTTATGTATTTGCTTTGCGTAGCTTCCTCTTTTCAGGAGTTACATTCCGTGTACAAAACTCCGCCCATTCAGGGGCCCGATCAATGAAAATATGTTATTCAGTATTTGACACTGTTCTTTACTGTTTTGTGCATGGTAAAACGCCTAAGTTTAGTGAAGCTAGCATGAGTATAACATCACTGGCCCTTGCCAACAATCATCAAAGCTTTGAATTAACTGAGTGTAACGTCACTAACCTGAATTGATTTGATTGCATAGGCTTGTCGTGTCTTGTTTGTGTTGTTGCAGGTTTCATAACCATACGAGAAAGATGATCGAAAGATTGCGATAACGAAAGACTCAGTCTTCACGCAGGTCATGCGTGTTTTTTCCTGAAGAAGGGTAGAATTCCCCAACTAGCCGTAGTTTATCCAAAGGACGTGCTCCAGAAAAGTTATTCGTCCTCAGCAGAGTTTGGCGATGCTAAGATCATAAGGCTGTATTCAGACAGGTTCATCTTTCCCCGTAGGGTCATGCACTCTCCCCCAGCGGAGTCAGTGGATTTTTCCCCGAGAGAATCATCCCATCCCCAACGGAATTCTCTTTGCAAGTGTTTTCATTCCTTCCAGTGGAACTCGAAGATCAAGGCTCTCCAAAGCAGAGTTGATGGTGGGTCCTGTCAGTTATTTTGTCAGAGATACTGGTAATATCAGTTTACGTTCCAGCAGAAAGTCCGATCGAACTATGCACATCTGCTATTCCCCAGCAGGGGGTTACTTCAATAAGGTGTTTGGTTTGAGTTCCCAATTTCCCAGCAGGGTTGACTTCACCCTTCCAGCATTTATTTTGCTGGAATAATTCTGTAGCATCTGGCTATCCCCGGCGGAGTTGGCATTATCCTTCCAGCATTTATTTTGCTGAAGCAGTTCCTGTATTTTAGCAGTTCAGGTGGAGAGGGCTCTTGCTCAAATGAACTACCAAACATTCAAGATCTCGGCATGAGATATCCAATGATAATGTCAGTTTCGGCAGTATTCCCCACAGAGTTATCAGGATAAGTTTCTCCTTATTCCCAAGCAGAATTAGTTTTCATCAGGGGTTCCATGAATCAGAATTTCAGAGGCCACCGCCGGTTATCAGAACAGGCGTCCGTTAGTTTGGTTTCCAGACATCCCCAGTGGAGTCCGTCTCAAAGTCGCTGTCACGTCAGTGCTAAGAAGTTTGTGGGTTGGGATCAGTGGAGAACTAAGTCCTGACGCGGACAATTTACTCCTGGATTGACGGGATTTCTTCAGAAGTGGGCGTCCTAACGTGGACAGGTTTATTTCCCTGGATTGGTGAGGTGTGTTAGTCCTATCGTGGGCAGATTCGGTTTTTTCGAAATCAGTGGAATGGGAGGTCATGACGTTGACAAAAGTGATTACTCTTTGTGTTGGTGTCCTGACGTGGACCAGTTCCTCTCAGCAGTTATCTTTCTCTGCGTTGGCAAATCATGGGTCCTGACGTGGACAGATCAGACAAGGATGTGAGTCCTTACGTGGACAAGTCTTATTTCCTCAGCGGGTCGAAGACGCCTGAGTCCTAACGTGGACAAATCAAGACGAGATCAGAGTCCTTACGTGGACAAATCAAAGAAATTATTATTCCTAACGTGGAGAAGTGGGTCCTAACGTGGACGATGTAGTCCTTACGCGGACGTATCAGAATAGGATTCCTTACGTGGAAAGAGGTGATTCCTAATGTGGAAAGAGTGGAGTCCTTACGTGGACAGATTAAGATGGCATTCCTTACGTGGAAAGATGTAGTCCTGACGCGGACAAATCGGAAAGAAGTTGGTATTCCTTACGTGGAAAGATCAGAGTTCTTACGTGGACGTATCAAGAGCATTCCTTACGTGGAAGAAAAATGGTTTCCTTACGTGGAAAGACGAGTTTATTCCTTACGTGGAAAGATTAAGTCCTCACGCGGACATATCAAGATTGATTCCTGACGTGGAAAAAAATGGGTTATTCCTGACGTGGAAGAGTTTAGTCCTGACGCGGACAGATTCAAGATTCCTGACATGGAAGAATGATGTACTCCTTACGTGGAAAGTTGAGTCCTGACGTGGACAGGTTCGGAACCAAAGTTGTATTCCTTACGCGGAGAGATTGGAGTCCTGACGCGGACATGTCAAGTGGTATTGGAGTCTTTACATGGACAGATTGATATAGTTCTCCTTACGCGGAAAGAAGATTGCTTCCTGACGTGGAAAGATGAAAGGGTTAGTCCTGACGTGGACAGATACAGAAGAAATGATTCCTAACGCGGACGATGTTATTCCTAACGTGGACAGGTGTTACTCCTAACGTGGAAGAGTGTTATTCCTAACGCGGGCGATTCAGTTTATGGAAATGCAGACGAATTATCCCCAGCGGAGTTGCCGAGTTTTTTCTGGGTTAACAGCAGGTGGAGTCCTAACGTGGACAGGTTTTAGTTGAGATTTCTTCGTATTGATGACAGACAAAGTCCTAACGTGGACAAGCAAGCAATCTGTTATGACAGAATCCTCTTCAGAACGATGAAGACAATCCCCAGCACAGTCGCACGAGATCAGTGGGTTACTGTAACAGTTAAATTCAGCTGATGAATGTCGTTCCTCAAGCAGTGGCGCAGTTTATTTCTGCGGTTGGCAAATTTCTGGTTTCACTAGTATTCAACCGTCTCGTACCGCGAATGTCTGAAGGCTCCGGGCTCTTCACCCAATCGGGTCCAAGCCGCTTGAATAGGGGCAGCTGTTGCACCCTAAAATTTGCCCAACCCTATTCACTTGGTTTATGTTTCAATGTCATTAGCATTTGCATATAGAGTCATGTACATAGACTAATCATCTGCATAGCATAAGCATAGCAAGTCATGCAACAGGGGACCAATCATTATTCTCATCTCTAGAAGCCTATCAAGAGGCTATTATCCCAATTCAATCTCATTCAAGTCATCAGAAAAGAATTTGAAAGCTATCAAGTCAATGGGTCAAGCAGTTCATCTATCTCCTGGCTGAGGGTATCTGGGGATCATCAAGGAGAGTATGAGCTATGAATTGAAGGCATGGGGAGTATATAGACATCTTGGAGGACTTAGAAAGTCATTTGGAGAAGAAAACAAGTTGTTGATGTGAGCACAAGAGCTATAGCTGAAGGCAGTCAACTAGGGTTTCATCTGGGTCAACCCTAGGTCAACCCTAGGTCAATTGACTGATTTAAGGGGGCATTCAAGTCTATTGGAGAGATGTGGGGTTCATCATTGGACATATAAAGAAGGATATGGAGATATGCCAAGAATAATTCAAGAGAAATCAAGGAGAAGAGGAGCTTCTAAATTAGGGTTTCTGTGTAAAATCCCCTAGTTTAGGTCAAATTTCCCAGCAAGATAAGTCAAAATGCTAGCTTCAAATGGCTTCTTGGCCAACATGGAACTTGTAGAGGATCTCAAGACCTTTAATTTTAGTTGTGGAAGACATCAAGGAGATTTATAGAACTCAAGTTATGGTCCTTGCAAGTTACAGGTCATCTGAGGTATCTGAAATTTTGTCTGTGAAAGTGACTTGACTTCCAAGCAATTTTTACCCCTCAAGGAGATTTCAAATGAATTCTTGGTCAACATACGAATTGTTCCTCATTGTCTTAGCTTTCTATAATGGTATAGTATGCCTTCATATGATGTGTGGAACTCAACTTATGGTCTTGACAAGCAAAGGGTATTTTGGGCATTTGTGAATTACAGGTCATTTTGACCTATGTCCAAAACTCATACAAGGAGGCCTCAAATGGAAAAACTTACAACATCAAACTTGCTCCAAATGTGATTTTAAGTCTATAAAGAAGGTCACAAATTGTTGGAAAAGCTCATAACATGAAGTTGCATGATTGGTCCAAATTAGAACTAAAATGGCTTATAATTTGAATAAAGTCAAAGTGGAAAATGGTTTGGGAGATTTACAAGTCCAAATGGAGACTTCCAATATATGATTTTGAATGGAAAAAACATTATAAAGACAATGGTTCAAACACTTTTTTGAGTTTAGAAGGAAAAAAGAAAGATATTCATGGTTACTTGCATTTGAAGAAACATTTCAAAAATGGATCAAAGTTGGAAGGCAAGGGAAATTGTAAGATGGATCTAGAAAGTTCATTTGAGCCCTATATAAACATGAAATGAAGATTGATCAAGGGTTGGACTCATTTTTCACCAAGAATTTCCCAAATTCTCTCATTCTTTCTCATTGCATTTTCACTTCAATTCCTCAAATTCTTCACCAATCACCATCAAAATCAATTTCATCATACTGATTCATCATCATAGATCAGAATTCAACCAAGAACAAGGTGTGATCAATCCATTTTCGAGCACTATAATCATCAACATCAAAATTGCAAATTCAGTTGGAACTCAAGATCCAGTGCAAGACTCCTCAAAGTGTTGCATACAGAATCAAATAGAGCAATTGTAGATCAGGATCCAAGCCTCAAAAGCCTCAGATCCACGAATTTCATCATCATCCACAAGCTTTCACACCAGGTGCATTTTCTCTGCCACAGCTTGATTCAGTTAATTTAGCATAGATTTGTTAGTTTAGATATGATGTAGGATGTTAGTAGAGCAATTAGGATGAGTTTGGAGTAGTTTAGTGATGATTGTTAGCAGGTGTACCAAACTGTTAGGACTTAGAACTTGCAGCATAGTGCATTATAATCTTAGGTTGTTAGCGCAGGATGATCACCATTATGCATAGAGTAGATCAGTATAGGTTTTGTTGAGAATTGTTGTGATGCATCTCAGTGTATTTTCATGGAGTCAGAATTTGGTCTCGATCGGGTTTATTGATTGGCTGAGTTTCAAAGCAAACAAAGACCATAGACGTATAGAGGGAGAGATTTAGAGTAAGTTTCATGTTTATATCGTGGCGTTTCATGGCCTGGAGAGAGAGAACCGAGAGCTTGAACTTGGACGTTCATGGCATGCGCGTGAGGGTTTCAGAAACCCTAGATGATCTAAGGTAGGAGACGAAATCTGGAGCGTCCGTTTGGTGCAAGACCTTTGACTCAGAAGCCCATCGTGCGGCTGAGATTTGATTCTGATTTTGGAGGGAAGCAGTATAAGCCCTAAACGCACCGTTTCATTAATTGAAACGGGCGGGCCTGAGTGTGTATTGCTAATCCCACCACCCTACTGCCAGGCCCAATCAGTTTTGAACGTGGAAACCCTTCTATTTTCACCCCCCTGCGTGTTTTTTATTTTCAATAATTCTGAAGTGGTTCTGGGCCTAATCCAATTTGCTATGCGCACCCCACCACTGCTTGGCCCATCCTGATTTCAACTAGGGCGCCTGCTAACTACACCCCTCCCCCATTTATTTCTTTCATTTTGATTTTTAATTTCTCTTAATATTCTTGATTTTTAAAAATTCATAATAAATAGATAAAAAATCATTTTTTATCCATTCTTTTTACATCATTTTCATTAGAATGTGTAGAAAATTGTCATTAAATAAAATTGCATTTTTATTTTTATTTCATATTTTTTCCATATTTTCTAAATAAATGTCATTTTAAATAGCTTCATTTCATGCATGATTTTATTAATTTTTGTTCTACTAAATGCTTTCATATTTTTTGTTCATTCTTTTTAGGGTGTTTAGATGAGATATTGAACTTGTAGATTCAATTTAGTTCCCATTTTTAGGAATTAGTTTTAGGTGCTTAATGTAGGCTTGAACAACATGAACAAATTAGGGTTTTTTAGGTGATGACTTAGGAAGTTTGATTCTTTCCCTTAGGACTTAGGATTTAACTAGATTAGTTATGGGACTATAGGGGCTATGGGTAGTTATTAGATCCCTTAGAAAAAGTCAGGATTCCCCTACTGCTATTAATGTTCTGTATATGTCTGATTGTTTGGTGTGGTGTGCCCTCTGGGGATTATTGCTTGCTTGCTTGGGTATTGGGGTTGTCTGGGGACTTAGGAGAGCTGAAGACTTGAGAAGATGAAGACCATTGGAGATCCAGAGATTGAAGATCAACTTCCAGAGTTGAAGAGAAGATTCTTGCTAGCAGATGCTGAGGAACTAGGGTTTAGGAGCTAGGCAGAGCTCTAGGTTAGAAAGTTTGTTTCTCAAACATGGATTGCCTTGTCTGCATCCATTCTTCTCTGTGATTCAGAGTCTCTCTAATACACTCACCCCCTTCCTTTGGAAGGCTTGGTGATAGTGTCTATGAGATAGAACTCTTGAGAGAAAATGTCTCTTGTGTTAGAAGCAGTCTGTTCACCACCCTTGGTAGTCAACTGATTGCTTGACACCCAATTCACTCTTGTGACTAATCCCTCATCCTGGAGGTTTGAGCTTGAAGAAAAGCCATTGCAGATAGAAGACTGAGGATCAAAGCCCTTATCTGAAGGCCATGAAGATGGAGATTGATGCTTGTTGAAGCCTGTAACTGATTGGAGATTACTTGAAGCCAGATGTTGATTCAGAGCTGCTGAAGCTGTTTGTTTTATTGCTGTATTTCATTTCTGATGTATTGATTGGTTTTCTGGACTGTATTGTTTGCTGTTTACCCTGCTGGGTTGAAAGTGAAGTCTGTTCATTTTTGCCTATTGTTTTCTAGGTTCGAGGTTGAGTGGGACTCCCTTGCCTCGCTTGTACTGTTGCATCCATGCATTTTACTGCTTTACTGTATATATCTGGTATTGTTTCTGTTTCTGCCTATCCCGTAGGATCTCTGTTTCTCTCTGTGCAAGAGAGGAGCATGATAGACACTAGGTCTTAACCCATGCATGATAATATTAGGTTAGTTTGTTTCCCTTCGCAACCGTAGGTTAGAGTTCTGTCTCTTTCTTTCTCAAAACAAACAGAAAAACACATAAAGATTTCAAACACAATAAAAGACACTTCTTTCGTAAAAGAATGTGAACTCATCAAAACGTCATTTTTGTCCGCTTGGACCGCTAATCAGAAAACCTTTTTTCAGAAAGAATAAAATCAACCAAGACAAGCTTGTGTCGTACGTGGCCCGAACTACGTTTGCTCTGATCTTCCATGCTGTATGAAAGTACGTAGGCATAGGATGCGATATCCTAGCGAGCAACCTTCCCCTCCTTTCCCGTAGGTAGGCGAACTACGTTGACTCTGATTTCTCATTCCAGACGGGAATACGTAGGCATAAAGTGCGATACTTTGCCGAGTCATTTTTATTTTCATTTTCTTTCTTTTAACCCCAGACCTTTAGCGTAGATAGAATAACAATCCATACCCGAAAACAAGCGTGGATCCCGTCGAGTACGACGGACGTGAGGGGTGCTAATACCTTCCCCTTGCGTAACCGACTCCCGAACCCAGGTTTTGGTTGCGATGACCATACCTTTCCCGTGTTGTGCGAGGTTTACTCTGAGCGTTTCCTTTCCCTCCCGTGGGATAAATAACGCACGGTGGCGACTCTTCTGTTCAGCCGGCGCCGATTTTCGCAGTAGCGACACTCATAATGTTCAACTTCTCTCAAATTGTGGTTGTGTAATCTTCAGACTCCATAATTAGTGGAATTATTAGCCTAAAATATGTTCATATTGTTCCGCTGTCTAGTTCTACTATATTTTAGATGAATGTAAAGTCTTGCTATTTCCCGAAAAGATTTTTCTTATCTCTTAGTTGTCTACATACATATTTCACCTTGTTTTGAGATGGAAAAATTAGTAATACATTGCTTGTGAATCGAGGTTATGGATAGTTTATATATAATGCATACTCCTCAATCCAACGAGGTGTCTTTTCCAAAGAACAAAGTCGTGAGGGTTCTCACAGTGGCGCAGACTTGAGGTCAACCAGATCATTGGTGCTAGAAGAAGGGGTCATGTCCAGACGCTCGCACCCTATTCCTTAGCATTGACTAGGGGACAATTTTTTCGAACTGGCCAAAATAATCTCACGTCGCTTGAAAATCGATGTTAACACTATTATAAAAAAATACATACAACAAAGGTTTAAAAAGATATATTATCACGCAGGACCGGTCGTTGTTACGTAGCGTGTGGTTGTATATTTGTTACTTACAATCACGGTCGTATGCCCGTTGTAGAAAACTGAAAAGCGCACTACTTATAATCACGATTGTTTTAAATACCCGTTGTGAAAGGTCTGGCAGCATATTTTTTTTTATATTTTTGCCACATGTTTTGCCGGACTACATTTATAACTTTTATCACAATATACAATATTAAATATTTTAACACAACAACATCAAGAACAACAAGATTAACAAGAATAATAAGAACAATAACAAGAAGAAAAAAAACGACAACAATAACAATAACAACAAGAACACCAAAAACAACAACAAGAACAACAAGAATAATAAGAACAATAACTAAAACAAGAACAAAAATAAGAATAATAACAAAAACAACAAGAGCAACAACAAAAACAACAATAACAAGAACTACAAGAACAATAACAAGAACAACAAGAATAATAACAACAAGAACAAAAATAAGAGTAACAACAAGAACAACAAGAGCAATAACAAGAATAATAACAAGAACAACAAGAACAATGACAACAACAAGAACAAAAGTAAGTATAACAACAAGAACAATAAGAACAACAACAAGAACAAAAAGAACAACAACACAAACAACAATAAAATAAATAAATGAATAAATAAATAGAATTGTTAATCAATAACATTTTACCTGTAGAATCATTAAACATGAACAAACTGTAACATGTTAATGGAAGCAATGATTCTGAGTTTCGTTTGTGGAAGAAATAATATTTTCAAGTTTGGTTTAGTGGATGAATAATGTTTCGTAAATGAAAGAAGTTTGGAGGCAGAAGATGAAGTTTGTCTAAGTACGTCTAGAAAAAAAGTGAATGAACTAAAAGCGTTATATATATCTTTAAAAAAAAGGCGTCACTTATAATCAATATTGATTTAAATACTCTCGGTGAAAAGTTTGTCAGCATTTTAAAAAAATAAGTAAATAACCAAAAATGTTGGTGCTGAGATTTGAACTCATGACCATACGCCCCTTTTCACCACGGGTATTAAATCAATTGTGGTTAAATAAAATTTAAGAAAATGCATGCGCCTAAGTATTACATATTACAATGGTTGATTGAATATCTGTAGTAACGTGGACGTGATTATATGTGTTTTCTGTAGTAATGTAAGAATAGTTTATACACAACACGCACTCTTTGACCCAACGAGATAACTTTTCTAAAACACAAAGTCGTGAAAGCTCACATATATAAAACAGACAATACTCTATAGTCATAGTGACACACGTCAATCGGAACACATCTAATACTTTAACTATTTATAAGTCTAAATACCTTTTAAAATATATGACAAAAACATGTTTGATAATGGCTTTGTCATGAAAAAGAGGAATAGTACAAGTCTAAGTAAAAGAAATTTATTTGAAGTGTTGAATCATGATAAGAGTTGTTCTAGCTCTATTTATTTGATTTTTATATTAGAAAATTAGAACAATTAAGGTTTTTCAAACTTTAGTAGATCTCCACATATTCGTTGTTTGCCACATTAGTCTCTATCATCAAACTTTTTGCTAATTAGAGTAGCCACATACATATTAGTCTCTAAAAATGATAATTATTATTTAAGAGAATACAGTATACACATATACTCCAAAGTCGAAACCCACAACATACAATCATTGAGATAATGATAGAAAATAATTTAAAATAAAGAAAGAAATAGAGTCGTAAATGAGCTATATATAGGTGATAGAAAAGTTTGAAAAATCCAAAAATAATATCTAGAGTGGTAGTGTGTGATGAGTTTGGATACATCCAACTTTGTTTAGCTTTCTACTTACAGGAAATGATTTTGATGAAGAAAGTAGTATCACGATAAAAGCAAGATGCTTCTTGTTTCAACGCAATTGGATTTCGCACGTCACGTCTTTCTCGTATATTCATTTATCATCATATGTACCTATCTAGATATTGTTTATGATTCATGTCTTGCTAATTATGTTAATAATCACCTCATATATTTCTTACCAAACTTTTTTTCAACACCAAAAATATTGTTGCTGTCTCAACTTAATCAGCTCTTACTTTATATGACACAAAATAATAAAAATAGAGATCATTTTAACAAGCACAAAATGTATGGTAGTGATATTTAAAATGAACAACAACTAACAATGAAAACAACATAAAAAATCGAGAAAAATACAACCATAAAAGATAACCAAAACCAACAATAATGATAAAATCGAAGTCGGAGTGAAAATGTTGTAATGTAGAAGGGTATTCATGTAAAAATATATGGCTAAATTACACACCATAGAAAAATTTATTTTTAAACTAATTTTTCTAGAGAAAAAATTTTCAAAAATAACTTGAAGTCGTGGCAAATGAGTTAGGAGCTATAAAAAAAGTTTTGTGCCAATTTTTGTTTTTACCAATCGATTGGTACCCGTTTTCAAATGAGCTCTAAGCGATTAGGACAACATTTCAATGAGGTTTAACGACTTCTCTCTCAGAAACCTCTTTTTGTTTACTTTATCTCGCTAAAAGTTTAATCAAAAATCATTTCGAGAAAGTCATTTTACAAGTGAGGAAGCTGTAATTCTTAAAGGGTAGTTTTGTGAGTTCACTAAGAAACTTTTGTTTATACCTTGGTTAAACATATTCACTTAGGGTTTGTTTGTTTGGGTTCGAAGTTAAACTCGTAAAAAAATATAGGTTTGGAATTTGTATGATCAAGTATTTTGTTTAGGTTTGAGATTAGCTTGTGATAAAATGTCATAGGTTTTTGGTTAGCCTGCGATAAAACCAAGTCTCATGTTTTGATTTGTGAGCCCATTTTTCATAATGCGCTCCTATCGTTTGGATTACATGAAAACATGGGGAATGCCATATCTTTATCTCTTACTACAGTGTGGGAGGTAGTCAAAGAAGTAAGCCATGTTCTCCAAAATCATAGGGGAATAATGGTTCCACTTCCCACGCTTCTAAGAGACAGAATAACATATCCTTTTTCTTGGGTCTTAGGATCTAGGCCTAAGGGATTCCTATAAAGGCCTCAACCCTTAGTTTGCAGGAGGACATTCAATTAACCGATAAAACACCAACATATAGAGCTTCTCACCATCCTTTCACGAGTTATCTCTAATACAACAATAACTCTAAAAACCTCTTACATCCCTACATAACTAGGGGTTATCACTAATTATCATTTTATCTACAATTGGCACCGACCACAGGGCCCATTAAAACTGACGTGAGTCACACTATTTATATTTCACTACTCATTATCGTCATATTTTCCAAGATGATGATGAAACTAAGTTCTAATATTATCTTCGACATTATCACATGAGGCTTTGTTTGTGGCAAAAAAATCCAGCTCTTCCATCCGGAAGTATGCTAGACATATTAATGACGACAAACATTATGCCTGCAACTCCCTAAATAATGCGAGTGAAAGAGTTAGAATCCAAAATTACCTTATCCATGGAGGATTTCATTGGAATCCTCCTTCACAATAATGATCCCATGGTGATAACATTTTAACATGCTAATTGGGATATAAAGCAGATGTTGATTGACCCTAAGAGCTCAACAGATGTCTTATTCTTGAGTGCTTTTAAAGGAATCTAGCTCGACCTACATGATATACGAACCTTCCAAGACTCATTGGCTGGCCTTTATTGGAAACAAATATAGGTGATGGGTCACATAACTCTCGAGATGACGTTTAGGTTAGAGGCCAACGCAAGCACTGTCAAGGTAAAATATCTTATTGTAGACGCCTCATCCCCTTATGACACTATATTTAAGAGGCATGTCCTCAACCTATTATGGGCGATCTTATCCACCTTCTATCTATGTATGAAATATTATATACCTATTGGGAGAGTTGGATTGGTTTGGGGGATTAAGAGATCTCCCAAGAATGTTATGAAAATAATTTTAAAATGATAAGGGAATAGATCTCTGCACTTAATGGACCACAACTAGGCACACATGTAATAGAGGATGAGAGTTAGGATCCAACACTAGAAGTAGGAAACAAAAGGCTCACTCCCACAAAGAATTCGAGGAAGTATAGATTGGGCATTTAGGCCACTAAGACGACAAACTATGCACCTCCATATCTGGTGTTGAAGAGGAAGAGTTAGTCCCCCCATTAAGAGAAATATAGATTTGTTTTCCTGAGCATCCTCTGACATGCCGAAGATAGATACCAAAATGGTATGCCATATTCTCGCCATCAATTCCACTTTATATCCAGTCTCTCAAAGAAAGCACAAAGTTGACGGGGAGAAGAGAATTGTCATTGATAAAGAGGTTCATAAGATATGAATAACTAGTTTTATCAATGAAATTAAGTACACGCCCTGACTCACTAACGTAGTCCTGGTTCGGAAGGCATCAAACAAATGGGGCATGTGAAACGACTTCACCGACCTAAACGATGTCGGCCCCTAAATACTTCTATCCTCTACCTAATATAGATCATCTGATTGATGGGTCATCATGGTGCAAAACCTTGATTTTTATGGATTATTACTTCGACTACACCCATATCAAAATGGATCCTATAGACGCAACCAAAACAACGTTCATGTCCAATCATGACAACTAATATTACAATGTCCTTCCTTTTAGACTAAAGTATGCATGCACCACCTACCAAAGGCTTATGGATATTATGTTCTCAAAGAAAATAGGGAAGAACCTAGATGTTTATATAGATGACGTGATCTTGAAAGTTTCAGAAGGAAAAATCCATGTTGCGGACCTATAGGATATCCTGGAATCAGTCAAGAAATATATCATGCATTTAATCCCAACTAAGTGCTCTTTTGGCATGGAGGAAACAAAATTCTTAGGATTCATGCTGACTAGAAGAGGGATAAAGGCAAATTCGATAAGTTTCAAGCCATCATAAACATGAGGATTCCACATACCCCATTTTCTTTCTTGTGTAGGTGACAAGGGGTTCCATTTGTTCTCTAATTTAAAAAAGAATGAAAAGTTTGATGTGACAAGCAACTTCAAGGAAGAATTTTCTAGCTTAAAGGCCTTTCAAGTGTCGCCTCACATATTGACACGTCTGGTGACAAGTTTTCCCCTATTTATGTATCTATCGATTACTGACCAAGCGATAAACTCTCTACTTGTATAGGAGAAAGAAAAGGTTGAGCAGCTTGTCTATTTCATAAGCAAGGTGTTCTAAGGTGTTGAGACTAGTTACTAGAAGATCGACAAGTTAGCCTTGGTATTGTGTTAATTGCGAGGAAACTATGACCCTACTTTTAAGGACATTGGGTGCCTTAAATCTAAAATTCAGAAGTGACTCACAAGGTGTACTTGATATACAATCAAAGGTACGGGGAAATAACTATAACAAAGATTGTAGCTCTTAAGATTCCTAAGATATTCATTGTTTAAGAAATATTAAGGCTTTGTACAATTTACAGCAAATAACAAAAACTCTGCATACTTGATGTTGTTGTTGATCTTGTTATTCTTCCATTTTGATGGAAGCGTGAAACGCTCATTTTTCTATTCTGCCCCTCTTTCTTTTTCATTGTTCCTTGTTGATTCTTCAGATTGAATCTTCAGCTACTTAAATAATAGATACAAAAGAATAACCCTTAGAAGAGATAACTTGCATAAATATGTTTGTTACTCCATAGTACTAAGAGAGGTTGAAGATGAATAGACAAAAATATATGTATCCATTGTGTAACTCGTTTAAGCGTAGTGTCTTCCTTGTGAGTTGTACTATAGATCTGTTGAGAGTGAATATATGTAAAGCATGTCAACTCTCCTTGAGCCATGTGAACATAGACTCTAGCTGACAAACTGATTTGACATTGTAGATTGATTTATGCAGTACAAATCACTTAGCTTTGTCTATGGTTCTGAATGATTACTAGAAGCTGATACATTTAATAAGTATAGAGATAATATATTTGTCTTCTAATACTGATACGTTTAGCTTCAGAGTCTATGCAATCTTATATCATCAGATTTCACTTATGAACATCCTTCAGTTCTAAACCATCAGAAGCCAAGAACTCAGTTTCTCTCAAATGTGTTCTCTTAACAGATTTTGAATTGATTATCTTTAAGCTTTGGAACATACATACTTAGAACACATATTAGATAACACCATTTTTCTTTCAATACTTTGTTATCATAAAAACCTAAAGAATATATCTCATGAACAAATCTTGTTCTAACAATCTCCCCGTTTTTGACAATGACAAACATAAGTATTTAAGAACAATGTTGAGATATTTTAATTTACTTAACAACATCAGAGTCTGGGGTTTGTAAGCTCCCCCTGAGTTTAATAATTCAAAGGTTGAGGTTTTTAAGCTACCTCTAAGTCTTATATTCAAGAAAAACAAAATATATCTGGGTAAACAAATAACCGTAACAACAGAAATTTAAAATTTTTAAAATAAACATATAAAATCTGAAGGGTTCAAATTCTCTTTAAATACTTCTATATATTTCTCCCCCTTTTGTCACATTAGAAAGATTAAAATAAGATTTTAAAACAGAGGGAAGAAAATAAAACTAAATAAAGATATTTCATAAATGCAAACAGATCATCATTACTTGAGCAGTTCCCAAAGAAGAGAAACAATTCAAGTAATAGAGAGCATTAAAAGCGTGTATAGTGCATTCTTAATATTTATTGGTCGTAGAACTTCCAAAGATCAAGAAAAATATTTTATCCAACCGTTTGATCTGCCCATACTCCATTATAAAAGCAAACAAATCCTAAGTCTTTTTTATCGACATCTTTTAGAACACTATGGAATCCACAACTGAAAGTACCAACATCTATATAATAACAGAGGTTTCAGAAGAAATCACAAGTCTGAAGATTCAGAGTCCAATGACTCCAGATGGTTTTGAAGCGAGTTCTTCAACTACTGCATTGAAACCTAAGAAGGTGGCAATGAAGAAGAAGAAGAAGAAAACAAGAGAGAGAATGGTGGTTCAGATTATTATTTCAGATTCTGAAGATGAAGACGAGTTAGACTATACTTGGGAAAACTTGACGGATCTTAAGGCATTAGAATAATTAGATTAATGTAATACTAATAATATCTTCATCCTTTGTAATTGTTTTCTTATGATTAATGAATGATTTTATTGACCACTGTTATTTTGCACGAGTACAATCTTTTACTTACCTTTTTAGATTTTCTTATATTTGCATAAATGAAGCAAAAAAAAAATTTAAAAATAAATAGTTGTTAAATGATATTTACAGTTGTTTAAGAGAATCTTTATTAGAGCTAGATACTAGACATTGCTTCCCAAGAATCAAGAGCTAAAAGATTGATTTGACTAATCAACACAAAGACAATAAAAAATCAAGGTAACAAATGAATAAACTCTATAAACATTTAGAAGACTGTCTATCCAAATCACTTAATCTTTAGAGCAAAAAATGTATAAGCAGAAATAAATCTAGATTCGAAAGAGAGATTTTAGAAAGGCAACATTGCTAAGAGAAGCAACTTAGGCAAACGAGAAGAATGTAGCAATTGAAGAGTCTTCAAACAAGCAGATTTCTTCAGAGGGACATACAACAATAGCAACAACCTTTGTTGAGACACATAGAAGGAAAAGAACTTCTAGGTCAAAACTCAGAAATCTCCAAAAGAAGGAGACTATTGAGTTTGCAAAGGAATATTGAGAGGACTACTTGAACAATCTAGATATGTCAGATGATCCTAGGGAGTACCTTAAAACATATCCAAATGTCTAGAAAATTATTGACAAAGATGTAACAATTACCAATCTTTTAATGAGTATGTTGCTTGTTTATAGTGTTTAATCCTAATTTTATGATTCTTTGAACAACACAAGATATGCACATATAACCGTTAAAACAACATAAGAACATAGACAATTTTTATTAAAACAAAAGATTTCTTTATATAACATGATAACAGTTACAAGGCATATATTGCAGATAACCAACATTAGAACCTCTCATAGATAGCTTCAAACTTATCTCTCCAGATTTTAGAAGAATCATCCTCTAATGTCATGACAAATCCCTGTTGGATTAACAGTTCAGAATGAACTCATCCATAAGGAATGAAGAATGTCTTTCCCTGTTGAAAGGATGAAAGATTCCTTTTTGGATGGTCAAACATAATTTGAGGTAGATCGATCTGTATGTCTGAATTGAGAAGAATTAACAAAGCTTTTTCAATAGAATCCACAAAGTCTAGATCCTTGTTCTTAGGTAGCAAGTTTGATTTCAGAATCTGGTTCCAAACAATTGCATCAGGACGAAGATTTTAGATTTGAGAAAGGTTTGATGGATCTATAAAAGTATTCCAAGCAAGAACATAGTATTCCAAAATAAGAGTACCTGGGATTTCTCCAATCTCCTCACAGTTGATAATATTAGAAATCGTCTTAAAGGTTAATGTTATAGAAACACCAGAAACCCTAGAAAGGATAACATACTCAAGATTTAGCTCAACAATGATGGATTAGCTCAAAATTCTTTGACAAGATTTGGAGAAGTAAAACCATGAAGCATTTCAAAGTATCCATTCCAACCTTGTTCAGAAGCAGTCTTCCAGAAGTTAAAACATAGCTTAAACAACTCTTCTAAATTCATAAACTTTTCATTGATGACAACTAGTTGACTCGGTGAAGAATTGAATAGAGAATTCATCTCAGGTTTAGTTTGATGAACACAAATTAAAATAATATTAGGAAAGAACTGAACAAGATTCTAAGCAAAAAGGAATAAGAATCTTGTCAGAAGAATAGAAAGGGTGATAAGAAATAATGTTTAAAAAAGACATGGGATAGAAACCATAGATGTAATAAAAAGAAAACATCATTACCCAAAAGTTCTTACCAAGAAAATTTCTTGAACACTTTAGATGATTCTTAACTTTATGGAATTTAAGTAAGACAAGGATTTTAAAAGAATTTTTCCTTAAACTGCTTATCAGAAACAAAGATTCCTTTTCTGAAACTCAGGGACTGATAATTTTTAGAAGCTATCTGTCATCAGAGTCTAGTAAGATTAGACTTCGAGTGACACATCTTCTAATATTCATCAATCTTTGATATTACATTTAGAGTTAAGCATTTTCTCTTGAAACTAGAGTTTATTTTTCAAATAGATGTGCATGATTCATGAATGTTAAATTAGTTTCTTTGACTACTAACTAGCAGCAATATTATCACATAAGGTAAGAATATTGTTTCCATGTGCATGATCATCTTCTAGTTAATAAATTATTTAGTATAGTCAAGTACAACATAGTTTATTTTTAAAGATTTTTGAATATTCTTTCTTTATCAGCAAAAAGAACTTCTCTAGAGATCTAATGGAGACTTTGTATTGACTTATACTTAAATAATTCATTGAGTAAAAAGTTTGCAAAATAAAGAACTGAACATACATTTTTTTAGTTGTTCTTGGTCAAGCTTCAGGAGAGTATTCATATTTGACCATGGAATCTGAGTTCTGACTTGAATGAATATTGAGTCAACGATACTTATACCAGTGATTCCACTTTCTTCCATAAACTCCATACTTTTTGCACCTTTTAACTTTTGAGTCTGGTATGTAGGCTTTTCTTCCATCATATGTTGTAAGAAACCATTGATCAAGTATCATGGAAGATGTAACACCCCAAATTTATTAGAATATTTATTTAATTTATTAAAATATGAATATTTGTATTTTTGATGATTTTTGTTGGTTGGTGTGAATATTGAGAATAATGGATTTTGAGTTATTTATTTAAATAATAGTATATAATATGAATATATTGGTATTAGTATAAGTTTAAATAAATAAAAGTGAATTAAGGGCAAAGTGGACATTTGAGGAGGAGTTAGTGAGGGTGAAGTTGGAAAGCCCAATTTTAAGGCCCAAAGTTAGTGTCGCAACTGCGAAAAACAACCGGCGGAAAACAGAAGAGTTGCCACCTTTCGTTATTTATCCAAAAGAGAGGGAATGGAAACGATCGAAAAAACCTGACGAAAAAAGGAAAAGAATGGTCATCGCAACCAAGTCTGGATTCGGGAGTCGGTTACGCAAGGGGAAGGTATTAGCACCCCTCACGTCCGTCGTACTCGACGGGATCCACGCATTGTTGTCTATCTAAAAGGGTAATTAGTCTATCTAGCTAAAGGTATCAGGGACAAAAGAAAAAGAAAGGACTCGATAGAGCATCACTGCTCTGGGCCTACGTATTCCCGTCTGGTACGAGAAATCAGAGTCAACGTAGTTCGGCTAACTACGGGTGAAAATGGGAAGCTTGCTCGCCAAGACATCGCGTCTTGTGGCTACGTACTTTCATCTGGTATGAAAGATCAGAGCAAACGTAGTTCGGGCTAAAAAGAACACTGGTTTGGTTCAAAATTGTCTTTGGCCCGAGTAGGGTTAACAATCAGTTCTAGCAGTTGGTGTATGCAGCTCGAGCACGGGAGACTTAGGCGTTACCGTTTGTGATAAAACTAAGAGTTAACAACACTTTTTTTCTGAAAAGATTTTCTGATTAAGAACCCCGAAGGGTGAAAAAGGTTTGAAGTGTTTTTGTATTTTTTAGAGAAGAAGTGTTTTGAATTTGAGTGTTCATAATGTATGTTGTACTAAAGTCTAAAACCTAGGATCGAATGCGTCGCATATCGCCCTAAGGGCGTATACTAAACACTCTAGGCAATTGAGAGATAGCCCCTCAATCACCATTTCCCAAGTATAAGGCTCATGGCACAATATCCATTATCTTTATTAAGTGTGTTAAGATTGTATGAAGATGAAAAGAGAAGGGACAAACTAAAGGGGGACTAACACAAACCTAAAGTTGTCATGCAATGGTGGTCCTAAGATTGAGATACACAAGGGGACTACCTAATGTTATCATGCATGGTTAAGCACCTAATGTCTATCATAACCTCAAGAGGTTAGAGAACTTATGGGTAGCATGGCAAAGAAAAGCAAAAGAAGAAGAAGAAGAAAGAACATGCAAATGAAAATGCAAACATAAGATGCACAAGTGGAATGAAAGCGGGAGGAAAATAGTGTGGGGCAGTAGCCTCCACAAGCTCATCTTAACCAAGCATGCACATATGAAAGGAAACAAAGAAGAAAGGAGAAGAAGAAATGCACAAGAGACAACCACACAAAAGGGTGCAAACAAGTCACATATGGAAACATTAAATGGAAGCAACAAAAGAAACACACAAATGAGCAAGCAATGAACATAACTTTGACCTAAAAATGAGCATACAGTAAGCTCAACATATCTATTATATGAAACAAGAGGAGTTGAGAGCTTATTGGATCCACAAAGGTCATTTCCAACTCAAACTAGGTCATGCACTTGTATGAACCTCCCTTGGAGGTAACTTGACTTGCAAGTTACCTCAAAATTAGGAAAATGGTTCAAAAATGATCAAATAAAATGCACAAGGTACCCAAACATGTTGGCAAATAGAGGCCAAAAGATCACAATCAAAATCAATTCACAACACCACCAAAGAAATTGATTCACAAAGGTGTTCCATTGTGAATGAGGATTGTCGAGGGTCAAATGAAATGCATCAAAAGTCAACCCAAAAGTCAACCAACAGGGGCAAAATGGTCATAAAAAATTCATCAACTCATTATGGACATGAGGATGAATTTTTAGTCATTGGATCAAAAGGAGATGGAAGAAACAAAATAAAAACCAAGCAATGTCAAGATTTAATTCAAATAATACTCCTCCAATTAATAATTCCTTTTTTAAATGAAAAATAAACCAAAAAAAATAAAATAAAAATTTTAAAAATAAAAAGACATTTCAAATTGCCCAGAAAATATTTTTGTGGAATTTTATTAATTGGAGAACTATTTATTTTGAATTAAATCTAAACAGAAATCAAACAAAAAAAAAAAGAAAAAAACCTAAATAAACAAAGTCACGGTGCAAATAGTAATTAAAATCAAGTTGAAAATCCAAATGGGCTCAGATGGGGGGGGGGGGGGGTGAGGATAGCAAGCAAGGGCCCAAGTCCATACAAAGCGTTGGACTCAGAACGATTGGGTGTAGCATGGTCAATGAGCGTGCATTGTGAGACTCATCAGGGGTCCTTGGATCAAACAAGTCAACACATCAAAAGGTCCTTATGCAAACACGTGTCCAAGGCTGCAAATAAATGGAACACAACATTTTACTAAAGATCTAATGAGGTTAGTCAAACAAGACCCACGGTAGGTCTTAATCATGGCCATGGATTCAAAAAGTAACCAGATCTAAGGGCCTATATGCCAACACGTCATCATCTTCTTCGTTTAAACCTGGTAATGGAGGGAAAGAAATAGGTGACGGAGCACGGCAGCTCCGGTCACCATCTCCGGTGAGTCAAAAACTCAGGTGGAGTTACACTCAACCAAATCTAACAAATTAACAGTCAAACCTCATCTACTCCTCACGCAGATCTCAAATCCAACATCCCTTAGGCTTAAAACGTCATGAATCAACCAAATCGAGCCAAACAAGTTTCAAGCATTCAACAACAATTGTCACAAATGAGAACAAGACATATACAGAAATGAACTACACAGCAAGAGGTTCACATTTATGCAAAAATGGCGTTCAATGGCATCACATACAGAGAGATAAGTTGATTTGAAGAATACCTAGTGGATAGCTTCCACTGAGCGTGTTCCTTTTATGAAGCTTAGAGAAAACTATCCAGAATCACTCCACGAACCTCCAGGAAGCTTTTGCTATGCTCAATTTGGTCTAAAATTGAGTGAATCTTCAAATTCGAATTTCACTTCCTCTTGAGCTTTAACAATGGGTTTCTAAACCAATTCTTCACCAAAACGCACTCTGAGGCATTGTGAATGATCAAGGGATTATATGTGTTGGATTGTTGAAAGTTTGGAGCCCAATTACAACCCCTAAAAGCCCAACCAAATTTCAATTTTCTTTGTGTTGGTGCACTTGCAAAAACGTGTACATGGAGCTGCACATGCCTCAAAATTGATTCCTTTAGCTTGCACATGAGGGAAGTTGATCACATGGCCAAGAATTGCCCCTTGTTTTGATCTTATGGTTGAATTTGCATTTGTTACTTCATGGTGAAGCAAACTTGGAAATGGCATACCAAAGTTCCTCAAATTCAAATTCTAAAAATTGCAATTATGTTTAGGATGTGATTTTCACTCAAAAAATGCACACACTTGCACAAAATTGATCCCAGATGAATTTAATTGGATTTTCTTCTTTTAATGCCTTTTCCATGAATTTTCCTTCATCCAATCTTCCATCTAAGCCAAATAAAAAGTTCCTTGATGTTTGGTTGACCAAATGAACCCATTTTCAGAAAGTTTCATGTTGGAAATATTTTGATTTGAAGTAAGCAAAGTGGTGAAATGGACCTATAATGAAAATGACCTGTAATCTTACTTTCCCAAAATACCCCTGACTTGTAAGCCTCATAACTTGAGTTCCACAAATCAGATGAATTACTTCTAGTGCTCTTTGGAACTCTAAGATCATGAGGAACAACTTTCATGTTTTGGTCAAGGTGAGGAGAAACATCCTTCTAGGTCAAAAGTGGCTTGGAAGTTGGTTGACTTTTGTTGACCAAAATCACATTCATCTGAGGACCTGTAACTTGTCAGCATCATAAATTGAGTTCTAGAAATTAGATGAATAACTTCTATTACTCAAAAGAAAGCTAGAAACATGATATACAAGTTTCATGTTAGGGTCAAGATGAGATGAGAATTGTATCTTGGGATAGGTGGTCTTGAAGTTGGGTACTAAATAGGGGATTTTACACTGAGAACCCTAATTTAGTAACTTCTCACACTCTTGATTCTTGATGAATTAATCTTGAAATTATATATTAGACATCTAAAAACAACATCCCATGACCAAAGAGACTTTGAATTTAGTTTTAATCTCCTTCAATTTCACAGTTAACTGAGGGCTGACCAGATGAAAACCCTAGATGCAACATTCTTGACTGTGGCTTCTTCCACATCACACAACAACTTGAATAAGCTCCAACATGGCTCTCAAAGCACTCAATGAGCTCTCTCAACATCTCATATCTATAATTATGAATTCACAATCCTCTGATGATCTTCAACTAGTCTCCATGTTAGGAGATATTCCACATACATCCATCAAC
Source organism: Lathyrus sativus (assembly GCA_963859935.3). NCBI lineage: Eukaryota > Viridiplantae > Streptophyta > Magnoliopsida > Fabales > Fabaceae > Lathyrus > Lathyrus sativus. The sequence goes on from OZ012735.1 coordinate 878,159,872, forward strand.
TCTTTCAAAGAACATTGACCACTTCTTGATGACTTGATGACCATTCATGCTTGAGTAAAACCCCTAATTTAGGCTCAACACCCTTAGTAACCTTCTCTTTCTAGGCACACCCTCTTGATCCCCTGTTCAATAAAAAATGCTATGCAATGCAAATGCTAGAAGAAAATGAAATGAAACATAGACCAGGTTAAGAAAAGGTTGGTCAAATTTTGGGGTGCAACAGTTAGGTTTAACAAAAAGGAATTTTGAGGGAATTAGGATTCATTCTTGTTAGACCGTGAAAATGGAAGAAATAGAGGTCAGAGCTCTGAGGAAGAGGATTGAGGCAAAAGCTTCGCAAGGTTCCTAAGAATCAAGGAGAAAGGCTTAAAGTCGGCAATTAAGGTATGAGGAGTATTGCCTTTATTGTTTTCAATATGTGATTCAATGTGTTTAAATATGATTTAAGGGTTTACAGATTTTGAGTATTGAATTTTTGTTGCCTTTCTGGTGAATTTAATGAGTTTGAGGTATTTGAACTGATGATCTGATAGGTTTGAGGCTGATTTGAGAGTAAGGGAAATTAGGCCTTCGTGGCCAAAATCTGTTGTTGAGGTTTAATCGTATAGGGTAAGTGATTGTGAGAATGTTAATGACTGTGGGGTATTTGTAAGAAATTATGGGAATTGGAGGCATAAATATGATACGGGATTGGCCTAATAAGTCGTAGATTTTGTGCCTTTATCACCGTAATACCTTAGGAATGATTTACGAATGTTTTTGGAGCATTGGGGAAAGAAATCGTAGAGACCTTTGGGATGCTTTCAATGCTGGTGCGTAACAGCAATTTGTTGTAATCGTGAGTTCGCACAGCGAATGATGCTTGGCACGGCGAACATTCACCCTAAACTCGCACAGCGAACTTACTAGTGAGCGTAGCAGAGTTTTGCGAATTATGTTCGGGTTCATTGAGGTCTGGTGTTTGATGTTGTGATCTTCCTGATGAGCTACCATGAGTATAACAGTGATTCCTATGTGATTAAATTAATGTATGATGAATTACTATGAGTATAATTGAGATTCTTATGTGATTAAATGAATGTATGATGAATTACCTTGAGTATAATTGTGATTCCTATGTGATTAATACATGACCGTATGATGAGTACCCATGAGTATAATTGTGATTATTATGAGATTAATACATGATTGCATGATGAATCCCCATGAGGAACTGGGATGATTTGTGACATCGATTCCATGAGGTTTTGATGATTCTATGATGACATGATTATTATGATGATTTTGATTAATGATGATGCACCTAATGAGTTTATTATGAGGATGATGTTGACGTGTGCATCATGCATTCATATGCATTTCAGACTTCGGCCTAGGACCTTGATTCTTGTGGCTTCAGTCCCATTGTGCGGATGTGAAGTATTTTGTTATGCTCCGATTCTCGTGTAGAATCGATCCTATTGTTGTGGATCTATAGAGGGTTAATGGCCCAGTGTCCATCGAATTTTGTTGATTGGTACCACATGCATGAGTCTTGTTCCATTTGCATTTATGTGACAATTTGGTGTAATTTATAATGTTGTGGCCTTTGATGTTCCTTGATGATTATGATGATGTTGAATATGAAAATGACGTTATTTTATATATTGATTATTATGAATCATTTTAATCACCCTTCCTGTTTGAATGTTACCTCCACGTGGGTAACGCGCAGATGACCTGGTTTAGCCGTGGATGTCGTCGAGGACTTTTTGAAGTTTTTGGGTCGTTGGCCATTGTGGTTGACTTAGAGGGTCTTGCTCTGATAGTGTAACATCGGGTTGAGATTTTTTGAGTCAAACTATATTTTATTGAGTTTTTGTTATGTTGATTTCCTTGCGGCGCAAGGAAAACTTTGGATTTTAATTTTCGAGTTCCGCTGCCAATTGAGCACTTTTGAGTAAATTTGAGAAAACTCGTTGTTTACGGAGCATTGACCATAGTTTAATTATTGAGAAATGTGCGCCCTTTTGATGATGATTTTATTGCGTTCAATATTTTACTCTGATAAATATGATTGATTTTCCATAATATTTATGGGGTAGAAAAGGGTGTTACATTAGTGGTATCAAAGCAGGTCGGTCCGTCTGTCAAGTTGTCTAATGTTATTTGTTCCCTAGTATGCGACATGTGTGTGAAAACACTGTCGATACACGTTTGTTTTCTAACCTTTGTATGCAGAAGTGAGAATAAAACAAGTGGGGAGAAGTTTGTGCTTATCCAGGATGCTTCAAGTGTGGAATGGTGGCTCAGTGTGTTGATGAATGCTCTTATAGTTTGGTAAAGATGGTTTATTCCCCATCATGATTTTCGGATGTCTATTGACAAATTGAGGAACTGATCACCCTTAATCTCTTGTTGATAGTAGACGGAGTCATATTGGTTCGGATAGACGTGTCTTGTAAGCTTAGATGGCGTGTGCAGTGAATTGTTTTGAGTTAAGTTAAGTGCTTACAGATTGCTTTGGTGAGTTGGTGCAGGATGGTACTGACATGTCTATTTTGATGGAAACTTTGAGTGTTAATGAAAGTGGGGAAGTTGGTGGTTTTCCAATTATTTGTGATTGTCCGAAAGTTTTTCCTAATGATATCAGTGATTTACCGCCGGAACGTGAAGTGGAGTTTACGATCGACTTAGTTCCTGGAACTAGTTTGGTAGCGATGGCTCCATATCATATGTCTACACCGGAATCGAAGAAGTTGGATAATCAACTTGAAGATCTGCTTGAGGAGAGGTTCTTTTGTCCTAGTGTGTCACCGTGGGGTGCACCAATTTTGTTAGTTAAGAAGAAAGAAGGTTCTGTGAGGTTGTGTGTGAATTATAGACAACTGAACAAGGTGACTATCAAGAATAAGTATCCACTTCCAAGGATTGATAATTTAATGAATAATTTGGTTGTTTTAAGTGTGTTCAGTAAGATAGATTTGAGATCTGGGTATCATCAAATTCGTGTGAAGGCTGAAGATATTCAGAAGTCTACTTTTAGAACGAGGTATGGACATTATGGGTACTAGCGTTCAGACAGGCACTCCCGTGCCCGTCTGTCCGCTTTTTTTTATGTGCGCAACATAGAAAAATAAACGTGCGTATATTTTGTATGAAGTTTTTATCATACTTAAGATTAATTAAATGCATTTGTTTTTGTATATCCTCAAGCAGTCTTAAAATCAAGATGATAAATGTATATATACTAAACATTTTAGTGAATTAACTATACATTAATGCTACTATTATTTTAAACATACCAAATTAAATAAAATTTAGATTAAAAAATATATTGTCTAAACATGCTAATAATATTATTACATTTTGAAAATGACGAACAAAGTTATTCTAAATTATATTAAATAATCGAAGAACACAAAGTACTATTTATACTGTGTAATCAATAACGTTCTTTAAGAGGAATGCCGCATCCTAATTCTACAGGAAGGAGTTTAATATTGATTACTAAATATTATCTAAAATTTAAAATACAAATAAATAATTAACGCAAGATTCCTAAATTAGAAGATTTAACATTGCATAATTTTCAGTTTTATGTCACTTGAGTATAAGCTACATTATTTAGCCCAAAAATGTTTATGAACATACCTTGAGGACGACATGATGCACCATCATTTATGGCTTCCATGTTAACATCTGATATTACTGCATCCTCCAAAAAGCTTCATCAACATCCATATCGCCTGATACAAAAATAATAATTAACATATATATATATATATATATATATATATATATATATATATATATATATATATATATATATATATATATATATATATATATATATATATATATATATATATATATATATATATATATGTGTGTGTGTGTGTGTGTGTGTGTGTGTGTGTGTGTGTGTGTGTGTGTGTGTGTGTGTGTGTGTGCGCGTGTGTGTGTATGTTGAAATTACTGCTCGCATACGTAGAACAATATCCCGTATACCTGTAGCAGAGTGATTATTGTTGATACGTTGGTTAGGTGATGTGTAATTATGATCTGCGGGTTTAAATACATAAAATGAGAGATGACAAATAAACAATATTATACAATGTACAATTATAATGTCTATATTGATCATCACTAATCAAGTGCAACATCATTAACATGTGTAATTCTACTTGGGTCGGTTTCATTGTCATGAGTTCCTTGAAAGTGTGATATTGGAGATCTCATATTTGTAAAATTTTGAAATGGAACTCTCCTCCGACTGCTCATAGTGCGAGATGTTTGAGCTTGTTTATCTTGCTCTTTTCTCCGCCTATAATTGTCACTTCGTATCGATAAATAATTTTCTCTTTGCTCGATGTTCATATTTTGTATCCTCTTCCTTTCATTTTCGGCCCTCCTTGCCCTTTGTTGCTGACTTGATATCTGATGGATATTATTTTCCATTTTGTTAATGTAACTGTCAAACACCTATGCAATTTATAAGCAACATAATTTCACATGTTGAAAAATATTGATAAATATAGATGAGATTTAAAATAAATATATATTTTTTTAGAAAAAAGAAGTTTACACCAAAAAGTATTATTTGTAAAACATATGTTAAAAATATAAATCAAAACTAAAATATAAAAAAGACGAAGAAGAAATGGACAATCAATAAAAAGAAACATAAATTATGTTGGACAAATAGATGAAAAGATTGCATATTAACTAAACATTAAAATATAAAATGGAGTAAGAAATGAAATTAGTGTAATTTATGTTATAGATAAAAGATATATTAAAATAAAATGAGAAAAAATAGTGTTATATTCCTTGTAGGTTCATAATAATGTTGTCACCAATTCTAGAAAGTTTATTTTTATGAGGAGGCTTAAGATAGTGCCTTTAGTTTTTATCATACTCATATTAAAAAGTTGTGTATTTATTTACAACTTGTTTTGACCATACCTCTTGTAGAATTAAGAACTAACATCATAGAGTTTTCTTACAAAGACATCTCAGGTTAGATCTCTAGGACAGACCAATCATCACATTTCTAGAATTCCGTTGCTAAAAATAAATATAATGTAATAGTAAATATATAAGAATTATAAATTAGACAAACAAATTTAAAGATGAAACTGTATGGTTTGTAGTAGAGCATTGGTTGTATAAAAAATGAGGCACCAATTTTTATTTATTATTAATTGAAACTGACAAAATAGGATGCCAAATGGCATAGAAAATGTGGTTACCATATGAAAAATAAATGAGGGTCTTGATCTAGACTTATTCTTAACATAATTCGTTAACACAGGCAAAGTAAAAAAATAATATCAGAATGAGTTTGTTGAGAGCCTTGATCTAGATGACTTAATACATCCATTCCATTGTATTTCAAACAAAGGTACATGTGAAGATTGAATTCTCTTGATAAATTATAGATGAAGTAATAGATCAATTATTTGCGCTCCAATAATGGAGGTATGCACGGTTTGACAAAGAAAGAGAGAGGGATATGATTAATTTGTAAATAGCTTGATAAATTGAGAGAAATAGTTTGTACATAACTTCGAGAACTTTGCATAGAGGAGTTAGTATGAACGTTAATAATAGGAAGGACTATTGGAAGTAGTGGGAAGTTTTTTTTTACAGTTATTATTTAGTATTATTAAATAAATTATGTGAGAAATTAAGCATTAAGGTAAAGGGTAAATATGAGATAAAAATATGAAATTAAGCATTAATGAAGGGTAATTTTGGAACAAAAATAGGCCACACCAAAAAGTTGTATCCCCTTTATATATAGTTATAGATTTCGTGATGCCATTTGGTGTGACTAATGCACCATGTATATTTATGGAGTATATGAATAGGATTTTCCATCCTTATTTGGACAAGTTTGTGGTTGTGTTCATTGATGATATTTTGATATATTCGAAGAGTAAAGAGGATCATGTTGAGCATCTAAAAATTGTGTTATCAGCGTTGAAAGAGAAGCAGTTGTATGCAAAACTGTCAAAGTGTGAGCTTTGGTTGAAGGAAGTGAGTTTCCTTGGTCACGTGATCTCGAGTGGAGTTATTGCGGTTGATATGTCGAAGGTTGAAGCAGTATCGCAATGGGAAGCTCCAAAACCTATTTTTGAGATTAGAAGTTTTCTTAGGTTGGCAGATTATTATAAAAAATTCATTGAAGGAATTTTCCAAGTTATCTTTGCCATTGACGCAGTGGACTAGGAAGGTTCAAGCTTTTGTTTTGGATGCAAAGTGTGAAGAAATTTTCAAGAGCTTTTGAGAAGGCTGACAGCAGCTCATGTTTTAATTTTTCCGAATCTGGCAAAACCATTTGTTGTATATTGTGATGCTTTATTGCTGGGATAGGGAGGTGTGTTAATGTAACATCAGCAAGTTTTAGCTTATGCTTCAAGGAAACTTAAAGTGCATAAGAGGAATTATCTGACGCATGATTTACAGTTGGTTGTTGTTGTGTTTGTGTTGAAGCTTTGGAGGCATTATTTGTTTGGTTTGAGAATTGAGATGTTTATTGATCATAAGAGTTTAAAGTATCTCTTTGATCAGAAAGAATTGAATGTGAGGTAAAGGAGATGATTAGGACTTCTGAAAGACTATGATTTTGGTTTGAATTACCATCCGGGTAAAGTAAATGTGGTAGCTGGTGCATTGATTTGGAAATCTTTATATATACCGATGATGATGGTAAAAGAGTTAGAACTGATTGAGCAATTTCGTGATATGAGTTTGGTCTGTGAAGAGACTTCTTATGGAGTTAAGCTTGGTATGTTGAAGCTGACTAGTGGTATTCTTGATGAGATTCGAGAAGGTCAGAAATCTGATTTGAGTTGGTAGATCGGTTGCATTTGATGAATCAAAGTCGAAGATCTGATTTTAGGATTAATTAAAATCGTATCATGAGATGTCGTGATAGAGTTTGCGTTCCAGATATTGTTGAGTTAAAAAAATGGTATTCTTGAGGAAGGGCATCATAGTGGATTGAGTATTCATCCAGATGCTACTAAAATGTATCAAGACTTGAAGAAGTTGTTCTAGTGGCCAGGGATGAAGAAAGAAATTGCAGAGTTTGTGTATGTTTATTTGACTTGTCAGAAGTCGAAGATTGAACGTCAAAGACCGTTGGGTCTGATGCAACCGTTGAATATTCCAAAGTGGAAATGGGATAACGTTTCTATGGATTTTGTGATAGGTCTACCGAGGACTTTGAAGGGATATAATTCAATTTGGGTAATAGATTGACCAAATCGGATCATTTTATACCGATGAAGATTAATTATTTGTTGCAGAAGTTGGCCAAATTGTATATTGATGATATTGTGAAACTGCATGGTATTCTCTCAAGTATTGTGTCTGATAGAGATAAGAGATTCACATCGAGGTTCTGGGAGAGTTTGCATACAGCTTTAGGTACTAAGTTGAGGTTGAGTTCTACCTATCATCCGCAGGTGGATGGACAGACAGAGAGAACTATCCAGTCTTTAAAGGATTTATTGAGAGCTTGAGTATTGGATCAAGGTGGATCATGGGATAGTCATTTGTTGTTGATTGAGTTTACCTACAACAACAATTACCATTCTAGTATCGGAATGGCACCGTATGAGACATTGTATGGTAGGAGATGTATGACTCCTTTGTGTTGGTATGAATCAGGCGAGAGTGTTGTACTCGGACCTGAGTTTGTGCAAGAGATGACTGAAAAGATCAAGATGATCCAAGAAAAGATGAAAGCGTCGCAAAGTCGTCAGAAGAGTTACCATGACAAATGCAGGAAAGCACTTGAGTTTCAAGAGGGAGATCACATGTTTTTGAGAGTTACGCTGGTAACTGGTGTTGGCCGAGCTTTGAAGTCTCGAAATCTCACACTGTGTTTTGTTGGTCCGTATCAGAGTGGCGCAACTGAAGCATGGGAGAAGTAGCATGTCGAATTGGTTTACCATTGTCGCTTGCGAATTTACATGATGTGTTTCATGTGTCTCAGTTGAGGAAGTACATTCCAGATCCGTCACATGTGGTTTAGATGAATGATGTACAAGCGAGAGATAATTTAACTGTTGAGGCATTATCAGTACGGATTGATAAACGAGAAGTGAAGCAACTGCGAGGTAAAAATATTTCCTTGGTAAAGGTAGTTTTGGGAGGACCAGCTGGAGAAAGTTGGGCTTGGGAGCGTGAGGATAAGATGAGGGAGTCGTATCCGACTCTGTTTCCTTGAGGTAATTTTCGAGGGCAAAAATTCTTTTAAGTGGGGGAGAGTTGTAACACCCCAAATTTATTGGAATATTTATTTAATTTATTTAAATGTGAATATTCGTATTTTTGGTGATTTTCGGTGGTTGGTGTGAATATTGAGAATTATGGATTTTGAGTTATTTATTTAAATAATAGTATATAATATGAATATATTGATATTATTATTAATTTTAATAAAAATAAGTGAATTAAGGGCAAAGTGGACATTTGAGGAGGAGTTAGTAGGGTGAAGTTGGAAAGCCCAATTTTAAGGCCCAAAGTTAGGTTTAACAAAAAGGAATTTTGAGGGAATTAGGATTCATTCTTGTTAGACCGTGAAAAGGGAAGAAATAGAGGCCAGAGCTCTGAGGAAGAGGATTAAGGCAAAAGCTTCACAAAGTTTCCAAGAATCAAGGAGAAAGGCTTAGAGTCGGCAATTAAGGTATGGGGAGTATTGCCTTCATTGTTTTCAATATGTAATTCAATGTGTTTAAAGTTGATTTAAGGGTTTAGGGATTTTCAGTATTGAATTGTTGTTGCCTTTCTGATGAGTTTAATGAGTTTGAGGGATTTGACCTGATGATCCGATAAATTTAAGGCTGATTTGAGAGTAAGGGAAATTAGGCCTTCGTGGCCAAAATCTGTTGTTGAAGTTTAACCGTATAGGGTAAGTGATTGTGAGAACTTTAATGAATGTGGGATATTTGTAAGAAATTATGAGAATTAGAGGCGTAAATTTTATACGAGATTGGCCTAATAAGTCGTAGATTTTGTGCCTTTATCACCGTAATACCTTAGGAATGATTTAGGGATGTTTTTGGGGGCATTGGGGAAGGAAATCATAGAGACCTTTGGGCTGGTTTTGGTGCTGGTGCGTAACAGCGATTTGTTGTAATTGCGATTTTGCACAGCGAACATTCGCCCCAAACTCGCACAACGAACTTGCTAGCAAACGTAGTAGAGTTTCACAAATTATGTTCTGGTTCAGTGAGGTATTGATGTTTGATGCTCTGATTTTCCTGATGAGCTACCATGAGTATAACTGTGATTGCTATGTGATTAAATGAATGTATGATGAACTACTATGAGTATAACTATGACTCCTATGTGATTAAATGAATGTATGATGAATTACTATGAGCATAGTTGTGATTCCTATGTGATTAATACATGACCGTATGATGAGTACCCATGAGTATAATTGTGATTCTTATGATATTAATACATGATTGCATGATGAATCCCCATGAGGAACTGGGATGATTTGTGACGTTGATTCCATGAGGTTTTAATGATTTTATGATGACATAATTATTATGATGATTTTGATAAATGATGATGCATTTAATGAGTTTATTATGAGGATGATATTGACGTGTGCACCATGCATTCATATGCATTCCGGACTTCGATCTAGGACCTTGATTCTTGTGGCTTCAGTCCCATTGTGCAGATGTGAGGTATTTTGTTGTGCTCTAGTTCTCGTGTAGAATTGATCCTACTGTTGTGGATCTATGGAGGGTTGATGGCCCAGTGTCCATCAAATGTTTTTTATTGGTACCACATGCATGAGTCTTGTTGCATTTGCGTTTATGTGACAATTTGGTGTAATTTATAGTGTTGTGGCCTTTGATGTTCCTTGATGATTCTGATGATGTTGAATATCAAAATGATGTTGTTTTATATATTGATTCTTATATTGACTATTATGAAGTGTTTTACTCACCCTGCTTGTTTGAATGTTACCTCCACATGGGTAACGCACAGGCGCCCAGGTTTAACCGTGGATGTCGTCGAGGAGTTTTGAAGTTTTTGGATCGTTGGCCATTATGGTTGACTTAGAGGGTCTTGCTCTGATAGTGTAACATCGGGTTGGGATCTTTTGAGTCAAACTATATTTTATTGAGTTTTTGTTATGTTGATTGCCTTGCGGCGCAAGGAAAACTTTGGATTTTGATTTTCGAGTTCCGCTGCCAATTGAGCATTTTTGAGTAAATTTGAAAAAACCCGTTGTTTACGGAGCATTGACCATATTTGAATTATTGATAAAATGTGCGCCCTTTTGATGATGATTTTATTGCGTTCAATATTTTACTATGATAAATATGATTAGTTTGCCATAATATTTGTGGGGTAGAAAAGGGTGTTACAGAAGATGCCTTGCTGCTTTCTTTTGTGATATCTCTTTCTCTTCAACATTTAATTTATTCCTGAATTCAGATGCTTCTTTAGAAGATGTGATGACCAGAAGTGCCAAGTTACTCTTTTCATCTCTTTCTGAATCCTCAACTTTGTCAGCTTCATCAGGATATGCTTTGAAGCTCTTTGACATTTTTTTTGTCTGGTAGTTTTTCTCCTTACTCTGAAGATTGGGATAATCAATTGAAATGTGATTATTTTTGAAGCTTCTGAAGTTATTCTTTCCATTAACAGATTTCTCATTCCTTTTAGCCATCTAATAGAATCTTTTGATAAGGAAGGCCATTTCCTAATCATCATACATTCCATAGGAATTTTCATTAACATGCTTGAGGAAAGTTGATTTCTTTGAGAACTCATCTTCATCTAATTCCATTTTATTAATTTGAAGATTGCTAATCAAACTTTCAAGACTCAGCATATTCAAATTTTTGGCTTCTTGAATAGCTGTGACTTTTGGTCTAAATCTAGCAGACAGACTTCTCAGAATTTTCTTGGAAAGATTAGATGAAGTGTAGCTTGTTAAGTGCTTGCTGATTCCCTTCATATTAGAACACAATGATTCAAATATAGTCTTAGCAGTAGACTTATCCCATAGTTCTTCATCAAAACCCTTTATCAAGACTAATGATATATGAGTAAGCTTTGCTTTTCCACCATTCAAATTCAGCGGAGTCACCACTGAAGATGGGAGGATTAGCAGATCAATATTTTTTTATATGGTACTTGATTCCTTCTTGAAAAATATTCAGTAGACATATTTTTCTCTTTGGATCTTTATATGCACCACTGCTAAGTGTTATGCATAGAACATGCTCTGATGCCAGCTGAAGGTGAGAAAAATACATAAGAATGAGGGGTTGAATTGTGTTCTCCAATTTGTGTTGCTTCTGAACAGAGTTTAGATTCTAAACAATAGTTCAGATTTTGATTAACAAGTTGCATCAGAATAATAACATAAGCAAGTAAGTGACAAATGAACACACAAAATTTATCCTGGTTCCTCTTAAACCGAGAGTAGTTCATTCCCCTTGCAACACAAGAGATTTTCCACTATAATCAAATCATGATTACAATTTCTTATGCCCCCGAGCATAAGACTTTACTTTTCTTAGACCTACAACCTAAGACTTGTCTACTCAATCAGCACCTGACCAAGAATTCCTGCTTAGATACTCGGATCCTAATACTTTCCTGCTTATACCCTCAAGTATAAGACTTTCTGCTCAAACTCACAACCTAAGACTTTCGTGCTCAGATTCCACGAATCTAAGACTTCCTGCTTAAATCCACAGATTCAGGATTTCCTGCTCATACCCTCAAGTACAAGGCTTCATGCTTATATCATCATATCCTAAGACTTTTCTACTTAAATCCTGCAGATTCAAGACTTCTGCTTATACCCTCGAGTACAAGACTTCCTTACTTAGATTCCACGAATCCAAGACTTCCTTGCTTAAATCCCACAGATTCAAGACTTCTTACTTAGACCTACAATCCAAGACTTCCTTGCTTAATCAATAATTTGATCAAGGCTTCAATGCTCAAGCACGTAGCAAGAGACTTACTTGGCTCAAGCTCACAGCAAGAGACTTTAATGCTCAAGCACATAGGAAGAGACTTTCTTTCTAAACTACTAAAAACTTGTTTAGCCAAATAGACAACAAGGTGTAATTGATATACAATCAGAGGTACATGGAAATAACTATAACAAAGATTATATCTCTTAAGATTTCTAAAATATACATCATTTAAGAAATCTTAAAGCTTTGTACAATTTACAACAGATAACAGAAACTTTGCATACTCGATGCTGTTGTTGATCTTGTTATTCTTCCATTTTGATGGAAGCGTTAAACGCTCATTTTTCTGTTTTGGCCCTCTTTATTTTTCTTTGTTCTTTGTTTATTCTTCAGGTTGAATCTTCAGCTCCTTAAATAGCAGATACAAAAGAATAGTCGTTAGAAGAAATAACTTGCATAAATGTCTTTGTTACTCTATAGTACTCAGAGACGTTGAAGATAGATACACAAAAAGATCTTTATCCATTATGTAACTCGTTTAAACATAGTGTATTCCTTGTGAGTTGTACTATAGATTCGTTGAGAGTGAATATCCGTAAAGCATATCAACTCTCCTTGAGTCATCTGAACACAAACTCTAGCTGACAAACTGATTTGACATTGTAGCTTGATTTATGCAGTACAAATCACTTAGTTTATTCTATGGTTCTGAATGATTACCAGAAGCTGATACATTTAATAAGTATATAGATAATATATTTGATCTGACCTGATCAGGAGGGAATCACGATATGGCCACCCGCCGTTGGACGGTACCTGTTCACCGGTGATGAGAAGGAGGAGGGGGGTGTACCTGCAAGACACTCCGATGCCAAAGTAAGAAATTGGGCAGAGCGGAAGCAAAAGTACAGAAAGGGGCAAGATGAGAGTTACCTGACCCTCCTGAGGAAGATGGTATTTATAGAGAGACCCCAGCGCTGGGCCAACGGTCATTTGAGATGGGCTGGATGACCAGGCCCAACCCTAATGACTGCTAGGGCTTACGTGGCGTAGTGAAGACCAGGACGTGGTCTTTGCCCTAGTCCAACTGCTCCTAGATCTCCGGAAAGCGGGTTTGACCTGCTCTTTCGAAGGTGGGCAGTTGGTTGATGACGTGTCCCCGCGGAGGGGAGCACGTGGAGAACGTGCGCCGGGCACGTTGTTCTCCCTGCGGAGGGGAGCTCGCGAGGTACCCCGGAGCGCGACGCTCTCCCCGCGGAGGGGAGGAACTGCGACCGCGCTTTGGTGTGCCGGGGATGGTTCTGCTCGTCTGGTACGCTGGATGATGAGATGCTGTTGGATGTGCTGCTTGTGTCCGGCGGCATGCCCTGCTCGTCTCGAGGGACGCACGTGCCCGGCATGCCCGATTCGCCTGTTGGGCCGTACGTGGTATTGGGCCTGCCGAGGTCGGGCCCATACCGAAACAGGAGCCCCCCAAGTCGAAGCTCTGGGGAGAGAGCGAGGACTTAAGGTTCGCTGTGTAGGGGAGAGAGCGAGGACTCAAGGTGTGTCTGGGACGGCACTCGTGCGGAGATCTCCGGTCGTCGGCGGAGCGGGGAGAAAGCAGGTGAAGGGGCGCGACTGTCAGGTTTCCGCCACGTATCGTGCGTTAAGCGGTAGTAGGGCCGGCTACCCTATGTCATTAATGAGCCTAGGGTCGCTTCGAATCCCGCGCCGGGTTATAAATATGGGGGTCCCCGCTCATTCTATTACTTTTCACTCTGTCGTTGTGTCTGCGAAGCTCTGTCAACTCTGCTCGTCCGCCGCTTGCCGTCGATCGCCGCCGCCCCGTTTAATCTTTCCCTCCGTCCGCCGCCGTTACAAGTGAGTTCTCTTTTCCCTCCTTTTTTATTTCCGTCATTTAATTGGAATGTGTGGTCGGGGCATGATGAATGCCCCGAGGAGGGACGCGGGACCCGCCGTGTCTGGCGAACTTTCTGATGAGTGTCCCGGGGAGGATCGGCTGGTTCCGATGAATGTCTCGAGGACGGGGGATTTCTCCGATGAATGCCCCGAGGACGGGGGCTTTCTCCGATGAATACCCCGGGGACAAGTGCCTTTTCCGGTGGGTGCTCCGGGGAGGCGCGCTTTTTCTGGTGACTGTCCCGAGGAGGGATGGCGGGTCGGCTTTAGATTCCCCTAGGAGGGTAGACGGGGAGCGAGTGTTTGTTCGTCGTTTCCGGCCTTTGTCGCCCTTTCACTTGACCTGCGGTGGAAGGGTGGATTTGATCCTGGCTATCGAATTCACCGTTGTCCTCTGCTTTCAGGTGTAGATGTCGGCTCTGGTACCGGGGATAATGGTCGAAGGCAACGAACCTGAGATTCCGGAGTATGACGATGAGCGCATTGCCCCGTCCGAGGAATGGGCGGCCGAGGAGCCGCTTTCTACCCCGTCTTGTTTTGTGGCCGATGCGTCCGACGTGTACGCCACGGTCGAGGACACGCCTATAGGAGAGCCACAGCACTGGCAGGTGTACCGACCAAAAGAACATTATCGTATCTGCTCGCGATATGGGCGGCGAATGTTCCCGATGCATGAGTTCTACTTTAAAGAAGCTCGGCTCCGGTTACCGTTCTCCGCTTTTCATCTGGGGCTTTTTGACTGGTTGCGCCTTGCCCCGTCCCAACTGCACCCCAACGCCTTGGCTTTCATCCGGGCTTTCGAGGTGGTGTGTTTCTACCTCTCGGTGGAGCCGACGGTACCGTTATTTTTCCGCATCTTCCACCTACAGCGGCAGACGGTGAATGGCCGCCACAGATGGGTTTCTTTTAAGCAACCGACCAAACTTTTCAAAGCGTATAGCGATTCTGTCAAAGATTTCAAAAGCCGGTTCTACCTCATCAAACCGATCACGCAGCACGGCTCGGACACTCTCTTCGACGAGGGCGAGCGAACGGTAGATGGCCAGCGATTCCGCGCGTGGCTTCCTAAGATACATCTATTGTGGACTGCGGAGCATTTCAGCCGAGGAACGGATAGGTATATCGTCCGGGCGGGGACCCTCGAGGAGAAGGACATGGCCGCCTATTTGAAAATAGTCGCCTTTGTGTGGTCTCTTCCTCCGTCGAAGCTGGTGACGCCCGACGGTCGGTATATCCTCGACGCGCAGGGGAATGTGCGTACTAAGAAGCGTTTGATTAATACCAAGACCCTGCTCGGTTGTGCGACCGGGGCAGCCGCTCTGGATTACCTAGGTAGGAATGTTCGTTTTTCTCCCCATGGTCGGGGCTTTGACCGTCGCTAACTCTTTTCTTTGTTTTTGCAGCGAACATGTCTTCCGTCGAGGAGCGGGTGAAGCAGTTGCGTGCCACTAGGAATGCTGCGGTCCCGAGGACGAGGGTGAGCCAGCTGGTCGAACAGGAGGTCGCGACGCCGGGGGGGAAAAGTTTGTCCTCTTCGCCTCAAGAGAGTCAATCTCCTGCGTCTCAAGGAGCATCGAAGAGGCAGAGGTCCGAGGAGCCCCAAGGTGTGGTAGATCTGACGGTCGGTACCGCTGAGGAAGGTTATGTCATCCCGCCCTGCCATCAGCATCCGGGCTATTTTCATGGTGCCCGTTCTCCCACTGTCTCCGCTGGGGAGGTGAAGGCTGTTCGTCAGGCCGGTCGAGAGACTCGTCGACGTGTTCTGGCTGAGGACTTGGCTGCAATAATGCGGACGTTCACGATGGCTCTTGTGCTGAACGAGGAGGGCTGCTCCGCTGCTGAGCTGTCCAAACTGCAGGGGGATCTTACTTTCATGCAGTCGCGATTGGCCAAGCTCACTGAGGAGTTGGAGAAGAGCCAGAAGGATGTTGCTGAGCAGCGAAAACGGGCAGAGGGTGCTGAGGGGAAGGTGACTTCGCTGGAGGAGAAGCTGGGGGAAGCGACGACCGAGGTGCAGGCGCTGAAGGTTCGCACAGAAGTTTTGGACAGCGCAGTCCGTCCGGCCGAGGACGAGACAGATGGAGATCGACGGTTAATCACTCGTGCTGACCTGATTGCCCGTATCCGGGTGTTGGAAAGCGACTGTCTGGAGGCTGTTGAGGTCGGATTCAAGAGTGTTGTTGAGCAGGTTCAGGTCGCCAATCCTGGTGTCGTGCTGGCCGTGGATGGGATCGGGCCGTACCACGAGATTGTTGACGGGAAGGTGGTTGATCCCTATCTTGTTATTCCCGAGGAGGAACCCGCGACTGCTGACCTGGCGGACGAGGTAGCATAGGTTGCCGGGCCTGCGTGCTCGTTGTTTTTATGGCCTGCGTGCCGATGTTTGTGATATCTTTCTTTGGGCCTGCGTGCTCTGTTTTTGTACCATTGACTACTGGGCTGGTGCCCGCCTTTTGTTTAATATATTTTTCGTGGATTTTCTAAGTGTGCGCTCGTTATTTGCATGTCGTTTTATGCTCGTTTTTCGTGTTTGTTTATTTGAATGCTTTTGAATGCCTTTGCTGTGTATGATATTTCTTGTAAATTTTCTAAGTGTGCGCTCGGTGTGTTAGCTCGACGATTTGTTACCGGTAGTGCAGGGAACCGGCCGGTTTGGCCGGCGACGTAGCCGGGCCGTTTCGGGGGTAGTTCTCCCTGGGGCGTGGACATCCCATCGCGAGCTGGGTGTCCTGCCGCTTTTGGTACGGCGGCGAGGAATCTCGGTCGAGGTGTTCCTTGCCGAGCAAGGCCTTCTGCCCGCGCACACGAGAGGCAGGGCTTGCTTTTCTTTGGTCGCTAGTGGACGCGGGGGTGTGCGGTGGTACCATGTCGCCCCCCCAGTGGTCGGGACGATGGGTCGTCGCGGGCAATGTTCTAACTGTAGTACCGCTTAAGCTTCACAGCGTTCCATGGTCGAGCTAGTTGTTCACCGTGCAGGTTTTCGAGGTAATAGGCCCCGTGCTTCGTTTTGTCCCGGACTCGGTACGGGCCTTCCCAGTTCGCAGCCAGTTTGCCCTCGTGGGAGTCTTTCTGATTTCTGCGTAGAACTAAGTCGCCTGTTTGAAAATCGCGTTTTAGGACTTTGTTGTTGTGGCGAAGTGTGACTTGTTGCTTCAGCCGGGCTTCACGGAGGGCTGCCCCTGAGCGGATTTCTCCGACGAGGTCGAGCTCTTCTCGGAGGGCGCCGTCGTTGTCGTCGGTGTCCAGGGGAGCTTCCGTTCGTCGGGACAGTTCGCGAATTTCGACCGGTATCACGGCGGCCTCGGTTCCGTATGTGAGGCGAAATGGGGTTTCCCCCGTGGTTGAGTGGGGAGTGGTGCGGTATGCCCAGAGGACGCTGTGGAGTTCTTCGACCCATGCTCGTTTGGCGTCGCCGAGTCGTCGTCTGAGTCCTCTGAGGATAACTCTGTTCGCCGACTCCGCCTGGCCGTTTGTCTGAGGGTGTTCGACCGAGGCGAAGTGATGTTTGGTTCCGAGTTTGGTGACGAAGTCGCGGAAGTTTTTGTCTGTGAATTGTGTGCCGTTGTCGGTGACGATGGCGAGTGGAACCCCGAATCTGGCAAGGATGTCGCGTTTATAGAATCAGAGTATGTTGTGGGCGGTGATTTTGGCCAGAGCTTCGGCCTCGATCCACTTGGTGAAGTAGTCAACGCCCACGATGAGGTACTTGTTCTGGTATGAACCTAGGGGAAAGGGCCCGAGGATGTCCAGCCCCCACCAGGCGAATGGCCACGGAGATGAGAGGGACGTGAGGTCGGTCGGGGGGGCGAGGTGCATGTCCCCGTGTCGTTGACATTTATCACATCGTTTGACGTGTTCCTTCGCGTCGGACTGCATTGATGGCCAGTAGTAGCCTGCGCGTAGGGCCTTCCGTGCTAGTGATCTTCCGCCGAGGTGCTGCGCGTTGATGCCTTCGTGGATTTCTTCTAGAACGGCTGTACTCTGGGACTTATCTATGCATTTGAGGAGTGGGATTGCGAAGCCTCGACGGTATAGTCGTTCCTCGAGGAGGACGTACGAGCAGGCACGTCGTTTCCTTGCGCTGGCCTCTCCAGAGTTGGCCGGAAGGCGGCCGGTGCTGAGATAGTTGTGGAGCGGGGTCATCCAGCAGTCAGTGTCTCCGACGGCGTTGATGTCGAGGGGCGTGGTGGTCGCGCTGGTACTTGGTTGCGACAAGATTTCTTGAATGACCGATTTGTGGCCGCCTCGATTTTTGGTGCTTGCCAGTTTGGAGAGGATGTCGGCCCGGGTGTTCTGCTCGCGAGGGACGTGCTGAATCTCTGCTGAGTCGAAACCTCTCAGTTTTTCGGTGATGAGTGCGAGGTATCTGGCGAGGGTGTCGTTTTTTGCTTGATATTCGCCTCGGACTTGTGAAGCGACTAGCTGGGAGTCCGTGTAGATTCGGATGTCCCTGGCTCCCAGGTAGGATGCCAGGCGAAGGCCGGCGAGAAACGCTTCGTACTTGGCCTGGTTGTTGGTCGTCGGGAAGGCCAGTGTGAGGGAGACTTCGATGACCGTGCCCTCGTCGTTGTCGAGGACGATGTCGGCGCCGCTTCCTGTGGAGTTGGAGGAGCCATCCACAAAAATGGTCCAGAGGTGGTTCCCGGCGGTGGGGTCGGGTGGTGTGGTCATCTCGGCGACGAAATCGGCCAAGGCTTGAGCCTTGATGGCGTGCCGGCCCTCGTAGGTAATGTCGAACTCGGAGAGTTCTAGCGACCATTTCAGCATGCGTCCGGCCATGTCGGGGCGGCCGAGTAGCTGGCGGATGGGCTGATCGGTGCGGGGCACGATGGCGTGTGCGAGAAAATAATGTCGGAGTCGGCGTGCTGCTGTTACGAGGGCCAGGGCGACTTTCTCGATCAGCTGGTATCGGACTTCTGGGCTGTGGAGAGCTTTGCTAGTAAAGTAGATGGGCTTTTGGCCCTCCCCGGATTCGCTGACGAGGACGGCGCTGACGGCTTCGTTGGCCACGGCCAGATATAAGTATAGGGTTTCGTCCGTCGCGGGGCGCGTCAGCACTGGTGGTTCAGATAGGACGCGTTTGAGGTGGCAAAGGGCTTTCTCACATTCGTCCGTCCATTCAAATTTGGTCTCCTTCCTGAGCAGTTTGAAAAATGGGAGGGCGTGTTGGGCCGACTTCGCAATGAATCGTGAGAGGGAGGCAAGCACGCCGTTGAGGGACTGGATGACCTTCTTCGTGGTCGGCGTGGTGATATTGGAGAAGGCGTGGCATTTGTCTGGATTGGCTTCGATCCCCCGTTCGGTCAAGTAGTAGCCGAGGAATTTGCCGGCGCCGACGCCGAAGGTGCACTTCTCCGGGTTGAAACGCATGCGGCATGACCTTGCGGTCTCGAAGACCCTCCGGAGGTGTGCCGCGTGGTCGTCCTCCGTGCCGGATTTGACGATCATGTCATCCATGTATACTTCAAGCATGTCCCCGATTTCGTCGTGGAAGACGCGGTTCATCATCCGCTGGTATGTGGCCCCGGCGTTTTTGAGGCCGAAGGGCATCACGTTATAATAGTAATTGCCCGACGCCGTCATGAAGGCCGTGGCTTGTTTATCGTGTTCGGCCATCGGGATCTGATTATATCCCGAGTACGCGTCCATGAAGGACAAGAGCTTGAAGCCCGCGGAGTTGTCGACGAGTTTGTCGATGTTGGGGAGGGGGTAGGCGTCCTTAGGACATGCCCGGTTGAGATCAGTGTAGTCAACACACATGCGCCATTTTCCATTATTCTTTTTAACGAGTACAACATTGGACAGCCAGGTTGAATACTGGGCTTCCGAAATAAAATTTTCCTCTAAGAGGTCTTTTACAACTTGTTCGGCCGCTGCCGATTTTTCGGGGGACTGGCGACGCCGGCGTTGCACAACGGCCTTTGCGGTCGGGTTGATGGACAACTGGTGGCAGGCGACCTCGGGGTCGAGTCCCGGCATTTCAGCGGCGCTCCATGCGAAGAGGTCGGCATTCTCGCGGAGGCAGGCTTGGAGCTCACGTTTCGCGAGGTCTGGGAGTCCTGCGCCTATCCTCACGGTTCTGCTCGTGTCTTCCCCGAGGGGGACGAGTTCGAATTCTCCATCCGGGATGGGGAGCGTCGGGTGTGAGGGCTGCCCGTTGACTTCATTGGTCTTTGTTTCATGGTCGAGCTCGTCGGTGAAGCGACTGTCGAGCTCAACGGATCCGACCAGCTCCGTTGGTTTGTCCTTTGGCGTAGCGCTTGACGTTTTCTTTTTGGTCGATGGAGCGATGGAGTCTAGGCCTTTCAGCGCGGCTTCAAAACATCTTCGGGCGGCCTCGATGTCTCCGTTGAGGGTTACCACGGCTCCCCTTCTTGTGTAATATTTCATCTTCAGGTGGACGGTGGAGGGTACCGCAGTGAGTTCTGCTATCGTCGTCCTGCCCAGGATGCAGTTATAGAGGGATGGGCATTCGATGACTAAGAAGCGGACACTGATGTCCCTGGCTGTTTCCTCTTCTCCGAAGGTGACTTTCAATTCCACGTATCCCCAAGGTCTCGTCGTCGTCCCGTTGAACCCCTGAAGGTCGGAGCCTACATAGGGAGAAAGGTTGGATTCGTCGAGCTGGAGAGTTGTGAACAAATGTGAGTACATGATGTCAACCGAGCTCCCGCCGTCGACGAGGAGGCGCCTGACGTCGAAGTTTGCCATTCGGGCACGTATGAGCAAGGGTATGTTGGAATTGGGAGATCCCCCGGGTAGTTCCTCGAGGTAAAATGTGATCGAGTTGGAGCGGCCTCGGAATTTGTCGAGCGTGCTCATTTTGCCGGAGTTGTTCGCGATGAGTTCGTCGAATTTCCTTTTCACAGATCCTATGGATAGACTCCTCGTGGCTCCATCAGAGATGACCATGGCTCTGGGGAAGTATTCCCATCGGCTGGCTGGTCGGATTGGCTCGTCGACTAGGTTGGGTCCTTCGGGGATGCCGAATTCTCTGCTCGCGAACCAATCCTCGGGGCGGCTGACGCACAACGCGACCTGGAGCCTGCTGCTGTCCTCTGGAGAGGGAAGTTCCTCGATTTTCTTGGCTTCTGGAGCCTCTGTCCTAGGTGGTTCGCCTCCTCGGGTGAATCGCTTCAGGTGCCCGTCTTTGATTAGAATTTCGATCGCATCTTTGAGATGGATGCAGTCTTCTGTCACGTGCCCGTGGGTCCTGTGGAATCGGCAGTATTTTGATTTGTCCACGTTGGTTTTGGGCGGCATTGGTCTCGGAAAACGGACACCCCCCTGTACGAACTCGGTTTTAGCGCATTCAGCCAGTATGCGTTCACGTGAAGCGATCAACGCTGTGTACTCTGTGAATCTTCCTGCTGGGCCGCGTGTTTCGCGTTGTTTGCGGGGTTCGCGGGGGAGGTCTTCCCGACGGTGGTCTCCTCCTCGACGATGGCTCGAAGCTCCGTCGTCTCGGTGCCCGCGGGGGGCCTCCGTGTCTCGAGTGTCACGAGCGGAGTTGGCCGCTTGTGTTTCCTCGAATCGGATGTAATGCGCGGCCCTGTCGAGGAAATCTTGGAGGGATGTTGGCCGGTGTATGCCTACGGCCTCGTAGAATTTGGAGTCGTGGCGCATGCCTTGTTCCATTAAGTAGCGTTTCATTTCGTCGGAAGTTGTCATCTGCACTGCTTCCCGAGTGAACCTTTCGATGTACTTTCGGAGAGGTTCGTCGGGGCCTTGGATGATTGCCCCGAGGACTGCTTCTGTCTTCGGGTGACGTCGGGATGCCGTAAAGTGTTTGGAGAATAGGTCCTTCAAGACCCTCCATGACGTAACTGATTCGGGCTCCAGACTTTTGTACCAGGTCATAGCGCCTTTCCTCAGAGTCGTCAGGAAGAGTCTGCACTTGATAGCTCCCCGGACGTTTCGGTAGTCGAGCATAGCCTCGATGTCTTTCAGGTGATCGTCCGGGTCGGAGGTGCCGTCGTATGTCGACAGCGTCAGTGGTTTCTCCATCCCCTGGGGTATGGGGGCAGCCATGATCTCCCGGGACAACGGGGTGCGGTAATCGTCCTCGTCGCTGTGCGCCGGGGATCTGTGGGGAGATGAGCCGTTCAAGGTATGCCCCTGGTTTCGGGTTCTCGATCTCCTGCCTGAGTTCTCGCCTCGGGGGTCCTCGGTTGGGATCGCCGCGGCGTTCTGGTTCCTCGCGCGAACGTGTCTTGCTGGGGATCTGGTGCGTTCTCGTGTCACCTGTGGGTGGTGTCTCTCCAGCCGCGGTCGGCGATTTCTGGGTCGAGGTGAGGGACTCCTCGAACCTCCGTTCTGGTCTTCCCGCGGGGGGTACCTCGGAGGGCCGATGCGTTCTAATGCTCCAATTCTCGCATTTTGTTGGAACAACAGCTGGTTCGTCTGGTTGATGGCCGTAAAGAGAGCGGCCACCGTTGGGTCCGCTCCCGCCGGGATGGGAACGGGGTGGAATGCTGGCGGGCTCGGGGGTCGGTGATCGGCCTGAAGGGGCCGTTCCGCGGATGATGGTGAAGCAGTTTTCCCGTCCCTTTCGTCGGCTTCCGCCGGACGTGCCGTTCCTGTCTGCTTGCTCCCGTTGGTGGCGACGTTGAGCACAAGGTCGTGCGGAGTGTCGTCGCGGTGCGGACTAGCCATGATCGTGGAGGTTTGGTGAAACTTTTGGTTTTCTGCTCGGAGTAACGGGGAAGTTTCAAGTTCCCACAGACGGCGCCACTGATCTGACCTGATCAGGAGGGAATCACGATATGGCCACCCGCCGTTGGACGGTACCTATTCACCGGTGATGAGAAGGAGGAGGGGGGTGTACCTGCAAGACACTCTGATGCCAAAGTAAGAAATTGGGCAGAGCGGAAGCAAAAGTACAGAAAGGGGCAAGATGAGAGTTACTTGACCCTCCTGAGGAAGAGGGTATTTATAGAGAGACCCCAGCGCTGGGCCAACGGTCATTTGAGATGGGCTGGATGACCAGGCCCAACCCTAATGACTGCTAGGGCTTACGTGGCATAGTGAAGACCAGGACGTGGTCTTCACCCTAGTCCAACTGCTCCTAGATCTCCGGAAAGTGGGTTTGACCTGCTCTTTCGGAGGTGGGCAGTTGGTTGATGACGTGTCCCCGCGGAGGGGAGCACGTGGAGAACGTGCGCCGGGCACGTTGTTCTCCCCGCGGAAGGGAGCTCGCGAGGTACCCCGGAGCGCGACGCTCTCCCCGCGGAGGGGAGGAACCGCGGTCGCGCTTTGGTGTGCCGGGGATGGTTCTGCTCGTCTGGTACGCTGGATGATGAGATGCTGTTGGATGCGCTGCTTGTGTCCAGCGGCATGCCCTGCTCGTCTCGAGGGATGCACGTGCCCGGCGTGCCCGATTCGCCTGTTGGGCCGTACGTGGTATTGGGCCTGCCGAGGTCGGGCCCATACCAGAACACTATTTATCTTCTAGTGTTGATACGTTTAGCTTCAGAGTCTATGTCATCCTATATTATCATACTTCACTTATGAACGTCCTTCAGTTCTGAACCATCAGAAGCCAAGAACTCAGATTCTCTCAAATGTATTCTCTTAAGAGATTCTGAATAGATTATCTTTAAGCTTTGGAACATGCATACTTAGAACACATATTAGATAACACTATTGTTCTTTCAATACTTTGTTATCATCAAAACCTAACGGATATAGCTCATGAACAAATCTTGTTCTAACAATCTCTCCCTTTTTTATGATGACAAACATAAGTATTTAAGAACAATGTTAGTCTATTTCAATTTACTTGACAACATCAGAGTCCGTGGTTTGTAAGCTTCTTCTGAGTCTAATAGTTTAAAAGTTAAGGTTTTTAAGCTCCCTCTAAGTTCTATTTTCAAGAAAAATAAAATATATCTCCCAAGTAAACAAATAATCGTAATAACAGAAATTAAATTTGTTTTTAAATAAACAACATATAAAATATGAAGGGTTCATGTTATTTTTAAATAATTCTATATCTTTCTTCTCCTTTTGTCACATCAAAAAAGATTAAAATAAGATTTTAAAACAGAGAGAAGAAAATCAAATGAAATAAAAATATTCCATAAATGCAAAACATATCACAATTACTTGAGCAGTTCCCAAAGAAGAGAAACAATTCAAGTAACAGAGAGTATTAAAAGCGTGTACATTGCATTCTTAATAATTATTGATCATATAACTTCCAAATATCAAGAAAATTATTTTATCCAACCGTTTGATCTACCCATAATCCACTATAAAAGCAAGTAGATCCTAAGTCTTTTTTTATCAGCATCTTTTAGAACACTGGAATCCACGAGTGAAAGTAACAATATCTCTACAATAACAGAGGTTTCAAAAGAAATCACAAGTCTAAAGATGCAGAGTCCACAGACTCCAGATGCTTCTGAAGCTTCTAAAACGGGATCTTCAACAACTTCATTGAAACCTAAGAAGGTGACAATGAAGAAGAAAAAAAAAATAAGAAGAAGAGAACAAGAGAGAGAATGGTGGTTCAGATTATTATTTCAAATTTTGAAGATGAAGATGAGTCAGGCTATACTTGGGAAAACTTTATGGGTCTTAAGGCATTAGAAGAATTAAATTAATGTAATATTAATAATATCTTAATCCTTTATAATCGTTTTCTTATGACTAATGAATGCTTTTGTTGACCACTATTATTTTGCACGAGTACAATCTTTTACTTACTTTTTTGGATTTTCTGATATTTACATAAATGAAACAAATAAAAAAATTATAAAAAAAATAGCTGTTAAATGACATTTACACTTGGTTAAGAGAATCTTTATTAGAGCTAGATACTAGACATTTCTTCCCAAGAATCAAGAGCTAAAAGATTGATTTGACTAATCAACACAGAGACAATAAAGACTTAAGGTAACAAATGGATAAACTCTATAAAAAAATTTAGAAGACTGTCTATCCAATTCACTTAATCTTTAGAACAAAAAAATTGTATAAGCAGAAACAAATCTGGATTCCAAAAGAGATATTAGAAAGGCAACATTGCTAAGAGCAACAACACAGGCAAACGAGAAGAACGTAGTAACTGAAGAGTCTTCAAACAAGAAGATTTCTTCAGAGGCACATACAACAGCAACCTTTGTTGAGACACATAGAAGGAAAAGAACTTCTAGGTCAAAACTCCAAAATCTCCAAAAGAAGGAGACTATTGAGTTTGCAAAGGAAGATTAAGAGGACTACTTGAATAATCTAGATATGTCAGATGATCCTAGGGAGCTCCTTAGAACATATCTAAATGTCTAAAAAGTTCTTGACAAAGTTGTAATAATTACCAATCTTTTAATGAGAATGTTGCTTGTTTCTAGTGTTTATTCCTAATTTTATGATTCTCTAAACAACATAAGATATGCACATATAAGAGTTAAAACAACACAAGAATATAAACAATTTTTATTAAAACAAAAGAGTGGCCCTTTTTCTATTTTTGCCCATTTTCTTTTTCTTTGTTCCTCGTTGATTATTCAGATTGAATCTTCAGCTACTTAAATATCAGATACAAAAGAATAGCCGTTGGAAAAGATAACTTGCACAAGTATCTTTTTTACCCCATAGTACTAAGAGATGTTGAAGATAGATAGGCAAAAAGATCTTTATCCATTGTGTAACTCATTTAACCATAGCGTCTTCCTTGTGAGTTGTATTATAGTTTCGTTGAAAGTGGATATCCATAAATCATGTCAATTCTCCTTGAGCCAAGTGAACACAGACTCTAACTGACAAACTAATTTGACATTGTATCTTATTTTATGCAGTACGAATCACATACTTTTGTGTGTGGTTCTGAATGATTACCAGAAGCTGATACATTTAATAAGTGTATAGATAATATATTTCTCTTCTGATGTTGATACCCTCAGCTTCAGAGCCTACACAATCCTATGTCATCAGAATTCACTTAAGAACATCCTTCAGTTCTAAACTACCAGAAGCCAAGAACTCAGCTTCTCTCAAATGCTTTCTCTTAACAATTTCTGAATAAATTATCTTTAAGCTTTGGAACATGCATATTTATAATACATATTAGATAAAACCATTATTCTTTCAATACTTTGTTATCATCAAAACCTAAAGGATATATGTCATGAACAAATCTTGTTCTAACATCTTGGTCCTTTTTCTGTTGGCACCTAGCTAATAGAAGTTCTTGATCGTTGGAGTATATTATTTCACAAAATGGATAGAGGCGGGGGTTGTCTCAAAAATCACAGCATAAAGGGTTTGTCGTATTTAGTAGCAACGAATCATGTGCATGTTTGATCTTTCGGGGCTTATCATTTCTAACAATGGTACTCAGTTTGCTAGATCCACTAAGGGTGATTTCTGTCACAAGTTAGGAGTTCAGATGAAGTTTATTTCCATTTTCCACCCACGAGTGAATGAGCAAGTTAAATCAGCGAACAAAATAATAGTGGTTAGGATAAACAAAAAGCTTGATGAAGCCAAAGGGATAATTTTTTAGTAGTTTCACGAAGTGTTATGGTCATACCATACCACCTCACACTCAACCACCAATGAGACTCCATTTATGATGGTTTATGGTGGTAACATAGTGAATTTTGTCAAAATCAACACGCCCACACGGAGGTGTTCTCAATTCTGTGAAGAAGAAAACGAGGCAAGACTTAGATATGAAGCTGACCTAATTAGTAAAACCCAATATGTTCCCCATATCAGGGGATTCAATGCCAAACAAATGGAGGCTAGAAGATACAACTTAAAGGTATTTCTAAGATAAATGCAATAAGGTGACCTCGTGCTTAGATAGCTGGTTCTTCCTGCTCAACAGAGAAAACTACAACCTAACTAGGAGGTTCATGCCACATATGTCATAAACTACACCATTGAGTCTACAAGCTCAAAAAACTAAACTAAAAACTCATCCTAATAATATGGAACTTCGTTAATGTAACTTATTATTACATTTAGTCATTTTTCTGTTATTTGTTTTGAATAAGGCAAAAGAATCCCTGCCACCCAATATATAAATCCTCTTAAGAACTGATTATTATCCTATTCATATAAAGTATACCCATTTCCAAGTCAATATTGTGGATATATGTTCTTGCAAGTATAAAGTTGAAAATCCCGTAGAAGTTCCATCTGAAGTTTTGATAATGAAAACGATGACTAAATTCAGTGCTAATAACTTTCAAACTTAATGGTGGCGATCTAACTAGAAAAACATCTCATGCCTCATCAAGAAAAGGAGACTCAAGATCAAAGTGTTTATATGATCAAAAGCAATCTAACAAAGAATCTTGAAGCCTCGGACAGAATGTGAAAGCTCTCCAGGTCATCTCTGTTTGTCTGTCTGAGTGAACCAAGTATTATAAAAGTACGGAAATAACTTAGATGTACTGAGGCAACAAACACACAACACACACACACACACACACACACATACACACACATGTTGCACCCCAAAATTTTCCTTCGTGTTTTCTAAACTTTGACTGCCTTTTGCTTCGCATTCATCTGCATATCATTTAGGTCGTTCATTTCTCGCATACTGTCCATGTTATCAGCCAAAATGCATTTATCGGAATTTATCGCATTCATCTGCATATCATTTAGGTCTTTCATTTTTGTTTTATAATTTTATTTTTATATTTTGTTAATATAATATATTAGTAAAGTTTTAGTATTAATAAGATAGAATTAGATTTTTTTATTAGAATAGAATTTTTATTAGAATTATTATTAGACATTAGCATTTAGGATTTTATTTAAAAGATAGAATTAGATTAGTTTAGAATATTAATTAGATTAATTAGAATTTAGGATTTTATTTAAAAGAATATAGTTAGATTATTAATTAGGGTTTAGGTTTAGTTCAGAATTAATTAATAAATTAATACACAAAATTAAAAGAAATTAAAAAAACATAGTATAAGAAGGTGGGAGGGATACGTTGCGGAGGAGGAGAGGCCCATTCACTATTCATCATCTTCTTTAAAACTAGAGAAACCCTAGCCAGCCGCCGGTTCCTCTTCCCTCCCTCCAAATCCGCGGCGCCGTTCTCCTTCCTCTTCTTCAAAAAAAAATTTCGACCAAGACCCACTTTTTCTCCCCCAAGTTTTCTTCCTCCAATAATCTTCTTCCCAATCCTCCATTAACCAACAAAGCCAAATGATAAACTCACTTTTTATCATCAACAACAACTCAAAACGACCAATCCCTTCTTCTGTAAACCCAGAACAAACAACGACAAACTCACCACCTCCCAATCTTTGTCAATAACAGCAAACCCATAAACAAAACTCGGAGAAAGTTTGAAGAGAGATTGAGAAATCAAAACAGAACCACTTCAATCCCACATTCAATTTTCAAACCAAAAAATCAAACACAACAACCAATCAAACCCAGAATTTGGACCCGAAATTAAAAAAAAAGGTGAATCGTAGATGAAGTTGAAGGTTGAGTATCACATCGTTCACTTTCCGTTGCCTTCCTCTTGTCACGCAAATCTGGGCACTTGCGTTTTACTGTTTATTCCTAAAAAAATGTCGTAGTGCTATTCATGTGATGGTGTTCGTGTTAAGAGGTTGGTTGTGGATTTGTATGACGGGTCGGGTTACCTGTAGGGTGGGCTTTAGGCCTGTGGTTTATGACTCACACCCCTCTTTGTTTTTGGTACCACGTTTTTTGGGATGGGTGAATGGGCTTAATAGCCCATGATGATCCCACATTTTATTTTGGACTCACCCATACATCCTCCAGACTCCATCGCACCCCCTTTCCTTCTTTTTGATAAAAAAATTTAAAAAAAAAAAATCAGTTTAAGAGTTTTAATATATTAGTTTTTTGGGAATTTTTAATATATTTTTTTACAAAATTAGCTTTTAAGAGTTTTTTTATGTATATAACATTTTTTAGTTTTTAGATTTGAAAATATATTTTTGTAAACTAGTTTTGTTAAGAATTGATAATATATTAGTTTAAACTAGTTTTTTTAGAATTGTTAAGATATTTTCTAATTTAATTTTTTAGAGTTTTTAATGTTTCAATTGTCTAGAGTTAGTGATTTGTTCTAAAATCTTTCATTACCTTCTTTTCCAGCTTTGAATATATTCGCGCCATTAATTTCAGTTTTGTTCTTCTTCGTTTTTCGGTCGATGACGAGACCTCTAAAAAATCATTACTAGTAAAACTATTGATAAATAATGATGGATCCGAGACCATCCACCTTTTCTCTCCTCATTTCTTCTTCATTTCAATATTTTTTTTCGAAACGATGAAGTCTCTGATTAGTCAAACGTTAATCCTCGAGGATGTTGAAACCTTCATTATTTCAAATCTAAAGAAAACGATCATTTGAGTCATTTTCTCTACTTTGGGATTGTGAGAGGTTCCCTTCGATTAATTAACATGAAGTTTGCGATTAAGACGAGATTAATTTTATTTTCGAATTTTATTTTGATCTTAACCTACTTTTTATGGTCGATGAAGTCTTTACATTCGTAAATGTCATTTTATCGAAGTCGCTAATCTTCATTATGTCAAATCTTTAGAAAGTGATCATTTGGATCATTTTTCTATACTTTAGGATCGTGAGAGATTACCTTTGATTGATTGACGCGAGTTTATGGTTAAGACGAGATCCCACTCCTTTTGACCTTTTTCCACTTCACTAATTATTAATCTCCGACTTTAATTTCTGTTAATGTCTCACTGTTTTATATTCTTGCACATATTTTCTGTTTATATTTGTTGTTGATATTATCTTGTTTATTACCTTGTGCATATTATCATCATTATTCATATTTCATCCTGTGCATATTTAATATTGTCATTAACCCTCTACTTGTTTATTTCATTCAAAATACCAAAAACATGATAAAATTATCGAAACCATAAAAACCTTAAGTTGGTGGGTTGTTGATCATTATCTCAGGCTTTGGAGTTTAGGCTTTGTACATAAACCCTAGTCCATTTACTTTGACTGAACTCTTTTCTGTTTGTTTAGTTTATGACACCTCGCACACACACTGCTTTCTCTTAGGCTACCTGACAATGAGACCATTTATTTCTCGCAATCCCCCGTATTTTGTATGTATCCTTCTCCCGTAACCATGTAATAACTTAGTTCTTTTTATGTTTGCTTGCTACTCGTTAAGAAAGATAAAAATGAACTAGGCTAGAACATGTTTTCAAAACAAAGAACAAACGAGACTCGATCCAACGTCGAGTCATTTTCAAACTCTTTTCAAATTGAACCACCTTAGGATTTCACCTCTCTTCCACCACTTTCATTTTTCAAAACTTCTTTTTAAGACTTTTCTCCTAAAACCTTGGTCTCGTACTAAGTGCATTTTAAAACTCTTTTTCATAATAAAACTTGAATGGTCGTGGAGTGGTTAGGCGTAGGCCTTCTCCTATCCCGAGTGCTTGACATTACCTTTAGGATTCACTGTCACAAAGCACTTACCATTCAAGATCAAAAATACTTTTAATAAGAGAATAAAGTTCTCTCTGTATTGAACTAAAGAGAGAGGATTGAGTGTCGACTTCTTCCTCTCAGAGTGTCAGGATACTCACTGTAGAGTGTGTGGTCTCGACATTCATATTTCAATATGAAGACGTAACTGTATTCGCAATACCTTTTCATAATAAATCTTTTGAGATAAAGAATTGGGTACTACCCGCAAGGGGTTACTATCTGAGGACCTATTTCACCCCATAAAAAAACAACTTCCACGAATCAAATGCGACATCTTGCCTCGATGGCGAAAACTAATCTTTCAAAAAGGATATGCTACGTCCGTTCTACCGCAAACAGGTAATGCCTAAGTCTCCAACGAGTGAGCAGCAATACACATAACTGCTAGAATGTGCACGTTAGCATCATCCACAAAACACCGGTTAACAGGTTTCACAAACTACGTTGCTCTGATTTCTCATACCAGATGAGAATACGTAGGCACAAGACGGTGATGACTTGGCGAGCACCCCCTTTTTTTTCCTTTATCCGTAGTAGGCCGAACTACAGATGCTCTAATTCTTTACTTCTTTTAAGTAAGGATACGTTGGCACAAGGGCCCCAATCCTTACCGAGCACATTTCTATCTTTTCTACCTGTGGTTCCCCGAACTACGTTGACTCTGACTTTCTCATATATGTTGAGAATACGTAGGCCTAGGACCGTGAAGTCCTATCGAGTCTCTCTTCTTCCTCTTTATCTCTCCTTTCTCTATTTCTAACCATTCTCTTTCCCCTAGGAACATACTTAGAAAGCAATATCTTTAGGCAACTAACTTCATACGTAGACAAACAAATGGTTCCCATCGAGTACGATGGATGCGAGGGGTTCTAATACCTTCCCTTCGCATAACCGGCTTCCGAACCCATTCTTTGGTCGCGAGACCATCTTATCCGTTTCTTTCTTGAGGTTTTCTCGATGTTTTCCTTTCCCCTCATGGGATAAATAAATTTTGATGGCGACTCTTCTGTCTTTTCATTCTCGCCTCCCCCGTCGTTGCACGATTTTTTTTCGAGTAGCGACAACACACACACACAAACACACACACACACACACACACAAATATATTTTCAAATGTTCTTATCTTGAAAATTATTTTCTAAGCCAAGTCAAGTGGTTAAAAAATTGTCCAAATCTTTTCTAAAATATTTTTTAACTAACCAATCGATTGGAAAAACTTTTATGGGTCAGCCAATTGATTAGAGCATTAAGTGAATCTATTCGAGAAGAGATAACCAATTAACCAAGCAATTATGATAACACATTAATGACTTGCAACAACTCTATACTAATGTTCCCTATTTGGTCTTGCTAATTGATTAAAAATGAGTTGATTAATTAATAGGAACTTTGTACCAATTGATTGACTCATTAAATTAGCCCATAGATCATTTCCTTTTTCACTGTTTCCAACTCCTATATAAAGGAGGCTCGCGCCCACTTCTTTACACACTATTTTCCAATGTTTTACATTTTCTTTAGAATTTATCTCTCTATAAATTTCTATCTCTCCTTATCTCAAACATTTCTTTCACTTGAAATTACCTTAGTGCTTGCAAGTGAAATTTTACTTTGAGGAAAAGTTTTGTAATTAGTTATGGTGGTTGTTTTAATTCTTGGGAGTACGATACTCTTGAGAAAATCGAGTTTGGCTCGTTAGATAAACTAGTCATAAAATCTTTGTTGTGGTTTATTGAGCTTTTCTGAAAAAAGTTATGTTTTGGTTATTGAGATTAACCTGAAAATATCTAAGAACGTTCTAGCTTAGCCTGTGATAAAAAAATATTTATGGTTGGGAATAAGCCTATAAAAATCTCAAGATTAACTTGTATAAAGGTTCGTGGGCCCTAGGCCAAGGTTGAAGGACTCGTTCAAACTTAAGTGGTTATCTGACTAAATCACTTAGTCCTTTACAAACCCTTGTGCTTGAGGGACCGTGCACTAATATGTTTGTGGAAGGTTAATATGAGGCAATGCAAGATACAATAAGAGATGACATATATTATCCATTTCCCAAAAGCATGGTAGCTAGTCGCTTATTTATTTATTTGTGTGCCCATTATCATAATGTACATTCATCGTCTAGAATACTCACTCACTTATGAAAACATGGGGAATAATGTGTTTTTATCTCTCATAACGGTATAAAAGGAAGTCAAAGTAATCCACGTTCTCTAGAATCATAAAGGAGAAATGGGTCCACTCCCATGCTTCTAAGAGAGAGAATATTGTATCATCTTTCTTGGGTCTTAAAATCCAAACTTAAGAGATTCCTATAAAGACCTAAACCTTTGAGTTGATGGAAGAAATTCAATTCAATCATAAAACACCAATATACAGATCTTCTCACTATCTTTAAGTGAACTTGCTTTAATACCTTAACAACCTTAAAAACCTCTTACATCCCTACACAACTAGGGTTATCACTCATTGTACTTTTAACTAGTACATAGTAAAATTGATTTTTAATATCTAACAAGATTCCGTTTGGTAGAAAACTTTTATAGTAAAATTTTATGTGATATTTATTATTTTATTTATTTATTTTTGTCAAATAGCTTAATGACTGAAATTCACTATTTAAAGATGAATAAATGACCGATCGCATATTTGAACACACGTCCCAGCATTTGATGTCTTCACACAACTTGTCAATCGAGTTCACTTAACAAGACCTCTTCCTTTTTTTTACTATAGTCTTAATATTTTACATATATTAAAATAACCAATAAATTTTATAATTTTTACAAAACATTTTTTATATAATATCATTAACTATTTTTAATTATAGTTATTTTTCTCTTTGCACTAAATTCTTAAGGATATTATTTTATTATTTTATTTTGGGAGTAATAACCCCAAACAAAGTGTTCTATTTAACAATAGTGGCATTTGCAAATTGAATCAACTATCACAAATATTATAAATATGATAGTTGAATTAATACTGCCAATAACATTTACTTATATTTTGTTATAATGTACTAATATAAATAAGTTGGGGATATTTGTAGATCAATATTTTTGTTTTACTAAGAAAATATTATAAATATAAAAATAATTAATATTGTATTACACTTGTAAAAACTACAAATATGAAAGCATTTTTCCTAAAAGAGTCAACAATCATTAGGGTTTAATTATATTTTCATCCCCTCACTTTATAAATCAAGATCTGTCTTCGTAAACTCCAACTCTTTATATTCATTTTTTTTTTTTAAATTGCAATATCTATTTTTATATTTTTGACATATTCACGTATTTAAGAAAATTGTAATAGTTGGATCGAAAGTAAATAATTTTAATTTTAATTTTTGTAATAAAAAATCTTGAGTAGAAATTTAGACTGTCCAGTGACCACCTGTCTCAAATGTATGAATACGTTAAAGAAAAATATTGCAGGCAATTATGGTATATCATTTCTACACAACTCATTTATCTTTTTTGAAGAAAAAAAACACCCTAAAGAATAATATTGTTTCTCAGCAACCATAATGAGAAAGTAATAATTTCGTCCTGATTTAAAAATCCAAAGAAGTGGATAAATAAAGGATTTGTAATAAAATGGTTCTCCTTTAATGCTTTGGAAAAATCTGGTCATGCAGACAAACTCAGTGGTTACAAGATTTCCACTCACGTACAATCATATAGAAAAAGTTAATCACTTTCTAAAAAAGTAATTAGAAAAAGAATTAATTCTCATTAATGGAGGCTTCATTTTGGGAAATAAATAAAAATATTCAAGCACCATTTTACGTATTAAACAAAATTACTATCCATCTTTGTGTGCAAAAGTGTATGATTACTTCACGTTACTATATTTTTCTATTAATGTACAAAGCAAAAATTAATCATCCAATTTGTAGCTATATGTAGAGGCAACAAATTAATTCTTGTTATTTGGTAGTCTTCATGATTTATTGGATGGATCAATGAACTATTCTTAAAGCACAATTTGTGCTATATTAGAAGCGACAAAATATTTATTAGGTTATTTTCACCTAATTATTTTGTTATTGTTCCATAAATTAATGAAATTAAATGCAACGATAGATGATTTGTGTTGGGTTAAACTAGTTATTGTGTGGACAAGTCATATTTTTTTATGATGACTTTTGTATCGTGTTATATACAAATCGAGAAACAAAACATTGCATAGTTCAAGGGTTTAGATTGTCATTTTATTTGCAATATTTTATTTTTATAAACAAGATGATTATTTCTAATGAGCAATAGGGGTACTCAATTCCTCTTACAATATGTTATTTTCAACATAACACATATAATGAGATAGGCGCTGTCATTAACTCTTAATAGGAGTGTTTAAAATTGAACCAATCTAATAAAAAACTACAAACCAAATCAAATCAAATTGAAATTGTAAAAAATCGCACATGGTTCGAATGTGTTTGGACTATTTTTTTAACAAAACCGCAAGGTTTGATTCGATTTGTAATTTGTATTGTTAAATCACTTGCTTAAGCTTCATTATCATTGCATCTTTTCTTTTATAGTTAGGGTTTAAGAGTTGGTTAAACTATATACTATTCTAGAAAAGTTTGTTATAGGAAGTTGGTTAAGTTGTTATTCTGTTGTAACTGACTTGACTACTTATATATGTACCTCTTGATGCAGTGTAATGGTTAAGCAAATGATATCGAATACATATTGCTTCACTTCTTTTTTCTCTCTTATTCTCTTTTCTTTGTGTATAACTCAAGCTCCATTAATGGAGTTTCTCATGTGTTTTTCACAAGTTTTTGCTCAATCATGAGCAGTGTTCTTTCAACATGTATTTTGAAAACTAAACTAAACCAAACCAAACCGTATTATGTTACAACCCAAACTTCACTTATCTCACATCCAACCTAAAACTCAAACGTATTATGTCTTAATCTTACAAATATCATCTTACTCGAACTTAGGATTTTAGTTTCAACCTTCTCAAATCTCTTATAGTAGTATTGCACATTCTTCTCATCATCTTTACTATGTATGTCTCACCTTTTCTACTCTAATCTCTCCTATCTTATATTTTTTTCTTTTTTATCTTCTCATTTTTATTTTATTGTTTTTTCTTCTAATTATGTTTTTACTGCATCTTTCTTCTCTAATATCGCATCTCTATGTTCTTTCTTTTTCATCTTCTCTAATCTCTCTTCTCCCCTGTTTTTTCTTTTTATTATAATATTTTTGATATTGTTTTATGGTACTATTTTATGTTTTTTATTACAATTTGTCCAATCTTATTTTTGTATAATGAATGAGAAATTTGTGTCTAAATATGACGAGTTTTGTTGCTATTTGATAATGTATAAATGACTAAATATAAAGTTATGTTGTTCTCTATATGTGTATGTATGACTCAATAAAAATCTTGTAAAAAATCAAACCAACAAAAACCACATTGGTTTGGTTCAGTTTTATTTCTTAAAACCAACCGAACCAAACCAAACCACATTAGTTTTTTTTTTTGAAAGGCCAATATATTGCAAAGAAAAATAATACAAAAAGGGGAATAAGTTAGCCCCAAAAGCTACCTGAATTTAAAGAATGGTAAGCGTAACCTATTATTTACAAAGTTCTTCTAAATCCCTAAATGAATGAAATCAAAAAAGGTAATCGAAGAAATACCGAGCGCAATATTCGCCAAAAAATCGGCACAAAAATTACCTTCACAGAAGATATGGGAAATGATGAGCAAATAGAAATTACAATGATCAAGACAAAATTTCCAACCACGTCTAAAATACCAAGGAACCAACTTAAGGTTGGAGAAAGCTTTGGCGGCTAAGGGATCTGTTTCAATCCAAAGCTTAGACCAGCCTTTAGAGATGACAATCTCCATGGCCTTGGTGACGGTACCAAATTCAGCATGAAGAGAGGACTCACAAGATAGAGGTTTCGCAAAGGCCATGATAAAGTCACCTGTGTGATTTCTAAATAACCCACCTTCTCCAGCCGAAGAAGAGTCGATGGAGAAGGCACCGTTATAATTACACTTTATCCAATCGGAAACATTGAAAGCTTTGATAATAGAAAACTCTTTGATGTTGATATAAGAGGAACAAAAAGAGTTATTACTCAAAATTTGGACTTGATTACGGATCCAATTCTTTTTATATTTATTTTCTTTTTATTTTGACTGAAAAAATGTGTTTGCATGTTGTCTTTTAAATTTCACCCTTACATATGAAATAGAGAGGGAAACATTTGATTTAATTATGATTTATCAACTTTATAATTATATTAAAATGTGTCGATCTCAATCGTGAGATCACGATATTCACTATTATAAATAATATATTTTATGATTAAGTTTTTATCTTACTCAACAAATAAACAATGTGTTAATCCTAGACGTGCCACGTTTCTTTCCAAAAGAATTACGATCTATTTCCTAGGTTATGGAGAAAACCGAGTAGTAAAATAACAAAGGGACACATTTTGAATCCTAATAATTATAGTTTATATTTTATTTCTTTTATAATAACGTCATTCTTTTTTATTTATTTATTATTTAAATATTAAGTCATCTATTCTTTCGGATAGTAACCTATTAACCGAGAAGAAAAAAATACTCAATATTTTCTATAAAAACATTCGTTTATTTAGTGATCCCTAACCTAACTCATAAGTTGTCGTTTAAACATGTAAATATCATTCTTTTAGATGAACTGCAAGACAAAAATATATTTAAGGTTTTTTAATTAGTTAAGAAAATTTTCAAGGTTGTGTGTTGTTGTTGTTTACCAACCTTAAACAAAATATTTTTCTACTCTTCTGATCCACCTCATGGAATATTATTGTTGTTGGTTCCACATTTTACAATCCATTTTAATATTTATAAATAATTTCCCAATGGTTTTATCAAAGACAAAAATTCAATGATCTAATCATACTTAAAAATATTGCAACCTAAAAACAAAATGTTGGATGATAAAAATGTGTAAGTGATATACCTTACTGACTGATGGTTCACCATTTTCTTTTTGGCATTGCAATAGGAGTAATTTATATTTTTCAGGTGGGCTGAAAAATCGCAAGGAAAAGTCATTATTTTATTTTATTTTATTTTTTATTTAAAAAAGAAATAGCATATTATCTTGGTGTTCGTAAATATTTAAGTACAAAAGCGACACAGTTTTGATTATAATTAAATTCTTGTCGTCAATGTTTTAATAATCAACACTTAAAGATATTACCAACTCATCAATCCACAAGAAATTTTAATGATCTGCGTGAAACCCTAAGGCCAAATTGTAGGGGTGTACATGAGTTGGGGATCAACTTACTCCAAGAGTAAGTTTTTTTTTTAACTTACTCCAAATCATAGCCTTTAAATTGAATCTAATCTAATGATTAATTAAGTGAAAGGCTAATCTGACCATTAGATTAGATTCAATTCAAAGGTTATGATTTGGAGTAAGTTAAAAAACCTTACTCTTGGAGTAAGTTGATCCCCATATATATATATATATATATATATATATATATATATATATATATATATATATATATATATATATATATATATATATATATATATATATATATATATATATATATATATATATATATATATATATATATATATATATATATATATATATATATATATATAGTTGATCCCCATATATATATATATATATATATATATATATATATATATATATATATATATATATATATATATATATATATATATATATATATATATATATATATATATATATATATATATATATATATATATATATATATATATATATATATATATATATATATATATATATATATATATATATGGGGATCAACTATATATATATATATATATATATATATATATATATATATATATATATATATATATATATATATATATATATATATATATATATATATATATATATATATATATATATATATATATATATATATATATATATATATATATATATATATATATATATATATATATATATATATATATATATATAGTTGATCCCCATATATATATATATATATATATATATATATATATATATATATATATATATATATATATATATATATATATATAGGGGTGTACATGAGTTGGGTCAACCCACAAAACCCGATCAAACCACCTCAAAAAATCCAAAAAAAAAGGGTTGGATCGGGTAATTGGATGGATATACACTACAAGAAAAAATGAGATTTACGACACTTGAGTTGCGACAGTTATCACAAAACCGTCCTTATTCTTGCATTGCGACGGTTGTCACGACAATTAGGGTCAACCGTCGTAGATTTTTTGCGACAGTTATCAAAAAACCGTCCTTATTCCTGGACTACGACAGTTCTCACGACGGTTTGAGCCAACCGTCGCAAATATTTTAGGCATGTTGTATAAAATAATGCGGCAGTTACCAAAGAACCGCCCTATTTCCACACCCGCGACAGTTAAGGCGAACTGTCACAATTACTTTAGCCAATCATAATCACTATTTTTTTTATTCCTTTAATTTTCTATTTTTTTCTTTCATTTTTATATTTCTAACCTTTTCAATTTTATTAATTAAATTAATAAATAATTATTATAATTTTCATGACAATGTAGTTTAATATTTTTGTCGAAAATAATAATAAAATATTTTCTGTTTTATTATATAAATAGTTAACTTTTATTAAAATTAATTTTGGTAACAATGTTTATATATATTATAAAATATTTCCCGTCGTATTATAGAGATTATAAATACATTACAAATTATAAATTATAGATTAAAAACATGTTTATATATATATATATATATATATATATATATATATATATATATATATATATATATATATATATATATATATATATATATATATATATATATATATATATATATATATATATATATATATATATATATATATATATATATATATATATATATATATATATATATATATATATATATATATATATATATATATATATATATATTATGGAGATTATACATTACCAATTATAAATTATAAATTTAAATTAAAAAAAATTGAAAAAAAGGTTTTGTCTTTGGTACGAACTTCCCTCCGTCCATCTCCATCCAAATCCTCCATCACCGCCTCAACATCGAGACTCTCTTCTCAATTACGTCCTTCTCCGTCTCCTTCCCCTTACTTTCTCAATCGTGTAACGGAATACGCCACGGCTGCCGCTGCATCTCCCGCTCCTCCTCCAGTTAGGAAAGTTTGCGGCGGCGATGGAAAGATTACTGATGAACATACAGGGAAAGGTGCCATTGGACATATTTGTGCAATCATTGGTGCTGTAGTGGATGTGAGATTCGAAGATGAAGTGCCTCTGATCCTTACCGCGCTTGAGGTTCTTGAAGGCTCGCAACAGATTGTGTTGGAGGTTGCTCAACATTTAGGTCAGGGTGTTGTTAGAACTATTGCTAGGCTACTGAAGGTGTTGTTAGAGGATGGTGTGTGCTCAATACCGGCTCTCCCATCAGTGTAAATTCCCAATCACTTGCTTCTATTTATTGCTATTTCAGATATTTCAGAGATTGAAGAAGTGTAATTATTTGTCACTAACATTTACTTTATTCTTGTTTTCTGTTTAGATTCCCATTGGCAGGGCCACCCTTGGACGCATCATGAATGTTATCGGAGAACCTATCAACCATAAAGGCAAATTCAGTAAGCAACTTCTAAATCTTTCATAAGTCCGAAGTTTTCTATGGCGTAGTTTCTTTGGAGGACCTGTATGCAGTTACTTGATTTGCTTTGTATTTAATCAATCTTGCGGTTGTACTGCACTTTCAGTAACCAGAAATATAACATTAAGTCTGGCAGTGATTTATTTTTCCTAGCCCGCTGAGTAGTTTATTTTGCCATTTGCAAATTCTAGCAATTTGTGCTGATAGGAAATCTTGGATATGCAGTGGTGAAAGTGGAAGTTTTGAAGGTACTAGTGAAGGAAGTGATGCAAATTCTCAGAATATAAGTTTTGTGATGGTCATTTACATATTTTTCTATAATTAATAACAAGTACTATGATAAAAATATAAACTAATTCGCTCTCTTGAAAGGTAAACTTGTAAGAACAATTTCAATTGTTAACAAATTTAATACTACCACCAACTCTCTTAGTTTCTGTGATTTAGTCAACAGAGTCCTGTATTTAGGAATGTAGATAGTATTTTCTAATGTCTTTCTGTTTTGATAGGGCTCTCAATTGAAATCTGGAGACAGGCAGGATTCTTTCGAAGGTTTGGCATTGTTACTTTCTGTTGTTCCAATATAGTTTCTAATTTTTACTATCTAATTCTATATGCAGTGCAAACTCATGTTATATGCGTGTTAAAGGCTGAAGTGTAACTTTTTCTATTGTATTACAGGTGAACCATCTCAAAATGGAAGTTCAGCGCATACTTCTCAAAACGGGGGACTCAATACACCTCATACGCTGGTTAATCAAACTCTATCTATCATGCCTATCACCGCGACTGGTACTCCTGGAGCTGTTACTGGTCCTGCAACAAATCTAAATATAGGAATGGATTATTGGGGCACGCCAGCTCCATCCAATATTCCTGCTCTTCGTGGAAAGGTTCCGGCTACTGCAGTTGCGGGAGGGATAGTTACTGGTGGATCACGGGATAGTGTTCAATCACAACTTTGGCTACAGGTTAATTTGTTACAACAGACCAATGATTTTTGCACCTCTTATATAAATATTTATATTTTTTCTTGATTTCTCTAAATCAAAATGAGCACTTGGATAGCTTGACAAATAAGGTATTATCTTGTAATACTTTGAGAACTGTCGCTAGATGTCTTAAGTGTTCCATCCAATTGGTGCTATAAACCAATATATCATCAAAAAATACCAAGACATTTTCTTAAGGCATGTTAGAAGATGTGATTCATTAAACTCTGGAATGTTGTAGGACCATTTGTCAATCCAAATGGCATGACCAACCACTCATAGTGGCCATGATGTATTCTAAAAGATGTTTTGTACCTGTGTTCTGGCTGAACCAATATCTAATGGTAGCCTGATCTGAGATCCAATTTGGAACCATAATGTTTACGCCGCCACATAGGCAAGCCGGAGGAAATAGTACATTTGGACGGACGTATAAGGATTTAATGGTGGATACTGGGTACTCTCACCAGTGATGCTTCCGCCGCTTTTGCTCTGCCGCCTAACACTGCTCTTAACCCTCAAGCCATGGCTTCTCTTAAACAAGCACATGTTGATTCCTTTTCACAGGTTGTAATAAATGATAATTTTTCTTTGATTTGTTTATTATAGGCTCTTGCTGGAGGTCCTTTGATTCAGGCTCGGCACTTTGCTGTTATGACTGGAGTGAATGCTGGTATCTATATATTAGAGATAGATGTAGATAGGTTAGTTTGTATGCATGCATAGGTTAGTTGTGTGCATGCATAAGTTAGTTAGAGCAAGTATGAAGGTAGTTAAGAATGTAACTAACTTCATCTCCTAACTACATTGTATAGATACTCATAAGATAAGGCTTATTTGATAACATGAATTGATCACAAAAGTATCAAGCTAAACCTGAATTACTTTATGCATGTCCATCTTCCTCATGCATAATCATGTTCACCAATGAAGTATGAATTCTCTCATCTAACATGGTATCATACGCCTAAGGGGATCGTGTTTTTCCGCTGCACCACCATCATCATCACCGCTATCGTCTTCATTTCGATGTTAGGTGCAAGTTGCTTCAACGAAGCATCAGTTTTTTTGTTCAGAAGTTTGCAGAGCAGAGAAACCGTTTTATAATTCCAATGGACAACGTGTGGCATAAACCGTTAAACGAAGAAGCTTTAGATAATCAAAGGCATCTGTTACATGGTGTGATTCATTGCAATGGTTATGGCCATTTAATATGTCTTAATGGAATTGAAGGTGGTTCCAAATTTCTCAGTGGGAGAGATATCATGGATTTATGGGACAAAATCATGGACTTATGAGGAATTCATCATCCGTGACAGAAGTTCACACATAAAAGACAGTTCTTCAATGAAAATCCATTTGTTGCTGCTTCAACTTCTTCATAAGTAACCGCAAACCTTCAATTCCATCATGTAACCGCAAACCTTACACTTCAATTACAGCACTCAGTTTTGGCGATTAATCCATCCAATTCAATTCAGATTCTAACAAACAAGTGTGTAATACCCCAAATTTTACCCTTTCTTTTTTATTTTTATTTTAAATTCTTATTAACTTAATAAATTAACCTTTTTTTTAAATCTTGTTTTTTTTAACTAATAATAATTTAATTAACCTTTTTTATAACTTTACTAATGTTTTTTATTAACTTTTTTTTTTTCTATTTAGTTTATTTATTTAAGTCATTTTAAGCTCTTCTTACTAACTTTTAGGATTTAGATTAAAATTTAACTTTTTTTTTTCTTTTCTTTAAAGAGTAAATTTTTCATAACCTTTTTTAAATTAATTTCTAACACTTTTTTTTTTTTTTTACTTTTTTTTTAAAATTAAATATTTTTTTCTAACTTTTTAAAATTAAATCTTTTTTTCTAACTTTTTTAAAACTAAATCTTTTTTTTCTAACTTTTTTAAAGTTAAATATTTTTTTCTAACTTCTTTTTAAAATTAAATATTTTTTTCTAATTCCTTTTTAAAGTTAAATCTTTTTCTAACTTTTTTAAAATTAAATCTTTTTTTTCTAAATATTTTTAAAAAATCAAATCCTTTTTCTAACTACCTTTTTAAAGTTAAATTTTTTTTCTAACTTTTTTTAAAATTAAATCTTTTTGTCTAACTCTTTTTAAAAATTAAATCTTTTTTCTCTAACTTCTTTTTAAAATTAAATCTTTTTTTCCTCTAAATTCTTTTTTAAAATTAAATCTTTTTTTTTTCTTTTCTAACTATTTTAAAAATTAAATCTCACCTTTGTCACTTTTTTTGTTCTTT
This sequence comes from Lathyrus sativus, assembly GCA_963859935.3. Taxonomy (NCBI): domain Eukaryota; kingdom Viridiplantae; phylum Streptophyta; class Magnoliopsida; order Fabales; family Fabaceae; genus Lathyrus; species Lathyrus sativus. Next base: position 878,203,219 of record OZ012735.1, read on the forward strand.
ATTATTTTTACTCTAAATTTTTCTATCTTTCATTAAAAAAATAACAAAAATAGTTTTTTATTATTATTTAATTATTATTTTCGTATTTTAATTAAATCATTTTTTAAAATATTATTTTTTTCACTTTTTTCTAAATTATTCATAAAAATATCCAAAAAATCATAAAATAAAAAAATATTGAAAAATTTTGTTCCTTTTATAATATTTTTTATTTTAGGAATCAATAGGATTATTAGTTTTTATTTTAAGTTTATTTTAATTATTTTAAATTATTTAAATTTTATTTTTTCTTAACTAATTATTTAGTTTGGGCTTTAAAATGGGCTTTAGGGACATTATTGACAATTTGGTGTTAACCCTAATTTGTTCCCTATATATACATGTGTTGCCTTGTTGGAAAAGAGGAGAGAATGAAAAAAACCTAAGAGGGGTCAGAAGGTTTTCTTCAGAAAAGAGGAGAGAGAGGGAGAAACAAAGGAGATCCCCAGAGAAGAAAGGCGGTCGTTCCCACAACTCGTTAGAAGGATTGGAGCTCTCCAGTGTTCCCTTATTCAAACCTTTTTCACATTTACCGAAGCAAACCTCCGCTTCGTAGGTTAAATTACTAAACCTTTTGCCTTTTCATGTTTATGTGCATATTTTGCCATGTTAATGTGTTTAGGTCCGTTAAATTACTAAATCCTTTGCATTTTTCATATTTATTTGCATCCTTGCCATGTTAACCTTCATTGTTGTTTAGATCCGTAGATTTTGATATGTATGAACCATGATTGTGTCGTATAGGATTGTTTGCATGTCCATTAATTGTCTGTTTGCATTTGCAATTCTATTGTTATTTTTTTTTTTATCAAAACCTTTTTCAAAATCAAAACCTTTTTTATTAAAACTAAAACATTTTTTCCCAAAAAAAAACCTTTTTTGTTCCCGTAAATATTTTTTCCCAAAAAAAAACCTTTTTTTTATTCCCAATTGTTCCCGTAAACATTTTTTCCCAAAAAAAACCTTTTTGTTCCCAAAAACATTTTTTTTATATATAATTTAAACTTAACATTTTTTTATAATTTAAACTTAAATTTTTTTTAACTAAGTAATTCCATTTTAAAATTAAAACCTTTTTATATATTAAAAAAATTAAAACATTTTTTTACATAATTAAAATATTAAAAAATTAAAACCTTTTCGTAAGGAACTCCTTATGTTTGCCGTGTCATTTTGTGTACCTTTTATTTTCTTTATTCCTGCATTTCATTTGCATGCTTGAGGTTGAGATGTGCTTGTGGTGGCCACAGCCCCACACTATTTTCCTCCCTCACCTCATTCTAAGTGTCATTACATATTTTCATATTCTTCATGTTTTCAGAAATGTTTCTTTGTTTCTTTATACCCTCTGCCTTTATTACTTTTCTTATTTCTGTACCTTAATTATTCCTCCATATAATGATTTGTCATATTTTCACATTTTTTACAGTTTTATCCTTCCGAAGGATTAGGTCCAGCCTTTTGGCCGCCGAGTCAATAGCCTTACCCCTTTAATGGATCAAACCCTAATTTTCACAAATGCCTCGCCGCAGGCAAGATTACAATTTTACCCCTAGCATTAGGTCAAAGAGCCGCCGCGCTCATTTTAGGGTTTCCCGCCGCGGAATCCCTAACCTAACCTAATTTAACCCTAATTACAACTTAACAATTCAACGTAGAGATTTGGAGTTTCTACACTCCACGTAAGCGTGTCCTTAAGATATGTTTATTCCCCGTGAGACCTTGACCACAGTCAAGAAGTCTCTAACCTCCCTTTTGAGGGGAACTACGATTACTCTGATTCCACTCCCGTAAGGATACGTAGGCACAAGATGCGACGTCTTGCCGAGTAAACTTAGAACTAACCCCTTAGGTCTCTTTTCTCACTTTTAATCCTTTGTACATATACCTTAAGCAAATAAATAAAGCAAATAGTAAACATTTGAACAAAAGGTTCCTGTAGAGTACTACAGAAGTTTAGGGTGCTAATACCTTCCCTAAATTTAACCAACCCCCGAATCCTAGAATCTCCCCGCATTGTGTTTACGATGCAAAAATAGGTTTTCCCTCTTTTGACCTTTTCCTTCGGATAAATCAAAGAGTGGTTGTGAATTGAATTGCGATTCAAACTCATTAATAGTTTGTGATCCTATTTCCACCGCAACAGAAAATGGCGACTTCACTGGGGAGTCCTAAATTTTGAGGGTTATCCCTAACTTGTTCATATTTATTACTATTTGTTTTACTGTTCATTTACATGTATATATTTGTGCTTTGATTGTGGGACTGTTCCTTGTGCTATGAGATAAGTCCTACGCCCGGACTAGTGACATTATTATAGGATGGGGATATATTCGATGAGGCTTATAGGGAGTGAATCCCGACCAAGCTGATTCGAGAATCACCGCTCAGTTGAGACCTTTTCGAAAATGGTTCGGTTGAATGAGTAATCGTTGAAAACTTTTTCCATGGTCGATTGGAGTCTGTGATATTGAGGACCGTAGTACCTTAACACCACCTTGGCCTTATTTAGGACGTAGTGCGGGAGCTATGTGGGAGTAATCCTACAACGGCTGCTACGCGATACTACACTCAAAAGAGGTTCTCTTGAGAATATTATTCACCCCCGAGTCAGTCGGAAGGTTGATAATATCCGAAAGATGGGCTGATGACTTTGGGCACTTTGTAGAACCTTGTTCGGCAGGTACAACTAACCTATAGTACACTCCTTTTGGGATGGGTAGACCTTGACTCCGCTCACGTTCCTTTAACCTAGGACTTTGTGTGTTTTCATGCATTGCATCCATAAAGCATCTCATCGCATTGTATTTCATGGAGTTCAAACATCATTTATGGATATCGCAGGATACCATAAATAAATAAAAAATATATAAAATGAAAAAACAAGAAAAAGATTTCCTTGGTACCCCACGACATTAGTAAATGTTTTGAATTCCATGAAATCTTCATTTACATTCACATTTTAGCATCATACTTTTGCATTGCATGTGTCTCCCGATTTCTCACACTCGGTTCTATCACATTCCTTTCGTCACCCTGAGTTCTCGGCACCAATACAACACCAGAGCTCAAACTCGGAAAAGAATGGAGGATCAGGCAAAAGAGATTGATCGCCTTAGCAATGAACTTGAAGACCTTCGAGGGGGTATGGGGCGAATGATGGAATTGTTACATGTCATGAATGCTAAGATGGATACCCAGCCCACTGTTGTTTCTGAGATTACCGGCGTTACTGTGGACCCTCCACCAAGTGTGACCGTAGCAGGGGACCCACCTTATGGTCTTGCTCCCGGTTTTGTGCCTCCTCAAGCCACTGTTCCGATTAATCAACCTGTTCAGCAAGCCGTGCCCTTGTTTTCTGAAGTTTCTAGGGGGGCTCCTATCTTTGCACCACCTGTTGTACACACTCGTGCGCAACCGTACTTCAATGAGACAGCTTTTGATAATCTTGATGAGAATGTTGAGGGTTATGAGAAACATGATAAGCTTCGTGAGGAAGTAAACACTATCGTCCAGAGATTGAAAAAGGTAGAGGGTGATCAAATTTTTGGGACTGCTGCAAGGGATGTTTGTTTGGTCTCGGGTTTAGTTATTCCCCCGAAGTTCAAAACTCCGAGCTTCGATCGCTATGAAGGTGCCACCTGTCCTAAGAGCCATTTGATCATGTATTATCGCAAAATGGCTGCCCATGTTGAGAATGATAAACTGATGATTCATTGCTTCCAAGACAGTTTGAAGGGTGCTTCCTCCAAGTGGTATTTAACTCTGGACCAGTCTCGCGTTAAGAGTTTCCAGGATTTATCTGACGCTTTCATCAAACACTACAAGTACAATATGGATCTGGCTCCTGACAGAAGACAATTGCTGAGTATGTCACAAAAGAATTCTGAGTCATTCAAAGAGTATGCTCAAAGGTGGAGAGAGACTGCTTCGCAGGTAGAACCTCCTTTGACCGAGAAAGAGTTAGCTGATTGGTTTGTCGACACAGTCCGTCCAGAATTTTACGAGAGAATGGTGGGTAGTGTGACTTCAAATTTCTCCGACATCGTTGCTGTGGGTGTCAAGATTGAATTGGGTATGAAGAGTGGTAAAATGACAAATAATCATGGCGCTTCTAAAGATCAGCCGAAGAAACCTCCGTATAGCTCCCAGAAAAAGGAGAGTGAGACTAATGCTATATCCTCTGGTAAACCAAGGGAACGCTTTTATCGGCATCTGCAAGGTTATGCTCAACCTCAAGGGTACCCGGTCCAATATGCTCAACAACCCTATGTGGCAGCTATTACACCTTCTTTCAATCAGCAGGTTCCCATGTATCAACCTATGCAACAACCTCCTGCTTATCCGCCTCCTGTCAACTACCTACAGGCACCCAATACTCCTGCTCCTCAACAGCCAAAGAGTCCGGCTCCTCGCCAGAATATGCCAAACAGAAGAACGTATAAACCTTGTCCGCCGATCCCGATGACTTTTACCGAGTTGTGTCCCATTTGGTACAACAAGGTCTGATTACCACCCGTGCTTTGGGTCCTCCGCCTAATCCGTTACCTGCAGGTTACAACGCTGCCGCTCATTGTTTATTTCATGAGGGTGCGCCCGGCCATGATCTAGAGAATTGCTACGCTCTTAAGAATCTTGTCAGAAATTTGCTAGAAACGAAGAAATTGTCTTTTAGCGATGCTCAGCCGAAGATCGAGACTCCTCTCGGGGTTCCCCGCTTGTCAAACTTAAATTCTGCAAAGCATGTTGTTACCTCAGCAAATCAGTCGAATCCAGTAATTATTCAAGGGCCTAGCTCGCTTCATTTCAGTAACCCTCAAGATGATGTGACCGGGATCAACAAAGAATCTGGGAAAGTTATTTTGAAGCAACGACTGAAAACTGTTGAAGATATGACCAGCATAACTGGGGCAAGCCATGACGACTCACAGTGATCATAAACCAGACGTCCTTTCCATTGAGGCTCCGCCAAAGGAAACTGTTACTCTTGAATGCAAGATTTCATAAACATTTAGAAAGATTTTTCCGACAGTTCATTTGTTTATTTATATGCATTTCTCTTTGATTAAGCATATTTAGTATGCACGAACTTGTTTATCTTTGATTAATTAATGCAACGCATATGTTTGTCTTGAATAAATCCATTCGTTTCACTCATTCAAAAAACGTTTTCATAAATCATAATGCCAATTTTACCCGATCTCTTGTTCTCATGGAGAATTGGGGGGAGGATGACGAACCCAAAACGTCAGATTTCGTGTCGTATGCTTTCGATTGAAACCCGCTGATGATGTAAGGCATTGTTTCAAATCCCATACACTGGAGATATAAGGATGATAATCCCTCGTTAACCTCTTTGAGCCTTGAAGTAGGAGTTTTTCTTTCCTTTAAGAACCTTCATCCTTACCTGGGGCAGGGTAGGTTTCAGTTAAACCGATCGAGCGCTTAGATCCTCAAAAAGGAAGAGCAAACCTTCGAGAATTTATCCTTAGCATCTTAAGAAGTCCAATACAATGACTATCCCTCGGTTACCTAAGGAGTGGGGCAGTCACGAGCCTTTCAAAAGATTTACACGACTTGTGCATAAAGGAATATTCAAAATAATAAAAGCCCGCTAAGTCAAAACCTATGAAGGAGACTTAGGCAAAACTGGGGCATCCCGCTGGACTCCAAAGTCAGATCAAAAGACGTTGTCCAGGCAAAAGTTAGGGAATAAGAACAACAAACCAGTAGTTTTTTATAATCCCTATTAAAGAACAAGGTCGTGTGATAGAAACGCCAAAAGAAATAGGTGAGTGACTGCCATGTCCAAAGCCTTGATAAGTTCTCGACCATAGCAAATCCGCTTGAGATATGAGCGTTCGTATCCGATTAACTGAATTAGGATTGGAGAACATCACGAAGAATGGGTGGGTACAAATATAACTTTGAGCCTTTATATCTTTTGTTTCTTAAACCGTGAACCGAGCCACGATACAACCTTTAAAAGACCTAATTGAAGTAGGACTTCGGTTGAAAGCATACTTGACAAGATCACGTTTCCTGACTCCTACGAGCTATGCTCAGAAAAAAATTCATGATGGCATTATAATTAAAACTTATATCCTGACTAGTGATTTCGGTCACAAGTTGTTGCGATATCTTTTTTTCAAAACAAAAATTCAAGACAAATATATGTGTACATTGACAAGCTCAGGATAGGCATTTCAGGCATGACAACTTTGCTTGATATCTTAGAGATTTACATATGAACATAACCCGTGGAACTTGAAGATCCTGCTGAACAGGGGCAGGCAGTTTCCCAATTCGCTTACCAACGCGAGTCTGACATTCTTAAGAGCTATTTCCCAAACATTTCGTCGTAACACGATTAATTTGTGCCAGTTACGTCGAGACCTGACAAATCTCTCAAAGAGTTTGAGAACAATGGGGCAACCGGACTCGGTGTTCTTTATAAAATCCTCTTGAGATGACCCTACCTCGCAACACAAATATCCTGGGGCACCGTGTTTTAAAGGAAACAAATGGCGACTACTATAAGGTCCTTCAAGATCAAAACCATGTGGTTTCACAACTTTTCTTCATGCACCCGATGGATTTTACTCACGGCGGCCTTCGTTCCCCAGTAAGCCTCAGTGTTGCAACAGACTCCTAAACTATTGCCTCATCACAGTCCCCAGAGAGACTATAAGCTGACAATTTTTTCTTGGGTAACTCAAAAGTGTCCCCCAGGTTTTCTTCTCCCCATGTGAAGACGTGATACTGTACACCCAAGCAGATTACCTTCTCCTCAGAAAATTCAGAACTTTAAAACCAGAGTTGGTTCCACCATTGATCCTTCTTACCCATGATTGACGTATTGGTTGCAGAGAACGCAGGGTATTTCCGTCGAGATGTTTATTTCATCTCTCGTCCCGTCTCTAGTCAGTTTCGTCAGCATACACAGGGGCATAAGCATCACATGCCTATTTCATTACATATTCATTACATATTCATTACATATTCATTACATATTCATTACATATTCATTACATATTCATTACATACTCAACATACTCATTTCATAACATCTTGCATAGTTACATACATAGACATTAACATACATTCACATTAACATATGCATCAACATATACGTTAGCATTCACAGGTTCATTGTGTTTCACCATCATTGGTTGTTACCGCCGAGTAACTGGGTTTGTCCATTCTCTCCAAATAGATTGTCAGCCCTAAGCATAAAATACATAGGTGTTTCCAGTTTCCCCACAGAGCTCGATCCTCGTGGATGACGGTTACTTCAGCTATCTTTCCTCGCCAGGATTAGATATTTACCCTTCGAGATCATTCCCTCGATGAAGTCTTGATTACCAGTCTTCTTTCTAGCTCGATCCTAGATTGAATCTCAGTCTTGTCGGTCGTCGAGCCCAATCGGACGTGCATTTATTTTGCACCGTCTAAAGATTTTCACCACACCATGGCAAATACGCGACTGTTCTCGCCCAAGAGGGTTATCACTGTACCCGGACGTGCATTTATTTTGCACTATCTTTCAAGAAAATCAACTACGATCCTTTACAGATGCACGCCAGTTCACGCCTGGAAAATCCATCAGTACAACACTTTACAATCCTACATGTTACAACATCGGTACAACACTTTACATTTTACAGCATCAACATACGACATTTCTCACCTAAGAAGTCGATCCTATCTTCGTTATGACTCGCAGCAAATGGCCATCTCCATGGAGCAGTTGGGCTTCCATTCACCTGTCGTCTTGAAGTATAGGGGGTTTTGAACCAAATCGTATTCAGGAGAGCACGATCTTGAAGTACGGGGAGGTTTGAGCGGAATCATATTCAGGAGAGCACGATTCTGAAGTTATGAAGAAGTTCATTTATCCTTTAGTAAAAGAAGGAACGGAATCATATTCAGGAGAGCACGATTCTGAGTTATGAGGAAGTTCAGTTGGCCGTTTTTCAGGAGAGCACGATTCTGAAGAATGAAGAAATTTCAGGAACCGAATCATATTCAGGAGAGCACGATTCTGAGTTATGAGGAAGTTCGATTATCCAGTTTCATATTCAGGAGAGCACGATTCTGAAATATGAGTATATTCAGTCATCCAGTTTCATATTCAGGAGAGCACGATTCTGAAGTATGAGTATATCCAGTTTTCATATTCAGGAGAGCACGATTCTGAAATATGAAGAAATTCAGTCATCCAGTTTCATATTCAGGAGAGCACGATTCTGAAATATGAGTATATTCAGTCATCCAGTTTCATATTCAGGAGAGCACGATCCTGAAGTATGAGGAAGTTCAGTTTACCCTTTTCATGTTCAGGAGAACATAATCTTGAAGCATGAAGAAGTTTATTTATCCTTCAGTAAGAGAAGAATCAGAATCGTATTCCAGGCGCCGACCTTAAATGCGAGAAGATTTATTTATCAGATAAGCAGCAGCCTCTTTATTTGAGTGCTTATCCATTTTTTGCACATAAGTCCCTTCCAACGATAAGTGACAGTTCTCCCTCGAGAAGCTTATCAGGGCAATTCCCATCAAAGTCCATTTATTTTGGCATACAGTCGGTCTTTACCCTGTATATTTGCTACGGAGTTCCGAAAAGTCCGTTTGATCCTGTCACGAGGGGTAGTTTACAGAAGCTTGGATGTTATTCCTTGCTCAATGCTCCAGCATTCTGTAATCGATCTTACAATCGTACGTGATCCAGTTTTATTTTTAGATTCCCCAGTGGAGGCCGTCTCATAGGTACCATCTCCATTCGAGGATCTCGTTCCTTTTCTAAAAGTGACAATTGGTCATTCGCACCAGTTGACTATCATTTTTAGAATTCCCCAGTGATGTACTGTGTCTCAGCGCGTCATTTTCCCCAGTGTGTTTCTTCTCGTGGCGTCTGTCTCGGTGTCGTCATGTTTCGTCAGCATTTTCGCATTCATTATTCCAGCATACGCATCATATCATAGTCATGGCATCATCTGCATTAAGTCGTTCCAGTTTTGTCCATAGCATTGCATATCGTCGCATATAAGGGCAAAATTTTCGGTTATCAATATTTAAATCTCTCCACCACGATTCCACGAGTCTCTGTCACTCAAATCGTCCGGTGTAGCCATTTAAATAGGGGCAACTGTAATACCCCAAATTTTACCCTTTCTTTTTTATTTTTATTTTAAATTCTTATTAACTTAATAAATTAACCTTTTTTTTAAATCTTGTTTTTTTTAACTAATAATAATTTAATTAACCTTTTTTATAACTTTACTAATGTTTTTTATTAACTTTTTTTTTTCCTATTTAGTTTATTTATTTAAGTCATTTTAAGCTCTTCTTACTAACTTTTAGGATTTAGATTAAAATTTAACTTTTTTTTTTCTTTTCTTTAAAGAGTAAATTTTTCATAACCTTTTTTAAATTAATTTCTAACACTTTTTTTTTTTTTACTTTTTTTTTAAAATTAAATATTTTTTTCTAACTTTTTAAAATTAAATCTTTTTTTCTAACTTTTTTAAAACTAAATCTTTTTTTTCTAACTTTTTTAAAGTTAAATATTTTTTTCTAACTTCTTTTTAAAATTAAATATTTTTTTCTAATTCCTTTTTAAAGTTAAATCTTTTTCTAACTTTTTTAAAATTAAATCTTTTTTTTCTAAATATTTTTAAAAAATCAAATCCTTTTTCTAACTACCTTTTTAAAGTTAAATTTTTTTTCTAACTTTTTTTAAAATTAAATCTTTTTGTCTAACTCTTTTTAAAAATTAAATCTTTTTTCTCTAACTTCTTTTTAAAATTAAATCTTTTTTTCCTCTAAATTCTTTTTTAAAATTAAATCTTTTTTTTTTCTTTTCTAACTATTTTAAAAATTAAATCTCACCTTTGTCACTTTTTTTGTTCTTTATTATTTTTACTCTAAATTTTTCTATCTTTCATTAAAAAAATAACAAAAATAGTTTTTTATTATTATTTAATTATTATTTTCGTATTTTAATTAAATCATTTTTTAAAATATTATTTTTTTCACTTTTTTCTAAATTATTCATAAAAATATCCAAAAAATCATAAAATAAAAAAATATTGAAAAATTTTGTTCCTTTTATAATATTTTTTATTTTAGGAATCAATAGGATTATTAGTTTTTATTTTAAGTTTATTTTAATTATTTTAAATTATTTAAATTTTATTTTTTCTTAACTAATTATTTAGTTTGGGCTTTAAAATGGGCTTTAGGGACATTATTGACAATTTGGTGTTAACCCTAATTTGTTCCCTATATATACATGTGTTGCCTTGTTGGAAAAGAGGAGAGAATGAAAAAAACCTAAGAGGGGTCAGAAGGTTTTCTTCAGAAAAGAGGAGAGAGAGGGAGAAACAAAGGAGATCCCCAGAGAAGAAAGGCGGTCGTTCCCACAACTCGTTAGAAGGATTGGAGCTCTCCAGTGTTCCCTTATTCAAACCTTTTTCACATTTACCGAAGCAAACCTCCGCTTCGTAGGTTAAATTACTAAACCTTTTGCCTTTTCATGTTTATGTGCATATTTTGCCATGTTAATGTGTTTAGGTCCGTTAAATTACTAAATCCTTTGCATTTTTCATATTTATTTGCATCCTTGCCATGTTAACCTTCATTGTTGTTTAGATCCGTAGATTTTGATATGTATGAACCATGATTGTGTCGTATAGGATTGTTTGCATGTCCATTAATTGTCTGTTTGCATTTGCAATTCTATTGTTATTTTTTTTTTTATCAAAACCTTTTTCAAAATCAAAACCTTTTTTATTAAAACTAAAACATTTTTTCCCAAAAAAAAACCTTTTTTGTTCCCGTAAATATTTTTTCCCAAAAAAAAACCTTTTTTTTATTCCCAATTGTTCCCGTAAACATTTTTTCCCAAAAAAAACCTTTTTGTTCCCAAAAACATTTTTTTTTATATATAATTTAAACTTAACATTTTTTTTATAATTTAAACTTAAATTTTTTTTTAACTAAGTAATTCCATTTTAAAATTAAAACCTTTTTATATATTAAAAAAATTAAAACATTTTTTTACATAATTAAAATATTAAAAAATTAAAACCTTTTCGTAAGGAACCCCTTATGTTTGCCGTGTCATTTTGTGTACCTTTTATTTTCTTTATTCCTGCATTTCATTTGCATGCTTGAGGTTGAGATGTGCTTGTGGTGGCCACAGCCCCACACTATTTTCCTCCCTCACCTCATTCTAAGTGTCATTACATATTTTCATATTCTTCATGTTTTCAGAAATGTTTCTTTGTTTCTTTATACCCTCTGCCTTTATTACTTTTCTTATTTCTGTACCTTAATTATTCCTCCATATAATGATTTGTCATATTTTCACATTTTTTACAGTTTTATCCTTCCGAAGGATTAGGTCCAGCCTTTTGGCCGCCGAGTCAATAGCCTTACCCCTTTAATGGATCAAACCCTAATTTTCACAAATGCCTCGCCGCAGGCAAGATTACAATTTTACCCCTAGCATTAGGTCAAAGAGCCGCCGCGCTCATTTTAGGGTTTCCCGCCGCGGAATCCCTAACCTAACCTAATTTAACCCTAATTACAACTTAACAATTCAACGTAGAGATTTGGAGTTTCTACACTCCACGTAAGCGTGTCCTTAAGATATGTTTATTCCCCGTGAGACCTTGACCACAGTCAAGAAGTCTCTAACCTCCCTTTTGAGGGGAACTACAATTACTCTGATTCCACTCCCGTAAGGATACGTAGGCACAAGATGCGACGTCTTGCCGAGTAAACTTAGAACTAACCCCTTAGGTCTCTTTTCTCACTTTTAATCCTTTGTACATATACCTTAAGCAAATAAATAAAGCAAATAGTAAACATTTGAACAAAAGGTTCCTGTAGAGTACTACAGAAGTTTAGGGTGCTAATACCTTCCCTAAATTTAACCAACCCCCGAATCCTAGAATCTCCCCGCATTGTGTTTACGATGCAAAAATAGGTTTTCCCTCTTTTGACCTTTTCCTTCGGATAAATCAAAGAGCGGTTGTGAATTGAATTGCGATTCAAACTCATTAATAGTTTGTGATCCTATTTCCACCGCAACAAAGTGATTAACCATCAAACTCACTCATGATTCCATGTGAGTATTCATATTTTTGAAAATCAATTCTAGATAATCTCCCTTTCATTTCAATGATCAATTTGATTATATGCCATTGACCCTTTATAGTTTACTCATCCTCTGTCAAGAAATGTTGATCAAAATTTGATCTTTTTCCCTTCCTGTTATGGACCCCTTTTTCACCATGTTGAATAATAATGGATACAAATCAAAGCAACGTAGTAGTACTGCTAGTGGTTACATTTGCAGGATCCAAGTACTTGTTATGTCTTTTACATTGATGCTAATGCTAGTGATTCTCTTTTTAGTATTTGATAATGTTCATGATAATGATAATCATGGTGTCAAAGTAAAAGTAAAACCAAGTTTAGCTTATGATTCTCATAAGCAAAAGTGGAATAGCTTTGATTCTTTGGTGAAATTGCATCCCACAAGAGAGTTCAGGAATGGAACAGATTTGATATGGCAAGTACCTGAATCACCTAAAGGTGTTCTTTTTCTTGCTCATGGATGTAATGGAAAAGCCATTAACTTTTGGGACAAATCGTCTGAATGTCCTGATTGTGTCAGTTTGCCTGAAGAACGGTTGCTTGTATTTCACGGTCTTGCTGAAGGTTTTGCTGTTATTACTATTTCAAGTGTGCGTATATGTTGGAGTTATGGAAATAATGAAGTGTTGATTGTTCAGGACTAGACCACTGAATAATCCAGTCCTGTTTGATTGGTAATTTTTTTTTCATCATTGAAGTTTCTGTAGTTCGTACATTTCAGTGGTTATTTATTGCTGTGGTTGGTTAGTTAGTTCGTTAATGCTGGTTTTTGTTTTCACAGTAGCTCGCATTTAATGGTGTTTGACCAGAATCTCTGCATTATTTTCTTCTGTTAAGTTGCTTTGTTTTCAAAGTACTACTACTTGTAGATCTAGAATTTTCTGAGTTCAAAATGAAACTTGAAGGAAAATGGAAAAGGAAGTTGGTGTAGTGTAGTTTGTTTACAAGGAGTTTCTTTGAAGGGATTGTTATATACATTTTTGTTTGTTGCTTTTTTCTTTTTGTTGAATGTTGATTTGTTGGAATCATTAGCTACTAACAATTGCTTTTTCTAGTACTATATAATGAGTTAATTAAGTTTCTTTTTTATTTTATTTTATTTCTTAATCCTAGATTCTTTCTTGTTGCAGGAATAAGAGATATTAATTTATGCAGACACCAAAAGCAAGGTAAGATTGTAGTATTTTGATTTTAACAGTTTTTATGCAAATAGATTGTTCTGTATCTATTGTATTATGTATGTTTGTTAAAACAAGCTTGCGAAGGGGTTATTTATGTTGTTGGGTGTAGATTTGGTTTCTTTAAAAAAGTTCTCCCTCCATATTTCATTCCAAGATCAAGTAAGATTGTGTGGTCCCATGTTTTTGTTTCATTTACTTGAAGTTTGAAAATGTGATGATATTCGGCTTGTATCGAGTGTATGAATGAATGGAGGTGATTGAAAAATAGTGTTGCATAGCGTCTTCCATTTGATTGATTATTATCCTCACTGGACCATTTATGTGTGCTATCTGAGGATGACTATGATTCGCATTTTTTTTATGCATTTGTTTTGTTTATGCATGCTAATTTGTTTATGGATGACAGAGATAGTGCTTCAGAAATGTCACAAAGGAAATCTCCTGCAACCCCTCGAACTGCTCGCCAGTTGAAGACACCAAACTCTGGTTCTAACTCAGCCTCCTCCTCTTCAAACCCCATAAGAAAGATGCCAAAAGATATGAGTCCAAAAGTTAATGAACGCATGTTATCACACAGTCCAATATTTGAGGTATTTCAAATTGTCTCACTGCTAGATCTGAATCAGCTGCTTTAATTCGATTTGTCTTAAGGAGCTACTATTGCTAATGACTATCTCCTTGATGATAGATACCACTCCCTCTGTTTTCTTTGTCGTTTCAAAATTATTTCCACTTACAAATCAATAATTATTGTTACTTTTGATGAAATTATTTGTCTCTCTTTGCAATAATTAATGTTGCATTGAACTTTAATAGACACAAGTACAAGGAACATAAATTTTCTACATAAGAGACGTAATTCTTTTTACGTTCTTCACATACCTTACAAATTTTTTTTTAAGTTCTTCATATACTATCTTTATCTATATGCATACACATAATCCAAAATCTTTATAATATTCATAATTATATTTAGTTATTGTCTCTGTAATGTGTCTTTTATCTGGCTTTAGAAGAAGCGACCTAGCAAGGTTCAGGAATTGGAATCTCAGATTGCTAAGCTTCAAGAAGATCTGAAAAGTGCTAAGGATCAACTTAGCACATCGGAGTCATGGAAGAGAAAAGCTGAAGAGGAGATTGAAGAAGCAAAGAAGCAGATACTATCTTTGTCAAAGGAGCTGGAGGAATCCCATCAACAGTTTTCGGAACTCTATAAATTATGAACCTTCTTATTCATTTTTGGCACAATGATACTTATTGTTATAAAGTTATGATTTGATATGTTTTCGGATTTTTGTATTACATGACATGATTATGGAACTTTCATTTTATATGATTATGAAACTCACGTTTTTTTGATATTATAATGTTTATTTGATATTAAGTTTTGAAATTAATTTTACTACGCTAAAAAGCGATAGAAAATTTTAAAAAAGAAACTATAAATAAAAATATTATTGTATAAATAATTTAAAGAAAAAATAATATAACTATTTTAGTAGATAATAATTTAAATAAAAGAATATATTTAAAACAATATAATACGATATATAAAAATTAATAATGAACCGTCAAGATATCACATTCACGACAGTTTTAAACCGTCGCAATCAACAATGGTAACAAAAATCAAAAAGATATTCACGACAGTATTTAACTGTTGTCATTTCCAATTTATGTCAGTTCCAACCAGTCGTGAAATAGAGTTCACGACAGTTTTAAACCGTCACAATCAACAATGAAAATAAAAATCAAAAGGCTAGTAACGACGGTCTTTAACCGTCGCTATCTCCAGTTTAGGTCAGTTCAAGCCCGTCGTGAAATATAACGACGGTTGTGTGTGACAGTTTTTTCAACCGTCGCTAAACAGCCTGGGGACACACGTTTCTGCGACGGTACTACAACCGTCGTAAAATGTAATTGGTGGTGGTTTTAACCGTCGTAACCTGCCAAAATAACCGTCGCAATCCATCATTTTTCTTGTAGTGATATGAGTTTAAAAACTAAAAAATCCATTAAAAAAAATTAATTTTTGGGTAAAACCAGACTCAAGCCTAAAAACACATTGACCCACTAATTAAACATTTATCATTACAATTTTAATGATTTTGATGAAAATTAACTTAGTTGTTGTAATTTTAGTCTTTTAACATTTACTATTTTAGTGAACAATGACTTTAATTGATTTTCAATATTTCACTATTTGATTATTTTGATGCTAATATTATTTTATGTCATGCAACTTTAGTTTATTGTTAGTATTATATAATCATTTTTATCAGTTGATGTTATCATTTATTATTTTATGATGTTAAAAGATAATAAAAAATATGTTATCTATTTTTTTTAAAAAAGATAAAAATATTGAGTAATTTTTATGAAAAAAATATGATGACTCATCATTTAGTCATTTAATATTAATAAAATAGAAAAATTATTTGGGAAACCCACTACCCAATCCAAATCAACCCGGTAATTAGTGGGTTTGTCCAAACCGGCTCATTGGTGTAACGCGTGGTATTTTACCTCACTCAAACTGGAGTGTCCTATATGGATTAAGTATTGGGTTTGGTCAAACTCAACCCAAACTAGCCCACGTACATCCCTATATATCTTGAATGTTACTTTGTTATTGTTAAACATTTACAATGAGAATATTAAAATAGAAAAAATGAAACTCAAAGAAGCGTGGAAACAATCTCTATGATGAATTGTAAGTGCGGAAAAAAGTTTTTGTTCAATGTTGGTATCCTTACATAATCTCTTGCCTTATAACATGATAAATTATTTTTCTTATGTAACCATTAGAATTTTTTTATCATAAACAAATGCATGTAAAACCACAGAAAATATTCCACATACACATATGGGTATGCAACAAAACCTAACATTTGATTTTCATAAAGATTCAAAAGGATGACAATGCAGAAGCTGTTGAATTTTCCAACAAATTTGTATTTATATATTGAAAAGAAAATAATGAAAAATTAAAAAAAACCATTTTAATAAAACAAGATATATATATATATATATATATATATATATATATATATATATATATATATATATATATATATATATATATATATATATATATATATATATATATATATATATATATATATATATATATATATATATATATATATATATATATATATTTCACCTCGGGTAAATTAGTAATCGTGAGGAAAAATTGTGTGTTTTAAAGAAAATAAAAATGTTGTTGACAGGGATTGAACTAATGATTAGTAAAAATATTCCCCTTGATTATATGTTCAATTGAGGGGACAAGTTTCACACTTTGCATGACACATTTATTACCTCGCTCATAAAATTGATATAAAAACACTCTACCAACCGAGGGAAAATCACTTATTCGTAGTAGTAATTGAAGTAACAAGGTGAGACATTGTTTCATGATGTATTAGTGGCATATGTGTTGAATGATGATGCAGGGATTTGTTACACTATTATAGACCTTAGGATGATGTTAAAGTTTGTTGAGATATATAATTCATAATCATTTCCCTTTCACATTCCCATTGGTGAGATAACCTACACCCTAGATAATGTATATTGTGATATTCATCTTCTTATCAAAGGTCAATTATTGCATCATTCCATGATTCAAAGATTTAAAGCATTTGACTTAATGATTCATCATCACATAGGAGTTTATCATTATGAGGACCAAATCGAGATACATAAACACAAGGATAAGAAGCTTGATTTAGATGGTTTGAATAGACTTACATATGTCATTTGACTGACATTTTTACTCATCCCAACGATGGAACACATAGAGAGTATCACAAATCATGTATCATAAATATTTTGTCACCTCCCAAATCCATATTTTGACCTTCACCACGTAGTTCTATTGGGTGTTAGTGTGGTGGGAAGCTTTCTTCGCATCACCTCTTCATTCCGTTGGGGTTTCAAAACACATATCAATTTTTGGAATTATCATTGTCCTTCTTAGCATAAATTCGTCTCTTTCTGTTTGGATTTCTATATGGTTGCCCATCATATATCAGTTTTCAGCGCCATTGTTTTGTTCTCTCAACACATATCGTTTTTCAGCCACTGATCTATTTGCTCAAAAATCTGATTGGGTTTTCTTGTTGGGTGGCAGCTCCTTCTCCGATGGGTCTCTTAAACGACAATGGTTTAGCCATGATTACAAGTTTGAGTTTCTGGTGCAGAATTGGATCCTAATCTTTTGGTTCTCCAATTAGTTCAAATCTATTGAGATATATAGGTTTGGAGATTTAAGATTCGCCTCTTCTGTACTGGGCGCTGATGTATTATCTATAGCATTCATTGTGATTGATATCTGATGGATTTGATATTTGTATTATTATATTTGTTTAATGTTGGATTGTTTTTCTTGAAAGAGTCATCTTGTTTTCTAGTTTTTTCTAGAGGTTGTTGGTTCATGAATTAGTCCATGTTGGCAGTTGGTTCATTCACCGTCTTGAAAAGTGAGGACTCACACAAAACTCTTTTTTGCTATTTAGTTTTGCGCTCGTACGTGAGTTTGTTGGATTGTGTGTGTGTGTGTGTGTGTGTGTGTGTGTGTGTGTGTGTGTGTGTGTGTGTTTGATTGATTTAGTTTATTCTAAATCAATTTTGTTGTATTTGATCTACATGTATTTCCTTCTGAACTGATTTCATGGTTTAACTGGGTTTGATTTATATCCCTAGTATTTTGTATTTCCTTTATTTTCATTATTATATATATATTTGGTTTATTAAAAAACATTTTTGTATGGATAAGAGTGCAACATATGTTGATGTTGTATATGTGAAGTACTTCTTAGACATTGAGAATATTTTCAAATACAACCGAGGAGTTCCATGTCTAATTTACTTGTGTGTTTAGTTTGACAAAACAAGTAAGTTGACACTTGGTAGGAAACAACTATCTCTTTCACGTAAAATTAATATTTTATATAATTCATGTCTCTTTCACGTAATATTCACGTAAAATTAATATTTTATATCATTCATGCCTAATTTTGATATAATTCATAATACTTTCCATTTAACCTACTTTTTGGTTTGGATACTCTAGAATTTTCCTACTATTACTTTGTGGAAATTATTGATTATTACGATGAATATTTGTCACATGCCTGTTACATTTATCCAAAAAGAGGGCATACG
Source organism: Lathyrus sativus (assembly GCA_963859935.3). Taxonomy (NCBI): domain Eukaryota; kingdom Viridiplantae; phylum Streptophyta; class Magnoliopsida; order Fabales; family Fabaceae; genus Lathyrus; species Lathyrus sativus. The sequence continues at coordinate 878,221,779 of OZ012735.1, forward strand.
ACTACTGAGACGTATGTAATGTTAGTTGTAATTCAGATTCAGTTTATTTGCTTTTAATTTGGTTTACATTTAGCTTGGGCTTGTGTATATAAGCAAAAGCTTACTCTATTTGTAACAGAGTTTTTCCATTTTTTAAATGTTATGCATTTAAGAGTGAAAAGTTAGTTACAACAGATTCTCTCTTCCATCTTCTTCATCTTCAACCTTGTACTTCAACAATTAGTATCTAGAGCTTCAGTTCAAATTCAGAAACAGGAATCATGAGTGTGTGTGAGGCATGTGTGATTGATTCTTCTCATTCAATTCATAGTGAATTGAAGATCTAAATTGAAATAATTTCTTGATTATGAGGGATTAGGAAACACGAGTGCTTGTGAGATTTGAGTGAATTGGCCAAGAAGAGACCTGGTGGTGGTTATGAGAAGTCAGAAGCCTCCAACTCCAAAGAAAATAAACATCAGAAGGGAAAGAAGAAATTTGACAAGAAGAAGGTTCAATGATATTGTTGTAGGTTTTTCCATTTTGTTGTTGGTTGTTGATTAAATAAGGAAATGAAATCAGAAGAAGCAAATATAGCCAGAGGAGAGTCTGATGATGAACCTCATCTATTGGTGGCTTCTGAATCTGATAATGGATATTTGGTAGGCTGGTGGTATATGGATATTGGTTGCTCAAATCACCTAACTGGAAACAAACAATGGCTGATTATTTTGACTCTAGAAAGAGGACAAATATCTGATATGTTGATGATAAGAACCTTAATGCTGAAGGAATGGGAAATGTCAAATTCTGAGTGAAGAATGTAAAAATTATTCTGATCAAGGATATTTAGTATGTTCTTGAAATGAAGAGCAATCTGATGAGTGTATGTCATCTAATTGAGAAAGGTTGCTCAGTTACTATGAAGGACAATCTCTTGAAGTTGTATGATTCTGATCAGAAGCTGATTATGAAATCTGAACAGGGAAGCAACAAAACATTCAAAGTAAATATGGAAACAACTGAAACTAAATGCCTTAGTGCAGAAGGTGATAAAGGTGACAATAAGATCTGGCACAAGAGATTGAGGCATCTGAACCTCAGAAGCTTAGAGCATCTGAGTTATAAGAAGCTGGTACATGGCATTCCTATGATTGTGAAGCCTGATAAGTCATGTGAAATATGCATGAAAGGCAAGCAACCTAGATTTCCATTTGCATCAGAAGTGGCTCTAAGAGAAAACCATGCTTTGGGAGTAGTGCATTATGATGTATGTGGACCATTTGAAGTAACTTCACTTGGAGGAAACAAGTATTATGTGTCATTTTATGGATGAGTTCATAAGAATGACATGGGTAGCACTTGTCAAGTTTAAGCATGGGGTGTTTGCTGAGTTTTAGAAGTTCAAAGTGAAGGCTAAAAAATAGAGTGGTTAAAAGATGAAGATTCATCAGAGTTTAAAAGGTTCTATGAATAGAATGGAGTTGAACATGATGTGACTGCTCCATGTAATCCACAACACAATGGTATTGCTGAAATAGGAAGTAAGGATTTACTTGGTATGACAAGGAGCATGCTGAAGGAGAAAAAGCTCATTCACACCTCGTGGGGAGAAGTTGTTGCCATCGCAGCATATGTGTTTAATAGGTGTTCAACCAAGAAGCTAAAGGAAATTGTTCCTATTTAGAAGTGGACTGGAGACAAGCAAAGTGTGAGCCATCTGAAGGTGTTTGGTTTTGTTTGTTATAAACATGTTCTAGATGCTAAGAGAAAGAAGTTGAATGATAGAAGCAAAGTAATAATACTGATTGAGTACCACAGTACAGGTGCTTATAAGCTTTATTGTCTAATCACTAACAAGGTGGAATTCAACAAATATGTCATTGTGAAGAAAACAGAAGCATAGGATTCGAACAAGTCTCAATCCAACTTTGGTGCAGTGTTAACACCTAAGTTAACTTCTGAAGATATTTTAGACTCTGAAGGAGAATCTGCATATAAAGATGAGTCAGAGGTTGAAGGTGACTTTGATGATAAAGTTGAGTCTGAAGATGTGTCTAAAGAAGACTCTGAAGATGAATCTGATTCTGATATCATATTTTAATGATGATTCAGACTCTGGTGATAATCATGCCTCTGAAGGTGGTCCATCCTCTGAAGATAGTCCAGCCTCTGAAGGTAGTCCAGCATCCAATACTGTTCCAGCATATGAAGAAGATTCTTAACAAATCCATAGCCCACAAAGAATTAGACAAATACCAAGAAGATTTATAGAGTTTGACATGTTGTAAGATACTGGGATAGAATTTGAAGGGGAAGTTATTCAATGTGCCATGTTGGTAGACTCTGAACCAGACAGTACTGAAGAAGCTCTCAAGAAAAGAGTGTGGATAAAGGCCATAAAAGAAGAACTTGAGGCTATAGAAAGAAACAAAATTTGGGAGTTAACTGAGCTTCCAAAAAACAAGAAAGTCATCAATGTGAGATGGGTTTACAAGTTAAAGCTGAAGCCAGATGGATCAATTGGGAAACACAAAGCAAGATTAGTTGTAACACCCCGCTCTACCCCGTACGCGTATTATAAAACATATATGGAAATATTACATAAAAGTACATCAGAGTTCTCAAAACAAGTAGGATGTCACACTAAGTCACTTCATTTTTTGTAATTAAACCAATGATACCTAGCTTTCAATTAAACAGCGGAATAAAGTCAATTGTTTACACATAATCTCCACCACAAGGTGATCATACATCCTCAATCCAACAAATAAAAAATACGTAACAATTAATCAAGAAAATAAGAAAATATAACATAATCCCATCATCCCATGTTACGTATCAGAGTGAATCCTAGGACTAGATCAAATAGCAACACACTCCAAGCACTACTCATGTACCTGGTCATCTGCACTCCCCAATGAGCATAGACGCAACAAACAGAAAAGGGGGTGAGAACTACATTCAATAAATAAGCGGTGAAATACACATGCTAAGGAGTAGTTACACACCATACATATAATCATACACATACAACGCACATACACGTGTCAACTCAATCACTCGACATCAATAGCCCATTTCAAATATAAATATGCAATGCGACTCACTGACTCGACACAATGCATGTGGTACCAACACAATCACATACGGTTCACCCTAGAACCTGATTCCCGTTGGAATTCGGATAAGTCGTATACGTTCCTCTGAACTACAACTTATCTCCACAACGACTTCCACGTGAAGTCTGGATGAAACTAGGAACCCATCATGGATTCCTACCTAGCCCATCTCCACAAGACACATGACATGAAATGCATGACAACACAATTATGCAATATAATAATTCAAGCATAATTCACGATCATTAATGATCCACACGAGCCATCCGCTCACCGTAATCCTCTCGGGAATTGCCACAATCGTACAAGATTATCCAATTTCGACAATCATGGCTCATACTCATCAAAACACACCCATAAGGGCATACCCATATAATTCCACATTCTCGAGATTTAATTCATTACTAGTCTTCCTTGAGTTCATTTTAGTCCTATTAATCCTAGACTGTCCATACGCGTACAAACAAGGTCCATACGCGTATTGCCTGCTATCGTACGCGTATTGGGCCTCCCTTACACGTACAACCAGAGGCTTCTACCTCCCAAAACCCCATCAGAGTCACCCCTTACGCGTATGACTACCCCCATACGGGTATTGCCCATGCCCATACGCGTATCACCAGATGGCCGTGCTGGCACTAGGGACAGGGCACGTCTGTTACGCGTACAGCCCCTTGGGAAGTCTCCCATACGCGTATTGACACCTCCAATACGCGTATGACCAACAGATCTGTCAAAAAACTCAGATCTCATCATCTCCACGAGTTTCTACTCAAGATTCATCATTCTATCTTCCCATTCATCCTAAAAATCATATTTCTATCGATTTCATTCTTCTTATCATCTATTCTTTCAAGATTATATTTACTAGATCTAATTTCGATTACTGTTAAACCCTTAATTCTCAGATCTAACATCTATCATAATTTCACCACAGTGTTCATAACTTTTCACACGAATTTTAGATCAGTTCTAGATTTGTTCACCCAACACTAGATCAGAATATTCAACAATGATAGCAATTACAAGGAAAATCATATTGTTACAAAAATCAAACAATAAATAGGAACAAGCAGAATTCCTACGAGAGAAAGGACCTCTCACTACCCGTTCATGTTAAATCACCCATATTGAAACTCATTCTCCCCCCTTACCTTGGATTGAAGCTTTTTCCTTGACAATAATGGAGAATTGGTTCTTTTTGCCGTAGCTCTCCTTTCTCTGCCTTTTTCCTCTTTCACGTGTTAACTGACTAATTCTTCCACTAACCCTCTCTTAACCCCTTAGTCAGGTTTTAATTCATTTAATTTAATTACTAATAATAATAATAATATTAATAATAACAATAATAATAACCATAATCCTATTAATATCATTAATAATAAATAATAATATTAATAATCATAATGCTCTTAATCTTGCTATTAAATTATCCATTATTTTAGGTCCACGTTACCCCAACTAAAGTCAGCTCTCACTCTCGCCCATAGCCTCATACCCTTATCAAAGACATCACACTAATACACATCATAGAAAAATACATAAGCGACTAAATAGTTTAAATGGGGTGTTACAACTCTCCCCCACTCAAAATGTTTTCGTCCTCGAAAATGTACCTGCTGAGAACAATTTCGGATACGACTCTCGCATCTTGCTATCCAATTCCTAGGTCACACTTCCTCTAGAAGCTCCTCCTTAAGCTACTCTCACCAATGGGATATCTTTCCCTCTTAATTGTTTCATCTTGCGGTCTTCGATCCTCAACGGCATCGCCTCCACCGTAAGGTTATCTCGGACTTGCACTTCGTCTCTCTAAAGCACATGAGATGGATCAACAACATACTTCTGAAGTTGCGATACATGAAACACATCATGCAGATTCAAAAGTTCGGGTGGCAACGTCACTCTATAGGAAACTGCTCCAACCCTCTGTAGAATCTGATACGGTCCTATAAACTTAGGATCCAATTTCTTTGATTTCAGTGCACGACCAACACCGATCACCGGGTTGACTCTAAGAAATACATGGTCACCCTCACTGAATTCCAAGTCTTTCTTCCTATTATCATGGTAGCTTTTCTGCCTACTTTGGGCCGTCTTCTTTTTCTCTCTAATCATCTGGATTATCTCCGCAGTCTGTTACACAATCTCGGGTCCGAGTACCGTACTCTCGCCCGACTCATACCAACATTGAGGTGTCCTACACCTCCTACCATACAATGCTTCAAAATGTGTCATTCCAATACTAGAATGATGATTGTTGTTGTAAGTAAATTCAATCAGCGGTAAATAAGTACCCAAGCACCTCCTAGCTCGAGTATACAAGCTCTCAACAAATCTTCCAACGACTAAATAGTCCTCTCAGATTGACCATTGGTCTGCGAGTGATAAGCAGAACTCAATTTCAAACTGGAACCCAAAGTTTCTTGCAAGCTTTTCCAAAATCCAAAAGTAAACCTCGGGTCTCTGTCAGATACAATGCTCAACGGAACCCCGTGTAACTTCACTATCACTCTGATATAGTTTTCTGCTAACTTCGTCAAAGGAGAACTGATGTTGATCGGTATAAAATGCGTCGACTTTGTCAATCTATCCACAATTACCCAAATGGCGTCAAAACCTCTCCCCGTATTCGACAATCCAGTCACAAAATCCATTGCAATACTATCCCATTTCCACTCCGGTATTTCCATCAGTTGCATCAAAACACCGTCTAATCCCATTTTAGACGCATCGCAATATACCACAAAAGGATCATTCAGGTTTGGTAAGGTTAACACTGGTGCGGTAGTCAACCTTTTCTTCATTTCTCGGAAACTTTCTTCACACAAAATATCCCATACAAATGCCTGGCCTTTTCTAGTCAACTGGGTCAACGGAAGAGCCAGATTAGAAAACCCTTCGATGAACTTACAGTAATAGCCTGACAAGCCTAAGAAACTTCTAATCTTTGTCACTGACTTCGGAGCCTCCCACTAAAGCACAACACTCACTTTCGATGGATCCACTGATATGCCTCCTCCAGAAATAACATGTCCAAGAAAACTCACTTCGCTCAACCAAAACTCACACTTCGAAAGTTTTGCAAACAATTTATTATCCTTCAGCACTTGCAATGCAACCCTTAAATGCTCTACATGATCTGCTTCTGACTTGGAGTAAATCAAAATGTCATCAATGAAAACTACTACAAACTAGTCCAAATAAGCATGGAAGATATGATTCATGTACTCCATGAACACACCTGGTGCATTGGACACACCAAACGACATCACTGCATGTTCATAATGCCCATACCGAGTTCTGAAAGTTGTTTTCTGGATATCATCTTCTTTCACACGGATCTGATGATAGCCTGACGTCAAATCAATTTTACTGAACACACGAGCTCCCACGAGTTGATCCATCAGATCGTCGATTCTTGGAAGTGGATACTTATTCTTGATGGTTACTTTATTCAACTAGCGATAATTGATGCACAAGCGCATACTGCCATCTTTCTTCTTTACTAACAAAACCAGTGCTCCCCATGGCGACACACTGGGTCTGATAAACTTTTTGTCCAATAATTCTCCCAACTGAGATTTCAACTCTGCCAATTCTGACGCTGACATTCTATATGGTGCCATAGATATAGGTCTGGTACCAGGGACAAGATCAATCGTAAACTCTACTTCCCTCTCTAGAGGTAACTTTGCAACATCCTTTGGGAACAATTCAGGAAATTCCCTCACAACAGGTAATTCCTCAATCGACGCCTTACCCTCCATAGATAACAAAGCGAACACTGCAAATACTTTAGCTTCGTCTTCTACCAAGATTCTCAACTCCTTAGTAGATATAAGACTAGCCATTTCTTCTTCTTCGGGAGTCAGAAATAACAGCCTCTTCCTATAACAATCAATATACACATAGTTGCTCTCGAGCCAATTCATCCCTAAAATAACATCGAGCTCGCTGAGTGGTAGACAAATTAAGTCCACTCCAAAATCTTTACCAAAGATCAAGACAAGACAATTCAAACACACTAAAGATGTAGTGATTGATCCAATAGATTTAGTATCAATCACCATCCCTCTACTCAAAGTAGACGGAACAAGCCCCAGTCTCTTCACGCACTCCACAGAAATAAACGAGTGAGTTGCACCCATATCAATAATAGCAATCAAAGGAGTGTTAAAAATGTAACACATACCTCTGACCAAACGATCCCCACTGGTAGGCTGAGCTCCCACCAATGCAAACACCTTCCCACTAGTCTGAGACTTCTTCGGTTTCTGACAGTGGGTACTGATATGACCTTTCTCACCATAGTTGTAATAGGTTGGTATGTTGGTTCTACAATCTGTGACCACATGACCTGGCTTTCCACACTTAAAACACTTCTTCACCTCATTCTGGCATTCATTCGCACGGTGACCTGCGCCACCACATCTGAAACACTTGAGAGGATTAGAAGGATTTCCTCCCCCACTTGGTTTCTTCCCAGCAACATCTTTCTGCTTTCCTTTATCAGCCGAAGCACGGTAAGGTGTATCCTCATGTCTCCGCTTGCCCCTTCTGTCACTTAGATTCTTATAGTGAGCGATTCTAGCTTTGTTGTCTTCATCATAGATTCTACACATGTTCACCAGCTCAGGAAAGTACCTTATCTTCTGATAACCGACACCCAGTTTGATCTCAGGATGTGGCCTGTTCTCAAACTTGATGCACTTCGAACTCATAGTTGCATCAGTATTGTAATGAGGACAATACTTTACCAGCTCTTCGAACTTGACCGCATATTCTGCCACTGTCATGTTCCCCTGTTTCAACTCAATGAATTCAATTTCTTTCTTTCCGCGAACATCTTCCGGAAAATACTGTTCCAGAAAGTCTGCCCTGAACATTATCCAATTAACGGGACCCTCACCAGCTTCCAATCTCTGGTGGATGTTGTCCCACCAGTCCTCAGCCTCACTTTCCAGCATATGGGTACCAAAATGTACCTTCTGATCCTCAGAGCATCCCATGACTCTGAAGATATTCTCAATATCCTTCAGCCATTTCTGTGCTACATCTGGATCATGTCCGCCTTCTAACTTAGGTGGCTTGTTATTCTGGAACTTCTCCAAATTACGGAACTCTCCGTTTCCAGCACTTCGATTGATACTTGGACCCATGTTCTCCACTGCCTGCACAACAGCTTGTAACACATCAGCCATCACAACATCATTCCTTCCAGTCATACTGTTCAATATCCATGGAAACACAGGTTAGAAGAAACACACGACTATAGACATCCTATAGTCAGACTCTACTACAACACTGGCCGGACGGACCGACCTACTCTGATACCAATTATAACACCCCACTCGACCCCGTACGGGTATTATAAAACATATACGGAAATATTACATAAAAATACATCAGAGTTCTCAAAACAAGTAGGATGTCACACTAAGTCACTTCATTTTTCATAATTAAACCAATGATACCTAGCTTTCAATTAAACAGCGGAATAAAGTCAATTGTTTACACATAATCTCCACCACAAGGTGATCATACATCCTCAATCCAACAAACAAAAAATACGTAACAATTAATCAAGAAAATAAGAAAATGTAACATAATCTCGTCATCCCATGTTATGTATCAGAGCGACTCCAAGGACTCGATCAAATAACAACACACTCCAAGCACTACTCAGGTACCTGGTCATCTGCACTCCCCAAGAACACAGACGCAACAAACAGAAAAGGGGGTGAGAACTACATTCAATAAATAAGCAGTGAAATACACATGCTAAGGAGTAGTTACACACCACACATATAATCATACACATACAACGCACATACATGTGCCACCTCAATCACCCGGCATCAATAGCCCATTTCAAATATAAATATGCAATGCGACTCACTGACTCGACACAATGCATGTGGTACCAACACAATCACATACGGTTCACCCTAGAACCCGATTCCCGTCAAAATCCAGATAATTTGTATACGTTTCTCTGAACTACAACTTATCTCCACAACGACTTCCACATGATGTCTGGATGAAACTAGGCACCCATCATGGATTCCCACCTAGCCATCTCCATATGCATCATGACATGAAATGCATGACAACACAATTATGCAATATAATAATTCAAGCATAATTCGTGATCATTAATGATCCACACGAGCCATCCGCTCATCGTAATCCTCTTGGGAATTACCACAATCGCACAAGATTATCCAATTTCGACAATCATGGCTCGTACTCATCAAAACACACCCATAAGGGCACACCCATATAATTCCATATTCTCTAGATTTAATCATTTACTAGTCTTCCTTGAGTTCATTTTAGTCCTATTAATCCTACCGATTGAACGGAATTGCGTTCCAAGCGAACACTAGATAAAAATCACAAAAACTGGGGAAAGTCATCCCAGATTGTCCATGCGCGTACAAACAAGGTCCATATGCGTATTGGGCCTCCCTTACGCGTACGACCAGAGGCTTCTACCTCCCAAAACCCCATCAGAGTCACCCCTTACGTGTATGACTACCCTCATACGCGAATTGCCCAGGCCCAGACGCGTATCATACGCGTATCACCAGATGGTCGTGCTGGCACTGGGGACAGGGCACGTCTGCTACGCGTACAGCCCCTTGGGAAGTCTCCCATACGCGTATTGACACCTCCAATACGCGTATGACCAGCAGATCTGTCAAAAAACTCAGATCTCATCATCTCCACGAGTTTCTACTCAAGATTCATCATTTTATCTTCCCACTCATCCTAAAAATCATATTTCTATCGATTTCATTCTTTTTATGGTCTATTTTGTCAAGATTCTATTTACTAGATCTAATTTAGATTACTGTTAAACCCTTAATTCTCAGATCTAGCATCTATCATAATTTCACCACAGTGTTCATAACTTTTCACACGAATTTTAGATCAGTTCTAGATTTGTTCACCCAACACTAGATCAGAATATTCAACAATGACAGCAATTACAAGGAAAATCATATTGTTACAAAAGTCAAACAATAAACAGGAACAAGCAGAATTCCTACGAGAGAAAGGACCTCTCACTACCCGCTCATGTTAAATCACCCATATTGAAACCCATTCTCCCCCCTTACCTTGGATTGAAGCTTTTTCCTTGACAACAATGGAGAATTGGTTCTTTTTGCCCTAACTCTCCTTTCTCTGCCTTTTTCCTCTTTCACATGTTAACTGACTAATTCTTCCACTAACCTTTTCTTAACCCCTTAATCAGGTTTTAATTCATTTAATTTAATTACTAATAATAATAATAATAACAATAATAATAACCATAATCCTATTAATATCATTAATAATAAATAATAATATTAATAATCATCATGCTCTTAATCTTGCTATTAAATTACCCATTATTCTAGGTCCACATTACCCCAACTAAGGTCAGCTCTCACTCTCGCCCCTAGCCTCATACCCTTATCAAAGACATCACACCAATACACATCACAGAAAAACACAAAAGCAACTAAATAGTTTAAATGGGGTGTTACATTAGTAGCTAGAGGATTTCTACAGAAATCTGGATTAGATTACTTTGAAGTATTTGCGCCTGTAGCTAGGCATGAAACAATTAGATTGGTGATTGTTGTAGTTGCTAATAGGAGTTGGCCTCTGATGCATTTAGATGTGAAATCTGCATTTCTGAATGGTTCTTTAGAAGAGGAAGTTTATGTGTCACAAGCTCCTAGATTTGTGAAAAAGAATCAGGAAAGGCAGGTGTACAAGTTGTATAAAGTCTTGTATGGACTAAAACAATCTCCTAGAGCTTGGTATCTGAAAATTGATTTATTTTTCAAGCTTCAAGGATTCAGAAAATGTGAGATGGAATATGGTGTTTATGTTCATCATATATTGATAGCAAAATAATTATGGTGTATCTCTATGTTGATGACATATTGCTAACAGAGAGTTGTTCATATGAGATAGTCAAGTTCAAAAAGGTGCTGATGAATGATTTTAAGATGATTGATATAGGAAATATGGTATATTTTCTAGGGATGGAGATTCTGTAATCTGATAAGGGTATAATTTTGCATCAGCTGAAGTATGAACTTGAGCTTCTGAAGAGATTTGAGCTAATAAATTGCAAGTCTGAAATCACAAGCTAGATTATGATGTTGACTGTGATAATGTAGATGCTACAACTTTTGAACAGTTAGTAGGTTTATTATGATATCTATGTAACATCAGACCTGACATATGTTATGCAGTTGAAATGGTGAGTAGGTTTATGAATAAATCAAAGTGGTCAAATTATCAGGATATTAAGGTATACTAAGGGGACTCTAAAGTATGAAGTTTTGTTCCCTTCTAGTGTTGAATCTGATTCAAAGCTGATATGTTATTCAGACTCTGATTGATGTAGAGACAGAGTTAACAGAAGAAGTACTTCTGGATATTTCTTCAAGTATCTAGGAGGTCCTATTTCTTGGTGCTCCAAGAAGCAACCAATGGTTGCATTGTCAACCTGTGAATCTGAGTACATTGAAGGTACTTTGTCTGCGCGTTAAGCTATTTGGATTATTAACATATTGTTGGATCTGAAGATCAAGATGAGCAAGTCTCTGAGGTTGATTATTGACAACAAATCAGCTATAAGCCTTGCCAAGAATCTAGTACTGCATGGAAGGAGTAAGCACATTGACACAAAGTTTCATTCTTTGCGCAATCAGGTTTGGAATGGAGTACTTGAAGTTGTTCACTATAGCACTCAAAAGTAACTTGCAGATGTGTTGACCAAAGCAATCAAGATTGAACACTTTATCCATTTGAGGGATGGAATTGATGTTGTTGATTTTAATTAGTTGAATATAAATTAAGGGATGGTGTTAGTTGTAATTCATATTCAGTTTCATTCGTTTTTAATTTGGTTTGCATTTGAATTGCATTTAGCTTAGGTTTGTGTATATAAGCAAAAGCTTAGTCTGTTTGTAACAGAGTTTTTCCATTTTGTAATTGTTATGCATCTGAGAGTGAAACGTTAGTTACTACAGATTTTCTCTTTCATCTTCTTCATCTTCAACCTTGTGCTCTAACATGTAATGCTCTAGATTTTCCTCCAAAACATAACTAAGAAATAATTAAAAATATCGCTTTAAACAAAATTAAAAAGTTTTGAAATTAACAAAACTCAGTGACAATTCAAATTCATAAGCAGAAAATCACCACATTTTTAATTTATTCAAAGAAAAATGAATAAATAACTTAAAATATAATACAATCAATTTATAAATTATTGAAATATTTTCATTTTGAAAATCCCTTCTTTACGATCGTGCGACAATCAAAATAATTAGGAAAAAAATTAATTTCCAGTAATGAAAGCTTTATTTTAGAAAATAAATAAAAATATTCAAGCACCATTTTACATATTAAATACTATCCATCTTTGTGTACAAAAGTTCATAATTACTTCACTTTACTATATTTTTCCTATTAATGTACAAAGCAAAAATTAATCATCCAATTTGTAGCTATATATAGAGGCAGTAACTTAATTGTTGTTATTTGGTAGTCTTCATGATTTATTGGATGGATCAATGAACTATTCTTAAAACACAATTTGTGCTTAATTAGGAGCGACAAAATTTTTATAAGGTTATTTTCACCTAATTACTTTGATATATAAATTAATTAGTTCCATAATTTAATGAAAATAAATGCAATGACAGATAATATGTGTTTTGGCTAAACTAGTCATTGTGTAAACAAATGCATAGTTTTTTAATAATGATTTTTGTGCAAATTGAGAAGCAAAACATTGCATAATTTAAGGGTTTAGATTGTCATTTTATTTTTGTAACATAAAACAAATGGCGAAGCTAATAGAGAGTGCAAAATGGGCTATCTCATAGTAATTTAAATTTGTCAGAATTAAACTATAATAAAATAGTGTCTTATAAAATATATGTTAAGTTAAATCGCAATTAAATAAAATCTCTATTTATTTTAGCATAATTAAACTAAGGTTAATCTACCTATTATCTTAAAAATTTTGAATGCCTATGATAATCAAAAACTTTTATTCTTTAGGGTTATAATAGAATGATTAATGCTTTGAGTTCTAATTATAATTTATTTTTATAAACTATAATTTTAAAAAAATTATTAAAATATATCATGAATTTCAAAATTTTGAGACCCTATGATAATCAAAACTATTGATTCTTTAGGGTTATGATAGGATGATTAAGGCTTTGACTTCTAATTATTTTAATAATGTGTCATAAAACATGTCATAAAATTTATGATAAATAAATTTAAATAAGTCAATCTAATTTATATATATATATATATATATATATATATATATATATATATATATATATATATATATATATATATATATATATATATATATATATATATATATATATATATAGTATATATATATATATATATATATATATATATATATATATATATATATATATATATATATATATATATATATATATATATATATATATATATATTAAAGTTAAATCTTAAGCATTTTACAAATAAATAATAGATCTTAATCAAGACTAAAGTATATTATTTTAACATAATAATCTTTAAGTATATTCAAATATTGCTAACACTTTTATTCATATTAGCTTTTGAAGCTATTTATGATGGGATGGATTATGATATAGTTTAGTGCATGATTTGTGTTTATATTTTAATATCGTTATAGTGCTTGAGAGCTTGTTAAATGTAACCGTTTGTGTGACATTCACATACGTAGTGGTGGTTTGCATGAGTGTCATGTTCATGTGAAGCTATATGTGTACATACGTAAGAAATGTCATTAGTTTAGAACAAGGTGAAAATGAAATCTCTATGCTGATTGTCGCACAAAAATACTAAAAAAATATTATAATTTAAAACAATTATTTGTTGCAATATTGATTTTTAAAGATAGTTAATTAAATGGGTGGTATTTGAAAAATAAAAATCATGAGATCCAAAACTTGATAACTATTTAAATAAAATTTTAAAATTTTAAATTCAAACTTTAAAGAGAATGCAAGTTCGAGCTTATTACATCCTAAGAGATAACAAGAGATTCAATTCTAACTATTTCATTTTCATTTATGGTAATCAAATTCAACTCTAAGTTTATATACAACAAAAGAATGATGTAACTTTTAATCACAAAATATCCGAATTATAATCATCATTTTCATCATCATCTAAAACATCAAAGAAAGGATCCTTGAGCAATTCTTGAGCAGAAGGTCTAGCCCTTGGTTGAGCAAGACACTTTTCAATGAAAGCCTTAACCTCTGCATCTTTAATATTGTTTAAGGATTGTGGTCTCACACCTGAAGAAACCTTCTTGTATATCTTTTCAACACTGTCACATTCACTATATGGAATCTCTAGTGTCACCATCTCTAATTACTAACATTCCAAATGAGTATATGTCCACCATCTCTGTGTAGCTCTCTTCATATAATTTTGGTGCCATAAATTCTAGGGATGGAGATTCTGTAATCTGATAAGAGTATAATTTTGCATCAGCTGAAGTATGAACTTGAGCTTCTGAAGAGATTTGAGCTAATAAATTGCAAGTCTGAAATCACACCTGCTAAAATAAATCACAAGCTAGATTCTGATGTTGACTGTGATAATGTAGATGCTACAACTTTTGAACAGTTGGTAGGTTTATTATGATATCTATGTAACATCAGACCTGACATATGTTATGCAGTTGAAATGGTGAGTATGTTTATGAATAAACCAAAGTGACCACATTATCAGGATATTAAGGTATACTAAGGGGACTCTAAAGTATGAAGTTTTGTTCCCTTCTAGTGTTGAATCTGATTCAAAGCTGATATGTTATTCAGACTCTGATTGATGTAGAGACAGAGTTAATAGAAGAAGTACTTCTAGATATTTCTTCAAGTATCTAGGAGGTCCTATTTCTTGGTGCTCCAAGAAGCAACCAATGGTTGCATTGTCAACCTATGAATCTGAGTACATTGAAGGTGCTTTGTCTGCGCATTAAGCTATTTGGATTATTAACATATTGTTGGATCTGAAGATCAAGATGAGCAAGTCTCTGAGGTTGATTATTGATAAAAAAATCAATTATAAGCCTTGCCAAGAATATAGTATTGCATGGAAGGAGTAAGCACATTGACACAAAGTTTCATTTTTTGCGCAATCAGGTTTGGAATGGAGTACTTGAAGTTGTTCACTGTAGCACTCAAAAGTAACTTGCAGATGTGTTGACCAAAGCAATCAAGATTGAACATTTTATCCATTTGAGGGATGGAATTGATGTTGTTGATTTTAATTAGTTGAATATAAATTAAGGGATGGTGTTAGTTGTAATTCATATTCAGTTTCATTCGTTTTTAATTTGGTTTGCATTTGAATTGCATTTAGCTTAGGTTTGTGTATATAAGAAAAAGCTTAGTCTGTTTGTAAAAGAGTTTTTCCATTTTGTAATTGTTATGCATTTGAGAGTGAAACGTTAGTTACTACAGATTTTCTCTTTCATCTTCTTCATCTTCAACCTTGTGCTCTAACATGTAATGCTCTAGATTTTCCTCCAAAACATAACTAAGAAATAATTAAAAATATCACTTTAAACAAAATTAAAAAGTTTTGAAATTAACAAAACTCAGTGACAATTCAAATTCATAAGCAGAAAATCACCACATTTTTAATTTATTCAAAAAAAAAATGAATAAATAACTTAAAAATAATACAATCAATTTATAAATTATTGAAATATTTTCATTTTGAAAATCCCTTCTTTACGATCGTGCGACAATCAAAATAATTAGGAAAAAAATTAATTTCCATTAATGAAGGCTTTATTTTAGAAAATAAATAAAAATATTCAAGCACCATTTTACATATTAAATACTATCCATCTTTGTGTATAAAAGTTCATAATTACTTCACGTTACTATATTTTTCCTATTAATGTACAAAGCAAAAATTAATCATCCAATTTGTAGCTATATATAGAGGCAGTAACTTAATTCTTGTTATTTGGTAGTCTTCATGATTTATTGGATGGATCAATGAACTATTCTTAAAACACAATTTGTGCTTAATTAGGAGCGACAAAATTTTTATAAGGTTATTTTCACCTAATTACTTTGATATATAAATTAATTAGTTCCATAAACTAATGAAAATAAATGCAATGACAGATAATATGTGTTGTGGCTAAACTAGTCATTGTGTAAACAAATGCATAGTTTTTTAATAATAATTTTTGTGCAAATTGAGAAGCAAAACATTGCATAATTTAAGGGTTTAGATTGTCATTTTATTTTTGTAACATAAAACAAATGGCGAAGCTAATAGAGAGTGCAAAATATGCTATCTCATAGTAATTTAAATTTGTCAGAATTAAACTATAATAAAATAGTGTCTTATATAAAATATATGTTAAGTTAAATCGCAATTAAATAAAATCTCTATTTATTTTAGCATAATTAAACTAAGATTAATCTACCTATTATCTTAAAAAATTTGAATGCCTATGATAATCAAAAACTTTTATTCTTTAGGGTTATAATAGAATGATTAATGCTTTGAGTTCTAAATATAATTTATTTTTATAAACTATAATTTTAAAAACATTATTAAAAAATATCATAAATTTCAAAATTTTGAGACCCTATGATAATCAAAACTATTGATTCTTTAGGGTTATGATAGGATGATTAAGGCTTTGACTTCTAATTATTTTAATAATGTCTCATAAAACATGTCATAAAATTTATGATAAATAAATTTAAATAAGTCAATATAATTAATATATATATCTATATATATATATATATATATATATATATATATATATATATATATATATATATATATATATATATATATATATATATATATATATATATATATATATATATTAAAGTTAAATCTTAAGCATTTTACAAATAAATAATAGATCTTAATCAAGACTAAAGTATATTATTTTAACATAATAATCTTTAAGTATATTCAAATATTGCTAAGACTTTTATTCATATTAGCTTTTGAAGCTATTTATGATGGGATGGTGATCGGTGGATTTCAGTTGTGTTTTCAAACGCTGTTTGTGGTTAATGTCGCAATGTTTTTATCTACTTTTCGAAGCTTTAGTTGTTATTATCTGCATTACTCATAGTTGTGTGTCGTCGAGTCTTATTTTTAAGTTTATGTTGCTTTTGCCGCTGGTGCGTTTGATTTGGTTTCTTTTAGTGTGTTTTTGGCAGGAATGGATAGCACGACAATCGCACCGCATTCGGAGGCAAAGAAAAGTCGAAAAAGGGAAATCAGAGCTGCAACACGGGTACCCGTGTTGCACAACACGGCCCGTGTCATGAAGGACACGGTTGGCAGACACGGGTGGACCAAAGCAGAGGAAAAAAGAAGACTCAGACTTGCAACACGGGTGCCCGTGTCATGCAACACGGCCCGTGTTGCAGCCCTTGGAGAGGAGACACGCCCTGTAGAAGCCAGCAGCCTGACACGGCCACCCGTGTTGCACAACACGGCCCGTGTCAGGGCCACTGAAAGTGAAATTTCTCTGTTTTCTGATTTTTTGTTGTCAGACCTATTTCGAAGGGCATTTGAGACATTTCGCGATGTAATTTGAATTTAGATATAAGAGGCACATTTTAGAAAGTAGGGAACACTTTTTGAATTGATATTAGGATTGACAACTGAGAGGAGAGTTCGTCTGAGAAACAGAGGATCGATCAAAAGCGGAAGCAATTGATGATCCAAGGATTTCAACTTGCATTGTAATGATCTTTTCCTTTTCAATTCTAATTACTTTTATGTTTACCAAGAACATGAGCAGCTAAACCCCACGTTGTTAGGGGGTGGTTCTAAGTGCAATGTAATGACTTGTGTTTAATTATTCTATGAGAACTATGTTTTTACCTTGATATATTTTATTTTGCATTAATCGTAATCGTATTCATATTGGAAAGTAGAATTCGCATCGTGCTTAGGCTTTAGTCTGGAAAGTCAACCTGACACTTTTGCAAAATAGTATCACGGTCGATATTGCTTAGGAATGAGGATATCCCGTATCACGTATTTTATGGTCGAAACTATTGCTTGATGCTTTTCAGGGGCACTGAGGAATTAGTGTACAGGAAAATCATCAAAGGGTTTTCCTTAAGGAATTAAGGCAACTAAAGTGGCCAACTGATAAATTAAGGTTAATAACGAGGATAGTAGAATAATCATACATGGTCTTTACTCGCATCGACTCCACTCCCCTAACACTGTTCTTATATTGATTAATTAAGTCCGTATTTACTTATTATATTACTCTGCTACCAAACAAACCACTAGACCTTTTGTTCATTTGAATCCTGAAAATTCCGTTAATTACTATGCAGTCC
The DNA here is from genome assembly GCA_963859935.3 of Lathyrus sativus. Lineage (NCBI taxonomy): Eukaryota > Viridiplantae > Streptophyta > Magnoliopsida > Fabales > Fabaceae > Lathyrus > Lathyrus sativus. The sequence goes on from OZ012735.1 coordinate 878,240,299, forward strand.
TCGAGATCGATACTTGGGACTTTTCCCTTATTACTACAATTGGTAAAAATAGTACACTTGCTATTTTCCCGATCAAGTTTTTGGCGCCGTTGCCGGGGACTGCCAAATTAACATTGTTTTTAGAATCCAAAAGAAATTTTGTTGCTCTGCGACTAAAATTTTATTGTTTACTGCATAACTTTTATCCGCTTATTATCTAACGCTTGTCTAATTGTGTATGCGAGGTCAGGCCTCAGCTAAATATTCTTTTGATACAGAACCAGAACGAGCATTACACGAAAGACGGAGATTAGCTAAAGTTAAAAGACTGGAAGAAATAGAGGAAATTATATCTGTGCAGAGCGACTCCGAAGAGAGAGAGAGACAACACCTGAAACTGCTCAAATGGCTGGAAATCCACCTCAGCCTGAAAGACTGCTAGGAGACTATGGAGGGGCCAATGCTCAACCAAACCGGATGAACATTGTGAATCAACCGGTGAATGCTGCGCATTTTCAGCTACACCCTTCCACCATCCGTCAGTTGGAGAGCAAGCCGTTCGCTGGAAGAATCAACGAAGATGCAAATAAACATCTTCAGAGATTCCTCACAACCACCACCTCGCTGAAAATAGAAGGACATTCCGAAGAGGCCAAGAGATTAGTTATGTTCCCGTTCACACTCACTGATGATGCGGAAGAATGGTTTTACTCGCTTCCCGCTGGAAGTATCACAACATGGCAAGAGATGGAAACTGCATTCCTGAATGAGTATTTCCCTGCCTCAGTGTTCATCCGAAAAAGATACGACATTGTCAACTTCAAGCAAAAAGAAGGAGAATCTTTAGGGGATGCATATAAGCGGTTTAAGAGGTGTCTTACAGCATGTCCTACTCATAACATGGACGCCACAGAGCAGATGCAAAACTTTGTGAATGGATTACAACTCAAAACGAAACAGCTCATAGATACTGCTGTCGGTGGCTCAACCAACTTCTCAACGGCCACAGGTATCAGAAGGATCATAGAAGCAATCGCTGCAAACGAGCACCTTGAGTTGTATGATCGCACGGTTAACCAACCGGAAGGTAAGATTGATCTGAAGCTGGCAGACCAGGTTGTTAAAATGGAGGATCAGATCACTGCTGAGGTAGAGAGAAGGTTAAAGAAAATGAATGTTGAAACTCAGGTAGTGGCACAGGTTGAGCCAGTTCAAGCAGCACCTTGTGAAATATGCGGTGGGCCACACTTTACAATGCATTGTGTAGCAACTCAAGAGCAAGTGGAACAGATTAATATGTTGAGGCAGAACAATCCTTACGCCAACACATATAATCCTGGTTGGAAGAATCACCCAAACTTTTCATGGAAAGATCAACAAGGTAATGTGCAAAAACTTGTTCAAGGCCAACAACCGTATCAACCTCAGCCACAACAGTACCAGCAGACACCGTACCAACCTCAATATCAACCACAAGCGCCTCGAAAAGCTGATTGGGAAGTGGCCATTGAGAAAATGGCCGCCCAAAGTTCTCAATTTCAAGAAGAGACAAGGAGTAACTTCAGGAATGCTGGAGCATCCATAAAGAATCTTGAAGTACAAATGAGTCAAATTGCCCAACAGCTAGCAAGTTCACAAGCGTCGGGTACACTTCCAAGTGCCACAGTACCAAATCCGAAGGATCACCACCAAATTAAGGCGGTAGTAACAAGAAGTGGAAAAGCCAAGGAAGTAGGAGAAGAGGAAACGGAACTGAATGATCAGATGATTGAAGTGGAGCTGGAAATTAAAGAGAATGAAATAGTCGAGGAAGAAGTGGTGACACCGGTACCGGTAACTAAAGAAAAAGTGGTAGAACCGAAACCGGTGATCAAGCTGCCTACCCCTCAAGAAATAAGAAGAAAAGACAACAAGAGAAGAATTTCGAGAAGTTCCTGGAGCTGTTTAAAAAGTTGGAGCTGAACATTCTGTTGTTGGAGGCACTAGAACAAATGCCAACCTATGCAAAATTCATGAAGGACATCATTGCTAAGAAGCGGACGAGTGAGTCCGAACCTGTTATTCTAACAGAAACTTGTAGTGCTATTTTGCAGGGTCTGAAGATTCCGGTCAAGAAGAAAGACAGTGGAGCTGTTACTATTCCATGCACTATTGGCGATAGGTCATTCAACAGAGCTTTAATTGATTTAGGAGCAAGTATTAGCCTCATGCCCTTGTCCATCTACAAAAAATTGGATATTGGTGCGGTTCAAGACACTCGGATGACCCTCCAGTTTGTTGATCATTCAGTTAAGCGGCCATATGGAGTGGTTCAAGATGTACTAGTTAAGGTGGATAAATTTGTGTTTCCGGTTGATTTTGTGATCCTAGAGATGCCGGAAGATGAAGAAATGCCGTTAATTTTGGGCCGACCATTCTTGGAAACCGGGAGAGTCATGATAGATATGGAAGGCGGCACCCTGACCTTGAAAGTATATGACGAGGAGTTAAAAATTGATGTTAGTAATACCATGAAGCATAAACAGGATCGTGGCACCAGTAGCAACATCCAAGTGCTAGAACAGGTCGTAGAGAGCGAACATTTGGAGAGTGTGACCCAACTACCCCTGGAGAGAGTGCTAAGCATGTCAATCTTTAAGGAAGACAAAGAAGTAGATGAGTGATGACGAGAAAACGCATCGATTATATCGCTAGATTTCATTGACGTTTTATCGCGCATTCACCGTTTTAACGCTCGATTTCTCGAGTTTTTCTTACTATTTTGCAGGTACATCGTTATGTGAGGCCGAATCATGAATTAAGAAGAAAAGAACGAAAGAAACCACAAAAAATGAAGCAAGACAGAAGCCTGCAAAAAGTCTGCATAATTTGTTACGGCCACGGTCGTTACAAGGGTGTCACGACCGTGACACCTTACTTTGGGCCATCACGACCGTGAGGAAGCAGTCACGACCGTGACACTTGAAATCATCAAATAACGAGCGTGAAGACCTTGTCACGCCCGTGACAAGGATAAAACTTGGTTTTGACTCAGACTACGTCAAGCCACCACTGAAGACCACTCCTCCTAGTAATTCTCCTCAAGGCAGCACGTGAGGACGACTTCTCCCATTTTTGCTGCCACTTTCCAACATTTTCTCAACCACTTCAGCAAAGCCCAAGAAGCAAAGGACCAAGGATCCAGCCCAGTGAAGACTCTATAAATAGTACCAGCTCTGTGAACTCAGGGACAGACTTCATTATCCAAATTTCCTGCGGAAGCTCTGCCGAATTACCTTACCACCAGAATTATTATTCCAGCATTATTTTATTTCCTGTCTTATTTTATTTGTATCCAAACCAACCGTGTAACAATTTCCAACATTAGGGAATTGTTACACTTTTATTTGTTTCCAACCTTCAGCATTCGTTTTAATTTTTATTTCCGCCTACTCCAAGCCTTCCGGTCTGTGGAAGAAGGAGTCTACTCAGATATTTGTTAATCAGGTTTTTCAATTTATTGCACTTTAATTTATTTATAATGTCTATTTATTTTTCTGCCATTAGTAAGTTATTATTTAACTCTGTGTCTGATTCAACCTCGATGAGCAGCTAAAAACCTTAGGGCGGTATGTAGTTATAACAACTGAACTGGTGAAATATAACCATAGGCTAAAATAAATTAATCACTTAACATTTTGGCTGATACTTTTTAATAGAAATAGACCTTTTCGTTACGAGAGTAAGAAAAGAGTATTAGGTTAGGTCAAGACCACGAGAGTGTGAGATTTTAACCAGATAGCTAAAGTTAGGCATTTAAATTAAATACAGCGAGAGTGCTTTAAGATAAATTAGAATTATTTAGTTTCCAAAAATTATCTCTAAACACTTATGGGCTAGCGAGAGCAGGCATAGGGCTTTAGGGATAAGATCTGATATAAGACCACGAGAGTGTGAGTTGAGGGTATTTAAACTAGTAATCTCTACCGAATAGATTAGGTGAACCTCTTTATAAGCCTAGGTTAGATTGACCCACCTAAGTTAGTATAATTGCATACCGACCGTCTTAATATTACTTTATTAAAAACTTAAATTTAATTCCGCCTTCAATAGTCTTAGAAAACCAACAACAACCGTGACAACTATTCGCCTTAGCTAAACTAGAAGTTCATCTAGCACTAAGTAACGATAGAATCCCTGTGGATCGATAATCTTAAATATTACTTCGATAGGCTGTGCACTTGCAGTAAGATACCGCTAGACGCATAAGTAGACACGTCTTTAGCCCATCAAGTTTTTGGCGCCGTTGCCGGGGATTCCTTAATTTAGTTACTAGTGCACTTAGGTAGCATTGTCTAGACTAAGGTATCAACTATTTAATTTAATCTAATCTCTGAGTGTATGCCACGTACTCGCTCCAAAAGCGAAGACTTGCAACCTCTAATCCCTGAATCGGAACGCTTCTTACACGTAAGAAGACGTATACTCGATTTCGAAAATAATTCCAACATTCCAGATCTTCAATTAGATCCGCCTGAACCAGTCGTAAAATCAGAAAACGCAGGAATGGCTGAAGAACAAACTCATCCACTCAAGTATTACACTAATCCTTCGCAAGGTGAACCGCATTCAAGCATTGCAGCACCGGCTATCAACCGAAATGATTTCGAACTAAAACCATCATTCATATCAGCCGTGCAACAAAATCAATTCGCCGGAAATCCTACCGAGGATCCGAATCTTCATCTTTCGATCTTTGTGCAATATGCGGATACCGTAAAAGCCAATGGAGTTACCCAAGAAGCTATTAGACTACGTTTATTTCCTTTTTCGCTTCGAGACAGAGCAAGAGCATGGCTTCAATCTCTGCCTTCGAACTCAGTAACTACGTGGGAACAACTTAAGAGAGTTTTCTTGAATAGGTATTTTCCACCTAGCAAGACAGCTATGCTGAGAGCTCAGATCAACGGATTTAAGCAAAGAGAAAGTGAATCATTATTCGAAGCTTGGGAACGCTATAAGGATCTACTTAGGCTTTGTCCACATCATGGATTAGTAGAATGGATGGTCATCCATACCTTCTATAATGGACTCTTGTACAATACAAGAATGACAATTGACGCTGCCGCGGGTGGTGCATTGATGGACAAAGAATATAATGATGCCTATGCACTTATCGAAAGTATGGCTCAGAATCATTACCTTTGGGGAAGCGAGAGAGTCGCAACTGAGAAACCAACAAAGGGAGGTATGTACGAAGTAAGTAGTATGGACCAAGTCAATGCGAAGTTTGACCAACTAAGCCAAAAGATCGACAACTTGGCCATAACACCTGCAGCCACCGTGGCTGCAGTAACACCTAACTATGAGTTATGTGGAGTCCCGGGACACGAAGTCTCTGATTGTCAACTATTGGCAGGAACTCCCACTGATCAAGTGAATTATGCTCAAGGAAACCCTTACTCAAACACATACAACCCAGGTTGGAAGAATCATCCGAATTTCTCCTATAAGAATAACAATGCTTATTACGCACCAGGTCAAGCACCAGCTACATCACCAGGATATCAAAAGACTGCTCCTAACATCCCTAGAAAATCGAACCTTGAATTGATGATGGAGAGCTTCATAGCTAGCCAATCTCAGACAAACAAGGACTTCTTAAACCAAAACATTCACACTAGTGAGCAGATTAAACAATTAGTGAGCAAAGTAGATGCATTAGCTACCCATAACAAAATGCTTGAAACTCAGATTTCACAAGTAGCTCAACAACAAGCACCTACTGCTGCACCAGCTGGAGTATTCCCTGGACAACCTCAACCTAACCCGAAAGGACATGCCAACGCTGTAATATTAAGAAGTGGCAAGGAACTTGACGGACCTACCGATCCAAGACTTGACAATCCAGCCATGTACCAAAAACCGGATAAACCGACTGAAGTGGTGAATGATCCAGAAGAAAAGGAAGACGATAATCGAGAGGTAGTGGAGAAAGAACAACCTTATGTGCCTCCACCACCCTATAAACCACCAATTCCGTACCCTCAAAGATTAATAAGTTCCAAGACGACGGGTCAATTTAAGAAATTTGTCGAACTTCTGAAACAGTTGAATATTACTATTCCGTTTACAGAAGCAATTACCCAAATACCCTCGTATGCCAAGTTTTTAAAAGAGATCTTATCCAATAAGAAAAAGATAGAGGATAACGGAACAGTTACACTTACTGCCGAGTGTAGCGCCATAATTCAAAATAATATGCCTCCTAAGCTAAAAGATCCAGGAAGTTTCTCTATACCCTGTGTAATAGGAAAATTCGTCATTGACAAAGCTCTATGCGATTTAGGAGCCAGTATCAGTGTTATGCCCTTAACGATTTGCAAAAGGCTAGACATGGGAGACCTAAGACCAACTAAAATGTCTGTTCAACTAGCCGATCGCTCTGTTAAATATCCTGTAGGCATACTAGAAAATGTCCCAGTACGTATAGGACAATTCTACATTCCTACTGATTTTATAATCATGGACATCTCTGAAGACTCCACTACACCTATCATACTAGGAAGACCATTCTTAGCTACCGCCGGAGCTATAATAGACGTAAAAAGAGGAAAGCTAACCTTTGAAGTAGGTGAAGAGAAAGTCGAATTTGTTTTAACACAATTCTTACAATCACCAGCTATAGAGGATACATGCTATCTAATGGACGTAATTGACGAATGTGTAAGAGAAATGGAACTGGAAGAGACCACTTATTCTGAAATAATGAAAATTCAAATCCCTCCAATTCTCGAAGATGATAATTGGCAAAAACCGTATCAGGATGATAGTCTAAGCGAAAGTTTAGCACTTACACCGGATCCCATGCCAAGTAAAGATAAACCTACATTAGGATTAAAAACTTTACCTAATAACCTAAGGTACGAATTCTTAGACGTTGAATGTAAAAGACCAGTTATAGTAAATTCCAGTTTAGGAACTATAGAGACAAAGAAACTTTTAGATGTCTTGAAGAAATATCCAACTGCATTAGGATATAACATATCTGATCTCAAAGGAATATGTCCTTCAGTTTGCATGCATCGCATTCTGCTTGAAGAAGATTGCAGAACCTCCAGAGAATCTCAGAGAAGAATTAACCCAACCCTTAGCACTGTAGTAAAGGAAGAAGTCAAGAAATTATTAGATGCCGGGATAATATATCCAATCTCTGATAGTGAATGGGTTAGTCCAATACATGTAGTGCCAAAGAAAGGAGGTATCACTGTTGTGAAAAACGCTCAAGGCGAATCGATATCGCAAAGAGTAGTGACGGGATATAGAGTGTGCATAGATTATCGTAAACTAAACAAAGCCACTCGAAAAGATCATTTCCCACTACCTTTTATAGATCAAATGTTAGAACGATTAGCCAAGCATTCTTACTTCTGTTATCTTGACGGTTACTCAGGATTTTTCCAAATCCCTATCCATCCTGATGATCAAGAGAAGACTACATTCACATGTCCTTATGGAACATTCGCTTATAGGCGAATGCCCTTTGGATTGTGCAACGCTCCTGCAACCTTTCAAAGATGTATGATGTCAATCTTCGCAGATTTTATAGACAACATCATGGAAGTGTTCATGGACGACTTCTCTGTATGCGGGCAAAGTTTTGAAGGATGCTTATCGAACTTAGAAATGGTATTAGAGAGATGTGTAAAAGTGAATCTCGTGCTTAACTGGGAGAAATGTCATTTTATGGTCAACGAAGGAATAGTATTAGGTCATGTAATATCAGATAAGGGAATTGAAGTTGATAAGGCTAAGATTGAAGTAATAAAAGATCTTCAACCTCCTAAAACCGTTCGAGAAATACGAAGCTTTTTAGGACACGCCGGTTTTTACCGACGATTCATCAAAGATTTCTCGAAAATTACTAAACCTCTTACTGGTTTATTAATGAAAGACGCTGAGTTCATATTCAATGAAGATTGTCTTAAAGCATTCGAAACTCTAAAAACAGCCCTCATCACCGCACCAATCATGCAACCCCCTGACTGGAGATTACCTTTCGAAATCATGTGCGATGCGAGTGACTATGCTGTAGGCGCCGTCCTGGGTCAGAGAAAAGAAAAGAAACTCCATGCGATTTACTATGCCAGTAGAACCTTGGATTCTGCCCAGATGAACTACGCCACTACAGAAAAAGAATTGCTAGCAGTTGTCTTTGCGCTTGACAAATTCCGCTCTTACCTAGTCGGAGCGAAAATAATCATTTACACAGACCATGCTGCTATCCGATATCTATTAACTAAGAAAGATGCTAAACCAAGACTCTTAAGATGGATTTTACTCCTACAAGAGTTTGATCTAGAAATAAAAGACAAAAAAGGTACTGAAAACGTCGTAGCGGACCATTTATCTAGAATAGAAGGTATTAAACCCGAACAAGTGCCGATTAACGATGATTTTCCGTATGAACAGCTGATAGCACAAATCAGAAGCAACCTAGCGCAGTTAGATATAAATGAACCAGAACCCGTGGAACCAATACAGACAACTGTAGGACTGCCATGGTACGCTGACATTGTCAACTACCTAGCCGCAGGAGCTCTTCCACCCGATCTAACCTATCAGCAGAAAAAGAAGTTCTTTCATAACCTGAAACAGTACTATTGGGATGAACCATTACTGTTCAAAAGAGGACCAGATGGAATCTTTCTCCGATGTATTCCCGAAGAAGAAATAGAAGATGTCATTGCCCAATGTCATTCATCTCCTTATGGTGGACATGCGAGCACTTCCAAGACCTGTGCAAAAATCTTGCAAGCCGGCTTATACTGGCCTAATCTATGGAAGGATGTCCACATCGCTGTTATAAGTTGCGATCGGTGCCAACGCACTGGCAATATTTCAAGAAGAGATGAAATGCCCCAAAAGGGAATTTTAGAAGTAGAAATCTTCGACGTCTGGGGAATAGATTTCATGGGACCATTCCCATCATCTTTCGGTAATAATTACATACTCGTAGCTGTTGATTATGTCTCGAAATGGATTGAAGCCATAGCTTCTCCTACAAACGATACACGAGTAGTAATAAAGCTTTTCAAAAACATAATCTTTCCCAGATTTGGTGTACCTCGACTCGTCATAAGTGACGGTGGCTCGCACTTCATTTCAAAAATCTTTGACAAATTACTATCTAAGTATGGAGTGAGACACCGTGTGGCTACACCATATCACCCACAAACAAGTGGACAGGTCGAAGTCTCAAACCGAGAGATTAAACAAATCTTAGAAAAGACTGTCGCCATATCTCGGAAAGATTGGTCATCTAAACTTAATGAAGCTCTATGGGCTTATAGGACCGCTTACAAGACTCCCATAGGTACTACACCTTTCAAACTAGTTTATGGAAAATCTTGTCACCTCCCAGTAGAACTAGAACACAAAGCTTATTGGGCGATCAGAACTCTCAATATGAACTATAATTCTGCGGGAGAAAAGCGAATCCTAGACATTAACGAATTAGAAGAATTAAGGTTAGATGCATATGAAAATGCTAAGATATATAAAGAAAGAACTAAGCAATGGCATGATAAACGCCTATCCAGGAAAGAATTCAGTGTGGGAAACGTCGTACTCCTCTTTAATTCAAGACTTAGGCTCTTTCCTGGAAAATTAAAGTCTAGATGGTCAGGACCCTTTGATATAACTAAAGTATTCCCAAGTGGAGCAATAGAAATTAAGGGTAAGGATAGTGAACCATTCATAGTAAACGGACAACGTCTGAAACACTATCATAAAGTTAAAAATAGAGGTTATGCGAATAATCTAAAGCTTTTAGAATTGTCCACTAATCCCTCTGATTAATCTAGACCAAGGCATTACGTCAGGCTTTTGACAATAAAAACAGCGCTTAGTGGGAGGCAACCCATTTACGTATTTTAACTATCCTTTTCTTTTTTGAGCATTTTTAATTATCGTTATTACTATTTGTTTAAATTGTTTTGTTAGTTTTATTTTACATTACTATTATCGCCATTACATTTTAGCATTTCATTTTCTTATTTTTATCCTAAATCACTTTTTACAGATTTTCTAAAGTCTTTTCCACTGATTTGTTTCCACCGTATTTTCACTGACCATGGCTAACCAACCAATTAACTATATGGAAACCAAATTTAGAGGTAGGAACCAAAGAATAAAGTTCGAAGAGTTATCACAGAGGCAAATGGATTTGACCCTGTACCCAAATGATAGGACTATGGAAACCTTAGGTATACATGATAGTGTCATGTACTTGTTCAACCGACTCGGATGGGAGAATGCGATGATCCAACACAAGTTTGCGACTTACCGTGAGCTCACCCTTGAGTTCCTTAGTTCCCTACTTTACCTACCTGAGCGCGGTTTTGGGTCTAGGAAAGGATTCATTAGTTTCCGCCTATTTGGAATAGAATACGACTTTAACCATAAAGAACTAGCTGACCTGTTAGGATTCCCTAGTGGACCTTTTGCCTATACTACCACACAGGTAGAATTGATGGATGTGGAGCTAGATTTCTTTTGGGGAACTCTGACCGGAAACTACCACCCTGAACCAAATGACATGAACAATGATGAGATCCATAATCCTGCCCTCCGTTACTTCCACAAATTCCTCGCCCATACCTTCTTTGGAAAAGAAGAAAACATTACCGGAGTCTCTAAGGATGAATTATTTATTATGTCATGTTTCAATACTGGACAGTGTGTTAATGGTGTACCTTTCATGATGCAAACCTTCACCCGCATCCAAGAAGAACCTGAATTACCTATAGTGGTAGGAGGTCTTGTAACCATGATTGCTGATGCCTTAGGACTTAGGTACCAACTGGACAGGTGCACCCGTCTGGGAACCATACGCCTAATGAATCTTAAATTCTGCTTCAATAGACATATCATAAGGAATTTAGGACGCCCACCTTTTGAGTACCTGGTCCGGAACGAAGTAGTCACCCTGTTCACATTGCCCGATCATGCTAAAGTAAGTGTTCATAATAAGGATAATTGGCTTTATGAGTTAAACCCACCTGATTATCCAGCCACTCCTGAAACACCTCAGTCTCACAGGATAACAGATGATATAATGACCGCTGTTGAAACTGACCCCGAGACACCTCCTGGATACCATGACACTGACCCAACTGACAAAGTTCATGAAACCCCTGGAGCGAATCACGGAGAGTACGCTAACAACTTACAGAACATCATGCACACTCTCAATGCCTATCAAACTGACATTAATCTATTCAGAGAAGACATTAAGAGTATGCGATTGGACATCGTGGGATTGACTGACATGGCCTGCGAACAATTCTATCATTTGGACTCCGCCATCGAAGACCTGAAGAAACGCCTTTGAACCGGCTATTAGTGATTTAGTTTATTAATTTTTTCTCATTATTTTTTCTCATTATTTTCATTTCCAGTTAAATTTATCTTTCGCAACGATTTCATAACATAATTTGAGTTTATGTAATTTCAATTTTTCCTTATGCCATGCACCTTTTATTTCAATTATTTCTTCATTTGTAGCAGCTTATATAATTTTTCTACTTTTTCTATACACTGTGTGACCATATACTGTATGACTACATTATTTTATCTTAGGTTCGTATACTACTGTGTTGCAAATGATATATAATATGGTGTGCGTTAATATAAGTGCTACTAAATAAAATAAATTATTATTAATTTATAAATAACGTGAGACAATGTTCTTTTCTGGGAATTATTCAGCACAACACACCCTCACGGTCGTCACACCCCACTTACGATCGTGACGTGCTCATTTAGCGTGTCACGACCGTCACGCCTATGTCACGACCGTGACGACCTCTATTACAGAGATCGTGAGAAACAGAACTGTTTCTCATCGTGTCCACTCTTCTTCTCCATCCATAACCTACCCAAAACATTACCCACTCATTCCAAAACCGCCATAACCTCTCCACTACCCCATTAATCCACCATTACCATCAACCATTTCATTTCAACTGTCCCGTATTTAACCCGAACATCAATCTCCCTCATTCTACCACTATCCTCCCAAAACCTCACAAAATCCTTCCACCCTCACTCTTCACTCTTGCATGTTATGGATTCCATCATTTTCAGAGAAGGAGAAGCCGGAGTAACCCAGAGAGACCGTTTCATCCGCTTCCAGAACCGCGGTCTGCAACCTACCCGGTACATTGCCACTGACTGTCTGCAAGAACTCGGTATGCTGTCCAGCGTTCAAAGCCTACTGCAAAAGGTCGGTCTGTGGGACCTCTGTCGTCAGCCTCAGCCTACTTTCGAACTTCTGACGCTGGAGTTCCTCAGCTCTTACAGTTACATCACCTCTTCCGGTTCTCAGAGTCAGCTTACCGGCGTCGTAACATTCAGAATGCACGGCCGGGAGTTCAACCTCACACAAACCAGGATCGCCGAGCTGTTAGGTTTCGATCACGGCACCGAAGCCCACCGTCGCGTGCCCGACAATTTCAGTGAACAAGCATTCACTCTGTGGCACGACCTTACCAACACCCGTGCGACCACCTTCCAGAGCCTCAACGCCACACACATCCACAACCCGGCTATCCGCTACTTTCACCGGGTCATCTGCAACACAATCTTTGCTAGAGAGAGCAACCACAAGCTCAACTCCAAGGAACTTCTGTTCTTATACTGTGCCCTTCATGACGAGCCAATCAACGCAGCCCCCTTTATGCTCTACCACATCCAGGCCATTGCGCACCGAGGCTCCTCCCCATTCTTCATTGGCGGCATTGTCACCACCCTCGCCATTCAGTTGGGGCTTGGTGACGCGCTCGCTAATCAGCCGCACCTCGCCGCCGATTTCCTGACCATGAGCTACTGCCGGTCCGCCCACCTGATCGCGCAGCGAGAGGATGGCAGGTACAGCCTTGTTGTCAATGGCACCGTTTTCCACCACATCACTCTGCCGTCCCGCACACGCATCGACCCATCCAACCGAGCCAACTGGCTCTTTGTTTTACCAGCTGCGGCCGATCACGTCCCGGTTCATGATGAGCAGGCAGACGCTCCAGAGGACGAGATGCAGGACGCTATAGATGCAGCTGAGCATGCCCAGGACATCCCAGAGACATCTACCCGGCAGCCACCTGCTCCCGCCGTCACACTTGAGGAGGTCCTACTTGCGATTCATCAGCAGAACCTGATGAACGCCGCACTGGAGCGTAGGCAGAAGGCACAGTATGACGCTCTGCTCGGCACCATTGCTGCCAACCAGGAGGCCACTAATGAGCGGTTTGGAGAACTTTTCGGCGAGCTCGAGGCGCTCCGCATCAGCATTACTGCTACCTCCGGCACCGGCTCTGATCCCGACGCGACTCCCTCCAGACGCCGCTCTCGCACCAGAGGCCGAGCCCGCGGTCCTCAGCAGCAGTAGTTTACTCTTATGTTGTTTTTCATTTTTTTTTCTTGTACTGTATTTGTACCGCAATTATATCACAACATTGAGGACAATGTCCGATATCGTGTGGGAGAGGTACTTTTCATTTCAGTGTACTTTCAATTCCGTTGTATTCCTTTTAGCAAATCAATGAAATGAGCAAATCTGTGCGTTATTTTCTTTAGTATCGAGCTTTCCCCGATTATTAAGCCATACCAGAAAAATCTTTAACTACTCGCATTACCCGACTTACCACCGAATGGTTCGTAATTACGAAGCCGGGAACGATTAAACAAGACCAATACAATCTTGACATCTTCGACCCCCTGCTTAAGAAATTCCATCCCAATCACCATTGCAAGTGCACCTTTAGTTTCAGTTCAAAAGTAACCCCCAGTAGTTTATACTAGCAGTCAGCACCGTCTGAACACAAACCACGTGGGGAGCCGATGAATATAAGCGTTTGATGCCTAATCAATAATGATCCTTCGTATCTCAATGCAAAATGAAAAGAGATTGCACCAAAGTACACGGTCGCAGATAAGAAACGAGAAATATGAGAAGGACTCCGTTTCGGGTTGGTTCAGAGGTACTGGTTCTGAACTCGGTAGGGCGTGCTACGGCTCGATCCCCCACAACCTCCGAATCGGATAAAACATGAAGGGTTACCACACTCGTGTACCAGACCCCGTGCTAAAAAAAAGGATCAAAATCGCTAACCGGCTACTCCACTACGTGCGTGCGAAGGCAAAGGGCTTAATGTGACTGCGCTAGAACGAAACCGGGTGAAATAAGATCGAAAAACTCTAGGTGAAATCGTAATGTGATTGCCGATTGTTTCGCTTGACGGGAAGTCGACGACATAGCTTGTTGCTTGTGTCATTAGTGTATCGGTAGTGTTCTATCAAAGTACCGGACTATCCGACAAAACGATCCACCGGACGGTTTGTTATGAGTATGCGCGAATAAAATCTTGTCCGCCGATTTTCAACCGACTATTTGCTTGAGGACAAGCAAAGGTTTAAGTTTGGGGAAGCTTGATGACGAGAAAACGCATTGATTATATCGCTAGATTTCATTGACGTTTTATCGCGCATTCACCGTTTTAACGCTCGATTTCTCGAGTTTTTCTTACTATTTTGCAGGTACATCGTTATGTGAGGCCGAATCATGAATTAAGAAGAAAAGAACGAAAGAAACCACAAAAAATGAAGCAAGACAGAAGCCTGCAAAAAGTCTGCATAATTTGTTACGGCCACGGTCGTTACAAGGGTGTCACGACCGTGACACCTTACTTTGGGCCATCACGACCGTGAGGAAGCAGTCACGACCGTGACACTTGAAATCATCAAATAACGAGCGTGAAGACCTTGTCACGCCCGTGACAAGGATAAAACTTGGTTTTGACTCAGACTACGTCAAGCCACCACTGAAGACCACTCCTCCTAGTAATTCTCCTCAAGGCAGCACGTGAGGACGACTTCTCCCATTTTTGCTGCCACTTTCCAACATTTTCTCAACCACTTCAGCAAAGCCCAAGAAGCAAAGGACCAAGGATCCAGCCCAGTGAAGACTCTATAAATAGTACCAGCTCTGTGAACTCAGGGACAGACTTCATTATCCAAATTTCCTGCGGAAGCTCTGCCGAATTACCTTACCACCAGAATTATTATTCCAGCATTATTTTATTTCCTGTCTTATTTTATTTGTATCCAAACCAACCGTGTAACAATTTCCAACATTAGGGAATTGTTACACTTTTATTTGTTTCCAACCTTCAGCATTCGTTTTAATTTTTATTTCCGCCTACTCCAAGCCTTTCGGTCTGTGGAAGAAGGAGTCTACTCAGATATTTGTTAATCAGGTTTTTCAATTTATTGCACTTTAATTTATTTATAATGTCTATTTATTTTTCTGCCATTAGTAAGTTATTATTTAACTCTGTGTCTGATTCAACCTCGATGAGCAGCTAAAAACCTTAGGGCGGTATGTAGTTATAACAACTGAACTGGTGAAATATAACCATAGGCTAAAATAAATTAATCACTTAACATTTTGGCTGATACTTTTTAATAGAAATAGACCTTTTCGTTACGAGAGTAAGAAAAGAGTATTAGGTTAGGTCAAGACCACGAGAGTGTGAGATTTTAACCAGATAGCTAAAGTTAGGCATTTAAATTAAATACAGCGAGAGCGCTTTAAGATAAATTAGAATTATTTAGTTTCTAAAAATTATCTCTAAACACTTATGGGCTAGCGAGAGCAGGCATAGGGCTTTAGGGATAAGATCTGATATAAGACCACGAGAGTGTGAGTTGAGGGTATTTAAACTAGTAATCTCTACCGAATAGATTAGGTGAACCTCTTTATAAGCCTAGGTTAGATTGACCCACCTAAGTTAGTATAATTGCATACTGACCGTCTTAATATTACTTTATTAAAAACTTAAATTTAATTCCGCCTTCAATAGTCTTAGAAAACCAACAACAACCGTGACAACTATTCGCCTTAGCTAAACTAGAAGTTCATCTAGCACTAAGTAACGATAGAATCCCTGTGGATCGATAATCTTAAATATTACTTCGATAGGCTGTGCACTTGCAGTAAGATACCGCTAGACGCATAAGTAGACACGTCTTTAGCCCATCAATGAGAATGACAGAGAGGTAGTCAAAATGTTGGACACTTGACCATTCCAAAGGGGATCCCGACCACACCGATGGGAGGACTTACGGCAACCTATAGCGCTGGAGGGTAATGACGAAAAACCTAAAGGTTTGGAATTGAAACAACTGCCGGAAAATCTCAAATATGTTTTTCTAGACACCGAGGAAAAGTGTCCAGCCATTATCAGCTCTAGTTTGAAAAGTGTCCAAGAGAAACAACTGATTGGAGTTCTTAAAAAATTTAAGAGTGCTATTGGTTGGAAAATCGAATACTTAAAGGGTATAAGTCCTACAGTTTGCATGCACAAAATCCTTATGGAGAAGGACCATAAACCGGTTGTGCAGCCCCAGCGAAGACTGAACCCCGTTATGAAGGAGGTCGTAAGAAAGGAAGTGGTGAAATTATTGGATGCTGGGCTTATCTATCCTATATCAGACAGTTCATGGGTGAGCCCTGTTCACGTGGTGCCTAAGAAAGGAGGTACAACTGTGGTGACTAATGACAAGAATGAGTTGATTCCTACGCGTACCGTCACTGGTTGGAGGGTATGCATTGATTATAGGAGACTTAATTTAGCCACCAGAAAAGATCATTTTCCGTTGCCCTTTATTGATCAAATGTTAGAAAGATTGGCTGGTCACGATTACTATTGCTTTCTAGATGGATACTCCGGATACAACCAAATCGCGGTTGCGCCGGAGGATCAAGAGAAGACAGCTTTCACATGCCCGTACGGAGTTTTTGCTTATAGGAGGATGCCATTCGGGTTATGTAATGCTCCAGCCACATTTCAAAGATGCATGACTTCCATTTTTGCGGATATGCTCGAGAAACATATGGAAGTCTTCATGGATGATTTTTCGGTTTTCGGGTCATCATTTGATGATTGTTTAACTAACCTGTCACTTGTTTTGCAGAGATGTCAGGAAAGTAACTTGATCCTGAATTGGGAAAAATGTCATTTCATGGTGAGAGAGGGCATCGTCCTTGTTCACAAAATATCACACAAAGGGATCGAGGTTGATCAAGCAAAAGTGGAAGTAATATCCAAGTTACCACCACCCGTAAACGAGAAAGGTATCTAAAGCTTCTTGGGTCACGCAGGGTTCTACCGCAGGTTCATAAGAGACTTCTCCAAGATAGCTAAACCGTTGACGTCCTTGTTAGTCAAGGAAACGGCGTTTGTGTTCAATAAGGAATGTGCTGATGCATTCGAGAACCTGAAAAATAAGTTGGTGTCAGCACCAATTGTGATAGCCCCAGACTGGTCGCTGCCGTTTGAGATCATGTGTGACGCCAGTGACATCGCAGTAGGGGCTGTATTGGGGCAGCGGAAAGAGAAGCTTTTGCATGTTATTTACTATGCGAGTCACGTTTTGAACCCGGCACAGATGAATTACGCAACTACCGAGAAGGAGTTGCTAGCGGTGGTGTATGCCTTTGACAAATTTAGGCAATATCTGTTGGGTTCTAAAGTGATTGTTTATACTGACCATGCTGCGTTAAAATATCTTTTTGCTAAACAGGAGTCGAAGCCCAGGCTGCTGAGATGGATCCTTCTTCTCCAAGAATTCGATGTGGAGATTCGGGATAAGAGAGGATGTGAAAATATTGTGGCTGATCACCTCTCGCGAATGTCACCAATTGAAGAGAACAAGGAAAAGCGCCCGATAAAGGATGAGTTTGCTGATGAACACATCCTAGTTATTCATGGCGTTCCTTGGTTTGCGGATTACGCCAACTATTTAGTCGGGGGTCTCATACCCGACGATTTTGATTCTAACAGACGGAAAAAGTTTGTTCATGACTGCAGGTTCTACTTATGGGATGATCCGTTTCTTTACAAGAAAGGGGTGGATGGACTGATCAGACGATACGTTCCGGAAAACGAGCAAAGGAAGGTGCTCAAAGCATGTCATAATTCAGATTATGGAGGGCATTTCAGTGGCGACCGCACCGCAGCCAAAGTCCTCCAATCAGGGTTGTATTGGCCGTCTTTGTTCAAGGATGCCCAGAACGTAGTTAAGGAATGCGACAGATGTCAACGGACTGGAAATATCTCGAAAAGAAACCAGATGCCGCAGAATTCCATGTTAGAAGTAGAGTTGTTTGATGTTTGGGGGATTGATTTTATGGGACCATTCCCACCATCATTTGGAAAACACTATATACTGGTAGCAGTTGACTATGTTTCAAAATGGGTAGAAGCAGTGGCACTACCAACAAATGATGCTAAAGTAGTGGTCAGATTTCTGAAGGAGAACATATTTTTGCGGTTTGGAGTACCAAGGGCCCTTATAAGTGATGAAGGAACTCACTTCCTAAATCATCTCATGGAAAAGCTACTCCTTAAGTATAATGTGAAGCACAAAATATCTACTCCGTACCATCCTCAAACCAACGGGCAAGCCGAGGTGTCAAATCGACAACTCAAACAGATATTGGAGAAAACAGTGCGTGCATCTCGTAAGGACTGGGCAGTAAAGCTGGACGACGCTCTCTGGGCGTATCGCACTGCATACAAAACACCCATTGGTATGTCCCCTTACCAACTGGTCTATGGTAAAGCTTGCCATCTGCCTCTAGAGTTAGAACACAAGGCATTATGGGCATCAAAAGTTCTTAACCTAGACCTCACCAGAGCAGGAGAGTCCAGAACCCTCCAACTCCATGAGCTAGAGGAATTCAGGAACCGGGCATATGAGAATGCAAAAATGTACAAGGATCAAGCAAAGAAATGGCATGATCGACGTATTCAGAAGAAAGAATTTCGGGAAGGACAATTAGTATTGTTGTACAACTCCCGACTGAAACTATTTCCGGGAAAGCTTAAAATCAAAATGGTCGGGACCATTTGTAGTACATAAAACGTTTCCGCACGGAGCAGTCGAGCTGAAAAATCCAGCAAATGGAGACATTTTTAAAGTAAATGGTCAGCGTCTGAAACCTTACTACGAGGGATAGCAGAAGGATCGCAACGATGTCGTTCATCTCACATGATACGATGACGGACCGTCGAGCCAAGCGATGTAAAACGAAGCGCTTCGTGGGAGGCAACCCACGTATTTCACATTCACGCTTTCATTTTGTTTTTGTTTTAACAGGTTTTGATCAACTCGCAGTTCATCGGTGAAAGAAGAATGTCGGAGACCAGAGGAGAGGAAAAAGGTGAAAAACAGCACCCTGACACGGGTGGCCGTGTTGTACAACACGGGCCGTGTCAGGCCCAGCATGACAGAGATGAGAAAGTTGAAAAAAAGGTGGAGCAACACGGGTGCCCGTGTTGTGCAACACGACCCGTGTTGCAAGTGCGTGGCATTGAAAAAAAATATATGAACAGGAGGAGCAACACGGGTGCCCGTGTTGTGCAACACGGCCCGTGTTGCAAGGCGCGTTCAGAATTTTTAAAATTTTTACCCCCGTGGGGCCCACCACTTTAACCCCCACTTATCATTACCCACCATACAATCCATATCATTTTTCATCTTCCTCCTTCTTCTCCCTCACAAACCCTTAACCTCCATAACCATCTCTCCACAAAAGCTTCATTATCTACCATACCCACTCACCGGAACCACTTCCGTCCTTCACAAAAAACATTCTACTCATCATTGTGATTAATTCTACGGTTGCGTTTTTCACTAACAGTGATTGCGAAATTTTTCGAACCATCTGTGTTGTTTGTGTTTTGCAGGTTAAGAATGCCTCCTCGTAGAGATACCGGAAAAGCAGTGGCGGAAACTTCACGCCCCAGAAAGAGAGCACACCGTATGGTGAACCCTCACGGCATACTCTTTGAAGACCCGGATCATCAGAAAAAGTACTCTAACATCATCAAGCGTAAGCTCGCGCCCACAAGGTATATTTGTAACACTACGCTTGACAATCTATGGTTGAGAATAGAGGTCCATAGGATGTTTCACACTCTGGGTATGTTAGAATTTATGCAATTAGAAGCGCCAACTTATGAGCGCATAACTGTTGAATTCTTGAGCACTTTAGAATTTCAGTTGAAGCACAGGTGGACAGGGGTGGAGGAAGAATATTATGGTACACTGAGGTTTAGGTTATTTGATACTGACCATAGCCTGACCATAGCCGAGTTGGGAGATATTCTGAAGCTCCCCAATTTTGGTCCCGGAGCCCCTCCGGGAAATTTTAGTGCAGGGGACTTCTGGAAGGCTATTACAGGCAGAACTGATTATGTCGCGAAAGCGGCAAAAGCCTCTTGTATCCATAACCCTTGTTTCAGGTACGCTTAAAAGGGATTGGCATATACACTGTTCGGCAGGGGTGACAGCACAGGGGTGGCGACTCAGAGGGAGTTGTACTTCATGTACGGCATGGCCAATCACGAACTCATTAATGTAGCTGCCTTTTGCAGTTGATCACCTGAAGAGGGTTGCGAATGCACCTTCAGGCGAAATAAGTGTAGGGGGTATGATTACTCAAATCGCGAATCACTTTGGCCACGGTGCTCTCTTGAGAGAGGAACCCACTGTTGCAGGTAAGACAAAAATAGATCTTGCCACACTGACTGCCCAAGGTATGATTCGAGTCTTTGATAATTACTACTCCTTGGTAAGCCGAAACAATCATCTCCTTGCTTTACCTGCACCTGACTTTATTAGTATTCAAAATGTGAATATGGCTATATGAGAGCCCCATGCAAGATGAAGAAGACCAATTTTATGATGGTACAGGTGCAGAATTCTTTGAGGATGAAGGCGATCAGGTAGAAGAAGCGCCTATACCGCCTACTCGATTTTCACCCCATCAGGAATCAGGCTCAGGCTCGTGGAGCTTATCTAAAAAAGAATGGGATTGGATGGAGAATGAGATATGCCATCTCCTCAGTGAGTAGACGAGGCAAGGCGAGGAGCAGACAAGACAAGGGAACAAACAAATCCGACAAGGCAGGTTGATCGGTGAGATGCATGAATGGATGCGACAGATGATGTTGCGCGACCAACCTCCGCAACCATGAACTCTGTGAGTCCCCTGCTACTAGTGTTCGAACAGTGAGGACACTGTTGAATTCTAGTGTGGGGGTATTTTATTTGTGTTTTATTTTATTTGTGTTTTTATGTTATTTGTGTGTTTTCAATTATGTTGCAGTTATTTGTTTATTTAATTTCCAGTGTTAGTTTGAGAACATGATAGCGATCCACAGGAAAACCCCCCTGACATTGAGCTAATAAATTAATAACAATGTTGGTTGGGGAACTGTTTAGTGAAGATGTTGAGTGAGGTGATGAGAAAGTATATAGAATACTCAGAAAAGAACCGTGAGGATGAAATCGGGATAAGCTTGAGAGATAGGTAAAAGGTCAACACCCTGGGTTTCCCAAATAGGAACGAGTTCGACGTGTAGATTTGTACCATAGTGCTTTGATCTGAGAAGTACCCCTGAGTAGTTTATTTTGACAATCAGGTTCCATCAAAAATAATCGTGTGTGCAAGGGTAATGAAAAATATTGAGTTAAGGCACAGAAAAAAAAAACAAACAAAAAGGGGCAATTAGGCGACTAATCCTTCTAAGTTGGGTAACCCTCACCCGGTTATTCAGCCCAACGGCGGTCGAACCTGAAAGCCATTCAAAAAGAATAACAGTGCCAGAAAAAAAATGTCATTGATAAATCTTGTGCACACGAGGAAAATCATAAAAGCCGTATAGTGATTGTCCGAATGAAAGGGAGGAAAATCGAAAAAGAAGACTTAAGTACAAAGCATAGTCGGAGAGGTTACCCATAGGGAGACTGAGGTATGTGGTTTACCGCAGTCTAGTGTTTGCATGTTACCTGTTTTGAGGGAAAAGTCGAGATTAATCCTAGGGGACTTGGAATGAGAAGTTCAAGTATGAGTATTATCACCGTAACTCACAATTCTATGGACGGTTCCGTTATGAAGAAAAAAAAAGAGATATTAAGTTCGGGTTGGTGAGCTTGTTGCTTGAGGACAAGCAAAAGTTCAAGTTCAGGGGAGTTTGATCGGTGGATTTCAGTTGTGTTTTCAAACGCTGTTTGTGGTTAATTTCGCAATGTTTTTATCTATTTTTTGAAGCTTTAGTTGTTATTATCTGCATTACTCGTAGTTGTGTGTCGTCGAGTCTTATTTTTAAGTTTATGTTGCTTTTGCCGCTGGTGCGTTTGATTTGGTTTCTTTTAGTGTGTTTTTGGCAGGAATGGATAGCACGACAATCGCACCGCATTTGGAGGCAAAGAAAAGTCGAAAAAGGGAAATCAGAGCTGCAACACGGCCCGTGTTATGAAGGACACGGTTGGCAAACACGGGTGGACCAAAGCAGAAGAAAAAAGAAGACTCCGACTTGCAACACGGGTGCCCGTGTCATGCAACACGGCCCGTATTGCAGCCCTTGGAGAGGAGACACGCCCTGTAGAATCCAGCAGCCTGACACGGCCACCCGTGTTGCACAACACGGCCCGTGTCAGGGCCACTGAAAGTGAAATTTCTCTGTTTTCTGAAATTTTGTTGTCAGACCTATTTCGAAGGGCATTTGAGACATTTCGCGATGTAATTTGAATTTAGATATAAGAGGTACATTTTAGAAAGTAGGGAACACTTTCTGAATTGATATTAGGATTGACAACTGAGAGGAGAGTTCGGCTGGGAAACAGAGGATCGATCAAAAGCGGAAGCAATTGATGATCCAAGGATTTCAACTTGCATTGTAATGATCTTTTCCTTTTCAATTCTAATTACTTTTATGTTTACCAAGAACATGAGCAGCTAAATCCCACGTTGTTAGGGGGTGGTTCTAAGTGCGATGTAATGACTTGTGTTTAATTATTCTATGAGAACTATGTTTTTACCTTGATATATTTTATTTTGCATTAATCGTAATCGTATTCATATTGGAAAGTAGAATTCGCATCGTGCTTAGGCTTTAGTCTGGAAAGTCAACCTGATACTTTTGCAAAATAGTATCACGGTCGATATTGCTTAGGAATGAGGATATCCCGTATCACGTATTTTATGGTCGAAACTATTGCTTGATGCTTTTCAGGGACACTGAGGAATTAGTGTACAGGAAAATCATCAAAGGGTTTTCCTTAAGGAATTAAGGCAACTAAAGTGGCCAACTGATAAATTAAGGTTAATAATGAGGATAGTAGAATAATCATACATGGTCTTTACTCGCATCGACTCCACTCCCCTAACACTGTTCTTAGATTGATTAATTAAGTCCGTATTTACTTATTATATTACTCTGCTACCAAACAAACCACTAGACCTTTTGTTCATTTGAATCCTGAAAATTCCGTTAATTACTACGCAGTCCTCGAGATCGATACTTGAGACTTTTCCCTTATTATTACAATTGGTAAAAATAGTACACTTGCTATTTTCCCGATCAGATGGATTATGATATAGTTTAGGGCATGATTTGTGTTTATATTTTAATATCGTTATAGTGCTTGAGAGCTTGTTAAATGTAACCGTTTGTGTGACATTCACATACGTAGTGGTGGTTTGCATGAGTGTCATGTTCATGTGAAGCTATATGTGTACATACGTGAGAAATGTCATTAGTTTAGAACAAGGTGAAAATGAAATCTCTATGCTGATTGTCGCACAAAAATACTATAAAAATTATTATAATTTAAAACAATTATTTGTTGCAATATTGATTTTTAAAGATAGTTAATTAAATGGGTGGTATTTGAAAAATAAAAATCATGAGATCCAAAACTTGATAACTATTTAAATAAAATTTTAAAATTTTAAATTCAAACTTTAAAGAGAATGCAAGTTCGAACTTATTACATCCTAAGAGATAACAAGAGATTCAATTCTAACTATTTCATTTTCATTCATGGTAATCAAATTCAACTCTAAGTTTATATACAACAAAAGAATGATGTAACTTTTAATCACAAAATATCCGAATTATAATCATCATTTTCATCATCATCTAAAACATCAAAGAAAGGATCCTTGAGCAATTCTTGAGCAGAAGGTCTAGCCCTTGGTTGAGCAAGACACTTTTCAATGAAAGCCTTAACCTCTGCATCTTTAATCTTGTTTAAGGATTGTGGTCTCACACCTGAAGAAACCTTCTTGTATATCTTTGCAACACTGTCACATTCACTATATGGAATCTCTAGTGTCACCATCTCTAATTACTAACATTCCAAATGAGTATATGTCCACCATCTCTGTGTAGCTCTCTTCATATAATTTTGGTGCCATAAATTCTAGGGATGGAGATTCTGTAATCTGATAAGGGTATAATTTTGCATCAGCTGAAGTATGAACTTGAGCTTCTGAAGAGATTTGAGCTAATAAATTGCAAGTCTGAAATCACACCTGCTAAAATAAATCACAAGCTAGATTCTGATGTTGACTGTGATAATGTAGATGCTACAACTTTTGAACAGTTGGTAGGTTTATTATGATATCTATGTAACATCAGACCTGGCATATGTTATGCAGTTGAAATGGTGAGTATGTTTATGAATAAACCAAAGTGACCACATTATCAGGATATTAAGGTATACTAAGGGGACTCTAAAGTATGAAGTTTTGTTCCCTTCTAGTGTTGAATCTGATTCAAAGCTGATATGTTATTCAGACTCTGATTGATGTAGAGACAGAGTTAATAGAAGAAGTACTTCTAGATATTTCTTCAAGTATCTAGGAGGTCCTATTTCTTGGTGCTCCAAGAAGCAACCAATGGTTGCATTGTCAACCTATGAATCTGAGTACATTGAAGGTGCTTTGTCTGCGCATTAAGCTATTTGGATTATTAACATATTGTTGGATCTGAAGATCAAGATGAGCAAGTCTCTGAGGTTGATTATTGACAACAAATCAACTATAAGCCTTGCCAAGAATATAGTACTGCATGGAAGGAGTAAGCACATTGACACAAAGTTTCATTTTTTGCGCAATCAGGTTTGGAATGGAGTACTTGAAGTTTTTCACTGTAGCACTCAAAAGTAACTTGCAGATGTGTTGACCAAAGCAATCAAGATTGAACACTTTATCCATTTGAGGGATGAAATTGATGTTGTTGATTTTAATTAGTTGAATATAAATTAAGGGATGGTGTTAGTTGTAATTCATATTCAGTTTCATTCGTTTTTAATTTGGTTTGCATTTGAATTGCATTTAGCTTAGGTTTGTGTATATAAGAAAAAGCTTAGTCTGTTTGTAAAAGAGTTTTTCCATTTTGTAATTGTTATGCATTTAAGAGTGAAACGTTAGTTACTACAGATTTTCTCTTTCATCTTCTTCATCTTCAACCTTGTGCTCTAACATGTAATGCTCTAGATTTTCCTCCAAAACATAACTAAGAAATAATTAAAAATATCGCTTTAAACAAAATTAAAAAGTTTTGAAATTAACAAAACTCAGTGACAATTCAAATTCATAAGCAGAAAATCACCACATTTTTAATTTATTCAAAGAAAAATGAATAAATAACTTAAAATATAATACAATCAATTTATAAATTATTGAAATATTTTCATTTTGAAAATCCCTTCTTTACGATCGTGCGACAATCAAAATAATTAGGAAAAAAATTAATTTCCATTAATGAAGGCTTTATTTTAGAAAATAAATAAAAATATTCAAGCACCATTTTACATATTAAATACTATCCATCTTTGTGTACAAAAGTTCATAATTACTTCACTTTACTATATTTTTCCTATTAATGTACAAAGCAAAAATTAATCATCCAATTTGTAGCTATATATAGAGGCAGTAACTTAATTGTTGTTATTTGGTAGTCTTCATGATTTATTGGATGGGTCAATGAACTATTCTTAAAACACAATTTGTGCTTAATTAGGAGCGACAAAATTTTTATAAGGTTATTTTCACCTAATTACTTTGATATATAAATTAATTAGTTCCATAATTTAATGAAAATAAATGCAATGACAGATAATATGTGTTTTGGCTAAACTAGTCATTGTGTAAACAAATGCATAGTTTTTTAATAATGATTTTTGTGCAAATTACATTGCATAATTTAAGGGTTTAGATTGTCATTTTATTTTTGTAACATAAAACAAATGGCGAAGCTAATAGAGAGTGCAAAATGGGCTATCTCATAGTAATTTAAATTTGTCAGAATTAAACTATAATAAAATAGTGTCTTATAAAATATATGTTAAGTTAAATCGCAATTAAATAAAATCTCTATTTATTTTAGCATAATTAAACTAAGGTTAATCTACCTATTATCTTAAAAATTTTGAATGCCTATGATAATCAAAAACTTTTATTCTTTAGGGTTATAATAGAATGATTAATGCTTTGAGTTCTAATTATAATTTATTTTTATAAACTATAATTTTAAAAAAATTATTAAAAAATATCATGAATTTCAAAATTTTGAGACCCTATGATAATCAAAACTATTGATTCTTTAGGGTTATGATAGGATGATTAAGGCTTTGACTTCTAATTATTTTAATAATGTCTCATAAAACATGTCATAAAATTTATGATAAATAATTTTAAATAAGTCAATCTAATTAATATATATATATATATATATATATATATATATATATATATATATATATATATATATATATATATATATATATATATATATATATATATATATATATATATATATATATATATATATATATATATATATATATATATATATATATATATATATATATATATATATATATATATATATATTAAAGTTAAATCTTAAGCATTTTACAAATAAATAATAGATCTTAATCAAGACTAAAGTATATTATTTTAACATAATAATCTTTAAGTATATTCAAATATTACTAACACTTTTATTCATATTAGCTTTTGAAGCTATTTATGATGGGATGGATTATGATATAGTTTAGTGCATGATTTGTGTTTATATTTTAATATCGTTATAGTGCTTGAGAGCTTATTAAATGTAACCGTTTGTGTGACATTCACATACATAGTGGTGGTTTGCATGAGTGTCATGTTCATGTGAAGCTATATGTGTACATACGTAAGAAATGTCATTAGTTTAGAACAAGGTGAAAATGAAATCTCTATGCTGATTGTCGCACAAAAATACTAAAAAAATATTATAATTTAAAACAATTATTTGTTGCAATATTGATTTTTAAAGATAGTTAATTAAATGGGTGGTATTTGAAAAATAAAAATCATGAGATCCAAAACTTGATAACTATTTAAATAAAATTTTAAAATTTTAAATTCAAACTTTAAAGAGAATGCAAGTTCGAACTTATTACATCCTAAGAGATGACAAGAGATTCAATTCTAACTATTTCATTTTCATTCATGGTAATCAAATTCAACTCTAAGTTTATATACAACAAAAGAATGATGTAACTTTTAATCACAAAATATCCGAATTATAATCATCATTTTCATCATCATCTAAAACATCAAAGAAAGGATCCTTGAGCAATTCTTGAGCAGAAGGTCTAGCCCTTGGTTGAGCAAGACACTTTTCAATGAAAGCCTTAACCTCTGCATCTTTAATCTTGTTTAAGGATTGTGGTCTCACACCTGAAGAAACCTTCTTGTATATCTTTGCAACACTGTCACATTCACTATATGGAATCTCTAATGTCACCATCTCTAATACTAACATTCCAAATGAGTATATGTCCACCATCTCTGTGTAGCTCTCTTCATATAATTCTGGTGCCATAAATTCTAGGGATGAAGATTTTGTAATCTGATAAGGGTATAATTTTGCATCAGCTGAAGTATGAACTTGAGCTTCTGAAGAGATTTGAGCTAATAAATTGCAAGTCTGAAATCACACCTGCTAAAATAAATCACAAGCTAGATTCTGATGTTGACTGTGATAATGTAGATGCTACAACTTTTGAACAGTTGGTAGGTTTATTATGATATCTATGTAACATCAGACCTGACATATGTTATGCAGTTGAAATGGTGAGTATGTTTATGAATAAACCAAAGTGACCACATTATCAGGATATTAAGGTATACTAAGGGGACTCTAAAGTATGAAGTTTTGTTCCCTTCTAGTGTTGAATCTGATTCAAAGCTGATATGTTATTCAGACTCTGATTGATGTAGAGACAGAGTTAATAGAAGAAGTACTTTTAGATATTTCTTCAAGTATCTAGGAGGTCCTATTTCTTGGTGCTCCAAGAAGCAACCAATGGTTGCATTGTCAACCTATGAATCTGAGTACATTGAAGGTGCTTTGTCTGCGCATTAAGCTATTTGGATTATTAACATATTGTTGGATCTGAAGATCAAGATGAGCAAGTCTCTGAGGTTGATTATTGACAACAAATCAACTATAAGCCTTGCCAAGAATATAGTACTGCATGGAAGGAGTAAGCACATTGACACAAAGTTTCATTTTTTGCGCAATCAGGTTTGGAATGGAGTACTTGAAGTTTTTCACTGTAGCACTCAAAAGTAACTTGCAGATGTGTTGACCAAAGCAATCAAGATTGAACACTTTATCCATTTGAGGGATGGAATTGATGTTGTTGATTTTAATTAGTTGAATATAAATTAAGGGATGGTGTTAGTTGTAATTCATATTCAGTTTCATTCGTTTTTAATTTGGTTTGCATTTGAATTGCATTTAGCTTAGGTTTGTGTATATAAGAAAAAGCTTAGTCTGTTTGTAAAAGAGTTTTTCCATTTTGTAATTGTTATGCATTTGAGAGTGAAACGTTAGTTACTACAGATTCTCTCTTTCATCTTCTTCATCTTCAACCTTGTGCTCTAACATATAATGCTCTAGATTTTCCTCCAAAACATAACTAAGAAATAATTAAAAATATCTCTTTAAACAAAATTAAAAAGTTTTGAAATTAACAAAACTCAGTGACAATTCAAATTCATAAGCAGAAAATCACCATATTTTTAATTTATTCAAAGAAAAATGAATAAATAACTTAAAATATAATACAATCAATTTATAAATTATTGAAATATTTTCATTTTGAAAATCCCTTCTTCACGATCGTGCGACAATCAAAATAATTAGGAAAAAAAATTAATTTCCATTAATGAAGGCTTCATTTTAGAAAATAAGGCTTCATTTTAGAAAATAAATAAAAATATTCAAGCACCATTTTACATATTAAATAATATCCATCTTTGTGTACAAAAGTGCATAATTACTTCACGTTACTATATTTTTCCTATTAATGTACAAAGCAAAAATTAATCATCCAATTTGTAGCTATATTTAGAGGCAGTAAATTAATTCTTGTTATTTGGTAGTCTTCATGATTTATTGGATGGATCAATGAACTATTCTTAAAGCACAATTTGTGCTTAATTAGGAGCGACAAAATTTTTATAAGGTTATTTTCACCTAATTACTTTGATATATAAATTAATTAGTTCTATAAACTAATGAAAATAAATGCAATGACAGATAATATGTGTTGTGGCTAAACTAGTCATTGTGTAAACAAATGCATAGTTTTTTAATAATGATTTTTGTGCAAATTGAGAAGCAAAACATTCCATAATTTAAGGGTTTAGATTGTGATTTTATTTTTGTAACATAAAATAAATGGCAAAGCTAATAGAGAGTGCAAAATGGACTATCTCATAGTAATTTAAATTGGTCAACATTAAACTATAATAAAATAGAGTCTTATAAAATATATGTTAAGTTAAATCGCGATTAAATAAAATTTCTATTTATTTTAGCATAATTAAACTAAGGTTAATCTACCTATTATCTTAAAAATTTTGAATGCCTATGATAATCAAATTTTTTGATTCTTTAGGGTTATAATAGAATGATGAATGCTTTGAGTTCTAATTATAATTTATTTTTATAAACTATAATTTTAAAAAATTTATTAAAAAATATCATAAATTTCAAAATTTTAAGAGCCTATGATAATCAAAACTATTGATTCTTTAGGGTTATGATAGGATGATTAAGGCTTTGACTTCTAATTATTTTAATAATGTCTCATAAACCATAAACCATGTCATAAAATTTACGATAAATAAATTTAAATAAGTCAATCTAATTATATATATATATATATATATATATATATATATATATATATATATATATATATATATATATATATATATATATATATATATATATATATATATATATATATATATATATATATATATATATATATATTAAACATTTTACAAATAAATAATAGATCTTAATCAAGATTAAAGTATATTATTTTAACATAATAATCTTTTAAGTATATTCAAATATTGCTAACACTTTAAATTTAATTGCAAATTTTGTTTTACTTTTGACTAAAAAAATGTGTTTTCGGTCGTTTAAATTTGAGCTTATTTTCCCATAGAAAAAGTTGAGCTTATTATAGATTGTATTGGAGAATAGATCAAGCAAAGATAGGTGTGCTACCTTTGAAAAGTTGATTAAGTGGTTAGAGAGTTAGTTAGAGAAATTAGAATGTGTAACTAATTTCAAGTAAGAATGTATAACTAGTTTGATGGATATAACATGCATAAAGTATACATGTAAAGCTATAGTCATCTTCAAATGTAATGAATACATTATCAAAACAAGAAGATCTTTGCTCAATCTCTCTCTTTCTCTCTTATGCATTTGCTTTTCATTCAATATAGTATTACACGCCTACAAGGGATCTACTTCAAGTGCATCATCATCTTCTCCATCGTTGAAGATCAAAGCTACAAAGAAGTTACAGTTTTTTGGTTCCAATCTCTCAAAAGCAAGTATAGCGTGCAAAATGGACTACTACATAATATTTTAAATTTGTCAGAATTAAATTGTAGTTAAATAGAGTTTCATAAAATATTTATCAAATAAAATCACAATTAAATATGATCTTTATTTATTTTGACAAAATTAAACTGTAACTAATCTACCTATTACGTTAAAAATTTGAAAGCATGTGATAATCAAAATTATTGATTCTTTAGGACTATAATAGAATGATAAATGCTTTGAGTTCTAATTATAACTTATTTTTATAAAATATAATTTTAAAAAGTTTATTAAAAAGTATCATTTATTTCAAAATTTTGAGAGCCTATGATAATTAAAACTATTGATTCTTTAAGGTTATGATAGGATGATTAAGGTTTTGAGTTCTAATTATAAGTTATTTTAACAAACTATAATTTAAATTTATTAAAAAAATATTATAATATTTTTTCTACAAGGTATTAGGGGTACCTTAACCCAATTACAACCTACAAAAAAAGTCAAGAAATTGTAATGACCACTTAAATGAAAAGTCATGAATATTTACACCATTTGTAATAACTACAAGTAATTCTACGTTTAGGTTTCTTAATTAACCACCACCAAGATAACTTAACAATTTTTTAACATAATCTGCTCTGGGTCACAAAAAGCATCATTAAACAAAATTTAATTTCTTGCCCACCATATACACCTGCATACCACCACCCACAAACCCGTCGCACCTTCTAAGGAAGCTATTTGCTTCAACTGCAAACACTAATCTAACAAGTGATTAGAGCATCGGTCATCAAATATCTCCTCAAATTCAAACTAAACACAAACCTTCCTTCACACTAACCTACTTTTGGCACAAGATAGAAAAAGATGAGAAGAGACTTTCTGATTTTTAAAACAAAATACACAAACCAATTCATGCTGACTCGAGATGATCCCGCGTCTGGCTAAGTTAAGACGAGTAGGGAGCCTATAATGAGGAGCCTCCAACCCAAAACTTTTAAGTTTCATTAGGATACAAGCCTTCCACACCAATTGTACCACTGTGTTGCAAACTTCATCGAATGCTAACATCAACCTAGCAACCTGCAACTTACAATAATAAGACTTAACAGTAAACAACTTCGATGGATGAAATGGTCAACACACAACATCACGCCGCTCCTGTAGAGGGGCCACTTCCCATAGCAGGGCCATGATATTATGGTATTCTTCCTCTAAAACCATGTAAATCCATCTGCCAATGCCAAGACCCTAACTCCCAACCGCCCATAGCAGCCATGACACTGAATTTCGAAGTTGAAAGATAATGCATGCCAGGAAACATTTCCTGCAGTGAGATTGGACTACACCAACCTCCATGCCAAAACGGGCAGGCCACAACATCACCAAGTTTATATGAAATTGGATTCGCAAATGCCTCGTTACCAAAACTATTTTTTGTATGGATTCGCAAATGCCTCGTTACCAAGTTTATATGGAATTGGTTCCAGCCGTAATTCATACAATGTCAGACACATCAATCCTAAGCCGATGCACCGGACTGTTATGGAATTTAACGTCAAAATTCTTTCTGACAGCATCCTTAACCAAGGCCACATCTTTAACTAACTCCGAGCCAACCATAACAGAATTGGTATAGTTTTTTCTGGATCGATTCTTGTACAAAGCATGAAAATACCGAGAATTTTGATCACCTTCTTGTATCCATTTCACTCTCAACTTATGTTTAAGGATACTTTCCTTAATACGAGACTTCTTCCAAAAATTATCCTGAGCCAATTTCCTTATGTATAGCCTTTGAACATTTAGGCTACCAAGGTCCTCAACCATCTCAGATTCAACAACATTTAGCCTTTGAACAGCATGAAATTGGATTCATTGACTTCTTCCTCTAGACTGTAAACCTTCCTCATTGCGAACTTAGTTCTGATTAAGAATCTAGCAACGTCCATTTTTTAGTGTCTTTCTGTACCTTCATCTGATTTTACATAAACTCCAACTTTGCCGACAATGAACCTAAAAAATTCTGAGAACCAAACATGACATGGAAGGGCATAGCAATGTAACCAGGTGAGTCTCTCATTATCCACACCTATCAATGACCATAGATGAATGTCAGAGAATCACCAAATTACCCAAGCTTCATCTTCCTTAACCATAGTAGCAATATCTCTTTCCACCAATTCCTCCAATAAGCATAAGTTAGCTCCTAAGGTGTGGCTTTTATGCAAAAACAACCCTCTGCATATTGAGCATTCTGCACATTATATGTATTTCCAGGTTCAACCACCTTCCCCATAAAAAATTTCTCAAATCAGACCAAATTCTTTTTGTCAATGTTGAACATCAGGTGAGCAAATTTAGATGTTGCCAAACCCAGTTCCCATCTACCCTTCATATCAAGCTCCATATATCTCACAGTGTTACCCTTCAGATTTTCAGCATGGGATTTCCTCCCAACGACTTAAGCATAAGTGAAATCAGAGGTCCTAACATTCAAATTCTCATGACATTGTTGATGAATCCGTCTACCTGCCTGTACATTTGAGCCTCTAAAGTTCCTTTTGTCCACTTATTAGTCACCATTTTTACTATATTCTCATCATTTGTTCAACAAGAATCCAGATACTCCGTGGCACTTTGCACTTATTTTGTTATCATTTGCGATAATTTTATGTACCATAAGATTTTTTACTCTCTTTATTGTTTAAAGCTTTATTTCAAGTTTTATGCTTTGTTGTTTTTACTCACTTTATTTTTTTAAGCTGCATTTCAAGTTTTCGGTGCGAGAAAATGGAAAAGTCAGGAGTTTTGGTGGAAGTTGGCTCAACCTACAAGAGGCCTGACATGGGCAGTGTCACCTGACACAGACCGTGTTAGGATGGAAGTTGAGACAAATACTAAGAAAAGCTAGAGGTCGTGGAGCAACACGGGCGCCCGTGTCACAAGGTTTGGAACTCGGGGGAAAAAATTGGAAAACACAAAAGAGCAACACGGGCCATGTCATCTTAAAACGTTGATTCTCCTATTTTCTTATTTTTGGTCCAAGTGTGGACCTGCGAGGGTGTTTTGGGCATTTCCAACCAGTGCTATTATATTTTCACTATTTAGAAGAGTTTTTACAAAGAATGAGGGGACTTTTCAACAGGAACGAATTACACGATTCAAGATTAGAGAAGACAAGGTTTTTGGAGGGCGGAAGATTTTCATGAGCGGAAGCAATTGACGATCCAAGTTTACCCCAATACTTGTAATGTCTATTTTTTATCTTGTATTTCCTTTGAACAGTATGAGTAGTTAAACCTCCCAATTCTAAAGGGTGTCCCTGATTTGACTCTGTAAACGACTTTGGTTTCCTATTTTTAGTTATATATTTGTTTTTCTTAATCAATTTAATCGTTCAATGTTTCTAATGCCTTCTCTGTCGGACCAATAGGGATTGATTAACGGTTAACAATTAGGTTGGATCGCCATTGTTAATACTTTTGTGTGATTACGCTATAATAGATATCACCTAGGACTAGGGATACCTTATAGCAACCGGTACATTCTTGATAACACAAATGCTTGATTTCATCATAAATTCCTAGGGACTTAGAATTTAGGATGAATGATCATAGGTTTTACCACTAAGGACTTAGCGGAAAATAGACTACATAACCGGTAATTGATTATTTTGAACTTGTTAATGAAATAAGGATTCGAAGTTGTTACATGACAAATCATACACCTTCATACACCTTACCCTAACATGTTTCTCATATTTGTCAAATTCAATTTTACTATTTTGTCATATTTACTCACTGCTCGTCTATAATTAGCAAAACAAACCCAAACTATAGCTTTTGCTTAATTGAACCACTATTTGAACTCAATATTTTCACGCAGTTCCTGAGATCGACATTTGGGGAACTTTCCTCATTATTACTGCAAAAGGAAAAATAGTACACTTGCTATTTTTTCGATAAAGTTTTTGGCGCCGTTGTCGGGGATTGCCAAAATATAGAGTCTGGTTAGTGTTCAATTGAAACTTTGTTCCTCTCCGACTAAAATTTTAATTTCTGTATATTTTTATAATTTTTTTTATTACTAATCTCTGTCTAATCTGTGTATGTGAGAAAAAACCTCAGCTGAATTTCCTTTTGACGCAACCGGAGCGATCTTTGCACACAAGGCTTTGAAAAGCAAAACAAGCAAGATTGATAGCTTCAGAAGCAGAAACTTCAGTTTTTGAACCCGGAAGAGAGGAAGAAGTATTTGATTATTCTAATACAGAGTCAGATAGAGAAACTATCATGGCTGAACCGCAAGAGAGACTTATTGGGGACTATGGTGGAGCAAATACTTCGGCAGGGTGGTTGACCATAGTGAATCAACCGGTGAACATTGCAAATTTTTAGCTGCACCCAACAACGATCTGACAGCTCGAAAAGAGACCTTTCACGGGAAAGATAAATGAAGACGCAAATAAACATTTACAAAGGTTTCTTACAATGAACACCACTTTGAAGATCGAGGAGTGTAGCACCTTACTCTACCCATTCATATAAAATTGAAAATACGATAATAAGTGCATAAATAAATCAGAGTTAATACACGTAGGATGTCACCTATCTGTCGCGGTGAGAATTGGATGTCAAATTATTAATTAATTTGAATCTTAATTCATTAGTTCACCACCGGTCTTTAATTTGTCCAAAGGAAGGGAAAAGAGATCGAATTACCCACGATGCAATGCAAATGCAAAAGCTAGAGAGTTTAGGTTCGGGGGTTGGTTAAACTTAAGGAAGGTGCTAGCATCTTAAGTTTCTATAGTACTCTACAGGAACCTCTTGTTTTAATGTGTTTATCGCTAAGGGTTATCTGCTTAAGGATGAAAGACCTAGTGGTTTATTTCTAAGTATACTCGCCAAGACGTCACATCTTGTGCCTACATATCCTGGCGGGAATGGAATCAGAGTATTTGTAGTTCCCTTAAAGGTTTGAGGAATCATTGACTGTTGATCAAAGTTTCAAAGGGATAAGGTTTGTTGATTGATTGATTCTAGGAGAAAAGACGAGTCATCATCTTAAGGGAGAACACTCGACTTAACCACCACAACTTGTAAGAGATGGTCTTTGCATCGTCTTGAGAAAAGGGTTCAGAAAATCGGATTTCATCGACGAGTATGCCACTATCACTCTCAAGCGGAAAAGATCTACATCACACGATTGTGTTATGGGGCAGGAGATTTATTTCTCGACTGTTAAGATGACTAACATCTTATTCTCTAATGGGGAGAATATTTTGATGAGTATAGATTGTTTATCTAAATTGTAAAGATAAAAGAAAAAGGTCCTCCTTATGAGATAGGATCTAAACTTAAGCGATCAACTTGAAAAGGATCAAGGATCGAGTGGGAAAAATGATGCAAGATGAGATGCATACGCACAAGTATTAAGTCATGCGCAGATTCTTCCTTTGGACATGCATAATGCGTTAAAATAAATAACGGTAAAATAAAAGCATGCAAACAGATAAAAGTGCTATAAGCAGACAAGTGCGGAGGTGTGAATATCGAGGTCGGTGCTGGGAGATGAAAAGAGTGTGTCGCGTTGGTTAATTTTATGTGAATTAATTTTAGAAAATTAGTTTTAAAGATACATTTATCCTTTTAGTAAAATTAAGTAAAATTTATAGATTAATTAAGTTTTTGGATAGAAATAATTTTGAATAAATAATGACTTGTCGAATAAAAAGGGTTTTAAGGAAAAAGTTTTTTTAATATTATTATGGAGATAAAAGGTTAAACTAGCTTAAAATGAAATAGGTTTTTTTTTATTGAATACAAAGATTTGGTTATTAAAAAGAAGTTTTATGATTATTTCTTATTAGGGAGATTTATTAGATAAGTAAGTTATATTAAAATTAAAAGGAATGGGTTTTGCTAAATTATTATAAAAGTTAACAAATTGGTGAGATAAATTAAATAGAAAAGAGAATAAAATAACTTGAATTTTTAAATTAAAAGTGAAATAAGTTGATTAAAAAAACGTTGATAGGCTAATTAGAGAAAAAAATTAATTTAAATAAAAAGGTTATTATTGTTAGTAAATAAAAAAACAAATTATTTAGACTATTATGAAATAGATTTTTAGAAATAAATTAAATTAAGTTTTAATGAGAGTTTATTAAGTTGGAATAAGATAGATTGAAATAAATTGGATAAATTGATTTATCAAATAAAAGTAAATTGATTAATTAAATTAGAAAAAGATTATTTAAATAAAGTCAAAAAGTTTAGAAAGGTAAATTAATTAAAATAAAAAGTTATTAGTTGTTTTAAAAAAGAAAGGCTAATTAATGATGATTAAAAAAGTTGATTAATTAAATTAGAAATTAAGTAAATAATTAGGTTAATTAATAGATTAAATTAGGTTAATGAAAGGTTGGTGGAGAGTTAATGGGAGATTAAGGGATAATGAAGGGTTAGTTGGGTAGATTAGAGTTAATTAATTAAAGATTAGGTAATAATCAAGTGAATTAATGGCATAGGAGATAATGAAGAGGTTAGTTGGGTAGTTAATGATAACTAGGTAGATTTATTAAAGTTTTATTAATTATAAGTTAATTTAAAATTATGATATGAATTTTCTTATTAAATAAAATAGTTTTGGTTATCAATTCTTAAGAGTTAAATTAAATTAAATGAAAGGGGCCCTTTTTTATTATTTGTTTTACTAAATAAAAGCTATTTTAAAAAAATGAAATGGTTTTAAAATAAATAAAATTGTTGAATAAAATGGGTTTAAAAAAAAATTATAATTATTATTAAGTAGATTTTAAATTAAATGAAATAGATTTTTATTAAGAAAATGAACAATTTATCATTAAATTAAATAAAAAGATGAAATAAATTAGTTAATAAAAAAAGAGTGACTAAAATAAAAAGTGAATTAATAAGTTAAATAAATGAAATGAAAATGGATTAGATAAACAAGTTATTAGTTTGATTAATTAAAAGGCTGATTTAAAAAAAAAAAGTTTAATAAATTATTAATTAAATTAATTAGTAAAAGCTAGTGATTAGATTAGGTGGTTAATTAAATGAATTAGGTTAGATTATAATTAGACTAAATAAATGTTGATTAAATTGGTTAATGGAGAGTTGGTGAGATTAGTTAAGGGGTTAATGGATTAATTAAGGGGGCGGAAGGTTGGATGTGGGCGCAGGAAAATGGTGTACCGTGGGGATGCATTGTGGTGTGTTGGATCATGACGTGATGTAGATCAAAGGTTGTATGTGTGGCATGCATGGTAGTTGCGGCGGAGTCTGTGAATGTGATTATGTTACAACATAAAAAACCAAACAAAATACAATAAAAAAACCTAATCCCAAATCTTCCCCCCTTGTCCACCGTGAGGCCCATTTCTCTCTCCCTCTCTTCTTCCATGATCCCACGCCATCTTCTTCCTCTGTCTTTCAATATCCACCCTCTTCTTTCTTATCAGCTTGTGATTTCCGCTATTACCTTCTTCTTCTACTTCGAAACTCTGGAAAAAAAAAGCGTTAATCTTCATTAGTAATTCTTACAACGGGGCTTCTTTTGTAGGTTCAATGACGGACGGACGGCGGGGATGAAAAGCGACGGGTCTTTGAGGTGGTTTCACGGCGGAGTTGTTGAAGGAATCTGACAATGGAGAATGGGTTTTGAGGTGGTGCTTTGAGAAAAGATAAGTCCCTCTCGTTTCCGATTTACCAATATTAGGGTTTTGAAATTGGGGTTTTTGTGAATTGCTGTGGTGAATGGATCCGCGATGTTTATTGTTGAATTTCTGGGGGTTTTGGTAATCTTCACTCGTGTTCCTCCTCCCCTTTGTGCGCATGTGTATGGTTGCCTTTATACATCTAAAATCCCGACAGTGGAATACCGGTTTCGGAAAGAAATGAAGTTGTCTCAAACATGTGGAAATCTGTTTTATCAACCTGATAAATGTCTTTCCGTTTCTGTCGTGATATGCTTGTGACTTGTTTGGGAATATACAAAACATGATTTTATATTCATTAAATGTGTCTTTTGTTGCTATGGATGAATTTGATTGCATTTGGGTCCCTTAGAACCTCTTTGATGAATTTAGGATTTTGTTTCTGAACTGTATTAACGTTTTTCTTCTTCTTTCAGGAAACCTCTAATTTTAGATATTGCCTGTCTGATGCCGTCGAGAAAGAGTTTCGTATCTGGTGATGATGACGTTAAAGTCTAAACCAGGAGAGCTTGAACTCGTTGTTGTTGCCTTTGATATTGTTTGGTATTTTGTGACGCTTATGCTGACGGCTGTCGAAAGTTGCTTTGTCCGAAACTGTTTTTCTTCGATGCTTTGTAAGAAGCTGGTGACGACTTCGGTTGTTGCCCTTCCGGCTGCTCGAATTCGCCCGATGATGATTCGAAACTTGAGGGCTGAACCTAATTCATTTCTTCTCAATTCTAAACCTCGACTTATTTCTTTAACGACATTCTAATTATCAGTTGTGTTTTGCAGATGAAATACAAGTTATCATTTTTAGTAATTGACGCGCTTGGAGTCTTCATGAAGCGTATTCAAGGTTCTTGGAATTCAATGGGTCAACTTCTGATTTGGAAGATTGGCAAAAGTGGGAGACTCTTCTTACAGCATCTTAGTTACAAACCTCGTGGACTATTACTTTGGCAACAGTCTGGAATAGTCTAAGGGAATTTGTAATGTTTTCCAAGTTTTAAAATCTTAGAGCTTCTGAGTGTTTAAGGCAATATAATAGTCAAAAGTTTGTAAAGAGACAAAAATCAATTATTTGATGAAGCAAGGTTTCTCTTGAATTTCAAATTAATTTCAAATCCACTTATGAAAACCTAAAAACTTGATTCCTTGATGTCTTGTATTGTATGATAAATTACTCATGGTGACACCACGTCAAATTCAAACATGTTGTTCTTCTTTTAAAAAGAACCTTGAAGTCTTCGCGTGATTCAATATATGTTGCGGTGAAAATAGGATATCAAACTATTAATTAGTTTGAATCACAATTTTTAATTCACAACCGCTCTTTGATTTATCCGAAGGAAAAGGTCAAAAGAGGGAAAACCTATTTTTGCATCATAAACACAATGCGGAGAGACACCTAGGTAAGGGGTTGGTTAAGCTTAGGGAAGATACTAGCACCCTAAAATTCTGTAGTACTCAACAGGAAACTTTTGTTTATTTTTACTATTTGCTTTATTATTTGCTTGAAATATATACGGAGCTAAGGGATAGAGTGACTTAAAGAGACCTAAGGGTTAGTCCTAAGTTTACTCGGCAAGATTCGCATCTTGTGCCTACGTATCCTGGATAGGAAATGGAATCAGAGTAATCGTAGTTCCCTTGAAAGAGAGGTTAGAAACATCTTGATTGTGGTCAAGGTTTCAATGGAAAATAAGCATTTCTTAAGGAAACGCTTACGTGGAGTCTTAATACTCCTATTTCTACGTTGAAATTGTTAATTGAAAATTAGGGTTAAATTAGGGTTGACTAAAAGTTTCACGGCGGAAAACCCTAAAACAGAGTATGGTGACTCTTTGACCTAATGCTAGGGTAAAGGGCATTTTTGTCCTCGGTGGGACACCTAGGCTATTAGGGTTTGAAATGGTCAAAGGAGAAGGCTATTGACTCGGCGGTCAAACTGCTAGACCTAATCCTTCGGAAGGGAAAATAACGGTAAAAAATATGCAAGCAGACAAAATATTATACGGCAGAATTAAAGGTGCGGAAAATATGAAAGCGATAAAAGAAAGCGTCACAATGATCACTCGCGTAAATTACAAATCCCAAAAACAAGAATAACCAAATGCAACGATTACTCGCATGATTACAAACCATAAAAACAGAACAAAGTGATGATGGCCTCTCATAATTACAACCCAAAAAATTGAAATATAAATAAAATTCAATGGATTAGTAAGCAGAGATGAATAAGGATCAAGTGATTGTTAGATGAAAATTAAAATGACCTAAATCACAGAGCTCTTTATTTTAGAATTTTTGTTAATGAAAAAAATAAAAATTATTTTAATAAAGAAAAAGTTTTGTTTTAAATTTTAAGATTTTAATTATGAAAATATTTTAATTTTTATGATGGAAAATTTATGTTTAATTAAAAAATGGGTTTATTTAGTTAATATAACTTTTTAATTAAAAAAAAAAGATTTTACGTTAAATTATGAAAAAGAGGTTTAAGTTTTAATTAGATTTTTTTTAGGTTGTAGTTTATAATTAAAAGAGATTTAAGTTTTAATTTTAAAAGAAAGTTTTAAGTTAATTAAAAAATGTTTTAACTTTTAACTATAGGAAAGGGTTTTAAGTTTTATTAAAAAAAATTCCTTTTTTATGAACGATTTTTTTTGTTTTTTAAAATATTTAAGTTTTTTTTTCTTTTGTTTTATATTAGAAAAAACAATTTAACTAACTGACTACAGAAATTACCTTAATTGTTTCCATTATCACAAATCTAAATTAATAAAATAATAAACATAAAGTAAATAAATATAAACAAACAAAAAATAAAAAAACTAAAAGGGGAGGGGATATATTGCTGAAGCAGCTAGGATTTTCAAACCCTTTTCTTTTCTCCTTCATATGCCAGCGGCGGCCGTTGTTGCTTTTGATCCACAACTTTTCCCCTCTTCTTTCGAACTGCACGTTGCTCACTCCTTATTTCCATAACTTCTTCCCACCGTGCTACCTGAAAAACAAACAAAAACAACCAAGGAATCTCAAACCGAAACTCACCCTTCAAGTTACAAACGATGGCGTTGACGTATGGCGGCCGCCGATGATGCTTGGCTGGGGTTCGAAACCGATAAGCAATGATGATGACTGAGCCTAGTTAGATCCTTCGCCGGTTGGTTTCGCTGTACGGGTTTCCGTCGAGGTTTGTACAAAAAATTCCTCTTCTTCTTTCGATTGGGTGATGACGAAGCCCTTAGGGTTTCTGAACCTTTGATGGCTTTGAGGTGATGATGATGAAACTCGAAGAGCTTCTCTGAACCTCCCTCTTTGCGTCGCCTTCGATCTCGTCTAGGGTTTTTTTTCCCTTTGAAACTGGTCCTCTTTTTATATTTTGATTTATTTATTTATGGGCTTTAATCCACGATTTTTTTGGTTGCGTTTTTCAGGCTTTGATGCGGTTTAATACTTGGAGATTTTCCAGGAAGTTCTTGTTTGAACTTCGAACTTGTTTGCTTTGCTGGCCACGATTTCTTTGCGAAAATATTGTTTCCAGAATCTGCGTTGGTTTTGGCTTTGACTTGATTGTTTTGGGCTGTGATTCTATATTGTTTGAGCTTGTTTTGGACTTGCTGGAAATTTTCTGGAATTGTTATGGCTTGTGCGTTTTTCTCGCAGATCTGTTGGCTTTATGATTTTTTAGAAAAAAAATGTTGAGGCCATGTTTGGAAAAACACTTTTTTTCTGAAAAAACATTTTTCCAATAAGTGCTTTTCTAATAAGCATTTTTTGGCAAACCAGCTTTTTCCCAAAAGCACTTCTTTATTATCTCTCTTTCTCGGTTGCCTCGGAAAATAAGAACAAAATGCTACCGGATTTACCGAAGTCGAGAAATGAGTCGGGAGCCGGAGACGGAGAAATTCGTTACCCTCCCGACGCACCCGGTGATGACAATGCTCTGAGGGTGTCGGCGTCCCGCTAACCGATAGAATGTTGTTTGCTATTTGACTTGCAGGTTTGGAGAAGAATCGGAAGCTCAAAACAAGTCGAAGAAAAATCGGAAGAAACTTAGAAAATTTTTAGAAATTTTAGAGAAAAATGTAAATTTTATCTTTTTGTTATTTTATTATTTTTTATTATTTTTTTTAAAGAATTACTATGATTTCTAATAAAACTCTTTACTATTCTCTTAAACATTATTGACAATAAAACCAAACTTAGCATAAAAATGAATGAAGTTAATGAAAAATAGAGATGAAATTAATTAAAAATGAAAAATCGAAATGAAGTTAATTATTTAAAATGAAATTTCTTGTTCTTGTTTTTCTTTTTTTTATAAAAAATGAAACAATGACTGATTTAGTGATTCATGAAATATGACTTTAAAAAATGAAATGCATCTAACAAAGAAATAAAATTTGACACACTTGAAATGAAAATATTTATATCCTTTTTTGATTTAAAATGAAGTGAAAATCAATCACTAAAATTCCAATTTCGATCCAAATTATCCGACTAATCCCGTTTCCGATGCGAACTTCCGACTAATCTCTCCGATAATTCAAATGAACAACTTTTCGGAATAACCTCGGCCCCGAATCATATCAACCATATCCAACGGCCCGAATCTCCTGACTACAGCTCCAAATCCGTAAACTGACAGCCGATTGCAAACAAATGACCATTTTACCCTTCAGGAACTAAAAAACGCGCCACACGATATTTTCTTACAAAAATCAGCCAATTACACAAACTTGTTAGTGACTGGTTAAATGCAATGCAAAAATGCAATGGAATGCAAGATGAAACGATGAATCTTAGGGCAAAATTTGGGGTATTACAATATAAAACACGGTCTTGAACTCTAACTTGACTTAATTATATTTCCACCTTAAATTGATGATAGATTTTAAGCCCAACTTGGAATTTGAGTTTTAGAAATAAGATTTGGATGTAGGTCACATGAAAAAGTCTTCAAAATGATGAATCCTTCACGTGAATTACCTCTTGTCAAAGTCAAATATTTGCGATAATGAAATTTGTCGAAAACACAGCTTAATAACTTGAACCTTGAGTGGACCAATTCAAATTCGAAATTCTCTAAGCCCAGTGATGTAAAAATTCTTGTATTCTAAAAGGTAGTGATAGTAATTACTCTGCATTACATCATTATAAACAAATTGGCAGTGAACTCCAACAGTGGATTTGATCAGAATTCTTAAGCGGGATTTGCCTTAGCTTCAAAAAAAACTCTTATGATGATAAACTAGGGTTGAGGCATTTGGACGATGATTATCATGGCCATGCTGTTAAGTCCACCTTTTGACATATCTTCACGGAACACCTACGACGGTATCCAAAATAAATTTTTAAACTCAAATGCTTCAAACCAACTGAAAGAAGGCCCGACTGACACCTCAATGGAAAATCTTGAATTAGAAAGGTTGCGCCTTGAAATTCTTGATGGCTAGGAATTTACTAGAGAGTACTGCACTCATATAAGCTGGTTAGTAGCAATAAGCACGAATACGAAAGTATAAAGCCAAACAACGCAAGAAACACACAATGGAGTGGAATCTTAAAGTCAAAAATTAGGGTGTGACACTATCCAAAAACAACATCAAAGTGAAGTATCAATGCGCTACACATTTTTTTATTTCATAAAAATAACCAACTGGTCATCCACAACAAACTTTATTTTTTGGTGGAGATTAGAAGTGACAACACCAGCTGTGTGAATCCATGGTCTTCCCAGTAGACAATTGTAGACCGAATTAATGTCCATCACCTGAAAGATGACTTCAAAGATTTGTGGTCCAATTAGGATAGGAAGATCGACTTCTCCTATCACGGTTCTCCTGGATCCGTTAAATGCCTTGACTATGAGAGAAGTTGGTCTCATGGTAACACCTTGATACGGCAGCTTGGCCAAAGTCCTTTTAGGCATTACGTTGAGTGTTGATCCTGTGTCAACAAGAACTCGGGACATTGTATCCTCTTCACATTTGACTGACACATGTAGAGCATGATTGTGCTTATGCTTCTCGGCTGTCATATCGTTATCGTTAAAGCTCAAGGTGTTACAAGCCGTGATATTTGCTACAATGGAGTCAAACTACCCCACTGTAATATCTTTAGTAACGTGGACTTGTGTCAGGATTTTGA
Source organism: Lathyrus sativus (assembly GCA_963859935.3). NCBI lineage: Eukaryota > Viridiplantae > Streptophyta > Magnoliopsida > Fabales > Fabaceae > Lathyrus > Lathyrus sativus. Next base: position 878,284,969 of record OZ012735.1, read on the forward strand.
GCAACGCCTGGCGGTGTGCTGGAGAGCTTAAAAGCAAAGCCATGACCGAGATCTTAGAGGGTGTTTGATTTAGTTGGTCCACAACCCTATAATCACTTCGTCTAATGATTCTCAAAAATTCTTCTTCATCGTTCTTGAGACTTTCTTTTCCTCTAACTAAAGGTTCTTTAGTGGCGACTGCCTCTGGAACAGGCTTCTGAGGAACAGGAACTTTTTGAACAGAAATTGCTGGTGGGGGAGCCACATTATATGTTTGAGGTTGGTAGATGCGACCACCCCGGGTCATTTTGCTTCCACCGGCAATGTTGGCCACATTTACTGGTTTCTTCTCTTTGAAAATCCCCTCGTACCATGAGTAGTCTTGTTTTGGTGTCACAGCTCTTGGGTGAGGCTTAGATCCCCCCCCCCTCAGTTCAAACCTGGTCTGTCCCCTCCTGAATTTCGGAGGTGCATCGTCGCGGAATACTGGCCGGATGTTCTTGTAGTTTTTGTTGCTGTTATCATCCCTGAATACGGCTCTTTTGTTGGGCTCTCCTGGCATGTTAAACACTGGTTCGATAACTGCCACATCTTCCTCCTTTTTCCAGAGAGCGATCTCTATCATTCCCTGTTCAATCATTGCCCGAATGTCTTTTTTCACAGCGTCACAACCCTCAGGATTCAGCATAAATTCTTTGCAATCTTCGTGAGATGTCTTAAGCGACCATGCCTGGGCAAGGCGTTTGTGTAGGTTTGCTAATGGCACTTTAATTTCACCAACAGTGGTAAATTTCTTGTCTTCTGACCCCTCTCCTTCTTCAGTAATGGCGTTGACTCCACCATAATTTGGCAGAGGGTTTCTCTTTACGTTGGGATGATTATCTTCGAAGGATAGAATCCTTTTTTCAATTAGTTCACGAACTAGATGCTGAAGGGCGAAACAACCTTCGAGATCGTGGCCTGGAGCATTCTCGTGAAATGGGCAACGAGCATTTGCATTGTAATAGAACGGGAGTGGATTAGGTGGAGCACCTAATTTTCTTGTTTTGACCAGCCCTCTTTCTATTAACATGGGAAACAGGTCGGTGTAGCTCATTGGAATAGGCTATATTTTTGGCCTATTTGCTTGATAATTTGCCCTCGGAGCTCTGTTTTGAGGTTGTTGACCCTGCGGCTGTTGGTATTGTTGTTGATTATTGGAGTTGTATTGATGTTGGTTGTCAGGCTGATACTGGTGTTGATTGCTGGATGCCCCGGGTTGGGGACCATGTTGTGATGAAGGTTGAAAAACCGGGGTCACCGCTGCCACATATGATGGTTGGTACTGTTGGCGATGGCTTCGAGAGTTCTGTGCTTTCTTCCCATATGTGATTGCACTTACCTCTCCCTCTTTCTTTTTGTGGAAATTGCTAACTAGCTTATTTGTTGTGTTGGCGTTTGAGGTAATATTTGGAGTGGTCACTTTTCCACTCTTTAAACTTGCTTCCACCTTGACCCCCACTGCCATAATATCAGAGAAATTTGTTGTAACACTGCTGATCAAACGTTTATAGAATTCTGGTCGAACTGTATCCACAAACCAATCTGCCAACTCCTTTTCAGTAAGGGGAGACTCTACTTGTGTTGCAGTTCCGTGCCATCTTTGCGCATACTCCTTAAAGGTTTCAGTATTTTTCTGCGTCATACTGAGAAGCTGACGGCGGTCGGGAGCTAGGTCCATGTTGTACTTGTACTGTTGAATAAAAGCATCTGAAAGGTCTTGGAAACTATGGATCTTCGCTTGATCTAAACTGAGATACCACTTGGCTGAAGCTCCTTTAAGACTATCTTGGAAACAGTGTACTAACAGCTTATCATTTTCAATATGCGGAGCCATCCGCCTACAGTACATGATTAGGTGGACTTTAGGACAAGTGGTCCCCTCATATTTGTCGAAGATTGGCATTTTAAATTTCTGAGGAAATATCACTCCAGATACTAGACATAGATCCTTGGCATCAGAACCAAAGACCTGGCTTCCTTCAATGGCCCTCATCCTTTTGGCCATGATGTCCATATCCACTCTTAATTTTTCGTGTTTTTCGTCCTCGGCTTCAGAAGCGTTGGGTATATCAAAGATTGGCTGTTGATTGGCGAAAACTGGTCGCACTGTGGTAGGTCCGCCCGCTTGAGTGAAAATAGGGTTTCTGATTGTTGTGTCGAACAGGGGATTGAGACTCGAAGATTGCATATTGTTGAATGGCGGCAAAAAATCCCGGGACATGCCGTAGGGAAATTCTGCTGAAGTAGCAGGAGCTACGGTGACATTGGCCGCTGCTATGGCAACTTCGAAGATCACTGTAGGTTGCGTGTCCATCTTTGCTTTGATTATGTTGAGGACTTCCATGATCTGGCTGACGTCCCCTTTGATCTCTTCAATGTCATTATCCATTTGATCGAACCTTTGGTCGTTATCTGCCATCTTCTTTTGAGCTTGGGACCGTGTGTTGTATCCGTGAGTACTCAGCGTGACTCCTTCTCTCTTTCTCTGAACAAGAACAAAGGATGAGCTGCGGAACCCAGATGCAAGACTGATGCAGGATGACATGTGAATGTAAATGCAAATGCGGATGCATAAACCATTCAAGGAAACCCAATTTTTTTGTTTACAAACAAAAAGTTAGAATAACATGTAACGACATGATTTAAAAGCGTTTTTCATTTGATAGCTGGAAATCTATTACAATAGGGTGGCTCTTGCTAAAAAGCAAGACCTTTCTTACAATAAAATGAAAGTAAATGCAACAATCAGGATTTCAATCCTTTTTAGGGAAAGCAGTGAAATGGTGAAACAAATATTAATCTAACAAGATGATCCTTCTCCTTCTTAGACTCTAACATGAACTTGGTCCTGGCGGATAATTTCCCACAGGTCTTCGTTCTCTCTTTGCGCTTTGATCAAAGCGTATTTTAGCTCCTCCCTAGTTGCGGGGACCTCAGGCTCCATGGTTATCTCATAGTCATGAGTGTAGAACATGGTTAAGACAATTTCTTTTGACCATAGCAGGTACCCCCTGGTGGTTAAACAGCTTGCATTCTCCATTGGAGTTAGGCCCAAGAGGTGTGGATCTCTTTGAGAGTACTGAGCATTAGCTTCTAGTTCTCGGTTGCGACCAGTTTCACAGAAGCAAGGCCTCAACAGTTCTGGTTCGGGCTCTGGTCCGGTAGGATACCCATGTTGACACCGGGCGAGGACAGGGTTATAGGTGATCACCCATTCTATCCCAATGAGGGGCACATTGGGGAAATCTACGTAACTAGGAATCATGACTTGGTCACCAAGGCTGGTGTCATACCATGTGATGTCATGGTGTCTGAGGGTGACGAGTTTAGAGACCCATGCGCTTTTGGTAGGAAGCCTCCAAAGGATATGAGTCCTTAGCAGATGAGAAGTAAACCATCGGTCGAGTAGTGCAAGACAATATGAGAATTGCCCACGATCATATAAGATGAAACAGTGGATGACCGTATAAGTGTCAGCCAGTATCGCGTTGACCGTATTTTTGATGATGAAGAGGCGGATCGCCTCTTCGCTGATGAAGTCGTAACTGCTTGGAAAAAGATACAGCCCATATATCAGTAATGCCAAAATCGCCTAAAAAATTCCCAGGTTTCTGCTTTCATAATGATACTCAGCCATCTCCATTAGAGGTCTAGCATCCATTCTGTACCACCCTCTTTTCGCTTTCATCGGTGGTAAATCCTCCAGCTTGATATGTAGGGCTTTAGCCAAGTCCATCTTCTTTGGTTTTCCATAAGGGAGCGTAAAAGTCCATGGAATCTTTAAATGATCAGTATATTCCTCGATGGTTGGGAGTAACTGAAAGTCTGGAAATACGAAGCAGTGGTAGGTTGTATCATAGAATTCAACCAGAGCTTGCAGCATGGGCTCATTGACCGGAGCACTTATCAGCGGTAACAGGTCTCCATATTTGACTATGAAAGCAACGGGATTTCGGACAAGTCTAGTTAACATCCTTAGACGGCCCAATCTCAGATCCGGAATCGGAAGCATGTCTCTTCTTACCATGTTGTTGTCTGCAAAAAGAAAAAATGAATTTCCTTGAATGGTTAGAAGAAGTGCAAATGCAAATGCAAATGGTGTCATGGAACTCAGATATTTACGAACATCAGAAGTCGCCCTTTCATTGATTAACAAAATGGGTTACAAAATATTGTTTCCCCTTACAAGAGTTTTAAACAACAATTAAATGAATCCTATCAAGGTTCCCCTAGCAGCCTGAAGTTGAGCTTCTCGATCTTTCTTTCCATCTGAGTCTTCTCAAAGGTGAGTCTGTCCACAATTATCTTCCACGGATTAGATTGAGGCTCATAAGGTTCTTCTAGTGCTTTCCTCTTCTTACAAGAGATGATTTCTTCATCTTTCAACTGGAGTTGTTTCTGGAGCTCCGCATTCTCTTCGACGACTATTTGATACTTGTGTTTCCAGGCTTCTACAGTTTGTTGTGCTTTGACCAAGGCAATCTTTAACCTTTCTTCTTCAGACATGAAGACCAACGGGCGTTCTTCCTTCAAGGCCATAGGCTCTTGCTTAGGATAAGGCATCCTTAGTGTGATGGCTCTCTTTCGAACCCATTGAAGGTAAGGTTCCAAAGAGACACAGTTGAGTCTTCCAAGATCTTTTTTCCCTTTCTTGTGTAGATGTTTCCAAGCCTCTAGAATTCTTTATTTTAGTCCTTGACTATCTTCTTCTTCTTTGAAGAAAATGTTTTCCACTTGAACACTATTAGGTTTGTCCTTTAGAGGATATCCCAATTGTCGGCGGGCGAGTATTGGGTTATAACTGATTCCTCCATTAACACTGAGCAGAGGTACATTGCCAAAATCCCCATAATTGTCAATAATCATTGTCCCATCATAGTCACGACTATACCAATCAATATCGGAATGGGCAAGAGCCATGATCTTTTGCGACCACCATCCTTTCTTTGGATCCCAAAAGGCGTTGGCTTTGGGCAAATGTGAAGTGAACCATTTGTATAGCAAAGGAGCGCAACAAGTGATCATCCCTCCATTGTGGAAGTTCCTCAGATGAACGGAATGGTATGTGTCTTCTAACAAGGTAGGCACAGGATTCTTCTTCAAGAAAATTTTGATGGCATTGAGGTCCACAAAATTCTCAAAGCTCGAGAACAAGAAGATGCCATAGATGAGTAAGGCAAGGATAGCCTCGAATGCATCCGTGCTTAAATGATCCACATAATACTGAGCTTTCTCAACCAAGAATTCTGCTTTTAACCCAACAACTCCTCCTTTTGTAATCAGATTCTTTTTAATATCAACCACTCCCAAACGTGTAGCCTTGGCGATATCTTGCCCTTTAGGGTCCTTCTCCACAATTGGAAAAGGAGAATCTTCAAGAATGGGCAATCTAACCAACTGAGAATATTCTTCTAGTGTGGGCACTAGCTGATAGTCAGGGAATGTAAAACAGTGGTAGAGCGGATCATAAAAATAGAGAAGAGTAGAAAGGAGTCCACTATCCATCTTTATCTTCAAGAGTAGCAACAGCTTCCCATACCGGATTTGAAATCCCTCTGGATCTGCCACTAAGGTGCTCAACCTTTTCAAGTCATCTAGGTTAAAACCCTTGTAAGTGTACTTCAAAGTTTTCTTTCTTTCACTGTTCATGACGACCTCTGATGTTTACAAACAACAAAGTCTGAGTTCCATGAAACCATATGATGATATGATGATATGAATGCAAGATGCACAAACACAAGCAAATGCATATGCACACAACACAAGCTTAAGTTTAAGGACAAGCATGAGTCCAAGGGTCTACGCATCCCCAAAGATTGTACTATGGATTGATTTTACCTGCCGAACTTGTTCTATAAAGTTCCCAGAGTCATCAACCCATCTTTCGGATATTATCAATTTCCCAAATCACTTGGTAGTCGATAATATTCTCAAGAGAATCTCGTCTGAGTGTAGTATCGCGTATCAACTGTTTCGGAAATACTTCCTTATAGTCATCGCACTACGTCCTAATAAGGCCAAAGTGGGGTAAAGTGTATTCTAAAAGTCCACAGTGTTATGGGCTCTTTCGTTGAAAGTAGCATTGTTTTCATGAATACTCGATCAACAATACTAAAACTTTCAAGAGGGCCTACACTGAGCGGTGGTTTCTCAAGTCAGCTTGGTCGGGAATCAACTCCCTATAAGCCTTCTTGAATATACCACCATCCTATCATAATTTCGCTCAAGTCTGGGTATAGGACCGTCTCACCACTCAAAGCACCCAATACCCAACAATCAAACAAATATATTGACAAATATACATGTTAAGAAAATATTTACAAATATAGAATGCAATCAAACAAAATAGGCTAAACCCTCAAGTTAAGTAAGAAATCCCCAGTGAAGTCGCCATTTTTGTTGCGGTGAGAATCGTGATACCAAGCTATTGATTAACTTGAATCTTAATTCTTAAATTCACAACCGGTCTTTAATTTATCCAAAGGAAAGGTCTAAAGAAAGAAAAACCCTTTTCGCGATGTAACAACAACGCTAAGAGATTCGGGGATCGGGGGTTGGTTATGCATAGGGTAAGTATTTCACATCCTAAACATTTGTAGTACTCTACAGGAACCTTTTGTTTGTTTGCATGCTAAGTTTGTTAAATGTTTTCTATGGATTGGGATAGGGTAAGGGTGAAGGTTAAAACCTAAAGATAGTTTCTAAGTTTGCTCGCAAAGACGTCGCGTTCTCTGCCTGCGTATCCTAACTAGGATAGAATCAGAGCAATCGTAGTTCACCTCACTAGGGATGAAGAACACTTGATTATGATCAAGGTTCAGAGGGGAACAAACATATCCATGCTTGTGTAGAGTTTAAGACAACTCTCTAGATCTACATTATAACACTCAAGAGGAGAGTAAGTAATCATATCCATGATTCTTACATAGAGTTTACAAACTCTATCCTAGGGTTCTAGTTGAAGAACACTCCTAGTGTAGGTGGGCCTTTTAGACTTAAGTCAAAGTCTAAGGCTTATACTAATGTTCAAGATGACTTCACAAAGTCAAGGAAGGGTAATGAGCTATCCAATGACACAAGGGTCAAGGGAGACTTTTCCTTTGGAAGGAGAGAGAGAGAGAGACAACTTGGATGAGAACTAAAAAGTTTCATCACTTGGGGAAAGAAGCACTTAACAAAGCAATAAACAAATGAGCAAGATGAAATAAGATTAAGACAAGTGAGCATGCAAATTACAATAAGCATGTACTTCAAATGATATCAATGGTTACAACCAATAGTCAAACATCTTAACAAAGATTTGGGGTATATCTTAACAAATATTGAAGCATGATAAAGGTAACAACCATATGAACAAATCATAATTTGAAGGTAAGCATGTCATAAGTTCAAAACATAGCAAATGTAACAACAAAATGCATAGATGATAATTGAACACAGGTAAATCAGTTTAAACCTCATAATTTAGGAGGAATGTAAGACAAGATTATGGTGACAACCAAAGGGGGATACCCTAGCATGTTAACTAACAAGAGGAATAAACATCTCACAAGAAATTCAAACATGCTTAAAGGAATTCAACTGCAAGTAGGATCACTAATCACAATAAATGAACAAATTTCCATATGGGCAAAATGTATCACAATTTATGAAAACAAGTAATATTTTCACATCATATAAAAATAGACATTATAACAAACACAATGCAAAAAGAATGGGCAAAAAAGGATGAAAAATGAGAGAGTTGTGATTATTTGAAGTTTCATGAATTTAAATGCACAAAAACAACAATAACAAGTAAAAAAATAGAAGGAAGTGCAAGGGGTGGGGGTTGAACCCACGCCCCTCAGCTTGCAGGCAAACAACCTGGCCACTAGAGCACACACGCGCGCGCTATCCAGGTAGAAAACAAGGTGAAGCATGGAAAATATGAAAAGAGGAAGAAAAAAACAAAAGGGTTGATCCTCCTCAGGGATCGAACCCAGGTCTAGCTAATGAAAGGTATGATATGCGCACATGCTTCTACCACTGGGGTGGCTATACATCCGTTGATATAGCCACCCCTAAAAACATATATGGCATGCTTTTTAGGATTTTTGGGCAAGGCAAAAAACCAAGAACAAGGCAATAAAGCTGATTTGCATTTTGATTCACAACTAAGTCAATACTTCATGGAATCAGATGAAATTTTAGTCAAACTTGAGTGTTTTTAAACAAGGAACAAGATGGTGCAATTGGAATTTTGAAATAAGGCCTTGAAATGAAAACACGATGCAACTTGCAAATTTGGTGATTGGTTTGCATTTTGAAAATTACCAACAACTATGAGATCAAATTCATGTAAAAGGTACTGCACACACAACACATACGTCATAACAAAGGTATAGGACACTTAAGGCTCAAGCAAAAAACAATAGAATGGAATATAGCACATGAGTTGCAAAATCATTAAGAAAGTGCAGCAAAACTGTTTCAACAGATGGAAAGTAATGATTATGCATATATGGCCTAGTCCTGATCAGGTTAATGATGGTGTGCTCAAAGTTTACAAACCAAATACAAGTGTTCTAGCAGAAGAGATGAGCAAGGATGCATCATGACAACAATATGGATGAATTGGAACAGCAGGCCCACATGGATGTTCACATTAAAAATTGATCAATTAAAGCAGGAAAATCATGAGGCATACTTGAAATGAAATGAGTAACACCTATAACCATCACAATGCTAATCACAAGTACAAAAAAACACAACTGCTATGCTATGCCAAAATTGGAGGAAAATGCAAGTTGAAACCAAAATCAAGTAGCAGACAGAATTGGAATGAAAAGACCTATCAAACATCTTCAAAACATCATATGAAAAGTGTCTATACCTTAAAAATGTTCACAAACATTATGGAAATGAAAAACACAGGCCAACTGCTCAAACACTTAAATAAATGCAACATGAGAGTCAAAACTAGTTTGGAACAGGTTGAGATGCAAGGGATGCCATACACAAGTTTCAAATAAGATAACAAATGAGTCTAACACTTAAGGTATTCATGGACTGCACACAACAAAGATATGACCATCAAGTTGCAAAATGTACCAACATGTGGAATGAGGCTGTCATGACAGAAGAACAGGACATACAAAAAATGATTGAGAATGTACATACAAGTTTCAAAACACTACCAAAGATCCAATGCTAGATGAACTGACTTGGGACAACTCAAGTAAGCAAAAGTGAAGTGTGTGCAATTGATTTCAAAACAGTTGCAGCAGCAGGGCACAAATATAGTTCAGTTATGCATCAAAGATCTCATGTTGACAAGCATTATACACACACATCCTAAATGTAGCAAAGAATGAGTCATAACTCAAAAAATAGACATATTGCAAGTAAGCAAGAATTTGGCATACTCATGGTAGGTTTTAGCTCAAAAATGCAGTTGGAAGGTGAAATGAGAAAACAGGTACATATAGATCAAACCAAACATCTACTCACATCAAAATCAAGCAAATAGATGAGTTTCAACTCACAAATTAGGCATATGACAGTTGGAGCACAAAATTTGTATGTTGTGGTAGGAAGTATGAAAAACTGTCTTGGTAAAACTTAGCACAGCAGGTTATTTTGGCAAGAAAAGAGTTTTGTGTTGAAACAAACAATATGCACATACCATGAACATGCTAACAGATGAGGATATGCTCTAGGAATAGATGAAAACCTTACCAAATAGAAAATAGCCTTTTGGAGCTTATGAATATGCACAGAACCAAATTCAAACATGCAGCAGGCAATTTCATAACAGTTGGGGAGATTTTATAGCACATACAAGTTTCAAATAAGTAAGGCAGTGATTCTATGCACATAGATCATGTAGAATGCAATTGAAACAGAATATGGTATGTGTTTGGCATTAATGAGGTTTTGAAATGCAAGTGGAGGAATGACAAAGCAATTTGAACACATAATGAAGATTTGAACATATAGGCACATCATACATCTCCAAAACATAATGACAAATGATTCTCCAATCTAAAAACAAGTACCAACTGCTCCAAACCAGAAATGGTATGCCTATCCAAATTTGGCAGCAAAACCAACAAGATCTCATGACAGGCCCTAATGGGCAAGTTTCATGTTTCTCATCATTCACCCAAATCAAACAAGCAAGTAAGATGTAAGCATTAAACAATGACTTAGAACAAATGAGATACACGCATGGCAAGCACAACAGTGCACTACACAATTCAATAGTGATAAAGCTAGAATGACACAAAAATAGCATAAGTGTGAAACAAGTGCTACAATAGATTCAAACATGATCTAGGTCAGGGGATCCTATAAATAACTTACAAGTTATCCAAATCTCACTAATGAACTAAAACTAACAAGCCTAGGGCATGCTCATCAATATTTCCATATTGGCTCCTAAAACTACCACAATGACCAAAACCTCACTAACAAGTCTAAACATGATATCAAGACACACACTTACAATCTAAAATCCACATATCATTTACAAATGACAAAATATTTGACAAAACAAGCATCATGATCACAAAAATAGGATTCTTGACAAAGAAACATAATAGGGCAGCCATGGTATGTTTTCACACAAATCCTCACAAAATGGCAATACATGATAATGTATGATTTCTAGATAGTTAGAACATCACATACCTCTTGTTGACCAGCCTTGGACAAGCTAAAAAGCTTAGAAACCCAGAGATGCTCCTTCCTTTGCAATGATATGAAGCTTACTTCCTCTTGAAGCAACAAGACCAAACTTCAAGACAGTTGGAGTTAGGGGATTTCCAGTTGGTTTTTAATGCTTTATACAATTGTAATATGACATATGTGAGGTGTGTGGATGGTTAGAACAGCAAGAAACAACTTATGCAAGGATTTGGCAAGTTTTGAAGGTGGTGGTCAAACTTTCTTAGTGTGAAAGTTGACTTTTTGCAAAATGGTATTTTTGAGAGGTTTGAAGGTATAGACACCTTTTATATTATATTTAGGGATTTTGTGGATGCTTTTTAGATGTTTGGAAGTGGTGGAACTGGTCTTGAGCAGAGTTTTGCTCAAGACAGCTTTTTGATGAAAATGGAGATTTTGGTGTTTTTGAAATTCTTGAGGAATGAGAGGAGAGTGAGAGCTATGTTTTCTATGGTTTTTTGAGATTGCTCTGGTGTGTTTGAACTCATAGAAGAGGTCTCTATTTATATCCAAACAAGAATGAGGGCAGCCTTGGTCTTTTACCACTTTTGGAGGGAGACTTGTGAAGTTTTTGAAAAATCTTGCCAAGATCTCTATACATCAGTTTCATGGACCAAAGAAGATCAGAAAATCAAGTGGAGAGGTGGACATGAAGTGACTGAGGTGAGCTTAGGGTGTAGGGGACTGCAGCTGCTCAAATCATCCAAAAAGTTTCTCTTTCTTCTCCATTTAATTAATTGTTAAATTGTCAAGTTGCAACAACTTGCTATGTTCACCAAATCCCTCCCTTTTTCTGGTCTTCTCTCTATCCATGCCTCACATTATCAGTTTGGATCAAGATCCAAGGGTTGAGAGTAGCTTAAGTTGTGAAAATCCAAGTTTGGGAATTCTTGACAAAGTGATTTCAAGTGTGACAGGCCCAACTTCTATGGTGCATAACTTCCTGCTCAAACATGCTATTGAGGATTTCTACCACAATTTGGAAAGCCCTTAAGTATCTCTAAAACTTTCATGTTTTGGGAATTTCCAAATTCTTGATGGAACTAGGTTGAAAAACCCTTCAAAGTTTCTGAAAAACCACTTAAAAGTGCCAAATAACTTAGAATTTTTCTAAGTTATTTCCCCCTTAAAAATGAATTTTGCTATAACTCCAATTCTATGCATTTTTTGATCATGGAACAATTTGAGACTTTTGTAGGATTTTTCAAAAGCTTTCCAATGAGCTTTGAACCACTTCATTTGGATGTGTGGTTGAGGAGTTATGATCTTGCCCCTTTTAAAACCCTAATTCCCGATTTTTGCAATTACTTCTTAACCCTTGATCTAATGGTCATGAAATTTTATGGGGAGGTGTAATATGACATAAGGAACATTTTTGATTCACATCTTGAAGTTAAATTCCTTATGGTTGAAGAGTTTACTTTTCGGTCAACCGTTCGATCAATCGGTGACTACCGAGTCGACTGTTGAGGCTCTGGGTATTCTGAGGACTTGAAACTCTTTGGATGGACTTTACTAATCCATAGGAGCTTAATGGACCTTGATACCACCATTGAAACACTCTTTAAATCAAAATTCAAACTACAGTTGACTTTTCCCGATCGAAAACCCTAATCTGGTATCTTGAACTGCACTGTTCTCAATTCCCGGGTGACCACCTCAAATTGCACTCATTCTTGATTCAATGTATTATATTTGATCTTGTGGAGACTTATTTGAAGTTGAATCAATCCAAAACATTGACTGATCAGACCGCCGAAATCTCGATTTTGACGGTACGGAGCCCTAATTCATCTGTATCTTATCAAAGATAAACTGAAAGTGGGTTAAGGTTAGTTAATAAAATGAATATGATCCTAAAATGATGATAAGGATCTAAGGGGTCAAAATTTGGGGTGCAACACTAGGAATTTATTAGAGAGTACTGCACTCACATAAGCTGGTTAGTAGCAATAAGCATGAGTACGAAAGTATAAAGCCAAACAACGCAAGAAATGCACAAAGGAGTGGAATCTTAAAGTCAAAAATTAGGGTGTGACACTATCCAAAAACAACGTCAAAGTGAAGTATCAATGCGCTTCACAATTTTTATTTCATAAAAATAAGTAGTATGGATAATCAGCGGAATTAAATCAAGCGATTTAACATGTAAACACCAAATACATCAACTCCCCACATAAAACGTGGTTTCACAACAATTAAATCAAAACTAGATACGTAAAAAATAAAAAGTCCAATACCATGAAAATATAACGAAATACCTATCCTTCCCGTGTTACATATCAAAGAGACTCTTAAGACTCGATCAAATAGCAACACAATGCTCCAAGCACTACTCAGGTATCTGATCATCTATACTCCCCAAGAAGCACAGACACAACAAACAAAAAAGGGGTGAGAACTACATTTAATAAATACACAGTGAAAACACATGCTAAGAGTAGTTAACACACCAATCAAACAATTATCACGCACATACAAGTGTCACGTCACCATTCAGCATAAACAACCCACATTCAATTATATATATGCAATGCGACTCAACTGACACGACACAATGCATGCAGTACCATCACAATCACATACAGTTCACCCTAAAACTCGATTCTCGTCAGAATCTGGATAAGTTGTATATGTTCCTCTAAACTATAACTTATCTCCACTCGACTTCCACATAGAGTCCAGACAAGACGAGGCACCCATCATGGATTCCCACCTAGCTCATCTCCACATAACATGACATGAATGCATGAAACAATTATGCACAATGTAATTATTATTCAAGTATAATTTCACAATCCTCAATGATCACACAAAATGCAAGACCGTAATTCTCTTCGGAACTACCACCACAGCACAAGACCGTCCACACCCGACAATCTTGGCTCACACACATCCAACACGTCTCAACTAGACATTTTCATAAAATCCCACATTTTATTCTATTTCATGTTATTATTAATTTATTCCATGTCCAATTATATCATAGTCTTACGGATCATAAGGAATTGCATTACATGTAAAATCGGGACAGAAATCGCAAAAACGGGAAAACTGCACTACAGTCCTGCCCATACGTGTCATACCCCAAATTTTATCCTCGGATCCTTTGATCATTTCATATCATTTTAAGTCATTCATTTTTGCATATATTGTTTTAGTTAAACATTTTATTGATCATTAATCATGTGTTTTTAGTCATTTTTTATCATTCTATTTTAGAATGTGTTTTTATTATCTTAAGAAATTATTTAGAATTGATTTAGTTTATTTTTCAATTTAGTTTAATATAGTTTTTTTAATAGTTATTTCTAATTTAGTTTATATTTTAGTTTAGTTTAGTTTTCACTTTAGCTTATATGTTAATATAGGTTTTTTAAATAGTTATTTTTAATTTAATTTATATTTTAATTTAGTTTATGTTTAATTTAGTTTATATTTTAGTTAAGATTATATTATTAATTTAATTTAATTCAATCAGTTTAATTTTTAATTAATTCTTATTTTATTTGTTTTAAGTCCATTTAGTTTTATTATTGTATTATTTCTTTTTTCTAAAAGAATTCCAAGAACTTATTTTTTTCTTCCCAAACACCCAACATACGACCAATCTGTGCTTTTACTACAATTCCACATCTTGCTGCAAAAGACTCCAAAGCCTGTCATCCCAAAACCATCACAACCTGCGAAACTTACATAATGCACGAAATATAGTCGTACCAATACAAAACCTGTGTACATTCCAACTACAACTACACTACACAAGACGCCCTACAACATGGCCTTACACTCCAAGACAAAAAAAAAACAGTTGCTGCAAACCACAAACCCTGCTCCAAAGGCCTCTGCGTTAAAACCTTACTACCTCAACACACTGCCCAACAACCAACACCTTGCTACCAACATAAACCCTCTGCACAAAAACCATGCTACAAAACAAGGACAACACACCACATAGCTCCAAAACCTGCATAAAACACTACTCACAATTGTACCAAAATGGAGCCTGCTCCATAAACCTGTCAACAACACAACAACCCAAATTGCTGCAAACATTCTGCACGTTGAAAATAACACTTAACAACAGGCATAATTAATAAAGGGAAGGGTTTTCTGAGAAAGAGAGGGAAGAGAGACCTGTTACTGTAAAAAAAGGATCCTCATTCAACTAGCTTTCAATTGGCTCGTATCACTCACAAACCTTAAAAACCATCTCCTCCCAAAATCAAATCAGAACTGGAAACCCACCTTTCATCTCCTTCACTACCTTTCTCAAAAATCAGAACAACAAAGAAAAACTCAATTGTCTTCAACCTTCATAAAAAAATAACCTTTCAAAACCTAAATCATTCACAAACTATCATTTACCGCACAACCGCATTCCACTACATCACAACTCAATCATCAACAAACTGCAAGCAGAAATGAGAAGATAGATGAAGTAACATAACAAAATCAAGGAACAAACAACAACAAAATGCAACAAAATAGATAAAATCAAGATTCAAAATCACCTGAACTTCTAAATCTCATTCAATTCCACTGTTGTAGGTCCGATTTCACTTTGTTTACCCCTTCTTTGCATGAGTATTCGAAACTTTTTTTTATTTAGGTAGAGAGGTGAGTTCAAACTGTCACGGTCGCCGCGGGTTTCATGTTCGTTTTGAGGCAAGGAAGAAGTCAAAGAGGAGAATGTAATGTGTTGTTTTTGTCTTGAGGCTCTATTTTTTTTCTTTTAAAGTTTTTATTCTTTGGGCTTCCTAGAGCCCACGTTGTTTTCTGCAGACTAAAATTTCCTTTGATACACCCCCCATCATGTTGGCCCATAATCTTACCATTAGCTTCTTTTTTTAGTAGCATTCTTTATTTATTTGTTTTATAAAAGGTTTAAAACAACAAATCTTGATTTAATTAGTTAGTCTTTTAGATTAATTTGTTTTATTATACTAATTAAAATTAATAGTAACTTTTAGGTTAGTTAGTTTAGTTGTTAAATAACTAAGAAAAACTCAAAAATATTTTAGCTAGTTTTTTAAACCAATCTTTTCATTTTGATTCTTATTCAGAAATTAATTGTTTAGGTTTTTTAATCTTTATTTGTTTAGGTTTTCTTTATTTTCCTTAACTCCTGTTAATTAATTTCTTTAATTGATTCGATTCCTGACTTTTGTACCAGTAACTTAGTTTTCGTTTACTTAATCTCGTGATCTTGATTCTTGTTCTGATTATTCTTCTGTTCATATCTTACGCACATCATTTATTCATGACTTTATTCTCGCGCTTGAGGATATTATATTTATACTCCCTTGTTATGTTTTGCCTGTTTATCGATTCCAAAGGAAAGGAACTCCTGTTGACTGCCATGTCATATTTAGGATAGCCTTGTCCACCATTCCCTTGAGACCTTGTTAAAGTTTTACCCATTTTTCCTAGCCTTAGGATTAGAGTCGCCGTACTCTATGTGGGTGTCTTGCCATGGACACTTTGTTTCCCTTTTAACCTAGCCTTAGGTTTAGAGTCGTCGCACTCTATATAAGCGTCTTGCCACAGAAACCTACCTTTCCCTTTGAAACCTTGACCACAGTCAAGAGTTCCTCACCCCTTTTTGAGGGGAACTACAATTGCTCTGATTCCATTCCTGTCAGGATATGTAGGTACGAGATGCGATGTCTTAGCGAGTATACTTTGCATATACCCTAGGTCTTTACCTTGGCACCTTTTCCTTAGCAAGCAAACTTTAGCATAACACAAATACTAACAAGAGGTTCCTGTAGAGTACTATAGATACTTAGGATGCTAACACCTTCCCTAGGTATAATCAACCCCCCGAACCTTAGATCTCTTAGTTGTGTTGTTACATAGCACATTTAGGGTTTTCTTCGATCTTTACCCTTTCCTTTGGATAAATCAAAACTCGGTGGTGAACTTCATGATTTGTGATTCAAGTTAATTCAATAGCTTGATATCTGATTCTCACCGCGACAGAAATGACGACTCTGTTGGGGACCATCCCCTAAGAGGGTTAAGCCCACCTTGTTTATATTTGTCTTTTCTATATGTTTGCTTGCTTGTATATTTGTATATATATTTGTTTGTACCTGGGTT
Organism: Lathyrus sativus; assembly: GCA_963859935.3. Classification (NCBI taxonomy): domain Eukaryota; kingdom Viridiplantae; phylum Streptophyta; class Magnoliopsida; order Fabales; family Fabaceae; genus Lathyrus; species Lathyrus sativus. The sequence continues at coordinate 878,301,805 of OZ012735.1, forward strand.
TTCTGTATGCAGGATTGTTATCTTGAGTGGTGAGATAAGTCCTAACCCGGACTTGAGCGTACACCTATAATAGGATTGCGGTATAATCAATAGTTAGCTGTTTGGAGTAGTCCTAACATGTCTAGTATATGATAACCATGCTCAGTGGAGGTCCCTTTAGGATTACTGGTGTCTGATGTGAGTAGTCACATTGGCATCACTTTTTCTGACCTGAGAGCTCGTGAAGGTGAGGACCTTTAGTTACCACTCACCCCTCTTTGCCTTTTAGGACTTAGTGCAGTGATTATCTAGGTGTAACCTGTGATGGTTGTCATGCGATACTACACTCAGACGATTTCATCTTGAGAATGTTATTAGCCCACGAGTAGTCGTGTAAGCTGATAATATCTGAAAGATTTTTCGATGACTCAGGAACTTTGTTAGAATCTGTTGTGCATGTGTTTTACTCTTAGTACACACCCTGTGGTTGGTTCTTTACCCAGACCTCCATGTTGTGATATTGAACCGTTGATCCTGATATGTGTGATTTACATCCTATTTTGCATCATATTGCATGTCATTTGCATCTTTTCATGATCCATTTCATATCATTCCTTTGTCCAACAAGTCATGTCCAATTGTCTCTATCTTCCAGTTTCACCTGTCAGTCGTCAAGCTGATTCCTCAACACTGATATCAGACTAGAGCTAACTATAGACGTATGATGTCAGAGCAAGAAGTGCATAATACAGAGATCCGTATGGAGATCAATGATTTGAAATCAGGCATGACCAAACTCACCGAGATGCTCCAAGTCATGATTTCCAGAGGAGAGCAACCCCAAAGGACTGTCATTCAGAAAGTTTCAAGCGTTGATCCTCCACTTGTTTAGATACCACCATCTACTTGGCCAGAGTTTGGGTTACCTCACAACTTCTCTCCACATCTTGCATCTACTACTATGACTGGTCAAACTGCCAGACCAGTTTTTCAAGCTCCAATCTTTGCTGAGCCTAGACCTATGGTCCACACTGTTACCCCAACTGTCTGAGCTCTTTTTGAGAACCCCCTCTATGAGTACAATGCTGCCAGTGCTCAAGGTGAAGACCATGAAGATTATGTTGAGCCTGAGGTTGTTCGTGAACAGTTTCAGATCATAGATAAGAGACTAAAAGTCGTTGAGGGTATTGATTTCTTCAATATGGATGCAGACAACATATGCTTAGTTCTGGCCTTGTTATGCCTTCTGAGTTCAAAACTCTCGAGTTCATAAAGTACAAGGGTCACTCTTTCCCAAGAGTTCATCTAGTCATGTACTTCCGAAGGACAGTTTGAGTGGTGCCTCTCTCAAGTGGTATATGAACTTAGAACAAAACACTGTCCACTGCTTCCAAGATCTTGCTAATGCTTTTATGAAGCAGTGCAAATACAATCTTGACATGGCTCCTGACCGCGTCAACATCAGAATATCTTTCAGAATGAGAGAGATAGTCGTTCAAGGAATATACTCAGTGGTGGAGAGAGTTAGCTTCCCAAGTTGAACCCCCTCTAGTGGAGAAGGAGCTAAATGGAACGTTCATGGACACTCTGTCCCCTTTCTATTGGGAGAAGATGATTGGGAGTGTCTCTTCAAGATTTACAGATCTGGTGACTGTTGGCCAAAGGTTAGAAGAAGGACTGAAAAATGGTAAAGCATCCAAAGTTGTTGAATCTTCCAATGGTGCAAAGAAATCTTTTGGGACCTTCCATAAGAAGAAAGAAGATCAGACCAATTCTATCATGAATGATGTGAGAAGGCCTCTTCCTAGACCTTATTATGTTGATCATCATGTTGTTGCTGCTCCTTGACCAGAACAAATTCCTCAATGTCCAGCTGTTAGACATAATCAATATCGGAATAGGAATCAATTTGATCTTATTCCTATGACATATACATAACTTTATCCTGACCTGGTTCAAAAAGGGTTGATCACTACAAGGACTCTGCAACCTCCTCATAATCCTCTTCCAGCTGGATTTAGATCTGATCTCCACTGTGCATTTCATGAAGGCGCCCTAGGCCACGACTTAGAGAATTGTTATGCACTAAAAGCTAGAGTGTGTGAGTTGGTTAGAGCTAGAATCCTTGATTTTAAGGATAGCCAATCAAATGTCTAGAAAAATCCCTTGCCAGTGCACCAAAAGTGAAGCTTCAGTCGACTTCAGCAGGCTATCTTCCTAAAAGCCAGTGTTTCAGACAAGACGGCTCATCCTTGTTACTGACTAGTCACTAAGCCTTTTGTTTCTCGTTGTTTGTACTTTCATTTATTTTGTATAAGTTATTTTCTTTTAATTAGTGTTTGTACCTTCGTATTAATGAAATGAGCATTGCAACTTTTGATTTCAATTCATTTTGTCTATTATTTGCACTTTTATGCTTTATTTTTCAAATATTTACTTCCAGTCCAAACTTTTGATTATGCAAATATTTGAGGGAGGATGACAAAAACATTGTACCAATAACTGTTACTGGTACGCGTTCAATCAAACTTTGCTGATGATGCAAGGCATTGTTTCAACTCTCAAACACTGGAGAAATAAGGAAGTTATTCCCTTGTCCACCCCTTCGAGCCCAGAAGTTGGAGTTTCTTTCTTTACAAAAAATCCCGCAATCTTAACCTGGGGTAGGGTAGTTCTCAGTTAACTTGGTTGTGTGTTCATATAATACACCTTTCATATAAAGGTTGCACTCATAATTTTTCTTCGCACACAACAAGTAAGTGTCGAAGATGTTTTCCAAGCCAAAAAGTCGTTGATGGTTCATCGTAATCATTTAGCCAAGCTGTCACTTTCTTTCAAAAAAATAAATAATAAAAGCCCGCTAAGTCAAAACCTATGAAGGAAACTTAGGCAAAACTAGGGCATCCCACTGACTGTAATCTTCGCAAGAAATAGTTTAGGCAAAAGTTAGGGATAATAAAAAGAGGAGAACTTTAAACCCTTCACCCTGAAAATCCTTAATGTCAAAAAAACCAAATGTTATAGGGAACTAGTGACTGTCTTTTCAAAGTTCCCTTGAGTTCTAAACTATCCTCAAGGCTATCATCAATGCAATTTCCAACCTATGGGAACCTGAGCGAATAATATGAGTTAACTGAGCGTAGGACTGAAGATCATCACGTAGATTGGATGGACACAAATAAACTTTGAGATTTTATCCTTTATTTCTTAAACTGTGAACCAGACCATGTTACAACCCTCAAACGACCTAAATTAAGCAAGGTTATTTTGAGAGCATACTACAGCAAGGTTGCATAAGCTGACTCCAAAAGATTATTGTAAATCAATTATTTTGGCATTACACCTTTGCTTCACACTTTAAGCATCTTGAGCCGCCGCGTTCTGACATGTAACTCCTATATTTTGCATATTCCAAAAATAATTTTGATTTCAAAATTTGCATGAACTTTGCATTACCATGTTTGTATGAACACTTTTGTTTGCAAATTGGCTTTCCTCTCAAGGAATTTTCAAATAGTTGAGAAACTTGGTCGGTGATCTTATCAGGGGCATGTCCTTCTCATAATTGGTTTATCCAGAAGATTTTTTCAAGACTCAGACTGGGGCAAGCCTTCCGAGAGCACAGTAAAACAGTCATTTTCAAGAATTAGACAAGCTAAAGCAATCATCAGCTCATCTATAACAGTCATCTAATCTGGGGCTGTTTACTTGAAGAATCCCCAAGCATCTCTCTATCCTTCCTATAAGGAACATCATTTGGAATAATTACCAGTTTGGCAGAGATATGTTCAACAATAGCATCTTTAGTCCCCAAGCAGAATGGCAATGATCTCTGTGTTAAGGAATCAGTCTTCCAGTCTTATCATCTCACCAAAAAGAGTCGAGTCATGTCGTCGACATCTGTATTTGCATTTGATCATATATCATAAAAACTCATATACATATGCATAGCATGAGTGTTTCATCCTCATTTGTTTCCCCATAGGTTGTGTTGTTGTCAACGTCTTACCTTGTGGTCAAAGTCCAACTTATTTGGCACCTACCAAACAGTTTTTTTGTGTCTATCTGACGTTCTTCCAGATATGAGATTTCTTATCCGGTTGTTTTTCCGAATATGTCTTGTTTTTATCTTACATCCAATACCACTCTCAGGTTTTGTGATTTTTACCTTTCATTCAAAGCCATTATTGGATGTCCAGTATCTTTTATACAATGTCATTCTTGGATGTCACCCTTGCTTCTTATCTGATGTTTTTCCAAAATCTATTCGAGGTTTTTCCGGATATGTTTCTCTCTCTGATATTTTTCCAGATGGAGTCTTTGTTCTGATGTTCTTCCAGAATCTATCTGATGTTTTTCCGGATATGTTTCTCTCTTTGATGTTTTTCTAGATTGAGTCTTTGTTATGATGTTCTTCCAGACCTTATCTGATGTTTTTCCAAATGGTCCTTTAATTCTGATGCTTTTCCAGAATCTATATGATGTTTTTTCGGATATGTTTCTCTCTCCGATGTTTTTCCAGATTGAGTCTTTGTTTTGATGTTATTTTAGAACCTATCTGATGTTTTCCCAGATGGTCATTTAATTATGATGTTTTTCCAGAATCTATCTGATGTTTTTCCGGACTCGTTTCTCTTTCTGATGTTTTTCCAGATTGAGTCTTTTGTTCTGATGTTCTTCCAGAACCTATCTGATGTTTTTCCAGATATTTCTCTTTGATTCTGATGTTTCTCCAGAATCTATCCGATGTTTTTCTGGATTTGTTTCTCTCTTTGATGTTTTTCCGAATTGAGTCTTTTGTTCTGATGTTCTTCCAGAACTCCTTTAGTACTTATCTGATGCTTTCCGGATATGTATTTTGCTTTTGATATTTTTCCAGAGACCCCCTTTTGTGTCTATCTGATGCTTTTCTGGATATGACTTTTGTTTTGATGTTCTTCCAGAACTCTTTTAGTACTTATCTGATTCTTTTCCAGATATGTATTTTGCTTCTGATGTTTTTTCAGAGCCCCCATTTTGTGTCTATCTGATGTTTTTCCGGATATGACTTTCGTTCTGATGTTTTTCCAAAAATTCCTTTATATCTATCTGATGCTTTTCCAGATATGTATTTTTTTTTAATGTTTTTCCAGAACTCCTTTTGTGTCTATCTGATGCTTTTCCGGATAAGACCTAAGTTTATGATGTTTTTCTAGAAACTCCTTTGTACCTATCTAATGCTTTTCCGGATATGTATTTTTGTTCTGATGTTCTTCCAGAACTCCTTTATTACTTATCTGACATTCTTCTAGACATGTCTTCAAATCTTTTCCCATACATTTAGTGCTCTTCTAAATTTTTCGGGTGTATTTTCGGGATTTTTGTCTCCGTCTAATGCTCTTATAGATGTCTTCAATTTATTTCTGACTTTGGTTAGCAGTTGTTGAATATTTTCAAGTTTATTTCCATTCTTCAACCAGTGCTTTTCTAGACGGCCCCCGGAGTTCATTCGATGTTTTTCCGAATATCTCTGATGTTTGTTGTTTTCCAGAGTTCATCCAATGATTTTCTGAATGTCTCTTGTAACAGCCCAAATTTCATTAAATAATTAATTATAGTAATTAATTGATTTAGTGGGGTTTTTATTAATGTTGGAATTAATTTTTATTAATTGGAATTAATAGAGAATTGAAAGGAAATTGGAAGGAAAGAAAATAAAAGGGATATATAAGAGAGAAAGAAAAGAAAAGAAAGATAGAAAACATTTGGAGAGAAAGAGGAAAGAAAGAAGAAAGAAGAGAAAGAGAGGAGAAGAAGAGGAAAAGTGGAAATCATCAAGAACCAACATCAAAGCTCCGATTAATCGAGGTAAGGGTGAGAAATGTTTCTATTTGATCATTGTATGATGTTATGTATGTTGGGTTGGGGTTTTGGTAGAGTTTCCATCACTTTCCATTTAGGGCAAAATGTTGGATAATCGGTAGATTGATGATTTAATCGGTTGAAACTGAGTAATAATGCCGTAGAATAGTCGGGTAACATGTATTGATGCTGTTTATACTGATTTGGATGTGTAAGAGAGGGTTGATGATGGATTGGTGAAGGAGGAACAGAGTGTGAATCTGTTCTGCGTAGGTTCGCTGGCTCTCGCCAGGCGAGCAAAGGCGAAGCTTCGCCAGGCGAAGCCCAGCGAATGTTGGCGAATAATTATAAGTTAAATCCCAGTGGACTTCGCTGGCGAGTTCGCCAGGCGAAGTTGGATAGCGAAGGTTCGCCCAGCGAAGGTGCTGGCGAATGGTGGCGAATGAAGTCAGTAGCTACTGACTTGGGCTCGCTGGGAAGTCTCGCCAGGCGAAGCCTAGCGAGTGTTTGCTGAGAGAGTTCGCCAAGCGAAGGCCAGGCGAAGGTTCACTGCGAGGGTTCGCCAGGCGAATGAAGGCGAATGTGACAGCATTTTTCTTTTGCTGTGTTGCTCATGTGGTGATTGTTTGATTGATTCACATAGGTTAATACCTCTATGATATGATATAGATATGATCTATTGTGATGATGTGTACTGTGGGTAGCCTCCGGGCGTGAAACCTAGTTGATATGCGATGCGCATTAATTGTGATAATTAGAAGTACATGTGAATACAATGATGAATGTATGTGTATTGTCTAATGAATTGTGAGTGCATATTTATATGCGATTGTTGTGTAAATGCATGGGAACATATGTGATATGTGTGCATTGTTGTTGAGTATGATGATGATGTGTGAAATGAATACATTGATAAATGTTTGATATATGTTGTATGTGCAATCATGATGAAATTCTCGAAGGGGTGAATTATTCGAATGCATGAGATTAAGATGTCGGTCTTAAGTGCATTTGTTGTGGTTGATTGTACATGCATCATTTAGTCAAGAGGCAATGTCTGTTAGTTTCGTGGAAACTAGTGGCTTGTCCCAAACCTAGAAGTGTGGGTTTGAAGGCTTAGAGGACGGGCCTTTATGGTTATCGGTCTAGAAGTGTGGACCCGGTTTAATGTAAAAACCGAAAAAAAGATAACGGGTTATCGGTCTAGAAGTGTGGACCCGGTTTAATGTAAAAACCGAAAAAAGATAACGAAAGTCGGTACCGCATTGCATGAGTTGCATCGAGTTGTTGAGTCACATTGATATATGACATATGCATGAAGAGATGCTTATGTGTGAATGATGAGATTGGGGAAATTGTATGTGTATGCATAATGTGGGAATGCTTTGTGAATATCCATGTTTGTCTATATATGTGTGGTAAATATATATGACTAAGAGAATGAAGTGTGGTGAGAAATGTGAATATGTGTTATATGACCACCTATATATATAATCTTATGCTTTGATTATTATGGTTATATTTCTCACCCTTCTGCTGTTTTATAATGCTCTATGAGGCATTGCAGATTAGGATGTTGGAGTCCCTTTTGTGCAGTATTCTTCATTCTTTTGAGTCTGCTGCTCTGATATGTAACATCGGGTAGTTAGACTAGTATAGTCATTCTTTTGTGATACATTGCGATATTCAGAAGACGGCCTTTCGGACGAGGTATGGACACTATGAGTATTCTGTGATGCCATTTGGTGTGACTAATGCACCAGGTGTATTTATGGAGTACATGAATAGGATTTTCCATCCTTATTTGGATAAGTTTGTGGTGGTGTTTATCGACGACATCTTGGTTTATTCGAAGAGCGAAGGAGAGCATGTCGAGCATCTGAAGATTGTGTTATCTGTGCTGAGAGAGAAGCAGTTGTTCGCGAAGCTTTCTAAGTGTGAATTTTGGTTGAAGGAAGTTAGTTTCCTTGGTCATGTGATTTCGAGTAATGGTATTGCGGTCGATCCGTTGAAGGTTGAAGCGGTGTCGCAATGGGAGACTCCGAAGTCAGTTTTTGAGATCAGAAGTTTTCTTGGTTTAGCCGGTTATTATCGGAAGTTTATTGAAGGATTTGCTAAGTTATCGTTGTCGTTGACGCAGTTGACTAGGAAAGGTCAAGCCTTTATTTGGGACGCCAAGTGTGAAGCGAGTTTTCAAGAACTTAAGCGAAGGTTGACGACAGCTCCTGTTTTGATTCTGCTAAATCCAGAAGAACCATTCGTTGTGTATTGTGATGCTTCTTTGATGGGTTTAGGAGGTGTGTTGATGCAATATAACCAAGTTGTGGCTTATGCTTCGAGGCAACTCAAAGTGCATGAGAAGAATTATCCGACGCATGACTTAGAGTTGGTCACCGTTGTGTTCGTGTTGAACTTTGGAGGCATTATTTATTTGGCGCAAGATTTGAAGTGTTTAGTGACCACAAGAGTTTGAGATATCTTTTTGATCAAAAGGAATTGAATGCGAGACAAAGAAGATGGCTTGAACTTTTGAAGGATTTTGATTTTGGCTTGAACTACCATCCGGGTAAAGCGAATGTAGTAGCGGATGCATTGAGTCGGAAATCATTGCATATGTCGGCGTTGATGGTGAAAGAGTTGGAATTGATTGAGCAATTTCGGGATTTGAGTTTGGTATGTGAGAGGACTTCTTTTGGATTTAAGTTGGGTATGTTAAAGCTTACGAGTGGTATTTTGGACGAAATTCGAGAAGGACAGAAATTGGATTTGAGCTTAGTTGATCGGTTGACTTTAATCAACCAAGGCCAAGGTGGTGATTTTCGGATTGATGAGCATGGTATTATGAGATGTCGGGGTCGAGTTTGTGTTCCGAACATGGTTGAGCTTAAGAAGAGCATCCTTGAGGAAGGACATCGTAGCGGATTGAGTATTCATCCGGGTGCTACTAAGATGTATCAGGATTTGAGGAAAGTATTTTGGTGGCCTAGTATGAAGAAGGATATCGCGGAATTTGTATATTCTTGTTTGACTTGCCAGAAGTCAAAGATTGAGCATCAGAAGCCATCGGGTTCGATGAAGCCGTTGTTTATTCCTGAGTGGAAATGGGATAGTATCTCCATGGATTTTGTATCGGGTTTGCCGAGGACGCCGAGTAATTTTGAGGCTATTTGGGTTATCGTGGATAGGTTGACTAAATCTGCTCACTTTATCCCTATGCGTATGGAGTACCCTTTGGAGAAGTTGGCTACGTTGTATATTGAGAGGATTGTGTGTCTGCATGGTATTCCGTTAAGTATTGTTTCAGATAGAGATCTGCGGTTTACTTCGAGATTTTGGGAGAGCCTGCAGAGTGTTTTGGGTACTAAGTTGCGTTTGAGTTCAGCGTATCATCCTCAGACTGATGGTCAGACGGAGAGGACGATTCAGTCGCTTGAAGATCTTTTGAGAGCTTGTGTATTGGAAAAAGGAGGAGCTTGGGATAACTACTTGCCTTTGATTGAATTTACCTACAACAACAGTTTCCATTCGAGTATTGGTATGGCACCATTTGAGGCGTTGTATGGTAGGCGGTGTAGGACACCATTGTGTTGGTTCGAGTCCGGAGAGAGTTCTGTTGTTGGACCCGAGTTAGTTCAACAGACTACTGATAAGATCAAGATGATTCAAGAGAAGATGAGAATTACTCAGAGTCGTCAGAAGAGTTATTATGACAGGAGGAGGAAGGCACTTGAATTTCAAGAGGGAGATCATGTGTTTCTTCGAGTCACTCCGATGACGGGTGTTGGTAGGGCGCTGAAGGCGCGCAAGTTGTCGCCGCGTTGCATTGGTCCTTATCAGATTTTGCAAAGGATAGGAGAAGTGGCCTATCGTGTGGCTTTACCACCGTCGCTTGCTAATCTTCACGACGTATTCCATGTATCTCAGTTGAGGAAATACATTGCGGATCCGTCTCATGTAGTCCAAATAGATGATGTGCAGGTGAGAGATAACCTGACTGTTGAGACATCACCTATGCGGATAGAGGATCGGAAATTGAAGCAGCTTCGAGGTAAAGAGATTGCTTTAGTGAAGGTCGCTTGGGGAGGACCGGCTGGTGGAAATGTTACTTGGGAGCTTGAGAGTCGGATGAAAGAGTCTTATCCAGAGCTGTTTGAATCAGGTAACATTTTCGAGGACGAAAATTCCTAAAGTGGGGGAGAGTTGTAACAGCCCAAATTTCATTAAATAATTAATTATAGTAATTAATTGATTTAGTGGGGTTTTTATTAATGTTGGAATTAATTTTTATTAATTGGAATTAATAGAGAATTGAAAGGAAATTGGAAGGAAAGAAAATAAAAGGGATATATAAGAGAGAAAGAAAAGAAAAGAAAGATAGAAAACATTTGGAGAGAAAGAGGAAAGAAAGAAGAAAGAAGAGAAAGAGAGGAGAAGAAGAGGAAAAGTGGAAATCATCAAGAACCAACATCAAAGCTCCTATTAATCGAGGTAAGGGTGAGAAATGTTTCTATTTGATCATTGTATGATGTTATGTATGTTGGGTTGGGGTTTTGGTAGAGTTTCCATCACTTTCCATTTAGGGCAAAATGTTGGATAATCGGTAGATTGATGATTTAATCGGTTGAAACTGAGTAATAATGCCGTAGAATAGTCGGGTAACATGTATTGATGCTGTTTATACTGATTTGGATGTGTAAGAGAGGGTTGATGATGGATTGGTGAAGGAGGAACAGAGTGTGAATCTGTTCTGCGCAGGTTCGCTGGCTCTCGCCAGGCGAGCAAAGGCGAAGCTTCGCCAGGCGAAGCCCAGCGAATGTTGGCGAATAATTATAAGTTAAATCCCAGTGGACTTCGCTGGCGAGTTCGCCAGGCGAAGTTGGATAGCGAAGGTTCGCCCAGCGAAGGTGCTGGCAAATGGTGGCGAATGAAGTCAGTAGCTACTGACTTGGGCTTGCTGGGAAGTCTCGCCAGGCGAAGCCTAGCGAGTGTTTGCTGAGAGAGTTCGCCAGGCGAAGGCCAGGCGAAGGTTCGCTGCGAGGGTTCGCCAGGCGAATGAAGGCGAATGTGACAACATTTTTCTTTTGCTGTGTTGCTCATGTGGTGATTGTTTGATTGATTCACATAGGTTAATACCTCTATGATATGATATAGATATGATCTATTGTGATGATGTGTACTGTGGGTAGCCTCCGGGCGTGAAACCTAGTTGATATGCGATGCGCATTAATTGTGATAATTAGAAGTACATGTGAATACAATGATGAATGTATGTGTATTGTCTAATGAATTGTGAGTGCATATTTATATGCGATTGTTGTGTAAATGCATGGGAACATATGTGATATGTGTGCATTGTTGTTGAGTATGATGATGATGTGTGAAATGAATACATTGATAAATGTTTGATATATGTTGTATGTGCAATCATGATGAAATTCTTGAAGGGGTGAATTATTCGAATGCATGAGATTAAGATGTCGGTCTTAAGTGCATTTGTTGTGGTTGATTGTACATGCATCATTTAGTCAAGAGGCAATGTCTGTTAGTTTCGTGGAAACTATTGGCTTGTCCCAAACCTAGAAGTGTGGGTTTGAAGGCTTAGAGGACGGGCCTTTATGGTTATCGGTCTAGAAGTGTGGACCCGGTTTAATGTAAAAACCGAAAAAAAGATAACGGGTTATCGGTCTAGAAGTGTGGACCCGGTTTAATGTAAAAACCGAAAAAAGATAACGAAAGTCGGTACCGCATTGCATGAGTTGCATCGAGTTGTTGAGTCACATTGATATATGACATATGCATGAAGAGATGCTTATGTGTGAATGATGAGATTGGGGAAATTGTATGTGTATGCATAATGTGGGAATGATTTGTGAATATCCATGTTTGTCTATATATGTGTGGTAAATATATATGACTAAGAGAATGAAGTGTGGTGAGAAATGTGAATATGTGTTATATGACCACCTATATATATATAATCTTATGCTTTGATTATTATGGTTATATTTCTCACCCTTCTGCTGTTTTATAATGCTCTATGAGGCATTGCAGATTAGGATGTTGGAGTCCCTTTTGTGCAGTATTCTTCATTCTTTTGAGTCTGCTGCTCTGATATGTAACATCGGGTAGTTAGACTAGTATAGTCATTCTTTTGTGATACATTGCGATGTATCAGCTGATGTGGTTTTGTAATCTAACTGATATGATGTATTAATCTGGATGACTTATGTGCATTTGAATTAGTATTTTGGAACTGATTAAATGATGTTATCTTCCGCTTAAATTGAATGTTGAAATGTGATTTGTAAAACTACGAAAATGTTACATATTTTATGGAGCAAAATGTTAAAGAGTTTTGTTGGTGAAACTGTGACATTCTTCCTTTATACCTTATCCTAAAATTTTTACTCTGATGAATTTGTATGTGCTTAATTGTTTTATATGCATTTATCTGGGGTATAGAAGGGGATGTTACAATAGTGGTATCAGAGCAGGTCGGTCCGTCCGGCCAAGTTGTTAGAGTGTTTTCTTCCTGTGTGTTATTGATATGCGTGTGTTGCATTATCAATATTGGTTGTTCTTACGTGGTTCTGTTGCTGGAATTAGTAAGATGGTTGCAGGAAGGAACGACGAAGCAATTGCGGAGGCATTGACGAGATTGGCGGGGGCAATTGGGCAGAATCCTCCGGCCAATGTGAATGTGAGGAATCATGCTGATGATGGATTCCGTGCTTTGGGGAAATTCCAAAAGAATAACCCTCCGGTCTTCAAGGGAACTCATGAACCGGACAAGGCACAAATTTGGTTGAAAGCTGTGGAAAAGATTTTTCGAGTTATGAATTGCTCGGATGCACAGAAGGTGCAGTTTGGGACTCATATGCTCGAAGAAGAAGCTGAAGATTGGTGGGGTAATACTCGCCAAAGATTTGAGGAAGATGATATTGTGATCACGTGGGATCTGTTTAGAGAGACCTTTCTGGAGAAGTATTTTCCAGAGGATGTGCGGGGGAAGAAAGAGATCGAATTTCTTGAGTTGAAGCAAGGTAATTCGACGGTTGCTGAGTATGCGGCGAAATTTGAGGAGTTGATCAAATTTTGTCCTCACTATAATACTGGTAATGCTGAGAGGTCTAAGTGCCTCAAGTTTGTGAACGGTTTGAGACCCGAGATTAGACAAGCTATTGGGTACCAGGAAATCAGACGGTTTTCTGAGTTGGTTAACAAGAGCAGAATTTATGACGAAGACAGTAGGGCTAGGTCTAGCCACTACAAGAGCCTAAGTAATAAGAAAGGAAAAGGACAATTCAGAGGAAAACCTTACGTAACTCCTGCCGATAAGGGGAAACAAAAGGTTGGTTTTGGCAAGAAGCCAAGTGGGGGAGTTTCTACCCAGGTCAAGTGTTACACTTGTGGTGAAGCGGGGCATCATGCTCCGGAGTGCAAAAGTGTTGAACAGAGGTGTTTTAAGTGTGGCAAGCCAGGCCACAAGGCTCTAGAGTGTAGAAGCGGTGCGGGTGTTACTTGCTATAACTGTGGTGAGCGAGGGCACATCAGTACCAAGTGCGATAAGCTGAAGAAGAATCAAGGGAGCGAGAAAGTGTTCGCTCTATCTGGATCTGAGACTGCTAGCGACGATCGATTGATCCGAGGTACGTGCTTCATTAATGGTACACCTTTGATCGCTATAATTGATACCGGAGCTACGCATTCTTTTATTTCTTTAGATTGTGTTAGAAGGTTAAATCTTGAGTTGTCTGTGATTGGTGGCGGTATGGTTATTGATACTCCTGCTATGGGTTCGGTAACTACACCGTATGTTTGCTTGAATTGCCCGTTGAGTATTTTCGTTAGAGATTTTGGGATCGATTTAGTGTGTCTTCATTTGGATCAACTTGATGTCATTCTTGGAATGAATTGGTTAAAATTCAATCGTGTGTATATTAACTGTTTTGACAAAACGGTTATTTTTCCCAATTCGGATGTTGAAAGGGATTTGTTTATGACGAGGAAACAAGTGAAGGAATCGGTGCAAGATGGGGCTACGGTATTCATGCTTATGGAAACTATGAGAATCGGTGGAAGTGAAGAGATTGATGCTTTGCCCATTGTTAGAGATTTTCCGGAAGTATTCCCTGAAGAGATAAAGGATTTACCGCCGGAGCGAGAAGTGGAGTTTTCGATAGATTTGATTCCTGGAACTAGTCCGATATCGATGGCTCCTTATCGTATGTCGGCATCGGAATTGAAGAGTTGAAGAGTCAACTTGAGGATTTTCTCGAGAAAAGGTTTATTCGTCTGAGCGTGTCACCGTGGGGTGCACCGGTGTTGTTGGTTAAGAAGAAAGAGGGTTCTATGAGGCTCTGTGTGGATTACAGACAGTTAAACAAGGTGACTATTAAGAATAAGTATCCACTTCCAAGGATTGATGATCTGATGGATCAGTTGGTTGGTGCAAGCGTGTTCAGCAAGATTGATTTGAGATTTGGGTATCATCAGATCCGTGTGAAAGCTGAGGATATTCAGAAGACGGCCTTTCGGACGAGGTATGGACACTATGAGTATTCTGTGATGCCATTTGGTGTGACTAATGCACCAGGTGTATTTATGGAGTACATGAATAGGATTTTCCATCCTTATTTGGATAAGTTTGTGGTGGTGTTTATCGACGACATCTTGGTTTATTCGAAGAGCGAAGGAGAGCATGCCGAGCATCTAAAGATTGTGTTATCTGTGCTGAGAGAGAAGCAGTTGTTCGTGAAGCTTTCTAAGTGTGAATTTTGGTTGAAGGAAGTTAGTTTCCTTGGTCATGTGATTTCGAGTAATGGTATTGCGGTCGATCCGTCGAAGGTTGAAGCGGTGTCGCAATGGGAGACTCCGAAGTCAGTTTTTGAGATCAGAAGTTTTCTTGGTTTAGCCGGTTATTATCGGAAGTTTATTGAAGGATTTGCTAAGTTATCGTTGCCATTGACGCAGTTGACTAGGAAAGGTCAAGCCTTTATTTGGGACGCCAAGTGTGAAGCGAGTTTTCAAGAACTTAAGCGAAGGTTGACGACAGCTCCTGTTTTGATTCTGCCAAATCCAGAAGAACCATTCGTTGTGTATTGTGATGCTTCTTTGATGGGTTTAGGAGGTGTGTTGATGCAGTATAACCAAGTTGTGGCTTATGCTTCGAGGCAACTCAAAGTGCATGAGAAGAATTATCCGACGCGTGACTTAGAGTTGGCCGCCGTTGTGTTCGTGTTGAACTTTGGAGGCATTATTTATTTGGCGCAAGATTTGAAGTGTTTAGTGACCACAAGAGTTTGAGATATCTTTTTGATCAAAAGGAATTGAATGCGAGACAAAGAAGATGGCTTGAACTTTTGAAGGATTTTGATTTTGGCTTGAACTACCATCCGGGTAAAGCGAATGTAGTAGCGGATGCATTGAGTCGGAAATCATTGCATATGTCGGCGTTGATGGTGAAAGAGTTGGAATTGATTGAGCAATTTCGGGATTTGAGTTTGGTATGTGAGAGGACTTCTTTTGGATTTAAGTTGGGTATGTTAAAGCTTATGAGTGGTATTTTGGACGAAATTCGAGAAGGACAGAAATTGGATTTGAGCTTAGTTGATCGGTTGACTTTAATCAACCAAGGCCAAGGTGGTGATTTTCGGATTGATGAGCATGGTATTATGAGATGTCGGGATCGAGTTTGTGTTCCGAACATGGTTGAGCTTAAGAAGAGCATCCTTGAGGAAGGACATCGTAGCGGATTGAGTATTCATCCGGGTGCTACTAAGATGTATCAGGATTTGAGGAAAGTATTTTGGTGGCCTAGTATGAAGAAGGATATCGCGGAATTTGTATATTCTTGTTTGACTTGCCAGAAGTCAAAGATTGAGCATCAGAAGCCATCGGGTTCGATGAAGCCGTTGTTTATTCCTGAGTGGAAATGGGATAGTATCTCCATGGATTTTGTATCGGGTTTGCCGAGGACGCCGAGTAATTTTGAGGCTATTTGGGTTATCGTGGATAGGTTGACTAAATCTGCTCACTTTATCCCTATGCGTATGGAGTACCCTTTGGAGAAGTTGGCTACGTTGTATATTGAGAGGATTGTGTGTCTGCATGGTATTCCGTTAAGTATTGTTTCGGATAGAGATTCGCGGTTTACTTCGAGATTTTGGGAGAGCCTGCAGAGTGTTTTGGGTACTAAGTTGCGTTTGAGTTCAGCGTATCATCCTCAGACTGATGGTCAGACGGAGAGGACGATTCAGTCGCTTGAAGATCTTTTGAGAGCTTGTGTATTGGAAAAAGGAGGAGCTTGGGATAACTACTTGCCTTTGATTGAATTTACCTACAACAACAGTTTCCATTCGAGTATTGGTATGGCACTATTTGAGGCGTTGTATGGTAGGCGGTGTAGGACACCATTGTGTTGGTTCGAGTCCGGAGAGAGTTCTGTTGTTGGACCCGAGTTAGTTCAACAGACTACTGATAAGATCAAGATGATTCAAGAGAAGATGAGAATTACTCAGAGTCGTCAGAAGAGTTATTATGACAGGAGGAGGAAGGCACTTGAATTTCAAGAGGGAGATCATGTGTTTCTTCGAGTCACTCCGATGACGGGTGTTGGTAGGGCGCTGAAGGCGCGCAAGTTGTCGCCGCGTTGCATTGGTCCTTATCAGATTTTGCAAAGGATAGGAGAAGTGGCCTATCGTGTGGCTTTACCACCGTCGCTTGCTAATCTTCACGACGTATTCCATGTATCTCAGTTGAGGAAATACATTGCGGATCCGTCTCATGTAGTCCAAATAGATGATGTGCAGGTGAGAGATAACCTGACTGTTGAGACATCACCTATGCGGATAGAGGATCGGAAATTGAAGCAGCTTCGAGGTAAAGAGATTGCTTTAGTGAAGGTCGCTTGGGGAGGACCGGCTGGTGGAAATGTTACTTGGGAGCTTGAGAGTCGGATGAAAGAGTCTTATCCAGAGCTGTTTGAATCAGGTAACATTTTCGAGGACGAAAATTCCTAAAGTGGGGGAGAGTTGTAACAGCCCAAATTTCATTAAATAATTAATTATAGTAATTAATTGATTTAGTGGGGTTTTTATTAATGTTGGAATTAATTTTTATTAATTGGAATTAATAGAGAATTGAAAGGAAATTGGAAGGAAAGAAAATAAAAGGGATATATAAGAGAGAAAGAAAAGAAAAGAAAGATAGAAAACATTTGGAGAGAAAGAGGAAAGAAAGAAGAAAGAAGAGAAAGAGAGGAGAAGAAGAGGAAAAGTGGAAATCATCAAGAACCAACATCAAAGCTCCGATTAATCGAGGTAAGGGTGAGAAATGTTTCTATTTGATCATTGTATGATGTTATGTATGTTGGGTTGGGGTTTTGGTAGAGTTTCCATCACTTTCCATTTAGGGCAAAATGTTGGATAATCGGTAGATTGATGATTTAATCGGTTGAAACTGAGTAATAATGCCGTAGAATAGTCGGGTAACATGTATTGATGCTGTTTATACTGATTTGGATGTGTAAGAGAGGGTTGATGATGGATTGGTGAAGGAGGAACAGAGTGTGAATCTGTTCTGCGCAGGTTCGCTGGCTCTCACCAGGCGAGCAAAGGCGAAGCTTCGCCAGGCGAAGCCCAACGAATGTTGGCGAATAATTATAAGTTAAATCCCAGTGGACTTTGCTGGCGAGTTCGCCAGGCGAAGTTGGATAGCGAAGGTTCGCCCAGCGAAGGTGCTGGCGAATGGTGGCGAATGAAGTCAGTAGCTACTGACTTGGGCTCGCTGGGAAGTCTCGTCAGGCGAAGCCTAGCGAGTGTTCGCTGAGAGAGTTCGCCAGGCGAAGGCCAGGCGAAGGTTCGCTGCGAGGGTTCGCCAGGCGAATGAAGGCGAATGTGACAACATTTTTCTTTTGCTGTGTTGCTCATGTGGTGATTGTTTGATTGATTCACATAGGTTAATACCTCTATGATATGATATAGATATGATCTATTGTGATGATGTGTACTGTGGGTAGCCTCCGGGCGTGAAACCTAGTTGATATGCGATGCGCATTAATTGTGATAATTAGAAGTACATGTGAATACAATGATGAATGTATGTGTATTGTCTAATGAATTGTGAGTGCATATTTATATGCGATTGTTGTGTAAATGCATGGGAACATATGTGATATGTGTGCATTGTTGTTGAGTATGATGATGATGTGTGAAATGAATACATTGATAAATGTTTGATATATGTTGTATGTGCAATCATGATGAAATTCTCGAAGGGGTGAATTATTCGAATGCATGAGATTAAGATGTCGGTCTTAAGTGCATTTGTTGTGGTTGATTGTACATGCATCATTTAGTCAAGAGGCAATGTCTGTTAGTTTCGTGGAAACTAGTGGCTTGTCCCAAACCTAGAAGTGTGGGTTTGAAGGCTTAGAGGACGGGCCTTTATGGTTATCGGTCTAGAAGTGTGGACCCGGTTTAATGTAAAAACCGAAAAAAAAGATAACGGGTTATCGGTCTAGAAGTGTGGACCCGGTTTAATGTAAAAACCGAAAAAAGATAACGAAAGTCGGTACCGCATTGCATGAGTTGCATCGAGTTGTTGAGTCACATTGATATATGACATATGCATGAAGAGATGCTTATGTGTGAATGATGAGATTGGGGAAATTGTATGTGTATGCATAATGTGGGAATGCTTTGTGAATATCCATGTTTGTCTATATATGTGTGGTAAATATATATGACTAAGAGAATGAAGTGTGGTGAGAAATGTGAATATGTGTTATATGACCACCTATATATATATATAATCTTATGCTTTGATTATTATGGTTATATTTCTCACCCTTCTGCTGTTTTATAATGCTCTATGAGGCATTGCAGATTAGGATGTTGGAGTCCCTTTTGTGCAGTATTCTTCATTCTTTTGAGTCTGCTGCTCTGATATGTAACATCGGGTAGTTAGACTAGTATAGTCATTCTTTTGTGATACATTGCGATGTATCAGCTGATGTGGTTTTGTAATCTAACTGATATGATGTATTAATCTGGATGACTTATGTGCATTTGAATTAGTATTTTGGAACTGATTAAATGATGTTATCTTCCGCTTAAATTGAATGTTGAAATGTGATTTCTAAAACTACGAAAATGTTACATATTTTATGGAGCAAAATGTTAAAGAGTTTTGTTGGTGAAACTGTGACATTCTTCCTTTATACCTTATCCTAAAAATTTTACTCTGATGAATTTGTATGTGCTTAATTGTTTTATATGCATTTATCTGGGGTGTAGAAGGGGGTGTTACATCTCTGATGTTTGCTTCAATGTTCTTAGTATATCTCCTAGATTTCTCCTCACTTGATTCAATGATCTTCTGAATGTTGTGACTCTTTTCCATCCAGTTTCGTTCATGGATGATGATTGTTGTTTCCCCAGTGCTACTGCCTCTCCCTAGTGTTGGTTACTCATTGGTCGTCTCTATCCTTGTTGGCTTTTGTCTCGTTTGCATTTTTTCATTTATCATTCCATCGTTTTCCTCATACTAGAGTTCATTGCATGTCAGCATTATAGATTAGTTTTCTGTTGTCCATAGCATAACATGTCATTGCATCTAAGGGCAAAATTTTTGGTTATATGTATTTAAATACCTTTCACCATGATTTCATGAGGTTTTTGATTACTCATTTCATCCGGTAAAGATATTTAAATAAGGGCAACTGTCATACCCCAAATTTTATCCTTAGATCCTCTAATCATTTTATATCATTTTAGGTCAGCCATTTTTGTAATTTTTTTAGTTAAACATTTCATTGATCATTAATCATGTGTTTTTAGTCATTTTTTACCATTCCATTTTAAAATATGTTTTTATTATCGTAAGACATTATTTAGAATTGATTTGGTTTATTTTTCAATTTAGTTTAATATAGTTTTTTACTGCGCCTGGAATAGTCGCCTCTATCTCCTTATTATGGTATCCCTACTTTCTCCAATCGAGTCGATCCTTGATCACTTGCACCCTTATCTCCTCTCTGGAAGTAACTTCCTCCTTTCAATTCAACACTCTTTTCTCTTGAGGCAAATCCATTCTTGGTTCCCCAGAGATTCGTAATCACTCTTTTCTTTGCTTGATCAACCGTTTCTTTAGTTAAAACTAATTCCCTTTTTCCTCGGGGAGATCAATCTTTCTTCTCCAGTTTACACGGTCTTCCTGTTCAAACCTAATCCCCATCAGAGTTCTCAAACTTCTCTTGGTTCTTTCTCCTTCTTGTTTGGTTAATCACTGTCTGACGGTTAAGCACCCGTTTGTTCTTTTCCTCAATTAATCACAACCCATATTTTAATACTGAACTTTCTTTGGGTTAATCGCCTTCTTTCGGCTAATCACTCGATCTTTGGTTGATCACGGTCTGCCCGTTAAAACCAGCTTTTCTTTGGGTTAATCACATTCACTTGGTTAATCACCCACCTTTTGGTCAATCACAGTCCGCCTGTTTGAACCAATCACCTGTTTTCTCAGTTAACCACAATCCGTCTGTTAAAATACTGAGTTTCTTTTGAGTTAATCACCTTCTTTTGGTTAATCACTCATTCTTTTCAGTTAATCATTGTCCGTCTGTTAAACACTGAACCCCCTGCAGTTATCAACCTTTCTTTGGTTCAAATACTGCTATCTTTGGTTTAGTAACCTTTGTTCGGTTCGAATACCCTTTCCTTTGGTCAAGTGTTGTTTGTTCAGTCAATGTATCATTCTTTGGGTCACAACCTTTGCTTGGTTCCACACTAGTTCTTTGGGTCACAACCTTTGCTTGGTTCCACACCCGTCTATTGGTTGATCATTGTTTATCGGTTAAAACCAACTCTTTTCTCCTTCCGGTTAGCCATTTTTTATCATTTAATATGCTAATTTCCCCTCATAGTCAAACACCTTCTTTTGGTTCAATACTCTCTTTCTCTTGGTTCGTCGCAGTCCGTCTATTAACACCAATCTTTTTGCTCTCCCCACAAAGTTTTACTCTTATCTTTCTTCGGTTAATCATTGCTCACCAGTTAATGCACCAAATCCCCTATAGATCTTACCTTTATTGTGATTATTGTCCTTTACTCCTTTATTCTCTTGGCTCCGGCGCCATTCTTTTGTTTTCTCCCTAGTGGAGTCATCTCTTTTCTTCTGCATTCCCCAGCAGAGTTCTTACCTTGCTTCTCCGTTCCTAAGTAAAGTTTTCTTTCATTTTCTTTCTTGGTTTTGACACCATTCCTCTTGTATTCCCCAATTGGGTATTGCTTTCTCTTTTAGCTCTTGGCTTTGACGCCGTCTCTTTTTCCCTCTTCCTTTAGCGTTGGTTCCCCGAACTACGTAGGATCTGATTTCCTCATTGCACTATGAGGGTACGTAGGCACAAGATTGCGAAATCTTGGCGAGCCACCTTCCTCTATCTTCTTCTTCTGTCTCTCCGGTCCGTCCAGATCCTCTTCTTTTCCTTGGTTCCTTGAACTACGTAGGTCTGACTTCCTCATTGTACTATGAGGGTACGTAGGCATGAGGGCCCCAATCCTTCGCGAGCACTTTCTTACTTTCTTTCTTTCTCTTTATTTTTCTCTCTTTTCTTTCCTTTTTAGCTAGAAGCCTTTAGATAGATAATCCATCTAAGCCTAGAAGCAAGCGAAATGGTTTATGTCATGTACGATGGATGCTTAAGGTGCTAGTACCTTCCTTTCGCATAACCAACCCCTTTCCCGTTTCTCTTCCCTTTGGGTTTTATCGATATTTTCCCTGTCCTTTGGAACTAAATAAAGTTCAGTGGCAACTCTGTTGTATCTTTGAATGTGTGATTCACTCAGGTATAATCCTGCTAGCTTCAATCCCTAAGGAAATGATGGTGTATTTCGATATGCATTATGCGTGAATACAATACTGGGTTCTTAGTTAGATTGATGGCGCTTGTATTATCACATAAAATAGGAATACGCTCGAGTTTTACATTGAAGTCGAGTAATTGTTGCTTAAGCCACAAGACTTGAGTGCAACAACTACCGACCGCAGTATATTCCGCCTTGGCTGTTAACAATGCAATTTTGAAACTTGCTTTTTGCTATGCCAACTCACTAAGGAATTTGAAAAGAAATGACAAGTGTCACTTGTGCTTTTCCTATCCGATTTGCAACTGGTAAAGTCAGAATCAGAGTGGCCAACCAAGGAACAATCACTACCCTTAGAATACCAGAACCCATACTTTGGAGTACCAGAGAGGTATCTAAGTATGCGATTGACTGCTTTCAAATGAGATTCCTTGGGAAATGATTGATACCTCGCACACATACAAACACTAAACATGATATCGGGCCGAGATGCAGTAAGATAGAGGAGAGAACCGATCATACCTCTATACTTCTTCACCTCTACATCCTTACCATTCTCATCTCGATTTAGGTTTGCACACATAGGCATCAGAGTGTCAATCTCTTTGGAGTTAGCCATGTCAAAACGCTTGTGAAGCTCAAGGTAATACTTACGTTCCTTCTTCGAGTTACTTGATTTGTAATCCGAGGAAATAATTGAGCTCACCCATCATGCTCATCTTGAACTTTTCCTGCATCAATCTAGAAAACTCCTTGACCTTCTTCATGTTAGTAGATCCGAATATGATATCATCTACATAAATTTGTACTAAAATTAAGTGTTTTCCTTGACGTTTAATAAAGAGGGTTATGTCAACCTTCCCTCTTGAATACCCTTGATCAAGTAGAAATTTTCTAAGACGGTCATACCAATCCCTAAGGGCTTGTTTGAGTCTGTACAAATCCTGTTTAAGCTTGTAAACATGATCAGGATACTCATGGGATTCAAAACCAGGAGGTTGGGCTACATAAACCTCTTCATTGATATATCCGTTTAGAAAATCAATTTTTACATCCATTTGAAATAATTTGAAATTCTCAGCGCATGCTTAAGCAAGCAAAAGGCTATAGCCTCAAGTGGGGCAACCGGAGAATAAGTCTCCCCATAATCTATGCTTTCCTCTTGGTTATACCCTTGCGCCACTAAGCGCGCTTTGTTTCGTGTTATAACTCCATTTTTGTCAAGCTTGTTCCTAAACATCCATCGGGTGCCAATTACTCGATGGCCTCGCGGAGGAAGAACAAGGTCCCAAACCTCATTCCTTTTAAACTAATTTAGTTCCTCTTGCATTGATAAGAACTAATGTTCATCGAGTAATGCCTCTTTTGGGTTTTTAGGCTCAATCTGAGAAACGAAAGCAAAGCGATAACAGAAGTTACTTAGCTTGGATCTTGTGGTCACTCCATTTGAAATGTCACCAAGAATATTATCGACAGGATGGTCTTTATAGGACTTCCAAGCTGGAGGAAGACCATCGTTATTAGTTGGATGATCCTCTTCAATCTCCTCATGATGGTGATCTTTTTCCTCCTCAATCTTCACTGCTTCAGGTTGATCAATTCCTTTTTCAGTGTCTTTGAGTATGTCTTATGAAAATATACATGCATCGTGAAAAGAAATACCTTTTCCGACATTTTTCGGATAAGTTTCATCAAAAGTAACATGAACAAATTCCTCAATAATAAGTAACCTCTTATTATATATCCTATATGCTTTACTTGAATGAGAGTATCCAAGAAAGATACCTTCATCTGCCTTGGAATCAAACTTTCCAAGACTCTCTTTACCATTGTTCAAAACAAAACACTTACAACCGAATACATGAAGGTGATATACATTGGGCTTCCTCCCTTTCAAAAGTTCATACGGAGTTTTGCCAAGAATAGGACACGTGAACACCCTATTCAAAACATAGCAAGTCGTACTAATGACATCGGCCCAAAAATATTTAGGAAGGCCACTTTCATTAATCATAGTTCTATCTAATTCTTCCAAAATTCTATTTTTACGTTCCACAACCCCGTTTTGTTGAGGGGTACGCGGCGTAGAAAAATTATGATCAATTCCATGCCTACCACAATATTCTTCAAAGAGATGATTTTCAAACTCACCTCCATGATCACTTCAAATTGATATAATGTTTGTGTTCAACTTGTTTTGAGAAAGTTAGGCAAAATTTTCAAAAGCGGAAAAGGTATTACTCTTGCTAGCTAAG
This sequence comes from Lathyrus sativus, assembly GCA_963859935.3. Lineage (NCBI taxonomy): Eukaryota > Viridiplantae > Streptophyta > Magnoliopsida > Fabales > Fabaceae > Lathyrus > Lathyrus sativus. Next base: position 878,325,746 of record OZ012735.1, read on the forward strand.
AAGATAGTCCAGCAAAACCTAGAGTAATCATCGACAATCACAAAACCGTAGTAGTTACCACCTTGACTCTTAATTCTAGATGGTCCAAAGAGGTCCATATGGAGGAGTTCAAGGGGTCTCATGGTTGAAAAAATGTTTTTAGATTTGAACGAGATCCTTGTTTGCTTCCTCATTTAGCACGCATCACATAAGTGATCCTTTGAAAACTTGATTTTGGGTAAGCCAATTACTAGGTCCTTAGATACTATCATGTTTAGCAAATCAAAATTAACATATGCCAAACGTCTATGCTACAACCATGAATCTTCACTCATGGTGACGAGACATTTATCGCTACTCAATGATACTTCACTCAATTCAAGGATATACATGTTATTCACCCTCAAGCCTTTAAACACATCACCCTTTTTATCATTATTTTCAAGTATGCAGCAATCTTTTGAAAAAGACACTTTATATCCCTTGCCACATAATTGACTAATGCTTATAAGGTTGTGTTTAAGGCCCTCAACTAATAGCACATCAGAGATAGTAGTAGACGAGAGATTATCTACACTACCTTTTCCAAGTATTTCCCTTTTATTATTGTCTCCATAGCTTACAAATCCCTTCTTCTTTGCAATAAAGTCAATGAATAGAGATATGTCTCCCTTCATATGTCTGAGCATCCACTATCGAGAACCCATCTTCTCTCTGTAGACTCAAGACTATGTACCTACACAAACAGTCAAGGGAAATAGGTACCCATTTTTTTATTGGGTCCTTGGTTGTGAGTTAAATCTTGGTTGAATTTAGGCAACCATTGATAAACCCCTTTAGGAAATAAAAATATCTAAAAAGACATTTAGCAATGGTATGACCCCTTTTGCAACAATACAAGCAAGTGAGGTTACCATTGATATCACTTTTGTTAACTTGATCTTTGATCGCATACATATATTTTTTATAAGGATTAATCATGCTTTTTCTAAAGTGTGATCTATCAATAGACAAAGTGATATTTGGTTCTAGAGCCTTGTCAAGTTTGGCTTTAAGAGTTCTAACCTTTTTTTTGTCAAATATGACAAGTATCACAATCCCAATTTAACCATCTACTCTTTTCTTCCTTAACATTTACCTTTGTTGCTTCCACCATGGACGCTTTGAGAGCCTCTAATTCCTTTTTGGAATCGAAGATCTTTTTCTCCAAGTGAGTAAAAATTTGTTTGTTTAGCCTCATGATGTAAAGTGTCAAAGTCATGTTGTAATTCAGAATGAGAAAATTTACTAGAGTTATTGTATTTAGCATGTCGTACCTTTTTATTCTTCATCTTTTGATGAGCTGAGAGGCAAAGGTTAACAGACTCTTTCTCGTCACTTGAACTATCATCCCAGATGACTCACTATCACTTTCCCAAGCGATGTAAGCTCTTCTAGGCTTACCTTGTTTCTTTTATGAATGATTAATTTCCTTCCCTTTGTCCTTCTTCATCAATGGAAAATCCGGCTTATAGTGCCCGACTTTTCCACAGTTATAGCACGATTAGTTTGCTATATTACCCTTTTAGCCTTCATTCTTGGAAGACCTTGTTTGTCTTCTAAAATTGACGAGATTCTTTTCGGAATATTGAATACCATTTTTCTTTACATAGCGATTGTATCGCCTCACGAACAACCACATGTCCTCATTTGTTTCTTCATCATCGTCATCACTCAATTTGTCATCACTTAGCTCTTTTATAGAGGACTTTGAATAAGAAGCCTTTATAGCTATTGACTTCTTTTCTGTGTTTTTGGTCTTTTCTTTTTTTTTTTCCTTTTTCTCAAATTGATCAAGGCTAATGAACACTTTCTTATATTCTTGGAGCTTTCCAAATAGAGTTGTAAGGTCCAAAGTCATGATGCCATTGGCTTCCTTTATGGCCGTGACCTTTGGTTGCCACTCCATGGTATGACACCTTAAAACTTTATTAGTAGCAACGTCATTGGAAATTATTCTACCAAGTGAATTTAGTCGATTGATTAAATGAGAAAATCTCTTTTGCATGTCGGTAATGGTTTTCCCTTGCTCCATGTGAAAGAGATCAAACTCTTGAGTCAAAGTGTTGATTCGAGCTAGTTTGATGTCATTAGTTCCCTCATGGGCAACTTACAATGCGTCCCACATAGCTTTAGCAATCGTACTCTATAATACTCATCAACTCCCAGATAGGAGATCAAATTATTTATAGCTTTTCAATCGTAGTTGTACTTTTTCTCATCTTTATCATTCCATTGTGCTTTAGGCTTAGGCACAACAATGTTATTTCATTGGTCATGGTAATTTCATGAGACCGTTTAATATAACGTTCCATACCTTTCTATCAATGGAATTGATATGCACACGCATACAATCTTTCCAGTAACTATAGTTATCACCATTAAAAACAGGTGCTCTATTGTAAGTCCCTTTTGGTTCGTTTGTCATATTCTAAGAAGTTATATGCGAAGCAAGGAATGAACCGATGCTCTTAATACCACTTGTTAGACTAGGACAATAATCTAGAAGGGGAGTTGAATAGCTCACTAATTCTCATACAGAGTCGGCGCTTATGATAAATTGGTTTTTAAAACTTTTAAGCGGAAGTGGCCGAGGAACTAAGACCATCTAAACAAACTGTTACCAAAAAGATCAGATATGCGATAAGCCTATATGAAATATCGATTCCAATGAGAAACCGAATCAAAAGGTTGAGCACAAATCAATATAATTTTATTCACTCAAAGTTGTTCAATTTCCAATGCCTTGTGAAAAATAAACTCAAGTGGAAAAATAGTCCAAATGGGTTGTGTTCAAGCAATATGTCGAACACTTGGTGTGCAAAGCACTCCAAGTGAAATTCACTAAGTAATGGTAGTGCTAAACTTTTCCAATCACAATCAAAAGAATTGTAATGAATTTTTCCAAATACTTTTCAGCACTACACTATACCAGAATTTTAATCAAGCAATTTGATTGTACACAAATGTTAAAATTCATAAATGGAAAAATAACGAAAGAGAGAACAACACCAAATTTGTTGAGGCAGTTCGCCCGTCGTCCTCGCTTGGGGTACGTCTTCCCTCAATTCTAAAAATAGAATTGAGACTATATAAATCTGTTGCAAATTTTTTGTACAAGAGAAGCAATAGTAATCAAACACTCACGCCTAATCATTGATGCTGAAACTATGTTTTCTCTCCCCTTGATTCAAGATGAATCAAGTGCCTCAAATGTATTGAATAAACCTCTGATTCCAGCTATACGTTTGAACCACCCAACGATCTTCAAATCTTTTGCCCGGCTAATTTCAATCACATACAATTCGAACTCAAATCTTCCTTCTACAATACTCCGATTACCGCTACTAGATTGATAGAACCACCCGTTCTTCAATCACTTTCTCCCAGCTGAATATGTGAAGAAATGATTTATGCAAAAACCTCCCAAAATCCCAAGATTTTTGGAGGACAAAACCCTAACGGTTTTATTCAAGAAAAACCCATCGATCTCTCAATCCAAACCCGACACAAATATCCCATGTTTGGATGTTATCACCTCAATGATGCAAAATGATCAACAAAAATGGTTATGTGTATTTGTTGAAAAAATGCAAGAAAGAGGATGAAGATGATGGGAGAAAAATCAGTGTTAATTTTCACTTTTCTTGTTTTTTACTAAAGAATGAGCCAAAAATAATATATATGTGAAGCTAAGACCAAGTAACAAACATAACAGCCATTTGAAAGTCAAACACATCAGAAAAATAGAGTGACACAAGCGAACGGTCGACCTAAAGAAAATAGGGGTCGACCTGAGCACTCCCGCTTTCAGAATTATGCAGAAACTGACTTTATGCATCGACCGAAACAGGTTCATGCATCGACACAAACATGCCCATAATTAACAAATAAAAATGCTAACAGTATGAGTCGACCAGAGGGTCAACGTGAGCACTCCTAAGAGCAAATCCTCAAAATTCACTCTGTATGAGTCGGCCTAAGCAGGGCTTTGAGTCGACTCAAATGCTCAGAACTTCCAAAAATGTTCTTTTTGACATGTCTTGCTATATCTAAGCACGTCTAATGTATATCTAAGTCTATCAACATAATCAAACCCACACAAAACACATATAATGCTTTTCTATATGAATAGACACATATTTTTGAGAAATTGATGTGCACGAGAGAACTACGAAGGCATATGTGACTCGATGATACCGTCCAAAATACAAATTAATAACTAGATACTTTTTGACATCATTAAAACAAGTATTGAGACAACTTGCCCTCACACTCCTCACATCCGTTGTACTCAACGGGAACCTCTTAGTCTAATTAATGATTTTGAGTGTCAACTATGCTTACTTGTCTTCTTTAAATTATAAACGATAAAAAGAGAAAGGGTTGCAAAAGATCTATCTAAAGTTACTTTGTTAAAGAAAGTGGGTAGTTTTTTATTAGGGTGTTCACCAAGGATTAGGGCTCTTGCGCCTACGTATTCCCTCGTGCAATGGGAAAGTCAGAGCAATCGTAGCTCGGCACTACGGTTTGTTGGTGAGTTTTATAGATGTTAATTGCTCTAACACGAGAAATACATCTCGTTCCCAAACAATTGAGAGACAGGAATGGAAGACTCCACACTCTCTGTTTTCATCTTTAGTAAAAGGATTAAAGTATGATTAGGTGTTTTAAGGACGGCGAGTGCGTTGACAAAGCCTCATTGTATCCTAGGAATTCAAGAATAAAAATCGAAGACTCCATTCCCCTTTTGTTTCGTTCAAGTGATTGTAAAATATTTGAATTTGATCGGATGGAAAGTTTTTTAGGACACGGTTGTTTGAACACGAGAAAGATGTATCGCATCCGACCGGTTGGGGAGAAATTTTGAAGATTCAAATCCCTCCCTTTTTTTATTAAAAAATGTTTCGATTTTAATTTAAGAAAAATACTCGATGTACGATCGAGGTTTGAAATCGCGTGACGACGATAGAAAAGGCAGCCAACTTACAAGAGAAGAAACCATTTGACGTTGGATCAAAGTTTTGTGTTTGATTGATGGCGATGCAAAAAGAAATCAACTTACAAGGTTTAAAAATGACTTGATTGTTAAATTGAGATTTGTTTGTTCTTTTTAAAAATGGTTTGATATGATGGGTATGAATAGTAACACAAAGGATGCGAATTGAATCGCTAAGGCGTGCAAACCTACAAAGAGAAATTCAATTGGATCTAATAATAACAATGTTGGGTTGTTATTCTTAACAAAATTAAAAAACAAACTGCTACCGCGTAAGTGGTCATCGCAAATAGAATCAAGAAACAACAAGATAATAAAATCAAAGAAAATCACAAATTGCAAATCGAATCGTGAATCAATAAGCGCAAAAAGTGGATTGTCACTATAATAAACCATAGGATGCAGGTAAAATTGAAATACAACAATAAACGAATATATAATCGCACATAAACCAGTAAAAATCAACGATCAGCTCGCTACACTTAACGTGATCATCGCAATATGGATTCAAATCATGCAGATCTAAATTTATCCAAAAGAAAAAGGAATTTTAAATGTGCCAAAAAAACTCAACAATGTGGCTATCACAAAAATGCGATCATCGCAACCGGATCGAATCAACACAAATGTCACTCATCATGCACATCAATATGGAAACAGTGTATCGACACGATTCGATCCAAACAATCTAAACAAAATTAACTATATATATATATATATATATATATATATATATATATATATATATATATATATATATATATATATATATATATATATATATATATATATATATATATATATATATATATATATATATATATATATATATATATATATATATATATATATAAACCAACTTATTATATACTATAGGGTCAGGAAAACAATGATCATAAAATATTGAAAATTGGTTGAAACATCAAACATTATATGTAACATGAAACATTATCGGTAAGAATATGTGATACTTACTGTTCGAAAATATTGAAAATTGGTTGAAGCGTTTAACATTATATGTAACATGAAACATTATCGGTAAGAACATGTGATACTTACTATTCGAGGATTTGAAACAATGGATCTCAATAAACAATCGAGTGAGTATTTCTTTTCCTGTTTCTCCCAACCTAATTAATATTTATACAAGTCAATCTAGGGTTTTTAATAAATTTTGAAAATCCATAAATACCCTTAGTGCTTATTTTAGAGACAAAAATAATATTATATTAACTAAAATTAAATAGAATAATCAATTAAAATAATTAAAATTAAATATAAATAAAAATATTCATAATCCTATTTATTTATTCTAAATATGTAGACAAAAATTTAAAAATAATTTGACTCAAAATAAATAAAAGTCGGGCGCGAAAGTGCTTTAAAAAATAAACCGAGTGCACCAAAATGATCAACGCGAAATAAACGACTCGGAAAAATACAACATTTGGTCAGATTTTAAAATAAATTTTGACCCGTTAAAATGCTCAAACTGATCAAAATGCGATAGAAAAATAGTCGGAAAAATAAAATGACCACGTCAGGTTAAACTACGTGAACCATAAATTAATATAATTGAGGTTTGCAAGCTCGATTTTGAATTTTTTTTCGTCCACTAATTTTACGCACAGTTAAAATTCATTTTGACCAGTCTGTCAATAAATCTGAGAAATTATTTCGGGTAACATTTTAGGCTTTATGTGATATGAAATGCATGTTATGTTATGCAAAGTAAAAATAAAGTTAGATGCATGAAAAGTTTAAAATGCTAGGACAAAATTGGGGTATGACACTTATTTCTGACTTTACATTGAATATGGTGCCACCCAAAAATATAGTTGAGAAGTTAAAACAGAAAATTCCTAAAAATTTATCAAATATACAATGTTTGTGCTATAAACAACAGGGCGGTTAGAGGACTAAGAACTAAAAAACAACACTTGTTGAATCTTCTGGATGATTATCACTATGTTTCTAGGAACATAATGTGTGAGGATGAAGTCACAGTTCCAAATATATTTTGGAATCGGGTTGATTCCATCAAGTTATTCAACATATTTCTCATTATGCTTATAATTGATTCAACGTACAAAACGAACAAGTATAGACTTCCACTTCTCGATATTGTTGATATCACTTCGACGGAGACAATTTTTTCAGTGGGTTTTGCATTTTTGGAAAGCATAAAAAAGGGTAATGTTACATGGGCTTTAGATGTGTGCAAGACTACATTGCAGGGCCAAGAAAATATGACATAGGTCATTGTAACCAATCACGATACTGCACTGATGAATTCAGTTGTAAATGTGTTTCCTACATCTTATGCATTGCTTTATAGGTATCACATAACCAAATAGTTTGGACATTTTGGCCATACTTCAACTACCAGAGTTGAATTTTCACATGCTACATTGAAAAAATAGTTGGGAAACAGTAAATGTGATTTTTGTTAAAATTTGGACTTCGTGAACCAAATGATCCAAAATCAATGAGATTCAAACATCTTTTGGTTGGAGCATTACTGTATTAAAACATCGATTTAAAGACAACATTAGTTATGCACAGTTGGTTGGAAACATCTCTCGAGCAGGATTGTATTTATTTATCACGAAGCTAAATTAGTAGAGAAAATAGGGTCAGATGGTTTAGATTATGGTTATATACTTAGGAAGACGTATGGTCTTCAATGTGCTTGTTTAATTACAAATAAAATGAAGCTTGATACGCTTATACGCATGTATGAGATCTACACTCACTAGAAAAGGCTCTAGTTTGATGATTGTGGTGTTATAAAGAATGATAAATCAAATATATATATATATATATATATATATATATATATATATATATATATATATATATATATATATATATATATATATATATATATATATATATATATATATATATATATATATATATATATATATATATATATATATATATATATATATATATATATATATATATATATATATATATATATATATATATATATATATATATATATATATATATATATATATATATATATATATATATATATATATATATATATATCATGACCGAGTGGGAAGTGATCCATGAGAGATTCATGAAAGTTGATAACAACATGAAATATCATGTCAAAGAGCACCTGAGGAAGATTTTATATCCATAAACCACAAATTTTACGCCACCCTTAGAACCAGTTAAAATTAAGGGTGCCCCTAAAAAGGTCAAACCGACCGAGAATGACAATTCAACAAAGCGGTCTCCTTCTTAAGTTGAACATATTGACTCACATTTTCCATATTCTCCAGCTCTTAAATCTCAAAAAATTGTTTTCAAGGGTGTTTGCATTAGCAAACCATCTCCCTCACCACTGTTACCAAAAGTCATCTACATTGAAGAAATGTTATTTTTTATACACAAATACATTAAGCGGATAGTGGATGTTAGAGGTGACGATAACTGAGGTTTTTGAGATGTTTCAAGTTTGCTCGATAAAGGAAGGGAGAACCATGCATTTGTAGCCAACAACTTCTCCAAGAGTTGAACGCACATAGGGATTAATACACATCACTATACGGGAAAAATATTTTGATGCAATTCACGATGCTCTTGTACCTTGTGTTTGCGGCCTAACACCGGTGGAAAAATGGTTGAACTTCCCTGAAACGGGTCATCTTATAGAAAATGCTTATAATAGGGTGCGTATTGATCTGACATGATATGGTTTCTCATAAACATTTTTTCAAATTCGGAGTAGGGCACCTTAAAATCCATTCAGACATATCATGTGTATTGGGTAGCTTTCAAAAGCACAACATTTTGTTCAAGTTTATTTGAAACCATGGTGTTCTATACCAAATACATCACCGGAGTGGATGACACATTTCACAAAAGAGGCTGAAACTTGGCTAAATCACTTTCTATAAAGGATGGAATATTTCACCAAATTGAGCAAGAATGAAAGAGAATCATATAAGGGAATGTCAAAGGAGGACAAGAAGGACTGGTTATAACAGTTATTCTTTACTTTCTTTATAAAACAGATTACAAGTACTCAAGAATAACAAATAACCCTCTCACCCTAATTAGGTTTTGTCACACCACACTTAAGATGAGATACTAGTATGTTATATATGATAAAACCTAACATACTAAAGTAATGGTCTTTTTAACAATTACCCATTACAAGCTAATTTAGGGTACAGGCTAACTTAAATAATTGGATCTTTAACACAAGGCCTAATTCGACAACTACATACTAGAACACAATTCGATTACAGCATGTAGGTCTTCGACAATAGCATGTGAGCAAAATTCGATGACATGCTAACTAGAGTTTGATCCAGTATATCATAAATCTCCATCTTGGATCTAAATCTACCATCAAGAAACAAACTAGCTTTCTTCATGCAGTTTTATCAACTACATACAGTGGAAAAACTTGCAACTGGGCAACATCTTGGTGATCATATCAGCAGCATTATAATCTGTCAAAACCTTCAGCACTTGGACTTCTCCATGCTCGATTACCCCTCTAACGAAATGCAACCTCACATCAATGTGCTTGGTTCGCTCATGATAGGCTGAACTATTCGACAGGTGTATTACACTTTGACTATCACATTTAACAGTGACAACTCGACCTTGAAGTTTCAGCTCCTTTGCAAAACCTTCAAGCCACAGTGCTTCCTTCAAAGCTTCATTTATGGTGATATATTCTGCTTCAATGGTTAATAAGGCAACAACCTTCTTAAGCGTTGCTTTCCAACTAATTGTTATGCCAAACATAGTGAACACATATCCAGAAGTAGATTTTCTAGAATCCATAAAACCTGCATAATCTATGTCGACGTATCCTTCAATTGCTGCTTTGCTATCTTCCCCCGAGGCTCCACCATAAATTAGGACTCTGTTTAGAGACCCATTTATGTACCTTAGGATCCACTTCAATGCTTGCTAGTGAGCCTTTTCCAGGATTCGCCATGTACCTGCTTACAAGACTTATTGCATATGCTATGTCGGGTTTAATACAGACCATAACATACATCAAAGAACCCATTATATTAACATATGGAATGTTATTCATATAAGCTCTTTCAACATCAGTACTGAGACACTGATCTATACTCAGATTGAATTGAGGGTTTGTCGGAGTCATAACAGGCTTTGAATTCGACATACCAAACTTTTCGAGAATCTTCCGTAGGTATGCCTCTTGAGATAAGCATAATTTCGACTACTTTTTATCTCTTCGGATGTTAATCCCAAGAATCTTGGATGCAGCTCCCAGATCCTTCATGTTGAACTCCTTATTGAGTTCAGCCTTCACCCTCGTTACATCTTCGACATTTTTGCTTGCTATTAGAATATCATCTACATAAAGCAACAAAATAATAAATGAATTACCAGGTCGAAACATGAAGTAAACACAATGGTCAAACTGACTTCTAATGAAACTTATGCGTGCCATGAACTTGTTTAATCTCCTATTCCACTATTGAGGGGATTGTTTTAGTCCATATAAGGATCTCTTCAGCTTGCACATATAATCTTCCTTCTCCTTTTCGACATACCCTTCAGGTTGCCTCATCGGGATTATTTCATCTAGATCGCCATACAAGAACATAGTCTTCACATCCATTTGTTCCAGTTCAAGGTCGAACCATACCACTGTGGCAAGCAACATTCGAATGGATCTGTGTTTCATAACTAGAGAGAAAACATCATTGAAGTCGACACCTTATTTTTGAGTGAAACCCCTAACGACCAATCTTTCCTTGTATCTTTTTGACGCCACTCCTTCAATTCATTCTTTAACTTTGAAAATCCATTTACAGCTGACTAACCTGGCTCTAACAGATTTCTTGATCAGTTCCAAGGTGTTTTTATCATGAAGAGATTTCATCTCATCATCCATAGTCTTCAGTCATTCAGTCTTCTTTTGACTCCTCATAACTTCTTTATAGTCTCTAGGTTCTTCGTCAAGAACCTCACTTACAGAGATTAAGCCATAAGTTATAAGGTCAACATACCCAAGTCATTAAGGTGGCTTGATGACTCTCCTCGACCTGTCTCTTGCTAGAAGGTAGTCATTATTAGTCTATTCGACAACAACTTTTACTTCTTCTTCGACTTCATCTAGGGTACGCAATTCAGCATCAACATGCTTCGTCTCAACAGGAATCTTTCCTTGTTCCAACTCTTCGTCAGCATCATCAATTTTCTTGAAAGGCATATCTACTTTATTTAAAAATACATCTCGACTGGTGATACACCTCCTGTGACCTGGCTCTAGGAACCATAGCCTATAAGCTTTAACTACTTCAGGGTATCCCATGAACACGCATTTCAGGGTTCTAGGTTCGACCTTATCTTGCAAAATTCAAGGTCATTATCAGTTCTCAACCTCTTGACCTTTCTGTCAGTCTGATTTTTGACCAGAGTCTTCCAACCTTTGAAATTCTCAAAAGTTTCATCCTTAGACTTCTGGATGAATACCCATAACTTCCTGGAATAATCATCTACTATGGATAGAAAATACCTTGCTCATGAATGTGATGAACACCTTGCAGGCCCCCAAAGATCAGCATGGATGTAATCAAGGGATCCATGAGTTCTTTGTTTGTTTTTGTTGAACTTCACTCTGCAAGATTTTCCAAGTACACAAGATTCACAAAATTTCATCTTTTCAACTTTGTCTCCTCCAAGCAGATTTTGTTTCCCTAATTCGACCAAACCCCTTTCACTGACATGACCCAATCTCATGTGCCAAATTTCTGTTTTCGATAATGGTTTCATGGATGCAACATTTGTCAAACCACTTACAACTTCAGCCTCAAGGGTATACAAGTCTTGTTTCTTCATGCCTCTCAAGACTTCCTTCGACCCCTTCATAACTCTTAGGATACTTTTCTCTCCTTGAAAAACATATCCCTTCCTGCCAAATTCACCAAGAGAAATAAAATTTCTCTTCAAATCAGGTACATACCTGACTTCATTCAATAACCTTATTGACTCATCATGGATCTTAAATCTCACAGATCCAATACCTACAATTTTGCAAGATTTGTTATTTCCCAGCAGCACTGATCCACCATCTTGATCACACAGCTCTTTGAACAATTCTCTATTTGGAGTCATGTGCCAAGTGCAACCTGAATCCATAATCCAGTTATTTCTTGAGTCGTTGCTTGAAACCACAAGAACATCAGATGATTCGAAGTCATTTTGAATAATGGTGTGTTTCCATTATCTTTACCTCCATGATCTTTCAGGCATTCAGGGCACATTTTTCTTGTGTGACCCTCCTTCTTACAGTGATGGCATTGAATACCAGATGCCTCGCCACTAAGACTTTTGCTGACTTTTACCTTTCTTTTTGTCGAACTTAACATCCTTTCACAAGAATTTTCCCTTAACGACCAAACCTTTACCAACTGTCAAAGGTTTATACTCCTTTTTTTTGTTCAAGACCTTTGAATACAAGGCTGATTGAACTTCTTCAAAGCTCAGGGACTCCCTTCCATACAAGAGAGTTTCTTTGAAGTGAGCATATGTTCTGGGTAAAGCACACAACATCAATAGTTCTTGATCCTTATCATTAATCTTCACATCAATACTCTCAAGATCAAGGATCAACTTGTTAAACATATCCAATTGCTCAGCAAACACTTTGTCTTCACTCATCTTGAATGAATACAAAGCTTGCTTCAGGTAGAGTCGATTCACCAGAGATTTGGTTATGTACAAGCTTTCAAGCTTTAACCATAACCCCGATGACGTCGTCTCCTTTGATACCTGTCGGAGAACCTTATCACCAAGGCTCAATAATATTGCATTATGGGTTTTCTCTATCATGACTGTCTTTTCTTTTTCCGTTAATGCAATGTCCATGGTTGCCTCTACCTTTAATGCTTCCAAACAACCCTGTTGAACTAGTAGGGATTTCATCTTCAAGCGCCAAATACCGAAGTCGTTCACTTCGGTGAAATTTTCAATCTCATACTTTATTGAAGGCATCTTCCTCCATGCTCAACGCACCAATTGTTGTGAATTAGGATGCCTTAAAATAAAATATACTCGGTTTCTTTATGATTAAGAAACACACAAGGGTTAGGGTTAAGGAAAAACAAGGAGAACAATAAGGATTGATCATAATATATATTCTTTACTTTCTCTATAAAACAGATTACAAGTACTCAAGAATAACAAATAACCCTCTCACCCTAATTAGGTTTTGTCACACCACACTTAAGATGAGAGACTATTATGTTATTTATAATAAAACCTAATATACTAAACTAATGGGATTTTTAACAATTACCCGTTACAAGATAATTTAGGGTACAATCTAACTTAAACAATTGGATCCTTAACACAAGGCCCAATTCGACAACTACATACTAAAACATAATTCAACTACAACATGTAGGTCTTTGATAACAACATGTGAGAAAACTTCGACAACATGCTAACTAGAGTTCGATCCAATATCTCATACAACCTCTTAACAATTTCCCCTACATTGTATGTGGGGCGAGCCCGAAGAGTCACTTCCTAATTAGACATACTTTAACTGTAAAAATACTAAACACGGGGTATTTCACAGATACATCTCCGTATAAACTCTTATGTTGTAAAAAATAGGATGAGTCTGGAATGCATATCATGAATATAATATGAAATAGGGATATAGTTTCTAAGGTCCATAATGGTATAAAACTTGTATAAGTATGGCATATCTCACCTCATGTTGTTTACAAAAACACACCACACCAAAATGAGCATATATTGACATGTCACATTTGTCTAATTCAATGGTGTGAATTACTCACTTAAATTTTAGGTGAAAAAGTACACCTCTCTTGTAGGTATAAAATCCATACTGGAAAATCTCCTACAATACTCAGGCAATCGAAGAGTTATGAAGCTCGTGTACCGTTCGCCCTCGTTGACAACAAAGGTAAGATTCACTACTACAAATAATATATTTCATGACGACGATTTCACCTCACGTAATAAAAAACCAAGGTCAAATACCTAGACGCACCATGTTTTGTTTTTTAAAATATACAATATATTTCGTCAATTATTTGAAAAACTGATGGGTAAACATATACAGTGTACATGCTTTGAATCCCATCAGCTTCAGTTTATGTTCTTATCTCATTAAAAGTGGCATATTTTTGATATATATATATATATATATATATATATATATATATATATATATATATATATATATATATATATATATATATATATATATATATATATATATATATATATATATATATATATATATATATATATATATATATATATATATATATATATATATATATATATATATATATATATATATATATATATATATATATATATATATATATATATATATATATATATATATATATATATATATATATATATATATAACTTTAGCTTGTAGCATTCAGTTTCATTTGTCTAAGCAACACAAATAGAACTCTAACAAAGAGCCCTAAACAACGAGAGCCATAAACACATATAATCTTCAATACAAAGATGTTATGTGTTTAGGGCTCTCATTTCTTCTTCAGGGAGCTAAATCATTTTCTTTTACTTCTTCTTCAGAGATCTGGCACGTCAAACATCTATTAATATTTGTGTCATAATGTTGTTGTTGTTGTTGTTGTTGTTAATGTTATTGTTGTTATTATTGTTGTTGTTGCTGAGATCTGAAACCCTAGAGTTTTTGTTATTGTTGTTCTTGTTGTTGAAACCCTAAATCCTAGAGGTTGTTTATTGACATTGTTGTTATTGATATTGTTTTTGTTTATTGACGTCATTTTTCTGGATGTTTTATTTGATGTTGTTGTTATTTTCTTGTTCCGTTTAGTTGAGTTTATTATATCTAATGTCGATTGTTTGTTCCACTAGTTAACCCCTCTTCGAACATATAACCTAGTAAATTGAGTTCAGAAATAATCATATGCAAACTTATGTTGTATCTAAAACTTATCTTACACTGATTAATGATTTTCTAGCATCTTGTAACTCATCATTCATCTCACGTTGTTTTATTGTTATAATATCTCCAATACTTCTAGTTTTTGTTCAACTTTCTTCCATATTTGTTTATTTTTCAAAGCATCAAATTTTATGCTTTTAATAATGAATTAGTAGAAAAGGAAGTGTTAAATAAAGAACTTGAAATATAACAGCGTGAGAAGAATGATGAGTTACAAGATGCTTCAAAATCATAGTCAATGTAAATTATTCTTCAAATATAACACAATTGTTCATATAATTATTTTCTTAATCAATTTTTAGATGTTATATATTCAATATCAGGTTTAATGAAATAAGAAATCTACATTAGATTCAATAAACTCAAAATTATTCTACCCCTTGGTTTTATTGGATAACCGAGGTGAAAACATTGTATATCCGTCGGTGAAATTACAAAACCGAGGGGACATGTGTTTTCACCATTTTAGAATTTCAAAAAGGTCTCCCTGGGGATCGAACTCATGACCATTTCACATACTCGTTGGTTATTCTAAAATCAAGAGATAAAGTGTGAACTTTTCATAACGCCCTTCGTTACCTCTCCCCTGTAGCCGAGGTTAAATACATTTCACATCCGATGTTAAATGTGTTTTTTCTAGTAGTGATTCAGTTCAACAAGTTTGAGTTGAAAACGAATGAAGATTTAAGGGTTATGTGGAGCACATTTCCCTATTATAAAATAAATGGTTCGATTGAAATGGATGTGGCTGTTGCAAGATCGGCTGAAATGAATCACTACTAGAAAAATTAACATTATTATGAGTTTTGAAATAAGGGTTATTATGAAGATGCACCTCCAGATTAACCTTAATATGGATATGGAGATGCTTTTCTAGAAATATTTTTGGATAACATGGGATGGCTCACTTAGAAAAATGTTTGGGTGTGTAATTTTGGTGCCTTCATAGACGCATCTCTGAAAATTAGGGGTTTTTGTGACTTTTCACCGTGGTGACCTAACACCCCATGCTGTAGATAAAGTAATGACCACTTTCTTAATATATGTTACATTATTGGGCCTCTTTTTTTTTCTCAAAGTTATGAGTATGTTTTTGGGTAGAGCGTTATTCATTGTCGTCTTAACAACAATTTTCTTCTCTTCACTATCTAAACGTCCAACAATTGGATGACAAGCTAACTTGTGATCCAATTCATGAATGTGTACATAAGACAACATATTAAATTTACAATTTTTTGTAATATAGTACTCGTGCAAACTGATTACACATTCACATTTCCTTGATATGGTGTTATCGTAACAAAAGATTTCCTTCTATACAAATCAGAACTAGACCTCTTGATAACTACACCAAAACCTAACTTAAAATTTTTTGCATGAAATAGTTTAAGCATATAATCACGTAGCATAACAAATGTTTAGTGATAAAATATTTCCCAACATTAACATGAGCAACATCAGGTTTAGAAACACTCAGTTCACCAACCTCTAGTACATTAACATTTAGACCAATAACATTTGGTTCTTGAGAGAGTAAGTTGACGATATTATATTAGGGCTACATCTATAGCGGTTGTTCATAAAAGAAAAATAATAAAACAAACATTCACATTGATCTAGAAGGATCCCTTGAGAAAGTTTCAAAGGCTCTGGAAACGTCCTTCTAAACAATATAGATATTACCAAAGCGGATAAATTAGAATATGAATCCAAGAAAAAAATATATACAAATACATTATATATAATTTAGAATGATGATCAGGTTGATGGTGTCAAAAAATATATTGATTTTGTAATGGAACACAATAACTAAATAACAATGAAGGTTTTTACGAGTGTAAGAAAATACGATATATAAGCATACACTCTAAAAAATAATCTTCTAAATTGCAGGCATTCAAAGAATCTCTCTCAAAAAAGAAAATTTAAATTTTAATAGTGTGTTTGAGAAATTCATGAGATGATGTGTATTAAGAGATGCCGTAAATCTTTTTAGTTTATATAAAATTGGGGAATTTCTTAACGCACCCTAAGGATTGTTTCCTCACCCTCATGAAAAACCAAAACTATCTCTAGAATCCAGAAATGTATCTCCGGGCGCATCCCAAACACACATAAACCATCCATTTTTGAGATACGCCCTAATTATTTGAGTGAATTTAATCAAGAAATGTATCTTCGTATCTCTTACGGAGGTGTCTTTCCGGAACCTATTGAACCAGAAACAAATGTAAAAATGAAAAGATGCACAAACGGAGATAGATAAACATTGATAACATGAAAAAACAATACATATATAATCATTAACATATATCGAACATTACATTTCAACATCCAGATGGACGTTTCAACATATTCATAATATCTTCGATATATATATCGCAATCTTCTTATCCAACTTGATTGAACCTTTTGTTTCTTAATAGAAAAATGTATTCCATATAACCCTTAAATATACATTTGTCTTTATCTCAAAGTTGTTGAACTGAATCTTTCATTTATTGTCAATCGAGAGTGAACGGTAGCTTTATAATTTTTTGATTGTATAAGTAATGCATGTGATTCCCTAGTATGAATTTCAGTTCTATAAGAGATATGTACTATGTGAACTTAAATGCAATTGATGGCTCTATACCATTGAAGTAGACATATGCGACATGCAAAATTATGTTCATTCTGGTGTAATGTGATTTTGTAAAAAATATGAGATTAGAGACCCATATTTATACAAGTTCTAAACCAATATGGACCTTATAAATTCTATCATGTCCCAGGGGAAATTTCGGAGATGCATTTTCGGATAAATTTACTTTATTATTTTATTTTATTTTAAATATTTGGGATGCATCCAAAAATGCATTTCTGAAATCACCCAACACAAAATCAATTTCATATCTAGTGAGAAACAAAGCATGTTATGTAAAGAAAAATGGAGAAATATTTTAGAAACTTAAACATATTGGAATATTTAAAAATGTATATATTTAACATCATTAATATTAAGACAATATTACATACAAAACATGTCTAACCATATAAATACATCATTTAATAAAAACTAAAATGAATCGAAACATGTGTCATCGTTTAAATCTACATCTATGGGTGGTTACGCCTTTTACTTTTGTTTATTTGTTTCTCTTTCAATCTTGCTTAACTTATTAAATTCTTACATCCTATCTAAAAAATGATTCGGCCAAGTTTCAACTTCCCTTGTTGAATGAGTTGTCCACTTTAGTGATGTCATTGGTATAAGGCATCCTGATTTTAAATAAACTTAAACAAAGTGTCGTGTTTTTAAAATCCATCAAATACACATAATATGATAATTTGGAATTTGAGGTATGATGACGCAAAATGGAAAAAAATATTTCTGAGTAACTGTATCTTGTCATATCAATATACACTCTTTCACACGTATTTACAAAGAGACGACCCATTTCTGAGAAGCACATCCATTTTTCGCCGGTGTCGGTCCACTAATGCAAGGAACAAGAGAATCATGAATTGAATCAAAATTTTATTTTTTTACATACAACCATGTGTATGATTTTTTATGGGTCTTCAACTCTTTGACCAGTTGAATACAAACAAATGGATGTTCCTCATCTCCTTTATCGAGCAAAGGAGAAATAACTTGAAAACCACAGTTACCCTCACCCACAATATTAACGATTTGTTCAATGTATTTGTGCATAAAAATTGGTATCTCGTTGATGAATTGAATTTTTGGTAAAAGTTGTGAAGGAGGTAGTTTGCTAATTCAAGCTCCTTTGAAAGTATTTTTTTTTTTGGTATTTTGATGTTGGATAATTCGGAAAAAGTTTGTTAACATGTTCAAAATACGAAGAAAACTGCATTATTGAATTGTTACTCGGTGTTGGTTTAACTTTCTTAGTGTTAGAAGTAATTCATATTCAGTAGTAGTATTAATTTTTGTTAAGCTTAACATATCTAGTGTAGGTTAGCATTTTGCTACGTGACATTATTGTTTGTGTATATAAACAAGAGTAGTTGTCAATAGAGTAGTGACGTAACCGTTTTACAAGAGTAGTTGAAGTTTGTTATTCAATTCTCTCTCTTTTTCCATCATCATCTTCTTTATCTTAGAACACCTTTTGTTTTACCAGTTGGGATATTGGTTTCAAATTTGTGGTGTCTGGATAAACAATTTTCCTCATTTGTTATTTGATGTCAAATTTTAGTGAGACTCATAATGCGTCCAAATATGCATTTTCAAAATAAAAGACATTTTTCATATTTTATATTGTATTTTTGCACCGTGGGATGGTAAAAGCAATTCCCTAATTTTAAACTTATGGGCCAAAACACCATCCAAAAGAGATCCATTATGAATGGGCCAAAGAATAGTAAAATGAAAAAAAAAAAAGAAAGAAAAAGAAACAGGTGGGGTAAGACAATAATCCCTTCCCGCAAGAAGAGTGAGAAAACTGTGTCGTGAGGGTGAAACGCGAACCGATCGAAAATGTTCCTCCGTGCGGTGGCGCGGCCGTTAATGGCGAAGATAAAGCAAACAACAGGGATCGTAGGATTAGACGTTGTTCCCAACGCAAGGGAGGTGTTAATAGGACTCTACAGTAAGACACTGAACGAGATCCAGAAGGTTCCAGAAGACGAAGGGTATCGAAAAGCTGTTGAAAGCTTTACGAATCACAGGCTTAGGGTTTGTCAAGAAGAAGAAGATTGGGAGAAAATTGAGAGTCGTCTTGGATGTGGACAGGTTGAAGAACTCATTGAAGAGGCTCAAGATGAACTCAAACTCATCGGCTATATGATTGGTATATTTTTCTCTCTCTTTCTTTTTGCATTGTGGAAAGTTTGTTCCTTATATTGAATTGTTGCACTGATGTTTGTTGTTGTTCATTCATGTGGTGTGATGAATTTGGGGGTATTTTGTTTCGTATTTGTGTGTAATTTTGTAAAATTGTGTGAATTAGGACTAAGGGAAAGACGCAAATGGAATGTGTTATTTTTCTGAAAATTTACAATTTTCTAGTTCCTTATTTCCTTTGTATATTAGAGACATTTTGTTTTTGTGATTTTGCTACATAGCACCAACGCCTGTGGAAAAAAGGCACGGACACGATTCTGACACTTGTAATTAAGTTCAATTTATTTATTTATTCAAATTATTATTAATGTCAATGTGTCAATGTTGGCGTCGTGTTCAATGTCCATGTCTGGGTTTGTGCTTCAGAGGTGATTTGTAACAAAAAAAAAAGGGTACATATGGTAGTAAACTCAGAAAGGTTTATTGCACTAAATTACACAGAAGATTACAAATCAAATCATGCACAGGAAATACAACTAGGTTACTATCATTAAGAAATTATGAAATATTTTTGAAAGTTTATGTGGCAATGCAACAACAACTTGAACGTGTATGAGTGTTTGACACGTGTTGGTAACGGGCACTAGTATAACATTGGTACATGTGATTACATTCATATGTTCATTTTTCCTCAAATTATTAATGGTGTTTGCTTGTCCTTTTGGATGCTGTGTTAAATGTACGTGATTGCATGAGTGCATAGAAATTAGAATTTACATGCCTACTCTTGCTGCAAGAACTACATCCGAAATAACTTTCCAGCGTCTGTAGGGACGCCACGGCACTCTAGTGTAGTGAAATTTGAACAAAGTGCTACTTTTGCAATTTGCAATTAACGACACTGATTAAAAATCTCAATTAATCACCAAATTCAAAGCCATTATCTTATACTTCTGGTCATATACCCTTCGAAAAACCTATTCTTACTGCCTTCAGCTGCAACTGTACATAATTAGATAACCCATCTTATAGATTACTTCAGGTGAATGAAACTGATCCTTTGTTGAACAGCCGATCTATCATTCACAACTAGCTTCTCTGTTTCCCTGAGTCTTGACCTCTGTGTTTCATCTCTGCTCTTTCCTTCCCCTCTGTTTTGAGCCCCTCTCTTTTCCTATCTGCTCTTTGAGAATCTCTCTATATATTCCTCTCTGAGTCTTTTTTCCATGAGCCACTCTGCCCTTCTATGATTTTGCAAGCTTCCCTATTTCTCTGTCATTATATGAGTCTTCTTTCAGTCTCTTAATTTGTTCTTGGTTCTCATTTTTCTCTGTTTTTTATGGACCTCATGTTATGATGACATATGAGGTTTGTCTTATGGTTCTATTCTCATATGTAGTGTAAAATACAGGTTTTTTTATGTTGATTTTGATAGACTTAAGTTTTTAAAGATGTAAATAAATTATTGTGTAACTAGCCCAAAAACAAAACTTCAAACATTTAGGGTCACAATGTCATAGGAGCAAGTGTTACACTTTGGTGTGATTCCCTTCTTAATTAATGAGACTTGGTTATAGTAATGCTGGCTGTTTCACTCTGAATTTGATAGTTAATGGTTTCACATTATTACAGATGCATTTTACTGCTGAATCCGGTTTTTGTTATACCTCAATAATCATTTACATCATGAATTTTTCTTACTGCTTTATTTCTAATCTATATTTTTTATATCCAAATCATCATTGTATGAAAATCACTCAATTGCATAGCAAAAATTAAGTTGAAACCTTTATTGCCAACTATTATGGTGGAAAGTTTATGCATAAAATGATTAGGAATAATTGGTTTATTTGACAAATATATTGAATTGCAGAATGGGATCCTTGGGGTATCCCTGATGATCATGAAATTGAGATGGTTGAAAATGATGCACCAATTCCGAAGCACGTTCCTCAACACCGACCTCCTCCTCTCCCTAAGGAGTTTCAAGAAACGTTAGAGGCACTTATGTCTCAACCAGGGAAGACAGAAAAGCTAGAGGCTCTTGTGTCTAAATCAGTAAAAGATAATGCTGCTGCCAACTCTAATGAAGAATCCTCAAAGCCATGAAATTCAACTGAATTATAACTTTAAATGCTCCATTTGAACGTGCTTTTCTTTTAAAGCAAGATTAGAGTGCACCTTTTATTGCATCAAACTAAATTGTTTGTATTAAGTAGTTTCAGATTCAACAGTCTTTCAGGGGCAAATCCTGTGCTCCAAAACAACTTTGATAGTTTGAAATAGCAAGAAATAACATGGTACTATGTATGTATGCATGAAATGACCTTTGTGTTTTGGTTAAATTAAAATAATGGTGCCCTCATTGTCAATTTCATTAAAATTGTTTTGCTAGTGCATATAATTATCATAAACAATATTTGGTTTAAATATATTTGTAGTCTCTATAAACATGTGTCATTTTAGTTTTAGTCCATGCAAAAAATATTGATTTATACCCCTAAATTTTCATTAAGTTTTGAAACTTTAACTGGTTTTTTAATGTAAAAATACCAAGGTGGCAAGACAGTTGCTTACTGGATTAATGTTAATGGTAAAAATTGTACTTATAAAAACTAAATAGCATTTGATCAATTTATTTAATTAATTAATACAATTAGAAGTTTCTTTTTTATTACGTTAAATTCAAAGAGAGAAAAATAAAAAATTCATTCAAAATGCACAAACTCAAAAAATCCTTCATAACCCCATTTTACTAAATAAAAAATTCGTAAAAATCAATGAAGTCTTTTATTCAGTTATTATGCAGCATTAATAACTCAATTTCTCTCCACCATGTCCCAAAACATAAGCGAAAATTTTACCACCTTAGTCTTTTTTTAGTCAAGAAAACTCATTAAGGAATTTTTCTAAGCTTTTTTTTTTTTTTTGAAATTGCATTTGTATAAATATATTTTTTTATACAAATAATGAAATCAAAATGAATTATATTTGCAAGAACAAAAATATATTTAACTCAGAAAAATATTTCTAAAAAGATTCAATATTAGCATAAATAGTCAACATTATTCAATTGCATGAATCAGACAAACAAAGTTCAGTATTTTCCAATATTTGAATATAATAATTTTGTTATTAATTTAACTATTATTAAAATATCATGTTTTAAAAACCAAACCAATAATCAAATAAATGAGGATATTGAATCACTGGTTCATCGATCGAACTACTGAATTATTTGTCGAATCACATGATTAAATTGGATTAAATCGAATATTTGATTGAATAAGTCGATCTTTATAATAAAATTATATAGTTGTTAAACTGATCGAATCGGATACTTGATCTCCATAATTTTAAAATATCATAATTTCATAAATTCATAATCCATTCTTTAATTCAAGTTTTAGAAATAATCGTCACAACATAATAAAATAGTACAAAATATAAAATTTAAGTTTTAAATAAATTTTAAATAAAATTAAATTACAATATAAACTAAACTGAATAACAAAATAATTTATCTAATAAATTTAATTTCTGTAACGAGTTTTGAACAATGTTACTTTAATTTTAATTTTAATTTTTTTTAATATTAAATGACATCGTTCGTCTGAAAAAAAATATGTATTCAATTGGTCGCTTTTTCAAAATCACGTATTCTTTGATTTTTATTGATTTTGGCCTGTTTATACCAGTTCAATAGTTTATCCGATCTAGTAAATAAATTAGATTGAATACTCTTTCTATTCTCAGATCAATTAAATTTACTTTTCGATCAGATTTTTAAAACATTGTAAAATATTAAATGGCATTTAATTTTCCAAATCAATTATATAACTATTACAATTAAACGGTATAAACGTCATCGAAAAATTAAACATCATAAGTAATAAGTAATAAGTGGTAAATAATAGTAAATGGTAGTGTAATTGTATAGATAATAGCTTAATTAAACCACTTATGCTTAATATTTTAAACATACTTTAGTTTAACGGATTATTCTCAGGTATTGTAACGGAGTGGATTGGGGATGGTTTTTATCTCTTTCAAACTCAAATCCGAATTTTCAAACAATCCCTATTTCCGTTCCAAATTCAAACGGAAATAAAAAATTAAAACTCAAACTCGTCTCAAAAGAGTTCGAGTATCTCCGTCTCGCCGCCATCCATCTAGTAAAATTAATTTTTTAAAATAAAATTATTTATTTTTTCCAAAATCGAATTACATTATAAATAATAAAATGAAACAATCTCAAAATATTTCATACTTACACTTCAAATAATTAATACAAATCAAAATATCAAAATATTGACCACATATTTAATATTCTAAATTAACGAAACTAAATAATAATGTATATAATGAAATATATTTGACGGATTCAGAATGGGTACTGCTGTCCCCAATACCAATTTATCCCCATATTTTTTAATTGGGGAGAACATAAACCCAATTAAAACGGATTTCTCCCATCAACCTTATATTCATGATGAAATTTCAACCAACTCAAAAAATTTAACTTTCCCCATTTTTGAATTACTCGTTTCTTTGAGGTTTAGGCCAGAGAGGATCACACCCAAAAATATATCCCACGCACCTTGACAAGCTTTTTGAAGAAAGAGCTAGCATTTTTCCACCAATACTCAATAATCAATAGTAAGATGCACTTCTGATGATAAAGTTATACAAAGATTGAAAGACTATATCAACTCAAATGAGGTAATTCAATCTAAGTCTAACTATCTAATGTATGGTTAGCACATTATCAATTATATTATGATTTCAACTTGGTCAAACTTTGGTAATGACTATGTCATAACTCATCCTTCATATGTACACATCATATATACTTCACATGTTGTTGTATTGGACAAGGTGTTATCTACCCCAGCTGAAAATGAACACCATCACTGTGTATGTATTCATTTCTTGATTGCTCTGTCAATTTTAATATATCAGTAGTAATGCCAAAATCAACCATAACATATTTTTCTTGATTTGTAGTCTAAGTGTTTCACAAAATGACCATATAGGTTATTGTATGTAGTAGAGCTAGTCTGCAAACTTCAACTTGTCCGCCCATTTAAGCACATATGTCCACCAAAATTGGAGTCCATCAACCAACTTCACCAATGCCCTTACTAAAAGGATTACTATTGGGCTTGAGGAGCTGTCTGTAGATGACATCTTCCTAATGTTTTGCTACAATTGTCAAATGATTCTTTCTATTATGCATTTCAATGTATCTAAACATATGATATATGTTTGTAACTCAACTCATACATTTGAAGTGAATTTTAAATCCATTTCCAGCATTACATCTAAACGAAGTTTTTGTTAAATATGTAATTCATTGTTTTAGAAAGATTATATTTGATTTAGAAAGATTTGATTTGATTTAGAAAAATTAGATTGGATATTTTTGCACTTTTATAGTTTGAGTTTTGCCTTCCTTGGGGTGCAAGCTAACCTAAATCTATAAATAGGGAAAAACTCTTATTTTGTAAATATCCCATCTTATCATATTTTGCAGACGCATAATTTCTTCAATCCTTATTCGAAGAGAAGATATAGAGTGATTCATTCATGAAAAACGTAGTTGTTGATTGATGCATGACTTTATATTTGCTTTAAGAAGTTAGTTCTTGTGCATTGTTTGATTCTCAACATTTAAAACCATTGCTTGTTTGCATTCTTTGTGTGTGAGCCATTTTATCCATTCTTGGGTGAATCTTAATCTTGAGTAAATCCTCTTGTTTGAAATGAGAGGCATACTTTGCTTGAGGACAAGCAAAAATCTAGTTGGGGAGAGTTGTTAGATGCCAAACTTTGCATATTTGCTATATCAAATATTGACATCTTTCACTCTTTTTGTGGGTAAAAGTGATTAGAATCACTCAAGTTTTAGATGATTTGCTTCATTGTTGGAATATGCCTTGGTTGCTTTGATTTGTGTGTTATTGTGCATGAATTAGGCACAAAACAAGTGAATTAAGACACAAGAAATTGGACAAGGAAACCAAGGCAGCAGAAAAATATCATGAAACTCGCCGTGCGAAGCTCCTAGCGAAGCTTTCCAGAAAACTTCACAAAGTTCGCTAGGCGAACTATGTAGCGAAGAACTCGCTAGGCAAAGTGTAGCGAAGCTCTAGCGAACACTCCCAGACTTGAGACAAGGGCGAATGGCCATAAACTTACTAGGAGAAGTTCACAGTGAAGGCTTCGCTAGGCGAAGAATTCCTCGCCTAGCGAATATTTGGAAATATCTCAGGGGCGGTTTAACTATTCAGAGGCACCTCAGGTGCCTAATTTGTTGTTCGCTAGGCGAAGGATCTATTCGTTAGGCGAACATGACAGATCCTGAATGTACTATTTAAGTATTTTTATTGCTTTTTAGGTAAGAATCTATTATGTAATATTTTCTACATCAGAACTTATCTCTCTTCATTTATTTTAGAGAGAGAAACACAAAACTCTAAGGGGGAGGAGGTAAGATCTTTGATCTCTTGTTGGAGTTTGGATGTAATCTTTTGATACCTTATGTATTTCATCTAGTATATGTTTGTGAACTAGTTTGGATTCTCTATTGATTGATTATCTTTGATTTCTTATTTGTGGTTCTTGACAAAACCTTTTCACATCTTTGATCTCAGATTTTCTTCTATCAATGAACAAACTTTTGACATGGTTTTGTGAATTTATATTCATTGTATCTTCTATTTTATTGTGTTGATTAAGTAGCATGGGTAGCATGAGTAGGATCAAGACGATGTTGTGCGGTGCGTGATAATAGTGATGAAGAACGATGTTCACAACCATTTGGCAAATTAGATGAATACATGTAAAAAGGGTTAAACGTGTGTACGTATTTTGATCATTGTGTTTTATATGAAACAATCATTTATCCGATATGGGTGTCATCTTTACTTACTTGTTTATCTTTGATTTGAACCGTGATAGAGATATACTCTTCAGATCTGGATCTAGGATGATTACCTGTTAGGTCCTAAATTCTAGATATAGGTTTAGACTTAGCATTTGCGCGAGTATCAGTTCTTAATGCTCTGTGTTGTGTTTTTGTTGGATGAGAGATCACCAATGAGACAACACGGTTTTTCTCTCGACGTTGCGTTAGAGATAAGCTTTATCATGGGTGATACGTGAGGATATTAGACGAATGATTGCGTTGTGTTTAATTTGATCAGAAGAATGCATGTGTTATCAATTGATGAGATCCAATCCCAACAAGGCTCCGTTTATATTTCAGTTTTTACTTTATATTTTCTGTTTTATCCGTGGTTCCTTGAATTTTTTAAACCAAAACTTTTGAACAATAAGCTTATAAATATGGAGGCCGTTGAACGACGTTCATATCGAATCGATCCCCGTGGAGACGACAAAACTGGGTACTTAATATTTTTTGATTGCTGCTTTACCGCTCCAATACATATCCTTTTTGAAAAGATTAATTTTTGCCTCTCGAGGCAAGATGTCACATTTGATTTGTGGGAGTTGTTTTTAGGGGTGAAATAGGTCCTCGGATAGTAACCCCTTGCGGGTAGTACCCAATTCTTTATCTCAAAGATTTATTATGAAAAGGTGTGGTGAATATAGTCACGTCTTCGTATTGAAAGATGGGTATCGAGACCACACACCCTACAGTGAGTATCCTGACACTCACAGAGGAAGAAGTCTGCACTCAATCCTCTCTTTTTAGTTTAATACAAAGAGAACTCCATTCTCTTATTAAAATGTTTTTGATCTTGAATGGTAAGTGTTTTGCGACAGTGAACCCTAAAGGTAATGTCAAGCACTCGGGATAGGAGAAGGCCTACACCTAACCACTCAAGTTTTATTAGTAAAAGAGTTTGAAAATGCACTTGGTACGAGACCAAGGTTTTACGAGAAAAGGTAAAAGAGAACATGTGGTGAATTGGTTTGACAGTTTGTTGAGAAAATCCGCTTGACGTTGGATCAAGAGTTTGACTTGTATTTGCATGCAAAATATGGTGAAATGGAAGTAGGTTTGAAAATACCTCGCCTATGAGTCGAGGGATTAGGCGTGAGAAACGATACTAGTCCCTGGGGGTGCTCCTAATATCGAGTTCACAATGAAGTGTAACAGTGTGTGCAATAGGTTAATGGCGAATGCGGACGAGCACTCGACTTACAGAGAGGTGTTTGAAAATGGCTTGATGACGAATCGAGAATTAGTTTGAAAACAGTTATACTAGTCCCTGGGGGTGCTCCTAGAAGATAAGCCGCAGTCAAAGAAATACAAAATACGTACATCGGAAATGGGAGAGGGGTACATGCAAATTACACGAGATTGCACGAAATAAAAAGTCTTGTTGTCAGGTAGCCTAAGAGAAAGTCGTGTGTACAATGTGTCCTAAACTAAGCCTTGAGCGAAAGTCGGGCACAACTTCATGCTAGGGTTCCTGAAAATATCCAAAGATCCGACACTCGGACAAACAAACGACAGTCCACCAATTCAGGGTTTTATGGTTTCGATATTTATTAAGTGTTTTGAAAGAATGTGAATAAGATGAATATATACAAGATATGAATTATATACAAGATATATAATAATATGTACAAGAATATCCATAATAATATATCAAGATAAGAATCAATGAGTATATGAACAAGATAATATCGACTGAAAAGTAAAACAGTGGTATATTGAATTGAAAGTAAAGTTAGTGATTAGTTTGTTAGTGAATTGAATCGGGACGAAATGTAACGCTAAACCGCCATAGCTCGACTTATGATGAAAGTCGAACTATAGGAGGTCGCATGAATCGATATTCGTGCTATGGACAAGATAAAGAAATGATATTGAGGATCGTTCTCCGATTAAATTGTGTCGCACAGACCAAAGAAAAGTGAGATCTTGTCTTAACCGTAAACATCATGTCGATTAATCAAACGTAGCCTAACATGATCCCAAAGTAAGAAAATGACCCAAATGGTTATTTTCCATAGATTTGAAATTGTGAAGGTTAACAACTTCGATAAATCGACGCTTACGAATCGAAAGACTTCATAGATCGAGGAAAATTAAATAAAATTAAAATGAAGAAGAAAATGAAATAGAAAATGAGGTGGTCTCGGATAAACCGTTATCTGTCAATAATTTGACCGATAACAATTTTCTGTGGTCTCGTCATCGACCCAAACGAAATAATTATGTAGATAAAACCTCAAAGATAAATAAAAACACCAAAATCTAACTTTTTTTAGAAAAAATATATAAAAAACTCTAAAAAAACTAAAATTAGAAAAAACATGAAAAAAGGTTATAAAAATTTATTTAGAAAAAGTTAATATAGAACTCTAAAACTTAATTTAATTAAAAGCCCAAAAAAAACATAGACAAGGTAATATATAAAAGACAAAAATTACTAAGAGATTCGACAAATCACTCATGAAAAAGAAAACCCAAATTGTCAAAATTAATAACAATGAAAAAAAAAAGAAAAAAGAAAGAAGCTACATAAAAAATGAGGAATCACTTGGGCCACCTCAAAGCCCATCATCCTCTAAGAGCAGCTGAAGGGTCCTTAAAGAAGGTGTAAGACAGCGAGTTGGGCCAACAAACCCACCCGAGTTTGGTCTTCAATCCAAAACCATGCTATTCTTGAAAAGAAAACGTGATTAAAACTTTAGATTCCAAACAATCTTTCACACAAGTCAAATGCCCTGCATACCACGTCACTCTTCAACCTCAAACGAACAACAAAGAGACAAGCAAAAAAAATGCCAGATCTAGCCTTGAGTAACTCAACATTATCCATTCAGATTTGTAAGTTTTTACCATTGATTACCATTCTTGATTTCAAGTCGACTTGCCCTTCATCCTTTCTTTCTCATTTCCAATTTGTTCTATGATTGGGTTGTTGTGAGATTGTGGTGGAGGATTTGAAATTGAAGCGATGGAAGAGGGGTATCGGATTTAGGATTTTTTTTTGTTCGTGAAGGAAGAGATTCCGGAAAAAGGTTTAGATTATTGAAGAAGGAGAAAGTTCGCGACCTGGGTAACTTTCGGCTGAAGGTTTTTTGTGCGGTTTTTTTTTAGTGTTTTGGTCGATTTGCCGGTAAAGATTGAAGAGGGTTGAGGAAGGACGAATGGGATTCGAGCTGGAAATGGGGTTTTGGGTTATTGTGGGTTATGATGTTTTTCTGTTGATTTGGGTCTGATGCAGATTCACATAAATTCTTCTTCTACTTTATCTTAATTTTCTGCTCTGTTTGAGTTTTATTTGAGGTTTGGAATCGTTTGAAGAGGGCGGAAAGGAATCTGTGAGATTGAAGGGTAACACTTGGGTTTGAAGAAGAAGGTTTTTGAGAGAAAAAAGCTAGAGATCCCCTAATCTGAAGAACAAAAGGTTCTTATTTCTTTCCATTTTCACTCCTTTCAATTATAACAAAATTGGTTTGTTTGTCCTGTTGCTTTCGTTGCAGGCTTGTGATGTTGTATCGTTTGTTGTTGTTGTCTGGATCTGTGCAGGTACAGTTTTGTCGTATGCTTTGATGCAAACGTTAATTTCTCAAATTGCAGTAGGAAGTGGGGTCAACTTGTGAGGCGTGATGAAATTCTTGCCTCTTCTTTCATGAGATGCAACCATTTTCCTTTTTAAAGAGAGCAATCGTTTGTGAGGGTATTGCAGGGCCCTCTTGTTGAATCAAAGAAAACTTGGATATGGGTAATGGCAAATGGGCCGTGTGGGAGGTTTTTTTTAGAGAGGCTTGGACTTTTTGTCTTATTATGCCGCAGAAGTTTGGCTATAAGTCATGACCTGGTAATCTTTTAACAGGGTTGGAGGATGCGTTTTCTTCCTTTTTCTCACTACGGGTTGTACGTCTTTTTGTACCGATTTTGTCGCGATGTTTGAAAGGAGATAAAAGGAAGTCACGCCTGATATTGCCTGGAGGCTAGCTGTTCTTTGTTTTATGTTAGCTGCCTACAGCTTGGCACATGTATAATGCTTTAGAAATTGTAACTCTTAACATAAGCCCTTTTTGAATTGTGACATGAGATTTTGTGTTTATTTGTGGAATTGGGCTTTGTAACTAAACAAATTTTGAAACCCTTTTGGGAAAATATTTTTTATATTTTTTGTTGTTCTCTTTTTTTGGAGAATTAATAATGGGACTTCTTGGCAAAAATGGTACTGAAATTGGTATTTGAATTACACGGACTTTTGGATGCCGAATTATTTTGGACTTTTTCTAATGTGGGCTTGTCATAAAAATTGGTTAGAAAATAAAAGTTAAGGATATATGGATGTTGGAAATTGGATATTTAATAGATTAAAATATGGTATTGGATGTGGATAAAGAAATAGACGTCAACATGAATGAAAAGAGAAGGATATGAATGACGTCATGCATAAAATGAATTTGAATATGGATTAATGGTTGATGACTTGAAAAAGATTAACAAGGATGGAAAAGGGTTTATGATGTCTTTGTATCTTAAACTTCAAGTAATCTACATACACGCATCCTCCAACCTTTGAATCAATTCTTGACAAACCAACTATCTAAGGATTTCGAACTAATCTTTTTGAACCATCAAGCACACAACCTCAAATGACCACTTGGGTGAACGCTCCACCAAAATCCTCAACTTAATCTGTGAACTTAATTGATCAACCCACCAATAATTTGACATGAAACCCCAACATTGTGCTCCTTTCAATTGATGATTGTCCATAAACTCATCCTTGAATGCACACTCCTGCTTACACTTGACTGGAGCAGGAACCAACCGAATCACCTCTGAATAGGGTAAGCACCAATGACGAGAAAATCCTTTGATCCCACATCTTAGACTACCAATACAGAGTATGATTATGAACTAAGGCTACTGATGATGCAAATGAGTGCAAAGCAAAAGCCATTCGAAGTTAGAAAAAGAGTGGGCAAATTTTGGGGTGCAACAGTACCTTTACTTGATCATATCATTACCACTCAAACGCCTATTGGTTCATCAATCTGGACATTAACTCACAAGTTCCTCCAAGTTTTCAACTTAAGACAACACAAAATCACAAATTCCACAAAATAACAATAAATAACTAAAAATAATAATAACAAAAACTACTCAAAACCAACATAATAACATAGTACCAAAATTTGCGACAACCAAAACAATGGTGTCGTCCATGTGTTCCTCATCCTTTCAAGGATGGTACAAAATAATCTAGAACAACAACAATAAAATAACCATAAAATACTGCGAGTTCAAACATAAATATAAAAATAACAAAAACTGAATAACCCATGATTAACTAATAACTGGAGCTGAACTCAGATTCATCTTCCCAGATAGTCTCTCCACTATCATCATCATCATCATTATCATCTCTAACGCCATCTACAGCAACATCCTCAGCATCACCTACATCCTCATCGGCCCTATCCTCCTCAGGATGGGGGACCTGATCTCTCTGAGGTACCTGCCCCCTCTGAAAATAAAAAGGCTTGTCCCCAGGCCAAGCTACATGTGCCTCAAAGTCCTCCTGCGAAGGAAAATAGTGGTCCACCTGCGGCTCACGCACCTGCAAATGTAAGGCTCTCATAGATGAGTGTAAAAATGAAAAATCCCTCTGATGATCCATGTGCATATCCCATGTATACATGCAGGTAACACACTCATCAAAAGTCGATTGCTGTTGTGGCTGCTCATCTGTGCGAACTGGTGGTGGTAGTGGTGGTGGCTGGTCAACTCTAGGCATGCAATGACTCTTAATCCAAGTATCTGTCACAACCCCCTTTATGGTCTTATGGACCACACCCGGGATCGAGACACCTGCCCTCGAACAAAAAACCATAACCAATCCAGGAAAAACTAAAATAGTGGGTACCTTGGTGCCCAAACGGTGTCTACTAGCAGCGATAACCCGGATCTCATTGGAAATGATCCTCGCGACATCAATCTTCCTCTCCTTCAAAATATAATACAACATGAAAGCAATGTCGACCGGTATGGAAGAGGTATGACTTCTTGGCCTGATGTTGTGCAGGACAAGAGTTATGAGGACCTGAGTCGTCGTGTTCATGTCTCCCCTTTTCAGGATCTTTGGCCTACTTGCCACATTCAGCTCAAAACCACGCCCGGGTGTGCCAAAGCCAAGCAAATATTTCCAAGTTCCAATTTCTTCGAGCCACCCTCCTATAGTACGAGCATTGTTCACCTTCAGCAAAAACCAGCGGATTACCCAAATATTCATTGATAGAATCCCTCGAAAATAAAACCTCTATCCCTCTGACAAATGATCTGAAGGTATACAAATTGCCCTTCAGTAGGAATGGCGTTCACATAAAACTCACGCATAATCTCGAAGTTCAGCAATGTTGGAGGGGTTAGGAGACTTTGTCATCCATGGGCTTTAATAATGTTCTGACAGGCTCGAAATTCCCCTTGTGGGTTGATTCTAAAAATACGCTCTATCCAAATCCTTCTATGGGTCAACTCCAAATATCTCCCCTGCTGCTCTGATTCTAAGAATATATGGTTATCAAACTCTACTGAGGGCTGCCTCTACTGAGAGGTTTGGCCTACACTAAATCGTGCATGTTTTTTAGGAGCCATCTGCAATCAAGGAAAACCAAACTAAAACAACAACGAATAGATTAAACCATCAGTCAGTAAATTCCAGAAAAATCATTAGAAACTCCAGATCAACACCAAACAGCCACACAAGTGTCAAAAATTAAAAAACAAAACATGTTGGTCCCAGGGGTGCGTGTTTAGCACGCTCAGGCGCTCAGGCATGCTAGCATACCCTGCTCAGCAGCCTTAACCTTCCCCTAACTACACAATCAATCAGCAGAACACCATACAATATATTTACAGCAAGCATACATTGAAAAGAAAGAAAACAGGACAAGGCAAGACGAGCGCGCTTAGCATAGTCATGAGCCCGCTTAGCCCGCCTGCAAAAACTCAGAAAAACACAATTGCACCCAAGGTCAATCTGTCCAATAATCAATGCAATCACACCCAAACCCATTCATTTTGACATGCAATTGAACCAGATAACAGAAAACTAACACTTTGGTACTAATAGAAACAACTTATACCTAACCCTTACAAAATTTATCTAACAGTGTTAACACATCTACAAACTAACCACTCTATCATCAATCAATCTATTTCAATAAATCACAAATAAAACCTTAAAACGTGCATTTTTCAGAAGAAGAAAATAAAACACAAGAGATACAAACCTCAAGAGGAGATGAGATGAGGTGAGGTTGGAAAGATTTGCAAATGGAGAGCATGAGAAAATTGTGGGAGCAAGAGGGAATTGGAAATGGGGGCAACTGCTGTTGAAAGTGGAGAATGAGGGTTTTCAGAACTCCTCTCTTTTTTTTAAACCTTGACTCGGAGGCCCACCAAAACCCCATTCAGGCCCAACTTGTCTATTCTTCCCGATTAAATTAAAAACAACAAATACAATAGTTAAAATAGTAAATACTTACAATGTTGGGGTGGCTCCCAACCAGCTCTTTGTTTAACATCGTTTGAGCTCAACGGTCCAATGCGATCTCAAGGATCGCAAAAAGGCATTGTGGTGGTATTCCACTCAAAATCACCACCAAGATAAATCTTCAATCGCTGACCATTTATAGTCAAACTCTAATTTGACTGCATGTCTTCGATGATAATCGCCCCATAGATCTTGATTTCTCAAATTTAGAACGGACCATACCACTTTGATTTCAACTTTTCAGGGAACAATTTTATTCGAGAATTGAAAAGTAAGACTAGCTGCCCTACATTGAACTGTTTGGTCACTATTTTTCGGTCATGGCAAGTTTTCACTCGATCTTTGTATAGCCTGTTGGAGTCATACGCTTTGAGGCGCATTTCCTCCATTTCATGCAATTGCACCTTTCTTTTTTCTCCGCTCATATTTGAATCGAAATTCTGAAATTTTAAGGTCCAAAATGCCTTATGCTCCAATTCTACTGACAAATGATAATTCTTACCATAGAATATTTTGAAAGGTGTGAGACCAATCAGAGCCTTGAAAGTTGTCTGATAGGCCCACAAAGCATTATCAAGCTTGTTTGACCAATCTTTTCTAGAGCTCGACACTGTTTTCTCCAAAATCTTTTTAATTTCTCGATTCGACACCTCCGCTTGCCCATTAGCCTATGGATGGTAGGGTGTTGCAACTTTGTACTTTACATCGTACTACTCCAAGGCTTTTTCTAGCTGAGTGTTGCAAAAATGGGATCCTCCGTCACTTATCAACACTCTCGGAGTACTGAATCGAGAAAAAATGTTTTTCTCTAAAAAAATTATCACGGTTTTTCCATCTGCTTTAGCACAGGCTATTGCTTCAACTCACTTGGATACATAGTCAACCGTGACCAAAATATACTCATTGGAAAAAGGCGATGAAAATGGGCTGACAATGTCTATGCCCCAACAATCAAAAACTTCAACTTCCAACATGTTTTGTAACGACGTTTCATTCTGTTTTGAAATTCCACCACTCATTTGGCATTTTTCATAACTTTTTGTATGCGCATGCGCATCTTTGAACAAAGAGGGCCAATAAAAGCCCGATTGGAGGACTTTCGTTGTCATTCTCGTATCATTGAAATACCCTCTATACGGAGAGTTGTGACAATGCCAAAGTATGGCATTGGCCTTTTCTTTCGAAACACACCTTCTCAAAATGTTATCGACACCAAGTTTAAACAAATGTGGTTCATCCCATACAAAATATTTGCGATCAGATAAAAATTTATTTTTTTGGTTATGCGTTAGACCTTCCGGTATCAATCCAGCAGCTTCGTGGTTCGCCATGTCGGCGAACCAAGGTCTAAATTGCACCATATACAACTTTTCATCAGGAAATTCTTCCTTGACTTCAATTTTATACTTTGTCACCTCAACATTAACAAGGCGGGTAAGTGACCTGCCACCAAATTCTCGGATCCCTTTTTGTCACGAATTTCTAAATCAAATTCTTGTAACAAAATGATCCAACGAATTAGCCTTTGCTTTGAGTCCGACTTGGTAAGAAAATACTTAATTGCCGCATGGTCCATGTAGACCACAACTTTAGACCCAATCAAATATGACCAAAATTTATCCAACGCATACACTATTACAAGCAACTCTTTTTCAGTTGTTTCATAGTTTACTTGAGCTTCATTCAAAACTTTGCTCGCGTAGTGTATGTGTAGCACCCCAAAATTTTCCCTTTCGTTTTAAACGTAACTGGCTTATGTTTCTTTGTATTTTGCATTTCTACATATCATAGTATTGGTTCTTGAGACATGTGATCAAGATGTTTTCATGGCTCAGGGTTCCCTTTTATTGCAAGAGTCTAAACAGCGAGCATCAAAGGCTCTGACATTTATTTTTCCCAGTGATCGAACGACCGATGTTATTTTATTCAGTAGGTTGTTTTCAGCTCAGGAGACGGTGTACAGGCTATCTCAGGCATTATCACAATTATAATATCCAAGGGCAAGTTTCAAAGGCTTAACGGAGCTCAGAACAAGTGGCAACGAGTGATTATACAGGATTCCCTCCATTTGGCGCCAAAATTGGCATTTTGTTAATGTGGTAACTGGTTACCACATATGGGTAACCGGTTACTTCAAGTGAAATTTGCCAAGGAATTAGAATTTTCAGCATTTCAAATTTCCAATCATTCTCAACCATTGATTTCACATGATCATCATTGGAAGGATCTAGAATTGCTTCAATTTTCACCATTTCCCTCCAAATTTCAAACACTCTATTCCTAATTTCACTCCTAATTTTCATTCCAAACACTAACCCACATTCTAAACCACATTTTGATTCCAAACCTAGAGCTTATTTATGTGAATTTCCTCCAAACCTCACACAATAACCTTCATTTTTAGATTCACACCAATTCACTCTCATTCTTCATTTCAATTTCAGAATTTGCTCTCAAATTCTCTCAACTTTCTCTCTACTTTTTCATCTCCAAAACCTCCATTAAAGTTCTTTCCACTTGAGTTCATTGATTCTTCATTGGAATACTTGAATTATAGAGCTAAACCTACATCTTTCATCTTCATTATCTTCAATTCATCACTCAATTTTCGTTTGGATTTGGATCTAAATTTGGAAGCTAGATTGAAAGTGCTTTTTTTAAGTCAATTTTGCTTGATCTTGCTTATTCTTCATTTCTACCATAAGGAAACTCTTGGATCTTGAAGATTCTCTGGGTTTCTAGCTTGGATCTGTTAATTTCAAGTGAATCAACACTTACCAAAACAAATCTCAGCTTTGAATGTTGGTAATTATAGATCTAATTCTATTTTGAGCTTATTTGAATAATCACAATGTAGATCCATGACTTTTGTTTCTTTTTGATCCATTTTGATGATTTGGATCTTGGTGATTTGTGATTTCAGTGTTTGATTGTGTTTACGTGATGTTTGATCATTGATATTTGATGTTAAATTCGTGTTTAATCGATAACATGTTCATATGAGTGATTGGATAAGTTGTTGGATGCTGAAAACTGATTTTAAAAGCTGATATTCTATTTTTGGTTCAGTGGTAACCGGTTACCACATATTGGGTAACTGGTTACCCTTCATAAATTTCCCGTTACAAGCTGTTTTTACAACAGGTAACCGATTACCTGATATTGAGTAACTGGTTACCCCTGAGTAGAATATTGTGTTTTTGCATTTTCCTTGCTTGTGTGGTATCCTTTTCACATGTAAACTTCATGTATTGATATGATGCATTTATGTGGATTATTTTTGACATATTTCATCATTCTTGAATGTTTGATCTCGATTCTTTGACGCGTAATGTTTGGTTTTTGTTTTGAGTGTTTAACATGTTATTGTTGCTTGATTGATGAATGATCAGATTGCTTTGATTGTTTGTAGCATGATTAATTGATTATCATTGATGGTATGTTGCTGGATATTGTGATGCATGTTTGCATTTGATTCCGATGCCGCTTGTTGCACGTTTGTTTGATCGGTCGATTGTCCAATTTAATTTGAAAAGGCATGTTGATCTTGTTGATTCTTGTTGATACAATGTTGTTGATCAATTATGTTGGATTATCGAATCATGTTCATACTTGCAGGATATCTATCCAAGGTTGGTGTTTGCTTATGTTTGATGGCATTAAATCATCCTTGCTTGCTTGCTGCCGGCCTTTTACACCTGCTTTTGTGCTGAAACCTGTGTTGTTATAGGCTGTCTTGCTTGTATGCTGGATTTTATTACTGTTTTGTGCAGGAGGCACTGTTGTAGTTGTTTTTACCTTGTTTCTTTGCTTTTTTCTTTGTCTTTGCATGTTTCCTTAGGTTTCTTATTCCAATTTAATCTTCGATTAAATTTGGAGTAGGATAGACACTAGGAGGGCAATCCAAGCATGATAACAAGTAGGCTAGTCCCTTTTAACCTCAACTTAGGTCCATCTTTTGCATGCTAACATTAGGATAGGATCTCCTTTCGCATCCCGACCTTAGGACCACTTTGCATGACAACGTTAGGGCCGAGTTTCCCCTTAGACCTTTTGTAAATCTCTTTTCTCATCTCAAAACACATTCTAACTCATCTAATAAATACGATGAATGTTGTACGCCATAAGCCTTAAGCACATGAGAAATGATGAGTGAGGGGTTTCTTCTCACTTGTCTAGAGTGTTTAGCGTATTCCCTTTGGGTGATATGTGACGCATTCACTCCTATGTCATAGTCTTTAGTGCAACGTGAATCACAAAGCAAACTAATTCACTTCACTAAAACTCACAAATAAAATTCAAACCTTTTATCCTTTGGAATTATTCTTCAAAATCATTTTCAAAAAAGAGTACGTCACTTTTCCGTTCTGCCACAAATAGGCATCGTCCATAACTGCTGGAATGGGAACTTAACGACGCTCATAAAAAAACACCTAATCATCCTGTGGTTTCGTTACCCGAATTACGTTTGCTCTGATTTCTCATACTATATGAGGATACGTAGGCACAAGACGGCAATGTCTTGGCGAGCAATCTTTCCCCCATCACATGTAGTTTTCCGAACTACGTTGACTATGACTTTCCCATTACACGAGGGAATATGTAGGCATAGAGCAGCGATGTTCTATCGAGTCTCTTTCTTTTTTTTTCTTTTTTTCTTGTTTCCGTTTAGCAGTAGCTTATAGATAAACACACCCTTTTATTAGACAACAAGCATGGATCCTGTTGAGTACAACGGACGTGAGGGGTGCTAATATCTTCCTCTTGCATAACCGACTCCCGAACCCAGGATTTGGTTGCAATGACCTTGTTTTTTCCCGTTCTTGAGGTTTTCTTCAATCGTTTCCTTTCCCTCTATTTGGGATAAATAACGTTCGGTGGCGACTCTTCTATTTTTCTATCGGGTGTTTTTCGCAGTTGCGACAATATGGCATGAAAAAAATATGTTCTACGTTGACCCAATACCATATCTACCGCATGATCACTTGCGTCACACATGAGTTCAAAATCCATTTTCCACTAAGGAGCAGTGAATATGGGTGCAGTAGTCAAAAAATGTTTTAAAGAATTAAAAGCTATCAAAAGAGATTCATCAAATTCAAAGGACTTATCTTTGTTGAGCAAATTTCTCAAAGGCTTTGCGATTTTTGCGAAGTCTTTGTGTCACACCCTTATTTTTTACCATAAGATCCTGCCTCCTTATGTTTATTTCTTACTCGTTTTATTTTACTTTTATATGTGTTTATTACAACTAACCAGGTTGTGCATGTGTAACAGTTTCGAGCACAGGTCGCTCATTCTCCCATTCAAAGATACTTTGAAATTGAGATGTCGAAGACAAGGTTTTACTCAGATAGAAAGGTTGAATTTGGGTTCTTGCTGAGATCAAGTCGACCAAGTTGGTGTCATTTGGTTTGTGGTGTCCCTTCATGGTATTCAAGCTTGGTTCAGGGCTTTTTAAATTTAATTGGTTCATTTCGAATGGCAAGGTTATGTCTTAAGGATTCCGCAAGGCTCGGTTCATGCAAAGAGATCATCATAGTTTAAAGGCTTGTTTGGAGTTTCACTAGTGGTTCATCAATCCTAATTTGTTCAACGACATAAAGTATCTGGAACATTTAGTTTAGGCTACGAATTAAATTTAAGTTTTACGGGAATTTCTATGAATTTGAGTGATAATTAGACTGTGCAAGTTCATCAGTTAACCATTTCTATTTTCGTTGTCATTACTATATCCATATCCAAATTTCAAGTCCATTACCCATCCCGGGATCATTCAAGAAAGTCTCAAGCATCGAGATCATCATTCGCATTTCAAAGACAAGAACGGAGTTACGATCACTTAGGAGAAATGCTTACAAATCGAGGAATGTTAATAAAAAGAGTGGTCTTGTCATGGACTCTTAACTAAAGATTTATTTATTATGTGAATTTCCATTTAATTAAATGGCTACAAGTTATTGCCGGATCCAGTACACATGGAAAAGAGTACTTGCGGTTTTATCCTGCTAGACCGCTTTTGTTTCCCAATTAATCAAGATATCACAAGTTTATACTAACCCAAATTCAAGTCATCCAATTATTAATGCCCATAACAATTCAATTTGGAAACTTACAAATTCAAGATGATGCTAAAATTCAATTTTTTTTTAATTTCATTCAATTATGAGCACAAGTTCAAGTCCTTTTGAGATTTGTAAGTCGAATTCACAAGTTCATTGTAAAGGAATTTAACTAAGGGATTCATAATTCTACATAATTGACGTCAAATTCACATGACGAAATTTCAAATATATTACAAGTCACTCTATTACAAGATACAATTGGTGAATTCACCATTCAAGGATTAATGACGTTCATATTTACATGAAAAAAATCATTACAATGGATTTCCATTTTATTTGATGATTGTATCCCCCTTGAAAGCCTTCATTAATATTTGGGAACCCACGGCTCCGGTAAATCATCTTTTGCCGCACTTTGTTTGTAGCATTACCTGAACATGACAGAAGAACAATTTAGAATTTTAAACACAACAAGGCAATATTAGAGTTAAACAACTAGAAGATCTGTTGAGCCATGAAAGAGATAAAT
The DNA here is from genome assembly GCA_963859935.3 of Lathyrus sativus. Lineage (NCBI taxonomy): Eukaryota > Viridiplantae > Streptophyta > Magnoliopsida > Fabales > Fabaceae > Lathyrus > Lathyrus sativus. The sequence goes on from OZ012735.1 coordinate 878,366,662, forward strand.
CGAAGTTTAGGATTAAGATGAAACGAATTAGGTTCATCCCTCAGGTTTTGATTCATCATCGGGCGACCTCGAGCAGCCAGAAGAGCAACAACCAAAGTCGTCACCAGCTTCCTATAAAGCTTCGAAAACAGTTTCAGACAAAGCAACTTTCGACAGCCGTCAACATAAGCATCGTAAAATGCTAAATAAATCAAAGGCAACATCACCAATCTCAATCCCTTAAGACCGGAAACATCTGAACGCGGTTTCCTAAAAGAAGAAGAAAGAATGTTAATATGGTCCAGAACAAATCCGAAAACTCATCAAAGAGGTTCCAAAGCAATTAAACAAATATTCTCCAAACGTGTCAAAATGGAAGGAAATTCATTGCAATGCTAAACATGGAAGTTTCCACAGCTTACAGTAACAATAACACATTAAACGTCAAGCCTCAATCCTGAAGACCAAATTCAAAACTTGCCAAAACCGTATCCGACATGTCTAAACCAAGATGGAAAGCTTTCAAAGGCCTTCATTACAAAATCATAGCCAAAACGGAATAAATCATTTGAGAAGGCTATAAAAAGCAGACATAACCCTCAACAACAGTCAACACCAACCGTTCGCAAACCCAAAATTCCATAGATCCCAAATCGTAAATAGCAAAATTTATTTTGTAAAGAAAAAGAACTAAAGAGAACTTATCTTTTTTGTAACCCTCCATCCTTCGCGAGTTGCCGTCGAATACATCGCGAACACCGTCGCAAATCCACCATCAGCCACCTTCGAAAACCCTTGCAAAAAATTAAAACCGTGAGTTTTTTTGTTGCTAACACTTTAATGCTTCTTTGTTGTTGTTTGATTTGTGTAGAATGGAGGAGAAGAAGAATAAACGAGGAAGATGGAAGAAGAAGGTGAGACGGATGGAATCACGAAGAAGAAGAGCGGAAGTGAGACGATGTAAGAGCAAGATGGAGAAAAAATCAGAAGAAGAGGGAGGAGAAGCTTGGACGGCGGAAAGGGGAAGGAATTTGGATTTAGGGTTCTAGAATTTTCAGCATTTTATTTTTATCATGTAATCCTGTATATGCTCACCCACCGTACCTACCCTGCACCCGCTCATCATCGCCTTCCATCCCTCATCAAATCATCATCATGCGTCCATGTTTACATCCATACAATACACCCTCACCGCATGCCGCACGGGATCTCACGCAGTCCCTTAATCTTCCCATTAACCTTAAGTAACCACCTTAAGACCTTTAATATGCCATTAACTAATTTAATCAATTAACTTAATTTAATTAACCTAATAACTAATCATTTATCTAATCAGCTTTTTTTTTACTAAAACAACTAATAAAACCTTTTTTATTTAATTTAGCCTTTTATAATTAGCTTATTTATTTAATTAGACAACTTTCTTTTAACTAATTAACTCATATTCATTTTATTTTATTCACCTTTTAACTTATTTATATTTTCATCAACTTAATAACCCCTTTTTAATATAATAAAATTAGTCATATTATTCTGGAAAAAAAAACATTTCACTATTTTAAAATAACTTGTAGCATTACCTGAACATGACAGAAGAACAATTTAGCATTTTAAACACAACATGGCAATATCAGAGTTAAATAACTAGAAGACCTACAGAGCCCTAAAATAGATAAATCGAAGTTTATGATTAAGAGGAAATGAATTAGGTTCATCCCTCAGGTTTTGATTCATCATCGGGCGACCTCGAGCAGCCAGAAGGGCAACAACCAAAGTCGTCGCCAGCTTCCTACAGAGCATCGAAAACAGTTTCGGACAAAGCAACTTTCGACAGTCGTCAACATAAGCATCGTAAAACGCTAAATAAATCAAAGGCAACAACAACAATCTCAAGCCCTTGTGGTTCGGACTATTACGTCGTCATCACCGAGCATCAAATCCTTTCTCGACAGCATAAGACCGACAACTTCTGAACTTAAGCGGTTTCCTGAAAGAAGAAGAAAGAATGCTAATATGGTCCAGAACAAATTTCAAAACTCATCAAAGAGGTTCCAAAGCAATTAAACAAATATTCTCCAAACGTGTCAAAATGGAAGGAAATTCATCGCAATGCTAAACATGGAAGTTTCCACAGCTTGCAGCGACAATAACACATTAAATGTCAAGCCTCAATCCTCAAGACTTAATTCAAAACTTGTCAAAACCGTATCCGACATATATAAACCAAGATGGAAAGCTTTCAAAGGCCTACATTACAGAATCATAGCCAAAACGGAACAAATCATTTGAGAAGGCTATAAAAAGCAGACAAAACCCTCAACAACAGTCAACACCAAGCGTTCGCAAACCCAAAATTCCATAGATCCCAACTCGTAAATTGCAAAATTTCTTTTGTAAAGAAAAATAACTAAAGAGAACTTATATTTTTTGTAACCCTCCATCCTCCGCGAGTCGCCATCGAATACATCGCGAACACCGTCGCGAAACCGCCATCAGCCACCTTCGGAAACCCCTGCGAGAAATTGAAACTGTGAGTTTTTTTGTTGCTAACACTTTAATGTTTATTTTGTTGTTGTTTTTTTGTGTAGAATAGAGGAGAAGAAGAATAAACGAGGAAGATGGAAGAAGAAGAAGGTGAGACAGGTGGAATCGCGAAGAAGAAGGTGAGACAGATGGAATCACGAAGAAGAAGAGCGAAAGTGAGACGATGTAAGAGCAAGATGGAGAAGAAATCAGAAGAAGAGGGAGGAGAAGCTTGGACGGCGGAAAGGGGAAGGAATTTGGGATTTATGGTTCTAGAATTTTCAGCATTTTATTTTTATCATGTAATCCTGTATATGCTCACCCACCGTACCTACCATGAACCCGCTCATCATCGCCTTCCATCCCTCATCAAATCATCATCACGCGTCCATGTTTACATCTACACAATACACCCTCACCGCATACCGCACAGGATCTCACGCAGTCCCTTAATCTCCCCATTAACCTTAATTAACCACCTTAAGACCTTTAATCTACCATTAACTAATTTAATCAATTTAATTAATTAACCTAATAACTAATCATTTATCTAATCAGCTTTTTTTTTACTAAAACAACTAATAAAACCTTTTTTTTATTTAATTTAGCCTTTTATAATTAGCTTATTTATTTAATTAGAGAACTTCCTTTTAACTAATTAACTCATATTCATTTTATTTTATTCACCTTTTAACTTATTTCTATTTTCATCAACTTAATAACCCCTTTTTAATATAATAAAATTAGTCATATTATTCTTTAAAAAAAACATGTCACTATTTTAAAATAACTTTTAGTAAAACTAATAAAAAAAACCTTTTTATTTAATAAAACCCATTTTTAATAACTTTTATTTATTTTAAAAAATTATTCCTAGAGAAAAACCCAATTAATCCAAAACTTAATCAATTAATTCATAATCTAAATCAATTCACCCTTAAAAATATTATTTCTCATAAAATCAATCTCGCCTAAAATTAATCAACACGTGCACGCGCTCCCAATCTCTTTCCACCTCTCAACTCCGATTTATTTCGAATATTCACAACTCCCACACTTGGCTTATCTTTTAGGCACCTTTATCCCTGTGTATGGATTTATTTACTATTATCTTTCATTTTACCGTCATTTATTTTATCGCTTCGCATAATGTCCAAAGGAAGAATCTATGCATGACTTAATACTTGTGTGTATGCATCTCATCTTGCATTATTTTCCCCACACGATCCTTGATCCTTTTCAAGTTGATCGCTTAAGTTTAGATCCTACCCTATAAGGAGGACCTTTTTCTTTTACAACATAGATAAACCTCTTCAACCATCAAACGTTTCTCCATAATATAGAATAAGATGTTAGTCATCTTGACAGTCGAGATATAATTGAGGTATAAGATCTTTTCCGCTTGAGAGTGATAGTGGCATACTCGTCGATCAGAATCCAAGTTTCTAAACTCTTCTCTCAAGACGTTGGAAAGACCATCTCCTACAAGTTGTGGTGGTTAAGTCGAGTGTTCTCTCTCGAGATGACGACTCGTCTTTTCTCCTAGAACCAATCAATCAACAAACCCTTTACCCTTTGGAACTTTGACCAACAGTCAAAAAGTTCCTCAAACCCTTTAGGGGAACTACAGATACTCGGATTCCATTCCTATCAGGATATGTAGGCACAAGATGCGACGTCTTGGCGAGTATAGTTAGAAATAAACCACTAGGTTTTTGCCCTTAAGCAGATAACCCATAACAATAAACAACATAAAACAAGAGGTTCCTGTAGAGTACTACAGAAACTTAGGATGCTAGCACCTTCCCTAAGTTTAACCAACCCCCGAACCTAAACTCTCTAGCTTTTGCATTTGTATTGCATTGTGGGTAATTCGATATTTTTCCCTTCCTTTAGACAAATAAAAGACCGGTGGTGAACCAATGAATTAAGATTCAAATTAATTAATAATTTGACATCCAATTCACACCGCGACAGAAATGGCTACTTCACTGGGGAAAGATCTTGTGGATTCCCCTAACTTGTTTTAGTTTGTTTGCTTATTGTTATATTTATTTGCTTGTTTGCTTACTTGTTTATATTTGCTAATTGTTTTTTGGGCTGGTGTCCTTGAGTGGTGAGACAAAGTCCTACACCCAAACTTGAGTTAACTTATGATAGGAAGGTGATATATTCGAAGAGGCTTATAGGGAGTTGAATCCCGACCAAGCTGACTTGAGAATCACCGCTCAGTTGAGGCCTTCTCGAAAATAGTACTGTTGAACGAGTTAATCGTGAAAACATTAACTATTTTCGACCTTGGAGCCTGTGATACTGGGGACCGTAGTTACCTTTAACCCCACTTTGGCCGTTATTAGGACGTAGTGCAAGGACTATAAGGGAGTATTCCCAAAATAGTTGCTATGCGATGCTACACTCAAAAGAGGTTCTCTTGAGAATATTATTAACCACCGAGTATTCGGGAAATTGATAATATTCGAAGGATGGACTAATGACTTTGGGCACCTTTCTAGAACCTTGTTCTGTAGGTACAATCCACCTTTATTCCACACCCTTTGGGGATGGATATACCCTTTGCCCCATGCTCGTTGCAAACCTAGGGCTTTCTTGTTTGTTTACCTTTGTGCCCCTATGTGCTTACATGTGTTTGTTGCATCCATATAGCATCATACTGCATTCGACTTCGTGGAATTCACCTTTGTTTATGAACATTGTAGGACCTCATGGATTACAAAAGGATACATACTTCAAAATATACTTTTAAGAGTCCTAAGTTGAATGATTTGAGGAAGTTGGGAGCTTTGATTGAAGACCAAGAAGGATTCAAGAACAAGTATGGGAAGTTGTTGTCTTTGTTGAGACTCCGAGTGGACGAGGGACTTCTTTCTACATTGTTACAGTTCTATGATCCGGTTTATCATCGTTTTACCTTCCCGAACTATCAGCTTTTGCCTACTTAAGAAGAGTACTCTTATTTGGTTGGCTTACCTATTCTGGATGACTCTCCTTTCCCTTTCTTGGAGGTGAACCCTAAAGAACAAGACATTGACAGAGCCATCTATCTAAAGGTATCCGACATCAAGAACAATATGACTATCAAAGGTGGGACTTTTGGGTTTCCTACAGACTTCTTATTCAAGAAAGCTCAATACTACGCTGATCATATGAGCATGGATACATTTGAGGCAATCTTCGCCTTACTCATTTATGAAGTGTTGCTATTCCCAAGTTTTGAAGGATTCGTCGACCTTAACGCCATCAAAATTTTCATGAAGAATAATCTGGTACCAACTTTATTGGGTAACACTTACCATTATGTGCATCTCCGAAACTTTCATGGTGGAGGGATGATCACCTGCTGTGTGCCCTTATTATACAAGTGGTTTATTTCGCACTTGCCCAAGTCTGCTTCTTTTTCGGATCTCGACAAAGGAATTTGGTCACCAAGGATTATGGCGCTAATACACTCGGACATCAATTGGTATAGTCGTGTGTATGATGGGATCTTGATCATTGATAGCTGTGGAGACTTTACTAACGTACCCTTACTTGGCTTTAACGGAGGAGTCAGTTATAATCCTGTTCTAGCTCGCCGACAATTAGGATATCCATTGAAGGAACCACCCAAGAGTGTTCATTTGGAAAGTATTTTCTTCAAGGATGATGAAGAACTTCAAGATAAGATTGTGGCTGCTTGGCATCACTTGCATAAAAAAGGAAAAGAAAGTATGGGAAAACCTAATTGTGTGTCTTTGGAACCATATCTTCATTGGGTCAGAGAAAGAGCAATCAAGCTGAAGATGCCTTATCCTCGTCAAGATCCTATACCTCCAAGAAGAGAACCTGTTCTGGTTTTTATGTCTGAAGCTGAAGAGTTGAAGATCACTTTGAGAAAAGCACAACATGAGTCAGAAGCATGGAAGAACAAGTATCAAGTGGTTGTCGAAGAGAATGCTGAACTTCAGAAGCAACTTCAGTCGAAGAATGAAGAATCACTTTCTTACAAGAAGAGGAAAGCTCTGGAGGATTTATTTTTCTCCGACCCTCAATCTACCCTTTGGAAGTTGATTGTGGACAAGCTCACCCTCGAGAAGACTCGGCTGGAAGAGCAGATCAAGCAGCAGAATATGAAGCTTCCTTAGGACGTTATTAGCTTTTATTTAGCTATTTATTTGAGACTCTTTAAGGAATATTTATTTGTAATCCGTTATTAAAATAATAAACGTTTTCTTTCTACCATAATGTTCATAAATATTGGAATTCCATGAAATTCTTGCATCTGCATCTTGCATTTTTCATTTAGCATTTTTTGCATATGCATGCGTTCCTCTCTCTGTCGTGGCTCATCCGGTTTTCTGTCTTTGTCTCGTCAGCTGACATCTTGACCATCTAACCAAGCTTGAAGTATTACTAAAGGATAGTAAAGAGAACAAAAATATGGATCCCATGACTGGCTTCAGAGTGATAACTAATCCGATGTTTGATCTTCCTTCTGATGACAATGTTCAACAAGTGGATGTTTCTATGCAACCTCAGCCTCAACAAGACGATCTGTTTGTTCAAGTTAATGAAAGAGATTCCCAGTTTCCGTGATGTGAATCAGATCTTCAGAATGTTCATACTAAGGTGAAGGTGGACGATCCTAGAATTATAGCAATTGAGAAAGGATTTCGTGATCTCGAAGAACAATCGAAGGTGGTGAAAAGGGCTGATACACATGGTCTCAAGGCTCATAACCTATGTCTAGTTCCAGGAGTGGTTATTCCTCTAGAGTTCAAGATGCCTGTCTTCGAAGTATACAAGGGTATTAGTTGTCCAAGATACCATTTGACGATGTTTTGTCAAAAGACGACTGCTTATATTGACAACGACAAACTGATGGGTCACTGCTTTCAAGAAAGTTTATATGGGGCATCCTTGATATGGTATATGAAGCTACAAAGTAACCACGTTCAGTCGTGGGAAGTCTTAGCCGTTGCTTTTATGAAACAATACAATTACAATTTGGATATAGCTCCAGATAGTAAGAATGACAATGAATATTTCAGAGAATTTGTAGTTCCAGTATCTTATTTTCAACGTCAGTATGCAGTGCCCGCTCAGCGTAAACAACAACTACCTCATAAGCAGAGGTTGACCTCTCCAGACCGACATCAGAATCGACGAGTTTGAAGACGGTTTCGTAATCAGAAGATACCTCTAGATATTCCGAGAGAAGAACCTCGCTGGTTTGATCCTATCCTGATGACGTACCATCAACTATGGTCTTATTTTGCTAGAAACTCGGTAATGACACCCAGAAGGACTAGAATCATGAAGTCTCGCCCACCTTGGTTCAACCCAAACACCAGTTTTGAATTTCACGATGTAGAAATGGGGGCATTCAATTGAAGAGTGCAAGGTTTTCCAAGAGAAAGTTCAAGAGATGATGGACAACAAAGTGTTGACCTTCAAAGACAGAGGCCCACGTGTGAACGGAACACCATTGCATTGACGAATATGAAGGCTTAATAAAATTCCAGAGAAAGGCTTGTCTGGCTTTTCAGTTTATGTTACTTATGTGTATTTAATTTCATTGATTAAAAGCATATTTGGCATGTAAGAACTTGTTATTTCGAATATTTAATGCAATAAAATGTTTGTCTTGAAGAAAACCATTTGTACTCACTCAAATCGTTTTTCATAATTTATAATGCCAACTTTACCCGATCTCTCGCTCTGATAGAGAATTGGGAGGAGGATGACGAAGTAAAACGTATGATCTCTCGTTGTATGCTTTTGAATAAAAATCCTACTGATGATGTAAGACACTGTTTCAAACCTCCTAAACACCAAAAATAGTTAACCCCTCTTTTAAGCCTTGAGGAAGGATCTGTTTTTTTTTCCTCTCCCAAATCAAAACCTCGTTTTAACCTAGAGAATGAGCATCTTTAAAAAATTGGGTGGGCATAAATATATACTTTGACCTTTATTCCTTTGTTTTACAAATCGAAAACTAAGCCCAGATACAACCCTCAAAAGTCCTAATTGAAGTAAAGTTTATCTCGAAAGCATACTCGGTGAGATAACGTTTCCTGACTCCTTTGAGCTTTGCTCAAACTTTTTTGGCATTATAAATTTAAATTTATATCCTAACTAGTGATTGTGTCACAAGTTATCGCGATATCTCTTTTCAAATCTTCAAGACGAACACGTTTGTTGCATTAACAGTTTTGGAACTAACATTTCTGACCTGCTAACTTTGCTTGATATCTTAGAAAGCTTACATGTGAACATCAATGTTAAGTTCGATCCTTTGAACTTGAAGATTCCGATGAGCAAGGGCAGGTTATTTCCAAGTGGTTTGTTTGGCTTCACCTAAAGCACAAGTTTGAAGACTCAGTTATACCGTCAATCAGGGGCAATTACGTCGAGATTCGACGAATCTCTCCAAGAGTTTGAAAATAGTGGGGCAATTGGACCCCATGTTCTCTGTAAAATCCTCTTTGAACGACCTTTTTCTCATAAGGCATGTACTCTGTGGCATTTGAGAAATGAATATTACGTTACCCATTCACAACGCTTATTGTTCAAAATGGTGACTATTACGCAAGTCATCAAGATCAAAACTACATTCTTCATGTCCTCGGTGATTTTTTTACTTCAAGTGGCCATGATTCCTCCAATAGATCTCTATTTCAAGCAGTGATGTTCAATGCAAGAAATCTTTAGTGAGTGACCTGCAGATTCCCAGTGGTTTGCTTAGCTTCACATTCCCACTGAAGTAGATGTTTTCCTACTCCTCAGTGAATCTCTCTCACTATGCCGATTTCCCTCAGCGAGACGGATGTTTATTTCATCCCCATTGAAGTTTCGACACCGACATGTACAGCAACTATGTTAATCCAGGTTTCCCCATTGAAGTGGATATTTATTTTATCCCCTGTGAAACCTCAGTTCGGGTATCTCTATGTACAACTCCAGTAAGATTCTCTCCGATGAAGTAGATATTTATTTTATCCATGAGTATTTCTCCAAAGTATGAGTTGGATCCGCTCCCAGTAGATCTTTATTCTCATTTTCAACAGGATAAGTAAGTAAGATCAAGATGTTATATCCCCAAGTGGAGTGTTCTCTATCCCTAGATGAAGATTTGAAGATCTGAAGCGGGATTGTGGTCCCATATTTGGTTCTCCACCTATCCCTAGTGATACTTCTATCTTTGAAGATTGGTCAGATGTTTTCTTCGAGATGTTTATTTCATCTCCAGTTGCCCTGTTCGTTTGTTTTGTCAGCATAAGCATACACATAGCATATAGATATATAGCATGGCATGTGCATTTTTGCATCTTTGTGTTTGTTTGCTCTGTCACCTAGGTCATGTTTATCCCCAAGTGACTGGGTGTGTCTTCTCCTTCCAAGTAGGGTTGTCAGCCCTAGGCAGAAAGACCCTAATATTTCTAATTCCCCACGAAGTTCGATCCTCGTGGAAAACAGTTGTTTTAGCTAGGTCCCATTCGAGCTCATACCTCAATGGTCGAGTCTTGCTTGACAGTTTCTCTTCGGTTATTTCTCGAATTGAACTTCGGTCCCTGACAATCATTTTGGGATATCTCCAACTTTTGAACATGGATTAAACGTGCATTTATTTGGCACTTTACTCGCCAATAGAATCTTTATGAAGATCATTAAAGATAGAGTACTTCTCCAGCATTGTTACAAGATTTTCCCAGCAATCTATATATGGATTATAAGCAATCTCTTTATTTGAGCAACTCGTTTTGATCAGGTTTTCAAAATGACAGATAGCAGTTTCCTCAAGACAATTTGTCCACCCTCAGTGATTTTATCAAGATTACCAACTCGTCAAATGACATCTTTTCGGAAATCCGTCAGAGAAGTTTGTCGAAGACTTTACATATGTATTTCTATTTATTTGAGAATTTTCACCTCAAAAGTTTCACACATTTTACGGCTACTACAAAAATAATCCTCAGGAATGTATTCCCCAGTGAGTTTATTACACAAGTCTGATTCCATCAAATGGTATCTCTCCCGAGAAGTTTGGTGAAGTTTATTACATCGATTTCTCTTTATTTTGAGAAGACATATTTTGCTAATTAACCAGCCTACATCTCTTCTGAAGATCCCTGACAAAGTTTTACAATCTCCAGTATATTATGGATTACTACTGAAGCCTTTTATCTCCAGCAAAGTTCCAATTCCCTGTGAAGATACTCTCCTGAGTATTCGTCGTTCCAAGAATAAACTGAGACCCGTTCATGGTAGACAACCTTGTGGCATGGGGAGGTTTATTTTAATAAACTGAGATCCATTCATGGTAGACAACCTTGAGGCGTAGGAAGGTTTATTTTAAGAAATTGAGACTCGTTCATGGTATACAACCTTGAGGCGTGGGGAGGTTTATTTTAAGAAACTGAGACCCGTTCATGGTAGACAACCTTGAGGCGTGGGAAGGTTTATTTCAAGAAAATGAGACCCGTTCTAGGCACACAAACCTTGAAGCGTGGGGAGGTTTTATTTTTACTCTTTTCAAGTTCAAAGAAGTAACTAAAACCTGTTCAACGACACACAAACCTTGAAGCGTGGGGAGGTTATTTGTACTATTTTCAAGTTCGAAGAAGTAACTGAGACCTGTTCAACAGCACACAACCCTTGAAGCATGGGGAGGTTATTTTTACTTTTTTCAAGTTTGAAGAAGTAACTGAGACTCGTTCAACGACACACAAACCTTGAAGCGCGGGGAGGTTATTTGTACTCTATTCAAGTTCAAAGAAGAAACTGAGACTCGTTCAACGGCACACAAACCTTGAAGCGTGGGGAGGTTTATTTCTACTTTTTTTCAAGTTCGAAGAAGAAACTGAGACCCGTTCTTGGCACACAAACCTTGAAGCATGGGGAGGTTCACATTTTACTATTTTCAAGTGGATTATTCAATTAAAAAAACACTGGATTACTGATTCGATTAAAAGAGTTCATTTTGGTTATTACTGTTGTTTGGACTACCATATTCAGTAGTAATTTATCCTTCACTTTCAAGTTTCTCACCCATCTGTTTAAGCTACTGTACTCTTGGTGGTATTATATTATATCTTTATTTTTAGAGATTCCCCAATGCTGGTTGTTTCCTTTCCTCGTGGAGTCTTGCTTTGTTGAGCCTGTTCCTTCGTTGCTCCTGTGTTTCTCGTGAGCTGTGTCTCGTTTTTCCCCTGTGACATCATTTCTCCACAGGATCCTCTGTCTTGAATTTTTCATATCATTGCATATCATTTGCATTCGGTGGTTTCTTAGGGCCAAAAGTTCGTGTAATGTTTATATTTAAGTCCCTCATATCGCGTCGAGACGAAGATTTCAATCTCCTTATCTCCGGATATAAGAAACTTAATAGGGGCATCTGTCACACCCTAATTTTGACTATAAGATCCCGCCTCCTTGTTTTTATTTCTTACTCGTTTTATTTTACTTTTATATGTGTTTATTACAACTAACCAGGTTGTGCAGGTGCAACAGTTTTGAGCACAGGTCGCTCATTCTCCCATTCAAAGATACTTTGAAATTGAGATGTCGAAGACAAGGTTTTACTCAGATAGAAAGGTTGAATTTGGATTCTTGCTGAGATCAAGTCGACCAAGTTGGTGTCATTTGGTTTGTGGTGTCCCTTCATGGTATTCAAGCTTAGTTTGAGGCTTCTTGAATTTAATTGGTTCATTTCGAATGGCAAGGTTGTGTCTTAAGGATTCCGCAAGGCTCGGTTCATGCAAAGAGATCATCATAGTTTAAAGGCTTGTTTGGAGTTTCACTAATGGTTCATCAATCCAAATTTTTTCAACGACATAAAGTATCTGGAACATTTAGTTTGGGCCAAGAATAAAATTCAATTTTTACGGGAATTTCTATGAATTTGAGTGACAATTAGACTGTGCAAGTTCATTAGTTAACCATTTCTATTTTTGTTGTCATTACCATATCCATATCCAAATTTCAAGTCCATTACCCATCCCGGGATCATTCAAGAAAGTCTCAAGCATTGAGAGCATCATTCACATTTCAAAGACAAGAATGGAGTTACGATCACTTAGGAGAAATGCTTACAAATCGAGGAATGTTAATAAAAAGAATGTTCTTGTCATGGACTCTTAAATAAAGATTTATTTATTATGTGAATTTACATTTAATTAAATGGCTACAAGTTATTGCCGGATCCAGTACACATGGAAAAGAGTACTTGCGGTTTTATCCTGCTAGACCGCTTTTGTTTCCCAATTAATCAAGACATCACAAGTTTATACTAACCCAAATTTAAGTCACCCAATTATTAATGCCCATAACAATTCAATTTGGAAACTTACAAATTCAAGATGATGCTGAAATTCAATTTTTTTAAATTTCATTCAATTATGAGCACAAGTTCAAGTCCTTTTGAGATCTATAAGTCGAATTCGCAAGTTCATTGTAAAGGAATTTAACTAAGGGATTCATAATTCTACACAATTGACGTCAAATTCACATGATGAAATTTCAAATATATTACAAGTTACTCTATTACAAGATACAATTGGTGAATTCACCATTCAAGGATTTCATGACGTTCACATTTACATGAAAAAAACATTACAAAGCATTTGCATTCTATTTGATGATTGTATCCCGCTTGAAAGCCTTCATCAACATTTGGGAACCCGCAGCTCTAGTAAATCGTCTTTTGCCGCACTTTGTTTGTAGCATTACCTGAACATGACAGAAGAACAATTTAGCATTTTAAACACAACATGGAAATATCAGAGTTAAATAACTAGAAGACATGCAGAGCCCTAAAATAGATAAATCGAAGTTTATGATTAAGAGGAAATGAATTAGGTTCATCCCTCGGGTTTCGATTCATCATTGGGCGACCTCGAGCAGCCAGAAAGGCAACAACCAAAGTCGTCGCCAGCTTCCTACAGAGCATCGAAAACAGTTTCGGACAAAGCAACTTTCGACAGTCGTCAACATAAGCATCGTAAAATGCTAAATAAATCAAAGGCAACAACAACAATCTCAAGCCCTTATGGTTCGGACTATTACGTCGTCATCACCGAGCATCAAATCCTTTCTCGACAGCATAAGATCGGCAACTTCTGAACTTAAGTGGTTTCCTGAAAGAAGAAGAAAGAATGCTAATATGGTCCAGAACAAATTTCAAAACTCATCAAAGAGGTTCCAAAGCAATTAAACAAATATTCTCCAAACGTGTCAAAATGGAAGGAAATTCATCGCAATGCTAAACATGGACGTTTCCACAGCTTGCAGCGACAATAACACATTAAATGTCAAGCCTCAATCCTCAAGACTTAATTCAAAACTTGCCAAAACCGTATCCGACATATATAAACCAAGATGGAAAGCTTTCAAAGGCCTACATTACAGAATCATAGCCAAAACGGAACAAATCATTTGAGAAGGCTATAAAAAGCAGACAAAACCCTCAACAACAGTCAACACCAACCGTTCGCAAACCCAAAATTCCATAGATCCCAACTCGTAAATTGCAAAATTTCTTTTGTAAAGAAAAATAACTAAAGAGAACTTATCTTTTTTGTAACCCTCCATCCTCCGCGAGTCGCCATCGAATACATCGCGAACACCGTCGCGAAACCGCCATCAGCCACCTTCGGAAACCCCTGCGAGAAATTGAAACTGTGAGTTTTTTTGTTGCTAACACTTTAATGTTTATTTTGTTGTTGTTTTTTTGTGTGAAATGGACGAGAAGAAGAATAAACGAGGAAGATGGAAGAAGAAGAAGGTGAGACAGGTGGAATCGCGAACAAGAAGGTGAGACAGATGGAATCATGAAGAAGAAGAGCGGAAGTGAGACGATGTAAGAGCAAGATGGATAAGAAATCAGAAGAAGAGGGAGGAGAAGCTTGGACGGCGGAAAGGGGAAGGAATTTGGGATTTATGGTTCTAGAATTTTCAGCATTTTATTTTTATCATGTAATCCTGTATATGCTCACCCACTGTACCTACCATGAACCCGCTCATCATCGCCTTCCATCCCTCATCAAATCATCATCGTGCGTCCATGTTTACATCCACACAATACACCCTCACCGCATGCCGCACAGGATCTCACGCAGTCCCTTAATCTCCCCATTAACCTTAATTAACCACCTTAAGACCTTTAATTTGCCATTAACTAATTTAATCAATTTAATTAATTAACCTAATAACTAATCATTTATCTAATCAGCTTTTTTTTTTTACTAAAACAACTAATAAAACCTTTTTTTATTTAATTTAGCCTTTTATAATTAGCTTATTTATTTAATTAGAAAACTTCCTTTTAACTAATTAACTCATATTCATTTTATTTTATTCACCTTTTAACTTATTTCTATTTTCATCAACTTAATAACCCCTTTTTAATATAATAAAATTAGTCATATTATTCTTTAAAAAAACATGTCACTATTTTAAAATAACTTTTAGTAAAACTAATAAAAAAAACCTTTTTATTTAATAAAACCCATTTTTAATAACTTTTATTTATTTTAAAAAATTATTCCTAGAGAAAAACCCAATTAATCCAAAACTTAATCAATTAATTCATAATCTAAATCAATTCACCCTTAAAAATATTATTTCTCATAAAATCAATCTCGCCTAAAATTAATCAACACGTGCACGCGCTCCCAATCTCTTTCCACCTCTTAACTCCGATTTATTTCGAATATTCACAACTCCCACACTTGGCTTATCTTTTAGGCACCTTTATCCGTGTGTATGGATTTATTTACTATTATCTTTCATTTTACCGTCATTTATTTTATCGCTTCGCATAATGTCCAAAGGAAGAATCTGTGCATGACTTAATACTTGTGTGTATGCATCTCATCTTGCATCATTTTCCCCACACGATCCTTGATCCTTTTCAAGTTGATCGCTTAAGTTTAGATCCTACCCCATAAGGAGGACCTTTTTCTTTTACAACATAGATAAACCTCTTCAACCATCAAACGTTTCTCCATAATATAGAATAAGATGTTAGTCATCTTGGCAGTCGAGAAATAAATCTTCTGCCCCATAACAATACAATTGAGATATAAGATCTTTTTCGCTTGAGAGTGATAGTGGCATACTCGTCGATCAGAATCCAAGTTTCTAAACTCTTCTCTCAAGACGATGCAAAGACCATCTCCTACAAGTTGTGGTGGTTAAGTCGAGTGTTCTCCCTCGAGAAGACGACTCGTCTTTTCTCCTAGAACCAATCAATCAACAAACCCTTTACCCTTTGGAACTTTGACCAACAATCAAAAAGTTCCTCAAACCCTTTAGGGGAACTACAGATACTCTGATTCCATTCCCGTCAGGATATGTAGGCACAAGATGCGATGTCTTGGCGAGTATACTTAGAAATAAACCACTAGGTCTTTTTCCCTTAAGCAGATAACCCATAGCAATAAACAACATAAAACAAGAGGTTCTTGTAGAGTACTACAGAAACTTAGGATGCTAGCATCTTCCCTAAGTTTAACCAACCCCCAAACCTAAACTCTCTAGCTTTTGCATTTGCATTGTATTATGGGTAATTCGATCTTTTTCCCTTCCTTTGGATAAATAAAAGACCGGTGGTGAACCAATGAATTAAGATTCAAATTAATTAATAATTTGACATCCAATTCTCACCGCGACACCTTGATAAAGCTCCGACAGAACCCCCCATGAACAAGAAAGCTCCTTATACCCTTCACATTCAACGAAGGTGGAAAATTTTCAATAACGTCCACCTTGGCTTGATCCACTTCAAGGCCCTTTGTAGAAACTTTATGGTCAAGCACGATTCCTTCGGTTACCATGAAATTACATTTTTCCCAGTTAAGCACCAAGTTGGTTTCCACACACCATTTCAATACCATATCCAAGTTTTTTAAACAAAGATCAAATGTTGGTCCAAAAACTGAGAAGTCATCCATAAAAACCTCAATTGTCTTTTCAATCAAGTCAGAAAATATTGCTTGCATACACCATTGAAAATTTGTCTGTGCATTACACAAACCAAATGACATCCTCTGGTAAGTGAAGATTCCAAAAGGGCAAGTGAAAGTTGTTTTCTCATGGTTCTCCAGGTTCACAATAATTTGATTGTAACCTGAATAATCATAAAAAAAAAACAATAAAATTCTTGACCAGAAAGTCTCTCGAGCATTTGATCCATGAACAGAAGAGGAAAATGATGTTTCCTCGTAGCTTGGTTTAGCCTACGGTAATCGATGCACATTCTCCACCCGGTCACGATTTTTGTAGGGATCAACTCATTTTTCTCGTTTCGGATAATCTTCATCCCTCCTTTCTTCGGTACCACTTGCACCGGGCTAACCCATGAACTATCGAAAATTGGGTAAATAATTCTGGCATCCAACATTTTCATAATTTCCTTCCTAACCACCTCTTTCATGGTAGGATTTAAGCGACATTATGGTTGATCCACCAGCTTGGAATTGTCTTCCATGAATATCTGATGCATACAATAAGAAGAACTTATTCCTTTCAAATTAGAAAGAGTCCACCCCATTGCATCTTGATTCTTTTTCAAAACACCAATCAATTCCCCCCCCCCCCCCCCTCTTTCTTGGTTAGCTCCTTACTTATGATCATCCGTTTATACCCCTCATCATCAAGAAAGACATATTTAAGATGAAAGGGCAACAACTTCAACTCAAGTTTGATTTCTTCATTATTTTCTTTCTTCAAAATTTCCACCCTTTCTTTCAAGGGAGGAATTTCATCTAATTCTTCAAGTTCCCGCAAACATTTCTCAATCTCTTTTTCTTCATTCTCATTGATACTTTGAAGAACATTTGTAAGAACGTTTTGCAATGAAGTGGGAACTTATAATTTCCATTTTACTTCTTCAATCAACTTTTTTGTTGCATCGATTCTAAAACCATCACCTTTGTCTTTTGAATGCTTCATGACTTTAAATAGATTTAAAAAAATCTCCTCATCTTGTACTCTTAATTTCATGAGGCCGTCATCCATATTTATATATATTCAAGCGGTTTTTATAAAAGGTCTTCCAAGAATCAATGGAGCGTCCTCATCTTCTTCCATATCAATTACCACAAAGTCTATGGGAAATAAGAATTTGTCTACCTTGACCAATACATCTTTCGTTACATCGTGAGGGCGATAGTAGATTTATCGGCAAGTTGCAATGTCATTTGAGTAGCTCTCAACTTCATATGTCCCGACCTTTTCACAATGGAAAAATGTATCAAATTGATACTAGAGTCCAAATCGGTCAACCCATTGCCAACGTAGATATTTTCAATTGTAACCAACAAAGTGACTCGTCCCGGGTCACCTTCTTTCCGCGGGAGAGTATGTTGAGTGATGGCACTACAACTAGCAATCACCATCATAGTTTCTTGATTTATATACCTCTTCTTTTTCTTGAGAATATCCTTCATGAGTTTTGCATATTTTTCCATATGCTCCAATGCTTTGGAAAATGGAATATTGATTTGCAATTGTTTAAAAATATCCATGAATCGAGCATAGTGCCTCACATTATCTTTATTTGATGGAACATGTGGATATGGAAAATTTTGAATTGGAATATTGCTCACTTTCTCTTTCCCTTTCCTAGTCTTTTTCACTTTTTCTTCTCCCATTCTCTTTTCTTCTTCCTCACTTTTTCTCAATTTCTCTTTTTCAACTAATTCTCCCTCAACATTTTTTTCTACTTCTTTCTCAACAATTTCTTTCTCTTTTTCAACTACTCCCTCTTCTTCCACTACCTCCTCACAAATGCCCATGTCAATTTCTCTACCACTTCTAGTAAGAATAGCCTTGCAGTTCTCTTTAGGATTAGCTTGAGTGTTAGCCGGAAATGTCCCTTTGTGTTGGTCGGCCAATTGTTTTGATAATTACCCCACTTGTGTCTCAAGGTTCTTTATAGCAGCATCGGTGTTTTTTTGATTAGACATTGACATTTGCATTCATGGTACTGAAGCAGGAGGTGATGGTGGTGGTGGAGCTGCCATGATTGGTGTAACAAGTGATGTTGATGAAGAAGATTCTCCTTGCTCTTGTCTTTCCCTAGCACATTGCCGTCTCTACATTGTTCTGCTATTGAGTCTACGAGCAGTTCTTTCAATCTCCGAATCAAAAAGAAGTTCTTCTACAGGTACCCTCCCTTGCATAAACGGACTGCACACTAGCCAAATAAATAAAAAAGCACAAGAGAATTACAGAGGTAAGAGATTTACAATACAAATATCTTAAAATCACTAAACTATTGTAATGCTTGCAATATCCTACTTAATAATCCCCGGCAACGACACCATTTTGTTGAAAAGTATTTTTAGGGGTGTTTTATCATATCCATAGAGATAGTACGCAAGATATGTTGATGCTAGCCGTTCAATAGTTTATTGTTCTAAGTAAGAGTTTTCAACTTGTTTTGTAACATAAGTTTGTTGCAAAGAGTAAATTAAGGCAAATATTTTTTGTTTCAAAGAAAAGCATGTCAAGGTTAGATTTCGTTAATCCTTTTTAAATGTATCCTATTAATCAAGCATGTGAACTTAGTTTCAATCAATACAATCTCGTATCCTTGTGAATCCGTTCATTTCTAAAGCGGGTCCGTGAATATTATTGTTTTAATCGCTAGATGATTTCTCTAAATAGCAATCGAAACAATAAACATAAAGATCGATACAAAGAAAATATTAACTTCCAAATCTATGTCTAGAGTTTGTTAGTTAATAGATGAATAAATTAGATCAAGACTTGGAAAATCTATTTCTAGAGTTATTCAAACCATAAATACATCATTAAAGGCAAATATCTTCATCATCTATTGATCGTAACCTTGTTCACATACAAAAGATCAAAAGAAATACATAAAAGTAAGATTAACTACCTCTAATCTTGACATAAAAGTGTTTAGCTACCCATCACCATGGTAGCTTGATCAACAAGTAAGAAAAGAAGCTTTGCTAGCATCAAAGTCGAAGAATCGAGGATTGATGCTCCAAAGATTTAATTCTTACTTCTCCTTGAGTTCCTAAGGTTTTTGACCTAGAAAACCCTTTCACTTTCTCTCAAATTCTGAAAAGTGTAAAAAAGTACAAGGGTTGGTAAAATATCTTCCAAGTGAGATATTTATAGACAAAGCCACTTAGTGTAGTAAGTGGCACCGCACCAAGCTCTCTCAGAGGCATGCTAAGCGCGGTAGGAGCTCGCTTAGCACGGTTTGGGACTTTAGCTACTGGATTTTTCAAGGGCGCACTGGTCTCGCGCTGAAAAGCTTGCTTAGCGCACTATGCCGACACGAAAACTTCAAAACTTTCTTTTCAGTCCTTCTTTACTTCACCAATTGTTCCTATCATAAAAAATAAGCAAGAAAACCTGTCAAAGAACATCAAAATGATCATAATTCACTATATTTACACTAAAATCGGAAATTAACATAAATGCACTTAAAACTACTAGATATTAGACTAAGCTATCAAGAAAACCAATTGAAATGGCCATAAAATCAAGTCAAAAGTATGCACAATTTGGCCCTTAACACAAGCTCATGATTACTCAGATATATGTGGATGATATTGTCTTTGGTGGGATGTCAGACCAGATGGTCCAACCTTTTGTCAAACAGATGCAATTTGAAATTGAGATGAGTCTAGTAAGAGAATTGACTTATTTTCTTATATTTCAAGACAGATGGGAGATTTTATCTTCATATCTCAAAGTAAGTGTGTGTTGCACCCCAAAATTTGCCCAACATTTCTTTACCTAGCTTGTGTTTCATTTCATTCACATTAGCATTATCATTTGCATTTCATTGACATGTATGCAGGAGATCAAGAGGTATGATTACCAATCAAGGGCTACACAAGACTTTGAAGCTAGTTAAGAAGGTTATTCAAGTGTTTAAGGGTTGATATCCTTGTTAGAGAAGTTAAAAGAGCCTCAGAGAGAGTGATTGAAGTCAAGTGTGTAGGTCTCCTAACTTGAGAGTTGTGGGAAGTCATCAGATGATTCTGAAGCCATGAAGTTGGACTTGAGGTCTTGAGAGAGCTCATGATAAGTGTTGAAGATCACTTTGAAGCCTAGACAGGTCAGTGTGCAAGGTTAAGAAGGCTCAGCCATGAGTGGTGCAGTTAGGGTTTGACTGGGTCAACCCTAAGTCAACTGATTATTTGAAGGAAGTTGAGACTTAATACAAGAGCCATGTGATCATGTATTGATACATTGAGATGTTATAAGGATGATTCCAAGGCTAACTCATCATGATTGAGGAGTTTGAGAAGTTTCAGGCTAGGGTTTCTAAGACTTGACAGTGTAAAATCCCCTAGTTTGACCCCTGACTTCCAGGCCATCTAACTCAAGATATGATCTTCATATCATCTTGACCCTAACATGATTGTTGTAGGGCATGATCTTAGCTTTAATTTGAGTACTAGAAGTCCTTGATAGAGTTTATAGAACTCAAGTTATGAGCCAGACAAATTACAGGTCATCTGAGGCATGTGAATTTGGAGCTTGAAAGTTACCCAACTTGCATGACACTTTTTCCCTAGAAGGATGATTCTTATGAACTTTTGGTCAACATGAATGTTGTTCCTTATCCTCTTAGATTTCCATAGAGTACTAGAAGTCCATGATTGGATTTGTAGAACTCAAGTTATGGCTTTGACAAGTCAAGGGTATTTTGGGTATTTGGGCATTACAGGTCATTTTGAATCATAAGCCAATTTCATCACCTTGTAAGCTTCAAATAGATTTTTGTTCAACATGAAAGTTGCTCAAAATGATGTTTTTAGCTTAGCCAAGTATCAAGAGTCCATTTATATGGATTATATCAAGCATTGGTTGAAGAAAATTCACATAAAGGCCATTTTAATGAATTAAAAGGTGAAAATTCAAAATAATTGGAAATAACATGTTTTCAAGTCAAATTTGTGGTCATTTTGAATGGAATTGAGATTCTAAAGAGATTGTAATTATTACATTTTTGATTTGAAGTTCATAACATAGCCATTTGAAAGATTGCTTCACAAGTAAGAAACATATCAAACACACTCCATGGATTGAAATCAAGGGAGGAGAACCATTTCATTACACTCCACAAGTGTTAAGTGAATCATTGGGACTGAGTTTGGAGAATGAACAAGGCTAGAATATGCATACCAACATTGAATTTTTGGTAGAGAGTGAAAATCCAAAATCCACAATTGGGCTTGGTTTGGGCCTCCAACTTGTTGAAACAGAATATAAATAAGATTTGGATCAGTTTAGGAAGCTTCTAGTGCCAAAATTCGTGGAGAAGCCATTGGAGCAAAGTGAAGAAGAAAGCTTGAAAGTGAGATTTCGTTTTTGAGAATCAGAGGTTATCAGCAGGAATTGATCATCAAGAATCATTCACCATTACTCACTGAAGATTTCTGCACGAGTTGGAAGAGAATTGAAGCCTGAAACCATTACAATCGAAGATCAAAACCAGGTTTTAACTTCTTGAAATTTCTCTATGTTTATGTGTTTTTAATGGATTAGAAGCATGCGGTTAGGTTCTCCTTAGGATATAGATGGATTCTAGATGATTAATTTGAGCATTAGTGACAATTTAGGGATGATGCCATTTTCGGTTGAGAGTGATATTTTCTGATCCTTGCATTTTTAGCATGATTAAATAGTGTAGTTGAGTTCCTGGTGAAATTTAGAGCAAGTTTCATTTAGGAATCGTGTGAAATGGTGGACTGTAGAGATAGTTAGGGTTGTGTGGGGATGACCGGAAAAGCCACTGGCGATGGCCCTGGTTCGCGCGCGCTTTGAGTGCTTGCAGGATTCAAAAGGTTGAAGACGAAATCACGTCCATCCATTCGCGAAGAAGACATTGACTCATGCTTCCATCCAAGGTCCCTCATTGTGCCACGTACCCCTCCCCTTAAGCGCACCGTTTTGGTTTAGTGGATTACCCAGCTTTGTTAGCTTCGCTGCATACACCGAGCGAGCATGAGTTCGAATCCTCGCGTGTACTTTTTTTTATTTTAATTAGTGAACTGAGTGTATTATTCATGTGTGTTGGGCTTCCATTCTTGTGCTATCACCACCCCCACCAGGCCCAATATGATTTTAACACACAAAATGATTACTTAGTGCACCCTCCTTGGGGTATTTTTGTGAACTGGGTTGAGACTCAGATGGGCCTAGCGCCCTTATTGCTAGTAACACCCCCTTTTTCCTGGGCCCAAGCGAAGTTGCCTTGTTTTGCTGCTGACTGCACCCCTTCCCTTTATTTCTTTTATTTTCCTTTCTTTTTAATTTTTGTTTTCATGTTGTTAGAAATTAATTCACAAAAATAGTAAAAATTGATATTAAATTCTAAGAAAAATTGTGGATACAAATTAAGATGTT
Organism: Lathyrus sativus; assembly: GCA_963859935.3. Classification (NCBI taxonomy): domain Eukaryota; kingdom Viridiplantae; phylum Streptophyta; class Magnoliopsida; order Fabales; family Fabaceae; genus Lathyrus; species Lathyrus sativus. The sequence goes on from OZ012735.1 coordinate 878,389,567, forward strand.
TAGAATTTTGTCATGATTTTATTTTTCATTTTTCATGCATTTTTATTTTGTTACATATTTTCTAGTTTAATATGTGTTTAATGGTGGAATAATGATGTTATGAACTTGTCCATTTTCTTTCTCACTCATGGTTCTGAATTTGATCTTGGATTTTTGTATGCTGTTTGTGTACATATTGATGTTGCCTTGTGATTTTTATCATGATTTTTAGATGATTGTAAATATGACTTTAGTATAGTTGTTTAGGAGTGATTTTTAGTGGATCTCTTTAGTGATACCTTTCAACTTAGGATTTTATTAGAGGACTTAGAGATTGAATTAGGTCCTGATTTTTGAACTGTAGGTCAATAGCAAATGCATGTTCCCATAGAAAAATAATTAGATTTTTAGAATGTGTTTTGATATTTTAGATAGAATATTCAAGTTGGTTGTTAATTTGGTGTTTCAACTTTGGTGATTGACTTGGAATGGACTCAAAGTGGGCTTTCCTTGCATAATGGGCTTCTGGTTCTTATTGGAGGATATCATGGACATGATGAAGCTTGTGTGGAGTGGCTGGTGGAGCTTGGATTGGAGCTTTTCCTTCCTTTTTGTTAGCTTTTTGTAGCTTATAAGATTAGGGCTTTAGGAGAGAGCTTTAGAAATAGTTTTTTCTTCAAATAAACATGGTTGGTTTCATTCACCTTCCATTCCCATCCTATGATTCAAAGTCCTCATGTTAAAGTCTCATATCTCCTTTGGAGGGATGTGTGACATTTACAATGAGTAGAACTTTTGAGGATGCCTTTCTCTGATGACTGGTTGAGTGTCAGATGGGATTCCTTTGGTTTCCTGTCTGCTTCCCATTATTAAATAATCATCTTGTTGATTCTCTTCATTCTTGGTGGAGTGCATTGGTAGAGCTTGAGGATGGAGTACCTCTTTCCTTCTCTTGAAGATGATGGACTTGAAGAACAGTTACAAACTTTGGATTGGATCGCTGTCAGAAGATTGCTTTGCTGTGGAGTTTGCTGGCTTGTTTTCCCTGTTTGTCTGTTTTCTTCCTGTGCAACTGTATTGATGTGACTTGATTGGTGTGATGCATTTAGATTAGGTCATGTAGTTGAATAAGCCTAAGAGCATCCTAAGGGTTGATCTTCTCCCCTTGCTTGTATTGCATTAGAGGTTGAGTTTCTCCCTCTGCTTGTATTTTTACTGTGTGGCTTTGCTTGCTGGTATTTGGTAGAGCTCCGCTCCCTTGCTTGTGTGGTTTGTGGTATGTTTGATTGCATCTATTTTCTTCTATTATTTTTGCAGTTATTCATATCTGGCTTGAGGTTGAGATGAGCTTGTGGAGGCTTATTCCCCACACACATTTCCTCCCTCACTTGCATTACATGCATTTTACTGTTTACTGCTTACTGTTTAACCTGATGCTTTATCTGTTTCTATTTATCATTGACATGATCCCCTAGGAATCTCACTTCCTTTGATAAGGAAGTGATGATTAGAACTTTAGGTTGAAACCTATGCATGATAACATCTAGGAGATCCATGTTTCAAACCTCAACCATAGGATGAATCCTTGGCATGACAACTGTTAGGACTTGATAGTCCCCCCTTAGTTGAACCTGTTCGTTCTCTTCTCATCTCAAAACAAATTAAAATACAGTAATAAAGGTTGACTGACATCGTACGTTACGAGCCTTAAGCTACTTGAGAAAGAGTTGTTGGAGAGTTTCTTTTCAACAGCTTGGATGTTTAGTATGGCACCCTTTGGGTGACATGTGACGCATTCACTCTCATGTCATAGTCTCTAGTGCGATATTGGTTGCAAACAACCATAAAAAAACAGTTCTTCCATAAAAGACGGAAAACAAACTTCAAACCTTTTTGCCCCGTGGGCCCATAATTCAAAGGAGGCTTTTCTGAAGAAAAGAGTGTCGTTAACTCCCAGTTCTACCACAAACGGTAATGCCTAAGTCTCCAAGGGTCGAGCTGCGTACACCAAACTGCTAGAACTGTTTGTTAACCCTACTCGGAAAAACAGACGAATCTGAAACCCAGTAATCCGTGTTATCCTGATCTACGTAAGCTCTGATCTCTCATGCCTGTTGAGAGTACGTAGGCACAATACTGACGTATTGGCGAGCCAACTTCCCCATAACCTATAGTTAGTCGAACTACGTTGACTCTGATTTCTCATTCTCTGATGAGAATATGTAGGCATAAAGTGCGACACTTTGCCGAGTCATTTTCTTTTCTTTTCAGACCAGCCTTGATAGGTAGATAGTAAAACCAACCCGTCAGATAAACACAACAAGCGTGGATCCCATCGAGTATGATGGACGTGAGGGGTGCTAATACCTTCCCCTCGCGTAACCGACTCCCGAACCCAAGCAATGGTTGCGACGACCTTGTCTTATACCTTTTCGTCAGGTTTTTCCGATCGTTTCCTTTCCCGCTCTGAGGGATAAATAATGAAAGGTGGCGACTCTTCTGTTTTGCCGGCACCTTATTTTCGCGGTAGCGACAACTAGCGACTCTGCTGGGGACTCTTTATAGCTGCAGGGGAATTTTCCCATCCCCTACTGTTGCACCCCAAAATTTGCCCAACTTTTCTTTACCTATCTTGTGTTTCATTTCATTCATATTAGCATTATCATTTGCATTTCATTGACATGTATGCAGGAGGTCAAGGGCTATCATAGAGTACAGAGCTAATCAAGAGATTTCATTCAAGCATCAGAGGTTCTGGCGTTTATTTTGCCCAACAGTTGAGCGTCCGATTTCATTTTATTTGCAGGTATTTTCTCTACAGGAAGCAGCATTCAGGAGTATCCGAAGCATTGTCATGATCATGATATTCAACAACAAGTTTCATAAGCTTAACAAGGCTCCGAACGGTTGAGAACGGGCAAACCGGCAGATTTCCCACCAAAAGGTGCCAAATTTAAATTTTTGAATGTGTTAATCGGTTAACACATATGGTTAACCGATTAACCATTGGAAAATAGTCCAGATTTGCAAGTTTTAACAGTGTTAATCGATTAACCTATATGGTTAACCGATTAACCAAAGCAGATTTTGCCTTGCACGGGAGATTTCAAGCAATTTCCATTTGGAGTCCAATTTTGATCATTTGGAAGGTTCCATTTTGCATTCTAGAAGGATCTAGAGCCTTCTCAAGTTGGTTATTTCAGTTTCCCGCCAAAATCCCATACCACATTCCAATCCTATTTTTCCAATCCAACTTCCAAGCCTTGCTTTGGATCCGAACCAAGAGTATATTTAAATGATTTACTCCAAACCTCACAAGCTAATCTTCATAATTCCCTTTCATCTTCATAATTCTCTCTCAATTCTCTCTCAATTTTTCAACCTCACAAAACTCACACAAAGCTCTTCTCCTTGAGATCATTGATTCTTCATTGGAATCATTGATTTCTAAGAGCTAAACCTCCATTAATTCACTCCATCAATTTCGTTTCATCATCCAATTTTCGTGCACAAGCAGATCTGAATTTTGAAGTGTTCCTGGAAGTGATTATTTGGCTTATTTTGAGTTGTTCTTGGTGGATCTTCATTGCTACTACAAGAATTGGTGTGGATCTTGAAGTTTTCCGGGTTTCTTTGCTTGGATCTTCTCAATTACAGTTACATCAACAATTACCGAATTAAGTCTCTGATTCGTAGGTTGGAGTTCTGATCCGATTTAATTTTCGAACTTACTTGCATGTTCATAATGTTGATCTTCGCATTTGATTGAATTGTGGTTTAATTTGATCTTCTTGATCCATGATCATGTTGCTTTACCATGTTTACATGCTAATCATATCACTGTTTGCTGAGGTAATTTCGTGCATAATTGATTATGTGAGCATTGGTATGTTTGGAGATGTAATAAGCTGTTGAAAAGTGATTCTGTTGCTGTTTTTCTGCTTCTGGTGCAGTGTTAATCGGTTAACCTATATGGTTAATCGATTAACCAACTCAAATATTCAAATTTTTCAACTTTTTTAAGTGGTTAACCGATTAACCTATGGTGTTAATCGATTAACACTGTGCTGGCAGGCCTGTTTTGCTGTTTTTATGCTTATTCTCGTGTCGTTTCACTTCGAATCTTCATAGATCAATATGGTGCATTAAGAGTGAAATGTTTTAGATGTTTGCCACTATTCTTGATTGTTTAATCATGATTCCATCAACACACATTTTCGTTTCCCACTCGGATGCATACTTTCGTAGTTACGGTTCGAAGTGATACGCGATGTTTATTTGCTAATTGATACCTCTATTCGATGATTTTAGTGTGATCACTTGGTGATGATTTTTGGACTGATTTTTTGTGTGTGATTAGCTTAGATATGCATGATCCCATAGTATTTTTCTCACATTTTTTTGATGAATTAGGTGTTGTTTTTAGGTTGAAACCTTAGGTGTTCCCTTTTAGGGTTTAAGTTTAGTACCTTGTAGTGTAGAATTTATTTCTAGGTCTTATTTGAGGATTTGATCTCTGGAATTAACATGGTAGAGTCATGATTGACATAGGTTCCCATAGTAATTTTTGTAGGATTTTACAATTGGTTTTAGTATTTTAGTTAGGATTAACTTTAGTACTAGTTTTTAGGTGATCCTAGCTTCCTAGTTCAACTAGATTGACTTCTCTAGTTCCCTTAGATTAGGGTTTTGCCTCTCTTACTCTTGGCGGGTGTTGAGGACGAGCTTGGGCTACTATGGAATGCTTGGAGAAGCTTGGATGTGAAGATCTTTCCTTCTTTTGGTGTAGTTTTGTTTAGGTGTTAAGATTAGGGTTTTGTAGGCAGAGCTTCTAGATAGTTCTCTTCCTTCATAAACATGGAATATGTTGATCAATTCCATTCTTCCCTATGATGTAAGGTCCCATTGTAAAGGCCTCATCCCTCCTTTGGTAGGATGTGTGGCTCTTTGCAAATTGGTAGAACCTTTGAGGGTCCCTTTCTCTGATGACAGGATGCTTAGTGGTGACCTTTGGTCTTCACTCTGCTACCAATCATCCAAACCTTGCTCTTGATAGATGCATATTTCTCCCTTGTCAGAGGATGAAGTTCCTTGCTTGAAGAAGATTGAAGGATGAAGTTGACACTTCCATGTGATTGAAGATTGCTCTGAGAAGCTGAAGCTTGTAGATGAAGAAGACCAAGTTGATACTGGTGAAGCAAAGAGAGCTGAAGCTTGAAGACTAAGTTGATACTTGTAAAGAAGATTCAATTGAGATTGAGTGAAGAGATGAGGCTTGAGGAATAAAGGATAAGTTGATACTTACATGGATGCATTGAAAGCCTGAAGGAATCAAGTTGATACTTGTAGTTTACTGAAGAGCTGAAGCTTGGAGAAGTGAGAATAAGTTTATACTTATGTTTGAGGGATTGAAACCTTGGAAGAGCAAGTTGATACTTGTCATTGAAGATGATAGCCTTGAAGGGTGATTGAAGTCTGAAGACTGAGTTGTTGTCAGAAGAGCTGAAGCTTGAAGCTGGGGAAGCTGTTGATCTGCTTTCTTTTCTTTCTTGTCTGTTTTCTTTTATGTGTTGATATGCCTTGTTTGACTTGCTTGATGCATTAGAATAAGTTCATATCTAGATTGACTTGGACTAGGAGCATGACTGCACTAGAGGTTGAGTTGCTCCCTCTGCTTGTATTTTTACTGTGTGGCTTTGCTTGCGGGTATTCGGTAGAGCCCAGCTCCCTTGCCCATGTGGTTTGTGTTTGCTTGATAGCATTTCATTTCCTCTGTATGATTGCAGCTTATTCTATTTTGCTTGATAGCATGTTATTTCTTCTGTATGATTGCAGTTTATTCTATTTTGCTTGATAGCATGTTATTTCTTCCTGTATGATTGCAGTTATTCATATCTGGCTTGAGGTTGAGATGAGCTTGTGGAGGCTGATGTCCCACACACATTTCCTCCCTCACTTGCATTGCATGCACTTTACTGTATATCTGTTTACTGTATAAGCTGATGCTTTATCTGTTTCTGTTTATCATTGACATGATCCCTTAGGACTCTCACTTCCTTTGATAAGGAAGTGATGATTAGAACTTTAGGTTGAAACCTATGCATGATAACTTCTAGGAGTTCCCTGTTTCAAACTTCAACCATAGGATGAATCCTTGGCATGATAACAGTAGGACTTGATAGTCTCCCCTTAGTCATCCCTCTCTATTCTCATCTACAAATAGCTTAAGATACAGTAATCATGAATGATTTATTTCGTACGTTACGAGCCTTAAGCTATCTGAGAAAGGATTGTTGGAGAGTTTCTTTTCAACAGTCTGGATGTTTAGTATGGTACCCTTTGGGTGACATGCGACGCATTCATTCTCAGGTCATAGTCTTTAGTGCGATTGAAATTGCAAACACAATAAAAAACAGTTCTTCCGTAAAAGACAGAAAACAAACTTCAAACCTTTTTGCCCCGTGGGCCCATAATTCAAAGGAAGCTTTTCTGAAGAAAAGAGTATCGTTAAACTTCAGCGCTACCGCAAACAGGCTTTGTCCCTAACTGCTGGAACTGCTGTTTAACCCTACTCGATAAAACAGATGAATCTGAATTCCCGTAATCCGTATTATCCTGAACTACGTAAGCTCTGATCTCTCATTCATGTTGAGAGTACGTAGGCACAATACTGATGTATTGGTGAGCCACCTTCCCCGTAACTCGTAGTGAGTCGAACGATGTTGACTCTGATTTTTCATTCTCTGATGAGAATACGTAGGCATAAAGTGCGACGCTTTGCCGAGTCATTTTTCTTTTCTTTTTAAGCCAGCCTTGATAGGTAGATAGATAAACCAACTCGTCCAGTAAACACAACAAGCATGGATCCTGTCGAGTACGACGGACGTGAGGGGTGCTAATACCTTCCCCTTGCGTAACCGACTCCCGAACCCAGACAACGGTTGCGATGACCTTGTCTTATATCTTTTCGTCAGGTTTTTTCGATCGTTTCCTTTCCCGCTCTGAGGGATAAATAACGAAAGGTGGCGACTCTTCTGTTTTGCCGGCACCTTATTTTCGCAGAAGCGACAGCTGGCGACTCTGCTGGGGACTTGATAGTTTCCTGGGATCCAACATCCCGAATGCGAGTCAGTTTGGGGATCCGACGTCCCCTGCGAGAGTCAATCCTAGCGCTTGTATGATTACTTGTTGGGTTGTGTTTATTTATCTCACTTTACTTCCCGCACTTTATTTTCAGTATGATATGATTGTCTGTGCTGTTGTGGGAGGGGCATTCTGATGAGTGAGAAGCCAGACCCAGGCTTGAGTGTACTTAGCATTAGTTGTGGAAATTAGTGGGTGCGTGCTTGCTTGGCAGGCACTAGTGTCTCATGAAATCCACGCTCAGACGAGGTTCTCCCGGTTGACTTCTTTTTCAATCCTTTGGGTTGAGGGGGTTGTTGGTTTGGAGGATTGTCGACTATGGGGACCGATCATTTAGGATTCAGCCGAGTGAGGCCGCTTCATGAGCTGGTGATGCCACACCTTCTGGGTATCGTATCACCCCTCTTGAATGTCTGTGATGCTGATGACTGCATAGGATGCCGAACTTGTGTCAGTTTAGGTCCATACCTGTGAGCAGGGGTGGGTTTGTTGCAGGAAACCTTAACCTTCAGACTACCTGGTTTTCTTGATAGTGAATCAGTTTTGTTGGTACCGGAGGTTCTCATCACCAGATATATGATTGTTCTTGACAGAGCAGGTTGATGATCGGGATCAGAGGGTCTCATTAGTAGATGGTTGTTCTTGACAAAGCAGAGTTTTGGTCCTGTATCAGAGGTCCTTATTATCAGATGTTTGTTCTTGACAGAGCATATTTGTGGTCCGATACCGGGGTTTTCTTATTATCTTATATAGTGGTTGTTCTTGATAGAGCAGCATCATGGTTTTGTTGACACAAAATCTCCACAACGCAGTTGCCTTGATCTCCTGCTGCATGATTGCATTTTACATTGCTTTGCATACCCATTTGCATTTCATTAACGTGTGTCTGTGTTGCAGGTACCGTTCCCCCCGATCCAGGTTTTCTTGCCTCCTATTGTATTGTTATGGGTTCTCTGAGGAAGACCGTGGCTTACAAGCTCCCTGCCCCTGATGTTGTTCAGATGACCGGTTTGATTGCTTTAGCAGATGATTCTGTGAGAGATGAGTTCAGAAAATCTTACGGCAAATTGCTCAGTTTGGTTCGTAAACCTTCTGCGTTTGAGTTGAATGGGTTACACGCCTTGCTGCAGTTCTACGATCCTCCGTTGAGATGCTTTACTTTTCAGGATTTTGTCCTCGCACCCACACTAGAGGAATATGCTGATTTGTTAGGTGTGCCTATCAAGAGGCAGATGCCTTTTGTTCATATGGATGCTGAGCCTAATCTGGCCAGTCTAGCTCCTTCACTCCATTTGGATGCCTCCGAGTTGGTATTGTCTAGTTGGAACAACGTTCCCGGTTTCTCCTTGCAGTTCTTAGTGGGAAAAGCGCAGCAGTGCGCCAAAGACGGATGTTGGGTCGTGTTCAACGCCATTCTCGCTCTGTGCATATATGGCATTATTTTGTTCCCCAATATGCCTGACTTTGTGGACTTCGACGCCTTTCACATCTTTGCATCTAGGAATCCAGTCCCCACCTTGATAGGAGATGTCTACCATTCCATCCACTATAAAAATGAGAACAGAAGGGGTAAGAATGTCCCGTGTTGTGTGCCCCTGCTCTATAGATGGCTTGATAGTCATCTACCCAAGAGGGGTCCCTTTGCTTCATCTGCAGCCACAGCTGAGTGGTCCGAGCGTTTGATGAGTCTATCAGCGGAGGATATTGACTGGTTTGACAGAGATAGGCTGGGTACCGAGATTATCTTCAGCTGCAGCGGGTTTCCGAACGTGCCTTTGATATGTAGGAAGGGTTGTATAAACTATAATCCATCTCTGCTGGTCCGACAGTTTGCTTATGCTTTGAGAGCTCCGCCGAAGGATGAAGAGGTGTAGGAATCTCTGTACCTCACTGGTCTTTTAGAGGGGGATGTGTTATCTAGGCTTCAGCGCGCTTGGAATGGTATCTGTAAGCGGGGAAAACCATTGCTGGGGAAAAGTAATAGTCAAGCCTACGCTCCATATATGACCTGGATCAGAGCCAGAGCAGATGCTATAGGGATGCCGTTTCCTCCTGCCAAGCCAGAAAGCCCTCCAGTGATTGAAGAGCCTACCACCGTGCCTATCCAGCAGCATAATCAGGTGTTAGCTGAGAGAGATGAGCTGAAAAAGGCAAATGAAGAACTGGAGAAAGAATTGGTTCAACTCAGAAGCGAGAGAAGCGAAGTTGTTCATTCCTTCAAGAGGAAGACCGAGCTGGTGAACCAGTTGGGGACAGATTTGACTAAGCAGATAGCTGAGCGTGAGCGCATGGGTCGAGACTTCAAAGCTGTCAACGACGTGCTGGCCACGAAGAAGCAGCACTTGGACGAAGCGTATCGGAGGATATCCAAGTTCAACCAGCACTGGAAGGCCACCTTAGCCACCAGGAAAGAGCGGGAGGATAAGCTGATGCAACAGATCTCCAAGTTGAAAGCCCAGGTGAAGGCAAGTGAGAAGAGGCTTGACGAAGAAACCGCTCGCAGATATACCGCTGAAGGCCAGCTCAACAGGGCTCTTGCTAACCTGAAGAAGCGCAAACTGACGTTTGAGTCCAAGAAGCGGAAGTTAGAAGATTGTTTCGGCGAAGGAGCATGGGAAGATTCGATCGAAGGTCTTCAGTACACCATTGTGCAGAGGGAGTTACTTGTCGAAGGGTTGCTCACTCGGCCTGGTCATCCAGAAACGAAGGGGTTGTTAGAAGAGTTTTGCGCCCGTGGCCGCGTTTGACTATTTGTGTTCCTTTTGTTTGATTGTTGTTGTATGCTGACCATCACCAGGCTTGTTGGTTGGGGTCATGCTATTGATTCATCTTGTACTCACTGACGTTGTGTACTGCCTTGATGGGCTTTCTTCATATATATGAGATGTTATTTCCATGATTGGACTCGGACTTCTTATTATTGGCACTGGCACTAGGATCAGGGGAAATCTCCCTAACGCACAGACACACGTTTGCATTTGCATGAAGCATTCGCATAACAAGCACTTTGTCGTTTTTCCTAACCCTTTTGTGTTTACAGGTTGTTTCAGGTTGTTCCAGGATTGATCAGAGACCAATCCACCGCTATCCGACCAGAGCAAATCAAACCAGAATCATGGAGCAAGTGCAAACTGATGTTCAAGAACTCCGCGAAAGAATGGATCGCTTCATGGAGCTCATGCAAGCGGTCGCCAATGGCCAGGATCAGCTCAGAACCTTGGTTCAGCCTCTGATTTCAAGGGTTGATAGCAATGGGGTACTCCATGGTGGGACCGTGCCTACCCCTCCACCAGTTGAAACTCCTCAGAATGGCGTCCCCGTGACCGGGGGGAATGGCAGCGCCAACAGCAATGTGATAGCTAACATGGGACTCAACGGCAATACGACGAGCATCGGTAATGGGAATTTTGAAGCTAACGTCAATGTTGGGCTGGGCAACGGCAATGCAGGTGTTGGGAATCTGTTTGGGCCTCAGCCGTGGTTAGAAGATCGTCAAGACGATGTGTTCTCTCAGAGAGGTGCGGAAGGGGAGATGACTACTGAAGCACGTCTTAGGTTCAAGGCCCTCGAAGATAAGATGAGGGATATCGAGAACCAGAACACCTTGGGTGTTGATATGTCCAAGTTGGCATTGATTGCTGATTTCAAGGTGCCTCCCAAGTTCAAGGTACCTGACTTTGAAAAGTACAAGGGCACCACTTGCCCTCGCGTCCACCTGAGATCATACTACCGGAAAATATCAGCTCATTCTGAAGACGAGAAGTTACTGATGCACTTCTTCCAAGACAGTCTGTCCGGGCCCTCCCTAGAATGGTACATGAGTCTGAAACCTACCAGTGTGCGCACGTGGAAGGAACTTGCTGAAGCATTCGTGCACCACTACCAATATAACAGCGACTTGGCTCCGAACCGAGTCCAACTGCAGAATTTGTCACAGAGGAACAACGAAGGGTTCAAGGAATACGCCCAGCGGTGGCGTGAATTGGCAGCCAGGGTTCAGCCGCCGATGGTTGAATGTGAGCTTGTGCAAATGTTCGTGGCCACCCTCTCAGGGGTTTATTATGAGAAATTGGTCAACGGTATGTCCGGAACCTTCTCAGATCTCATTATCACGGGTGAGCACATCGAAAATGGGATCAAACTGGGGAAAAGTCAAGGTGATCCATCCTCAGCTAGAGGAGGCGGAAAGAAGCCTTATGGTGGAAAAAGACGGGAAGGAGAAATGAGCGTCGTGACCAACGCTCGAAGGAAGGGTAAAGGCCCTCACCAGCAGGTGTCCAGCATAACTATCCCGGCAGTTCAACAGCCACAGCAGCCGCAGCAGCAGCAGTAGCCGAATCAATAAGGGTACAGAAAGTATCAGAATCGGGCACCTCTGTCGAACGTCACCTAGAGACACCGCCCATGTCTTACGCTCAACTATTGCAGACTCTGCTCCAGCTGCAGTTGATCCAGAAGAGAACCTTGGCTCCCTTGACAGGGGCACCTCCGCCAGGTTATGACGCGAATGCAACTTGCGAGTTTCACTCAGGGGCACCAGGCTACACAATAGAGAATTGCAAAGCCTTCAAGCATAAGGTGCAGGACATGGTGGATGCTAAGATCATAAACTTCTCAGATAATGTGCCAAACGTCACGAAGAACCCCATGCCAAATCATAGGGGAGGTGGGGTAAACGCCATTATCGAAGACGAGAGCTTGGATTTGTTGACTGACGTCAGAGATCTGAAGACACCGCTTAGCTTCGTCAAAGCTAAGCTGATGAAAAGAGGTTTCTTTCCAGGTTGCGGAGAGCTATGTATGGGTTGTGCGACAAGTCCTGATGGATGTGAACAGTTGATAGAGGGGATTCAAAGTCTGATGACTGAGGGAATCCTGCAGTTTAGCCGGAGGGCCGAATGTGGATCGGGAGAGGTAATGCTGAAGTAAGGTGATGAGGTTGCCACCATCACCATCCCTCGCCAGACGATAATTATTTCTGCACCCAGGCCGCCTACGATTACCATCACCAAAGCTGGGCCGATACCCTTCGAAAGCACCAATGTTGTCCCATGGCATTATGGGGTTGAAGTCTACTGCAACGGACAGAAGTTGGAACTAGAACCGTTTGGGTCGTCTGTGGAGAACCTGGCGGGCATTAGTGGAATCACTCGCAGCGGAAGAGTATTTGCACCACCTAAGGTCATGGCGGATAAGGCGGACAGAGCTGATGCAACTGACAAAGGTAAGAGTAAAGTCGTCGAAGAGATCCCGCGTGGGGTGGAAAAAGACTTACTCGTTAAAGACGCCGAGGAATTTATGAGGTTGATTAAAAAGAGTGACTACAAGATCGTGATTCATCTCCATCAGACACCCTCGAAGATTTCCATCCTGAATCTGTTGCTGTGTTCTGAGGCATACCGCAACGCGCTGCTGAAGGTGTTGAACGCCGCGTACGTACCGTAGGAAATATCAGTAAACCAGTTGGAAGAGGTCGTAGCCCACGTGAATTCTGGAAATGGGCTAGGGTTCACTGACCTAGAGCTGACGCCGAAGGGGAGGAACCACAATAGCGCCCTGCACATCTAGATAGAGTGTAGGGGAACGATTATATCCCACGTGTTGGTGGACACAGGGTCATCGCTCAATGTTCTTCCGAAGAAGGCATTGATGAAGTTGGATACTCGTGGAGTGATTTGCACACCCAGTGATTTGGTTGTGAAAGCGTTCGATGGAACCAAACGCCATGTTTTCGGGGAGGTGACGTTGCCGATCCAAGTCGGGCCGGAAACGTTCGACGCAGTCTTCTACATTATGGACATCATGCCTGCCTACAGCTGTCTCTTAGGCCGGCCATGGATTCATTCTGCTGGCGCCGTGACCTCCACGTTGCACCAGAAGCTCAAGTATGCTGTCGGAGGTGGCATCGTGACCGTATGTGGCGAGGAAGACATAATGGTGAGCCATTTGTCGTCCTTCAAGTATGTTGAGATGGATGGGGAAGTCCACGAAACCCTATGTCAAGCGTTCGAAGTTGTTAAAGTCAAGGACGTAGCTCCTGTAGTCACTGAGAAGCCAGAGATGACTCTCTCTTCCTTCAAGGAGGCCCGGGCCATTGTCCAAGCCGGATCTACCCCAGGCTGGGGGCGAATTTTGGAGATACCTAATAAGCAAGACAAGTTTGGGTTGGGATATTCTCCTGCGGCTGAAGTATCCTCTTCTAGTAGTGCGTCGCGAGGTAAAGGGCCGATCCAGTTTACCAGCGGCGGGGTGATATTTGAAAGCATCAACGCAGTGTCTGAAGACAGCGGAGACAGCGACTGTGACTTAGACTCTTGGATCCAGCCAAGCAATCCAGGCGAGAGCCTCAACAACTGGTCCGTCAAGGATATCATCCAGATGACAAGCAAAGAGTAATGATTTACTTTTTCCAATCATTGTACGACCCTATGTCCTACCCGGGGCATAGTGGTTTTATTGTCAGGGCCTCGTTTGATCATGTACATGCATTTCATCAATAAATCAAAAGGCGTTTTTCTTCGTATTCAAATATTGTGATCTCTGTTATTCCTGTTTTATATTTGTTTTGAAAAACAATAAAATGGCAATGAGGTTTGTGCTAACCTGCATATCCTTGTTTTAAGCTTAACCCTTGTTATTGCAGGATCCACATAACAGATGACATCGACTCTGGACCTTCTACGACTCACTTCAACTTCGATTGCCCGATCTATCAAGCCGAAGAAGAGATTGATGAAGACGAAGACCTTCCCGAAGAGTTGGCCCGCTTGTTGAAACAAGAAGAGAAAGGTATTCTGCCTCATGAGGAAGAGATTGAGATCATGAATCTGGGTTCTGAAGAACTAGTCAGGAATGTCAGGATAGGGGCTGCATTGCAGAGTGGTGTCAAGCAGAGATTGGTCGAGATGCTAAGAGAGTATAGTGACGTCTTTGTTTGGTCATACGAAGATATGCCCGAACTTGATACTGACATCGTGGTCCATCACTTGCCGTTGCGAGAAGATTGTCCTCCCGTTAAGCAGAAGCTTAGGAGGACACGACCAGATATGGCCGTTAAGATCAAAGAAGAAGTGCAGAAACAACTTGATGTTGGCTTCTTAGCGGTCACCACTTACCCTCCGTGGGTCGCCAACATAGTGCCTGTACCGAAGAAGGACGGTAAGGTACGAATGTGCGTTGATTATTGGGATTTGAATAGGGCGAGCCCTAAAGATGATTTCCTGCTGCCTCATATTGATGTGTTGGTCGACAATACAGCTCAGTTTTCCGTATTTTCGTTCATGGATGGCTTCTCCGATTACAATCAGATCAAGATGGCGCCGGAGGACATGGAGAAAACTACGTTTATTACACCTTGGGGAACCTTCTGCTACAAGGTAATGCCTTTCGGTCTGAAGAACGCAGGGGCCACTTACCAACGAGCAATGGTTACTTTGTTTCATGACATGATTCATCATGAGATTGAAGTCTATGTTGATGACATGATTGCGAAGTCCCAAACGGAGGAAGGGCATCTGGTCAATTTGCTGAAGCTTTTTGAGAGACTTAGGAAGTTCAGGTTGAGGCTGAATCCTAACAAGTGTACTTTCGGAGTACGGTCTGGAAAACTACTGGGGTTTATCGTGAGCGAAAGAGGCATCGAGGTTGATCCTACGAAGATAAAAGCAATACAAGAAATGCCAGCGCCAAAAACTGAAAAAGAAGTTCGTGGTTTCCTGGGCAGAATAAACTACATTGCAAGGTTTATTTCTCAGCTCACCGCCACGTGTGAACCGATGTTCAAACTACTAAAGAAAGATCAGGCGATTATCTGGAACGAGGATTGCCAGAACGCATTTGATAAGATAAAACAGTATCTACAGGAACCTCCGATCTTGATACCCCCAGTGGCCGGACGGCCTTTAATCATGTACTTGACAGTTCTTGAGAATAGTATGGGGTGTGTTCTCGGTCAGCACGACGAGACGGGCAGAAAGGAGCATGCCATATATTACTTGAGTAAAAAGTTCACGGATTGTGAATCTCGCTACTCGATGCTGGAGAAGACGTGTTGTGCACTAGCCTGGGCTGCCAAACGTTTACGACAATACATGCTCAATCACACCACCATGCTAATTTCGAAGATGGATCCGATCAAGTACGTCTTCGAGAAGCAAGCACTTTCGGGCAGGATTGCCAGATGGCAAATGGTGTTGACGGAATATGACATTCAGTACGTTTCCCAGAAGGCCATTAAGGGAAGCGTATTGTCTGATTACCTTGCCGAACAGCCAATCGAGGATTATCAGCCGATGAAATTTGAATTCCCTGATGAGGATATCATGTTTCTCAAAGCAAAAGATTGCGATGAACCGTTGCCCGACGAGGGTCCAGATAGGGAGTCCCGATGGAAATTGATATTTGACGGGGCGATTAATTCTTACGGAAGTGGCATAGGGGCGATCATCACGACTCCCCACGGATCCCACATCCCGTTTACTGCGAGACTGACGTTTCCGGTCATCAATAATGAAGCGGAGTACGACGCATGCATTATGGGTCTAGAAGAAGCAATTGATTTGAGAATCAAGAGCCTAGACGTATATGGTGACTCGACGCTTGTGATCAACCAGATTAAAGGGGAGTGGGAGACTCGCCAATCGAATTTGGTGCCGTACATGAACTATGCCAGAAGGCTGCTTCCGTTCTTTGATTGAGTGGAACTCCATCATGTGCCCGGGGCCGAAAATCAGATGGCTGATGCCTTAGCCACGTTGGCTTCGATGTATAAAGTCAATTTTTAGAATGAAACTCCAAGAATTGTCCTTTCTCGTCTTGATAGACCTGCATTCGTCTTTGCAATCGAGGAAGCCTCCGACGGCAAGCCATGGTTCCATGATATCCAGACCTTCCTTATGACTAAGGTGTATCCTGCGGGAGCGTCAACCCAGGATAAGAAAACTCTGAGGAGGCTGTCTGGAAATTTTTATCTCAATCCTGATGGAGTTTTGTATAAAAGAAACCACGATCTCGTGTTGCTCAGATGTGTAGATGAGAAAGAAGCGAGTATGCTCATGGAAGAAGTCCATGAAGGTGCATTTGGTACGCACGCTGGCGGGCATGCTATGACGAGAAAGATCCTGAGAGCAGGGTATTACTGGCTGACGATGGAGTCGGATTGCTTTAAATTCGCGAAGAGATGTCATAAATGCCAGATTTATGCTGATAAGATTCACGTGCCGCCGTGCCCGTTAAATGTCATGTCCTCCCCGTGGCCATTCTCCATGTGGGGCATCGACATGATAGGCAAGATCGAGCCCACTGCCTCTAACGGTCATCGCTTCATTCTAGTAGCTATCGACTACTTCACCAAGTGGGTGGAGGCAGCCTCGTATGCCAATGTGACCAAGCAGGTGGTGGCTAAATTCATAAAGAGGGATATCATCTGTCGTTACGGAATTCCCGAGCAGATCATTACCGATAATGGTTCGAATCTGAATAACAAGATGATGAAGGAGCTGTGCCAGAGTTTCAAGATTGAACACCACAACTCATCTCCTTACCGGCCGAAGATGAATGGCGTCGTTGAAGCGGCCAATAAGAACATAAAGAAGATTGTTCAGAAGATGGTTGTGACCTACAAAGATTGGCACGAGATGCTGCCATTTGCATTGTACGGTTATTGTACGACGGTACGTACGTCAACCGGGGCAACTCCTTTCTCCTTAGTGTACGGTATGGAAGTTGTCCTACCGTTAGAAGTGGAGATCCCTTCTTTGCGAGTTTTGGTTGACGTGAAACTCGACGAGGCAGAATGGATTAAGAACCAACTAAACCAACTCAGCCCGATGGACGAGAATAGGTTAGCATCGATTGCACATGGTCGTCTATACCAAAGCCGAATGAAGAAAGCTTATGATAAGAAGGTGCGTCCTAGAAGCTTTCAGACGGGTGATCTCGTCCTGAAGAAGATTCTTCCCCCACACTCCGATCACCGGGGCAAGTGGACTCCCAATTAAGAAGGTCCGTACGTCGTCAGCAAGGTCTTCTCGGGAGGAGCTTTGTTGTTATCCACGATGGATGGCGAAGATTTTGCATCCCCGGTGAACGCAGACGCAGTTAAAAAATACTTTGCTTAAAAATGACCCGCTGGAAAGAAAAAGAATATCCAGGCAAAAAATGGGGCATCCCGGCGAACCACAAAAAAGGAAAAAGGTTCGGGCAAAAATTAGGGATATAAAGAAAAGAATGTACACCCGCAAAGTCGAAAACCTGGAAGGGCGACTTTGGCAAAAAAGGGTATCCCGGTGAATCGAAAACCCGGAAGGGCGATTCAGGCAAAAGTTAGGGATTTGAAAAAGCAAATGACTGCGTTCCGCGTGTGGACTTTCATTGTTAGTGGTTTGGAAGACCTGAAGGCCATTTATCTGAATCAATATCTTCGGAAGCTGAAGCGTCGGAGAAGTATCGAAGTCGAGTGGGTCATAGAGGGATCAACTCATGGTGTTCGTCTACGCCTCGTTGCCGACATGTGTATATACTGATGTATATTTATGTTTTTATACTTGTGCAGCTTCCTCATTCCAGGAGCTTGCATCCGTTGTAAAACATTGTTACCCATTCAGGGGTTCGTTATCAATAAAATGTATACTATTTAGCAATTGTTTGTCTGTTTAGCATTTACCTGTTTTGTTTGCGAAAAAGAACGCCGATGTTTTTGATAAAATGTGCATACATAAACTTACTGGCCTAGGCCACTGATTGTTGAAACAATGAATTACTTGAACATTGTCACAAGATGATAACCTTGATAGGTCCCTTTTGAGAGGGGTATCTTGTCTGTTTGTTTGTGTTGTTGCAGGTATAGCATATACCAGGTGATACGCCGTATGCGTCCCCAGGCAGGATGATTCCTTCTTCTCCAGCAAAGTTCAGCAGCCTCTCTCCGCAGAGTCTGAATGTGAGATCGTAAGCATTGATATGTTTCCCCAGGCAGAGAAGATTCTCTCCCCAATCAGATGTATCCTGAAGGAACGTCATCTCCCCAGCTGAGTCATATACTGAAGTATGTGGCTTTCAAAAGTCCAGACTGATGTCTCCGGCAGAATTGAGATTCCCCACAGTGTCGTACTCTCCCCCGAAGCAGGATGATTTCTTCTTCCCCAGCCGAGTTTGCAGTTCCCCAAGAGAGCCGAGTCCTTGGAAGCCGTTCAAGCCATGATTGGTTGCCCCTAGTAGAGTGTTGAATAGCTGATGTTGTATTTCCCCGCCGGAGTCGTTACCTCAAGGGAGGTTTAGCCGTAAAGGCCGTGCAGTTTACTTCTGCGATTGACATCGCTTTCCTCAGCAGGTCCGGGTTCTCGTAGAGCTTTATTCCCCTGCAGCAGTCGACTGAAGTTTGCTTCCCCAGGCGGAGTCCGATTGAGATCGGTGTGACTTCTTCTCCTCGGCAGGATGATTCCTCCTCTCCACCAGAGTGTTTCTTTCTCCTTGACAGGAGGATTCTCCCTGTAGCATTTATTTTGCTGATGGGGTCGTAGCATTTTGCATGATTGCATAGCATTTACCCTAAACGCGTAGCATTTCCACCGTGTGGAACATTGTGCCATTGTCAAAGCATACGCATATGAAACATGAGCTAGGTCGTGGCTGTGCTTGTTTTGCAGGTGTTCCCCCGCAGAGTCGCTTGCCCAAGATGATTCTTGAATCCCCCAGCAAGGTCGTTTGCCCAAGATGATTCTTGAATTCTCCAGCAAAGGTGTTTGTTTAAGATGATTCTTAAAATACCCAGTAAATTCGCCAAAGTTGGTTGCTCAAGTTGATGCTTAGAGTCCCCGGAAGAGTGTTTGCTCAGGATGAATCCTGAAATCTCCAACAGAGTTATTGGTTCAGGATGATTCTTGAAGTCCCCGACAGAGTTATTGGTCCAAGATGATTCTTGATTTCCTCAGCAGAGATGATTCACCCAGAATGATTTCTGGATCCCTGAAGCAGAGTTACTTGATAGTTCTCCAGAATCCCCAGCGGAGATGCGTCATCCCCAGCATGTTTCTGAACAGCGAAGTTGAAAATTCCCTTGAAGA
The DNA here is from genome assembly GCA_963859935.3 of Lathyrus sativus. Classification (NCBI taxonomy): domain Eukaryota; kingdom Viridiplantae; phylum Streptophyta; class Magnoliopsida; order Fabales; family Fabaceae; genus Lathyrus; species Lathyrus sativus. The sequence goes on from OZ012735.1 coordinate 878,408,751, forward strand.
CTTGATGATTGAAGTCCAACCGTATTAATGAAGCAGTTCTCCCAGCTGATGCGGAGTGCCTGACGGCAGAAGTTTGAGTATCCCTAATTGGTTCATGATTGACTGAGAATTCTATTCCAGACTTACTGATGAAGTCCGGCTGATGCCCGAAAGCTTCTTTGAATGTCTGATGGCATGTTTAACTTGATTGTTGATCTGATGAGTCCCGAGGAATTCTTATGCCTGACGGCATGATCGACCATGTATCACCGGTTAACGTGTGACCAATTCCCCAGTAGAGTTGCCGTGCAACTGGCATGCTCAATTTTGAAGATGTTCCTACCAATCAAAGTATCGTTTACTTGTGCGGTGGAAGATCGTCTGTTGCCGTGTAACCGGTGATCCCTCGATGATTTGAGGACACAATGATATCAGATAAATCAGAGAATCATCCTGACGGAGATTCAGATCAGTATTTCCCCAGCTAGTTGTCGTGCAGCTATTATTTCAGTTTCCGAAGATTTGTCCCAATCAGAGTACCGTGTACTTGTGCAGTTGGCAAATTTCCGGGTTTGTTGGTATTCAACCGTCTTTTACCTTGATTGTGTGAGAGTCGTTCACTTCTCACCCAGTCAGGTCCAAGCCGCTTGAATAGGGGCAGCTGTTGCACCCTAAAATTTGCCCAACTTTTCTTTACCTAGCTTGTGTTTCATTTCATTCACATTAGCATTATCATTTGCATTTCATTGACATGTATGCAGGAGGTCAAGGGCTATCATAGAGTACAGAGCTAATCAAGAGATTTTATTCAAGCATCAGAGGTTCTGGCGTTTATTTTGCCCAACAGTTGAGCGGTCGGTTTCATTTTATTTGCAGGTATTTTCTCTACAGGAAGCAGCATTCATGAGTATCCGAAGCATTGTCATGATCATGATATTCAACAACAAGTTTCAGAAGCTTAACAAGGCTCCGAACGGTTGATTACGGGCAAACCGGCAGATTTCCCACCAAAAGGCGCCAAATTTAAATTTTTGAATGTGTTAATCGGTTAACACATATGGTTAACCGATTAACCATTGGAAAATAGTCCAGATTTGCAAGTTTTAATAGTGTTAATCGATTAACCTATATGGTTAACCGATTAACCAAAGCAGATTTTGTCTTGCACGGGAGATTTCAAGCAATTTCCATTTGGAGTCCAATTTTGATCATTTGGAAGGTTCCATTTTGCATTCTAGAAGGATCTAGAGCCTTCTCAAGTTGGTTATTTCAGTTTCCCGCCAAAACCCCATACCACATTCCAATCCTATTTTTCCAATCCAACTTCCAAGCCTTGCTTTGGATCCGAACCAAGAGTATATTTAAATGATTTACTCCAAACCTCACAAGCTAATCTTCATAATTCCCTTTCATCTTCATAATTCTCTCTCAATTTTTCAACCTCACAAAACTCACACAAAGCTCTTCTCCTTGAGATCATTGATTCTTCATTGGAATCATTGATTTCTAAGAGCTAAACCTCCATTAATTCACTCCATTAATTCTGTTTCATCATCCAATTTTCGTGCACAAGCAGATATGAATGTTGAAGTGTTGTTGGAAGTGATTATTTGGCTTATTTTGAGTTGTTCTTGGTGGATCTTCATTGCTACTACAAGAATTGGTGTGGATCTTGAAGTTTTCCGGGTTTCTTTGCTTGGATCTTCTCAATTACAGTTAGATCAACAATTACCGAATCAAGTCTCCGATTCGTAGGTTGCAGTTCTGATCCGATTTAATTTTCAAACTTACTTGCATGTTCATAATGTTGATCTTCGCATTTGATTGAATTGTGGTTTGATTTGATCTTCTTGATCCATGATCATGTTGCTTTACCATGTTTACATGCTAATCATATCACTGTTTGCTGAGGTAATTTCGTGCATAATTGATTATGTGAGCATTGGTATGTTTGGAGATGTAATAAGCTGTTGAAAAGTGATTCTGTTGCTGTTTTTCTGCTTCTGGTGCAGTGTTAATCGGTTAACCTATATGGTTAATCGATTAACCAACTCAAATATTCAAATTTTTCAACGTTTTTAAGTGGTTAACCGATTAACTTATGATGTTAATCGATTAACACTGTGCTGGCAGGCCTGTTTTGCTGTTTTTATGCTTATTCTCGTGTCGTTTCACTTCGAATCTTCATAGATCAATATGGTGCATTAAGAGTGAAATGTTTTAGATGTTTGCCACTATTCTTGATTGTTTAATCATGATTCCATCAACACGCATTTTCGTTTCCCACTCGGATGCATACTTTCGTAGTTACGGTTCAAAGTGATACGCGATGTTTATTTGCTAATTGATACCTCTATTCGATGATTTTAGTGTGATCACTTGGTGATGATTTTTGGCCTGATTTTTTGTGTGTGATTAGCTTAGATATGCATGCTCCCATAGTATTTTTCTCACATTTTTTTGATGAATTAGGTGTTGTTTTTAGGTTGAAACCTTAGGTGCTCCCTTTTAGGGTTTAAGTTTAGTACCTTGTAGTGTAGAATTTATTTCTAGGTCTTATTTGAGGATTTGATCTCTGGAATTAACATGGTAGAGTCATGATTGACATAGGTTCCCATAGTAATTTTTGTAGGATTTTACAATTGGTTTTAGTATTTTAGTTAAGATTAACTTTAGTACTAGGTTTTAGGTGATCCTAGCTTGCTAGTTCAACTAGATTGACTTCTCTGGTTCCCTTAGATTAGGGTTTTGCCTCTCTTACTCTTGGCTGGTGTTGAGGACGAGCTTGGGCTACTATGGAATGCTTGGAGAATCTTGGATGTGAAGATCTTTCCTTCTTTTGGTGTAGTTTTGTTTAGGTGTTAAGATTAGGGTTTTGTAGGCAGAGCTTCTAGATAGTTCTCTTCCTTCATAAACATGGAATATGTTGATCAATTCCATTCTTCCCTATGATGTAAGGTCCCATTGTAAAGGCCTCATCCCTCCTTTGGTAGGATGTGTGGCTCTTTGCAAATTGGTAGAACCTTTGAGGGTCCCTTTCTCTGATGACAGGATGCTTAGTGGTGACCTTTGGTCTTCACTCTGCTACCAATCATCCAAACCTTGCTCTTGATAGATGCATATTTATCCCTTGTCATAGGATGGAGTTCCTTGCTTGAAGAAGATTGAAGGATGAAGTTGACACTTCCATGTGATTGAAGATTTCTCTGAGAAGCTGAAGCTTGTAGATGAAGAAGACCAAGTTGATACTGGTGAAGCAAAGAGAGCTGAAGCTTGAAGACTAAGTTGATACTTGTAAAGAAGATTCAATTGAGATTGAGTGAAGAGATGAGGCTTGAGGAATAAAGGATAAGTTGATACTTACATGGATGCATTGAAAGCCTGAAGGAATCAAGTTGATACTTGTAGTTTACTGAAGAGCTGAAGCTTGGAGAAGTGAGAATAAGTTGATACTTATGTTTGAGGGATTGAAACCTTGGAAGAGCAAGTTGATACTTGTCATTGAAGATGATAGCCTTGAAGGGTGATTGAAGTCTGAAGACTGAGTTGTTGTCAGAAGAGCTGAAGCTTGAAGCTGGGGAAGCTGTTGATCTGCTTTCTTTTCTTTCTTGTCTGTTTTCTTTTCTGTGCTGATATGCCCTGTTTGACTTGCTTGATGCATTAGAATAAGTTCATATCTAGATTGACTTGGACTAGGAGCATGACTGCACTAGAGGTTGAGTTGCTCCCTCTGCTTGTATTTTTACTGTGTGGCTTTGCTTGCGGGTATTCGATAGAGCCCAGCTCCCTTGCCCATGTGGTTTGTGTTTGCTTGATAGCATTTCATTTCCTATGTATGATTACAGCTTATTCTATTTTGCTTGATAACATGTTATTTCTTCTGTATGATTGCAGTTTATTCTATTTTGCTTGATAGCATGTTATTTCTTCCTGTATGATTGCAGTTATTCATATCTGGCTTGAGGTTGAGATGAGCTTGTGGAGGCTGATGTCCCACACACATTTCCTCCCTCACTTGCATTGCATGCACTTTACTGTATATCTATTTACTGTATAAGCTGATGCTTTATCTGTTTCTGTTTATCATTGACATGATCCCTTAGGACTCTCACTTCCTTTGATAAGGAAGTGATGATTAGAACTTTAGGTTGAAACCTATGCATGATAACTTCTATGAGTTCCCTGTTTCAAACTTCAACCATAGGATGAATCCTTGGCATGATAACAGTAGGACTTGATAGTCTCCCCTTAGTCATCCCTCTCTCTTCTCATCTACAAATAGCTTAAGATACAGTAATCATGAATGATTTCTTTCGTACGTTACGAGCCTTAATCTATCTGAGAAAGGATTGTTGGAGAGTTTCTTTTCAACAGTCTGGATGTTTAGTATGGTACCCTTTGGGTGACATGCGACGCATTCACTCTCAGGTCATAGTCTTTAGTGCGATTGAAATTGCAAACACAATAAAAAACAGTTCTTCCGTAAAAGACAGAAAACAAACTTCAAACCTTTTTGCCCCGTGGGCCCATAATTCAAAGGAAGATTTTCTGAAGAAAAGAGTATCGTTAAACTTCAGCGCTACCGCAAACAGGCTTTGTCCCTAACTGCTGGAACTGCTGTTTAACCCTACTCGATAAAACAGATGAATCTGAATTCCCGTAATCCGTATTATCCCGAACTACGTAAGCTCTGATCTCTCATTCATGTTGAGAGTACGTAGGCACAATACTGATGTATTGGTGATCCACCTTCCCCGTAACTCGTAGTGAGTCGAACGACGTTGACTCTGATTTCTCATTCTCTGATGAGAATACGTAGGCATAAAGTGCGACGCTTTGCCGAGTCATTTTTCTTTTCTTTTTAAGCCAGCCTTGATAGGTAGATAGATAAACCAACTCGTCCAATAAACACAACAAGCGTGGATCCCGTCGAGTACGACGAACGTGAGGGGTGCTAATACCTTCCCCTTGCGTAACCGACTCCCGAACCCAGACAACGGTTGCGATGACCTTGTCTTATACCTTTTTGTCAGGTTTTTCCGATCGTTTCCTTTCCCGCTCTAAGGGATAAATAACGAAAGGTGGCGACTCTTCTATTTTTCCGACACCTTATTTTCGCAGAAGCGACACCTACGCTGGGACCGTTTCCCATCCCCTTAGGTACTTGAATTGGACTGAGCTTTGAGTTGTAATTGTGAGTTCACTCATAAGATTTTATGAAAAGAGTGGATTTTGTGTCTTTGAAGTGTGACTTCTTTTTGTTCTCTATTGTTGAGTTTGTCATTGTTGTGTGACTTATGAGAAGTGAGAGGGGTCTCATATCTAGGAGTTCCTAGGTAGAAGTTAGCACGAGTAGTGATTAGGTGAGAAGCTTGTAAACCTGTGGGTTTTTGCTGTGGGTCTGAACTAATACTATTATAGTGGATTTTGTTCCTAGCTTGGATGCCCCCAGATGTAGGTGATGTTGCATCGAACTGGGTTAACAATTGACTGTGTTATTGTTTACATTCAGGCTCTTATTTTTTCTGCATAAGTGTTGGTTGTTGTCTTGATCCGAGTGTTCTGACATCTGTCTTGACATCTGGTATCTCTGTGCCAGAATTTCATATTCACTTTCTCAATTATGGTATAAATGATTACAAGTGAATAACAACAGTTGGCCTCTCTCAACAACCTAAGAGAACTAGCCTATTTATAGACTACTAAGCTAACTTAAACAACAAGCTAACCTAAACAATTGGATCCTTTACATCGAATTCTACAAGAGCATTAGAGGTTTGATGACGCATCAAAGAAGATATGCAGGCGAAATACTCAAGAGATTTAAGATGCAAGATTGCAACCCAACTACGACTCCAGCTGAGCCCAGAATGCAACTGTCGAAAGACACAGATGAAGATGATGTCTACCTAACTCAGTAAAAAATACTTATTGAGTCACTAAGATACTTTTTTCACACAAGGCATGATCTACCATACAATGTATGTACGGTAAGTAGATTCATGCAGAAGCCAAATGTATCACACCTAACAACAACGAAAAAGATACTGAGGTATCTAAAAGGAACTCTCGACTATGTCATTTTTTTTCTACGATTGATGAAGGAAAAGAATGCAAGCTAGTGGATTACACCGACTCAAGCTAGTGTAGTGATGTTGAAGATCAAAAATCCACAGTTGAGTATGTGTTTATGCTAGGTTGTGCGCCAGTTGCTTGGAGTTTGAGTAAGGAGCCAGTAGTGACATTGCCATCGTGCAAAGTAGAATACATAACTACTTCTCTATGTGCATGCCAAGAAACGTGGATGGTTAACCTGGTCGAAGAGATTACAGCGAAGAGTCATGGAGTAATAACCATGAGGATTGACAACATGTCAGCTATCAATCTGGTGAAGAATCCGATAGCACATGGACAAAACAAGCACATCGAAATGAGATTCCATTATCTTCGAGAGCAGGTAGCAGAAGGGAAGATGAACTTGGAACACTGCAGAACTGAGAAACAGATGGTAGATATTATGACGAAAGGAATGCAAGTCGAAGTGTTCAAAAAGCTAAGGTCTATGATGAGTATAGATAGCTTAGATACAATGAATTAGATGATGTGTTGAGTATGTAATTCCTTGTCAAAGCAGGTTGCTCGACAGAAACAAGGTAGTGTCGAAATAATCTAGTGTGTCTTAGTTGTGTAGTTGTCGAAGTGTCGAAGGAGTTACCATCGACATTGATTTCGACTTAGGCTTAATTTTGTAGTGTTAGCAAAATTAATTATTTTTTGCTTTGTGTTTTTGAGCTTTGCTTAAGGAGCAAATAAATCCAAAATCTAAAAATATGGAGTAACCCCTATTATTGTATAATAATTTTTTGCAGTTGCAAAGAATAATATTCAGTTTTGAATAGCCGAGAGAAACTCTACAGAAGTTCTCTTCTTCCATATTTGGTTCAAACCCTAATTTCCTTTTCTTTCCAATTTAATTTTTTCTTTTTTCTTTCATTATCAATTGTTGTGCAGAATCATCCTTAAAATTAAGATGTGATTGATTCACTCGAATAAAAAAATAAAAAACAAGAGAGAAATTCAATCGATTGATTGAATCTTATTCTTTAAAATTTGTTCAGAATTCTACAAAATTGAGTTAATTCCAATAAAATAAGAATATAGTATAAATTAATACATTGCATTTTTTTATAAATCCTCTTCTTTGAAGTTTAATGTCATATATCTATGACTAATAAATAGTGCACTTGTGTAAAGCCACCGGTAAAGTTTGTACCTAAATCATTAAAGTTAACATTCACACAACTTTTTAACTACTTATTTGTGTATTCACCTTATTTTATTCAATCCAGTACACACTGCCACAAGTCTTCCTATAGTTTATCTTTTTTCAAAGTAAGTCTTTCTTTACTTAAGTAAACCAAATCTAACAAACTTGAAAAATGCAACATTCAAAATAATCCAAAACCACCTAACTTCTCTTTGTTTCAAATGGGTGAATGTGAATTGGAAGAAAAACCAGTCAATGATGACGTAGCATGAAAAGGTGAATATGAATACTCCAAGTGTGAACTCAGAACTCACACACCTATTAATAATCAATGACCAAACATCATCAATGAAACATAACATACACACAAAAAACAAAAACACCACCTCTTCAAACTAGTACAACAACCTTTTCAACTCATCTTCAACCAAGGTTCTAACTTTTTCTTCTCTCCATGAAACCCCACTCTTCTCTTCTCTTCTTATATTCCTTCTTCCATTTCTACACTCTTTCTTCTGCACTCAACTCAGATGGCTTAGCACTTCTATCCTTCAAATCCCACTGGACATCACTTCCACCTCTCATCAACTCAACATGGATTCCATCTCATTCTACACCATGTTCTTGGGCTGGTCTCAAATGCAACTCTTTCCACCGGGTGATCTCTCTCAACCTTTCCTATCTCGATATTTCCGGTCAACTAGGATCAGAAATTGCAAACTGCACACAACTACAACACCTAGACCTTAGTTACAACTACTTCAATGGCCAAATACCTAACTCTTTCACTAACCTTCACAATCTCAAATATCTCAGTCTTTCTGTTAATCTTCTCACAGCTCCATTTCCTCATTTCTTGTCTCAAATCCCTCACCTCAAGCTTCTTGATCTCTCTTATAACCAACTTTACGGTTCCATTTCAACTACTATCGCCAACATGACTCATCTCCAAGAACTCTATCTCAAATTTAACAATTTCTCTGGTGCAATTCCTTCATCTATTGGGAACTGTACTCAGTTGCAAGACTTGTATTTGAATGATAATCAGTTGGAGGGTGTTCTTCCTTACAGTCTCAACAATCTCAACCATCTTGTTGGTTTTGATGTTGCCAACAATAAGCTAACAGGTACTATTCCATTGGGGTTTTCCGGTTGTAGAAATTTACTGTTTTTGGATATCTCATTCAATGATTTTGGTAGTGGCATTCCATATAGCATTGGTAATTGTACTGCTTTATCACAATTTGCTGCTGTGAAATCTAACATGGTTGGAACTATTCCATCTTCCATTGGTCTGCTCACTAAGCTTTCGGTTTTACGCCTTTCTGAGAATCATTTATCTGGAAGAATACCTTCTGAAATAGGTAACTGTAAGTCTTTGAATGAGTTGCATTTGTATTCGAATCGACTTGATGGAAAAATTCCTAGTGAATTGGGGAAACTCAGTGAACTAAAGGACCTTGAACTGTTTTCTAATCAATTGAGTGGCGAAATTCCGCTTGATGTATGGAAGATTCGACGTCTCGAGTATCTGTTAGTGTATAACAATAGCCTTTCTGGCGAGCTTCCCGTGGAGATGACAGAGCTCAAGAATCTTAAGAACATTTCATTGTTTAACAACATGTTCTCTGGAGTCATACCTCAAACTTTGGGAATTAACAGCAGTTTGGTACAGTTGGATTTTATAAATAACAGGTTTACTGGGAACCTTCCGCCAAATCTTTGTTTTGGGAGAAAATTGAGTGTTCTGAATATGGGAATCAATCGATTTCGAGGAAGAATACCTCTTGATGTTGGAAGATGCACAACTCTAAGAAGGGTCATTCTTAAACAAAACGAATTTACCGGGCCTCTTCCAGAGTTTGAAAGAAACACCAATCTGTTATTCTTGGAGATCAGCAGTAATAGAATCAACGGATCAATTCCGTCGAGCTTAGGAAACTGCACGAATCTCACGGATTTAATGTTGTCGATGAACAAACTTAGTGGCAATATACCACCGGAGTTAGGAAGTCTTGTGAATCTTCGAACGCTGGAACTTGCTCACAATAACTTAGAAGGTCCTTTGCCTTTTCAGCTCTCAAAATGTACTAGAATGGACAAGTTTGATGTAGGATTTAATTTCCTGAATGGCTCGTTGCCATCGAGTTTGCAGAAGTGGACAAGGCTAAACACACTAGTTTTGAATGAGAATAATTTTAGTGGCGGAATTCCAACTTACTTGTCGGCTTTTAAAGATCTTTCTGAACTACAGCTCGGTGGCAATATGTTTGGAGGGAAAATTCCTACCGCGGTTGGGACATTGCAGAATTTGATCTACGGGTTGAATCTAAGTTCTAATGGCCTGATAGGAGACATACCAGTGGAAATTGGAATGCTGAAAACTCTATTAAAGATGGATCTTTCTCAGAACAATTTGACAGGAAGCATACATGTTCTTGACGAACTCCCTTCATTAGATGAAATCAATCTTTCGAATAATTCTTTTCAAGGTCCTATACCGAAGATGCTAATGAAGCGGATTAATTATCGATTGTCATCATTTTTGGGGAATCCCGGGCTATGTATCAGTTGTTCACCATCCAGTGGTATGGTTTGCAACGAAAGCAGCTATGTAAAACCATGTGACGACAACAACGAACCTACAAATAACAAAGGCCTAAGTAAAGTTGCGATTGTGATGATAGCTATAGGATCCTCCACATTTGTTGTTTTGCTGTTGATGGGATTAGTTTATATCTTTGCTTGTGGCAGAAAGTCTGAACAGCAGGTCCATATCACTGATAACGGAGGTCCTTCGTCGCTTCTTAACAAAGTCATGGAGGCTACATCGAACCTAAGTGATCGGTATATTATCGGCAGAGGAGCCCATGGAGTTGTCTACAAAGCACTTGTAAGTCAAGACAAAGCTTTCGCTGTAAAGAAGCTAGCATTTGCTGCCAGCAAAGGTAAGAACGTGAGCATGATTAGAGAAATTCAAACCCTTGGACAAATTAGGCATCGAAATCTCGTCAAATTGGAAAACTTTTGGTTGAGACGCGATCATGGTCTAATTCTGTATAGTTACATGCCAAATGGAAGCCTTTATGATATCTTGCATGAAAAGAAACCAGCACCGTCTTTAGAGTGGAATGTTCGGTATAAGATAGCTATCGGAATTGCTCATGGGTTGACTTACCTCCATTATCACTGCGATCCTCCCATAGTGCACCGAGATATCAAACCAAACAACATACTTCTAGACTCGGATATGGAGCCTCACATTGCAGACTTTGGTATTGCCAAACTTTTGGACCAGTCCTCTACATCAAATCCTTCCTTATCCGTGCCCGGCACAATCGGTTATATTGCACCAGGTAACTAACTAACTAACTAACTAGTGGTTTGATTTTTATCGTATTCACAAAATTTTCGTATGGTTAGTAACATGTTTGTTTATATTGGCATTTGACAGAGAATGCGTATACAACAGTAAGTAGTAGGGAGTGCGATGTATACAGCTACGGAGTAGTTTTGCTTGAGCTGATAACGAGAAAGAAGGTAGTAGATCCATCGTTTACAGAGGGTACTGATATAGTGAGTTGGGTTAGACTGTTGTGGAGTGAAACAGGAGACATTAATCAAATTGTTGATTCAAGCCTTGCGAATGAGTGTCTAGATACAAGTATAATGGAAAATGTTGCAAAAGTGCTTATGCTGGCTTTGAGATGTGCGGAGACCGATCCACACAAGAGGCCTAAGATGACCGATGTTACTAAGCAATTATCAGATTCTAATCCGCAGAGAAGAAGTAAGAAGGGCTAGTTTTTTAAAAAGATTTCTAACTTGTATCTATGATCATGATATTATAATAGATATCACTTTTGTTGTATGCAGTGTGCTTCAAATTTGGTGAATAATAATATCATAATCCTATAAGCTCTTGTTGAAACATGCATGCTGTGATCTTGAATTCAGATAATCTTTATTATTACCAAGTTTTCGCCCATTGAAAGCAAAAAACTTCAACTATGCAATGAAGCAGTTCATAGCTTGATGAATAATGATCTTAAATCATGTTGGGGCTGCGGTCTACATTCTTCTGCAGATTCTATCTAGGTGTAGAACTACTAAAGTGTGAAGGAAGTGACTCCATACTCAAGTCCACTTGAAAGGCACTTACGATTTCAAGAATGACTATTATCATATCTTTCGGGCTAAAAAAATATTTTACTATTTTACGCTATTTTCTATTTTATTTATGTTTTTGGATTAAAAATCCATTAACATTTGTTAATGCATTCCATCCTAAAATATCCAAAGAATGGAATAAGATATTGATTCCGCTCCGCTTCATTCCATTTTGTTTCATTCCGCTTGAGAAAACTAAAGGAAAAAAAAACACGATTGAAAAAGTGAATAGGTTGGAGAAGCAATTTGAGTCTTACACTCTCTCTCCATATGTTACCGCGTGGCAGCCTACCATTGGGTCATTTCAAGCATCATCGGAGGAGAGAGGTCTCTCTCCATATGTTGCCGCGTGGCGGCCTACCATTGGGTCATTTCAAGCATCATCGGAGGAGAGAGGAGGGGGGATGTGAGTGTGCGCGCGTGTGTAAACTAAGATTGTATGTTTGTTCTCTTTAGCTTTGGGGCCTCCTTCCATTGCTATTGAAAGACCCCTTTCTTAGCCATCCAAATACAAGTACACCCCTTAATCCCTAGCTTAATTTTTTTAGTTAATCTATTTGTTTTAGTCATTTTCACTCTTCATTTTATTTTTTAGTTCTATTTAATTACTTAAATTACACGAAATTATTTTATTCTCTAATTCGACCTTTATTTTTTTTAGTTATCTTCAATTTAGTTTAGTTAATTTAATTTGTAAATCAAATTTCAAGTAAGTTATTTAGTTATCTTAATTAAATTATGTTTTGAATCAGATGTTTTTAAACAAAGAATAAACAGTTTTTTTATGATCAAGAAACACACAAGGGTTAGGGTTGAGAAAGAAAACAAGGTAAAACAACAAAGAACAACAAGGATTGATTATTCTTTCTTTTCTCTTAGAACAAGATTTCAAGTATACAAGAATAACAAAATAATCTCTCCCTCTTGAAATTAGGATTTCATCTTCCTATTTTTCCTTATTCCAAAATTGAGAAACTAACATCCTATTTATAAGAAAAATAGCACACTAACTTAATGAGCTTTTTAACAATTATTCATTACAAGCTAACTTAGGGTACAAGTTAACTTAAACACTTGGGCTTACAAGCAAGACCCAATCCAATATGCTAACAACCTAGCAATCTTGACTAACGCATGTTAGAACAAACTTCGACTACAACACACATTATCTTCGACAACAGCATGCGAACAGACGTCGACCTCATGCTTAATTCCTATCAAACCAGAAGCTACCCTTCGACCATACTAGAGTTCGATCCAACATCTCACAAATCTCCACCTTGGAACAAACTCTATAACATCAAGGAACTAGCTTTCTTCATGCAGCTTTATCAACTGTATACAGTGGAAAAACTTGCAATTGAGCAACGTCTTGGTGATCATATCAGCAGCATTATGATCTGTCGAAATCTTCAGCACTTGGACTTCTCCACGCTCGATTACCTCTCTGATGAAATGGAGCCTCACATCAATGTGCTTGGTTCGCTTATGATAGGCTAAACTCTTCTACAGGTGTATTGCACTTTGACTATCACATTTAACAGTGATAACTCGACCTTGAAGTTTCAGCTCCTTTGCAAAACCTTCAAGTCACAATGCTTCCTTCACAGCTTCAGTTAGAGCAATATACTCCGCTTCAGTGGTTGATAAGACAACGACCTTCTGAAGTGTTGCTTTCCAACTGATTGTTAACTCAAACATAGTGAACACATATCCAGAAATAGATTTTATGGAATCCATACAACCTGCATAATCAGAGTCGACATATCCTTCGATTGTTGCTTTACTATCTTCACCCAAGGCTCAACCATAAATTAGGACTCTATTCAGAGACCCATTTATATACATTATTAGTCCGCTGCATTTATGATCAGATTTTGAACTGGTGTTTAGAATCTGAACTCCGTTCAGAAGCAGAAATGTTTTTAGAAAACACAATTCAACCCCCATTCTTTTGTATTTTCCCACCTTCAATTTCTTAAAATCCTGATAAATCTGGAAATCCAACCGATTGGATACATTATCCAATCTATTAGAAGACTAAAAAAGGAAATATTTTGATTTGATTCTCGATCAACACGCTCTACATTAAGTGCTTGCCAAATATACATGCTCAAACCCTCATATGGCACGTTATAAATATGTATTCCCTTCTCATTATTTTGCATTGCATATTTTCTTTTCAAACCTTATATGTGAGTCTGTTCTTGTAAGATTATCATGAATCCAAAAAGATAGAGATTTACCTCTAGTTCCCTTACTGAGGATTTCACCACCAGGCAACAAGAATCAATATTTTTTCAATACTTTGCCAACCGAATCCTTCTAAGAATTCATACCCTAGTTCCAGAAGATTTTAAAGAATGAAAATTCTTTAAAATCTTTTAAGAACTTAACCTCTCCACCTTTCTCTGCATGCCTTAAAAAAGAATCTATACATCCCTTGTGAAGATGTTTTTTTTCAAACCTTCATCTCACAAATGGAATACTTCAAAGAGAAATAAGAAAACATAGGATAAGCCTATCAGTAGAAGAATTTGGAGAGAGGATAAATCTCCATCATGAAGATACAATCATTGAGATTGGAAATAAACCAACCGATACAACTACATCATCGATGCATCCTCTCTTATGAAGGAATTATCGCTATGCATACCATACCCATTCATGATTGGGTATGTTCACCCTGAGAGTTGAATGATTCATTATGTAATCAATCACATCCTTTTTCCCAGAAAGGCAACTTCAGTCTCTTAACCTAAGTTGGTGTAGAAATAATATGGTTAATAGAAAACAAAGTCAAGGTAAATTGTGTACAACAAATAACTAACTACATGATAGAAAGTAAGAAAGAAGAAACACACCTTCCATAGAAAAATATAGTCATAAAAATTCTGGAAGAAATAGGATACGGGTTTGGACATGAAGAATTCAAGGAAGAAATAACCATTATAGAAAGATTTGTCTTACCATTAATGAAGTACGAGCTGATAAATGGAAGGACCACTGAAAAGATACCATCAAATGAGAAGAAAAGGAACGCCAAAAATAAGGAAATTCCTATAAAAATAGAAAGCTTAGACAATTCCCCCCAAATACTCACAACCAAGGAATTTTTGAAAATCATAAGTGGAAAAATAGATGTAATCAATGACAAGATAGACTTCATAGTACGCTACTTCATTCTTGACCAGACTAAACTACCATATGGCCTATTCTTCTATGAAGACCTTAATATAGAAAAATCTCGCTTAGATTTTTGTTTATTTCATGTGTTTGTTGTACACACTTTAAATCTAGTATTTTCCCTTCTTGTACTTTGAATTTCGCAAATTTCCCTTATGTAATTTGAATTTCTTAGTAATAATATGAGTAATTTATTTTTTAAAGGTCTAAAACACCATTGTATGCATATTTCCTTCTCTTAAAGTATCTTTACCCGCCTTTTTGATTTTGACAAAAAGGGAGAAGTGTACTTTCAAGGGGAGTAGGGTATACTCTCTATTTAACTCGGGGGAGTTTAATCACTCTAAATATACATGCATTATTTTATTTTTACCACCTCCCCTGAGAGATGTGTTGTCATCACCAAAAAGGGAGAGAATGTGGAACCTTGTTTTGTAGGTGATATGCTCTTAACAAGTACATCAAATTTTAATGATGACAACCAATGTCTTATGATAAGTCAAGCATGAACGATTAAATGGATAAAGATGCAAACATAGTCATTAGGGTTTTGTAGGACTTGGCTATCCGATGATGTCAATCAAATAGAATGTAACTAAAACCTCATGTTAAGCTACTCAAGCAAGTGACAATAAAAGAGAAGTATATGGCAAAGTCTTGAAGTGCTAAGGACCCTTCTAATTTAGTAGTGAGCTAATAAATTGTAAAACATAAGGACTTTATCGTAATAGCACATGGTTAAAGCACACAAAAACTAAAATATATTTGCAAACTATTTTTACTAAAGAAAATACTTTCAAAATATCTTAAAGTTGTGTCAGATGAATTACAAACTGTTAAAATTGCTAAAGACAAAATTTTGACTTATCTAATCAATCAATACTTTTGTCTAATTGATTAGCTCAGTTCAAAATTGAGTCACAAGCGATTAAGACAACTCCTTAATGATGTAAAACTACTAGATATATTTTCCTTCCCTTTTAAAACTTACAATCGATAATATTTCAAACTTTTAATCGACTGTGAACATGTGACAATCAATTAGAATGTCATAAAATGCATTTATTGAAAATTCATATAATTAGACGTCCTTTTTCTCATCTCATTTCATCCAAAATTGTGTTTTGACACAGCTAACACACACACAATCTCTCTCTAAACATTTTGTTTACTTTCTCTCAATTATATTTTAGCCCAAGTGCTTTTATGAGAAAAGTCCCTTTCTAAGTGAGGAAAATTTGTAATTCTGGAAAGGGTAGAATTACAAATTCACAAAGGAAATCTTTTGTATACACCTTAGTTGAATGTTATCCATTTAGGGATTTGTTTGGGGTAGAAGTTAAACCCGTAAAAAGCTTTGGTTTGGGGATTGTGTGATCAAAATCTAGTTTAGTTTAGAGATCAGCCCGTGATAAAATCTCTTAGGTTCTTGGTCAACCCAATATTAAAACCTAAGATAGGTTCAAGCTCAACCCGATATTAAAAGCTTCGTAGGTTCAAGATTAGCCCAATTTTAAATATAGTTTAAACTCCTAAACAAGCAAAGGACTCAATCAAACAACAAGCACAATAGAGAAAGCAATCGCCGCAGCTAGACATGATCACCGAAAACAAAATTGAGCCTGACATCAACTCAGGACAAAACCATTGAATTAACAGCACACAAGATTTCAAATAAAGGTCCTATACCAGAATTTGCTACCGCAACCCTTCAGCATTAAGAAACTCGATCTGACACGTCCACACAGATAAATAATCCATTTTTCTTACACAAATTTAACTCTCAAACAGAGAAATCTAACACATAATGCTTAAAATCCAAACCAATTAAATACAAAATTCAGAGTAAAATCCAAACCAGGATCCGATTCAGGGTTTGAGAAGACAAACCTGTAAAGATTCGAATTGATGGTGGTTGCTTTGACGGTGATTCGCAATAACAGCGTCAACGGTTGAAAAAAATGTCAGTTTCCCTCTTTATCCAAGGACGTGAGCAGAAAATTCTTAAAAAGAAGTGAAAAATACGTGGAAAGAATTCTCAATTTTTGCGGGAAGATGAAATTTTGGAGGACGACGGGTGGATATCACCGTCGCAGATGAAATTTTGACAATTTTTAACTAACAACGATGGTAGCTTCCTAGTCATAATACAGTGTTATTTTAATAAATTTTGTTTATTTCTCTATTTTGATTGAATTATTTTGTTTATTTGATATTTTATAATATTATGATTATGAGTATATATAGTTTAATTTTATATTTAATTTTTATTATAAAAATTGTTTCTAAAATTTTGATATATAGTTTAATTTTAATACTTTAATTTTGGATATAATATTTTGAATTTAATTTTTACTATAAAAATTGTTTTTAAAATTAAAGTTTTATTTTGAGTATATATAGTATTTTTATTTTTATGTATTTTAAGTTTAATTTATTACTATAATTATATTTTATAAATGATTTTAGTCATTTATTTATTTAAAATACATAGACTTATTTAGATTCGCCATTGGTTATAGTTTGTGTTACTGGGTTTAAGGGGCGACAGTTATTCTACCGCCGGGAGATAAAATTTAGGGCGGCACTTGAGACAGTCATAAACTTATTTTTAGGACGGCTTAATGATAACAGTCGTAATATTTAATAATCTTTTAAAAATATAAAGGCGGTAGGTGTATACTGTCGTGAAACACGTCTCTATATTAGAGTTACGACAATTATCAAGTAACTATCGCAATTTTTGTGTCGTAAAACTCTAATTTTCTTGTAGTGAAAATCTCATAGATTATTAGTTATCACGTGTAAAACAAAGGTATTTAGGAACTTGAAGACTAACCACTCCAAAATCCTTGTTTGTGGAGAAAGAACTAACTGCCTGGATTCACTATTTGGAAGAAAAAGCTTAAATTGATATATTTTGAAGTCTTGTATTATTTGGTTAGAAGTCAACCCTCATTTCCTTGTATAAGGGGTTTCGTGAGTATTTCCTACTAAAAGCTCTCAACATTTATTGGATACTCTCGAGATCAATTTTTGGAGAGAGAAGTAGGTAGTTTTATTGTTTGACTGAACATCTTTACATCATGGTGTTCATCTCTTTCCTTTAACTCATTATTTCTGATTATTTATTTTCCGCAAATTATTTTTCTGCTTCTAATTATTTAAAATGATTTTAAACTCTGATTTTACATCAATTTTTTTTCAAAACCATCTTTTCCCAAATCACACAATTCACCTCCTCTTATGTGTGAAGTCTCAAGTCCAATAGAAGCTTGTAGATAGTTGTGTGAGCGAAAACAGGCAAAGAAAATTAAAAAGAGATAGAGGAATCCTTCTATAGGAGAGTTAGAGCTATAAACACTCAAATGTCTTTTAGGATTCCTCTCAAACGTCAAAGGGCTCAACAAGTCTCGAACACGTGTGAAAGTTATGTCTATTTAGCATCTCAATAATAGATAAACCATTGCTTACATTAAATGTAATTGAGTGCTTCCGTCAATTGACTGATTCCTGATATTCTTCAACTGATGTATAAGCCACTTAGGGAACACTTAGAAAGGACTTTGTGACTCACCCCAAGCTGAGGGGCTCACCCTTAAATGAGAGAATCACCCTTAACCGAGGGACTCATCCCTAGCTGAGGGTAGGAGTGGAAATAGGCCAAACCGACTAACAAGGGCCTATGGTCTAGCCTACATAGGCTCAGGCCAAGCCATTTTTTTAAATAGAAAAGGACTAGGCTTTTTTATAAGCCTATTTAATTAAAAAGGCTAGGCCTCATGCCATAAAAAATATTTTAAGTCTATCAGGCCGACCTATTTAAATAAATATGAATATTTTTTTATCATCATTATTTTATGTTTTGTACTTTGAATTAAAATAAATAAATAAAACTTGGTTATTTTGGAAAAATTATGAAAATAAGATGAAAACACCTTATGAACAATGTTATAAGTAGTTTTCATAAGCTCTCTTAAAAGAACAGTCTCACAAAACTTATGATAATAAGTAAGTTAAAATAAGTCAATGCAAACAAACTTTTACTATCATTAGTCTATTAGTTTGTTAGTCTATTTAAACATTATATGAATTGTTTATTTACATATGTCTAAAATAAATAGGCTTTTATGCAGACTAACAGGCTAACCAGGCCTTCGAAAAGGCCAGACTCCAACCTAAAAATAAAACTATGATAGGCTATAGGCTAGACTTAGACTTCAGTTTTTTTGACAGGTAAGACTTAGGCTTAGCAAAGCCTAACTCGGCCTAGCCTATTTTCATCCATAGGGACTCTCCCTCAACTACAAGACTCACTTGGAAGGAATATTATGCTTAAACTATGCGGAGGAGGAGCTTAATCACTTCGTACTTTACAAGTCATCGTGCTTGAGAGACTGTCGCGGTGATATATTTATAAAAGGAACACATGGGACAACCCGGGGACCTATCTATAGTAGGCACTTACCTAGGGTATGTTGCCTAAATATGAGTCCCTCCCGCCAATGGTTCGCCCCAAGGAGAAAACATGGATAATGACGCGCGTGTTGTCGATAACCACATGTAGAAGCAATCATGACCACGATTCCTGAGAAGGAAGCTGGTAAAGATGGTAAATGATATTACTTCTAAGGATTCTGAAATTCATACCCACATGTGTATAAATACTTCAACCTTAAGGTTAAGGAAGACAGTCTCATATTCATCCAAAACACTCATGAAACAAAGTTTTTCACTCTCGTGGTCTTGCTCTAACCCCATATAAATAATAGAACTTATGACAACTCCTACCAGCTTAAGGATGCTACACATTTGTACTTTTTTAGTAAATACAACCTATAACCATTAAACGTGAAAGAAATAGAATCAACCAAATATTACACTAGTTCAAAAGTTTTGTTCTGAACAAAGTTTGATAGGTTTTAAAAATTTTCTTCTATACAATATCTACATTACCAAAACGAAAAACACTAACATAAACATACATTAGCGATATAAATGTATCAGTAACTTAAAACAATTACGGGTCTATAATGCCAAAATACACATCGATTATCTGAACAAATACAATAAATTGAATAAGAAGAGTGTGAGATATTAGATCGAACTCTAGTATGGTCGAAGGATAGCTTCTGGTTCGATAAGAATTAAGCATGATGTCGAAGTCTGTTCGCATGCTGCTGTCAGAGTAATACGTGTAGATGCTTTTAATTGGCTGCATTTTGTGGCAAAACATTGATGGATGTATAAATGTCATAACTGATGTTATGACATGAATAATGAGTGTTCTGCAGGGTAAGTTGGGATAGCTAAGAGCAACTTAAGTTGGATGTCATGCTGAATGTTATAACATCAAGCGTATGACATCAGGGCGCGCATGTTTTAATTTCTGGTATTAGCTCAGGCTATACTTCAGGAAACATTTTAAGAAGCCTAGTTATCTAAGGCGACATATCAGGCATTGCTAATGAATGCCCCTGACTCAATTGGACGTGCACAGTTTCATGAAGAGAGGTTTATCTTGGGTAAACCTAACTTCAGTACGAAGGCCCAAAGACTGTATGCTGCCTATATATACAAAAGCAGCAATCCTATTTGAAGATAGTTCTTGACAGAGTTTTAGAGAACGTGTATTTGTGAGTGAAGAATTTTGTTCTTCACGTATTTTTCTGTGTCTTAGGAATAATTATAAACCAAGCAATTATATGTTGTATGATTGCATTGGTCTATAGTCCTTAAGTTGTCTGTTAAGTGTGTCACTCTAAAGCTTTTAAGAAAGAGCGTTGTGTCACTTGATCAAAGTTGTGAAGCAAGATCAAGGTGTGTTTGAAGTGTGACTTCATTGCCATTTGTAACTTTGAATTGGTTGATATCACTACTGTGATTGAGGGGGAGTGAATTGGTAACTCTGGTCTAGTGTTAGGCTGAAGTGTCATTGGGTAGGTCTTAAGTGAAGAGTGCAAACTAGTTGTTTGACTCTGAATTAATTCTACTAATAGTGAATTTCCACCCTAGCTTGGTAGCCCCCAGATGTAGGTGTGGTTTGCACTGAACTGGGTAAATAATTACTTGTGTTATTTACTGTTTTCATTTACAGTTTGTCATTAAGTTTTGTATTCTGTGTTACAGTGGATGTCATAACATCCGTGATAACATCCACTGTTGGGTACCTAGAATTTCAATTGGCATCAGAGCAGGCACCCTGCCTGTTATTTTCTGGGTGAGATCTAAGGAAGATAAATTCTGTTACTATGGACAAGGATATAGGATTCACAAATAGACCACCAATTCTGGATGGCTCAAATTATGACTACTGGAAACCTAGAATGATAGCTTTCTTGGAGTCTTTAGACAGCAAGGCGTGGAGAGCTGCCAACTCAGGATGGGAACATCCAGTGAAGACTGATAAAGATGGAGTATTTGTGTTAATACCTGAAGAGGAATGGAACAAAGAGCAAGAGGCCTTGGCTCTTGGGAATTCTAAGGCTTTGAATGCCTTATTTAATGGTATAGACAAGAATATTTTCAGACTAGTGCATCATTTTGAACTAGCCAAAGAGGTTTGGGATACCCTCAAAACAACTCATGAAGGCACCTCAAAGGTCAAGATGTCAAGATTGCAGATGCTAACCACTAAATTTGAAAATCTGAGAATGAAGGAGGATGAGACTATTCATGAATTCTACATGAATATTCTTGAGATTGCCAATACCTCAGGAGCTTTAGGAGAAAAGATTGTGAGGAAGATTCTAAGATCTTTGCCTAAGAGGTTTGCCATGAAAGTCACTGCTATTGAAGAAGCTCGGGATATAAGTAACATGAAAGTGGATGAACTCATTGGTTCTCTCCAAACTTTTGAGATGGGAATGTGTGATCAAGTTGAGAAGAAGAACATAAGCATAGCCCTTGTCTCAAATACTGCAGATGACTCTGAGGAAGACAATATTGAAAGTGATGAGAATCTGTCAGAAGCAATAGCCTTGCTTGGAAGACAATTTAACAAACTGATCAAAAGAATAGATCACAAGTCTAGGCCTAATGACAAGAACACTTCTTCTGACATCAGCAGAAGAGGTAAAAATGAAGAAAGGCCTAGCCAAGGCAAAGGAGTCCAGTGTCATGAATGTGAAGGATATGGGCACATTAGAGCAGAATGTACCACTTATCTCAAAAAGCAAAAGAAGGGCCTAGCAGTCACTTGGTCTGATGGAGACTCGGAGAGTGGATCAGATGAAGAATCTGCCAAACATGTCACTGTTCTGAACAATGTATGCATATCTGATGGTGACTCAAGTGAAGATGAGCTGACCTTTGATGAACTTGCAGCTTCATATAAGAAGCTATGCATCAGAAGTGCAAAAATATATCAGCAAGGAAAGCAACAAAAGAAAAGCATAAAGGAATTAGAGGCTGAGAAACTGGATCATCTGGAAACCATAGACTCTCTCAAAAGTGAGGTCAGCCTGTTGGAATCTAAACTATATCAGATGTCAAAATCCTTAAGGAAGCTAAACACTGGGATTGACACTCTAGAAAAAATTCTACAGAGTGGTCATAAAGCAGGAAACAAGTCTGGACTGAGATTTGTTGGTAAATAGAAACCCATCTTAGGGTCCAAGAAACCAAACATTGAGAATCAGAGGTCAAACCGGATGTCACGACCAATGTCACAACATCAGGGAAACATAAGCAAGAACCAGATCAAGAATAAATTCCAAGGGTATAAGTGTTACTACTGTGGAAGACTTGGACACATTAAACCTTTCTGCTTCAGGTTACATGGATTTCCTAGTCATCCTTATCAAGGAAAATCCAAACAGGGTATTCATGACAAGAAACAACATCAAGTTAGACCCAAAAAGGATGCTCAGGTCAAGAAACAACAATGGGTTGCCAAAGAGGTTGCTCTAGTAGCTCATACCTCTCTTAGGATGCCAACCAAAGAAGACTGATATTTTGACAGTGGTTGTTCTAAACACATGACTGGAATGGAGAATCTTTTGATGAACATCAAACCTCATTCCTCAAGCCATGTAACCTTTGGTGATGGAGCTATAAGAGAAGTCATAGGTGCTGGAAAACTAGATTGTTCTGGTGTTCAAGAACTGGAGAATGTTATGTTGGTTAAAGGACTGACTGTAAATCTTATCAGTATCAGTCAGCTATGTGACCAAGGTCTCAATGTCAAATTTACTAAGGGTAAATGTGTTGTCACCAATAAAGAAGGTGAGGAAGTCATGAGAGGGTCTGGAGCTAAGAACAATTGTTACTTATGGGATCCTAAAAGTAACTTGAATATCTGTCCCTTGACCAGAAAAGAAAAGGAGGATAAATTGTGGAATAAAAATGGTGGACATCTTCCAAGGATAAAGAAGACCATACCCAAGGAAGCAGTAGGAGGAACTTCAAAGATAACTCCAAATGATAGAACAGGTTGTGTAAAATGTCAGGCTGGTAGGAAAGTCAAGAAAGGACATCCAAAAGATGGAAATCATAGAAACCTAGATCTGTTATACTGGAATTTGATGGAGTCCATGACAAGTGATCATAAAGGAAGCAATGTCACTCAGGATGTCATGACTTTGTACTGTGACATTAAGAGTAACATCAATATAAACTCAGGTCAGTCTAAAAGAGTCAGACATAGGGATAACAGGCAACAATTTGGAAAGGTTCGTGTGAAGCTTGGGAACACTGATTTACATAGTGCTGACATGGTTACAAGAGGTCTCAAGGCTACTCAATTTGAAAATTCACAAAGCAAGTTGAGGATTTGCCTTAACAAGGAATTATAGCAATTAACGGTAATAGAGACTTATATTTTAAAAATTAATCATTTGGTGATTGGTCAAAATATTAAGTTCCCTCCTCTTGTGCAATATTATCTCTCTAGCACATACACATAAGACGCTTACTACATTTGGTGCCCATATAAACTCTTCATCTTCCATACCTCTTCCAACAAGCACAGAAAACCCTCTCTCTCGCTATCAAAGTCTCCAAGAATGTCTCAACATCCAAAATCTTCCCCTTCCAAAAAGATGAACATCATCGCTGATACAGATGCTGATGCTAGACCTGATTCTAGAAACCCTAACGAGGTTCTTGTGGTAGCTCCTTTGTGCATGCTAACTCCAGAAAGACTGATGGTGAAGAAACCACGGTCTTCAAATGCAAGAAGACCTAAAAACCTAGTCATGGGTCAGGCTTCTCACTCTACAACCTCCATGCTTAATGATGATATCAATGTGGAAGAAGCTAGGCAAATCCACAACACCATTGCTACTTTGGTATCCAGGGTTCTGAGTGAGCCACGTGATGTGCCAAGAATATCCATTCCCCCTAACACTGAGGGTTCTGCTCCTCGTCTGGATGAACAAGCTGATGCCGCTCATGATGTTGAAACCTTGGAAACAACCTCTCAAAAGGACACTGACAAAGGTCAAGCCTCTGAAAATAATGATGATCACATGCAAAGTGATAAAAATGATGCTGATGAGGTTCAGAAGGACAATATTGATATAGTAAACCTTGATGAGTATTCAGACAATGATCTGATTGCCACAATCAACCCTAGCAAGGCCAAAAGGCTCGTGATTAGGAAAGGGAAGAAGGCTGTTGTGCAGAACGCTCTTATAAAGGAAGCTGGGACAAAGAGAACTCAGGTTGGCCCTACCAAAGCTTGGAGCAAGGTAGTTCCAAAGAAGATGAAGGCCCAAACTAGTTCTAAATCAGACTCTGAATCAGATGTTGCTTGTGATGTCATTGACATCCAACCAAAGAAGAGACCCACAACTAGCAAACTAGCTGCTAGTGTTCCCGATGTTCCCATTGACAATGTATCCTTCCATTATCCATCTAGTGTCAACAAATGGAAATATGTTTATCAAAAGAGGTTGGCTTTGGAGAGAGAGCTAGCTCAGAATGCTCTTGAAAATAAGGAGATCATGAATCTCATCCATGATGCTGGTTTGCTGAAGAAGTCACTCAATTCTCACACTGCTATGAGTTACTTGTCAAAGAATTCATAGTTAACCTATCAGAAGAATGTGCTGATAGGAAATCCAATGAGTTTGGCAAGGTTTATGTACGAGGTAAATGTGTCACTTTTTCTTCAACAACCATCAACAACTATCTGAGAAGATCAGATTCAGCACAACCTGATATAGCCGTTTCTGACAACAAAATGTGTCAGGTGATAACAGCCAACCAAGTAAAAAGCTGGCCATCAAAAGGAAAGGTAGTTGCCATCAAACTGAGTGTCAAGTATGCTATGTTACACAAGATTGGTCCTGCTAATTGGGTGCCCACAAATCATAAGTCAACTGTGGCAACTATCCTTGGGAGATTTATCTATGCTGTTGGAACCAAAGCCAAATTTGACTATGGGGCCTATATTTTTTATCAGACCATGAAGTATGCAGGCAACTATAGTATCAAAGGCCCCATTGCATTTCCTTCTCTTATCTGTGGAATAATCTTAAACCAGTATCCCAATATTCTCAAAGAAAATGATTCTACAAGCAAGAGAGAAAGCCCTTTGTCCTTCCATCACAAGCTATTTCAATGAACTCATGTTCCTGACATTGTCATGACATCTGCAGAAACATCCAAGGAAAGTTCCAGGACAAGAAAAGCTGAGGTTATTGCAATGCTCAAAGAAACTTGCAAGGAGTTGGATACAAGGAAGCAGAATCTTAAAAGATTGATCAGGTCTCTTGAGCAAGATGAAGATTCTGAATTCACTGACACTGATAAGGAGAGAAATGATGATGGTTCAAGGGAGGATGATGGCCAGGATGCTGCATCAGAGGAAACTGTTGCCAGTTTGAGGAGGCAAGTGATAAAGATGTTGAGGACAATGACTCTAGCTCTTATGAGGAGGAAGATTAATATGGTTGTGTTGGTGGCTTGCTGGTTTGCTTGGGCTGATGATGAAGTGCTGCTGGTGTGACCAGTTGTTTTATTGTTTCCTTGCTTAGATTTTGATCCTTATTTGACAGCTGAAATATTTGTGTTGCTCTTCATGAGCTTTATGTTGTAATGACCCCTAACATATGCACTTCCATACTTATTTTGATCTATACTAGTTAATTAGTTTTGATCTAAATTTGTGGCTAAAAAGGGGGATAAGTGATAGTAACAACAGGGCTAGATTTGTGTATCTCACAGGTGGAAGACTTGATTGTTGTTGCTGCTCTAAGTGTGCTACATGTTTGCATCTGTGCATGTTTGAACTGAACATGCTTGCAGATGTGATAACATGATGTTGTTGCTGCTGTGTGAGTTTCTAATGTGTGTAGGTATGTATGTTAGAATTGTGTGAGTTTTGGCTGAAGCTGCTAAGATGTGTGTGTGTTCCTTGATGGAACCTAGTAGTAGTATAGCTGCTAGATTTGTGTGTGTCTGCAGGGTGTTTGCAGAATGTATGTGGCTGTGCATCTTTTCAGGGGGAGTAACACAAAATGTTTCATAGAAAGTTGTGACATTTGTAGTATAGGCTAACAGGTGATTGTATTCTTCAGGATGTAATCCTGAATGTCCTGACATCAAGAATCCAGTCTGGATAAATTTGTGTGACTGCAGGTTGTGCAGGTTGTGTATGCACTGATGTGCTGTGCATCAGTTGAGGGGGAGTATCATAAGATAATCCACAGATTATTGTGATACCTGTAGTATGGACTAGCAGGTAGTTCTTAGGGTACGAAGATGATTTTGATATGGTAATGTAGCTGTGTGTGTTGTTAGCTAGTAGCTTTCCTGCATATATGGTATGATTCCTGCTGCTTGTGATCTCTGATATGGTAACAGAGTGTTTTAGCCAAAAATTTGCCAAAGGGGGAGTTTGTAGATGCTTGTGATTGGTTGTATTTTGTGGCAAAACATTGATGGATGTATGAATGTCATGACTGATGTTATGACATACATAATGAGTGTTCTGCAGGGTAAGTTGGGATAACTAAGAGCAACTTAAGTTGGATGTCATGCTGAATGTTATGACATCAAGCGTATGACATCAGGGCGCGCATGTTTTAGTTTCTGGTATTAACTCAGGCTATACTTCAGGAAACATTTTAGGAAGCCTAGTTTTTTAAGGCGACATATCAGACATTGCTAAGGAATGCCCCTAACTCAATTGGACGTGCGCAGTTTCATGAAGAGAAGTTTATCTTGGGTAAACCTAACTTCAGTACGAAGGCCCAAGGACTGTATGCTGCCTATATATACAGAAGCAACAATCCTATTTGAAGATAGTTCTTGACAGGATTTTAGAGAACGTGTATTTGTGAGTGAAGAATTCTGTTCTTCACGTATTTTTGTGTGTCTTAGGAATAATTGTAAACCAAGCAATTATATGCTGTATGATTACATTGGTCTAGAGTCCTTAAGTTGTCTGTTAAGTGTGTCACTCTAAAGCTTTTAAGCAAGAGTGTTGTGTCACTTGATCAAAGTTGTGAAGCAAGATCAAGGTGTGTTTGAAGTGTGACTTCATTGCCATTTGTAACTTTGAATTGGTTGATATCACTGCTGTGATTGAGGGGGAGTGAGTTGGTAACTCTGGTCTAGTGTTAGGCTGAAGTGTCATTGGGTAGGTCTTAAGTGAAGAGTGCAAACTGGTTGTTTGACTCTGAATTAATTCTACTAATAGTGAATTTCCTCCTTGACTTGGTAGCCCTGAGATGTAGGCGTAGTTTGCACTGAACTGGGTAAACAATTACTTGTGTTATTTACAGTTTGTCATTAAGTTTTGTAGTCTGTGTTACAGTGGATGTCATAACATCCGTGATAACATCCACTGTTGGGTACCTAGAATTTCAATGCGTGTTGTAGTTGAAGTTTGTTCTAACATGCATTATTCAATATTGCTAGGTGTGTTAGCATTTTGAGTTGGATCTTTCTTGTAAGTCCAATTATTTAAGTTAGATTGAAAAGAGTAATTGTTAAAAAGCCCATTAGGTTAGTGTGATATTTCTCTTATAAATAACATGCTAGTCTCTCATATTGGTATAAGGAAAAATAGAAAGATAAAATCCTAATTCAAGTGAGAGAGGTTATTTTACTATTCTTATATACTTGTAATCTTGTCCTAAGAGTAAGGAAAAAATAGCAGTTTATAACCAATCCTTGTTGTTCCTTGTTGTTTTACCTTGTTTTCTTTGTTAATCCTAACTAGTGTGTATTTCTTAATCATAAAAAAAACCGTTTATATTTTGTTTCAAGACATCCAATTCACAACAAAGAGAAATTTAGTTTAAAATAAAATAAAAATATATTTGGTATTATGAAAATTTCTCTAACATAAATATGATATTTGAGAATCCTCAAACATACCAAAAACAATTTCACATTTATAAAATAACTTTTACATTTCATAAAAATATAGTCAACATGAAGGATAAATCTCTAGATCTAAGAGCCACATTTTAGCACATCCATTGGTGCATCATCTTTTATATTACTATTAGTAATGTTAGGAAGAGGCTATTCACTTTATAATTCATTTATTAAATTCATTCACGTGAGTCTCACTCATCACCTTGAAAACTAGACACCAATACAATAAATTTCAACCAAGTGTATTAAAAGTGTAAGAGGAGAAATGTACCAACTCTTGTTGAAAATAATTGTCAGAAAGTGTTGGAAAACAAATATTTCCAAATTAACTTGATAAATTTATATATATAAATAATTTTTTTTAAATTATATATTGATGTATTTACCAATATCATAAACATATAAATCAGTTACTTTGAAACTGACATGATCTGGAAAACTCTTTAATTTAATTTTATTGATTCAACTTAAAAAAAGCTACTAACTGAAAAAGTCTAGTCAAACAATTATTTTTATTTATTTAATTTAATATATTTAATTTTGTCTTTTTTCTCACAGTAGATTTTAAACCAAATCACTATCCCGCTTTCAATTCTCTTCTCTTGATAGCTGTTTTCAACAAAAACTCTTTCTTTCTCTATGTGACCTTTTGTCTCCCTCTCAATGGAGCTGGTGGTGGAGCTTGCAGCATAAACCCCAGGTTTTCTTTTTCTTCTTCATTTACAAAGTTTGAATCTTTGATGTACATTTTAAAATGGGTCATGTTTATTTGTTAGGGTCAGTGTTAAAATGAGCTTAAAATTATATATAGGGGATAAAGTTTGAATCTTTGATGTGCATTTTAAAATGGGTAAGTTGGACAACATTTATAGGAACATAACATTTTTGTGTTGTGATGAAATGGAGAGACCATATGTGTCTTTTGTGCTGTCTTTATTTTATTGTTATTAGTTGGTAATGTGTGTTCTTTCCTTATTTCACATCCAAACAGTTTTTGTTGCTTTTTAAGATTTGGAAATGGACTCTCTGCCTTCCAAATTTGGTGACTTTGATAGTGTATTTAGGAGACAAATTGGTGACTTTGTTAATTGCATGCTTTGTTAATTTGATAACATGCTTTTGTATTGAGATTGTGGAACATTGATTAAGGTAACTTTTTAGAGAAAACATGTGTTTATTAGTTTGACAAGTGTTTGTTTGAACAAGATTCTTTTATTGTGTTGCAGAAAATTCACCAACCGAGATTTAGTATTCGGAGTTCTTTTGGATCTTGTAGAGATGAGGAAGAGTGCCATTTTGAAAGGCAGAGAGGTTCCAAGTCGGTTGACTCGTGCTCGAGCTGCTGCTTTAAGTGCAACTGGACAGTTGCCACCATTGAAGAAGGTAGCAGAAGAAAGTCAGAAGAATCCTCTAAGAGCCAATTCAAAAAGAGCAGTTTCAGATGATACGTATCTTCCGCATAAGAAGAGGGCAATTCTTCATGATGTCACTAACATTCGCTGCGAAGAAAGTAATAGAAGCTGTTTAAATCCAACTGAAACTCAGGTTCTTATTTCAACCTGTCTAATGATTCTTATTTTGGTCTTGTAATATATTGGTTAATTCTGTAGAAATATGGAAATATTTTATATATCTTGTAAAGAATACATAAGAGGTATTTATAGACTATACATCTATCTAAATAAGGGTGTAATTATTCTCCTATAAATGCTAATTATTCATAATAAGTTGTATAGGATAGCAGCTCATAATGAGCTGTATGATATTCAACATATTCTAATAATAATAATACTAATATTACAACACTCCCCCTCAAGCTGAGGAATGGATATCTATCATCCCCAGCTTGCAAGTAAGATCTCGAAACCGCTCTAAGGGGAGTCCTTTGGTGAGCACATCAGCTAACTGGAGTCCTGATGGGACGTACTGTGTAGAAATAAGACCACTGTCCAATTTCTCTTTGATGAAGTGTCGGTCTATCTCTATATGCTTTGTTCTGTCGTGTTGGACCGGATTGTGAGCAATACTAATAGCAGACTTATTATCACAGAAAAGTCTCATAGGAGCTTCATATTTTATTTTCAAGTCATCTAGAATAATCTTCATCCACAACAATTCACAAACTCCTTGAGCCATGGCTCTAAACTCTGCCTCTGCACTTGATCTGGCAACTACATTTTGTTTCTTGCTCCTCCATGTCACTAAGTTTCCACCTAAGAACATACAATATCCAGTGGTGGATCTCCTGTCAACAATCGACCCTGCATAATCTGCATCAGTATAGACCTCCATAGACAACTGCTCACTTTTCTTGAACAATAGACCTCTTCCTGGGCTCATCTTTAAATACTGCAGGATTCTATCCACAGCCTGTAAGTGCCTCTCCTCTGGATCATGCATGAATTGACTGACAACACTAACCGGATAAGCTATGTCAGGCCTGGTGTGAGATAGATAAATGAGCTTTCCCACAAGTCTCTGGTATTGAGCTTTATCAACCCTTGGACTTTCCTCATCACTCCCAATCCTGTGGTTTTGCTCTATAGGCACTCTGCTGGGTTTACAACCCAACTTGCCAGTCTCTTTGAGAAGGTCAAGGACATATTTTCTCTGAGAAATGAAAATGCCTTGTTTTGAGTATGCTACTTCCATACCTAGGAAATATTTCAACTTTCCAAGGTCCTTCATTTCAAACTGAGCTGCCAACTTCTTCCTCAAGTTCATCTTCTCAAATTCATCATTACCTGCTATGATCATATCATCTACGTAGACTAACAAAAGAGTGAGTTTACCATTTTGAGAATGCTTTATAAAGAGAGTATGATCACCTTGGCTTTGTTTATAACCCAAGGACACCATAACATGAGTGAGCCTTCCAAACCAAGCTCGAGGTGATTGCTTGAGCCCATATATGGCCTTCTTTAATCTGCAAATCTTATTACTTCCTAAAGTAGGGTCATATCCAGGTGGGATCTCCATATACACCTCTTCCTTCAAATCTCCATGCAAGAAAGCATTTTTCACATCAAACTGTTGCAACTCCCAATCAAAGTGAGCTGCCAAGGAAAGAATGATTCTTACAGTGTTCATTTTTGCTACTGGAGCAAATGTCTCTTCATAATCAATTCCATAGGTCTGGGTGTATCCCTTTGCTACTAGCCTCGCCTTATATCTGTCCAGTGTGCCGTCGGATCAATATTTTACCGTATATATCCATCTGCAACCTACTGGCCTCTTGTCATTTGTCTTCTCAATAATCTCCCAAGTCCCATTTTTCTCTAGTGCCTGCATCTCTTCATTCATGGCTTGAATCCAGTTCTTATCCTTTAATGCTTCTTGTACTGATGTAGGGACTCTAATAGAGTCAATAGCTGAAATAAAACTCTGATGCTGCACAGAAAGTTTTTCAGTAGACACAAACTGGGATATAGGGTATTTAGTACAAGACTTTTTTCTTTTCTCAAAGCAATAGGTAGGTCATCAAGGTTCAGCTCACAAGAATTACTAGGCTCAGGGTTAGGAACACTTACCTCAGGTTCAGACGATTGGACTTGTTGGGGCAGAACGGGTTTACCTTTCCACCTTTTTCGCTGGAACTGTAACTTGTATCTGTCAACGTTATTATGCACCGGTATTGGTACATCACCACCATCCTCATCATTATTATGCACCGGTATTGATACATCACCACCATCCTCATTAGGCATCAAAGGCTCTTGTATTACAGGAAGAACAGACAATTCAGGAGACGACTCTGGGTCCTGTATTAGAGGAATAACAGGAAGAATAGACAACTCTGAAGACTCAGCTTCTTGATTATTCTCCCCCTGAAGCTGAGGATTGGGATAAAAAGACTCTGATTCCTGAAAAGTAACATCCATGGATATATAGACACGACGACTAGGAGGATGATAACACTTGTACCCCTTCTTATCTGAAGCATATCCTATGAAAATACATTTAATAGCTCGAGGATCTAACTTACCTCGATGAGGGCCATGAACATGGACAAAGGCAGAACAACCAAAGACACGATTCTGAAGACTTGACAAGATGGGCACAGACGGAAAGAATTGAGTCAGGACCTGCACAGGACTAACACCAGATAACACCCTAGAAGGTAACCTATTGATTAAATAAGCAGAGGTCAAGACAGCTTCCCCCCAATAAAATTTAGGAACATTCATTTGAAAGCGTAATGCTCGGGTGATTTCAAGAAGATGACGATTTTTTCTTTCAGCAACCCCATTTTGTTGTGGAGTGTTAACACAAGTCAACTCATGAACAACACCATTAGTTTTGAGAAAATTGTAAAAATTTTGGTTTACATACTCCTTACCATTGTCTGACCGTAACCGTTTAATAGGTTTTCCAAACTGTGTTTTGACCATTTGAAAAAAGTTAACAAACAATTGACACACTTCAGACTTATCTTTCATAAGAAAAACCCATGTAACCCGAGTACAATCATCAATAAAGGTAACATACCATTTTGCCCCAGAAATATTGGAAATGGATGAAGGCCCCCATACATCAGAATGAACAAGATCAAAGGGTTCGACACTCCTAGTATTACTAGGGGAATAGGTTGCTCGATGAGATTTGGCAAACTGACACACATCACAATGAAAGGAATCAACAGACACTTTGGTAAATAAGTGAGGGAATAGAGACCTGAGCATCTGGAAAGGAGGATGTCCAAGACGCCTGTGTTGGAGCCATATTTGAGCATTTGCCCATGACTCTGAACCAGCCTGATGACACTTACTTTCCTTATGAGGCAGACAATATAACCCGTTCTGTTCCTCAGCAATTCCAATCGTCTTACCTGTGGCAAGATCCTGAAAAACACAATGAGAATGAAAAAAGGTTACTACACAGTTCAAGTCTTTAGTGAGTTTATGGATGGACAAAAGATTGTTAGAAAGCTTAGGGACATGAAGCACATCATTTAGGTGGAGAGATGGGCTTAGGTGGATGTTACCAGATCCGACAATCGGGGTTTGAGACCCATTTGCAACGGTAATATGGCTTTTATTAGGTAAAGGTGAATAAGAAGAGAGATATGACATATATGGAGTCATGTGATCAGTTGCACCAGAGTCAATAATCCAGATATCTTTAGAACAAGAGGCATTAAAAGCTAAGGAGCTAGAATTCTTACCCATCATGGTCAGAGAACTAGTGTTAGAGAACTTACTCAAGGAGTCCATAGAGAGAAACAAACCGTCTCGAACCAGGAGAGGATCGAGATCTACTGTTAGGAGAGGATCGAAGGGCTGCCAATTAGAAACACCAACAACGATGACAACCGAACAATCAAGGGCTGCAAACAGCAAGTAAATAGAGGTACGGCAATAAAGGCTGTCCTAAAAAAAGATGAAGGTGAAAACGTCCGGATCTGCAACGGTGGTTGAGCGGTGCACGATGGCTGCAAAGTCACCAAGATCACTAGGGTTCCAAGAGAAAGGGAACCTTGAAAAAAAAAGGACCGTAATAAGAACGGCTAGTGTTTTGAGCGCGGAAGCAGAGCCCCTAGAATCAGGAGCTCTGATACCATGTAGAAATATGGAAATATTTTATATATCTTGTAAAGAATACATAAGAGGTATTTATAGACTATACATCTATCTAAATAAGGGTGTAATTATTCTCCTATAAATGCTAATTATTCATAATAAGTTGTATAGGATAGCAGCTCATAATGAGCTGTATGATATTCAACATATTCTAATAATAATAATACTAATATTACAACAAATTCATATTTCAATACTAATGAAGATTCCAAGACTTTACCCTGTAACATCTATGTCTGCTAGGCTAAGAAAAGAAAGCTGACTAAATCAGCTCAACCCGATGTTTCGAAGGAGGTTCCATCAGTTGCTATTGCTGCTGACTCAAAACAGATGAAATTACGAGAAATGCGGCTTAGATCATCAGAAGATGTCATGTGTTCGGTTAAGTTGGAAGACAATGAACCAATTAGGTTGACTGCCGATCCTTGTTGTACAAATAACAATCTGCTTCACAATCAGACATCTCGAGTATCTTCTCAGCTTTCTGTTTCTGAAAAGAAAGGTTTTTCCTCTATTTTTGTAGTTCATGGTTTGTGCATTGCTTTAGTACCACCATAGAATAAATAGATAACTTTTTAGTTTGTTGATGTAACTTACATGTGATTATTTTCGGTCTTAGCTTCACAAACTGTTGCGGCCAAGAAAGCTAACATTTCTGAACTTTTGGATGTGTCAAAGCATCCAGATGTCGCTGACATAGATGCTGATTTTGAAGATCCTCAACTTTGCAGCCTCTATGCTGCTGATATATACGACCACATGCGTGTTGCTGAGGTTTGTCCCGTTAATGCACTGTCATTGTTGTCTAGTGGCACATAGTTGTGAACTTTATAAAATGCTTGATAAATGGTAAAACAAATATTCGCCTGAAGCATGCTTTGATTTTGCTTTTTTTTTTTATTTTTTATCAAACATTTCATTTTTCAGCTGTCGAGAAGGCCTAATCCTAATTTAATGGAAACAGTACAGCGAGATATCACTCCTAGCATGCGCGGGATACTGGTCGATTGGCTTGTAGAGGTTTGCATTATTTGACTTTCCAATATTGACTCATATAAAGTGGTTGATTTTAATGTTTAGTAGATACTATGATATAACTTATCAGTTGATAAAATATGAATAATGCACTGAATTCCTTGTGTTGAGCTTCATTTACAGGTTTCTGAAGGATACAAATTGCAAGCAAACACTCTTTACCTTGCTGTATATCTCATGGATTGGTTTCTCTCAAAAAGTTTCATTGAAAGACAGAAACTTCAGTTGCTCGGCATCACTTGTATGCTAATTGCCTCGTAAGTCCTCAAACGGAAGAAACTTGTCCTCGTGTGTTCCATGACTTAGTTGACCGTAATAAGAGACGGTGAATGTTTAAAAACAGTAAACATTAAAGATAATTTCACACACTATTCCTTGTTCTTCTAGTTGGCATCAATGTAACAACAACGATAATGTTACACTATAATTATATTTTGGATTATTATACTCGAGTGTTTGACAACCGCACTTAGTAATGTCTTCTTTCATATGTGATTGAAGAAAGTATGAAGAAATTAACGCCCCCCATGTTGAAGACTTCTGCTTCATCACAGACAACACATACACAAAAGAGCAGGTATATACGTCTTCCTCTTTCCACGATGAATGATTAATATTTAAATATCAAGGAAAACATACATCAAAACCTCTTAAGCACTAGTACGCGGTATTAGGCAAGGTACCAGTACCTTGTAGAGGTACAGGTACTGGTACTGGTACGCGTATGGTATGTACGGAGTCCATACTCTTATCAGAAAATTCTGTATATTGACAGGTACTACAGATGGAGTCTCTAGTGTTGAAGTCCTTGGCGTATCAACTATTTGCTCCTACTACAAAAACTTTTCTCAGGTACTTGTTCACTTTTACTCTATCATTCACTGGTACACAAATACGTGATATTTGGAGTTCCTCTGATACATTCTTGGTTTCATAGGAGGTTTCTTCGAGCCGCACAAGCTTCTTACAAGGTGAAAAGATCGACGAAATGCTGCTTAATCCAAGACATGTCAGATTTGTATTGAGTATTACTATTACTAATCATTTGTTAATGAATAAAAAAAACTTACAGAGACCAAGCATTGAGTTGGAGTACTTGGCGAATTACCTGGCAGAACTAACACTGATGAGCTATAGTTTCTTAAATTTCCTTCCTTCTATGATTGCTGCATCTGCAGTGTTTCTCGCACGATGGACATTAGATCAGTCAAACAACCCATGGGTTAGTTAGTGTTTCTCTTTCTTATTTTTCGTACCATACGAAGTTACACAACAAAGGAAACATCCTTCAATGCTGTTACTATTGTCTTTTGCAGAATCCAACTCTCGAACACTATGCTTCTTACAAAGCATCAGATTTGAAAGACGCGGTTCTTGCATTACAAGATCTACAACTGAATAGCAATGATTGTCCTTTAACCTCGATCCGCACTAAGTACACGCAAGACAAGGTATGTCAGAAAGAGAGGTTTATGTTTTCAAGTCAATTTGTGACATAACTTTACATGATGAAATGAAAATCTTCTGTTTTTGCAGCTGAAATGTGTAGCAACTTTGTCTTCGCCGAAATTGCTTGAAACAATGTTTTCAAGATGAAGTTGATGGACAAATGATGAATGCAAAGGGAAGGGACCCCTAATTTGTAACATTTTATATGATAAAGTTGTACTTTGTCACAAAAAGGAGATATGTTGTTGTTTTATGTTTCAAAACAGCTCATCATGTATTATTTTTTTGTATATACATTTAATCACTATTTCGGTTACTTCTTAGTTTTTATGAACAATGGAGATGAAGAATGTTGTCTTGAATTCAGATGGTGATGAGATTGCTTAAGACTAATTAAGCACTTTTTTCTGGAAGTTTATAACTTATTCAAATGAACAAAGCAGACTCTAACAAAGTGATAAAAACTCTGCATAATTAAAATTTCTTTTCTAGTTTCGATGGAATTTTTTATTACTTTCTATTTATGAATTTTAATTTGCTTATCTTATTCAATAAATAATATCCCCAATTAAACATTAAATAAAATATAATATCCTAGTAACCAAAAATATAAATATAAAATCTTAAATATTAATTAAATACTAAATAGGTTTAGTATGACCCATAATGCCTTACCAACTTGTTATTTTTATTAAAATCTATTCTAATTTTATTTATAATATATCTGTAGTTATTATTTGTGATTATTATAGTTTAAAACTAAAAAAAATTATAAAATAATCCCTTTCTTACTTAAAAAATGCAAATCATTCTAAAATATTTAAATTTTACAACAATAGGATAGATACAACAATAAGATAGAGACTACACATGGGATGAGAGTGTTTCAAAAGATAAAACCTAAATTTATTTATTATAATTGGTAATTGGTAGTAACTTGACAAAGTTATAAATTTAGTGTTTACTAAAAAAAATTAATTTTCGTATTTGTTGTTCTAATCTCTGAAAAAAGAGATTAGTGAAGAAGAAATAGATTGAGATTAAGAACACACCACATCATATAATCATGAATCATGGTAATTTCTTTTGTATTAGTGTGCATTTTCTTTTGTTGGCCGTCATGTTTTTTTTTATTATTTGAAAATTCCATTATATATATTTTGTCATTTAATAAAATTGTTTTATCAATGTTGTGTTGATTTTAAGAATTGTTTCTGTATTTTGCGGTTTTCTTCTCTATTTTGATTGTATATGATTTTGAATATCTTGTGCCCTAATTTATAACTTAGTAATGAAATGCTCTTTGTTATTATTAAACAAAAACACATTTTAATGTGTTTCTTTGCTGTAGATACTTTGAACTTTGATACAAGTTGTTACGTGAACCATATGAAATCTAAACCTAACTCTATTTAAAAAGATACATTACAATAGAACTAAAGAATTTGGGAAAATAAGATCTAAATTCAATTATTTGTTTAGTGTTTACATTAAATATAAGTTTTATTTGTTATTGTTCTCGACTTTCAAAAATGAGATTTACCAAGAAGAAATAGATGAGTTTAGAAGATTATTTTTGATTATTACTATTTCGTCATGGATCATAGTAATTACGATAATTTTTATGATTTTGACGTAAACAAAAGAAGATACGTCTCTTCTATAAATGTTGTGTCAAACTGTTACAGTAAAAATGAGTCTCTTTTATGAATGACGTGTAAAAATGAAGAATCTTTTTATCTTATGTGATTATTTTTTTATGCGGTTTTTTACTAGAAGTTATATATGGTTTTGATAGTTGAATTTATCTTGTTTGTTAGATATAGTTTAGAAGTTTGATACAAGTTTTATGTGAACAATATGAAAACTAAAGCTTACACTATTTAAGAAGATAGATTAGAATAGAATTGCATACACAAATTAGAATGTATAGATAGATAGAATAGAATAATTGAATAATAGAATAGAATACAGTTGTACTATATTATATTATTTTTTCTGGTGTAAATCACTGGTTTGGCCAAAGAACACGAGCCAAAGATTACGTGGCGGCTAAGATTTGTTTCTGACTCTTTGTTGCAAACTAGATAGATAGAGAAAAACAACATCACAACAATGGCTACTTTGAATGTTTTCTCTCAAACATTGCACCCTACAATTTCATCTTCTTTCTGCTGTTCTTCTTCTTTTTATTCAAATTCTAGCTATGGTTCTTTCTGTTCAAATTCTAACACTTCTAAATTTCATTTCTTTTCCAATTCTTCTTCCCTTTCTGCCCCTACCCTTTCTAACTCTTCTAAGACCCTTTTCACAAAGTCAGGTACTTTTTCTTTTCTCTAACTTTAACCAATTCATATTCTGTTATATTAACCAATTTGTATGTTTTGTGTTGACCAATTTGTTACATGCATGTGTGAATGAAGGTGTTTGTATTGAAAGTTTCTTATTCATACTAGTTTGTTTGATGATTGATGCATGTTATGTCACTCTATTCTGTCTTTGAGATGAGTTTTAGGCCTTCAAGATGTTAGAAATTTCTTATCTTTGGTTTTTATATCTTGAAAACAATATTAGATGCTTTTATGTTCATGTGGAAAGCTACATTTTCACTAACATGGTGTGACACTTGTGGTTGATACTCGAGTTGCTCCGGTCCGTGTATACGAGGATCTTAACATCGTGGGAGAGACCAACAACCCCCCTTAAGTGAATTTCAATTATCTTGTGGAATTAGTCTTTGCAGTTGCTCACGGAATCTGAATCTTAGCTATATAGGATTCCTGATTAGTCATAGTTAGAATTAGTAGCAAACTGATTATGCTTGAGTGATTATCGGACTCTTGTTAAAGACGAGTCCTTCGGTAAAACCCGAGTTTGAACTCTGGCTGGAAATTTTTTTGGGTACAGAAATCACGAATCTCGTCTAAATCTTGAATTTACAGTTAAATTATTTCTGCAGGTAGTGGAAGTTCATGGCTGCAAAGTAGTTCGACATCTGTCAGCAACGAGCAAAAGAATGGTCCTGTCCATTCAGTATATCCGTCATCGCCTGCTCAAGTTTCCTCTGTGCAAGACCTGTACACATTTATTTGTTCAGGACCTTTGCTTGACAAAATTGGTTTGACGCCAGAGAACGTGGCCGAGTCTATAGATAAGTGGTTAACCTACGGGCGACAACTATGCAGACTGTTTCAGCTTAACGAATTGTTCTTGACCGAGCCTCAAAAAGTTAGGCTTTATCATTACTATATACCGGTCTTCCTCTGGTGTGATAGTGAGATTGTTCAGCATCGGTCCAAATTCAAAGACGGAGAAGATATACCTCCTTTAGTGGTATTTATATTCGACCTCCTTCAATACGCCTCGAGGATTTTGTAAGAAAAAAAATTGTTTAAAGGCCTTTTTTCTTTTTGTATGACTCAGATTGGATTTAGTGCTCCTCAAGGCTGTGGAAAGACGACCCTCGTCTTTGCTCTCGACTACCTTTTCCAAATGATTGGCAGGTAGGCTTTGGCTTTGAAACAACGATGATCTTGAATTTTTCTTTTTGTTTTGATGACTATATAAGAAATTTCAGGAAGTCTGCAACAATATCGATAGATGATTTTTATTTGACGGCTGAAGGTCAGGTATATAGAATCCATTTTCTAAGATGTTGTTTTTTTCGGTTAATACTCTCGTGTTGTTCTTTTTCTTTTTGGGTGACAATAAAATTGTGTTTGGATTGTAGAATAAACTAAGAGAAGCTAATCCAGGAAATGCACTTCTTGAGGTAATTATACACTTTTACTAGCAGTAGAAAACCGTGTAAAATTGAGGAACGTTATGGTAACGACGACTAAAATATTTTTGCTGGCCTTGTTTGTTGCAGTTTCGTGGAAATGCGGGAAGCCATGATCTTCCTATTTCTGTCGAAACTCTGTCGGCTTTAACCAAAATGTCGAAAGAAGGTGGCTGTTCGAACTCATTTTTCCGTTTATTATTTTGTATGTTACGTATAATTTATTGTTATTGAAAGTATCCAGGTATCAAGATGAAGTTACCAAGATATGATAAAGTAAGGGAAAAAAGTGCTTATTTGGGCTATTTAAACATCTTTTGAATTCGTAGTTGCTTATGGCGATGTGTCTGGTATTTGCAGTCTGCTTTCGGTGGGAGAGGTGATCGCGCTGATCCTTCAACATGGCCTGAAATTGAAGGGCCACTTGAAGTAAGAGAATCTCTAATTGTAACTTTTGAACTGCTTCTGAGATATTTACCTCGTGTGAAATAAGTGCTTATTCCTCCATTAACAAGCATGTATGGACTTTTAGGTTGTGTTATTTGAAGGCTGGATGCTTGGTTTCAAGCCTGTTCCAGTTGAAGCCGTAAAATCGGTTGATCCTCAGGTTAGTATTAGTAAAGTATCTTTTTGTTTCTTAAAGTACACATTAAGTTCACGACGCTGTTCTTGGAACATAATCGACCGTTCATATTTTGCAGTTAGAAATAATAAATAAGAACCTCGAAGCTTATTATGATGCGTGGGACAAATATATAAAGTCATGGATAGTCATTAAGATTAAGGATCCAAGTTGTGTCTACCAGTGGCGCTTGCAGGTAGGTTGTTTCTACACCGTCTTTCAGAAATTATAAAAATTTGTGTTCAGAATGTGATTGTAACGTCAATGCACGCATCGTGCTGTTAAAATTTTATAGGCTGAGATTGCAATGAGGGAGGCAGGAAATCCTGGAATGTCTGATGATGAGGTCTGTTATTTGCGCGAATATATGATAATGTCTATTTAGTGTTCGCAATATCCATGTTCGAATGAGTCTTAAGCTAGGATTTTTTTGTGGTTTGTGCTGTCTTCAGGTGAATGATTTTGTTTCGCGCTACTTGCCAGCATACAACGCGTACCTTCCTACACTTTACTCGCAGGGTCCGAATGGATCAGATCCTCAACATCTATTAACCATTGAAATTGATGAAAAGAGAAACCCGATCCTAGGTGTCTAGTTTAACTAGATGATGATAGGAGAATGTTGGGTTTTTCCATTCTTTGAGAGAATTGAGATGATCGATCGGCATTGATTAGTTTCATCACTCGTGGAGGCGATGAGTCAATGTATCAGCACTATTTTCTTTGAAATGTATAGAGAATATTCTTATCAGAACATAATAGTAATGCCTATTCCTTTCTGGTTTTTTCTTAAGAAATAAGTAGCGGTAGAAAATGCTTGTTACTGATACACCAAGACGAAAAATCACGATGCAAGACAAAATACATTTATCTTTGTTTTCAAAGATGATTCCATAATATCTCCGAAAATCATCATTTCATACACACAAAAAAGCAATGAAACATAAACTTGGCATAGGTATCTTGGAGATTAAGCAATCTGGGGACAGCAACAGCAGGTGCGTCCACAGCAGCATCGGCAACTATCGTAGCAGCAAAAGCAGCAAAAGAGTGAATAGAAACTGAAACAAAGAGTCAAGTGATCAATTTGTTGTGTGTAGCAGAGAAAATTTAGAAAACAGAGAAAATAAAGAGAATTGGAAACTTATGATGTATGCATACAAAGCACAGATGCTTCCTTTTTCTTCGCCGTGGGCGCGAACACTATCATTTTGTGCTGTCTGCTGTTGTTCTAGTGCAGACACCATTTTCTTTTGGGAGGAGTTGAACTTGAATCTGATTCATATAGCAGCATTTGGCCTCATATATAAGGAGCAACGCAGAGTTAGTTAAACACACAAATTGACTTTTTTTATTGGTTATATTCTAGACTAAAGGGAAGTATGTGAACATAGTTCTTTAGCTTTTGTAACCAATCATTTATTATGGTGGTTAGTAGAAAGGAATTGATTGAGTTCACTTGTTAGGATATTGATATGTTAAAACCAATCACATGGCAGCTTTCAAAATCATTTATTGCCAAGAAACTCAACCACTTTAAATCAAATCTGGTTGAGACAATAACAGCTGCAATTTAAGCATATGCTGTCAATTATCATGATGCATTGATTTAAGCATATGCTGTCAATTATCATGATGCATTGATGAGTTTGATATAGAACAAGGGAATCAACATTACTTGTATTGAAGTCATGAGATTTTGGGTCGAACTCTAACTCTTTCGAGAAATAGCTTTCATGTGTTTCGACAGTAGACAAGCATGACGTCGAAGGGTTATATACTGTAGTCAAAGTTAATCGAAGGGTTATATACTGTAGTCGAAGTTAATTCAAGTATGTAATGTTGAAATATATATTGTTGACTTATTATGTCGAATTAGGTCTTGTAGTAAGGATCCAATTATTTAATTAGCTTGGATTGTAAGTTATCTAGTTAGTCTATATATAAGTTAGTACACTCAGTTTGTTGAGTGTGGTCAGATTGTGTTATTCACTTGTAATCTTTTGTAATATTGAGAAAGTGAATAGTATAGCAATTTGCACTAATAATTCTTCTTCTTTCTTCTTTATCCCCTCTTCTTTCTCTCTTTGTTCTAACCGTTTTCATTGCTCACCCAAGAACTCTGTTTCTCAATCTTTATTTGTTGAAAGGTATCGTTTGTGATCACAACAAACTGGTGCGATGAGCCCTTCTTGTTTACCGGAGTTAATGACTTCGGTTTATGGCGTTTGAAGATTCAAGATTTTCTTGTTCAACAGGGTTTGCTAGAAGTGTTAAAGGGATAAGATGCCATGGATGTTGCATTGGTGGAGAAGGAAAAGACAATGATGATCGAGAAAACCCATAGTGCAATTGTTGTGAGTCTTGGTGATAAGGTTCTCAGGCAGATTTCGAAAGAGACAACGACAACTGGTGTTTGGCTGAAACTCGAAGGATTGTATATGTCAAAGTCCTTGGTGAATCGTTTTCACTTGAAGCAAGATTTGTATTCATTCAAAATGAATGAAGATAAAGCGTTGATGGAGCAGCTGGATACGTTCAGCAAGCTGATTCTTGATCTTGAAAATATTGATGTTACCATCAATGATGAAGATCAAGCGTTGTTATTGTTGTGTTCTTTATCTAAGTCACATGCTCACTTCAAAGAAACCCTCTTGTATGGAAGAAAGTCCATGACCTTCGAAGAAGTTCTAGCAGCCTTGTATTCGAAGGATTTGAATGAAAGAAATGAGCAGAAACCATCACCATTAGTTGGCGAAAGGTTGTCCATAAAGGGGAAATCGTCGAAGATAGATGGTAGGTTTGAGAAGAAGAAAGGTAAAACTCACCAGAAGTCTTATGGTGGTGATATTTTTGGGATTAAGTGTTATTACTATAAGAAGGAGGGTCACACAAGAAAGATATGCTCTGAGCGCTTGAATAATCATGGAGGTAAGGACAATGGAAATGAAGCTATTGTGCAAGATGATTATGAATCATTTGATGTCCTTGTGGTGTCGAGCAGTAACTCTCGCAAAGAGTGGATTATGGATGTACTTGGCATATGACTCCAAACAAGAATGTGTTTGAAGAATTATGTGATCAAGATAGTGGATCAGTGTTGTTGGGAAACAATAAAGCTTGCAAGATTGCAGGTATTGGATCTGTAAAATTCAAGCTCCATGATGAGTCAATAAGGCTATTGATTGGGGTTAGGTATGTACCTGACCTTAAGAGAAATTTAATTTCTCTTGGTGAATTTGACAAGAAAGGATATGTCTTC
This sequence comes from Lathyrus sativus, assembly GCA_963859935.3. NCBI lineage: Eukaryota > Viridiplantae > Streptophyta > Magnoliopsida > Fabales > Fabaceae > Lathyrus > Lathyrus sativus. The sequence goes on from OZ012735.1 coordinate 878,452,416, forward strand.
AAAGGAGAGCAAGGTATCCTGAAAGTCATGAAGGAGTCGAAGGAAGTCTTGGGAGGCGTGAAGAAACAAGGCTTGTATACCCTCGAGGATGAGGTTTAAGTGGCTCAGTAGATTTTGCATCCACGAAACCAGTGTCGAAGACAGAATTATGGCACATGAGATTGGGCTATGTCATCGAAAGAGGCATGGTCGAATTGGGGAAACAGAACCTGCTAGGTGGTGACAAAGTCGAAAAGTTGGAGTTTTGTGAACCTTGTGTATTTGGAAAATCCTGTAGGGAGAAGTTTAACAAAGATAAACAAAGAACACGTGGATCCCTTGATTACATCCACGCTGATCTTTGGGGGTCTGCAAGGAATCTTTCATATACAGGTGCAAGGTATTTTCTATCCATAGTTGATGACTATTCTAGAAAATTATGTGTATCCATTCAGAAGACTAAGGATGAAACTTGTGAGAATTTCAAAAGTTGGAAGGTTCTGGTTGAAATTCAAACTGGCAGAAAGGTTAAGAGGTTGAGAACCAACAATGACCTTGAGTTCTGCAATGAAGCTTTCAACAGTTACTGTGTTGAGTCTGAAATTGCAAGGCATAAGACTGTAGCAGGTACTCCTCAACAAAATGGCTTAACTGAGAGATTCAATCGAAGAATCCTTGAAAGGGTTAGACGCATGTTGGTTAGTGTTGTATTGAAGAATGTGTTTTAGGCGGAGGCTGTTTCGACAACAGCTTATCTGATAAATAGATGTCCCTCGACTACCTTGGGAATGAAAACACCTGAAGATGTTTGGTCGGGTCAACCACCTGATCTCGACAAACTGAAAGTATTTGGCTGTTTAGCCTATGCTCACATTAGGCAAGACAAGGTCGAACCTAGAGCTCTGACACGTATGTTCCTTGGATATCCAGAGGGAGTCAAAGGTTATAGGTTGTGGTGCCTAGAACCAGGTCATAGAAGATGTATCATAATTCGTGGAGTAGTTTTCAATGAAGTCGAGATGGCGCTCAAGAAAACTAGTGATGCTGGTCGAAGTGCAGAAATCTCTGAAGAGGAGCTGGAACAAGTAGAGATTCCTATTGAGGTGGAGCATAGTGATGCTGAAGTGCATAACCCATATGAAGTCGAAGAAGAAGAGCAAGATGCTGAAGAGATAGGTCGAAAAGAGTTATCAAGTCACCTCAGAGACTTGGTCATGCAGATCTTATAGCTTTTGCCTTAATCTCTGTAAGTGAGGTACTTGAGGAAGAACCTAGATATTACAAGAAAGCCATGAGGATTCGAAATCATACTGAATGGAAAAAAGCCATGGATGACGAGATGAAATCTCTTCATAATAAAACTTGGGAGCTGATTGAGAAACCTGCAGGGGCCAAGTTAGTCAGCTGTAAGTGTATTTTCAATGTCAAGGAAGGAATCGAATGAGTGATGTCGAAGCGCTTTAAGGTAAGGCTGGTTTCTAGAGGGTTCAATCAGAAAGAAGGTGTTGACTTCAATGATGTGTTCTCACCTATTGTAAAGCATAGATCGATTAGAATATTATTGGCCATGGTGGTGAAGTTCGACCTAGAACTTGAGCAAATGGATATAAAGACAACATTTTTGTATGGTGACATAGGCGAAACGATCCTAATGCGTCAACCTAAAGGGTATGCAGAAAAGGATAAGGAAGACTATGTGCGCAGGTTGAATAGGTCTTTGTATGGCCTGAAAAATCTCCTCGACAGTGGAAAAGGAGATTCAACAAGTTCATGACACACATTGGTTTCACGAGGAGTCAATTCGACCACTGTAATTACTTCAGATTTCGACCTGGAAACTCATTTGTTATTTTGTTGCTTTATGTGGATGATATCCTTATAGCTAGAAACATTATCGAGGATGTAATGGAGGTGAAGGCTGAACTCGGTAAGGAGTTCGAAATGAAGGATCTGGGAGCTGCCACCAGGATTCTTGGGATTGACATCCAGAGAGATAGAAAGCAGTCGAAGTTGTGCTTATCTCAAGAGACATACCTACAAAAGCTTCTTGACAAGTTTAGTATGTCGAATTCAAAGCCTGTTGTGACTCCAACAAATACTCAGTTTAATCCTAGCACTACTCAAAGTACGAGTACTGAAGCTGAAATAATCTATATAAGTAGCATTCCATATGCTAGTATAGTGGGTTCTTTGATGTATGATATGATCCGTACGAGGCCAGACATAGCGTGAACTTTGTAAGCAGGTATATGGTCAATCCTAGAAAGGCGCAATGACAAGCTGTAAAGTGGATTCTTAGGTACATAAATGGGTCTCTGAGTCGAGTCCTGATTTATGGTGGAGCCTATGGTGGTGATAGCATAGTCGAAATCAAAGGATTTGTCGACTATGATTATGCAGGTTGTATGGATTCCAGAAAGTCTATTTCTGGATATGTGTTCATAATATTTGGCACATCAATCAGTTGGAAAGCAACCCTTCAGAAGGTTGTTTCCTTATCAACCAATGAAGTAAAATACAATACCATCACTAAAGCTGTGAAAGAAGCATTGTGGCTTAAACGTTTTGCAAAGGAGTTAAAACTTCAAGGTCAAAGTATCACTGTTAAATGTGATAGTCAAATTGCAATACACTTGTTGAAGAACTCAGCCTATCATGAGCGAACCAAGCACATCGATGTAAGGATGAATTTTGTCTGAGAGATAATCGAGCATGGTGAAGTCTAGGTGCTAAAGGTTTCGACTGATGACAATGCTGCTGATATGATCACCAAGAAGTTTCCAAGTTGCAAGTTTTTCCATTGTATGCAGTTGATAGAATTGCATGATGAAAGCTAGTTTATTCTCTGTTGTTTGTAGATTTAGATCCAAGGTGGAGATTTATGAGATTTTTGGTTGAACTCTAGCTCTGTTGAGGAATAACTTTCACGTGTTTCAATAGGAGACAAGCATGAAGTCGAAGTTGGGTCACATGCTGATGTCGAAGGGTTACATACTGTAGTTGAAGCTAGTTCTAGTATGTAATGTCAAAATATATATTGTTGACTTATTATGTCGGATTGAGCCTTGTATTAAGGATCCAATTTTTTAGTTAGCTTGGGTTGCAAGTTATCTAGTTACTCTATATATAGGCTAGCACACTCAGTTTGTTGAGTTTGGTCATATTGTGTTATTCACTTGTAATCGTTTGTAATATTGAGAAAGTGAATAATATAGCAATTTGCACTAATCCTTCTTCTTATTTCTTCTTTATCATTTCTTCTTTCTCTCTTTGTTCTAACCGTTTTCATTATTCATCCAAAAATTTTGTTTCTCAATCTTTATTTGTTGAAAGGTATCGTTTATGATCACAACAGACGTCTATATAGACGCTCTGCAAGTGGTTATTGATATCGATACAAATAATACAAGCAACATTATGAGTAAGAAACTGGTCCCCAAAATTAGATCATATTTCCAACAAAATAGTGATATTAAAATTACTCATGTGTATCGCGAAGCTAACTTATACGCAGATTCTCTAGCTAGAAATGAAATGTATCATCCAAAAGATAAGTATATCTTCGGGATCTAGATCCTCTCCAGCAGTTTCTCTCCTGCTCATGGTTCTGCCACAATCTCCACCACCCATTTTTCTTGAAGACAACACTTTTATTTTTATTATATTATTTCAAAATTTTGAGGTCATTGGATCATGGTAGCACAAATGGCAAAAGTGACTTTAGTAAGAGAGGATCCATGCTCATATCTTTGATAGTTGTGCACCTTTTGTTACTCACTTGTTAGAAAGTAACTTGATAGGATTTCCAACCCCTTGGTTAGTGCCGGTGTAATCCCATTTCCTTTGACATTGTCCCTCCTTTCAATAAAAAAAAAGAACATTTTCACTTCAACTAAAAAAACGTAAGAAAATATAAATCACCATTTTCTCTTACGATTTTTGAAATAAATCTAAAATTGAAAAATTGAAATAAAATTCTTTTTCTTGGTGCAACATAACATAAAAAGTTTAAAAGAACAGGGAAATCATAATAACTATATAGATAGTTTGCTAAAAGTGTTCTTCCAAACATAAGTGCACTAGCTAAAAGTATAATAGGTGAAACCCCTTTTGCAAGTGCATTAGCTAAAAGTACAATAGGTGAAACCCCTTGTGTTGTCATAAATTTTTAAGGTTGTTGTGGTGTTAGAGTAAGTTCACGTAAGGAGGTGAGAAACATTCTATATTGATGTTTTCAAGTAAAATTTTCATCTCCCTTCTATCCTTAAGATTAAGATATTTATTAGAGTCATCTTGAGTTTGGATCCTAGGCTCCAAGTAACAATAATCATATCTTTCAGAAACGTGGGAAATGAATGATTATTCCCTTATTCTTCTAAGAAATGTATCTTATCTTTGACTGCCTGTATGTCTGTTAATGAGTATGGCACATCGCTTTTCACGTTCTCACAAGTGGGCGAGTAACCTAGTCAAAGGGTGACTGTTTTATATGATGAACCTCGTTACGATAAATGGGCGAACATTGGAAGCAAAAGGCCGCTAGAGCTCTAGTTTGGGTGATGGACGTTGTCTCCTTACTCTTAGTGAACATTGTGTCGTCTCATGTGTAGTCCTTACAAATATACCAGTACAATAAGTATCTTTGAGAAAGTGTAAAAGAACTTATGAAAATAGCTTATTATACGTTTATAAGCTATTTTTCAGCTTACTATAAGATCTCTATGATAGTTTATGGAAATATCTTAGAGTTATGTATAAATTGTTGGAACAATTAATGTAATGCATGAATTTGCAGAAAAAAACTTTTTAAGTTCTACACTGGACCACTTTCACTTCTTTTAACGGTTTATATGGTGGAAGATGTTTACTTTGAGTGTGCCTTAAAAGGTATAGAAATTTTGGAAATGAAAAGAGTGAACACTAATTAATATTGTGCATGGTCTGTTCCACATTGCCTATGTCGTAAAACTGTTGTGGAGGTTTACCACTAGACCTAGTATGGAGCCACCGACACATTATTGAGAGAGTTATGAGGTGCCTTAAAATTAATATGAACCTTAAATTATATTATCAGAAGTTTCCCGCCTTCCTTCAAGGGTAGCCTATATCATAGGATTGTTGTGGAGGTTTATCAATAGACCTAATATGAAACTTTGACACAATGTAGTGAGATTTACGAGGTGTCTTTAAAGGATCATGAACCTCATATGACATTATTAAAATTTTTTACGTCCTTATGGGGTAGCCTATGTCGTAAGATCGTTGTGCGGGTTTACTATTAGACCCAATATGCGAAATTGGGACTCTATTGTGAGAGTTATGAGGTGCTTTAAAAGGACCCTGAAGTTTTGATAACATTATAAAAAAAATTCCAATTTCCTTGAAGATTAAAATGAAGCTGATTGAAACACCTTATCAGATGATTCCAAAGTGACTAATAATTACATCTTTAGCATAGACGATTTTTGCTCAATCCACTATGAAATAAAAAATGATAGCCCTTGCAACCTCTAGTGAAGAAGCAATTGATTGATATGATTTCTAGCAAAAATTCTCTTGTGGAATAAACTGATACTAGCTAGCAAAAATTCCCTCGTGGAATAAATCGATGCTTGCTGACGTGATCCTTTGTGAATATGGAAGTGGAGTCACTTCCTATGAAATAACATAGATTAGTAGACCGTTCAATATATTAGGATAAACATGCATGACCATAATAACACATGTTTTTTTAGAATACTCCTAAAGAAAAATTGTATGCGGATATGATGTCAGTGATAGAATTCAAGACTGTTGCCACTCTTGTTAAATTTAAATCTTATCCGTTATGTTAAGGTTCAACAGGTTTATACACACCTTTGTTGATGTACTACTTTATAAAAGCGTTTTTCACTACTTCTAAAATCATTGTTTAAATTCAAGTGAAAAATTGTTGGAACAATTAATGTTGGAAGCTTTGTCAAAGCAAGGGTCAAAATTATGTGAACATGAACTTTTAAAAAAAAAACAACTCATTAAGTTTCATATCGGACAACTTTCACTTCTTTTAAGGATTTATATAATGGACGATGATTAGAAGGGTTGTGTGTTCGAACTGCAGTAAAGCGGCAAGAAGCAAAAATTTAGTTTTGAAAGAATTCCCTCTGGGATTTATATCGTTTCCACAACGATCAGTGCGATATGAAAGCAGTTCAACGGTCTCTATATTTCTAAGCTTGTTGTTAAAAAGTTTTGGTTTCAAAGGTTCAAGGAACCATAAATAAAAACAAAAAAAATATAAAGTAAAGACTGAAATATAAACGGAGCCTTGTTAGGATTGGATCTCATCAATTGATAACACATGCATTCTTATGAACATGTTAAACACAACTCAATCATTCGTCTAATATCCTCACGTATCACCCATGAAAGAGGTCATCTCTAACGCAACGTCGAGAGAACAACCGTGTTGTCTCATTGGTGATGTCTCACGCAATAAAAACACAATACGAGCATTAAGAACTGATACTCACGCAAATGCTAAGCCTAAATCTATGTATAGAGTTTAGGACCTAACAGGTAATCATCCTAGATCCAGATCCGAAGAGTACATGTCTATAGTGGTTCAAATCAAAGATAAACAGGTAAACAAAGACGACACCCATATCAGATAAACGATTGCTTCATATAAAACACAATGATAAGAATATGTACATACGCTTAACCCTTTTTACATGTATTCTTCTAATCTGCCAAATGTATGTGAACATCGTTCTTCATCACTATTATCATGCACCCACATAATATCGTATTGATCCTACTCATGTTACTCAATCAACACAATAACATAGAAGATACGATGAATATCAAATTACAAAACCATGTCAAAAGTTTGTTCATTGATAGATGAAAATCTTAGATCAAAGATGTGAAAAGATTTTGTCAAGACCCACAAATAAGAAGTCAAAGATAATCAATCAATAGAGAATCCAAACTATTTCACAAACATATATTAGATGAAATACATAAGGTATCAAAAGATTACATCCAAACCCCAACAAGAGATCAAAGATCTTACCTCCTCCCTCTTAGGGTTTTGTATTTCTCTCTCTAAAATAAACTTGAAATGAAGAGAGATAAGTTCTGATGTAAAAAATATAACATTTTAACCTAAAAAGCAAGAAAAGTACTTATATAGTACATTCAGGATCTGTCTTGTTCGCACTGGGAACAAATCCTTCGCCTAGAGAACATCAAATTAGGCACCTGAGGTGCCTCTGAACAGTTAAACCACCCTTGATACTTTTCCACATATTCGCTGTGCGAGCAATCCTTCGCAATGTGAAGGCTTCACTACAAACTTCGCACAACGAATTCTCCTCCAAATAGTTACTGCCTAAAGTCTAGGGCTATTCGCTAGGACTTCGCTTCTCCTTCGCTCCAGCGAACCATTCGCTAGCTCCTTCGTACAACGAATTTTGATGTCTTTTCTCTCTGAGTGAACAGTGCCAGGTTCCCAAGGGCCTTCGCTGGAAAATTCGTTGTGCGAACTTGTTGATGATTTTTATGGGCAAATTCGCTAGGAAGTTCGCTGTGCGAACTTGTTGATGATTTCCTGCTGTCTTGGTTTCCTTGCCCAATTTCTTGTGTCTTACTCTTCACTTGTGTTGTGCCTAATTCCTGCACAATAGCACACGAATCAAAGCAACGAAGACATTTTCACACAATGAAGCATATCATAAAAAACAAGAGTGATTCTAATCACTTCATCTACAAAAAGCATGAAAGATGCCAACATTTGATAGATCAAATAAGAAAAGTTAAGTATCTAATAACTCTCCCCAACTAGATATATGTTTGTCCTCAAGCAAAGTATGCCTCTTATTTCAAACAAGAGAATTTGCTCAAGATTAAGATTCACCCAAGAATGGATAAAATGGCTCAAACACAAAGAATGCAAACACGCAATGGTTTCAAATGTTGAGAATCAAACAATGCACAAGAACCAAATTCTTAAAGCAAATATTAAGCAATGCATCAATCAACAACTAAGTTTTTCGTGAATGAATCACTATATCTCTCCTCTTTGAATAAGGATTGATGAAATTACGCGTTTGCAACCACGGGGAAAATTTCACTCACCTAACAAACAATGCCAATATCAATCCAATTCATACAATACCTAACAATCAAAACTGAAAAAATGGAAACAAAAAGATCACTAAGGTCTTTAAGGTTGTAGCTTGGTCGGGTTTACAAATAAGGGACATTTCTAAGGCCATTGAAACGAAATTGCTGACGCAAAAGAGACATTCACTGTACATGTTATTTACACATCCCAACTTCATTCCATTTGTTTCTCAATTGCAAACCTTCCCAACTTTATTTCACAACTTATTCTTTCAGTATTTTTCTTTTCCAAGCAAGCATTCTTTTTCTCTTTTTTTTACATTCATATTCACATAACAATTTTTTCCAATGCTTGCTTGAATTTTTCAAAAGTTGTAGCAACCTACCATCTTTCTTTTTCATTCTCCCCAACTTAACTTTTACTCAACCCTCAAGTGAATGCTCTTGACTTTTTATGGCAAAGAGGACAATTAAAACAAAGTTCACGGGTTCAATAAAAAATTTTAGAATCTCACAAAATTCAGAATGAGATTCACATTGTTTAGGCTCAGAGGGGGTTAACGAATGCTTTCTACTCACAGGTGATTTACATTTGGACGTGGTTGTGCTCAATATAAACAAGTAACTTTATCACTTCTAATGATTCCACAAATTAATAATAATAACAAGATAAAGCATGCATCAAACGAATCAACAAAGTTTATTAGAAATCCAGCATTTAGTGAACAATGGAAGCTTTCTCACAAATTGTGGTTTTGGTCCTAAGTGAAACAATCATTCAAACACGTTGCTAAAAGAACAAATTTCATTTGCACAAATACTTAAGTTATTAAGCATTCTAAGATTCTAAACAAAGTTAACCATGTACCTTGACAACATTCACTTGTTTTATACTATCATTGTCATCCAAACTCGGTCGAAGCTTCATTGAATGCTTTTATACAGATAGCAATCACTCTAGAAGGAGTTCTCATCATTCCTAATAACACTAGAGAAAACATAAAAGGAGACAAATATATACAATATAAACAAATATACAAAGCTTTAAAATATAGAAACGGTTGCAATATACTTCAAAATCTCAACACCAATCCCCGGCAACGACACCATTTTGTTCGAACTGCAGTAAAGCGGAAAGAAGCAAAAAATTAGTTTTAAAAGAATTCCCTCCGAGATTTATATCGTCTCCACAAGGATCGGTGCGATACGAATGTCGTTCAACGGTCTCCACAAGCTTGTTGTTCAAAAGTTTTGGTTTCAAAGGTTCAAGGAATCATAAATAAAAACAGAAAATATAAAGACGGAAAATATAAAGTAAAGACTGAAATATAAACGGAGCCTTGTTGGGATTAGATCTCATCAATTGATAACACATGCATTCTTTTAAACATGTTAAACACAACTCAATCATTCGTCTAATATCCTCACGTATCACCCACGAAAGAGGTCATCTCTAACGCAACATCGAGAGAAAAACCATGTTGTCTCATTGGTGTTGTCTCACACAACAAAAACACAATAGAGAGCATTAAGAACTGATACTCACGCAAATGCTAAGCCTAAATCTATGTCTAGAGTTTAGGACCTAACAGGTAATCATCCTAGATCCAGATCTGAAGAGTACATGTCTATAGCGGTTCAAATCAAAGATAAACAGGTAAACAAAGGCGACACCCATATCGGATAAACGATTGTTTCATATAAAACACAATGATCAGAATACGTACATACACTTAACCCTTTTTACATGTATTCATCTAATCTGCCAAATGTATGTGAACATCGTTCTTCATCACTATTATCATGCACCCACATAATATCGTATTGATCCTACTCATGTTACTTAATCAACACAATAAAATAGAAAATACAATGAATATCAACTTACAAAACCATGTCAAAAGTTTTTTCATTGATAGATGAAAATCTTAGATCAAAGATGTGAAAAGGTTTTGTCAAGACCCACAAATAAGAAATCAAAGATAATCAATCAATAGAGAATCCAAACTAGTTCACAAACATATATTAGGGTTTTGTATTTCTCTCTCTAAAATAAACTTGAAATGAAAAGAGAGATAAGTTCTGATGTAAAAAATATAACATTTTTAACCTAAAAAGCAAGAAAAGTACTTATATAGTACATTCAGGATCTGTCTTGTTCGCACTGCGAAATGATCCTTCGCCTAGCGAACATCAAATTAGGCACCTGAGGTGCCTCTGAACAGTTAAACCGCCCTTGATACTTTTCTACATATTCGCCGTGCGAGCAATCCTTCGTACTTCGAAGGCTTCGCTACAAACTTCGCACATCGAATTCTCCTCCAAATAGTTACTGCCTTAAGTCTAGGGCTATTCGCTAGGACTTCGCTTCTCCTTCGCTCCAGCGAATCATTCGCTAGCTCCTTCGCACAATGAATTTTGATGTCTTTTCTCTCTGAGTGAATAGTGCCAGGTTCTCAAGGGCCTTTGCTGTGCAAACTTGTTGATGATTTTTTGGGGCAAATTCGCTAGGAAGTTCACTGTGCAAACTTGTTGATGATTTCCTGCTGTCTTGGTTTCCTTGCCTAATTTCTTGTGTCTTACTCTTCACTTGTTTTGTGCCTAATTCCTGCACAATAGCACACAAATCAAAGCAACCAAGACATTTTCACACAATGAAGCATATCATTAAAAACAAGAGTGCTTCTAATCACTTCATCTACAAAAAGCATGAAAGATGCCAACATTTGATAGATCAAATAAGCAAAGTTTGACATCTAACATTATGAACCATGTGGTATAGATGTTTTTCGAATGGAGTGAGCGATAACAATAATTAATATCATGAGTGGTCCATCCAACTCGGCCCAAGCTTAGGGCTCGACTTATATTAATTCTATTTTTTTTTACTAAAAAGTATAATTTTTAAAAACAAAAATTAAACGTATTCTCTCTATTACAACTGATGTCTGCTATCATGTCATACATATGTTTCTTACCATTATTTGAATGAGTTTAGGGTTTCAAAAGCAATACCTTCTCTCCCCACAAATTCTCCCACTCAGAAGACCATTCCTCTACCTCTGAATTTTCTCCCACATTTTTCATCATCCAACTATACACCCCACAAATGGACAAATAATATATATTGTTGATTTATTGGTTCAAAAATGAATCTAAAATTTCATTATAATGAAATCCCTTCTGTCATTTCACAAATCACTCCATAAGTTTTAGAATTTTTCTTTCCTCATTCTTTTCTCCGTGCTATCGAGTTATCAAAGCCCTAGTCTTCTGCCAACAACTTATTAAATTGCATAAAAAAATTTAATAAGTTGTTGAAATTGAATCAAAGCCCTTTACATTGAAACTAGTTTTCTTTCCCCATGTACATTGAAACTGACTAAGTGAATAATACTATAGTTTGTATGATGAGGTATTAGTATTCCAATATGGTACCAGACTTTCATTGTCTTATCTTCTCCACGGGTATCTTATGCACTGTGTCCTTTCTTTTTTAGATTTTTTATCATTCCACTCTCCGCGTGTCTCTTTTTCATTCCTTCTCTAAGTATTTCCTCTTAATCTTATCCTTTCTTTTTTTATCTTTCTCCCCTACGTGGCTATTTCACATTCCTTGAGTGCACATTTTTTTCTTTCTCTCTTCCTTTTTCTTTGTTCATTCTTTCTTCTCTTTTCTTTTCTCCCCTTTCCTTTCCCTCCCTGTTCATCTTTTCTTCAACCTCACCCTCCTGCAAAACCCTAACTCCTTCTTCCTCGCCCACAATTTTTTTTCCTGTTTTCTCCCTTTTCTTCCATGGCCGATTACGCAGATTTTCTCACTAATCCCTATTATCTTCATTCCAATGAAAACCCCTCCCTTGTCCTTCTCATGCTGCTTCTTGACCATAAAAACTACATTTCTTGGTCCCGCGCCATGAAAGTAGCTCTTATTTCCAAAAATAAACTTTGTTTCGTTGATGAAACCTTTCCTCAACCTGCTGCCGGCAACACCTTACATGGTTCATGGCTCCGCTGCAATAATATGGTTCTTTCATGGCTGTAGAAATCGATCTCTTAAAATATTTCTCAATCAATCTTATGGATCCATAATGCATCTGTTGCTTGGGAAAATCTTGACACACAGTTTTCACAAGGCGACATTTTCAAGATCTCTAATCTCCAAGACGATCTCATCACTCTGCATCAAGGAACTTTGGACGTTTCTACCTATTTCACTAAGCTCACATCACGTTAGGAACAAATTGATTCCCTTCGACCTACGCGTGATTGCACATGTGTGATTTCTTGGATTTGTGGTGCTACCTCTGATCTTTGCCATTACAAAGAGAAAGATCACGTCCTCAAGTTTCTCAAGGGACTCAATGATCAATTTTCCATGGTTCGCTCTCAACTTATTTTGCTGGATCATCTCCTTTGTTTGGATAAAACTTTCTTCATGGTTTTGGGTTAAGAACGTCGATTTACAATCCTCACTGCTAATACTCCTGAGATGTATGCTATGGCTATGCATTTCCAACATTCCAATACTTCTGGGGGAGCTCGTGGTAATGGTACGTATCTATCATGTCGTCATGGTCGTTCCCAATATGCTCCTAGTTCTACCACTAATCGCACCTGTACTCACTTCGGTTGCAGAAATCACACTACCAACAATTGTTTCATTAAACATGGTTACCCTCCTAGTTATCACTATAAAAGTCAGAAACCTTCAATCAACTACGTTGCTGCCTCTCATTCCTCTGATGTCTCCACGGAGTTTACTTAAGAACCTGACAATTCCTTTGCCACCATTCATAATTAATACAACCAAATTTTACAGATGCTTTATCAACAATAATCTGTTGCTTCTACTATAACCTGTAAGTTCAGAGTATGCCTAAGAGGGGGGGGGGGGGTGAATTAGCCTTTAGAAACTTTTTCCGGTTTTTCAATATTCTTGAATTTTACTTGGTTATGATCTTGAAGATGAAAGCAGCAAAAGCATAATGAAAAATGGACACAGAGATTTATAGTGGTTCCCTTCACAATCCGAAGGTACTACACTCCCCTTTCCACATGAAAGAGAGTTTTCACTATAGTTTTAGAATGTACAACCTATCACATCATCAACCGGTGAGGCCTACTATCTAACAACTATTTCAACAACTTAGTGTGCAAGAACAATCCTCTTGCAAGCACTAATCCTTGTGTCCAACAATCCTGGATCACAAGTCACAAAGAAATAATTCTTGTAATTTTGTAATTTTGAGAGTGATACAATAATAATATCAATACAAAGATTGATCTTCTCCTTTTGATCAAAATTCACTTTTCAATATCAATACAAGTGTTCAACAATTCTGGATATGAAATGGTATGGACAATATGAACACTTTTTGAATATTTGAAAAGTAGTGAATTTGATTTAATGATTATTTTGAAAATTATTGGAGGTGTTTTTCAATTTGAAATATTCAGAATTTATATGAGCAAAACACCATTTCAAAAAGGTATAATTGAGTATGAATCAAATAATGAAAAGGTATAACATTCAAACAAGATTTGAATTTAAAAAGAAACAATTTTTCAAATTTCGTTCAGTGTTAATCGGTTAACCATATAGGTTAATCGGTTAACACTTGAACGTTAGCCTTGAGAATTCAAAATTTGAGGCCGTTAACCGATTAACCCATATGGTTAATCGGTTAACACTGTTAAAACTCAGAAAAATACTTTAGTTAAAAAAGTGTTATACCAATCCAAATGATTTTTTAAAACATGCAGATGCAAAATGTTAATATGATAAATTATTTGAACACTTGTATATCAATTAAAGGAGTGAATATTGATATACCAAAGCTTTGAGTCCAAATCTTGAAAGTTGTAGAATCATTTGCACATGATGCTTGATTTTGCTTGACAACATTCCATAGTCTTGATCTTGATCAGTTTTGAAAGCTTGACTTTTTGCAATCATGGAATGAACTTAAGTCTTTGTTGACATCATCAAAACCTTGAGATTGAAGTGTGCTTCTACATTCTTCCCCTTTTTGATGATGACAAACAACTGAGTTTGTGCGATATCCTTGACGATGTTTGGTTCCATTCTTGGCTTGCTTCTCCCTCTATGACCACCAATTCCCCCTATCTAAACAGAGGAAAAAAAATTCTGCACAAAGAGATATTAGACAGCCAAGCTCTTCTCTCCCTTTGTCATTAGCAAAAAGGAAGGAGCTTTCAAACCAAACAAAAGCAATATCGGCATACAAGACAGCATATAATCAAACATGACATAATAGATCGAAATAAAAATGCATCACATAGAAAATGCAGCAAATATTATACGGTTACACAAGAAATTAACGACTTAAACAACTTAAATAATATCCGGAAAGAAATAAAAACAACAGAAACATATTTACTACACTTAATTTTCCAAAAATTTGAATTAATTTTTTGTTTTTGATTTTTGAACATTTTAACAGTGTTAATCGGTTAACCATATAGGTTAATCGGTTAACACATTAAAAATTTAATTTCTAAAATCAAAAGTATCACTGTTAATCGGTTAACCATATAGGTTAATCGGTTAACACATTAAAAATTTAAGTCAGAATTGAAAAATTAACAGTGTTAATCGGTTAACCCTATAGGTTAATCGATTAACACACGCGAATTTTGGAAAAAATGCTTAAAATAGAATGCACAAACATTGGAAAACATACATTATGCATACATAAACCATAGAAAAGATCAGATATCACCTTCATCGAGAATCCCAAGTTCTCGTTGAATTTTGAAGAACGGTTCTTTTGCCAATGGTTTGGTAAAGATGTCGGCGAGTTGATTGTGTGTATCGATGAAAGTAACATCTACAACTCCATTTAGTACGTGATCTCGAAGGAAGTGATGCCGAATATCTATATGCTTTGTCCTTGAATGCATGACCAGGTTCTTTGTAATATTGATGACACTTGTATTATCACATCGAAGAGGAATGAAACCGAGATCTATACCGTAATCGAGGAGTTGTTGCTTGAGCCACAGAATTTGTGCACAATAACTTCCTGCTCCAATATATTCCGCTTAGGCTGTACTGAGTGCCACACACGCTTGCTTCTTGCAGACCCATGACACTAGTGCATTCCCGAGAATGTGACACGTACCACTCGTGCTTTTTCTATAGGTCTTACATCCTGCATAATCAGCGTCAGAATAACCAATTAAAGAACAAGTACTACCTTTTGGATACCATAATCCGACGTTCGTTGTCCCTTTGAGATACTTTACGATTCTCTTCACGGCGATGAGATGTGATTCCTTCGGACTTGCTTGAAAGCGTGCACACAAGCAAACGCTAAACATAATGTCAGGACGGCTTGCCGTCAAATATAATAATGAACCGATCATACCTCGATATTTTGTAATATCAATTGGAGTACCAGATTCATCTTGATCAACGTAAGTTCCGGATCCCATAGGAGTGGACATCACCTTGCAACTATCCATATCGAATTTCTTCAACAATTCCTTGCAATACTTGGATTGGTTGAGGAAGATGCCATCCTTTGTTTGCTTGATTTGTAGTCGAAGAAAATAGTTCAATTTTCCCATCATGGACATCTCGAATTCTCCTTGCATCGTAAGTGAAAATTCTTCATAAAGCTCTTTGTTTGTTGATCCGAAGATGATGTCGTTGACATAGACTTGAACCAATAAGGTGTTACCCTTGATTTTCTTTATGAACAGCGTCTTGTCAACCTTTCCTTTTGTAAATCCCTTTTCACATAAGAAATTTCTAAGGCGGTCATACCATGCTCTTGGTGCTTGTTTCAGTCTGTAGAGTGCCTTTTTCAGTTTGTAAACATGCGAGGGATTCTTAAAGTCTTCAAAACCCGGGGGTTGTTTGACGTAGACTTCTTCATTGATGTATCCATTCAGGAAAGTGCTTTTGACATCCATCTGGAACAACTGAAAATTCATAGAACAAGCATAAGCAAGTAATAATCTAATTGCTTCTAACCGTGCTACCGGAGCGAAGGTTTCATCAAAATTAATTCCTTCCTCCTGGTTGTAGCCTTGCGTGACCAATCTTGATTTGTTACGAACTATGATCCCATTCTCGTCAAGTTTGTTCTTAAACACCCATCTCGTTCCTATGATGTGCTTGTTATCCGGTCTTGGTACGAGACTCCAAACTTGATTCCTTTCGAATTGGTTGAGTTCTTCTTGCATCGCTACAATCTATTGGTCTTTGCCTAAGGCTTCATCAATCTTGGTTGGTTCAATTTGAGATATGAAAGCCATGTTGAGACAAGCATCCTTAATATTTAGTCGAGTTGCAACTCCTTGGCTAATATCACCAATAACTTTATCTATCGGGTGATCTCTATGCGTTCTCCATTCCTTCGGAAGATCTTGATGTTCTTCAATGATTTGAGTGACATCTTCTTGTGGTATTGCTTGATTCTTTGAAGTCTCTTCTTGTTGTTGTGAAGAACCTACTACATCATCATCATCATCCACAATAATATTATCCTCTTTCGAGGGGTTAGTCTCATCAAAAGAAACATGAATGGATTCTTCAATAGTAAGAGTTCTTTTATTAAAAATTCTAAAAGCTCTACTAGAAAGAGAGTAACCAAGAAATATACCTTCGTCGAACTTCTCATCAAACTTACCGAGATTGTCCTTATTGTTGTTGAGAACAAAACATTTGCATCCAAATATGTGGAAAAATGCTATGTTTGGTTTCCTACCCTTGAACAGCTCATACGGAGTCTTCTTGAGAATTGGTCGAATATTGACACGGTTGCTTACGAAACACGCCGTGCTAACCGCCTCTGCCCAAAAATATTTAGGAAGATTCGAGTCGCTAAGCATTGTTCTAACAAGCTCTACCAGTGACCTATTCTTCCGTTCTACGACACCGTTCTGTTGAGGAGTCCTTGGTGCAGAAAAATTGTGAGAAATTCCATGCTCTTTGCAAAAATCTTCAAAATCTGAATTTTGGAATTCTCCACCATGGTCGCTTCTTATGGAGGCTATGGTGAGTGACTTCTCGTTTTGAATTTGCTTCGCATACTTCTTGAATGCTTTGAAAGCATCATTTTTATGCACTAAAAACAATGTCCATGTGTATCGAGATAAATCATCAACAATAACTAAAGCATAAATACTACCTCCGAAACTTTTCGTTCTCGATGGACCAAAAAGATCCATGTGCAACAATTGAAGTGGTCTTGATGTAGAAACCACTTGCTTGGATTTGAAAGTTGTCTTGGTCTGTTTCCCCTTTTGACATGCATCGCATAACTTATCCTTGATGAATTTTATCTTCGGAAGACCAACAACTAGATCATGCTTTATCAACTTGTTTAAATACTCCATGTGAATGTGAGAAAATTTTTTATGCCAAAGCCACGCCTCGTTGTTGTTCGCCATTAGACATTTTACCTTCAATGAAGAGTCATCAAAAGAGATCATAAAAATATTATTAAATCTTTTACCTTTTAGCAAGATGTCATGGGTGACTTCATGTTCTATCAAACATTCATCCTTTGTGAAGTTGATTCGGAACCCTTTATCACACAATTGACTTATGCTAAGTAGGTTGTGTTTAAGGCGTTCCACATAATTGTACATGGAGGTGCACCAACGGCTCCAACTCCAAGAATTTTTCCTTTATTATCATCACCGTAAGTAACGTATCCTTTGGCCTTTAATGATAGACTTGAAAATTTGTTTATGTCTCCCGTCATATGCTTAGAACAACCGCTATCAAGATACCATTGATTAGAAGTTGTTTTCAAGCATACCTACAACACAAAATCAAGTATTGTTAGGTACCCAAATTGCTTTAGGTCCTTGATAGTTAGTACCCTTTTCAACCCACACATAATGCCCTTTAGCAACACCAATGTTGCGCACATAGCAAGTATTAGGTGTATGGCCTTTGATTCCACAATAAAAACAAGTAGGTTGAAAATGACTTCTATATCTAGGAACATAATTCTTTTTCTTCACAATTCTTTTCTTTTTATGACTTTGATGCATAGTTTTAGAATTGTTTGCCTTTTCTTTAACAACTTGTTCACTTGCTTTCACAAAAATGGTTTCATTTGTGCTTGGTTTGGAAAACTTAGAATATCCTAATCCACTTTTATCATTAGAATATCTTTGGTGCCTAAGAATTTCCTCCAAGCCAATTTGACCTTTTTCGTATCTTTCTAAAACTCTTTTAAGTTGAACAATTTGAAAAGATAAGGATTCACAATTTTTGCATACAAGACTTTGTTTTTCATCCACCAATTTTTGTTTTTCATTTTCAATATTTTTTATAAAAGCATTATTTTGTTCTTCTAAAAATGAAATTCTTTTCTTTTGGGATGAGATGCTTTTATACAAAGTCTTGCATTCTTTTAGAAGTTCATTTATGACTTCTTGTGCATCATTATCATAAATAGAAAAATCGTTACTAACCTCATCAATTTCTTCATCGGAGTGATGTGATGCCATAAGAGTCACATTTGCGCATTCATCGCTTTCCGATTCCAATGATGAACTTATCTCATTATCGTCCCAAGCGACATAAGCCTTTTTTTTTGAAATCCTTCTTGCCTTTGAATCCTCCTTTCTTTGCAAGTTTCGGACAATCCGACTTTATGTGACCTTGCTTCCCACATTCGTAACATGTGACTTCTTGATTCGATGTGGATGTATCCTTTTTCCTGAAATGTCTATTCTTTTTAGGAAAAGAGGAATTTTTATTATTATTAAAAAACTTACCAAGCTTCTTTACAAGAAGCATGAAATTTTCATCTTCGGAAGTCTCGTCGTCTTTGTCATCCTTTGTGTCAATCTTCAAGGCAATTCCTTTGGACTTCTTTTCTTGACTTTTGTGCTTCTCGAGTCTTCCAAGTTCCAATTCGTGCTCTTGAAGTTTGCCAAATAAGGATGCGGATGTCATCGTTGAGAGACTCTTATTTTCCAAAATAGCGGTCACTTTTGGTTGACATTCTCTTGTTAAGGATCTTAGGACTTTCAGGTTCAGATCATCATTGGTGAAGGTCTTCCCGAGAGCAATCAAGTGATTTGTTAGATGAACGAATCTCTTTTGTAAGGCAATAATAGATTCACCGGGCTGCATACGGAACATCTTATATTCTTGGCTTAACGTGTTGAGCCTTGATCTTTTTACTTATGCAGTTCCTTCATGTGTTTCCACCAAGGTGTCTCAAATCTCCTTTGCCGATCTACATTGTGATACACGGAAGAACTCGTCCATACTAAGAGCACTTTGGAGTATGGTGATTGCTTTCTTTTCATTGAGAATCTTTTTCTTATCGTCTTCATCATACGTGCTTTTCAACTTTGCGGTTCCAACGCCATTGACCACATTTACTGGATTGTATGGTCCTTCTTCGATTACTTCCCATATACCTTCTCTTTGGGCTTCAAGATGTGCCTTCATTCTGATTTTCCAGAAATCGAAATATTCTCCAGAGAACAGTGGTGGTTTATTGCTACTTCCACCGTCTTTGAAAACCGGGTTGGTTCTAGCGGAAGCCATACTGAATCTTTAGGAACAGGTTACCTTAACCTGCTCTGATGCCAATTGTAAGTTCAAAGTATGCCTAAGAGGGGGGGGGGGGGGGGGGTGAGTTAGGCTTTAGAAACTTTTTCCGGTTTTTGGATATTCTTGAATTTTACTTGGTTATGATCTTGATGATGAAAGCAGTAAAAGCAGAATGAAAAATAGACACAGAGATTTATAGTGGTTCCCTTCACAATCCGAAGGTACTCCACTCCCCTTTCCACATGAAAGAGAGTTTTCACTATAGTTTTAGAATGTACAACCTATCACACCATCAACCGGTGAGGCCTACTATCTAACAACTTAGTGTGCAAGAACAATCCTCTTGCAAGCACTAATCCTTGTGTCCAACAATCCTGGATCACAAGTCACAAAGAAATAATTCTTGTAATTTTGTAATTTTGAGAGTGATACAATAATAATATCAATACAAAGATTGATCTTCTCCTTTTGATCAAAATTCACTTTTCAATATCAATACAAGTGTTCAACAATTCTGGATATGAAATGGTATGAACAATATGAACACTTTTTGAAAATATTTGAAAAGTAGTGAATTTGATTTAATGATTATTTTGAAAATTATTGGAGGTGTTTTTCAATTTGAAATATTCAGAATTTATATGAGCAAAACACCATTTCAAAAAGGTATAATTGAGTATGAATCAAATAATGAAAAGGTATAACATTCAAACAAGATTTGAATTTAAAAAGAAACAATTTATCAAAATTCGTTCAGTGTTAATCGGTTAACCATATAGGTTAATCGGTTAACACTTGAACGTTAGCCCTGAGAATTCAAAATTTGAGGCCGTTAACTGATTAACCCATATGGTTAATCGGTTAACACTGTTAAAACTCAGAAAAATACTTGAGTTAAAAAAGTGTTATACCGATCCAAATGATTTTTTAAAACATGCAGATGCAAAATGTTAATATGATAAATTATTTGAACACTTGTATATCAATTAAAGGAGTGAATATTGATATACCAAAGCTTTGAGTCCAAATCTTGAAAGTTTTAGAATCATTTGCACATGATGCTTGATTTTGCTTGACAACATTCCATAGTCTTGATCTTGATCAGTTTTGAAAGCTTGACTTTTTGCAATCATGGAATGAGCTTAAGTCTTTGTTGACATCATCAAAACCTTGAGATTGAAGTGTGCTTCTACATAACCTCTGTTGATGGTCCTCCTCTTCCCAATATCAATTATATTACATCTTCTTCTGATGATAAGCCACCTGTATACTGGGTAATTGATACATGTGTTACTCATCATATAACTCCTAATTTACGCAATTTTCACTTTCATTGTTATGTTCCTCATGTTCATATGAAACTCCCTAATGGCACTACTGTACTCACCAACATTGCAGGGATTGTTCACCTTTTTGATTCTATAGTCTTATTGAATGTCTACTACATTCCTACTTTCCATGTTAATTTAATGGTAATGATAACTTGTGCCCTAGGGGCACATGTTAAGAACTAAATGTAGAAATGTTTTCTTGGAACTTGTGTATTATTTTTATCAAAAGTTTATAATTAATTCTTTTATTACTTTTTCCAATACAAATTTTCTATTTATGGATTTCTTAACATGTGCCCTTAGGGAACAAGTTAGCATTAGCCTAATTTAATTTCTACTACTAAGTTTATGGATTTTACTTTCTGTACTTTTACATAACTAATAAAGAATGTCTGATTTTGCATAACAACTCTACCAAAATGATTGGTTTAGCTGAATGATATGGGGACCTTTATATTCTTCAGGCTCAGGCTATTGTTTCCCCTTTCCTATCTTCTTTTCATTGTAATGTTATTTCTCACATGCAATCTAACATTTGGCATAGCAGTGAAGGAAAATTGCGATCTAAACGCAGCGGAAAACAAAAATTTTCCTTTAGTGATCCTCACGAATGAGCATGGTCAGTGATAGAATCGTTACCTCTTTGTGGCGATTCAGATCTTTGATGCAGCGATCACAAGCGTTGATGAAGTGCAACGCCTCTACTCAGTCCACACGAACAGCTTCCGGTCACAGTGCTAGCTGCTTACGAACGGAATTATTTGAGTGAGAAAAGAGAATCAAAAACGAAATTGCATCAAGTGAAAGCTTCATCACAAGGGTTCCTTTTATAGACTCTCTTGTGGGCTGCGGGCTAAAACCCTAATTCACATGATCCATAATAATATTATATATTATTATAATAACTATTATTATAATAAATATATTTATTTTATTATTATTTTATAACCATTATAAAATAACAATAATTATTATTATATTATCCGAATTTCTATTTTTCACTTAAGTGCACCGTACCTTACGGTGTTCCTTTGATTTCTCTATCTCTCATCAAACTGTCCTTATGTGTGTGACCCTGTAGGATTTCGTAACGTTGGTAATTATATTAAATTATATATATTTAACATAATAAACAGTAAGCGGTATCTAGCAACACATCACTGCTACCCAAGTCACGAAAATGTCATGTGATCTGACAAAACCTTTTTCGTGATAATATATGTTTGTACAATTACCCTTTTGCCCCTATGTCTATATTGAACACAAGGCATACACTGTGTCATCCTTGTCCAGTTCAATATTGGGCCCTTAGACATTTCTCATGTTATGCAGGATTGGCAAATTCCATCTAGGACACTCATGTCCCTCAGCATGCTTCGTGGAGTGCCCATCAACTGTCTTTATGATCATCCAGTTACGGATAATGTTTGATCAGCAATAAAGCACCCGACTCTACATCTAGGGTCCATAGTGGTTTCAGGTCGAAGGGTGGTAATACACCATTATCACCATGAGAATAACTTATGACACTTTGCATAACATACTATGTAGTATTCTCATAGCGGGTCAATCCGGTATAAATATTACTCCTAATATTTATACCTATGTCAAGACTTGATAACTCTTTATCCATGATCCATGAGATGTGATCATCAGTCTATCTTCATAATAGTCTCAATGCTTTTAATGTTATCCCACTTTGCAATAAAGCTTGACTACGGATATTTTAAGAATAATGTCTTTATGTTTAATGGGATCTCATGATTAAGTCACACTTAACATTTCATTAAACAAACTAACTATTCTAGGGACTTTATTATTCTGAAAGACAAACATAATAAAGAAATGCCTTTTATTATTAAACGAATAATCCGATACAAGTACCAAAAAGTATTGGCCTCTAGGGCTTACACCAACAATCTCCCACTAGCACTAGAGCCAATTAGGCATACCCTTAATACCCATAGATCTAGTATGACCATCATGCTTCTGTTGCGCAAGAGGCTTTGTTAATGGGTCAGCGATATTGTCAAGTGTAGGTACTCTGCATATCTTCACATCTCCCCGATCGATTATCTCTCGAATGAGGTGATAACGCCTAAGTATGTGTTTGGATCGTTGGTGAGATCTAGGCTCCTTAGCTTGTGCGATAGCACCATTGTTATCACAATATAAACCAATGGGATCCACAATGCTAGGGACTATGCCAAGTTCACTAATGAACTTCTTGATCCAAACAGCTTCCTTTGCTGCATTTGAGGCAGCAATATACTCGGCCTCAGTTGTAGAATCAGCAACTGTTTCTTGCTTTGAACTTTTCCAGCTCACAGCGCCACCATTGAGACAGAACACATAACCAGATTGTGATCTAAAATCATCCTTATCTGTCTGGAAGCTAGCATCAGTGTAACCAATTACATCAAGCTCTTCCTGACCTCCATATATCAAGAATGAATCCTTAGTCCTTCTCAAGTACTTAAGGATATTCTTGACAGCTACCCAGTGAGCATCACCGGGATCAGATTGGTACCTACTCGTTGCACTTAATGCATACGAGACATCTGGTCGAGTACATAACATGGCATACATGATAGATCCTATTGCAGATGCATATGGAATCTTATTCATGCGATCCCTTTCTTCCTTAGTTGAAGGGGATTGTGTTTTTGATAAACACAGACCATGTTGCATAGGTATGAATCCTTTCTTGGAATCATGCATATTAAAGCGTCTCAACACTTTATCTATGTATGTACTATGACTTAGGCCAAGCAGTTTTTGTGATCTATCTCTATAGATCCTAATTCCTAATATATAGGCTGCTTCACCTAGGTCTTTCATAGAAAAACAATTCCCTAACCAAGTTTTCACTTGTTGCAAGGTAGGGACATCGTTTCCAATGAGTAATATGTCATCTACATATAATACCAGAAACACGATCATGCTCCCACTAACCTTCTTGTAGACACAAGGTTCATCTTCATTTTTGATGAATCCATATTGTTTTACGGTTTCATCAAAACGAAGATTCCAGCTTCTGGAAGCTTGCTTCAATCCATAGATTGATCGCTGTAACTTGCATATCTTTTGGGCATCTTGTGGTATGTCAAATCCTTCAGGTTGTGTCATGTACACATCCTCAAGAAGATTCCCATTAAGGAAAGCAGTTTTGACATCCATCTGCCATATTTCATAATCATGATATGCAGCGATGGCAAGTAAAATCCGAACAGATTTAAGCATTGCAACTGGTGAAAAGGTTTCATCATAGTCAACCCCATGAATTTGTTTATAGCCTTTTGCAACCAGTCTTGCTTTATAGGTATGTACCTTACCATCCATGTCAGTATTCTTCTTGAAGACCCACTTGCATCCTATAGGGTTAACTCCTATAGGAGGTTCTACCAAGGTCCAAACCTGGTTTGTGTACATGGAATCCATTTCAGATTTCATGGCTTCTAGCCACTTCTCAGACTCAGGACCAGTTATGGCCTCTTTGTAGGTCACAGGCTCATCTTGATCCATGAGTAATACATCACCCTGATCACTTATGAGATATCCATATCTCTCAGGTTGGTGACGTATCCTGCTTGACCTACGCTGGTCTTGTTCTTCTTGAGCAGGTTGCTCTTCCACAACTACTTGTGTTTCCCGCTCTAGTTCCTCCATAGGTGTTTCAATGTTTTGTGATTCTTGAATTTCTTCAAGCTCTATTTTCCTCCCACTGTTTCCTTTGGAAATAAAATCCCTTTCCAGAAAGACTCCAGTTCGAGCGACAAACACTTTGCCCTCAGAAGGATTGTAGAAGTAATATCCTCTTGTTTCTTTAGGATACCCCACAAATAAGCATTTGTCAGATTTGGGCTCAAGCTTGGTTGAAATTTGTCGTTTGACGTAAACCTCGCAACCCCAAATCTTCATGTAAGACATATGTGGTTTCTTACCACTCCATATCTCATATGGTGTCTTATCAACCTTTTTGGATGGAACACGGTTAAGTGTGTAAGCTGCTGTTAATAATGCATGTCCCCAAAAGGAGTTTGGAAGATCGACGTGACTCATCATGGATCGGACCATGTCTAACAAGGTTCGATTTCTTCTCTCAGATACACCATTCCATTGTGGTGTTCCAGGAGGAGTAAGTTGGGATAGAATCCCATACTCTTTTAGATGGTCATCAAATTCTAGGCTTAAATATTCACCGCCTCGATCTGATCGAAGAACTTTAATATTCTTACCTAGTTGGTTTTGTACTTCATTCTTGAATTCCTTGAACTTTTCAAAGGACTCAGATTTGTGTTTCATTAAATACACATATCCGTATCTACTGAAGTCATCAGTAAAAGTGATGAAGTACTGAAAACCTCCTCTGGCTGGTATGTTCAGTGGTCCACATACATCAGTATGTATGAGTGCCAAAAGATCATTAGCCCTTTCACCTTTTCCTGTGAATGGGGATTTTGTCATCTTTCCAATTAAACAAGATCTGCATGTCTCGTATGATTCATAATCAAAAGAGTCCAAGAGTCCATCTTTATGGAGTTTGGAAATGCGTTTCTCATTTATGTGGCCTAATCGACAGTGCCAAAGGTAAGTTGGATTCAACTCATTAGGTTTCAACCTTTTAGTATTAATGTTATAAATTGGCATTTCAAGATCAAGGACATATAGTCCATTATTCATTTTTGCAGTAGCATAGAATATATCATTCAAATAAATGGAGCAACAATTGTTCCTTATTATGAATGAAAAACCAAACTTGTCCAAACAAGAAACGGAAATAATATTCCTGCTAATTGCAGGTACATAATAACAGTTCTCTAACTGAATTATTAAACCACTAGGTAAAGTTAAAACATAAGTTCCTACAGCTAAAGCAGCAACCTTTGCTCCATTGCCAACTCGTAGGTCAACTTCACCTTTTGCCAAATTTCTACTCCTTTTTAGTCCCTGCACATTAGTACAAATGTGAGAACCGCATCCAGTATCTAATACCCATGATGCAGAAGTAGATAAATTAATTTCAATAACAAAAATACCTGAATTTGAAGTCTCTACTCCATTATTCTTATCTTCCAGGTACTTTGGGCAATTTCTCTTCCAATGTCCGGTCTTACCGCAATGGAAGCAAGTGCCCTCCTTTGCTATTCCTCCACTAGGCTTCAAAACAGGAGGAGTGGGTTTGGGTTTGGCAACTTCCTTGCCTTTCCCTCTACCACCCTGTTTGATGGGCCTCTTGTTCTGTTTCTTTCCATTACTGACCATCAGAATGGATTTCCCTTTTGTCTTCATATTCTGCTCAGCAGTTCTCAACATGCCTAGCAGTTCTGGAAGACTTTTGTCCAAGTCAATCATATTGAAATTCAGGACAAACTGACTGAAGCTTTCTGGCAACGATTGCAAGATCAGATCAATCGCAAGTTCCTTTCCAAGGGGAAACCCTAATCTGTCAAGGTTCTCCACATACCCAATCATCTTGAGTACATGGGGACTTACAGGGGCTCCCTCAGCTAACTTGCTGTTAAAAAGGGACTTTGAAACCTGAAACCTCTCATTTCTTGCTTGCTCTTGATAAAGCGTTTTCAGATGTCCGATCATATCGAACGCAGACATGTTCTCGTGTTGCTTTTGCAACTCAGAGTTCATGGTAGCAAGCATGAGGCAAGCGGTTTCATTGGCATCATCGAAATGCTTCTTATAAGCATCTCTTTCTGCCTTTGGTGCAGAACTAGGAGGTTCCTCCTCAGGAACTGGTGTCTCCAAGACATACAGCTTCTTATCGTGCTTGAGGACAATCCTCAGATTACGGTGCCAATCCAGGAAATTTGTCCCAGACAATTTTTCCTTATCTAGGATGGATCGCAAAATATTGTTCGATGTGTTTGTTGTCATGGTAATCTACAAGAGAAATATGAAAATATAAGTATCATTAAAACAACATATTTAATTAGGCCTTTAATCAAATATGCTCCCACTATTTTATTTAAAACAAATGACCCTCATCATTTGATTCGGAAAATCCCGTTGGAAGACTTTCTAGTGGGTCGAGATCCATGTTTCACTTTGTTTTAAGTCAGCGTTAGGCTGATTACACAAAACTAAGTTATTTAGGTAGGAACTCCTTCCAATTGTATCTCATACAACTCTCGAATATTTTCAATTGGGTGAATAACTCCTTATTCTGATCCATCACATGAATCATTCCCAATTCTTGCTTCTAAACATATATAATCTTATTATAATTTGTTTAGTTAAGTTTGACCCATTGTTTTAGCAATTGGATATTACAATTATCCCATCACACCTTACTAATATAGAACATGCACCTCGCGTAGGCGAAACCTACAATGCTCGATACTAGTCTTGATGAGTGCTAAAAATTGGAAAGCATAAACTTAATATTTAATTTTGAGGGAATTTGTTATTAGTTTGATCTCACCGGCTTCACATGCAAAACGTCTCTCACATGCATCAACATACAATTACATGCATAAACATACATATAAAAAAAGATACAATTATGGCCCCTAACGCAATTGTTCTCTCAAGCCAATGAGAGAACCTAAGCTAACCTAATAACGATCTAAGCTTCTCCAAGCATGATCTCCAAGGTTATCCTCCTTTAATATTGAATACTTCCTTTTTTTTTTTTTTCATAACATAATATTACATTACATATAAGAAAACTCGTTTTACATACGAGGGAGTGAGATGAAAAAAGAAGTTACATAAAGAGATTGAGAGAGAGGCACGACACGCAGGCCGTATTCAAAAATCCCAAAACAAAACTAAGGCCATAACTAATCACCACAAATAAATAATAATAAACACACTTTCATTGTATTTCACGTCGTTTCCTGCACAACTTTTGTGCATTTACAATCCCAACCGGAAAAGTCTGCGGCAATACAACACTTGTACTGCCATTAATCCTAATGCAACAATTTCATGCCGTCAAACACAACTCGATTGATAACTCAATATGATAGATCAACATATCATTGCTTCACCATACTAACGTCGGATTCCGAAGCGAATGAAAGTGATGATCTTTCAAAAGAATTACAATCCTTATGTGATTGAATGGATGAAATCAAAACAGTATATCCCATATACCATCTTTGCATCAGAATTTCTTATATCTTATATAAAAGTGATCGATCTAATTGTGTAACCTATGGATGATCAATGTATCGCACAACTTCACCATACTAATGTCGGATTCCGAAGCATAATCAACATCAATCATCCAAATCGTACACAACAGATGCCAAATTTAATTAATCGTTTATTGTTAAATTCATTCTGTGTTTTAATCGAATCAAATACAGAAAAGACGGAAATTTAACAGCTATCAGATCCATGGTTTCGTAAGTGGCTCTGATACCACTGAAGGAAAATTGCGATCTAAACGCAGCGGAAAACAAAAATTTTCCTTTAGTGATCCTCACGAATGAGCATGGTCAGTGATAGAATCGTTACCTCTTTGTGGCGATTCAGATCTTTGATGCAGCGATCACAAGCGTTGATGAAGTGCAACGCCTCTACTCAGTCCACACGAACAGCTTCCGGTCACAGTGCTAGCTGCTTACGAACGGAATTATTTGAGTGAGAAAAGAGAATCAAAAACGAAATTGCATCAAGTGAAAGCTTCATCACAAGGGTTCCTTTTATAGACTCTCTTGTGGGCTGCGGGCTAAAACCCTAATTCACATGATCCATAATAATATTATATATTATTATAATAACTATTATTATAATAAATATATTTATTTTATTATTATTTTATAACCATTATAAAATAACAATAATTATTATTATATTATCCGAATTTCTATTTTTCACTTAAGTGCACCGTACCTTACGGTGTTCCTTTGATTTCTCTATCTCTCATCAAACTGTCCTTATGTGTGTGACCCTGTAGGATTTCGTAACGTTGGTAATTATATTAAATTATATATATTTAACATAATAAACAGTAAGCGGTATCTAGCAACACATCACTGCTACCCAAGTCACGAAAATGTCATGTGATCTGACAAAACCTTTTTCGTGATAATATATGTTTGTACAATTACCCTTTTGCCCCTATGTCTATATTGAACACAAGGCATACACTGTGTCATCCTTGTCCAGTTCAATATTGGGCCCTTAGACATTTCTCCTGTTATGCAGGATTGGCAAATTCCATCTAGGACACTCATGTCCCTCAGCATGCTTCGTGGAGTGCCCATCAACTGTCTTTATGATCATCCAGTTACGGATAATGTTTGATCAGCAATAAAGCACCCGACTCTACATCTAGGGTCCATAGTGGTTTCAGGTCGAAGGGTGGTAATACACCATTATCACCATGAGAATAACTTATGACACTTTGCATAACATACTATGTAGTATTCTCATAGCGGGTCAATCCGGTATAAATATTACTCCTAATATTTATACCTATGTCAAGACTTGATAACTCTTTATCCATGATCCATGAGATGTGATCATCAGTCTATCTTCATAATAGTCTCAATGCTTTTAATGTTATCCCACTTTGCAATAAAGCTTGACTACGGATATTTTAAGAATAATGTCTTTATGTTTAATGGGATCTCATGATTAAGTCACACTTAACATTTCATTAAACAGACTAAGTATTCTAGGGACTTTATTATTCTGAAAGACAAACATAATAAAGAAATGCCTTTTATTATTAAACGAATAATCCGATACAAGTACCAAAAAGTATTGGCCTCTAGGGCTTACACCAACAAGCAGACTAGGTCACCCTCCTCTGTTATTCACAAAACTTTGGCTCAACAATGCCCAAGTATCATTTACAATCTTAATAAGAATTTACCTTGCCATTTTTGTCATTTATCTAAACAACGACATTTACCTTATCCCGATAGTATTACTAATTTTTCCAAATCTTTTGATTTGCTTCATGCTGATATTTGGGGTCCTTATGCGATTCCCTCTATAACTAATCACCATTATTTTCTCACTCTTGTTGACGATTTCTCTCGGTTTACTTGGACTATTTTTATGACACATAAAAGTGAACCTATGACTTGGCTAATGCAATTTATATCTCTTATTTAAACTCAATTTTCTGCTACTTTAAAATTCCTGTATACTGACAATGGCCCCGAGTTTCTAATGACTGATTTTTATAGTTCTAAAGGTATCTTGCACCAGAGGTCTTGTGTTGAATGTTTCCAACAAAACGGTATCGTTGAATAAGCATCAACACATCTTCAATGTTGCACGATCCCTCTTTTTTCAAGCTAATCTTCCGAATAATTTATGGCATATTTCTATTTCTCATGCTATTCATTTAATTAATCGTCTTCCCTCACCCATTCTTAATTTTAATTCACCTTATTTTCTATTATATCACAAGTTGCCTGATTATGATTCTTTAAAATGCTTTGACTGCCTTGCGTATGTTGGTTATCGTACAGGCACCAAAGGTTTTCTTCTTTATAATTTATCTTCTTTATGATTTATCTTCTTTATGACTACTACTCACCCTGATATTTCTTTTGTTGTTCAGCAGCTCAATCAGTTTGTCTCTCACCCTACTAAAGATCACTTTAAAGTTGCAAATCGTGTTCTTTAATATTTAAAGAGTAACCCTGCTCTAGAGCTATTTTACCCATCCAATTCTAACTTAAATCTTTCTGGTTTTGCAGATAGTGATTGTGCAACTTACCCTACCACAAGGCGTCCCACCACTGGCTTCACTGTCTTCCTTGGAAAGTCTTTAATTTCGTGGAAATCCAAAAAGCAAACGGCGATTTATCGTTCCAACTTCGAAGTCGAATATTGTGCGCTTGCTGCCCTTACTTGTGAAGTCCAATGGCTTCACTAACTTTTCACTGACCTGCATCTCAGCTTTACCAATTCTACTTCCATCTATTGTGATAATCATTATGCTGTTTACCTTGCTCACAATCCGACATTTAATGAACGTTCCAAACACATTGAATTTGACTGCCATATCATCCGTGAAAAACTGGAAACTGGCCTCATCAAACTCTTCCCAATACCCTCTTCTGCACAACTTGCTGATTTTTTGACTAAGCCATTGCGAGCTCCTTCTTTTTCCAGTTTCATTGTCAAGCTTGGTCTTATGTCTCTCCACAGTCCAGCTTATAGGGGAGTATTAAATAATAAATCTTCCTAATTCAGTATTTTTACCGTTTCTTTTATTTTCCTGCTTTCTAGGAATCTGTTAACTTTTTTATTGGTTTCTAATATATATATATATATATATATATATATATATATATATATATATATATATATATATATATATATATATATATATATATATATATATATATATATATATATATATATATATATATATATATATATATATATATAAAAGGTCCTCATGTATATTGAAACTGACCAAGTGAATAATAATATAGTTTGTATGATGAGGTTTTAGTATTCTAATAAACACTAAAAATTATTACTCTCTTTTTTCATAATTTCTTTCATTAATTTATTTTTAATATTGATTATTTTATTAGCGTCACTAATCTAGTTCATTAATATGTACTTCGTCCATTCCATAATATAAGCAAATTTTAACTTTTTAGCATCATTAATCTAATTTGTGTTTCAAGACTTTACGTTTGCTTTTGTTAGAAATTTTTTTATAGTAGGATTAAGTCACCAAATTGAATACGTATTATGAACAAAAAGTTTAGATAAAAGATATGCACATTGATTTTTTTTCTCCGATCTATATAATTTTACTATAAACTTATCCACATGAAGGGAAAGATTTTAGTTTCGAATCCAAAATATTGTACAAATTATCCGACCCTGTTTTTTGAAAGACTTCCCACAAATATATCACGATAAATTTGTTGAGAAATAAATGTGAGTGGTATAAATCTAACATTGCTTAGAAAAGTGGAGATTGAACACTTTGTAAGTGAGATGATCCAAACACTCATTTCTTTAATATGTGGTGAATATGTGGTGTCTTTGTAACTTGTTTGAGTGAGTTTTTGACCTTTAATTGAGTCTTTGACACAATTTAGATGATTCTTCTTCATGATGACCTATCAAAACATTGGGGGGTAGTTGTTTTGAGTCGGTCAAATGTCCAATAAAAAAAGTTTCACATGTGACTTAGGTCAGATATCCCTAATTAGGGTGGCAGACGAGTATGCCCAACCTACAAAAAAAAGTTATGGAACGAGTATTGTTGAGGATACAAGTTTAAAACCTTGGCCTGCCCTGCATAAAAATGAGGGTTGGACGGGGCGAGTCCACGAGCATTGCACTTATTAAGTTCAAAAATTATAAAAAATTATGTTAATGTTCGACCAACAAAAATAATTAGGATGTGGCTGACATATTAGAGGATGCAGGTCTAAAATATTGATCGGTTCTAAAAAAAATATGGACTAAACCAACATGCCTAATTAACTTGGTCCATTTTGCCACCTCAATCCCTGACCACGGTTGGATATCATTTAACAGGTCTCTCTCATTCCAAGGAGTGAAGCATGAACATCTCAACCAAATTTCATATATAAGGTACTCACATGGCAGATATAGAAAAAGTTCCTTATGCATAATGTACTTTTGCTTTATGAGTTGTAACTTTGTGTCATATATATATATATATATATATAGTCTGTGATATTGATTCTAGAAAGTTAACTTTTTATATATTATGACATTTGCGGATGATCATTGTCTTAAAAATTAAAATTATAAAATGTGTTATTTTATCCGCTAGCTATTGAGGCTAAGTGTATTATAGTAACTAAAGCGTTTAAAGAAATATTTTGGATGAAGAAATTTTTATAAGAGTTTAGTGTTGAGCAAAGAGAAACTTTTGTTGTTCTCTATCCGTTTAAATGCAATCCATCTTGGTGAAAATTCAACATTTCACTCCAAATCAAAGTATAATGAGGATTGATATCATTGAATATGAGATACACCAAAAAAGAAATCGTTTTCAATAAAGATTCATTATGAAGAGAATAGTTTATAAATATAATGATGAAAATAATTTCCGACTAATTGAGAAGGAATAGTAAGTATTCTTAACTTACTATTCCTTACTTTAAAATAAGAAAATGATTTGTGAATATAAGTTATGACATCAGATATCCTATTCTTTTACTGTTAGAATTTTTTAATAAATTTTCCTTTTTTTCTTAGTTTACACACTCAATCTTATATTTAAAAATCATCACACAAACGGTTCAACAGAACAAAGTCCATTATATAGCTACAGAGTCTTGATGATCATAATATGGAACATTAAATACATGCTATTTTTATATTTTAATCACAAATGCAAAAATTGAGCCCTTAAAGTTCCTTCCAAACCCAAACCAAAAATTCCTACAGGTGCTAAAGCCTAAAGTGATCATGTACAACATCAAGCACCAAGGACATTCATTACTTAGCAAGTGTTTATCAACTAATTATGATCTTTAACTACACTAATCAACTAGTAGTATCCTCCATTCTAACCATAAGCCTTATTCTCTTGCATGATTCAACAAACATTCTGATAAAAAACAAAAAAAAGAGATGAATTATTTATAGATAAAAAAAAAAGAATGAAAAAGATATATATGAATAGAGTAGATGATAACATACTTCCAGGGTACATCTCCAAGCAACATCCAGTCACCATCTTTGTCCTCATAGGTAAGCATGTATTTCTTCTCGTTCATCAAATTAGACTTAGTACTCACAAACATGGTATCCAATGCTCTGAGAAGATGGTCGTAACCGTTATAAATTTCGAGATCTATTTTTCTTAGATATGGAGCTCCGTCAACCGCAACTTTGACGTACTTGCAAGTTTTCATGGCAATTTTCTTTCTGTTTCCTCTCACCGGTGGCCATCCCACCACATGTTTGGTGCCAAGATGAAGATCAAGGGTAGTGGAGAAGGCACGTTTTGTGAGTGCTGAAGGTGTCGTTGATTTGGTGGAACCGGGAAGAGCAAGGGTGAGCTTAGTCTCCTCCTGAATATTCATGTTCAAAGCTCTGTAGCTTGGTCGTGTCGTGAGACCAAAGTGATGTTTGTTTGTTCGCAAACGTGTGTGCCTTATACTATGCTGTCTGTGGGCGGCGAGCGTTTTCGACCATAGGAAACTTGACACGTGGTATAGCTTAATGAACGGTTCAGATTCTTCCACGTGTGTGTTTTTTCTTTCTCATTTCGTCATTGCCCTTCTGTATATCAACTAAATTACTTTAGCTTCTAAATCATAAAGTCTATCAGATCCTTACAACGTTACAATTGTTATTATTTCACTTGAATGGTAGACTTTGTATATACATGAAAGCCATAGAATGAATATACGGATAAGTAATACGGTGTATTAGATTCTCGATGTTGTAGAAAGATTGCACTCTTGTAAAGTTATATTCAAGCGTTTTGTGGATTGGGTTTTCGATATTGTAAAAAGATTGTAGTCTTGTAAAGTTATACTCAAACGACCAAGTTAATTAATGAATGAAAAGTAGTTTTAGAATGAAAATGGAATAAATACTATTCTGTGATATGGTATTTATATAATATGGATAGTTAAAGTCATCTGCGTGTGATTTAATTTTTGTGCGGATTGACGTTCGATTGGATCTAACTATGAGAGACGTGATAGAAGGCATGGCATAGACGAGAGTCCGCCTGTTTCGTACACCTTTTTCTCCGTCATTTAATATTCGACCTTGCACGCAACCTAAAATAGTTTTCCCTCAAGCCATTGTTCCTATGTTGTAGAACGAGGTTTTGTTGGGTTCATTTTCCAACACATAAGAGCATTGATAGGATATTTATGTCATTAGAAAAAGTTGTATTAAATGTTTCCCTCGTGATTAGTGATAATTGGTCTTTGAATGGTTCTTTTTAGTGGTATTTGTTTATGATTTTACTGCATTTTGTTAGATTTTCTTTTATTTGTCATATTTTATGCTTTGTTTGTGTTTTCTTGTGAGTTTAAGGGTCTAATGAGCATCCAAGTAAAGAGGGATCAAAGGCAAGCGAAACAGGGTCAAAATAGAAGAAGACAATTTCTCCGATACAAAAGTCAAAGGGCTGCTACAGCCACCCGTAGCAGTTGCTACGGGCCGTAACAGCATGATGTCCCAAGACCCTTATTTGAAGTTTCCTAGTAGTTATTCCAGGGACCTGCTACGGCCACCCGTAGCAGGGATGCGAGAGAAAAGTCTAATATTTGTCTTTCTTTCATAAATAGAAAGATCTCCTCTTTATTATGTCTCTTAGGCATGATTAAATCTAAATCAAATTTAAATATTTTGCATTGAACCCAGGATATTTTGAACTTTTATTATTACCCTATAAAACTCCGCAATTCTAGTAAAAACAAATCGATAAATTAAAAAATATCATATTATTTTATATTTTTAACAACATGAACACAAATTTTAAATTTTTTATTGTTGAGTTATGAAACAATCAAACACTTATATTAAATTGTGTAATAGTTTAATAATGACGTGTTTTCTAAAAGTGATGGATATACAATATTATATAATAGTATAAATTAAAATATATAAATATAAATTATGCGAGTATGGGGCGTAGTGAGTACTAAGGTTCACGTACCTGCATTTATGCCCACTTATTTTAATGGATAATTACTCATTCACGAGTTTTTGCCCTACTCGTTGTGGATATTTTTTTAGGGTACCCATTGGGTATGGGTACAATTTTCATTCCTAAGTGTAACATCCCTTTCTAAGAATGCTTGTTTTCTTTGATAGGTTTCCTCCTCCCTTTTAACAACATTGAGGCGGGTGTTCTTAACCATCTAGTAATTGCTCTTTCACAGCTGCACCCAGTGAGATGGACTTATATCAAAGTCTTCCAATAATTGTATAAATACAAGAAAGGTGTATCATCTTTGACACTTTTCCTCCACCTCTTTAAATCCTAATAGAGTTATGAAAATTCAGCCCAAGGAGTAAGTCTCGTGTCTCTTAGGCAGAGTACTAAGTTGTTTGAGGTTTATTAAGAGAGTGTGAAGAAATTTAAGGACCGGTACTACCTGGTTAGCCCCTTTATCAACATAGATTTTTATCTTCCTTACAAATGTTCAGACAAATTCCCCAAATTTTGATGCCAGAGTCATTTCTTGGTGGATGTCGGGTCTTTATTCTATAAATTGGACGACTTTTCCCATGAAGAAACTTACATGAGGAAATTGGTAGTCGTCTTTCAAGATTTAGGTTTTGTTGAGAGCATTCCTCCTTTGAGGCTTCACCAAGGAAACAAAAGAAGCGGTTCATAGAGACACAATTGTTTGTGGAAACAGGTACAAAGAAGGATATGTAGATCATCTTTGGTGAGTAATTTGAGATATTTCTCTTTTATTTAGTGTTACTTAGTTGATTATTAATTCTTTATATTAATTAATTCCTAGTTTGCATATAAGATGAAATGTTGCAACACGATGCTTCAGATGAAGATGAGACATAGGATTTCCTCATTGCCTACAGTCATTGATGTAGTGCAGGATACTTGAGGAATACCACATACAGACTCCCGTGTAGGTTTGGCCGCAGTTAACCTTATTGTCCTAATCCAAGTGGAAGCCTAAGATTCTTTGAACTGAGTAATGGTAGAAGGTTTTCTACACTCGTAACCATATGGAGTTGTGTCACCAGGCATGTTGCTAGAGCTTCATATGGGGGAAGGGTCGTCTGTTAGATGAATTTGTACGTCCGAACAAAACTTAGAGAGACCAATCCCTTGTGTTTGTTTGATGTCGATCACATTTGCATTACCACTTTCATTTTTAATCTATCCTAGTCCATAGTCGGCTGGAGAGTTTCGGTCTTCTTTTTATGAGGAGGATTACACATTTTTTTTAGGCAAAGTCGAGGTTGTTCGTTAAGAGAATTTGCTTTAATCGGTTAACTAAACCCGTCGGGAATCGACTGTTTTGACATTTGGTGCTTCCAGAAAGGTAGACGTTTTCTTTCCCCACCATCTTTGGAAAGAAAAAAATGTTTCAAGAATGCGTCAATGCTCTTACTATCCAGCGGGACCGGTATTTGGAGGAGCTTACTAAGATGACTGCTTTGTTGAGAGCGATAAAAGTTGAGATGAGTAATTCAACCCTCATTTACTAACTGAGAGGGTGAAATCACTTGTGCAAGAGATAAAGGAGAAAGATGGAGCTTTAATGTGTGCTCGATCGGTATGTCCACAACTGAGGTCGCTCTTACAAAGGATCAAGAATTGGAATCTTCCCACAAGACGATGAAGGATTTGAAGTTGTCTCTAAGCGAGGCTTGAGAAGGTCAGAAAAAATTTGAGGAAAAAATTTGAGAGATGCGTCATGAAAACCTTGAGTTAACCAAAGAACATGTGAATTTAGTGAAACACAATTTCTCTCTTCTGCATTTTTTTTAATGCCCTTGCAATAAGTAGAATTTTTTAACCGCACAATGCATATTTCTATAGAGCAAATTTGTTCTGACTAGGAGAAGATGGATGAAAAACTGATCATTTTTGGGGACGAGTCGGCCTCATAGTTTTTTTTACCTACCCAGTGTAACATTTGTTGTAAATGAATTTTATATTATCCGCTTTGTGGCATTTTCTTATTTTGTTTACTTACCATTGTTTTTACTTTTTGTGGTGTTGCTTTAGTTCTCTAAGTTCATTTATATTTGAATTTGTTGTCATTCGAGGTTTCTCCCAAAAATTTTGTTGGACGTCTCTAGGAACTATTCCCGACTAAGGATCGATACCCCTTCCATACCCCCAAGTTTGAACTTGGCTCAAGGTTTACGTAAGTGAGTGGAACTTTCTATTAGATATATTTTGTGTGATGTCAAAACTAGAACACTTTAGCGTTTATATATATTGGACGATATCCTCTACGTCTTAATGTGCATCTTAGCATAGGAAGCATAAAAAGGTCCATGCATTTAGAAATTGCAATTGGAAATTTTTAGGAAAAGGTGTCAAGAATTAAAAACAGGTTTTTATGTGAAAAAAAAGTTATGTGTTAGCACATACAAGTCATGTGTCAGCACATACGAGTTATGTGTCAGCACATACGAGACATGTGTCAACACATACAAGTCATGTGTCAGTACATATGAGTTACGTGTCAGCAAATAAAAGAAAAAACATTTATATGTCGACACATGTGCTTTTCAGATCAGAACATGTATTGCATTTTTAAAGCCTATAGTCTCTGTTAGATGTGCCGCCTCTACAGGTTGACACATAACCTATACATGTCGACACATGACTTATTCAGGTCGGCACATGGCCTTTACAAGTCAGCTAATGACTTACATAGGTCGACACATGCATAAAAAATCTTTAAAAATTGCACTATTTCTCAAACCTATTGCATTCCTTTTTTCTTTTAACTTGCACACACACACACACACACACACATACATACATACATACATACATACATACATACATACATACATACATACATACATACATACATACATACATACATACATACATACATACATACATACATATATATATATATATATATATATATATATATATATATATATATATATATATATATATATATATATATATATATATATATATATGATCTTACCGGCTGATCAAAACCTAAAGTGGACCAGAGACAACGTCTGCGATGTTGGGTGTGAAAGATGAGGAGGGGGTGTACCTGTAAGGCAATCCAATGCTAAAGTGAGAATCGGGAGAAAAGAAGGCAAGTACAGAGTATGTGTGTTTTAGGATGATTCTTAAATACTTGACCCTCTCAAATGAGAGGATTTTTATAGTGCCCCCAACGCTTGGCCATTGGTCCCTATTTTCAGGGCGAGATATTCGCACCCTAAAGAATAGGTAACTTCCAGAAACTAGCCGTTGGGACGGGAAGAGGTTCCAAAAACTAGTCGTTGTTACGGACACAGGCGCAGTAACGGACACAGGCATCGTGACTATTTTTGGATGGTGGAACCGTTCGTGACGGGAAGGAACTGCTGAGGAGGGGCAGTTGACCCTAGAGGTCAACCGACCAGCCTTCCCCGGTAGGGGGCAGAAAGGTAAATGTTGTCCTAAATTGGTTGGACTTAGGTAATTGAGCCGTTATGGGAGCAGAAGTGGATTGGGTCATGCCTAACCATTGGGTCAGTCCGGAACAGGAGCCCCCTAAGTCGTTGCTTCGAGCATGGGAGTGATGATTTAAGGGTAACCCGTAGTCCCGAGGAGGACCAGACATAATTTTCGCCCGTTTTTGAGATGAGTTTGTTCCTTGGTGCTCAAGGGAACCTGTGCTTGGGGGACTTGTAAAGTTGCCTGGTGGTGAGTCCAAAGTGCGGGGAGCCCAACGGTTGATGTGATCTGAAAAGGTGAAGTGCCACACGTGCCTTAAGCCATATGCCGCATTTAATGCATAATAATGGCTAAGCTAGTGTCATGATGATGCCCTTAGCCGCACGTGCTTGTGCACGTGCTCATGGGATGTCTATAAATAGGGAGAGAAGCTACTCATTTTCACTTTTCATTTCTCTTTCTTCCCTTGTTCTTTGTTTCTGCGTTCCGTCGCTCGCCGCTGTTCAACATCGTCCAACCACTGTACGTGCACCGAATAGAGTTCTTCAACCCCCAAACTTGCTTCCTCGACCATGTAAGTACCTGAACTGATCTCTGTTACAGGATTTTTTTCACTTTCTACTTTTTTTATACTGCATGTGGTTAAGGCGAGATTAGGCAGCGTACGGGTTGTTTCCGTTGACTGATGGTGGATGGCGGTGGTTTGATCATTTTCCGCTACTGTCGGCGTCGCTGGAGCCTTAGAAGCTTAGGCCCTCTAGTTTATTCTGACGCTATTGCAACAACGGAAGCGTTCTTCGCCGGTGGAAACCGTGAATTTTCAGCCTACTTATGATTTTTCTGGTCATCTTCTAGCAGGAATTCTATGTAGCGTAGCGGGGAGGTTCTCCTTGCGCATGTTAGAGGGATTGCCCCGGGCGTCTCCTCGCACTGTAGTTGCTCCATTTGAGTAAGGCTTAGGTCGGGGACATTGTCCTCGGACCTTCGCGCGCCCTTTCACTTGACTAGCGGTGGAAGGGTGGATTTGACTTTATCATCGAATTCACTTTTGTCCTCTACTTTTCAGGTAAAAGAGATGTCACACGAAGCTGAGGATGAAATCCTACGAGATCTGTCCGAGGAGAGCTCCTCGGAGGGTAGGGATACTGAAGATACTTCCACGCCCCGGGACGCTGGTGAAACACCTACTTTGAGGACTACCACGGAGGAGTGGTCTGTTGCACAACCTGGGGAGCATGTCTCCCTCTTCGCCTCTTACACCAAAGATGCCTTCACATCGGTGGGACCCGAGGGAGCATGGAAGGTCCATTTCCCCAGAGAGGATGACCATATTTTCTCGTCATACGGGGAGAGGTTCCCTATGTATGAGTATGTCTTCTAAGAGATAAGGTTGAGGTTTCTCTTTACGGATTTTCAGAGGGCAATCTTCGTGCATCTGGATCTGGCGCCTTCACAATTACATCCAAACTCGATTTCCTTCATACAGGCATTCGAGCTGGTGTGCGATTATCTGGAGATTGGAACTACCCTTCTCCTTTTCTTTACTGTCTTCCATCTTCAACGACAAGTTTCGGGGAGGAAGTTTGGTTGGGTCTCCCTGAAGCAGGGGAGGAATCTATTCAAGCCCTTTTCTGAGTCCATTAGAACTTTTAAGGAAAGGTTTTATATTATCGAGCCCATGTCGGAGAGGGCCACCGACTTCATGTTTGTCTAGGAGGTTTCGACGGATGAGGGCGGGGAAGCTCTCGTCGACGAGCATGGAAAAGTACAAGCTCAGAGGTTGTTGAATTTTATCTTCTACTGGAGTGGAGCCCATTTTACCCGGCCAACCGACGCTTATATCGTCACTCCACACATGCCGAGGGGCGACGACCAAGCCAGCTATGCCAAGCTAGTGACTTTCGTGGACGGTTTTCTTCCTGCCCAGTGTGTGACCCGTGGTGGGAATATTATTTATGAAGAAGATGGGGGACCTAAGGTGGAAGCCCGACATATCAATATGAAGGAGATCCTCG
Organism: Lathyrus sativus; assembly: GCA_963859935.3. NCBI lineage: Eukaryota > Viridiplantae > Streptophyta > Magnoliopsida > Fabales > Fabaceae > Lathyrus > Lathyrus sativus. Next base: position 878,493,495 of record OZ012735.1, read on the forward strand.
AGTGTAGCACTTGTGCGAAGGCTTTAGGACTTATGGGTAGCCTCTTATTTCTTCTTAGTTTTTCCAAATTGTTATTTTCTTCGCGTATTAATGTGCTCGTTGTTTTGCAGGCAAAATGTCTTCTGCCTAAGAACGAATGGTAAAGAATGTTCATGTGAAGCTCAAGGGGGGCGTAATGATCGGGAAGAGCCACCTCAGCCAGTGAGTGCCTCCTCCGCAAATAAGATCGGAGACCTCTTCGTCTATCCCATTGGTCACCCAAACATCCCTCATGCCTATAAATTCAAGGCCCAGGCGTCAACAGATGAGTGAGATCGTGGACCTTAACAAGGAGGGGGAGATGAGCAGATTTGAGCTACCCTCGTGCCTTCACAACAAAGTATTCTTTGAAGGATCCTCTTTGGCAATTCCTCGGGTGAAGTCTCTGAAGCTCGAGGAGATGGACCGCCCGAGCAAAAGAACAATGCTAGCTCAGGATACTTATGCGTTGATGAGGGTTCTGGAAATGGAGGTGGTTTACACCGAGGAGGGTTCCCATCATGAATCCGAGCTAAAGAAGGCCCAGGCTGCAATTGCAGACCTGGAAGAGAATTTGAAGAAGTCCTAGGAGGAGTGGGCTAGGGCTGTCGAGGAGGCGGTGAAAAAGTACAAGGATGAGCTGGCCAAGGTCAACGGGAAGAAGGATATTCTTGCCATGGAAAAGAAATTTGCGGAGGACCTATTCGAGCAGTTGAAGACCGTTGTTGCTCCTGATAAGGGTGAGAGCAAGGAAGTGAAGAGATTGAAGACTCGGGCTAGACTGGTCGCTCATATTACCCAGGCGGAGGACGACTGTGTGGGCATCCCCGAGGATGCCTTCAACAATATTGTGGAGCAGCTGAAGATCGTGAACCCCGGGGTCAAATTGTCTACTGAGGGACCCGGATTCCTCCATAGTTTTGTAGGCAGAAAGATCATCATCCCCGACTTTCTTCAAATCGGCGAGGAACATGTACAACCTACCTGTGAAGAGCCTCGGCAGATGGATGAGTGATTTTCCTTTCAGTTGTACTTTCGGCCTGCATGCCGTGTTGTTGTAATTTATGTTCTGTATGGGGTTCGGCCCCTTGGTAATATAACATGTACAATCGCGGTCCTTGTGGTCGTTCTTATTATAATGTTTATATTCGGAGAATATGGTCGGTTCTGTATGATTCATTTTCGTGCATGTCTTTACTTTGCTTTATTTTCGTTAAGTGTCAAAATGTTGCTTGAGATGCGTTCCCTTCATAAGGGCTACTTTAATATAGGATTTGTTGTTTCAGGGTTTGCTTGACAAGATATATTAGGTAGTAAGGTGAACTGGTCGAAGGACCTTGGTAGCTTTCGGGCATGAGGGTGGAGCTCAGGTCGCGTTTGCGGCCTGAGTTCGCAGCGTGAACTTCCCATTGCAAGCTGGGTGTTCTTCCTGGCGTGGTACTTGGTCGACGGTAGGCTCGGCCGGGGGACCACTGTAGGGCATGGGTTTGCTCGTTCCTAAGCGAAAGCCTGCCTTGATTTATTTTGGTATGCAACGCTTGTACCTGGGCGCACATTTATGGTCGATGTGTTATGCTCGTCGTGTCGACGGAGCCTGCTATCGGTGAAGGCCTTAGCTATAATATTGTTTGAGCTTTTCAGCATTCCATGGTCGAGTGAGTTCTTCCCCGTTAAGGTGTTCTAGGTAGCATGCCGCATTCTCAGTTTTTGCTCGAACATGATAGAGCCCCTCCCAGTTAGCGGTGAGTTTGCCTTCTCAAGAATCTTTGTGATTCCTCCTTAGGACGAGACTGCCTACTTGGAACTCTCGTCGTATAACTTTGGTGTTGTGCGTAATCGCGATTTTTTATTTTAATGAGGCCTCGCGGAAGGGTGCTCCTGACCGGACCTCTTCGACGAGATCAAGCTCCTCCCTAGTGCCTCTTTATTTGTCTCCTTGTCTAGGGGAGCTTTAGTCCACTTGGAGAGCACATGAATCTCAATGGGGATCACTGCCTCAGTTTTGTACGCTAGACGGAAAGGGGTTTCCCTAGTCGAAGACTGGGGCGTAGTACGGTAGGCCCAGAGCATGTTATGCAACTCCTTGACCCACTGTTTCTTCGTTTCGTCTAGTCTACGCTTGAGGCCTCGTAGGATTACCATATTCATCGCCTCGGCTTGCTTGTTAGTCTGGGGATGCTCGACGGATGCAAAGTGTTGCTTGGTGCCCAGTTGGGCAACGAACTCCTGAAATTTTTTATCCGTGAACCGTGTCCCATTACTGATGATGATTGCTTGGGATATGTCGAAGGGGGCAAGGATGTTCTGCTTATAGAAGCGAAGTATGTTATGGGTCATTATTTTAGACAGAGCTTCTACTTCTATCCCTTTGTAAAGTAGTCAACGCCTATTATCAGGTACTTGTTCTGATTTGACCCTACGACGAATGGTCCTAGGATATATAGGTCCCAGCATGCAAAGGGCCACGGGGAGGACATCGCTTTAAGTTCATTGGGCCTTGCCAAGTGAATGTCCTCGTGCCGTTGGCATTTGTCGCATCTCTTCACATATTCCTTTGCATCATGCTGCATGGTTGGCCAGTAATATCCTGCTTGTAGAGCCTTCCTGATGAGGGATCTCCCCCGAGGTGCTGGGCGTTGATCCCCTAGTGGATCTCACGCAGGATATGGGCAACCATCTCCTCCTAGACTCATTTGAGGAGAGGGATGGAAAACCCTCGCCTGTAGAACTTATTTTCGACTAGGACATATGAGCAGGCTCTGCGCCTGACTATGTTGGTTTCCTTGGGGTCAGACGTCAGTTCGTCCTTGGCGAGGTAGTTGTAGACGGGGGTCTGTTGTACCCCAAAATTTGACCAACCATTTCCAGTAATTTGCCTTATGTTTCGTTTCATTTGCATCTGCATATCATTTATCGCATACTGTGCATTTTGTCAGTCGGAGTGGGTTATCGGGATTACAGCCGCTTTGCTCGCGTTTCAGGCGATTCAAACCAGTTCAAATAAGGAGATTTATGTCGAAATCGAGCGGAGCTTGTCCTCATTCTGGTGGTTCAGTCTATGCTGATATTCTCGGTGGCATTTCGGTGGTCGCTCTTTTACCGTTTATTTCGTTGCATTCTTGCATTTTTTATTTACTTCTTTAATTTCTTTTCATTAGTTTATTTAGAATTATTAAATAGATTTTTATTTTATTATTTAGACTTAGATTTTCTAGTTTAGAAATAGTCTTATATTTTAATAGAATTTTATATAGTTTAGAATTAGTTTTTATTTTATTTTAGAATTTAATTTTTAATAGAAAATAGTAATTTCTAGAAATAGCTTTTTTAGATTATAGATTTTATTTTTAAGAATATATATTAGAGTTATTAAATTAGAATTTAGATTAAGAGTTTAGATTAATTTAGTTATAGGCGTTTAGAATTATTTTTACCAATTAAGTCAACTTCATTTTCAACATTTAATTAAGTCTTTATTTTATTAAGTTAGCATTTAACTTGGTTCAGCTTTTAATTATCAATCATTTAATCTATAACAATATAAAGAGAATAACAATGGTTTGGTGTAGCTTTTATGTTTACCTATTATGCCCTTTAACCGTTATTTTAAAACTACCAAATACACCAATTCAATAATAACCACTCATTTCTCAATTTAAAACTTCTACATAATAACTGCTCATTTCTCAATTTAAAACTTCTATGTTTTCTATTTTTCTTACTTAATTATCGTTAATTTTTTGCCAAATTCTCTCTTTCACTTGCAAATCATTTCTCTCTTTGGTAGTTACTACAAATTTCTCTTTCACACCAATTTTGAATCTTTAGATTGTAAGTTGTCTCTCTTTTCACTATTGAATCTTTGAGTTGTGTTTATATGTGTGTGACTATCAATTATGTTTTAATATTTGCAGATTTTATCTGGTATACTCATTTATTTTGAATTATGAAACTGTCAGTCGTCATTTATGTTTTAATATTTGCAAATTTTCTCTGGTATACTCATTTATTTTGAACAACAGTGAATGTGTACGTATTAAACTATAATTTCCATTTCACTAACTGTCGTGTTGAATGGGTAGAATATAGTATCATGTTATTGTAATCATCAAAATTATTTTGGAAATGATTTTACTGTTTTTTAAAATTGTGATTATGAGAATATATTGTGTTTATAAAAATTTTCTTGAATTTTCAAACTTATTTTGAATATTAATGTTGTTTTACTCTCTTTTATATGATCTTTATTTATGTCACTCGCTTATTTATTTTTCTAACTTATTCTTCTACACACCATATAATTGTTGCCTCATTACACAATGTATAATTGCATGTGATAATTTTCCTGACAGTTACAACGAAATGATAACCAACTATAATCATCTTGCTTACAATTTTTTTTTAATTGTATTACTTAAAATCAATAAAAAAATCTTTGGAAAAAGTTTATGCTTCTTAATATTATTTCTCCAATTATAAACAAATACATTGAGAAAAGTATGAAAATAGGGCAGTTATTTTTGTAATAAATACTCTTAAAACTTGAACCACTTATTATTTTAATTATCTTCTTTTTTAAATATCCTCTCACGCCTTTTAATTAAATTGAAACAAAAATACAAATTCCAAAAAAAAATTTAAATTCTTTTACTTAATTTTTATATATCTCACATTTTTCCTAATTTAAATTAATTAGTTAAATTTTATGTTTAATTATGTTCTCAATCAATCTCTTGGTTGTTTGTTTTTTAATCAATGAAATTTTATTTTTTTCATATAACTTTCTCAAACATAATAATTGTCAATTGAGACAATAATAGTTATTTGTAAAATAAAAAATTGTAGTTTTACTCAGCCACTTACATTCTCATCAAATAAAATATTCGTGATTTATTTTTATTTTATTTTGTGTTATGTAGATTAGTTATTCTACATGGTTTTTAATAATTCTTATATACTAATTTTTTTTTGTTGAGAGAGGTCATACTTACTAATTTAAGATTTAAGTTGCCAATTTATTTAATTTAAAACAAAAACTAAGAAAATAAAATATTTTAGAATTTGTTGCGCGTACGCTTTTAAAAAAACATATAAATACACATGAAAGAAATATATCACAAAGTTTATATTAAAAATAATTTATATTAAAAACAACATTAGATTAAAAAATATCTGTTTATATTTTAATATGTGTGTCAATTAAAAAAAGCGGACAAACGGTGGAAAGAAACGACAGAGGGACGGCGGAAGAAGAAGGTACAGAGCGTTTAAGGAAGAAGAAGAAGAAACACAACGGAGGGAGGTGGAAGAAGAACGAAAATGTCATATAAAAGAGAGTAAAACAACATTAATATATTGTGACTACTAAATTACATTATTTTGGGTAAATTGAGATATAAGAGAGGAGTTTGTCATACATAAAAAAATACGTTGTTAATATTTTTGCGCGTTAGCGCAATAAAAAAGCGGACAAACGGGCACGGAATGCCCGTTTGGACGCTAGTTAATCAGCATTTTGCTAATAGGCGTTTTAAGCATGTTTTTCAGTTAATTAACAGCCTTGTTAACCATTAATCAGTCAACCAGCTCACCACGTATCGCCATTCTGGGGTATAAAAACATTATTCACTGTCTCTTACCCCAGACCCCAAGAACCCTAGCCGCTACAGTGTCTCCCTCTCACCACCCTCGTTCAACCTTCTTCTGCGAACTACCACCTCTATTATCACCAACACCATTTTCTACCTACAACTCATCTTCTTCAAGCTTCAGAAACATCTCCAAACCCATCTTCTTTCATCTTCAAAACCAGCAGAAAAGACCCTAAATCGCACCTTCATCATCAACACGTCAATGCAAAACCCTCTTCACTGTTAATACAACCAAACCCAATCCTCCATGAACAAAACCTTCAAACATCATCGGAACCCGCTTCATCATCTTCCTCATATCTCAGACCAACCACCACTCCTTCATCGTACTCGACCCACAATTCGTCCTAACGAACCATCATCTTCATCAACAGATTTGAACCCAGATCTTCATCACCAGCCTTCCAACATCAAACCCAGCAAACTTCCATCGTGAATCAACCCGGATTCAACCTTCACCGTAAAATACCCAGAAACAGAAAACCAACGCAACAATCAACAGCCCCTCCGTAAATTTTCCGCCATCTCCAAATACAACCCTTCTTCAAGCATCGAAACCCATTTTCTAAACCTTCAAAACAACAACTTCAACAATGTTTCATCACCATTGAACCACCTTAACCTGTTTCTCAAAAACCCACTTAAACCTTTAAATCCGTCTTTCTCAAACCCATTCGTAGAACACCATTTTTTTTAACCTTTAACAACGAAACCCCTTCGCAACTCACTGAAAACGACAATCGCAACCCATTTCCACTTCACTTTTCTAAACCCACCGCTAACAACTTACGATCGTGACTCAACCATTTTAGAAATCCCAAACCCATTTCTTAAACTCAATCACACAAACAGAAACAAATGGAGGAGATTTAGAATAAACAGAGATTGAGGGAAAGATTACTGAGAGAGGGACAATCAGAAGGTGATGCTTGAACGTTGAACTATTACGAGAAGAAGAGGGTTTTCTTTTTGTATTTTTGCTGCTTTTTTTTGCCTTGTTGGTCTGTTTGGGCCGTGAGGCCCATTACTCATGTTCACCATACGCCTGACTGCACCCACCTGTTTCTATTTCTAACCCCCCTGCTTTTCTTTTTCTTTTTTAAATTTATATTATATTTTATTATGTAGATTTATTATATATTATTTTTTTTAAACAGTTTGTTGTTATGTAGATATATTATATTTTGTTAAAACAGATTGTTATTATGTAATTTATATTTTATAATAATATTATGTAATTTGTTTTGTAAAATATTTATATTATATTTTCTATATATTTATATTCAAATTTCTTTTGGAAACTTTTTTTTAGTTAGAAGTTTATTATATTTTCTATTTTGAAGTTGGATTTTATTTCTCATTTGTTATTGGGCTTTTTATCCCATTTTCATCTGTTTTGGTCGATGACGACACTTCCGTAATCCATTACTAGTCAAATTATTGATGAATAATGTTGGATCCAAGACCACCTCTTTTCTCTCCTCATTTCTTCTTCTTTCCGATTTTATTTTTGACTTTTTGTGGATCGATGAAGTCTTGTATCCGTACGCGTCAGATTTTCGAAGTCGATAACCTTCCCGATTTCAAATATATAGAAGATGACCATTTGGGTCATTTTCTCTATTTTGGGATCGCGATAGGCTACCTTCGATTAATCGACATTATGTTTGCGATTAAGACGAGATCCCACTATTTTTGGTCCGTGCGACACGATTCAGTTGGAGAATGATCCACAATATCATTTCTCTATCTTGTCCATAGCACGGAAATTAATACACGACCTCCTATAGTTTGACTTTTCTTATAAGTCGAGCTACGACGGTTCAACATCACATTGGTCTCGATTCGAAACATCATCAACAAGGATCAAAGAGGAGAAGCTTGGAAATGAGTTTGCACGCAATGTAAAGGGTCAACGGAACCGCTCCATTCGGTAACATTTTTTCTAACTTAATCTTTTTAATCAACCGCCGAGTGTTGTGAGCCATAAGCGATAGATACGTAGGAAATGATGAGTGGGGGGTCTCCTCTCACTTCGTCTAGAGTGTTTAACGTATGCCCTTTGGGCGATATGCGACGCATTTGCTCCTACGTCTTAGGATTTAGCGTGTGCGTCCCGATCCTCCCTTTCTCTCGCCTCCGTGCGATCGAGATCCCCTTTTCTCTCTCCCCCGTGCGATCAAGACCGTTTTCCGTAGTTGGCCGAACTACGGCTGCTCTGATTTCTCGTACTAGACGAGGATACGTAGGCATAAGACAGTGATGTCTTGGCGAGCAACCTTCCCCCCATCACCCGTAGTTTCCCGAACTACGTTGACTCTGACTTTCCCATTGCATGAGGGAATATGTAGGCATAGGGCGGTGATGTCCTATCGAGTCAGTTATTTCCGTTCCTCTCATTTAGCAGCAGCCCTTAGATAGTTTGTTTTTCACCCATAGACTAGACAACAAGCGTGGATCCGATTGAGTACAACGGATGTTAGGGGTGCTCATACCTTCCCCTTGCGTAACCGACTCTCAAACCCAAGATTTGGTTGCGATGACCTGTCTTTTCCCATTTTCGTAGGTTTTCTATGATCGTTTCCCTTCCCTCTCTTTAGGATAAATAACGAACGGTGGCGACTCTTCTGTCCTTGCCGGCCCCCCTCTTTCGCAGCGATGCGACAGCTGGCGACTCTGTTGGGGATAAACTTCATCCCCTATGTGAGTCAATCCTAGCGCTTGTCTGTTTTTGTTTTTGGGTGTGTATATTTGTGTGTCGTATTTGTATATTGTTGTATTTACATTTTCCGCACTTTATTAGTATCTGTTGTTGTTGTGTTGTTGGGTGGCTGTTCCTTTGAGAGATAAGTCAAAACCCAGGCTTGAGGATACACAGAGTATTAGAACGGAAGGTAGTGATGGACCTGTATGTTTCAACATGCACTAGTCCCCACGAAATTCGCGTTCAGACGAGGTTTTCTTTGAAGACATCATATCCTGTACATCAGTCGAAAGGGGGTGTTGGATCTGGAAACTGTCGACTCTGGAGAATGATCATTTGGGAGTCAGCTAAGTGAGGCCGCTTCGTTAGAATATAATGCCAAACTAGAAATGGTGAACATATCATTGTTTCTCAAAAGTCTGTGATGCTGACGACCGCATAGGATGTCGTACCTTGTCGGAGATAAGTTCATACTTGTGAGTGGGGAGGGTTATGCAGGAAACCTTGACCTTCAACCTACCCGGATTTCCTATTAATGCGGAACTTTGATCCCTGATGTTATGAGGTTCCTATACTTTGGTCTTTTGGTGTTCCGGTATTTTCTCGCCAAAGCGAAGCTCTGGTTCAACTCAGTCAGCAGCGCAACCGTTATTCAGAGATTTGTGGAGGCTATGATCCTGTGTTCCTTGCATTCTACATTGCATTTGCATAAGCATATTTTCATCATTTTGCATATCATTCTTCAGTTAGCCAGAGCTCTCATCCAGCCGTTGTTTTTTATTCAGCCAGTTGATTCCCCGGTGTTTGTTCTGAATAAGTGGTGATTGTTGGAAGAAGACCAAATGGTTGAAGCAGGATCAAGCAGTGTCAATAAGTGAAGTCAGGTTAAAATTTGTTGGTAGCTATGTCAGGGAACGACCTCCAGATTGTTAATAGCCCGTCAGGTTTTACTGTGACGACTAACCCTCTGTATGGTTCTCTGCCCGATGAAGACTTTCCATAAGTGAACAAACTTACTGAAGCTCAGCCTGTACAGCCTTCTGTTGAGAATCAAGAGCTACATGAACAGTTTGTTGTCCAAAGTGGACGTTCTTCTTCTCCTGATACCATAAATCGTCATGATGTTGCTCTCTCTGTGTCGAATTCCAAAAGGGAGGTTCCGATGATGAAGACTAAGGACCCGAGAGATTTTGAGTATGCTAAAAGGTTTCGTGCGTTGGATGTAAAGCTTAAGGCCTTGAAAGTTAAGGATGCTTTTGGTCTCAACGCTTCCGACATGTGCCTGGTACCCGGTCTGGTGTTACCTCCAAATTTCAAAGCACCGAGGTTTGAGAAATACAAAGGGGATAGCTGCCCGAGGCAACATTTGGTGATGTTCTGCAGAAGAATGACTTCGTTTGTGCATAACAACAAGTTGATGATTCACTATTTCCAGGACAGTCTAAGTGGGACATCTTTGAGTTGGTACATGCAGCTAGAGCGTAGTCAGATCCAATCATGGTTGGACTTAGCCAAAACATTTCTGAAGCAGTACGAATATAATCTTGACATGGCTCCCAGTCGCATGCAGTTGTAAAACTTGTCTCAAGAGAACAGTGAACCCTTCAGAAGGTATGCTCAGAGACTGAGAGAATTTTCTTTCAATGTGCAACCGCCGCTTCTAGACCAAGAGTTGGCAGATATGTTCATAGACTTCTTGCAGAGCCCATACTTTAAGAGGATGCTTGGGATTACACCAAATTTCTCTAAATTGGTGATAGTAGGAGAACGCATTTAGAATGGCATAAAGATTGGGAAAATTCAAGATGTCTCAAGAAATCAGGCCAATGAAACTGAATCCCTCAATATTTCCCAGAAAGAAGAAGATGTAATCAATGCAGTCATGGCAGATGTTGAGTATTCTCAGGGTGAATCGGTGAAATCTGTTGGTTCTTCATCTTCTCAGCGGTCATTATCTTTTGTGTCACGTCATTCTGGATAGACGACTGTGCCTAGGGCACCACATCAGAAAAATCGGATCGCTCCTCATGCAAATCAACGAGCCCATGGTCGAGGTTATTTGAATCAGCGCCAGAATCAGAGTAGACCTCGCATCAACTTGGAAAGAAGGAATGCTCCTCTTTATCCAATTCCTATGTCGTACAGTCAGCTTCTGCCACATCTAGTTAAGAACTTATTAGTGGAACCTAAGACTCTTAAGCATGTTCCAGAACCTTACCCTCCAGTGTACAATCCTCATGTTCAGTGTGGATATCATGGTGGATCCATGGTGCATTCAACCGAAGATTGCAAAGCCTTCCAAGCCAAAGTGCAGCAGTTGATTGACAAAGGGTGCATATCTTTTCCATAGGGAAGTTTGGTTGTTCATGTCAACCTCTCAGTTGTCTAAGCTCGAAGATTCTGAGGGTCATCTCCAGAAGCCAGTGGTCCAGAAAGGCAGACATCCTCAACAATGACAGTCCTTATACACTTTTATCATTTGCACTTGTAGTTTCTTTCCTGTTAATTGGTACTTGCTTTTTAAATGTTGTTGTTTTGAATGGTAATATTAATGAAGTGACTATGCATTTTTCTGAATTAATCATGTTGCATTCGCTCATTTATCACAAAGCACAGACACATGCACCACTTATTCACTCTGTTTTATCACTATTGTTTAGTAAAGATTGGAGGGAGGATGACGAAAACTGAAAACTCATAATTGCTGATCGTATGCTTTTGGATAAAATCCTGCTAATGAATTACAGGCATTGTTTCAAATCCCTTAAACACCGGAGAGATAAGGAGTTAGTCCCTAGTTAACCTCTTCGAGCCTAGAAGTAGGAATTTCTTCGGACGTTCAAACCCTCACATCTTAACCTGGGGCAGGATAGTTGTCAGTTAATTTAACCGAGCGTTCAAATTTTATAGAGGAGTGTCCCCATTCGAGGACCAAACACATCATATCTCGTCAACCACATTGGTTAAACCTCACCAATTAGGAGTGAGCTAGTTACAACCCTTTCGGAGAAATTAAGACAACCAGTGTCACACGACTTGTTTAAAAAAAAAGAAAGAAAAAAAAAGCTCGCTAAGTTGAAAAGCTGGAAAGCAAATACTTAGGCAAAATTGGGGCATCCCGCTGGACTTCAAAGTCAGGAAATTTTGAAAAAAGAATCACTCCAGGCAAAAATTAGGGAACAAAAGAATAAAAGAAAGGATCTTAGAAGAAAATCCTCAAACAAGAGCAATGTCGTGTGGCTACAGATACAAAAGACAAAAGGGGTAACTGTTACTCTGAAAACCTTGTGGGTTCCTTAACCATCACTCCTACCATTCGATAAACCTTTTGAAGAGGTGAGCGCTTGTGCCAAGTTAACTGAACGTAGGATTGGAGATCATCACAGAGAAGGGGTGGGTACAAATCATACTTTGAGCCTAATATCCTTTGTTTCAATAATCGTGAACCCGACCATGATTCAACCCTCAAAAGACCTAATTGAGGCAGGGTTTATTCTGAAGGCATACTACAATGAAGTTGAGTAACGTAACTCCTACATGATTTGCTAATCATATCCTTGTTGTATCTTTCACTAATCAAATCAGCACTACGTTTGGACTTTTGGTTTATTCATCTCACTATCGCGACACTTAATAAGCGACATTTCTTTCAAGATCTGCATGAACATCGTATTAAAATTACCATTTGTGAACAAACAATTTTAATTGCAGGTCAGTAGTTGACATGGAGGAAATTTCAACAGGGAGTAATCGAACAAGACTGATTCATTCAGCAGTCTGGATCAGAATTGTGTATATTTTGCAGCCTTGTGGATCTGGGACATTGACACCCAGTGAGTATGGAATCAGTCAATCTGAGGCAAATCCCCAAGCATCGGTTGGTTATGGGGCAAATCATTCAAGAAGAAATTGGCCAGAAGTGAATCATCTCGAGACTCTACCAATCAGGGGCAGGTCACCTAGAGATTTTGTTGATTGAGGGCAGATCCCTCCGATGTTCAATTAGGATAGGTTAAGTCGCTTCAACGCTCAGTCAGGGGCAAGCCACTTCAAGAGTATATTGAAGCCAACCATTGTGAGGGTTGTTTTAGTCAAGATCTTTTCATGGTACAGATTCTGGGGCAAGCCATCTCGAGGTCGTCTCATGGCAAGCTTTCTTTTCAAGATGAACTTTCCCGAAGGTCAGACCGGGGCAAGTTGAACTACACTAGGGCAGTTACTCAAGCGAGTTTATTCTCCTCAGCAAGAGTCGAGTGTCGGGGAATCGTGCCATCACCTCATAATAACCTTAACCTTCTGAAAAGGCCTTCCCGCCATTGGATCCTCATCCTGCAGCCTGAACCTGTTACCTGTCAAAACCTTGTAACCCGAAACACTTCCAAAGCCCAGTTCTCGTCTGGCAAACCTTTAAACCAGTTCTCGCCTGGTCAACCCTTCACTAAACACTAGTTCCCGTCTGGTACATGTCAAACATTTATACCAGTTCCCGTCTGGTCACCCTTTCTTTAACCCGCTGTTTAACCAGTTCTCGTCTGGTAAACACAATTTCAAAGTCCAGTTCTCATATGGCAAACCAGAAATCAGTTTCCGTCCGATACCCAAACAAGAAATCAGTTCCCGTCTGATACCCAAACCAGAAGTCAGTTCTTGTCTGACGACTTAACCTTTTTGCCACCAGTTCTCGTCTGGTAGTCCACCCTCAAATACTAGTTCTCGTCTAGTACTTCCCCTTTTAAATCCACTTTTGTTGGTAACCAGAAATAAATCCCAATCACCATAAACCCGGTCCTATCCCTAAACCAAAAGCCCAACTATACTTGGTACAAACATTCTCAGTGGCTCACATGCTATCACATTCCCCGACGCGAGGCTCGACTAATCTCACTTCTCCACAGGTTGAGTTGCATTTATCCCCAGCAAGCTGAGACTAGTTCATCCCTAGAAGATTATGACTAGTTTCTCCTCAACTGGTTGAGATTGTGGTTATCCCCAACAGGTATTTTGGATTATTCCCCCAGCAGTGGGATGAGTTCAATGATGTTTCCCCATAGAGTCTATGATATTGACTCGATTCCCTAAGTAGAGGTTGATATTGTTGAGTTTATTGCTCATTTCCCAAAGCAGGGGTAGATGTTGATTCCCTCATTGGGCGATCCCCAGCGGAGTTGTTGTCCGTAGCAGAATCCGATTGGTCATTGGTATTCACCAGAGTGAGTTTCTTTCGGGATATCTCCCCAGTTAATTTCCATCCCCTACAGGTCCCCAGAGAAGTCAGTGGAATGTTTTCTTCCCCATAGAATGGGATTGACTCGGAGAATTGTTATTCTTTATCCTCAGCAGAAAGTTTGGGATGTCTCCTCAGTAAATCTTCTTCATTATCCCTAGCATAGTGGATTCAAATTTCCAACAGAGCGGAATCTTCGACAGAATGGAGTAAGTCCCCGCAGTTTACGTTACTTCCCCAATAGAGTCGTATTCTGAAAGGCCATCCAGGGTTGTTCTCCCCAGTAGAGTGGGTTTATTCCCCATAATGTTGGAAGGCCACTCAGGGTGTTTCCCCCAGCCAAGTCACTTGTTCCCCATAAGAGTTGTATTCTGGTAGGTCATCCAGAGCCGCTTTCCTCAGCAAAGTTGATTTGATCCCCAGTGGAGTGGATTTTGTTCTCAGCAGAACAGTGTTACCCAAGAGGTTTCTCTTCCAAGAAGTCATCAAAGGCATGTTTCTCCCAGCATAAGTCCAATTGTACTTGGCACCCGGTCGTCCCCAGCAGAGTTTGTTTCTTCTCTTCAGCATTTATTTTGCTGGAGTGGTTCCTTTTCATTTGCATTTGTGCATAGCATCCTCCCAAACGTGTAGCATTTGCATTTCGTATGGAGCATTACGCCATTTTCAAACATGTGCATTTGAAACATAAGCCAGGTTGTTACCTTTTGTTTTCAGGTGTATCTCCGATAGACGATGGTTTATCTTTTTGGCCTGCATGGTATCCAGACCCCGACTAACAGCGATTTTCATCATCCCGTGTGGTATCCAGACCCCAGCTGATACCAGTTTATTTCTTGATCTCGTGTGGTATCCAAACCCCGACTCACACCGATTTGGTTTTATTAGCATGTGTGGTATTCAGACCCTGGCTATCGCTTATTTCATTAGCCGGCATGGTATCCATACCCTGGCTAGTGATGGTGTTTTCTCAAGCCCGTGTGGTATCCAGACCCCGGCTTATACCGGTTTATTTCTTTTGCCTGTGCGGTATCCAGACCCTGGCAGATTGTGTTGTTTTCCTTTGCCCGTGCGGTATCCAGACCCCGGCAGATTGTGTTGTTTTCCTTTGGCCCGTGTGGTATCCAGACCTCGGCTTCCACCGGTTTTAATTGTTCAAGCCCGTGTGGTATCTAGACCCCGACTTCCACCGGTTTTATTTGGCTCAAGCCCGTGTGGTATCCAGACCCCGACTCTTACCGGTTTATTTCTGTAGCCTGTGCGGTATCCAGACCCCGACTTTCACCAGTTCTTTTTTAGCCCGTGTGGTATCCAGACCCCGACTAACATCAGATATTTTCATTAGCATGTGAGGTATCCAGACTGTGGCTAGTGATGGTTTATCTATTTGCCCGTGTGGTATCCAGACCCCGGCTCTCACCGGTTTATTTTTGCAACCCGTGCGGTATCCAGACCCCAGCTTCCACCGGTTTATTGCTCAAGCCCGTGCGGTATCCAGACCCCGGCTCCCACCGATTTGTTTCTATAGCCCGTGTGGTATCCAGACCCAGGCTCCCACCGATTCATTTCTTTAGCCCGTGTAGTATCCAGATCCCGGCTAATACCAAGTGATTTTTATAGCATGTGTGGTATTCAGACCCTGGCTAGTGATTATTCCATTGGCATGTGAGGTATTCAGACCCTGGCTAGTGATGGTTTATTGAGCTTGTGTGGTAACCAGACCTCGGCAGAATGATGTCTTTGATGGATGTGTCCATCTTATCACATTTTCCCCAACGGAGTGTACTATTGCAAGTTCATAATTCACCAACAGATTCCTTCACCCTGACAATGAGGTCAGATGTTCTTCTGAACTTCGGGTTGAGCCGGCCTTCGGGTTCGATGCCTATTTTTATTTAACAGATGCCTGACGGCGAGGTCAAATGTTCTTTTCAACTTCGGGTTGAGCCGACCTTCGAATTCGATGCCTGTTTTCATTTAGCAGATGCCTGACGGCGAGGTCAGATGTTCTTCTCAACTTCGTGTTGAGTCGGCCTTCGGGTTCGATGCCTGTTTGTTTAACAGATGTCTGACGGAGAGGTTAGATGTTCCTACCAACTTAGTGTCGTTGCCTGCGTGTTAGCAGATGTCTTTCCCGACTGCGTGTCAATGCTTTCTAATTGGTAATGAGTCAGCTCATTATCCCGACAGTTATTGGTTACGATTTTCTCCGGTGATTTCACTTCTACTTCGGTGGATCAGTTCTATAGTTTGCTATTGTTGCGGTTGTCAAATTTCTGGATTATTTTGTATTTAACCGCCTTTTACCTTGAATGTTTGAAAGTCGTTCTCTTTTCATCCATTCAGGTCCAAGTCGTTTGAATAGGGGCAACTGTTGTACCCCAAAATTTGACCAACTATTTCCAGTAATTTGGCTTATGTTTCGTTTCATTTGCATTTGCACATTATTTATCGCATACTGTGCATTTTGTCAGTTGGAGTGGATTATCGGGATTACAGCCGCTTTGCTCGCGTTTCAGGCGATTCAAACCAGTTCAAATAAGGAGATGTATGTCGAAATCGAGCGGAGCTTGTCCTCATTCTAGTGGTTCAGTCTATGCTGATATTCTCGGTGGCATTTCGGTGGTCGCCCTTTTACCGTTTATTTCGTTGCATTCTTGCATTTTTTATTTACTTCTTTAATTTCTTTTCATTAGTTTATTTAGAATTATTAAATAGATTTTTATTTTATTATTTAGACTTAGATTTTCTAGTTTAGAAATGGTCTTATATTTTAATAGAATTTTATATAGTTTAGAATTAGTTTTATTTTATTTTAGAATTTAATTTTTAATAGAAAATAGTAATTTCTAGAAATATCTTTTTTAGATTATAGATTTTATTTTTAAGAATACATATTAGAGTTATTAAATTATAATTTAGATTAAGAGTTTAGATTAATTTAGTTATAGGTGTTTAGAATTATTTTTACCAATTAAGTCAACCTCATTTTCAGCATTTAATTAAGTCTTTATTTTATTAAGTCAGCACTTAACTTGGTTCAACTTTTAATTATCAGTCATTTAATTAATCAGCATTTTGCTAATAGGCGTTTTAAGCGTGTTTTTTAGTTAATTAACAGCCTTGTTAACCATTAATCAGTCAACCAGCTCGCCACGTGTCGCCATTCTGAGGTATAAAAACACTATTCATTGTCTCTTACCCCAGGCCCCAAGAACCCTAGCCGCTACAGTGTCTCCCTCTCACCATCCTCGTTCAACCTTTTTCTGCAAACTACCACCTCTATTATCACCAACACTATTTTCAACCTCCAACTCATCTTCTTCAAGCTTCAGAAACATCTCCAAACCCATCTTCTTTCATCTTTAAAACCAGCAGAAAAGACCCTAAACCGCACCTTCGTCATCCACACCTCAACGCAAAACCCTATTTACTGTTAATACAACCAAACCCAATCCTCCATGAACAAAACCTTCAAACACCATCGGAACCCGCTTCATCATCTTCCTCATATCTCAGACCAACCACCACTCCTTCATCGTACTCGACCCACAATTCGTCCTAACGAACCATCATCTTCATCAACAGATCTGAACCCAGATCTTCATCACCAGCCTTCCAACATAAAACCCAACAAACTTCCATCATGAATCAACCCAGATTCAACTTTCACTGTAAAATACCCAGAAACAGAAAACCAATGAAACACTCAACAGCCCCTCCGTAAATTTTCCGCCATCTCCAAATACAACCCTTTCTTCAAGCATCGAAACCCATTTTCTAAACCTTCAAAACAACAACTTCAATAATGTTTCATCACCATCGAACCACCTTAACCCGTTTCTCCGAAATCCACTTCAACTTTTAAATCCGTCTTTCTCAAACCCATTCGCAGAACACCATTTTTGTTAACCTTCAACAATGAAACCCCTTCGCAACTCACTGAAAACGACAACCGCGACCCATTTCCACTTCACTCTTCCAAACCCACCGCCAATAGCTTACGATCGTGACTCAACCATTTTAGAACCCAAACCCATTTCTTAAACTCAATCATACAAAAAGAAAATAATGGAGGAGATTTAGAACAAACAGAGATTGAGGGAAAGATTGTTGAGAGAGGGACAATCAGAAGGTGATACTTGAACATTGAACTATTACGAGAAGAAGAGGATTTTCTTTTTGTATTTTTGCTGTTTTTTTTGTTGCCTTGTTGGTCTGTTTGGGCCGTGAGGCCCATTACTCATGTTCACCATACGCCTGACTGCACCCCCTGTTTCTATTTCTAACCCCCCGGCTTTTTTTTTTTTAAAAAAAATTTGTATTATATTTTATTATGTAGATTTATTATATATTGTTTTTTAAAAACAGTTTGTTGTTATGTAGATATATTATATTTTGTTAAAACAGATTGTTATTATGTAATTTATATTTTATAATAATGTTATGTAATTTGTTTTGTAAAATATTTATATTAGATTTTCTATATATTTATATTCAAATTTCTTTTGGAAACTTTTTTTTAGTTAAAAGTTTATTATATTTTCTATTTTGAAGTTGGATTTTATTTCTCATTTGTTATTGGGCTTTTTATCCCATTTTCATCTGTTTTGGTCGATGACGACACTTCTGTAATCCATTACCAGTCAAATTATTGATGAATAATGTTGGATCCGAGACCACCTCTTTTCTCTCCTCATTTATTCTTCTTTCCGATTTTATTTTTGACTTTTTGTGGATTGATGAAGTCTTGTATTCGTACGCATCAGATTTTCAAAGTCGATAACCTTCCCGATTTCAAAACTATGGAAGATGACCATTTGGGTCATTTTCTCTACTTCGGGATCGCGATAGGCTACCTTCGATTAATTGACATTATGTTTGCGATTAAGACGAGATCCCACTGTTTTTGGTCCGTGTGACACGATTCAATTGGAGAATGATCCTCAATATCATTTCTCTATCTTGTCCATAGCACAGAAATCAATACGCGAACTCCTATAGTTTGACTTCTCTTATAAGTCGAGCTACGACGGTTCAACGTCACATTGGTCTCGATTCGAAACATCATCAACAAGGATCAAAGAGGAGAAGCTTGGAAATGAGCTTGCACACAATGTAAAGGGTCAACGGAACCGCTCCGTTCGGTAACAGTTTTTCTAACTTATTCTTTTTAACCAACCGCCGAGTGTTGTGAGCCATAAGCGATAGATACGTAGGAAATGATGAGTGGGGGCCTCCTCTCACTTCTTCTAGAGTTTTTAGCGTATACCCTTTGGGCGGTATGTGACGCATTCACTCCTACGTCTTAGGATTTAGCGTGTGCGTCCCGATTATCCCTTTCTCTCGCCTCTGTGCAATTGAGATCCCCTTTTCTCTCGCCCCCGTACAATCGAGACCGTTTTTCGTAGTTGGCCGAACTACGGCTGCTCTAATTTCTCATACCAGACGAGGATACGTAGGCATAAGACGATGATGTCTTGGCGAGCAACCTTCCCCCCATCACCCGTAGTTTCCCGAACTATGTTGAATCTGACTTTCCCATTGCATGAGGGATTACATAGGCATAGGGCGGCGATGTCCTATCGACTCAGTTCTTTCCGTTCCTCTTGTTTAGTAGCAGGCCTTAGATAGTTTATTTTTCACCCATAGACTAGACAACAAGCGTGGATCCCGTTGAGTACAACGGACGTGATGGGTGCTCATACCTTCCCCTTGCGTAACTGAATCCTGAACCCAAGATTTGGTTGCGATAACCTGTCTTTTCCCATTTTCGTAGGTTTTCTCTGATTGTTTCCCTTCCCTCTCTTTGGGATAAATAACGAACGGTGGAGACTCTTTTGTCCTTGTCGTCCCCCTCTTTCGCAGCGATGTGACATGGTCATCTAGCAGTTGTTGTCACTGTGACGTGCACGCCGAGGGTTGCGGAAGCTTTCTCGATGCTGTGTCGCGAAAGTACTTCCTGGATGACAGATTTGTTTCCCCCTTTCCTTTTCATGCTTGCCAGCTTTGATAAAACATCTGCTCGGACATTATGTTCGCGGGGAACATGTTTCACCTTTAACGATGTGAACTTTGTCATCTTTTCCTTGTGCAGGGTCAAGTGTTTATATATGTTGTCATTCTTGACCTGATATTCTCCTCGAACCTAGAGGGCTACGAGTTGAGAATCGATGCATATGACAACTTCCTCGGCTCCTAGGTCTTCGACGAGGCATAGACCTGCGAGGAAGGCTTTGTATTCAGCTTGATTGTTATAAGTGGGGAAAGAAAAGGTAAGTGAAACTTTGATGAGGATTCCTTCCTCGTTTTCCAAGATGATACCTGCCCCACTCCCTGTCGATCTGGATCCTCCATCGACGAAGATTGTCCGCTTGCGAGCCCCGCAAGTGGGGGAGTCGGGCAAGGTAATCTCCGTACTGGATGTTGAACTCAGACAGTTCCATCGACCATTTGTGTATTCTTCCGACCATGTCTGGACGGCCCAATAATTGCTTTACAGGCTGGTCTATGCGTACCACGATTGTGTGGGCCAGAAAGTAGTGTCTTAGCCTTCTTGCAACATTGATAAGGGTTAGGGCCACTTTCTATATTTGTTGGTATCTCAGTTCTGGTCCTTGTTGTGCTTTTCTTGTGAAGTATATGGGCTTCTTCCCATCGAGCGTTTCACGAATAAGGGCGGCGCTTACGGCCTTGGTCGCAACGGCGAGATAGAGATATAGGGTTTCCCTGTTATCTGTCCGGGAGAGGACCGATGGTTCTAACAGAGCTTGTTTCAGGTGGAGGAGGGCTTTGTTGCATCCGATGGTTCTAACAGAGCTTGTTTCAGGTGGAGGAGTTTGAAAAAGGGGAGTGCGTGTTGAGCAAATTTTGCCACAAAACGGGACAATGAAGCGAGCATTTCGTTTAGGGATTGAATGAACTTCTTCGATTTCGGCATAGGGAACTCGGAGAAGGCTCCGAACTTGTCGGGGTTAGCTTTGATTCCACATTCTATTAGATAGAATTCGAGGAACTTGCCCGCTCGTACCCCGAACGTGCACTTCTTCAGGTTGAAGCACATCATGTACTTCCTGGCCTACTCGAAGACTTTCTTCAATGGATCATGTGATCATATTCCTCATGGGATTTCACGATCATGTCATCCATATAGACTTCGAGCATATCCCTGATTTCTCCTCGGAAGACCTTGTTCATCATTCTTTGGTAGGTAGCGCCAATGTTTTTCAAGCCGAAGGGCATTACATTGTAGTAATAGTTGCTTGTTTCAGTCATGAAAGCTGTGTACTTTTTGTCTCTTTTTGCTATGGGTATTTGGTTATAGCCCGAATACGCATCCATGAAAGATAACAATTTAAAATCAGCAGAATTATCAACTAATTTGTCAATGTTGGGGAGGGGATATGCGTCTTTAAGGCAGGTCCTAGTAAGATCGGTATAGTCAACACACATGCACCATTTTCCATTTGATTTTTTAACGAGTACAACATCGGACAACCAAGTAGTGTACTTGGCCTCCGAAATAAAGTTTTCCTCTAGGAGGTCTTTTACAGCCTGTTCGGCAGCCTCTGTTTTCTCCAGAGACTGCTTTCGCCTATGTTGAGCTACTGCCCTAGAGGTGGGGTTGATGGTGAGCTGGTGGTAGGCCGCATCAGGATCTAGCCCAGACATCTTTATGGCGCTCCATGCAAATAGATCTGTATTCTCCCGAAGGCAGGCTTTTAGTTGTATCCTCGCTAAGTCGGGGAGTCAAGTTCTGATCTTTACTCCTCACTGGGGGTCGTCACCGAGCAGGACAATTTTGAACTTGCCATTCGGAATTGGGTGTGTCAAGTGGGAGGTATTGCCGCTACTGGTAGATCTAGAAAGGTTGCTCGAACATGGCTGGATCTCCTTCCGATTTCCTTTCTGATTCCTCTGTTCTTCCTCAGAGAAACAACTGTCAAGGTTGATGGAGTCGACGCCGACAACGACTTTGCCTCTTTGGAGCTGCAGGGCAGAGCAGGCTTGCCGAGAGTCTTCGGCTTGGCAGCAATAGCGTTCAGCCCTTTGGAGGCTACCTCGAAACATATCCTTACTTCTTCGATGTCCCCGTGCAGAGTGGCCACGAGACCCTTGGAAGTGTAATACTTCATCTTCAGGTGCACAGTTGAAGGCACGACTACCAATTCGGCCAGAGTTGGTCTTCCAAAGATGCATTGGTATAGGGACGGGCAGTCGATGACCAGGAACTGGACTTTGATGCACCTGGCCATTTCTGCAAACCCAAAAGTCACGATCAGTTCTACGTACCCCTGTGGATTCGTGAATGACCTATTGAAGCCTTGCAGATCAGAGCCTACATAGGGCGTCAGGTGTGATTCGTCCAGCTGGAGAGTAGAGAACAGCTGGGAATACATGATGTTAACCGAGTTGCCTTGATCGACGAGGATTCTTCGGATGTCAAAGTTGGCCATTTGGGATCTTACGAGCAGAGGGATGCTGGCGTTGGGAGCCCCACTGAGGAGTTCCTCGCGGTAGAAGCATATGGGGACAGACTTACCCCATACCCTGTCGAGGGTGGAGTTCTAGTTCGAGTTAATGCTGATAAGGTGCTCAAACTTCCATTTGATGGACCCCGTGGTAACCTTGTTGAAGCCCCCTCCGGAGATGACCATGGCGGAGGGGAAGGTCTCTCATGTGCTGTGTGCAGCGAAGTAAGGAGGGACGTTAAGCCCCTCGGGGATGTAGAAGTCTTCAGGTCACGAGATGCTCATGGTGACCTGAAGGTTGGTTTCTTCTAGGGAAGACACCTCCTCTTCGACCTTCTTGAACTTCTGGGCGTCTTGTCAATGAGCATCCTTCCTTTTGACCCCCAGGGTTAACCGATTAACACTGATACTTTTTAATGTGTTAACCGATTAACCCCCAGGGTTAACCGATTAACACTGATACTTTTTATTCAAAAATTAAAAATTTTAATGTGTTAACCGATTAACCCCCAGGGTTAACCGATTAACACTGTTAAAATTTTCAAAAATCAGAAATGAAAAATTAATTAAAATTTTAGTTAAATGTGTGCTTAATATGTTTTATGTGTGGTCAATATATCTTTTTAAATATCCCACCATTATCCTTAGAACTCTTCTTCTTCTTCTTTGACTACAAGATTTTTTGGACTTCCAACTTCCAACCCTAACTTAAAAACCCACTTAAAACTCTCTCACTATATTAGTATCACTTAACCTCTTCATCTCACTCAAACCCTAAAACCTTCAAAGCACCTCAAACCTTCGGATTCTCAAAATTTCATCCATGGGTTTAATCAACAGAGGAAAGGGAAAATTACCGGAACACAACTCTGCATCTGATGAAGACAATACTCCATTGGAAACCACTAAGAAGCGCAGAATGGACTTCAAGGTCCGGGTACGTCATCTTTTACCGGTAAAGTACGTTAACCTCAAAGCTTTTCCGGCTTCTTCGTTTGATTTCCCAACACTGCTAAAATTTCAAAGGATTCATAAGTTTGTGTCTGATACTGGAAAATGCTACCCCGATTTGGTTAAATCCTTTATGAATAAGTTGTCTGTCTATTTGAATGCCGATGATGAACATATTTTGGAAACTTCTGTTCGGGACTATGCATTGAAGGAAAATCTGTCCGACATTGCTGCAAAATTAGAGATACCATCCAAAGGCTGTTTTTTGAGAAAAGGGGTAAACCATGTGGATGGTTCGTGGGTAAATTACGACAAGATGGAGTACTATTATCGCATTTGCAGGTTCCCAAAAGAGTCTGTTATTGCAAACCAGAGGACTACTCACACACTATGCTATGCGAAAAATTTGACGGTAAATGATCGAATGCTTCACTATGTTATCTGTTATGTTCTGATACCGAAAGACTCAAATCATTCTCAGATTAATGATTTGGAGATGCAACTGCTGTTTGCAATCAACAACAAGATAAAAGTAAATTGGATTCTCACTATAATGTATCATTTGCAACAACAACTCTCTCTGTCAACAAGGCTTCCGTTTGCATGGTTGATTTCAAGAATACTTGAGTTAACGGAATTGGACCTCAACCGTGAACCTGCTACCAAAATGAAACCAACAACAAATGAAATCAACGAGATCACTATTGTCAAGAACACCGGGATCATCAAAGACACCAACGGTATCTACAAGTACGCCGACGAAGGCTCCTCAGCTTCCAACCATTCCTACTCCATTCCAGAAGGAGGAATAACAAATGAATTCCTCTACATAAAAATGATGAACCATCACCACGAAACCTCTCGAGCCATTACCTCTCTCCATAAACTTTTGCTTAATTCTCAGCATTCAAACACGAGAAACATTGAAGAAGAGGATGAAGAAGAGGATGGTAGTGAAGAAGAGGAACGTGAAGACAAGGATATATCGGCTGAGGATATTTAGAAAATATTTGCTACTGTGTTATTGCTTTCTAGACTATGATTTTGTTTAAGTTTTTAGAATTCAGTTTCGTTTTCATTTGTGTACTCGTACAATGGTTTGCTTATTTTTAAAATTCATTCAAGTTATGTTTTTTCCTATGATAATTGTTTGTGCTTGTTGTGTTTGCTATGAATGATTTTTTGTTATTATCTTTGCATGCCCCTCTTCCTTTTTGCTTATGACAAAGGGGGAGAAGGACTACGGTTCTAACATTTTCCTGTGTAGAAAATGTGTTATCTCTCTTGTATTTAGGGGGAGATCCAACTAAGGGGGAGAAATGTTTTTTTTAAAACCAAGTATGAAGCAAGATTTTCAAAGAAACGATTGTCATCATTAAAAAGGGGAAGATTGTAGAATCAAGATTCAAAAGCCTCTATTGTTTTGATGAAGACAACTCATATCAGCTTAGCTCGCAAGATACTATATACCCGTCCGGGTATATACACTGAAGATAAAATCTGAAGCATCTCTACTCTGAACACTTCACAAAAAGCAAGAGGTGCAAGCATATCAACAAGTATAATTTATCAAGATCAAGGCAAAGTCATATATTTCTATATGGATCAAGTTTCATCTATCAAGGTTCAAGTGGTGTTGAAAGATTCAAGACACGGTATAACATTGTTTACTTAGAATTATGTATGCAAGTGTTCTTTAATCTCACCTCACTACACCACTAACACAAACCTGTTTAAAACTCTTTTAAAATACTCTTGATATTTTAAAATTAAGTATTTTTGGAAAAACTTTCAGTGTTAACCGATTAACCTGTGGGGTTAACCGATTAACACAAGTTAAAATTATGATTTTTGGAATTTCTTACAGTGTTAACCGATTAACCATATAGGTTAACCGATTAACACATGTAAAATTTGAATATTTTGAACGTTGGAAAGATGTTAACCGATTAACCCATTTGGTTAACCAATTAACACTGAAACAACAGCCAAAAATAGCAACTGTTCATGGAGAATTGCATTGCTCTGTGATCTTTTTACTGACTATTTTTTCTGTCCCATAATCATACCTTTTTGAAAAGGTTTTTCACTCTTATAAATTGATTTCAGTTTTCAAAATCAAATTCACCTTCAAGAAAAAAATTTCAAAAATTACTCTTTGTCTTCAACCTTTTTGAATTTTCAAAAGTGTTCAAATCAGAATTTTGAAAGAAGCCATTGAAATACAATTTCACATTTTTACAGCTTGCTTTCACATAAAGAACACTTGTATAATTTCTGAGTAATCTTTGTTTCGAGAAGAAGATCAATATTTCATATTGATATACA
Source organism: Lathyrus sativus (assembly GCA_963859935.3). Lineage (NCBI taxonomy): Eukaryota > Viridiplantae > Streptophyta > Magnoliopsida > Fabales > Fabaceae > Lathyrus > Lathyrus sativus. The sequence goes on from OZ012735.1 coordinate 878,518,842, forward strand.
TTCAATTGTTACTTATAATACAAATTCAGAATTAACTATAACTTATTCTTAGAATTATAAAAGATAAGTTTGTAGGGTTTTCCTTGTGATCCGGATTGTGGATACAAGAGGTCATTGTGTGAGATATTCATTCTCGGTAGGACTTAAAAATTGTGTAAATCCAAGAAGGGTGTTCTTGGTTGTTAGGATTATCTTGTGTAGAAATTTAACATTGATAGTAAAATACTCTTTCATGTTGAAAGGGGAATGGAGTACTCTCTGATTGTGAGGGGAACCACTATAAATTGCTGTGTCCTTTTTTTCCTTCTGCACTTTACTGCTTTTCATCATCTAGAAGAACTTAACGAAGAAAAATCCAAAAATCATAAAAACCGGAAAAAGTGTCTAAGAACCTAATTCACCCCCCCCCCCCCCCTCTTAGGCATACATATAACTTACAGCAATCCCTTGTATTATAAAAGATAGAACTTTCATGAAGGTCCTTATTGATTCAGGTGCTAGTGTGAGTCTCATGCCTTTATCTATTTTTAAAAAGTTGGGTATTAGAAAAGTGACTAATACGCGAACAAACTTGAAGTTTGTGGACCACATGACTAAGAGGTCATATGGGCTAGCAGAGAATGTACTGGTGACGATTAATACCTTTACCTTCCCATTTGATTTTGAGATTATGGATATCCCAAAAGATGAAGAGACTCCCATCATACTTGGCCAACCATTCTTGCTTATTAATTTGTGCAATATTGATATTGAAACATGTACTTTAACCTTGAAATATTTTGATGAGGAAATAACTTTAAAAATGTTGGACATCAAGAAGCAAAGTAAAGGGGAAAATAATCAACCTTCAGTTGGAATGATCAAAACAGTGGAAAAAGGCAAAAGTTCAAAACCACTTCCTGAAAAAGTCTATGGTGTAATCTATCAGGGTGCAATATCTCAGTCGTCTAGGGCATATAGCGAGACTCCAAAATTCATTTGAAGAGTCAAGAATAGAAAAGTTGGATATAAGTTGATACACAAAGTTGTTCTTATCTCTGATCCTGACCGGTCCTCTGTTGCAGAAAGGTCAAGCAACAAAGTGTAGAAGCTGAAATACCCACCATAACAATGGGGAGTGAACCGTCAAGCCATGCGACGTTAAACGAATCGCTACGTAGGAGGCAACCCACATTTTTAATGGTTGATGCATTTATTTTTGTTTTTATTTTGTTTCCTTTGCAGGTAATAAAAGAGATCTTACTAGTGCAAGCTAGTATGTAGCAAATGGGTGTTGCATTACCCTCCGACTCCTCAGTAAGGATCTCTGTGAGTTACGTCTCTTTCTCTCTTGTTCTAAAACATTGATTCCAATGTTTATTTCAAGTTTGGGGGAGGATTTACTATTCTGAGTTTCATTTTAAGTACTTTTAAATTGTGTTGGTGTGCTTTTATTTAAAAATCGCTTTGAACTCTCCCTGAATGAGGACCATAAAAAAATTTCTTGTGAATACCGTGATGTTTGAAGTAGTCAGGAAAGTATATAGAGTTTGAGGGAAGAGGAGTTAAAACTAGGGAATTTGGGAAAGTTTGGAAATTGAGGTATAACCTGAACACCCTAGATTCCCCGGAGTAAGGAAACGAGTCCAACGTGTAGATTTATATCATAATACTTGGATCTGAGAAGTATTCTCTGATTAGTTCATAGTGATAGTTCGGCATGATTAAAAAGAATTGCATGTATAAAGTTGATTGAGAGAATAAATGATGGCACCTAAAAAAATGATGAATAATGACGGTAAAGACAACTGGTCATTCTAAGTTGGGTAACCTTCACTTGTTTACTTAGCCTAACGGCGGTTGAATCTCTATAGTCATCCCAAAGTGGACTAATAAATGTCAATGCGCGAGAAAAAAAGAATAAAGGTGCCTCGAAAAAGTCTCGATCAAATTTTGTACATGTGAGGGAAAGCAATCAAATTTGATTATCCGAATGAAAGGGGTAGAAAATCGAAGAAAAGACTTAACCCCAAAGCATAGTTGGAGAGGTAACCGAAAGGGGGATTTAGGTCTGTGGGTTTTATCGCAGTATGTGTTTGTGTAATACCTTCGTTAACGGACGATTACCAAGAGAACTAGTTTTAGCCGATTGAAACAAAGGCTCACGTATGAGTACCGAAACACCTTACCTTCATAAGCCTTTTATTTGATGTATACCGTTTGATCTGAAAAATCCTTATGCAAGCTTGAGGTCAAGTAACGGTTTAAGTTTGGGAGAGTTTAATAAGTGGTTTTTATATGTTATTTTACCATTAATTTTAGTTCATCTTCTTATATGTTTAGTTGCATTTTATTTCCTTTTATCTTATTTTATTCGTTGGTTTTGCATTTCCATTGTTTTTAGGGTCAAGTAAGCAATCAAGAAGAACCAGAGCAAAAACCAAGAAAAACAGTAGGAATTCGGAAGATTTTTTGGAAGGGAAACAGTGGCCTGACACGACCACCCATGTCACTTGACACGACACGTGTCAGGAGGATACCAAGAGAAAGAAAGTTGAATGGTAGACAGTGGGCTAACACGGGTGCCCGTGTCACCTGACAAGACTCATGTTAGCAAGTCTGGGGCATGAGTAATTTGCATCAAAGTGCCAGGGAGCCAACACGGCCCGTGTTGGCTTGGTCGTGTCAGCTTCCAATTTTCTTGTTTTGTGACCTTTGTGATTCCTAAAGGTATTTTGGGTATTTTCTTATTGTTGTGTTGGACTTGGGAGTATTTAAGACGTATTTTGAGAAGGAAAAAGGGACTTTTTGACTGGAGAAGAATTGCACGATCAAGATTGGAGAGATCAGGAGGATTGGGGAACTGAAGATTTTTATGAGCGGAAGCAATTGAAGATCAAAGAATCATATTATCTTGTAATGTCCAGTTTTTACTTTATATTTTCTTCGAATATTATGAGTAGCTAAACCTTCCAATTCCTTTGTTTTTCATAACTGATTTCATCTCTAGCTATTTTTAATGCTTGCCCTGTCGGACAAACAGGGTTTGATTTTCGATTAACGATTAGGTTGGACCGCCGTTGTTAATGCTTTGCTTTGGATCATTCTATAGTAGATATCACCTAGGACTAGGGATACCTTATAGGAACCGAAATATTCTTGATAATTGATTGCTTAATTTCATCTGTAATTCTCTATGGACATAGGAAATATGGTGGATGATTAAAGGTTTTCTCACTAAGGACTTAGGGGTAAACATTCTAAAGAATCGAAATTAGTTAGTTACAATAAGCTGTTGCAGTGTAATTCAGAGTTGTTACTGAGTCATATCACAAACCATCTCTAGCATAATCTACTCATATATTTTCTAAACACTCATATACTTTCTTTATTTTTTATGCAATTGTTTTATAATTTCACAAAACAATCCTCAACCCCCAAGTACTTTTTATTTAATTGAATTGAAATCAAAACTTATATTCCTACACAGTCCTCAAGATTGATATTCAGGGAAATTCCATCTTATTAATACATTGGCAAAATAGTACACTTGTTATTTTTGCGATCAATATGTCACGTAAATGTGTCGCTTTTGAAGCAACTCAAGATTTTTTTATTGCATTTTATCCTTTCATCTTTCATGTTGAGTGGTTATGTTATTTCGCATGGTTTGTGGCAAGCATGTTATGTTGTTGCTTTAAGTGCTTCTATTTATTTTTAGGCGTTTTCAATATTTACATCATTTTATATGAGTGTTGTTTTATTGATGATCTTATATTTGCAAACGCCAATGTGTGTCATATTAGTATATGTGTGATATAAGATACTTTTTTTGGCTTTCTTTGTCTCTTTTTAATGTTATCAAAGGGGGAGAAGCATCTACAAGATGAAGTGGGGATGCATACATTCAAGGAGAGCCTTGATGAAGAAACGAAACACATTGTCTCAAGTTTTTCCATCATAAAAAATGGTGAGTATATGAGTGAAATTTTCCATTAGATGTATTTTGTGTGATGTCAAAACTAGGACTCTTTAGCGTTTATGTTTACTGGATGGTATCCTCTGAGTCTTAATGTTCATCTTAGCATTATGAAGCATAAAAAGGTTCATGAATTTGTAAATTGCATTTGGAAATGTTTTAGAATAGGTGTCATGCATTAAAACAGGTTTTAATGTGAAAAATAGAGTTATGTGTCAACACATACAAGTTAGTGTCATCATATTATGTGTCAGCATATACGAGTTATGTGTCGGCACATACGAGTCATGTGTTAGCACATACGAGTCATGTTTCAACACATATAAATTATGTGTCAGCACATACAAGTTATGTGTTAACACATACAAGAAAAAAATGTGTGTATCGACACATTCGTTTTTCAGGTCGACATATGTACTAACTTTTTAAAGCTTGTGGGCTCTATTAACTGCATTTTTAAAGCATGTAGGCTCCCGTATTCAAATTCTTCGTTTAGATCCCGTGTACGGTCATAAATTTCAAGCTTTGGGGGGATTCTCGATGGACCTTGTAATCCTACTGTCAAAAATGTATATAGAGAGTGGATTCCTCTTTTGCTCAAAAGTCAGGGAATCCACATCGTGTCTTTCTATTCTCTATGAGTGGTATGCTAGCGAGCTACAAGGACGAAAAACCTCCTGTGGAGTTAGAATGTCACTTCTCCCATCATAGTCAAGAGGAGGAGTTTGATGTCCTTTGAGTTGGTTACAACATGATGATCTCGTACGGTAAGATTGTATCTATTGTAATCGACTACGATATGACTTCTTAGTTGATGTATAAAGTTGTTTCGCATATGGTGCTGGTTCTCAGAGGAGTACACCATATGTTCTCTTCAATTCTCAGTATCCTCTCTACTAAGGCTTTAGATTTTTTCCACTATACCAAGTTATAGACATTGTTCAATAGGTCGACGGCTCCGTGCATGTCTAGGTTGGCCTGCAACAGTTGAATATTATAGAGCATCTCTTGCTCATGTGTTAACAGTTCCAATGGAGGTTATTGCAAATACTGGCCTAGAAAAGTTATTGCAGAGGTTAGAAAATGGAAGAACTAGGAATATTCCCCAATCAACACTTAAAGGAACAAAATTTTGATGCACAGGAACAGAAAAAAAGGTCACTAGAATTGGATCACCCTCTACTAGAGAATGAGATGGAACCTTGTTAGCTTCAGCGGCCGCAACATCAGTATAACGTTAAATGAAGATATAGTAATCTTCAATGTCACCATGGCTTTTCCAGTTTGATACATGATCCGTTGGAGAAAGAATCGGTGTTTCGTAAAAAGAAGATTGTTGATCTAAATCTTTGACGATGTTTTCATGGAGAAATGACTAGAATCAATAGTCAATTCTCACATATGAGGCCATTATTTCGTTCAAGAACAAGATATATGTGATGAAGTGATGGAATGGAGTTTTGATATGATATATCATTCTTCTGGTGCGGTGGATCAAATTTCCAATACGATGGAGATGAGATGGACCTACAAGGTTAGCAATCCAACGCCTAAATCACAGAATGAGCGAAAAAGTAGATTTAAGTCAAAATGGAATGAATACCTAAAATGGGGGGATATGGTATTTATACAGTATGAGCAGTTAAAACCATCTGCAAGTGACTCGACGCTTCGTGTGGATTGTCGTTTGATTAGATCCAACAATAAAAAACATCATAGAGAGTATTATCGTGCCTCCTAAGTAGGGGAGGAAGTCCGCCTATTTTATACATCGTCTTCTTCTTCATCATTTGTTATCAAACCTTTTTCATAAGTCTTGCAGGTTGCCCAAAACATACATCATTCACCATTTGGCATATAACAAAACAACTTCTTACTAGATTTTTTTAACAACACCATTAAAAGATCTTCATGATTCAAATTAAAATAATCTAACTGATACTAATATATTCAGTTATCGCTATTTTTTAAATGATAGATATCTATAGCTAATCGTTAAAATTTTTTTGGTCAAATATTAAAAATATAACCTTATATATATGTCGAAACACTATGGTCAAACATTAGATTAGATTCGACTCAAAGACTATGATTTAGAGTAAGTTAAAAATATTGAATTGTAATTCCTTGTGTCGAAGTAGGTTTCTCGACAGGAACAAGAAAGTTGTTGAATAGCCTAGTGTGTATGTGTCGAAGCACCTAGTTGTCGAAGTGTCGAGGAGTTAGCCACGACATGGATTTTGTCTTAAACCTAATTTTGTAGTGTTGGCAGAATTAGGTATTTTGGTTTTTTTTCCTGGGCTTTGCTTAGGGAGAATGCAAGATAAATCTATAAATAGGGAGTAACCCTACTATTTTAAAGTGATTCACTTGAATAGATTTTCAGTTTTGAGAGTTGTCGTAACCCAAAATTTGACCTCCTTTAGCCTTTTGCGTAAGCATGTGCATTCGCATCGCTGACAAACGCATTAGCACTTTTTTCGCTGTGATTTTTATTGCAGGAATTTTCAGGTTTCGCAAGCCCGATTAATCACATCCTCTCAAAGATATCACATTATCAAAACAAGCACAAAATAAAGGCTTCTATGCCTATTCATCAGAGCAAAAGGTCGAAAATCAGAACCGCGGCCATAACACCGTTCTTCAAGCAAAATATGCAAAATTTGCCTGAAGTAACCGGTTACCCTATATTGAGTAACCGGTTACCCAGTGCAAAATGCAGATCTTGCTGCATTTTTGGGACAACCACTTTTCTCTCTACATTTTGGGGTTCATAAGGTTCTAGCATTGTGTGGAACATTCTAGACAATTCTAGAGGCTTTGAGAACATTCAAGATATTTTAAGGCATTTGCTCCAATACACTATTTCCAATCAAGACCACCATAAACCTTTGTTTTCCAAGCATATGAACCATTGGATTTTCAACTTACATTAGGATGGTTACCGAGTCAACTACCTAACTAACTGAGTTAACCTCTAACTTAGTGAGTTGAGTCTAACTAACTCCAAGGCTAGTTCTGAAGCTACATCCAAAGCTCACTCCGAACCTAGCTACTCCAAAGCAAAGCTCTATATAAGCAAATCATCACCATTTCACAAGGGGTTCCATCATTTTCTCAAGGTTGGAATCATTTCATCAAATTATCCATTGATCACTCTCGATTCTCTCACACTCTCTCTGAATTTTCTGCAACATTTGCACATTCTTCTCCATTCATCTCCATCAAAACCTCACTAAAGCTCAAATCCTCCATTAAAGAGTAACAACTTCTTCATTGGAAGTGATTTCTCTTGGGCTTAGCCATCATCATCTTGTGATTCTATCCTACTTTCTGTAGTTTTATTGGCTTTGGATTCATCTCAAGTGATTACTTCAAGCTTATTCGGTGCAAATCGATATTCGGAGCATTTATCGCGTTTTCAACAGTTTCGCTAAGGTTGGATCTCAAGCTTGGAAGTATCTGGCTTTCTTGGCTTAATTCTCATCATATATCAATAGCAACAACATCCAAGGCAAATCTCCGCCTTGTAGGTTGGTTATCTTTCACTCGATTTACTGTTTCGATCACTTCCGCGCATTTACGATGTAGCTCGATCATTTTTCGGTTTCATTTAATCATGTGATTTCATTATATTTTCTCTCCGTGTTTAATGTTTTTCATTGAGGATTAATTGATTTTTAAGTACTTTTGAATTCATTTTTCGTGTACAAATGTCAAGCATAACATGTGGAAGAATTGGGGAAAGTTTTGGTTGAAAAATGAATTTTTGAAAAAGCTGTTTTGCCACTGTTACAATGGTAACCGGTTACTCTAAGAGGGTAACTGATTACTCTGCATAGTTTTAGCCAATTTCCTCCATTTTTGATCAAGTAACCAGTTACCCACTTCAAGTAACCGGTTACTTCAGTGGCAGAATGTCATTTTTGCCCGTTTTCAAGCTTGTTTGCTATCCTATCCCCATATAACTTCCATGGCTTGATATGCTTGATATTTGTGGAAGTTTTATGAGCTATTCATCTATTCTTTGAAGCATCCATGCCATATTTCAATATGTCATTTGTCAATTCTCGATTATGTGTATTTTCGACATGGTTTGTGATGCATGCTAATTGTTTCGGTATTGTTTTTTTCACTTTTATTCATGTTTGCTTTGAGTTTTCTCCTATTTGGAATGAACTCAATCTTGTATAATCAATAAATCACCCTTTTGCTTTAATGGTTTTTCATCCCTTTGAAAAGTTGTTGGCTTTATCCCCTTTAGATTGATAAATCGACACTTCATTTCGATTAGTCGATCCTTCTGTCTTTCTTCTCCTTTAGATCTCTTAGATCTTTGTCCTACCCTCTTCTCCGGTAGAGTTGAAGATTCACAATGCGTTGGAGCTCTGTACAAAGGTTGCATCGTTACGCTGTTCGTTCTTGCACCGCACTTTGGTGTTAGAGAAGGAATGAGAATGGAGTATTCTACACTCATTTTGGATATTTTGGATATGGGACAAATGACCCTGTATCTGGAATAGTCGCCTCTATCTCCTTACTGTGGTATCCCTCGTTCTCTATTCGAGTCGATCCTTGATCACTTGCACCCTTATCTCCTCCTCCTTGGAGGTAGCTTCTCCCTTTCAATTCAACACTCTTTTCTCTCTCGGTCAATCGCCACCCTTGGCTTCCCCAGAGAGTCGTAATCACACTTTTCTTTGGTTGATCAACTGTCCTTCAGTTCAAACCCAATTCCCTTCTTCCCCATTGAATTTGCCAGCTAAGTCAATCTCTCTTTTGGTTTACACAGACTTCCTGTTCTAACCTATTCCCCACCAGAGTTTGCAACCTTCTCTTGGTTCTTTCTCCTTCTTGTTTGGGTCATCACTGTTTAACAGTTAATCACCAACATCCTCTTCTCTCTAGTTAATCACAGTCTGTCTATTAACACTGAGTCTTTCTTTGGGTTAATCGCCTTCTCCCGGCTAGTCACCCGATTTTTGGTTGATCACGGTCCGCCCGTTAAAACCAGATTTTTCTTTGGGTTAATCGCCTTCCTTTGGCTAATCACCCAATCTTTGGTTGATCACGGTCCGCCCGTTAAAACCAGCTTTTTCTTTGGGTTAATCACCTTTTCTTGGTTAATCACCCGCATTTTGGTCAATCACAGTCCGCATATTTGAACCAATAACCCTTTTCCTTAATTAACCACAATCCATCTGTTAAGATACTGAGTTTCTTTTGAGTTAATCACCTTATCTTGGTTAATCACTCATTTCTTTTCGGTTAATCACAGTTCGTCTGTTAAACATCGAACCCTCACAATTAGCAACCTTTCTTTGGTTCAAATACTATCCGCTTTGGGTTAGTAACCTTTATTCGGTTCGAATACCCTTTCCTTTGGTCAAGTACTGTTTGCTCAGTCAATGTGCCATTCTTTGGGTCACAACCTTTGCTTGGTTCCACACCCTTCTTTTGGTTGATCACTGTTTATCGGTTAAAACCATCCCCTTTATCCTCTCGGTTAACCACTGTTGATCAGTTAATATACCGATTTCCCCTCCGAGTCAAACACCTCTCTCTGGTTCAGTACTCTCTTTTTTTCGTCACGGTCCATCTGTCGACACCTAACCTTTTTGCTCCCCACAAGCTTCTCAAGTTTCTTCGGTTAATCGCTGCTTTCAGTTAATACACCGAGTCTCATGTAGATATTATCTCAGGTCTTGTCCCTTTTTCCGGCTCCGTCGCCACTTTCTTGTTTCATCCCCTGTGGAGTCATCCTTTTTCCCTTGCAAGTCCCCGCAGAGTCTTGCCTTGGTTCTCTGTGTTCTTCGGTATAGTTCTATTTTGTTTCCTTTCTTGGTTTTGGCACCATTTCCTTTTGCAGTCCCCCAGTTGGGTCTTGCTTTCTCTGTTTGCTCTTGGCTTTAATGTTGTCTTTATTTTTCTTCTCCAGTAGTAGTTCCCCGAACTACGTAGGCACGAGATTGCGAAATCTTGGCAAACCCCCTTCCTCTGTTTTCTTCCATTCTTCTGTCTCTCTGGTCCGTCCAGATTCCTTTCTTTTCCTTGGTTCCCCGAACTACGGAGCTCTGACTTCCTCATTGCACTATGAGGGTATGTAGGCACGAGGGCCCTAATCCTCCTCGGGCACTTTATTTTCTTTCTTTCTTTTCTTTCCCTCTTCTTTTCCTTCTTTTTAGCTAGAAGCCTTTAGATAGATAACTCATACAAGCCTAGAAGCATATGAAATGGTTCTCGTCGAGTACGACAAATGCTTAAGGTGCTAGTACCTTCCTTTCACATAACTGACCTTCTTTCCCGTTTCTCTTTCCCCTGGGTTTTATCGATATTTTCCCTGTCCTTCGGGACTAAATAAATTTCAGTGGCGACTCTATTGTATCTTTGAGTGTGCGATTCACTCAAGTATAATCCCGCTAGCTCTAGCTGGCGACTCTGCTGGGGAATCCTTGCGCTTGGAAGTTGGGGTCTCTCCTAGTTTTGCTTGCTTTTCTTTCTTGCTTGAGTGTTTATCTTTTATGCTTTACTCGTTTTATATTATTGCTTTTCTTTACTACTTTAAGTATTCATGTTCTGCATATTCTGGATATCTGTTATATTCTACTATTGTTGGGGTGGGTTGTTCCATTGAGAGATAAGCCCAATACCCAGGCTTGAGTACACACATGATTAGTATGAAGAGTAACGGGAGCTTGTGTGGCATTTGGCCATGCAATAGCTCACGCAAAATTCACGTCCAGACGAGGTTTTTCTTTGGAGATACTCTATCTTGCGCGTCTGGTGCAGTTGAGGGAGTATTGACTTAGAAAAACTAACGACTCTGGAGACCGTTCATTGGGAAGTCAGTTGAGACCTCTTCAATTGACCGTGATGCCAAACCAGAAATGATGAACTTATCATTGTTTCTCGACTTGAGAGTCTGTGATACTGGTGACCTGCATAGGATGTTGTACCATTTCAAGTCTAGATCACACCTGTGAGTGGGATATGGTTTTTTTGCAAGAAACCAAGCCTCTTCATACCTTTTGTTCTCTCACGCACGTCAAAATTTTGCGCCAACATAGAATTATGCAGATATTCAGTTTGTACAGATTTGGATATTCAGATTGGGCAGATTTGATTGTTCGGATTTGTGCTTGGCTTCGTGATTTGTGTGTTGCATGTCATTTCATCATAACCATTAACATTTTTTGCATGCATAGAACTTTATTTTTGCATCTGTTGCATCCAATCATATTCATATGCATGTCCTTCATCCGGAAACCACGCACTTACACTATTCGTCATACCTTATAGCAAGACGACGACTCGGCATCGCTATTTCACTCGCTCAAATAAGACCAGGATCATGGCTGACATTGAACAAGAGAACGCTGCCTACAAGGAGACTTTGGCTCAGTTTCAAGGTCGGATGGATCAGTTCCAGACTAACATGGACATTATTATGGACTTCCTTCGTGCTCAGAAGGACGCAGCTGCTGTTACTTCTGTTGTTGCAACTGTTACTGATGCTACTGTTGTCACTCCTGTAGTGATCCCTACTCCTATCGTTACTTCCTCTCCAGCAACTGTCGAAGTGCCTGTTGAGACTCTTGCTCAGCCTGCTGTGAATCTAACTTCTGTTCATCCTGGTTTGAATAGAATGCCTGCTGCTTTCCCGTGGGGAATGCCTCCAAATTTCACACCTCAGATTGCCGGTGGTAGTGCCTTTGGCCCATATCAACCTTTTGTTGCGCCCATGCCCAATGGTAATTCAGCTGCTTATCCTTAGGGCATGTATACTCCGATTCCACCTCCTGTGGTGAATCATGATGATTACGAGATTCCTCAGACACAGGTTCTCCAGACTCTTGTGTCTAATGATGTTGAGATTCCTGACGAAGATGAGCATGCGTATATGGGTCCTCCTATTCATGTTGCGATTTTGTCTCAGCCTGCTCAGACTATGGTTCAGAATGTTCATTATATGCCCTACCCTGGGGCATCTTCTGCTGCTGCGGTACTTCCTACCGGTTATCCGTATGGTTTTCAGATGGGTCAGAATGCTGGGTTGGTATATCCGTCTCAGTTTGCTTCTCCGCAGATACCCGCTCCAACTGCATCAAAACTTCCAAATCCTCAGGCTCTTGTCAGACCTGTTGCCCATGACATACCTGTTGAGTATAAATTGTAATATGAGAGAATCCGTGCGATTGAAGGATATTCTGCTTTTGGTATGGAAGCCAAAGACTTGTGTTTGGCTTCCAATGTCGTGCTGCCATAGAAATTCAAAATCCCTGAGCTTCCAAAGTACAAAGGTTTGAGTTGTCCTCGCAGTCATGTGACCATGTATTGTAGGAAGATGGCATCCTATATTGATAATGATGATCTACTGGTGCACTGTTTTCAAGATAGCTTGTCTGGAGCTTCTCTAGATTGGTATATGGTCTTGGAACGTAGCAAGATTCACTCGTGGAGAGACCTATCGGAGGCATTCTTGAAACAATACAAATATAATCTTGACCTGACTCCTACCAGATTGCAGTTGCAGAATCAGTCACAACGTTCAGCCGAAACATTCAAAGAATATGCACAAAGGTGGCGAGAGATGGCTTCTCGAATGTGACCTGCTCTTTCTGACAATGAATTGGTTGACATTTTCATGGGCACTTTGCAAGGGTTGTATTATGATAAAATGGTGGGTAGTTCTTCGACAAATTTTGCTGATATGGTGACTATTGATGAAAGGATTGAGAACGGGTTGAAGATTGGTAGAATTGCTAGTTTCGTTGCTCAACAACCAACCAAGAAACCTCAGAGTAGTCATTCAAAGAAAAAGGAAGGTGAAGCGAATGCTGTGACGGTGAAGGCCTCTCCTCAGTATCAGGTTCCCATGGCTCCCATGCCGTATTATCCTTATCCTTATGTTGCCGTTGCTCAATCTCAACAACTGCCGTATCAGTATCATCCGCAACAACAAGTTCAGAATTCTCAAAACCAGAATCAACCTCAACAACAACAGTCTCAGCAAAAAAAACCGAAAGCAGCATCGGAACAATAACCAGAACAACCGCAAGCGGATGAATTTTGACAGAATTCCTGTGCCTTACATGGAGTTGTTTCCTTATTTTATCCATCAAGGGGCAATAGTCCCCAATGAGATTGCACCTGCAATTCCTCCTTTTGGTACAAAGCATAACCCGAATGCATCATGTGCTTACCATGCTGGGTACATAGGACATGCTACCGAAGATTGTATTGTTCTCAAGGCCAAAGTTCAAGAGCTTATTGATCGAAAAATCCTAACATTTACTGAGGAGCGTCCCAATATACAGACTAATCCATTGCCTACCCATGATGGACCTGTGGTTAATATGATTGAGGATGTCAGCTCTGCTTCTGTCAATTCTGGTAGACTGCCAAAAATGGCCATGTCATCTGTCAAGAGTGCTAAAGAGACCATTGAGAAAGGTGCGTTTCCTGGTTGGGGGCAAATCCTGGATGTGGTTGAAAAGCATGGTCGCTTTGGATTGGGTTATCATCCTGATCAGCAAGCTAGTTCACGCAGTCATCAGAAATATACCTTGATCAAGTTCACAAAGGCTGGATTTCAAGAGGGGGATATTGTGTCAGCCATCGACGATGCAGGTCCTAGCATCCGAAGTACAAGCTTTGTACGCAAATGCCCGCCGGGTTTCAAGCTCAACAATTGGACATCCACCGTGATTCCCGTGGTTTTTCCTGCAAACATGTAATGCATTTTGTTTTCTTGTTCCCTCGTCCTCGCCCGAGACGAGTGGATAGCTTGTAAGGGCCTCGCGCTTTTGAAACATTATGTGATCAATAAATAAAAGTTTTTTTGCATTCAAATCATGCTCTTATTTCTTTCTTTATTTTATTTTTCACAAATAAATAAATGTCAAAGTTTCTTTTATTTTTCACCTTTCAAATGGCTTCATTCTAAACATAATTCATAAACATGCAGAACAAATAATTGCATTGATAACAACTTGGCAAACATCCGTTGTAATCTTGGGATTCCAATTAACCAAGTCGAAGAAGATGGTGAGGAAGATTGTGAATTACCGGCTGAACTAGCAAGGCTCTTTGAGCACGAGCAGAAAGAGATTCAGCCTCACAAAGAGCCAGTGGAAGTTATCAATCTTGGTATCGATGATGTCAGAAAGGAAGTCAAGATTAGGGCATCCCTCTCTAAGCATGTACACTCCGGGTTGGTCAAGTTATTGAAAGAGTATGTTGATATTTTCGCCTGGTCTTATCAAGATATGCCTGGGTTGGATACCAACATCGTTGAACATTACTTACCACTCAAGCCTGATTGTCATCCTGTCAAGCAGAAACTCAGAAGGACCAGACCCGACATTGCACTTAAAATCAGAGAAGAGGTTAAGAAGCAGTTTGACGCTGGGTTCCTAGCCACTTCTGAATATCCTTAATGGATTGCCAACATCGTCCCGGTTCCGAAGAAAGATGGAAAGGTCCGAATGTGTGTAGACTATCGAGACCTCAATAAGGCGAGCCCAAAAGATGATTTTCCTCTGCCTCACATTGATGTACTGGTAAACAACACAGCGCAGTTCTATGTCTTTTCTTTCATGGACGGTTTCTCAGGATATAATCAGATCAAGATGTCCTCAGCTGATATGGAGAAGACTACTTTCATCACTCCTTAGGGTACATATTGCTACAAAGTCATGCCATTTGGTTTGAAAAACACAGGGGCAACATACCAACGTGCCATGACAACCCTCTTTCACGATACGATCCATAAAGAGATTGAGGTTTACGTGGACGATATGATTGCCAAATCCAAAACTGAAGATGTTCATCTGGACCATCTAAAAGAAGCTATTTGACAGACTCCACAAGTTTAGACTACGGTTGAATTCGGCAAAGTGTACCTTTGGAGTTTGATTTGGAAAACTGTTGAGCTTTATTGTAAGTCAGAAGGGCATTGAAGTTGATTCTGACAAGGTTCAGCCAATTCAGAACATGCCGCCTCCCAAAACAGAAAAAGAAGTTTGTGGCTTTCTGGGCTGACTCAATTACATCTCCAGATTCATTTCTCATCTGACGGCTACCTGCGAACCAATTTTCAAATTACTAAGAAAAAATCAATCAGTTGAGTGGAACAGTGATTATCAAGAAGCTTTTGACAAGATAAAAATATATTTGCAAGAACCACCAATCTTAGCACCTCCGATTCCTGGTAGGCCTTTAATCATGTATCTCACTGTTCTCGATGAATCAATGGGATGTGTCTTAGGTCAACATGACAACACTGGCAGAAAAGAATATGAAATTTACTATCTGAGCAAGAAGTTCAATGATTGTGAGACCAGATACTCACTATTGGAGAAAACCTGTTGCGCTCTGACTTGGGTTGCTCGACGCCTGAGACAATACATGATTTGTCATACTACTTTATTGATATCCAAGATGGATCTGATAAAGTACATTTTCAAAAAGCCTAACGTCTTTGGACGGATTACTCGATGGCAAATGTTGTTGACTGAGTATGATATCCAACATGTTACCCAGAAAGCAATAAAAGGGAGCGTCTTGTCTGACTACCTAGCTCATCAGCCTGTGGAAGGATATCAACAGATGAAGTTTGAATTTCCTGATGAGGATGTTCTGTTCATCAGAGATTATAAGACTCCAGACCCTGATGTAGTACAAGAACCAGGGGCGCGATGGACGCTCGTGTTTGACGGTGCTGCCAATGCTAAAGGTCGTGGAATTGGTGCTATCCTCATCTCTCCGACTGGTTTTCATCTTCCCTTCACTGCCAAATTATGCTTTGAATGTGCCAATAATATAGCTGAGTACGAAGCATGCATCTACGGTATCGAAGCTGTAATTGACATGAGAATCAAGATTTTTGAGGTCTACGGAGATTCTGCCCTGGTGATCGGCCAAGTCAGAGGGAACTTTGTAACTCGGGATTCCAAGATGGTTCCGTACCAGAAGCACATTGCAAAATTGACGTCGTATTTTGATGAAATATATTTTCATCATATTCCTAAGGAAGAAAATCAATTAGTTGACGCTCTTGCCACCCTGGCATCTATGTTCAAAGTCAAGTGGAAGAACGAAGCTCCTTCTATCCGCATTGATCATTTGAATGAACCAGCACACTGTTTAGCAATCGAGGACGAGTCCGATGATAAGCCTTGGTTCTACGACATCAAAAGATATCTGGAAAAACAGGAATATCCCGAGGGTATTACTATCACTGATAAGAAAGCTCTCAGACGGCTCTGCGCCAAATTCTTCCTAAGTAGTGGTGTACTGTACAAGAGGAATTATGATTATGTGTTGCTCAGATGTATGGATAGACACGAAGCAGACACAATCATAAGGTCCATACATGAAGGTTGTGAGGGTGTACATGCCAAAGGTCCTGCTATGGCTAAAAATATCCTTCGAGCTGGGTATTATTGGACAACAATGGTGGTAGATTGTTACAACTTTGCCAAAAGATGTCACAAGTGCCAAATCTACGGTGACAAGATCCATGTGCCACCAACTCCATTGAATGTTCTTACTTCTCCTTGGCCCTTCTCTATGTGGGGTATCGATATGATTGGAATGATAGATCCGAAAGCTTCCAACGGTCATCGCTTCATTCTAGTTGCTATCGATTATTTCACCACATGGGTTGAAGCTGCTTCTTATGCAAATGTCACACGCCAAGTGGTCGCCAGATTTATCAAGAAAGAGATAATTTATCGCTATGGTATCCCTAGCAACATTATCACTGATAATACAAGAAATCTGAACAACAAGATGATGCAAGAGTTGTGTCAAGAGTCTAAGATCGAGCACCATAACTCTTCACCATATCGGCCCAAGATGAATGGCACCGTCGAAGCAGCAAACAAAAACATCAAGAGGATTTTCCAGAAGATGGTCAAGACTTACAAGGATTGGCATGAAATGCTTCCCTTTGCATTACATGGCTACAAAACTTCAGTTCGTAGTTCCACCGGGGCAACTATGTATTCGCTTGTATATGGTATGGAGGTTGTTCTACCCATTGAAGTCGAAATCCCCTCTCTCAGGGTCATCATGGAAGCAGATCTTGATAAAGATGAATGGGTTCAATCCAGATACGACCAGCTGAATCTCATCGAAGAGAAGCACCTGACAGTTGTTTGCCACGGTCAATTGTATCAGAGACGTCTCAAACGAGCTTTTGATAAAAAAGTTCTTACTCGAGCGTTCCAAGCAGGCGAACTTGTGCTCAAGAGGTACTCTCATGTTCATTCGGATCCACGTGGCAAGTGGACTCCCACTTACGAAGGACCTTTCGTTGTCCAGAAAGCCTTCTCAGGCGGAGCCTTGATCCTCCACATCCCGTGAACTCCGATTCAGTCAAAAAATATTATGTCTAAAAATATGATGATGATGAAAGCCCGCTAGATTGGAATCCGCAAGGGCAATCTAGGCAAAAATGGGCGTCCCGGTGAACCAAAAAAAGAAATGTCCATGCAAAATTCAGGGACAAAGAAAAAACAATAAAAACCCGCTAAGTTGAAAACCCGCAAAGGCAATCTAGGAAAAAATGGGTATCCCGATGGACGAAAAAAAATATAATGTCCAGGAAAAAATTAGGGATAAAGGCATTTGACTGTGAACACCTGAGCCTATCTTTATCACAGCTAGACCTTAGACGGGAAATGATCAGTCAAATCATCGTCGACAGACGCACGATGTTGAACCCAGACTTGCAGGGGATGGTAGCCAATGTTGTAATCAATGCAAAGTCAAATTTCCCATTGCCATTTACTTTGTTTTTCAATTTCATTGTAAATTTCCTCATCAAGGATTTTTACATCCTTGTGCACATCTTATGTACAAAAGCGTTTTGCATTCAATAAAATGTTCAGCTTTTGATTTCTCATTATCTCTTTTCAGTATTTTGTTTGCAAATTAAACAATTATTTGTGATCAAATAATACTATAAAGCGTTGAGAATAACAAAAAGCTAAAATCAACCAGGAAAACAATATGCATTGCATGCTTTACCAGAAATCCTCAAGGGAAAATGGGTAGTGTTCCTTTTTGACCTTGATCTTTGGTGAACAATGTCATGAGTGGTTAGGAATGTGGGGTGCATTCCTTTTCTCCAGTAGGTATCGATTTGGTTCCATGGAAAGGTTTGTCCACCAGTCCTCTCCCTAACAGAGCAAAGTTTCGCCATCAGACATCAGGTTGGTTCTTTGAAAAGATTTGTTTTCATATCTTCAGAAGAGCTATATTCCCCAAACAGAGACTTGTTTTCTTTTCTCCAGTAGAAGCAAAATTTTTCTTATCACCCCAACAGATTGAGGTTGTCAATCCCCAGCGGTGGTAATGCCTCATTTTGATCATCTTGACGTTTTCCCCCCAAGAAGAGTTGGTTAGATGAAGATCAAAACAAGCACAAAATAAAGGCTTCTACGCCTATTCATCAGAGCAAAAGGTCGAAAATCGGAACCGCGACCATAACACCGTTCTTCAAGCAAGATATGCAAAATTTGCCTGAAGTAACCAGTTACCCTATATTGAGTAACCGGTTACCCAGTGCAAAAATGCAGATCCTGCTGCATTTTTGGGACAACCACTTTTCTCTCTACATTTTGGGGTTCATAAGGTTCTAGCATTGTATGGAACATTCTGGACAATTCTAGAGTCTTTGAGAACATTCAATATATTTTAAGGCATTTGCTCCAATACACCATTTCCAATCAAGACCACCATAAACCTTTGTTTTCCAAGCATATGAACCATTGGATTTTCAACTTGCATTAGGATGGTTACCGAGTCAACTACCTAACTAACTGAGTTAACCTCTAACTCAGTGAGTTGAGTCTAACTAACTCCAAGGCTAGTTCCAAAGCTACATCCAAAGCTCACTCCGAACCTAGCTACTCCAAAGAAAAGCTCTATATAAGCAAATCATCACCATTTCACAAGGGGTTCCATCATTTTCTCAAGGTTGGAATCATTGGGGGTTGGAATCATTTCATCAAATTCTCCATTGATCACTCTCGATTCTCCCACACTCTCTCTGAATCTTCTGCAACATTTGCACATTCTTCTCCATTCATCTCCATCAAAACCTCACTAAAGCTCAAATCCTCCATTAAAGAGTAACAACTTCTTCATTGGAAGTGATTTCTCTTGGGCTTAGCCATCATCATCTTGTGATTCTATCCTACTTTCTGGAGTTTTATTGGCTTTGGATTCATCTTAAGTGATTACTTCAAGCTTATTCGGTGCAAATCGATATTCTGAGCGTTTATCGCGTTTTCAATAGTTTCGCTAAGGTTGGATCTCAAGCTTGGAAGTATCTGGGTTTCTTGGCTTAATTCTCATCATATATCAATAGCAACAACATCCAAGGCAAATATCCTCCTTTTAGGTTGTTTATCTTTCACTCGATTTACTGTTTTGATCACTTCCGCGCGTTTACGATGTAGTTCGATTGTTTTTCGGTTTCGTTTAATCATGTGATTTCTTGATCTTTTCTCTCCATGTTTAATATTTTTCATTGAGGATTAATTGATTTTTAAGTGATTTTGAACTTCATTTTTCATGCACAAATGTCAAGCATAACATGTGGAAGAATTGGGGAAAGTTTTGGTTGAAAAAACTTATTTTTGAAAAAGCTATTTTGCCACTGTTACAGTGGTAACCGGTTACTCTAAGAGGGTAACCAGTTACTCTACACAATTTTAGCCAATTTCCTCCATTCTTGATCAAGTAACTAGTTACCCACTTCAAGTAACCGATTACTTCAGTGGCAGAATGTCATTTTTGCCCGTTTTCAAGCATGTTTGCTATCCTATCCCCATATAACTTCCATGGCTTGATATGCTTGATATTTGTGGATGTTTAATGAGCTATTCATATATTCTTTGAAGAATATATGCCATATTTCAATATGTCATTTGTCAATTCTCGATTATATGCATTTTCGACACGTTGATCACGATCATTCTTGCATATTTCTTTGATCACTCGCTACATGGTTTGTGATGCATACTAATTGTTTTGGTATTGTTTTTTCACTTTTATTCATGTTTTCATTGAGTTTTCTCCTCTTTAGAATGAACTCAATCTTGTATAATCAATAAATCACCCTTTTGCTTTAATGGTTTTTCATCCCTTTGAAAAGTTGTTGGCTTTATCCCCTTTTGAATGATAAATCGACACTTCGTTTTGATTAGTCGATCCCTCTCTCTTTATTCTCCTTTAGATCTCTTAGATCTTTGTCCTTCCCTCTTCTCCGGTAGAGTTGAAGATGTGCAATGCATTGGAGCTCTTTACAAAGGTCATGCCGTTACGATGTCTGTTCTTGCACCGCACTTTGGTGTTAGAGAAGGAATGAAAATGGAGCATTCCTACATTCATTCTGGATATTTTGGGTAGGGGACAAATGACCCTGTATCTGGAATAGTCGCCTCTATCTCCTTACTATGGTATCCCTCGTTCTCCAGTAGAGTCGATCCTTGATCACTTGCACCCTTATCTCCTCCTCCTTGGAGGTAGCTTATCCCTTTCAATTCAACACTCTTTTCTCTCTCGGTCAATCACCACCCTTGGCTTCCCCGGAGAGTCGTAATCACTCTTTTCTTTGGTTGATCAATTATCCTTAAGTTCAAACCTAATTCCCTTCTTCCCTAGTGAAGTCGCCAGCTAAGTCAATCTCTCTTTTGGATTACACAGTCTTCCTGTTCTAACCTATTCCCCACCAGAGTTTGCAACCTTGTATTGGTTCTTTCTCCTTCTTGTTTGGGTCATCATTGGTTAATAGTTAAGCACCAACATCCTCTTCTCTCTAGTTAATCACAGTCTGTCTGTTAACACTGAGTCTTTCTTTGAGTTAATCGCCTTCTCCTGGCTAGTCACCCAATTTTTGGTTGATCACGGTCCGCCCGTTAAAACCAGCTTTTTCTTTGGGTTAATCGCCTTCCTTTGGCTAATCACCCAATCTTTGGTTGATCACGGTCCGCCTGTTAAAACCAACTTTTTCTTTGGGTTAATCATCTTCTCTTGGTTAATCACCCGCCTTTTATTCAATCACATTCTGCCTGTTTGAACCAATAACCCTTTCCCTCAGTTAACCACAGTCCGTCTATTAAGATACTGAGTTTCTTTTGAGTTAATCACCTTCTCTTTGTTAATCATTCATTTCTTTTCGGTTAATCACAGTTCGTCTGTTAAACACCGAACCCCCAAAGTTATCAACCTTTCTTTAGTTAAAATACTGTCAGCTTTGGGTTAGTAACCTTTATTCGGTTCGAATACCCTTTCTTTTGGTCAAATACTGTTTGCTCAGTCAATGTGCCATTCTTTGGGTCACAACCTTTGCTTGGTTCCACACCCGTCTTTTGGTTGATCATCACTTATCGGTTAAAACCAGCCCCTTTATCCTCTCGGTTAACCACTGTTTATCAGTTAATATACTGATTTCCCCTCCGAGTCAAACACCTCTCTCTGGTTCAGTACTCTCTTTCTTTTGTTTCGTCACGGTCCATCTGTCGACACCTAACCTTTTTGCTCCCCACAAGCTTCTCAAGTTTCTTCGGTTAATCACTGCTTGCAGTTAATACACCGATTCTCCTGTAGATATTATCTTTAGGTCTTGTCCCTTTTTCCGGCTCCGTTGCCACTTTCTTGTTTCATCCCCTGTGGAGTCATCCTTTTTCCTCTGCAGGTCCCTGCAGAGTCTTGCCTTACTTCTCTGTGTTCTTCGGTATAGTTCTATTTCGTTTCCTTTCTTGGTTTTGTCACCATATCCTTTTGCAGTCCCCCGATTGGGTCTTGCTTTCTCTATTTGCTCTTGGCTTTGACGCCGTCTTTCTTTTTCTTCTCTAGTAGTAGTTCCCCGAACTACGTAGGCTCTGATATCCTCATTGCACTATGAGGGTACGTAGGCATGAGATTGCGAAATCTTGGCAAGCCCCCTTCCTACGTTTTCTTCCATTCTTCTGTCTCTCTTGTCCGTCCAGATTCCTTTCTTTTCCTTGGTTCCCCGAACTATGGAGCTTTGACTTCCTCATTGCATTATGAGGGTACATAGGCACGAAGGCCCCAATCCTCCTCGAGCACTTTCTTTTCTTTCTTTCTTTATTTTCTTTCCCTCTCCTTTTCCTTTTTTTTAGCTAGAAGCCTTTAGATAGATAACTCATCTAAGCCTAGAAGCACGCGAAATGGTTCCTGTCGGGTACGACGGATGCTTAAGGTGCTAGTACCTTCCTTTTGCATAACCGACCACCTTTTCCGTTTCTCTTTTCCCTGGGTTTTATCGATATTTTCCCTGTCCTTCAGGACTAAATAAAGTTCAATGGCGACTCTATTGTATCTTTGAGTGTGTGATTCACTCAAGTATAATCCCGCTAGCTCCAAGAGCAGAGAGTTACTTTGCAGAAATTCTTCTTCTTCCCCATTTTGTTTTGAATCCCTAATTTCATTTCTTCCCAAATTCAATTTTCTATTCTTGTTTTCATCACCATTGTGTAGCGATACAATCTTGCAATCAAGGTTGGTTGACTCACTCGAGTGAATAGTGAAAAACAAAAGGGAATTTGATCGGCATGATTGAGTCTTATTTATCAAGATTGATTTGGAATTAATCAAAGTCTTGGATTTAATTCCAACATCTGGTATCTAAAACACTTGATGAGCGATTCATGGGAAGCAAAACAATATAGAAATGGGGATGAATCATCTGAATGTACTTTTTCAGCGAATCTCTTAATTCTGAAGGGTCAGAATTATGAGAATTGGTGCAAACAGATGAAAGTGGTTTTCTGTTATCAAGATCTTTGGGATCTTGTAAAGGAAAGAGTAACACCTCTTTCAAAAAATGCTTCGGATCAAGAAAAAGTTGCATACAAAGAATTGAAGAAGAAATATTATAAAGCTCTCTTTATAATTCATTAGTATGTTGATTCAGACAATTTCGTAAAGGTCAGTGATGTAGAATCAGTGAAAGAAGCACAAGAAATCTTGGAGAAATTGTTTGGAGGCACTGAGAAGGTAAAAGATGCGAGGTTATAAACTCACAAAAGAACATATGAGTTACTTAGATGGAAGACAGTGAAAGCATAACTAATTTTTTCACTAGGGTGATAAAACTAGTGAATCAAATCAAGGTATGAGGAGAAGTGTTGACATCAAGATCAATTGTTGTAAAGATCTTTAGGTCATTGGCTCTAAATTTTGACCATGTGGTAGTAGCCATTAAAGAGTCGAAATATTTTTCAAGTTTGAGAAAGGAAGAACTTCAAAGGACGCTTGAATCTCATGAACAAAGGATGGCTAAAAGAGCTGCACGCAAGTCAAAGAGTGATGTGGCTCTGCAAGCGCAATCAACTAAAAAAAGAAGGGCAAAGGAAGTTTGAAAGGTAGAGGACGCTACAATAATTTGACTGGTCGAAATCAACAAGAATGAGGTTGGTCGAATCAGAGAAAGTCCTCATACCAAAGCAACCAAAAAGGTGGTGCAGCAGGTAGAGGAGGATGTGGTGGTCAAAAACCTGACAAAAGTCACATTCAGTATTTCAATTGTCAGAAGTATGATCACTACTCTAGTGATTGTCCTGAAAAACAAAATAGCCAAGATAATGATGCAAAGCTGGTAAAGCATGAAGAAGTAGAGATGTTGTTGATGATCACAACAAGAGATGAAGAAAGATTCTAGGACCAATGGTACTTAGACTCAGGATACTCATCACACATGACTGGTAGGCAGGATTGGTTTGTCAACATAAAACCTTCAATGAAGAACATGGTGAAATTTGCAAATGACATTACTCTAGCAGCTAAAGGTGTTGGTGATGTTCTGATTATGAGGAAAGATGGTAAGAAGTCAATAATTTCTAATGTATTGTACAAACCAGGCACGAAGAGTAATTTTCTCAGCATATGGCAGTTGGTCGAAAAGAACTACAAAATGTCTATTAAAGACAAGATGATGAAAGTTCTCAACTTAGGAGGAAGGTCAATCTTGAAGGCTCTCATGTCTCAAAATAGAAACTTTAAGATTGAACTTTATATGATGGAGCACAAGTGCCTTGCAACTACAACTAAAAGGGACGAATGGATATGGAACTATTGACTAGGCCATCTAAATTTTAAAGACATCAGAGATCTAAAAGAGGAAATATGGTTTTAGGGTTACTATAAATCGACATTCCAAACAAAGTGTGTGAAGAATGTGTGCAAGCAAAGCAACACAAGAACAACTTCAGCAAGAATGCAGGAAGTAGGTCGAAGGCAGTTCTTAAAGTCATATACCCTGATGTGTGTGGACATGTCCAAGTGGATTCAATTGGAGGTAACACATGCTTTGTCACATTCATAGGTGATTTCATTTGAAAAATGTGGACTTACCTGATCAAGGAAAAAGTGAAGTGATTGAGGTATTTTCCAAATTTAAATCTATGGTCAAAAGGCAAAGTGGTCAAAAGCTCAAGATTCTGAGGACTGAAGGTGGTGGAAAGTATGTGTCGAAAGACTTCGACACATTATATGAGAAAGAAGGATTATGCATGAGGTGGTGCCACCCTACATTCCATAGCAGAATGGAACTGCAGAAAGGAAGAATATAACCATCATGAATATGGTGAGAAGTATGTTGAAAGGCAAGTATCTACCCAAAGAATTATGGGGAGAAGCTATGGCGACTGCAACATATATTTTGAACAGATGTCCAACAAAGAGACTAGAAGGAATTACGCCAGAATAATGTTGGTCTGGTGTCAAGCCTAGCTTGAGCTATCTAGATGTATTTGGATCTATAACACCTAGACATGTGGAAAATTAATTGAGAAGAAAGCTTGATGATAATTCTAATCAGATGTTCCTAATAGGATATCATTCGACTGGAGGTTACAAGTTGTTCGACCCGGTGAACAAGCTAGTAGTGATCAGCAGGGACGTGATCATATACGAGCTTAAGGAATGGGATTGGACTGAATATGTCAAGAAATATTCAATGAGAATCTTATGTGAAGAACCAACAAGTGAAGTCGAAAGAGAATTTCAACATGAAGAAGTCAGAGGTCAAGCAAGCACAAGAAGACCTCAAAGACCAAGACAGATGCCTGCAAGTTTGCGAGAATGTGTGATTATATTGGATGATGTGGTCGGTGATGAAGGTGAGCTGGCACCCTATGCTTTCTATGCATATGTCAAACCCGTAAATGTAACTAAGGCATTGAAGGATTCGAAGTGGGTGAAAGCGATGAATGAGGAACTGAAGTCCATCGAAGTCAACAACACTTGGTCACTTGCCGAATTACCTCAAGGCAAGAAGGCAATCAATGTGAAGTGGGTATACGAGGCAAAGTTGACTCCTAATGGAGAAGTAACTCAACACAAGGCAAGACTTTTGGTGAAAGGACTTCTTCAGAAAGAAGGAATTGACTTCGACGAAGTTTTTCCACCTTTCGCTAGGATCAAAACAATCAGGTTCGTTGTTGGTCTAGAAAACATGAACAATTGGCACATATTTCAGATGGATGTGAAATGTGCACTCCTGAATGACCCTTTAGATAAAGAAGTTTATGTTGCACAACTAGTTGTATTTGTGGAACAAGAAAAATAAAGAAAGGTGTACATGTCACACAAAGCAAGCTCCAAGAGCTTGGAATAAGAAGACAAATAGCTTTCTGAGGGAGAATGAATTTGTGAAGTGCATAACTGATATGGAGTATACGTAAGTAGTGAATTTCTTATACTATGTCTCTATGTCTATGACCTGTTGATAATAGAAAGGTATAAGAAAGAGGTTGAAGATTTCAAACATGACCTAAGTGAGGAGTTTGAAATGTCAGACTTGAGAAATGTTTCATACTTCCTTGGTATCAAATTCTACAAGATTAGTAGAGGTTTGATGAGGCACCAAAGAAGATATGCATGCGAAATACTCAAGAGATTTGAGATGCAAGATTGCAACCCAACATCGACTCCAGCTGAGCCCATATTTCAACTGTTGAAAGACACAGATGAAGATGATGTCGATCCGACACAGTATAGAAGACTCATTGGATCACTTCGATACCTTTGTCACACAAGGCCTGGTCTAGCATACAATGTATGTATGGTGAGTAGATTCATGCAGAAGCCAAAGGTATCACACCTAGCAGCGACAAAGAGGATACTAAGGAATCTGAAAGAAACTTTTGACTATGGCATTTTGTTTCCTGTAACTGGTGAAGGAAAATAATGCAAATTAGTGGGATACACCGACTCAAGTTGGTGTAACGATGTCGAGGATAGAAAATCCATAACTGGCTATGTGTTTATGTTAGGTGGTGCACCAGTTGTTTGGAGTTCAAGAAAAGAATCAGTCGTAGCACTATCATCATATGAAGCAGAGTACATAGTTGTTTCTCTTTGTTCATGTCAAGCAACATGAATGGTGAGTTTGGTCAAAGAGATTACAGGGAAGAGTCGTGGAGCAATTACCATGAAGATTGATTGCATGTCTGCTATCAATCTGGCGAAGAACTCGATAGTACATGGACGAATCAAGCACATCAAAATGAGGTTCCATTATCTTCGAGAGTAGGTGGCCGTAGTGAAGCTGAACTTGAAACACTACAGAACTGGGAATCAAATTGCAAATATCATGACGAAAAGAGTGCAGGTCGAAGTGTTCAAGAAATTAAGGTCTATGATGAATGTAGATAACTTAGACACAGTGAATTAGGTGGTGTGTTAAATTGTAATTTCTTATGTCAAAGAAGATTGCTCGACGGGAACAAGGAAGTTGTCGAATAGCCTAGTGTGTGCCGAAACACTTAGTTGTCGAAATGCCGAGGAGTTAGCCTCGACATGGATTTTGTCTTAAACCTAATTTTGTAGTGTTGGCAGAATTATGTATTATAAGCCTTTTTTTTTGCTTTACTTAGGGAGCAAGCAAGTTAAATCTATAAATAGGGAATAACCCTATTATTATAAAGTGATTCACTTTAGTAGATTTTCAGTTTTAATAGTAGAGAGTTACTCTACAGAAATTCTTCTTCTTTCCTATTTAGTTTTGAATCCCTAATTTTCTTTCTTCCTAAATTCAATTTTCTTCTTCACCGTTTTGTTTTAAATGTTGCAATTTATAATAAGTTAAAAACTTTGAATGTTAATTTAATTTATTACAAATTACAACATTTAAATTAAATTTAATTGAATGACTAATTAAATAAAATGTTAATTTTACAATTAAATTCAAAAGTTAAGATTTGGAGTAATTAAATTTAAAAAATTTACTTTTGGAGTAAATTGAATTCCAAAATATATATATATATATATATATATATATATATATATATATATATATATATATATATATATATATATATATATATATATATATATATATATATATATATATATATATATATATATATATATATATATATATAACCTTATCATAGTTAATTACTGCATTATCATTATCTCTAATTTGACTAGTCATTATTAGTTCGGCTATGAAATAACAAATTAAGTTTCTTTCAATGAAAATATGTATTGAAATTAGCACTTGCATTTGAAGGTCCTAAATGACACATAAATTATAGATAAAATTCCAAAATACTTTATATAGAGACAATAGAGTGTCATCATTCATCCTACAAATTGCTTCTTTCAAACTCTTATTTTCCCTTATATTTTTTATTAAAAAATAAAAACCTTTCTAGTTGTTCCTTTCAAACTCCTAAAAACGAGCAAACAGATTACTGAAATTAAGGGGGTGGCTATGAGTATGAGTACCGAGAACAACAGTATAGTGAGTAGAATTTTTGTAGATTATACAACTAGAACAAGCAATAAGCCAGAAACCTTGTGAACATGAATTACTAGTAGACGATTCAGATTCCTATTCTAGTATTCAAAGTATCAAACAAGTTGGTGAGTGAGGGTGAAATAGTCCTAGCAAAGGGACAGACAGGGGAGGCCCAGATGTTTGTGTTTATACAAGTAACGGTCAACTTGAGGCCAAGTCCGTGTGGTCATAGACAACTCATTTGTTTCAAGTAACCTTCACATGTGACCTTTGTTTCTTTGTCTCTTACTTCCTATTAAGCCTCTGGTCCCTCACACCTATAATCAAGGACAACTTTCTCTCTTATGCTTAAACATTCATTTTAACTAGCTTTAACAAAATTTTAAATAATTTTATCTTACAAATTTATAGATAACTTTTTAGGCTCTTTAGCCTGTTTGACCCAATCTAGACTAAGAGGGTGAATTTCAGGAGAGGAGTGAATTATCAAAATGCATATCTTTAAAATTGGACGTATTGCGATGTTGAAGTGAATATATAATATTCGTATAACACGTATTTAAAAAGTTCAACACGCATCAATATTTGATATTTGTATGACATTCGTATAATATGTGTTCTTAAAATATGTGTACACCTAATTAATATCTGTGTTAAATAATTCTAGCAAAAGCAAATAAAAAAAATAAAATTGTTTTTTCTTTAATTCAACACTGCTAAAAGATATATTGAATCAATATTATTAATAAAAAAATAATAAGATTAATTTTATTTTTAAATACTTTAATAATAGATGTGTAAATGAAGATCAAATACAATAATATATTTAGTAGTGTCAAGCGGTGTTAGCGCTCTATGTTTTGATATTATCAATATCAGATTGTCTCGATCCTGTCTTGTCTTTGTTCCTTATCTTTGTTTATGTCGGAATTCGTGTTTCATAGGAAAACACACATTTCTATTTATTAATCAAGAAATAATATAGACAAATACTTCAATATTAAAGTTAGTGCTTAATTAAAAATATATAGAATGGAAAATTGTGTATCTTTTACCTAGTTTATAAATCTTTATATAGGACTTTGTGAACACCAACTTTATGATTGAGAATTGTAACTGTGGCACTGACATTTCTTTTCGCATCCTTAAGTGGTGTTCACACACCCTAGTGAAAAATCAATAATGCTCCTAAAATCTGAAACTTATTCTTCGGACGCATCAAAAATGCAACCACGGTCTAGTCTTAGACTCGGGCTAAGGAACAAAGTTTAAAGAATTCGAAGATTAATGTTTTTATTTTTATGGAAGTTAACATTTGTATTTTATACGGAGGTTAATGTCCGGACCAATATGATTTATATAACGTGTTAGGCATCCCCTCTTCCTTTTTCATTTCAAAAAGCTTACTCAAAATCCAAAATAGAGCTCGTGAGCAAACTCTATTTCCATCATTTTTTCAAATTTTCTCGTTACTTCTAATACATTATATTCAAGCATAAGACATCACTCAACCTCTACTCCACTTCATTTAATCGAGGTTTCTCATTTTTCAAGCTTTCTAACAATTTGGTAAATTTTTCATTTCCTTTTTTTTTTTCTAGTTTCTAATGAATGCATTACCTAAATAGGTTGTTTATGCTCCATTAGGTTGTAGTTACAAGAATAATGGATTAATTTCTGATGCATGCATTTTTTTCAAGTTTAGAACATAGGGAAGTTAACTTTCTAATTTTCTTGGTATGCATAGGTTGTTTTATTTTGCCTGTTATGTCCTATGAGTTTGAATTATTTGATTATGATATGATTTTACTGGTTTAGTTAAAGATAAAATGTCTGGCAATCAAGAAAGACTGAGAAATGGTATATTGGCTCATCCTGCTTCCGTTTGGTGAGAAAAAGATAGATCCTCTCGTGTAGACATTGGTGTCACTTCATTTATTACATGAGTGTCGTCTTCCAGAATTTACGTGTCTCTGACATCGTCCTCCTAGAGACATGAGTCCCTTACTGCTACCCTAGAAGCCCTTATAAGTCCAACCTCTTGTTGTCGTTCCTGATGTTTTTTCAAGAGGCCCCTTGGACACCTCACTACTTCGTATGTATACAGACCATGTTGCTAGGCACATGTGAGATGGAGAGGTAAAATAAATATGTATTTATTCTTTAAAACATATGTGTTATAAGATTTTACTTTCTAACAATAATGTATTTTTTACAGCACTGTGAGTCGTAAAAATGTATCAACCACAGTAGGAAGAACGAAAATATGTCACTGCTTGATGGACCATGGTTTTAGGATGTCATGCGGCTATCTAAGATGCAAGATTTATGCAAGAGTGAGTTTACTTTTATTAACCATGGTTAGTTTCTACTTTTGTGGAGAGATGACACTCATAGACTTCTTCATTCCATTTTTCGATTAGTCAGATGTCCATCACATTTAATGATGTGTCATCCCTCCTGCATATGCCAATCACAAGAAAATGATTAAACTACTCTAGAATCTCTAAACCTCAGGAACTGGAGATAATGATGCAATATTTGGGAGCTAACTCGGGTGATGTCCAACTAAAGATAGATGACACCAAAAGATGTCATACAAGATTTAGATTTCTTGATATCATGTACATTACATATACCACTTGAATGAGGCAATTGAGGCTGATGGTGATGATGCAGAGGTAGCACATCATAAAGTATATGCATTGAGGTCATACCTCATGTTTCTGGTTGGCACATCCATATTTATGGACAAAGGTGAATACTTATTGATGTCGTCTACCCGTATTACTTTATTGACTTGGAGAGGATTCATGAGTACAACTGAAGAACCTCTTGTTTGGTTTACCTCCACTCCAAGTTAGGTGAAACTTGTTTATCGAAGACTAGACAGATGACAACAAGCAACACCTTATTTTTAGTAATATATTTGCACATTTACTATTACTAATATTTTATAACACGTGTGCTACATTACTACTAATATTTTACCTGAACCATTTTCAGACATGGATCCTTCAACACTTTCCACGTCTCTCCAGTTGGGCATATATGAATGACTATGACGAGGAGTTGCCACGTGATTTCTCCTTCACCCTGCTCAAAGGGAATATGGAGACTAACTCATTATGGTTTTATCTTGACCATATCGCTACATCTGTTGGTTTTTTTTAGAGTTTTACATCCTTACATCACACCAGATGTAGAGGGAAAGCCACCTAGTGCAACTCATCAAGAGATATTATATGAGGAGCAGGATATGAAATGTTAGACTATGGCACGGATCTAGAAAGGGGGGTTGAATAGATCCCCAATTAAAACTTGAGTCGGCGCTACCAATTTAAAATTGGTTTTAAAAATGTTTTAAGTGCGGAAGCGGCCGAGGAAAAATAGTCTAAAACGAACGGTTATTGGAAAACCGGATATACGTAAGCCTTTGGATTAATGACAATTCGGAAAAATAGCATCACAACACTAATTCCACTTATCAATTATTTACTTCAGTTGTAAGGATTCCTAGTTCCAATGATTCAAAATCAAACCAAAACTAGATACACAAGTAAGATAATTTTGGTTCAAGCAATATGTCAAACACTTGGTGTGCAAAAATACTTCAAGTGATATTTATGTTGAGTAAGCGATTTCAACCAGCCTAGTACAATGTCTTGTTGTACTTTAGAGTTAAAAATAGAGTTTTACCCTCTTACTCAATTGATATCACAATTTTGACAATAGAGCTTACACAAAAATTACTTATTTGAGCTATAACGTAAATGCTGAAAATAGAGAAGACAAGTAATTTGGTGAGGCAGTTCCCCCATCGTCCTCGCTTCGGGGTACGTCTGCCCTCAATTCTAAAACTAGAATTGAGATATATTTTATAGATATCACCTGTTTGAATGAACAGTTTTTACAAGGATTGAGCAGCAAATATACAACAGAAATCTCAATGTGTTGAAAGTTGCCTTCACTCCTTGCCCCTTGATTCAAGCTGAATCAAGTTCTTCGATTTGTGTTGATGGACCTCCGACTCCAGCCACCTTATTGAAGAACACGTTGTTGTTCAAACCTTTGGCTCCGGCTGATCTCAACAGCACCAAATCGAACCCGAGATCTTCCCTTCAAAATCACCGAATCCGCTACTAGACTTGTGAAGACCACCTCTTCACAATCACCTTCGCTCGATTGATCGTTGATGAAGAATCTCGTCCAAAAACCCCCAAAATTCGAACCAATCTTGGAGGGCAAAACCCCAATGGTTTTATTCAAGAAAGAACCTGTCACAATCTTCAACCCGAGCTTGATTCTCCAATCTAAGCCTCAAACCTTATCACCTTGAATCTCTCACAAATACATTTCAAAAATGATTGTGTGTAATTGAAATGTTATGAGATGTTGAAGATGAAAATGATGAATCTTGGACACCTATTTCACTCTTTCTTGTTTTTGAACACATGAATCAAAAGAATATCAAATGTTAGTAGACACAAGTGTTTAAGCAAGTATATATAGTGCCAACATAATTCAGGACATAACAGTATTTCAAATATGAGAGGGAAGTATTTTAAAACAGATTTTCCGTGCGAACGGTCGACCATAACAGGTCTGTGCGTCGACGCATGGCCTGTACTGTTTTGGATTTCTGGAAATTTCATCAGTGTGCGTCGACCATACAGTCGGCGTGCGCTGACCCGTTGAAATCCATTTCTTTTGTGCGCCGACCCTATGGTCAACCCATGCCTTTACGCGCTGACCCGCTGGAATGTTATTCCTTCATGCGCTGACCCTATGATCGACGCATGCTTTGTGCGCTGACTGGTTTGGATTTTTTCTGATGAATACGCCGACCCTATGGTCGACCCATGTCCTGCAAGCCTGCAAAAATTCATTAGTTTGAAGTTTTTCATGCCTTTAGTCATGATTGCATTTTGTCAACACAAAGTATATTCATTTCAGAAGTTTTAAGACAAGCGTAAAAAGGATATGGTGGGTGATACGTTGCATATGGTTTAGTGGATCTGGAATTCATACTTTCCAGTCTATCCGTGGAATTTGTCATCATCGAAACCTGCATTAACCAATGTCTTGCAGACTTGTGTGATATGTGGCGATTTGCCTCCATAATCTCCCTCTTTTTGATGATGACAACCTGTATACAACTAAAACACCAAATATACAATGTATACACACAAGTATACACAAGCTCCCCCTTTCTTTTGTACTATAAGGCTGTAGAACAAACAGCCATCAAATGTTGTTAATATCCTGAACTGTTAATATCCTGACTTGGCTTTGGTTTGGTGTTTGCTTGCTACTTTGTCTTCTCCTCCTTTGACACCATCAAAAAGAGAAGAAGAACGCATCAATTAACAGAGAACATACAATAGGTGATAGTTAATTACCAAACTTCACACGCAAGCATGATAATGAACAAAAATATCTTGAATTAATAGATAATGGCGAAAACATGTAATGAAAGTTCAGGCACACATAATACAGAAAAAAATGAAAAGTACACAGACGAAAACATATAAGCAAATATGAAATATGCAACTATGAATCTAATAACCACGATCCCGTCCTCGTCCTCTCCCTCGGTATGCAGCATCTGGATTGTGGTAAGGATCCGAGAAGTCCAAAAAGGCTTCGACGGACATGTTGAGATGACTAAGAGAGTTGGTGATTTCCCAATCTTGTCGCTCATGTGATTCAACCAGATAGTCAATACGGGCGTCCATCCGAGTAGAAAATGAATTGAACCTTTCATTTTGGGCATGGATCTCAGCTCTAATCAGCTCCATCTGAGTGTCTTGACGCCTCATGAAGTTTTGTTTTTCTAACTGCATTGACTGCATCATATTAATGACTTCAGAGTTATCCGAAGGCAGAGGAGGTGATGAGTGCTGAGAGGGTTGATAGTCTTGAGGGTAGCCGTGATATGGGTCATAGAATCTACCCAAGGTAGTCCAGCCTGTATATTTCCAATCGCCCCATCCTTGATTTTTAGAATCGCCTTCTTGTTCTTCTGATGGATATGAGTACTGGATCCAATCGGTATTTGTAGACGTATCTTGGACTGGAGATTGATGATAATCTTGAGTCCCATAGATAGGTTCTTGTATCTCTGCATCTGTGTTGTCTTCTGCATCGTCGTCTTGACCTTCCTCTTCACTTTCTTCTTCACCTTGTTCTTCGCTTTCTTCTTCATCCTGCTCTTCACTTTCTTCTTCATCAGAATCGTTACGAGGCACCGGAGGAATATTGGCCCGTCGGACAAATCTGTATGAACTTCGTTCAGCACACCAAAAATACCCCATCATTGCAAGGGTTTTGGCGCTAAATTCTTTATCCGAGGGAACTGATACACACGGAAATGTTGGGTACACAACATTCGCAGCAGCAAGAATTTCCGAGATGAACGACCCATAGGCTAAAGCAGTGCCTCTACTTGAGTCTCTCAGAGCAAACATCCTGCTAGCAATATAGTAAGGCCAATTTATTTTGATCCTGTTTTGCAGTATATAAATGAGATGTACCTCAGCTTGTTCGACACACGACAGGCCACCCTTTTTCGGTCGTAGTATACGAGCAACGATGCACTGAAGGATGCGCTCCCCTGTATTGAGTTTCCCGGCTGTGACCGATCGAGGAAAAGCATCGTTGTTGACAATTGCATCTGGATAGGGTCATTTGAGCATTCCATTCAGAGCCCTCTTAAATTCATAACCCGACACCGTACGAGTGTTAGTTACCTCATGAAGAGGTGGTGCATCAGCATCAACAGTCATATCAAAATATTTGTTCCATACTTCAGAATTTATATTAACCAGTCTATTTCCTACAGAAGTGTGAAAGTGCTGATCTTGAAAGTTACCTCGCATATTTGTGTAAAACACTCTGACCAAATCCTCACTGTACTTTGTATTACATTCCAGGAAATTGACAAACCCTTGAAAGTCCAACAGGGACAGAATTCGGGTGAGATGCAAGCGCTCACTTGTTGCATGGTAGAAGGCATGTTGTGGAACTATGGCCCGTTTGTTGAGACTTTTGTTGAAGTTTTCAACATCAGGAGGATGAACAAGTGACACAGCAGTAACAGGAACTGAAGCAGAGGATGAAGAGGCTCTTGATCTCTTACCGGTAGTTTTGCGGAGAGAGGAAGCCATTGATGATGATTTTTGGAGGAGTTTGTAAAGATGAACTTTGAATTTTGAAGAGAGTGATTGTGAATAATGTTGGAGAAGAAGAATACTTAGGTCTTTAATAGAGAGAGGTTTTTGGGTTTTTGGGAAGAGGGAGGAGACAAGAGGACATATTAGGTGTCTAGATGCAATTTACAAGATGAATGTGATATCAAAACATCATAAGAGTTGTCTGCACATTAAATGTAGGGGAGTGGGAATTTGGAACGTTTTTCAAAAGAGAAAAATTTTGGGTTTTTAAGAGAGCGGTCGACCATAGCCCCTGCATGCATCGATGCATACTGTACAGTTTTTGATAATTTTGAAAGTTTACAGCATGCGTCGACCATTGTCCTGTTTAGGTCGACTCAAACCTTCAAAAAGCTCAAAATTTTCAGTTTTATGTTATGCAGAATGTCACACTTGCCTATTTATCATGCCTATTCATCTTTTCACAATATGACATGCATTCAACACATATAGTATCAGCCAGCAACAGTCATATACATATATAAGTACCGTGATTGTAGAACGATATAGTTATTTTCAAGTCATGAATGTTAAGAGAGAGAGAGAGAAGAAAAAGAAGGAGAAAGGAGCAATATCACCTCTATACCGACCACTCTTGTTAATCACAGATTTGTACTTGCAACAAACTCAAAAACAATTGTTAGTGGTACAAAAAACATAGTTGTAAATATATTAAATTTGAACGTAGTAATTTGTTAAACCCGATCAGAAATATCGAGAATACCAAGTTCTCGACGGATATGAAAGAAGGGCTCATTGGCTAGCGGCTTTGTGAAAATGTCCGCTAGTTGGTTTTTAGTATCAACGTGTTCAAAGACAACGTCACCCTTCTCTACATGGTCCCTAAGAAAATGGTGTCGAATTTCTATGTGTTTGGTACGCGAGTGTAACACCGAATTCTTGGTAATATTTATAGCACTGGTGTTGTCACAAAATATTGGAACACATTCTAGTTTCAAATTGAAGTCCAATAGTTGTTGTTTAAGCCATAAGACTTGCCCACAGCAACTACCGGCGGCTACGTATTCCGCTTCGGCGGTTGATAGAGCAACAGACACTTGTTTCTTGCTGTGCCAACTAACCAAGGAATTTGAAAATAAGTGACATGTACCACTGGTGCTTTTTCTATCCGATTTGCAACCGGAAAAATCAGAATCGGAGAAGCCTACCAATGAATAATCATTACCCTTAGAATATCACAATCCATACTTCAGAGCACCAGATAGGTATCGAAGTATGCGTTTGACAGATTTTAGGTGGGATTCCTTGGGACATGATTGGTATCTGGCGCACA
The DNA here is from genome assembly GCA_963859935.3 of Lathyrus sativus. Classification (NCBI taxonomy): domain Eukaryota; kingdom Viridiplantae; phylum Streptophyta; class Magnoliopsida; order Fabales; family Fabaceae; genus Lathyrus; species Lathyrus sativus. The sequence continues at coordinate 878,555,096 of OZ012735.1, forward strand.
TACACACGCTAAACATAATGTCGGGACGCGAAGCAGTAAGATAGAGAAGCGAGCCAATCATACCTATGTACCTTTTTACCTCAACATCTTTGCCACTATCATCTTTACTCATATTTGCACATGTTGGCATATGGGTGTCTATGGCCTTTGCATTTGCCATGTCAAATCTCTTGAGAAGATCCAAACAATATTTTGTTTGGCTCACGAATGTTCCTTCCTTCAGTTGCTTGATTTGTAACCCAAGAAAATATGTGAGTTCACCCATCATACTCATCTCGAATTCACCCTGCATAAGCTTAGCAAACTCTCTTACGAGATTCATGGTAGTGGATCCAAATATAATATCGTTAACATAAATTTGTACAAGAATTAAGTGTTTTCCTTGACGTTTAATGAAGAGAGTAGTATCAACCTTTTCTCTTGAGTAGCCTTGATCAAGTAAGAATTTGCTTAGTCTCTCATACCAAGCTCTAGGAGCTTGTTTGAGACCGTACAAAGCTCTTTTCAGTTTATAAACATGATCAGGATACTCATGAGACTCAAAACCAGGTGGTTGAGCAACATAGACTTCTTCATTTATAAACCCGTTAAGGAACGCACTTTTGACGTCCATTTGAAATAACTTAAAATCTTTCGCACAAGCGAAAGCAAGTAGAAGGCGTATAGCCTCGAGTCGGGCAACCGGCGCATAAGTTTCCTCATAGTCGATGCCTTCCTCTTGGTTATACCCTTGCGCGACTAAACACGCTTTGTTGCGATTTATTACTCCGTTCTCGTCCAGTTTATTTCTAAACACCCATCGGGTGCCGACTACTCGATGACCTTGTGGAGGAGGGACAAGGTCCCAAACCTCATTTCTAGTAAACTGATTCAGTTCCTCCTACATTGACAAATACCAGTGTTCATCGAGTAGGGCTTCCTTAGGGTTTTTAGGTTCCATCTGTGACATGAAAGCGAAGTAATAACAGAAATTACTTAGCTTAGCTCGATTTGTTACACCCTTTGTGATGTCTCCAATAATGTTTTCAATTGGATGGTCTTTAGATGACTTCCATTCTTGAGGAAGATCGTCGTTTGAAGGCGGATGAACTTCCTCTGTTGCATCACGGTGTGCATCCTTATCCTCCTTAATTTTGGCTTTGTCAGGTTGATCAATCCCCGCCTCACCACTTTTGAGTATGTCTTCAGTGGATGTACCTGCACCATGAACAACACTGTCCTTTCCGACATTTCTCGGGTAGGACTCATCAAAGGTAACATGCACAAACTCTTCTACAGCAAGTAATCGTTTATTATATATTCTATATGCTTTACTCGAGTGAGAGTATCCGAGAAAGATACCTTCATCGGCTTTGGAATCAAATTTGCCCAAGTTTTCCTTTCCATTGTTTAATACAAAGCATTTACATCCAAACACGTGCAAGTGAGAAACATTCGGCTTTCGCCCTTTTAAAAGTTCGTACGGTGTTTTGTTTAGAATGGGGCGAATAAGTACCCTATTCAAAACATAGCACGCCGTACTAATGGCGTCGGCCCAAAAATATTTAGGTAAACCACTTTCGTTAATCATTGTTCTTCCCAATTCTTCTAAAATACGGTTTTTGAACTCCACAACCCCGTTTTGTTGAGGAGTGCATGGAGCGGAGAAGTTATGATCTATACCATGGTTACCGCAATATTCTTCAAATAAGTGATTTTCAAACTCACATCCATGGTCGCTCCTAATGGACACTATGTTTGTATTTAACTTATTTTGGGAAAGCTTAGCAAACTTTTCAAAAGCGGTGAATGTATCACTTTTACTTACTAAGAAGATGGTCCAACAAAACCTAGAAAAGTTGTCCACTATTACGAACCCGTAATAGTTTCCTCCTAGACTTTTGATCCTAGACGGCCCAAACAAGTCCATGTGTAGAAGTTCAAGAGGTCTCGTTGTTGAAATTATCTTTTTGGACTTAAATGAGATCCTCGTTTGCTTCCCTTTTTGACAAGCATCACAAAGGTGATCCTTGGTGAACTTTATTTTGGGAAGTCCTAAGACTAGGTCTTTTGAGACTACCTTATTGAGTAAGTCAAAATTAACATGCGTTAAACGCCTATGCCATAGCCATGAGTCTTCACTCATAGTTATGAGGCATTTGTCGCTTGTTAATGATACTTCATTTAAGTCAAGCATATATACATTATTTACTCTAAAACCATTAAACATATTCTTCTTATCATTTTCATGCACAATTTTGCAACAATCTTTTGAAAAGGATACATTGTATCCTTTGTCGCACAATTGGCTAATGCTAAGCAGGTTATGTTTAAGGTTTTCGACAAGCAATACATCGGAAATCATAGTAGAGGCGAGATTACCTACACTACCTTTACCTAGTATTGCTCTGCGGTTGTTATCACCATAAGTTGCATACCCTTTCTTCTTAGCCACAAAGTCTATGAATAAGGATATGTCTCTAGACATGTGTCTTGAGCACCCACTATCGAGAACCCATCTTCTCTCGGTGGTCTCGACACATTTCACCTGTCAAAACATAATTAGCACAAGGAGGTACCCAATGGCATATTGGGTCCTAATAGGTTAGCGACAAAATGGTTGCGTTTGGGCAACCATTGGTAGATGCCTTTAGGAACAAGAAATCTCCTAAACCGGCATTTACCAATGGAGTGGCCTTTCTTGCAACAATATAAGCAAGCAAAATCAACTTTAGAGACACTTTCACTTGCTTGATCCCTAATTACATATGCATATTTTTGGTATGGGTTAATCATACTTTTTCTAAAATCCTTTTTATCAATAGCAAATGTAACTTTAGGCTCAAGTGCCTTGTTTAATTTGGCCTTGAGGTTTCTAACCTCACCTTGCTAAATATGACAAGTACCACACCCGAAGTTGAAAGGATTTCTATTGTCTTTACAATCCGATTCATTGCCTTTCACAATGGAAGCCTTAAGGTCCTCTAATTTCTTTTCGGACTCTTTAACTTTATGCTCTAAATACGTAAAAAAATTCTTATTAGAAGCAAGTTTCTTGAAGGCTTCAACTGCTTCATTATGTAAGGCATTAAATGCGGTTTGTAATTCTGAATGCGACATATTTGAGGACTTATCATATTTAGAGTGACGTACCTGTTTTTTCTTATTTTTCTGATTAGCGGAGAGGCATAGATTCATGGACTCTTCTTCATCACTAGAACTTTCATCAAAGGAGGAAGAGTCGTTGTCACTTTCCCATGCTATGTACGCTCTCCTAGGCTTTGATGATTTCTTGTGTGACTTTGATGATTCCTTGTCATTTCCCTTTTTATTCATCGGACAGTCCAGTTTGTAGTGACTGGGCTTTCCACACTTGTAGCACGTCCCTCTAGTCTTTTTATCTTTTGAGTCATCATCCTTGGAGTGCCTCGATTGTTTCCGGAAGTTTACCAAGTTCTTCTTGGAATGTTGGATGTCGTTCTTTCTCACGTAACGGTTATACCGTTTAACAAACAACCCCATATCTTCGCTTTTGTCCTCTTCTTCTTCGTCGCTCGAGGAATAATCACTTTGCTCTTTTGCTTGAGACTTCGAGGAGGAAGTCTTGAGAGCTATCAATTTCTTTTCACTCACCTTCGTTTTGTCTTTCTTTTCCATCTTTTCGCGTTGGTCTAAGCTCAAGAGTACCTGTTCATGCTCTTGTAGTTTGCCAAACAATGTTGTTAAATCTAATAAGGTAAGATCATGTGCTTCTTTGATGGCGGTCACTTTAGGCTGCCATTCCTTGTTAAGACATCTTAAGATCTTATTAGTAGCAATATCATTAGAAACATGCCTACCTAATAAATGTAAACGATTGATGAGATGAGTAAATCTCTTTTGCATGTCAGCAATGGTTTCCCCTTGCTCCATGAAAAAGAGATCGAACTCTTGAGTTAATGTATTGATTCTAGCCAACTTAACATCGTTTGTCCCCTCATGGGCTATTTGTAGTGAATCCCACATGGCCTTAGCGGTAGGACAATGGGATACACGATAGTATTCATCTACACCTAATGAGGAGATTAAGATGTTTTTAGCTTTCCAATCATAATTGTATTTTTTCTCATCGTCATCGGTCCATTGTGCTTCAGGCTTTGGCACAACTACGTTATCCGCATTGGTCATAGTAATTTCTATTGGACCATTAAGGATAACGTTCCATATTTTTCTATCTATGGAGTTTATATGCACACGCATACAGTCTTTCCAATAACTATAATTTTCACCGTTGAAAACGGGAGCCCTATTGTACGCCCCTTTTGGTTCGTTAGCCATTTTCTATCTACGTTGTATTTGAAGCATCGAATAACCGGAGCTCTAGATACCACTTGTTAGACTATGGCACGGATCTAGAAGGGGGGGGGGGGTTGAATAGATCCCCAATTAAAATTTGAGTCGGCGCTACCAATTTAAAATTGGTTTTAAAAATGTTTTAAGTGCGGTAGCGGCCGAGGAAAAATATAGTCTAAAATGAACGGTTATTGGAAAACCGGATATACGTAAGCCTTTGGATTAATGACAATTCGGAAAAATAGCATCACAACACTAATTCCACTTATCAATTATTTACTTCAGTTGTAAGGATTCCTAGTTCCAATGATTCAAAATCAAACCAAAACTAGATACACAAGTAAGATAATTTTGGTTCAAGCAATATGTCAAACACTTGGTGTGCAAAAATACTCCAAGTGATATTTATGTTGAGTAAGCGATTTCAACCAGCCTAGTACAATGTCTTGTTGTACTTTAGAGTTAAAAACAGAGTTTTACCCTCTTACTCAATTGATATCACAATTTTGACAATAGAGCTTACACAAAAATTACTTATTTGAGCTATAACGTAAATGCTGAAAATAGAGAAGACAAGTAATTTGGTGAGGCAGTTCCCCCGTCGTCCTCGCTTCGGGGTACGTCTGCCCTCAATTCTAAAACTAGAATTGAGATATATTTTATAGATATCACCTGTTTGAATGAACAGTTTTTACAAGGATTGAGCAGCAAATATACAACAGAAATCTCAATGTGTTGAAAGTTGCCTTCACTCCTTGCCCCTTGATTCAAGCTGAATCAAGTTCTTCGATTTGTGTTGATGGACCTCCGACTCCAGCCACCTTATTGAAGAACACGTTGTTGTTCAAACCTTTGGCTCCGGCTGATCTCAACAGCACAAAATCGAACCCGAGATCTTCCCTTCAAAATCACTGAATCCGCTACTAGACTTGTGAAGACCACCTCTTCACAATCACCTTCGCTCGATTGATCGTTGATGAAGAATCTCGTCCAAAAACCCCCAAAATTCGAACCAATCTTGGAGGGCAAAACCCCAATGGTTTTATTCAAGAAAGAACCTGTCGCAATCTTCAACCCGAGCTTGATTCTCCAATCTAAGCCTCGAACCTTATCACCTTGAATCTCTCACAAATATATTTCAAAAATGATTGTGTGTGTCGCTACACGAAAAATGACACAGAGTCGCCACCGGATTTTATTTATCCCACGGGGGGAAAGGGAAATAGCGATAAAACCTTTGGGAAAAGAGCGTGATCATCGCAACCAAGTCTTAGGGTTCGGGAGTCGGTTATGCGAGGGGAAGGTATTAGCACCCCCTCGCATCCATCGTACTCGATGGGAACCTCCTAGGTTATTTCGCGTGAATGGGTGTTTTATTCTAAAAGTTTGCTTGTTTAAGGAAAAGAGGGATTGGTTTATTTATTTTAATGCTCGCCAAGGATTGTGGCCCTTGTGCCTACGTATCCTCACTTAAAAGAAGTGAAGAATCAGAGCTCCGTAGTTCGGAGGCTTTATGAAATTGTTGTTTGTTGGTTGATTTTATACCTTGAAAAAGGTTTTTTTGGATTGACGCCCTAAGGCAAAAATAGTTTGATGAGTTGATGTTGTTTTTAGTTTTTTTTTGAAGAAAATGTGTTCTTGACTAGGATTATACAAAAGACTTTGGATAGAGATGAATGTCTCGAATAACCAAGTCGAGCGCCTTGTATTCGAAACATTCGGAATGAGTGTAGGAGGGTTCCATTCTCATTCCTTCTCCACCACTTTAAAGTTCATGGTGCATAATTCCAATCATATATTTTATTGTGTTTTTTTTTGTATTTTTATGCGAAAAGAGAAACACTTGATGTTGGATCAAGATTTATTGCTTGTAAAGATATTTGAAGTGATGCGATTTAGGTCGATGGCGGTGCACAAGGCATCGGACTTACATGGTCAAAAATGGCTCGATAAAATCGAGAGTTTACTTTTAAAAATAGTTTTTGGAAACAAAGGTCAACAAGAGCCATAATAATATTCACATACAAACATCATACAAACATAAGCCACACGACTCAAAAAAATCGAGACACACAAAAAAAACGGTAAAAAAATATGGAGGAAACAGTGGTGTGACACGGGTGAAAAAAGTTGAAACAGTGATGCAACACGCCCGGCCGTGTTGTGTGATATGGCCCGTGTTGCAAGGCCTGGGGAAAAAAACTTCATACTGTAGCGTGACACGGTCGGCCGTGTCGTGTGACACGGCCCGTGTTGCTGGTCCAGGTCGAAATCTCACATTTTTTTTATGTTTTCGTTTCGTTTTTGTGGTTCCTTGAGGATGGTTTCTTAGTCCCTTAGGGGATCTTACATGATATACAGTTCAACAACACATAAAAGAGTGAATGAAATGAATATAAAAGCAAAGAATAAAAAGAGAAAGATTTGAAGAAATGGATACCAAGAGCTTTCTATCCTTCTTGCAAGTACTCCAATGACCTTTGTTGGATGTGCTCTCCCCTCTTCACTCTATGTTGTGAAGGTTTGGTTTCTCAATGATCCTCTTGTGTCTCTATCTCACTCTCTTTTTTTCTGTTTTTTGGGGGTTTCTTGCTAACTATTTTCTGGTTTTTTGCTCTTACTCTTTGCTCTCTATGTTTAGTCTCTACTCTGCTTGCTTCTTGTGTTCTGTTCTGTTTTGATAGTAAGGAATACTATGTTTTCTATGCTTGCTTGCAGCCCATTTTCCACCTTTTCTGTCAACTTTTTCTGCTGTCCTAAAGCCACACACTTTGCACACCTTTTCATCACCAACTTTCCATTCTTGGCAATGCCTTTTTCTTCCTTTTGTGCAGCCCCACTTTTCCCTTCTATTTCTAGTATGACTTGCTGCATTTTTTCTGCTGTAGCATACTATACTACTATCCCTCTTTTTGCCCATTAGTCTCTTGGATGGTATTGCTTTGTATCTTGCCATGTAGCCAATTGTTACCACTCTTTGACAGCATTTGCAAACTGATATTTAGCAAGTAAATATATCATTTGCATGCTATTTCCTTGACTTTGTGACATAAAAAATGATCTTGTAACATAGTACATGTTGTCCTCTTGATTTTATGACATGTAGTAATTCTTCAACTCTTGCATGGGGCTGTTTTGCCTATGATTGAACATGCATAATCTTGTCCCATAAACATTCCAATGTTGATTTAATTCTTGCATATTTCTTGGATGTTTGTGAGCATAATGTAGCACATGAAAAAAAATGGTGTAGTATGAAGAGTACCATATCATAGATTTGATTAAAGACTTGAATGAAGATTTAGAAATAGATTAATTTCTAAACATTATCTAGAGTTGGAATTTTTGTAACAAATTACATGATTGTAATGTCACAAAATTCCTCTTAGTATTATTTTTATCTCCATTCATGAATCTTGAATTTTGGATGATGGATTCCCTCATGTGCTTAAAAATGAAATCTTGAATTATGCATTGATGATCTTGATTCATGCCTTAATAATTTGCACTCCACTTATGCCATAAAAATAAACATGTATGAAGGAGCTTTGGATTTGGCCTAGCACTCATGTCTATTAATATTTATCTTGAATATCCTTGTATTTTGTCAAGTAACTTCCCCTTGCCAAAATTTTCATGAGTAGAATTTTTCCTCAGATCAAACCTTAGGTGATGAACCTTTTTTCATGTAGTCTGAAAATAGACAAGTTACAACCAAATGGCCTAGTTCGTACCTTGTGAACCCGCATGCTCGATACACAATAGAATGATGTATGATATGCCAAATGTAGGGTATAAAAGGCTAACGGTGAAAATGAGGGTGTGACAGTGTGTAATTGAAATGTTGTGAGATGTTGAAGATGAAAATGATGAATCTTGGACACCTATTTCACTCTTTCTTGTTTTTGAACACATGAATCAAAAGAATATCAAATGTTAGTAGACACAAGTGTTTAAGCAAGTATATATAGTGCCAACATAATTCAGGACATAACAGTATTTCAAATATGAGAGGGAAGTATTTTAAAACAGATTTTCCGCGCGAACGGTCGACCATAATAGGTCTGTGCGTCGACGCATGACCTGTACTGTTTTGGATTTATGGAAATTTCATCAGTGTGCGTCGACCATACAGTCGGCGTGCGCTGACCCGTTGAAATCCATTTCCTTTGTGCGCCGACCCTATGGTCGACCCATGCCTTTACGCGCTGACCCGCTGGAATGTTATTCCTTCATACGCTGACCCTATGGTCGACGCATGCTTTGTGCGCTGACTGGTTTGGATTTTTTCTGATGAATACGCCGACCCTATGGTCGACCCATGTCCTGCAAGCCTGCAAAAATTCATTAGTTTGAAGTTTTTCATGCCTTTAGTCATGATTGCATTTTGTCAACACAAAGTATATTCATTTCAGAAGTTTTAAGACAAGCGTAAAAAGGATATGGTGGGTGATACGTTGCATCTGGTTTAGTGGATCTGGAATTCATACTTTCCAGTCTATCCGGGGAATTTGTCATCATCGAAACCTGCATTAACCAATGTCTTGCAGACTTGTGTGATATGTGGCGATTTGCCTCCACATGAAAGATCATGTCGTTAATGTGTTGCTGACCTGTTGGTGTATTATGGTTATTAGGAAAGCAAGCACATAGAGAGGAGAGTTTTAGGAAGGCACTCTTGTGATGGCCACTGTTAAGACCATGATAGTCAAGGCACGACATGCCTTGCAATATAGGAGTCGGAGAAGGAGCTAGGGGTCATATATATCCATTAGTTGACCTTTTCTTTGTATTTTGGTCATATGTATTTTGTTTTGTATTTTATGAACAATGTACTGTTTGCATTTTGAATTAATATATGAAATTTTGACTTAATTATATAAGTGTGTGGTTTAATTGAATAACAATTATGCATACTTTGTATAAATGACTTAATATATAAAGTTTATTAAAATATGTCAAATTTAACAAAATTATTGTCTATGGGTGAAACTAACTGTCCTAAGGATTAGCACGAAACTTAATTTTTGTAATATACTGAATTATGAAATAAACACACATCATGAGTTCAAAATATATCTAAGGATTAGTGTAATACCCCAAATTTTACCCTCAAATTAGTCGATTCATGTCGCATAGCATCTCATTTTCGCATCCGCTAACTACTAACAGGTTACGTAGTCTGTTTATTTTGCAGGAATGGCATTAGGTGCACTTTAACTGTGAAAAGGGCAAAACGGTAATTTGTGCAGTATTTACTGACAGTTGTGGAGGATGAGTTGTCGCCTGGGTTCTTCTGAATAATTAAAGTCTCCATCTCCGAATTCTTTATTGTGAGGATAAACAGAAATTTACAGTGGATTTTGGCATCAGAGTTTTCGAGATACGGTAATTTATTCAGGAGCTGAGGTTCTGTTGTCAGTAGCTTTCAGGGCTGTTGCTTTGTCATGTGGGTTTGATTATATTGAGACATCAACTTTGGTTCACTTAAATCGGCACAAGCATTTATTCCATGAGTTATTTCACAGGCGCATGCTTTTCTGCTTCCTCTGCTTTCTGCTAGTAAAAAGCTTCAAAAGAAAAAGAAATAGTAAAAAGTCCGATTCAAATTCGGGTTTTTGATTTATGTTGGATCGAGGTTTATGAGCCGAGTTGGTTTATGGTTCGATATTTTATCAGCGGCGCTAATTGGATTTTTAATGACGGAGTTTAGTTTTCTGTTGTCACCGCTAATCGCATTTCTCCGCTTCTGTTCTATTTTATTCCGTTCATGACTAGCGTCGATTCTATCATCAAGCACCAATTTAAATTGATTTAAGAATGGAAGATTATATTGTGTTTTAAGTGGATCAGTATAAGTTGGAGCGATAAGGTTAAGGCGATGGATTTTTTCTCGGAATTTATTCATACGATTTTGTTTGGTAAAGATTAATCTGTTGGTTCAAGTTGATTGATTTATATATGATTTTGCCCGGAAGTACTCGACAAGGTTGTATTAAATCGGATATATTCTTTTGGGTCATTCGGTTGCGAAAGGTATGAATTGTGTACAAGACTTGGATAAATTGGATATAATTATAATTGAACTTATTCATTAATATTTTTATTCATGAAGAGGAAAATAATAATAATATACATATGAATTTTTCGTGTGTATTTTATTTACAACAAGAGGAGGTAATTGTGAATACAATATTATTGAATTTCTCATTCATAAATATTTTGTTTACAAATTACAAATAAAAGGGGAAAATAAATTAAATTACATTTTAATCCTAAAATTCCCTAGAGCTCTTCATTTCTCCTATGGACTTCAAGACTGTTTTTTTCTCCTATGAACAACAAAACAGAAAAGCAGAATATGAGTTAAAAAAATATTGACACCCTCAGAAAAGTCATCATTGGGTGTCGGGAGGGTACGACAGATGTCGCAGCCGAACTCCCATTTCCAAACTCGACATCGACACCAGACCGATAATATCCGTTCTTATTTTTTGGGATAGCCGAGAAAGAGAGTAAAAAGAAGTGTGGGTCGAAATAATTTTGCCGAAAAGTGATTATCTGCCAAAATTGGATTTTAAAGCCAAACTGATCGTAATCCGAATATCGTTTCATCAAGTAAATAACGGATATCCAAATTGTTTCTCTATCAAGTAAATATCGCAGAAATCCAAATCCGCAACCGAATACGGATATCCAACCAAAATTGAGTCATACGTCTGCAAAAATCCAGCCGATATCAGAAATGAAATCAAACAAATTTGAATCGTATCATAAACAATATCAGATAGGAAAACCTGTACAAATCCATAGCGGAAAAATCCGAAAAACCAGTTCAGTTCAGACAACCAGATAAAACAAAACAAGTTCATGGATAAACTGAAAATCCAACACCTGAAAGAGGAAACTGAAAATCCAAATTCAAACAAGGTCAAACCAGTTAACTAGATCATCAACAAAGTTCCGTAACAACAAGAACAAATCCGTCCGTGAAATCCGCAAGCCCATTGCACAAAGTGTTATGATCCCAGCTTACAAAACCAAGTCAAAACGGATACGCACAAAGATCAGAAGCAATCCATCAGAATCAAAGCCCACGAATCACAAATAAACAAGGAGAGACATATAAATATTACCGTAAGAAGGATTATCGAAGAACCCTAACTGAGTTCAGAAGAGAGATCCAAACGGCGGATCAGAGATCACTAGGATCCATCATCATTGCCGGACTCAGAAAAATCCAGAGGGTTTCATGATCGTCAAAGCAAGTAGAACGAAGAAGAGGAGTTCTTACGGAAGCGGCAAACAAACCCAGCGGCGTTCGATCTAGAACCAAAGCAAACCCGGAAGAACGACATCTGGCGGCCGTGAGTCTCATACAGGAGCTACTACCACTGGCGGCCGATCTAAGACTCAGAGGAAGGGATTTCCTTCACCACCATCATCATCCTCCGTTGGTTACGACGGCGCCAACGATCAACATCGTTCAGAAACGAGAACGTAAGAGTTTTGCCATGATAATTGGTTGTTTTTTTTCTGTTATTTTGTGTTTCAGGCAGTGATAAAGCACGAAAAAGAGACATGCAAGTGAAGTAGAGCTCGCAAATGGAGCTTCCATGGAGTCTCGCCGCGGCATTCGTGAAAGGGAAGAAGACGGACGAGCGAGAGAGAGAAAGGACCAAGCCGCCGCGAGAAAATTGGGGTTCTTCTGAACCCTAATTTCATGTTTCAGCTTTTGTATTCAGACCACTGGGTCGGGTCTGGGAAGTGGGTACCCAGCCCGACCCGTTTTGTGTTTTATTTTTATTTTGTATTTTCACAGTTTTTTCTTTTTATATTATTTTGTTTTGTTTAATGCTATAAATAAAATACTATAAAACTAAAAAAAAATTATTATTTTAAAGTACTTTGTTTTACTATTAACGTGAATTTTTATTATTAAAAACGTGAAATTTTATTATTAACTTTAAATAAGTTTCATTATTAAAAAAACCAAAACAGGTTATTATTAAAAACTTAAAATAAGTTTTATTATTAAAAGCTTAAAACTCATTTTTCATTATAAAAAATTAAAAAAAAATTTATTAAACATTAAAGTTCCATCAATTTTTCTTGAATTAAGTAAAATTAAAGCATTTTCTTCCGATAAAAAAATTACTAAAACTTTTTCAAGACTAAAATTAAAGCATTTTTTCAAGGTTAAAATTAAAGCATCTTTTTTTAATAAAATTGGATCATTTTTGTCAAATAAAAGTGAACTTTTTTTTTTCAATAAAATTAAAACACTTTCTCCAATAAGATTTAAATATGCTTACAATTAAATTTAAAACCAATTTTTTTAGTCCAATTAAAACAAATTTTTGGCATAATACGATTCCTCCTCTTTTCAATAAAAATTCAAAAAAGAATAAGGTTCTGTTAGCGTTTAGTTTCATCTAACCCCCGTTAATCCGTTTGTTCGTTTCATGTTATTGTCATTTCAATTATTCGTACTATTTTTGGCATGGATGTAATTTATGCGAGGCCATGATCACAGTTATTTTCGCATTTGTCTGAGGATTTGTAATTTTCACTTTCTTTACTGTTCTTTACTTTCCGCACTTTAATTTCCGTCATATAATAATTTGCTATTTTGCATGTTTTACCGTTAATTTCCTCCCTCCAAAGGAATTAGGTCTAGCCGTTTGACCGTCGAGTCAATAACCCTAATCCTTTGAACATTTCAAAACCCTAATTAGCCTAGGCGTTCCGCCGTAGACAAAAATACCCTTTACCCTACCTTTAGGTCAAAGAGTCGTCGTACCCTATTTAGTGTTTCCCGCTGCGGAATCTCTAATTTAACCCTAATATTCAATCAACGAAATCAACGTAGAAAGAGGAGTTTCGAACTCCACGTAAGCGTTTCCTTAAGAAATGCTTACTCCCCATTGAAACCTTGACCACAGTCAAGAAGTTTCTAACCTCCCTTTCAAGGGGAACTATGATTACTCTGATTCCATTCCCTATCCAGGATACGTAGGCACAAGATGCGACGTCTTGCCGAGTAAACTTAGGACTAACCCTTAGGTCTCTTTGCCACTCTATCCCTTAGCTGAATATATATTAAAACAGATAATAAAATAAAAAGCATATAATAAACAAAAGGTTCCTGTAGAGTACTACAAAAGTTTAGGGTGCTAGTAACTTCCCTAAGCTTAACCAACCCCTTACCTAGGTCTCTCCCCGCATTGTGTTTACGATGCAAAAATAGGTTTTCCCACTTTTGACCTTTTCCTTTGGATAAATCAAAGAGCGGTTGTGAATTAAGAATTGTGATTCAAACTAATTAATAGTTTGATATCCTATTTCCACCGCAACAATTAGTCTATAACTTAACCTACAAACTCACCCTTCCATAATGCAGAGGTTAACTTCTGTATTTTTTTAGCAAAATAAGGGTAACTCGATTACAAAGTGTTTTGGTGTGTACGAAGGACATTCGGATGTTAACTTCAATAGTATTCCAAAGGCATTTTCGAATTTCTTAAGGATTATTCTTTACCACTAATGATAGAAAGAGAAATCCACTTTTTGCAACAATTCAAAGTTTCAACTCCCCCCCCCCCCCCCCACACGCACACACACTTGTACTTGACACCCCCCCATAATTTCATAACTATCCTTGACAAAAATTTGAAACATATTTGCATACAAAGTTTCCGGTAGACAATTCAAAATTTTCGATACAACCTGTATTTCCAGCAGTGTATTCAGAATTTCTGGTATGCCGGAATTTCTGAAATTTCTGAGTTTGCAAAATCATCAAAAATGTCAAAAGTACCATGTTATACCGGAAATTTCAACCAAAGTGAAATTTCTGGTAGTTTGATTTGTTTACAATTTTAAATGATACAGATTTTGTCGATATTTTTGGACGATTATGATTCCACAGACCGTTTTGTGTAGTCCAAAATAAATGCAAAGTTGTATAAGTAGGGATCACCTGTTGTTTAAGAAAAACATCTCAAAATGCCACTTCCTCCATTTTTTATTAAGGTATAAGTGTACTTCAACGAAGCTTCACCTCCCATAAAGTTCTGGCTTCCGGATGACACCGCATCTCTCGTCACCTTGACATCCAAGTTGAATGAATTATTGCCTGATATTGATAACAGAGAGGTGAGAAAGATTAAGTTTCGTGAAGATTTGATTGATACTAATGGAAGGGTGAAATACAACTTTATTGAGTTGAATATCGATGAAGATGTGATGCTTACGTGGAGATCATTTTGTCGTAGGCTAACAAAGGGGACGCTCAAGTTAGATGCGAAGATTTCAAGGTCTATCGACGAAATAATTAAGATGATGAAACATCCATAATTGTTTGGTAGTGTTTATGTTTTCTTATTTATTACTTCCTCTGGTCCTTTTTATAAGATACATTTCACCTTTCTAGATTCATTAAATAATTAATGTATTTAGTCTATAATACAGACCAAATACATTAATTATTTAATGAATCTAAAAAGGTAAAGTGTTCCTTATAAAAATGAGCGGAGGAAGTATTATTTTCTTAAGTTATGTTTAAGTTATGTAATCCATTGTAAAATGTTAATTTATGTTCATCATGAATCAATGGTAGATCAAAAACATTATCTAATAAAAAATTCTGATGAAGATGTTTGAGTAATGTTACATGTAATATACAAATAATACATAAAGATAACAATAATGTCTAAATAGGTGGCTATGTGTGCAGACCTAGATAATCCAATAAAAACCTCACCATACGGGTTTGCCAAACCCATGAGATTATCAAAAATAATTGCAATCATCTAGAGGCGCTGCTGGTCATCAGCATCTGCTGATGGTGGCGGCGGCGGAACCTCATCGACATGTACCCCAGTATCAGAAGGCCCAGCATCATCTGTATGCTCAACAAGTAGGATGATGCAAGGGTGTGATATAGTGAGGTACCACTCCTAGTAACTATCCTCACATTGCGAGTCATGTTGAACCCTCAATGCCCAATCTCTAATGGCATGACCGGAGTTGATGATGTTACTCGAAACCACCTATCAAAACCCGCATATGGAATATCTGCGTGGGATGCCCTAGACATAATCATACTATCACAGACACCTCTCAGAAAAGTGTCTAGCGACTAAAATCTCCCACCACATGTAACCAGAATATAAAGAAGAGCCATCAAACTCACTATGGACTCTGTGATCAGTGTATAGCGTCCAAATGACATCATCTACAATCAACACATTTAGCCTCCTCCTGTACTCTGCAACACCACCAGGATGTAACTGCCTAGCTTTTCATCTCCTCGCCCATGGGGCCACCAATAGGGAATCCTGCACCCTTCTATCATAGATGATAGGGAAATGCTCGTATGTCCAACAATGATATCATAACACAGACACAACAAATAATAATTAAGAAATGTTATTCATAAAAATTAAATAAGAACTAAACAACAAATAATGATTTCAAGTATACCTATAATAGACACAAATAACCAGTAAGTTGTCTGGTCTCAAAGGCTGTCGCAACTCCAAGTGTTATATATAGGATGGTCAACACAACACACCCCTAAGCCCAACTGCTATCGTCAAGGCTATTGAATAGCCACATGTACTTGTCATCGATATAAACATATGACTTGTTTGTAAAGAGAGTACATGCTACTAAATGTAGCATGTACACCCTGTCAGAAGCCTCATACCTATATGCCACAACAAGCTCCACGAACCTATCCCAAAGCCAAGACATACAAAGGTGAGCTCCCCTATTAAAGTCAAACTCCTCCAACACAACATCCTCATAAATACACAAATCTCATACAATAGTCAAACATGCAAGCGACGGGCTAATAATAAGAGCCATGAAGAATCTACTAGTGATGGGGAGATGGAACAATAAGGAGACATCACCCAAAGTGATAGTTATCTCCCCAAAAGGAAGATGAAATGAAGACATCTCCTTGTATCATTGCTAAACAAAAGTAGTAAGAAGTGGAATGTCTAACATGGTAAGGGAGTAGTCGGCAAATGCAAGGAGATCAAAATAATGTACAATACACCTAACCTACTTAGGCATCAGAGTCTTTGATAAGTTCTTCATATTCGACCCGTGTGATGTCACCTTTAGTGGGAGACGGTCATGTAAGAAACAAATCTAAAAACAATTAGCAGTTAGCTTTCATGGGACAATAATAAAGTAAATTTAAACATTATATATATATATATATATATATATATATATATATATATATATATATATATATATATATATATATATATATATATATATATATATATATATATATATATATATATATATATATATATATATATATATATATATATATATATATATATATATATATATATATATATATATATATATATATATATATATATATATATATATATATATATATATATATATATATATATATATACACACACACACACACACACACATACATATCCCTGCCATAGTCTGTATGCCACATGTAGGCACTGACCAGTCAATGGGTCCTCCCGAGAATGCTTAATCAGTGTGCACAGACGGATTAGTCGAATGAGTCGTAACTTATGTGTCAGCAGTAGCAGATGGGATCGAATCTGTGGCAACCACCTCATCAACAACAGCGGCATTTGTCTGGACCACCTCATCTGCAACAGGGTCATATGGCTGGACCACCTTATCAACAACCTCAGTAGCAACATGTGTTGCATCTGTCTCAACCACTGGGTCATGAACATACTGAACCTCTACATCCTGAGCATAAGCAGCCTCAACATCACCTCTGGGTTGCTCAATTAATTTCACCGCTTATTGTCGGGTACTACAGGATGCTCAGAACTGCCCCTGCTCAACCACAATTTTCGGTGTGAACCGGTTGGAACCACTCGTTTAGCCCGTATCAAGGAAGACTTAGTCTCAACAGCCCTAGCCTGGGCTTTCGCTCTATCTATCATTCTGCCTACAATCGTGTCGTCTCTTCTGTTGTACTTCAATGCAAAAACCAGAAAAAAAATCATATATATTCCGAAAATTTTGAAATTCCCCTAATTTCCTCGGAATTTCTAAAATTTCTAGAAAAAAACATTTTTTTAACTATCGAAATTCTGAAATTTCTAGGAAAATGTGTAGCAATTGTACCGGAAATTATGAAATTTTCATAGAAATGCATAATTGTACCGGAAATTCTGAAATTTCTATAAAAAAATATTTTCAAAAATACCTGAAATTCTGAAATTCACTGTAAAAATTCACGCAAAATTTATAATTTACGGTAAAAAAAACATGTCAATTTCAAAATTTTCTGATAGTAAAAACGAAATTTTTAGTATCGCCTAAACAATTTGAAATTCGTGCATGTGTTTGGTAAATTTGAAAAAAAATAGTGAAAGATATTCCAAAACTAATATTGTTTATTCATCAGAATTGGGAGGATGTCAAAGTACAAGTGTGGGTGTGACAAGTTAAAATCTCCAACCATTCCTTGATTAGAGCACATCTTTTCTAATTCGAAACCCCTACAGTTACATTGTTGTTGCGTTTATGTTGTCGGTCAATCCATTAAACCGTTTGATCTTGATCACAAACTCAAAAAAGAAATTTAATATTTTTAAAATTATCAATTTTAAATTAGAGTAGTCTGATCTTAATAAGATTATCAATATTGCTTGAATGCGTGAATGTACAATTATTTGAGTATAGCAAATCTAGGTCTCATCTTTTTCACCTTTGTGCTCGGTTGTGTTCCCTTTTAGTTGTTGTAGATGTGTCTAAAAGTTCTACGATTTACTTTGAATGAGTTGTATATTTCGGTCGTGTTCTTTTTAATGGTTATAGATGTGTTATTTTTTGATTTGTACATACCAAAAAAGCTAATAGTTGTTTTTATTTTTTAAATAATGATTATCTTTTTTTTTCTATTTTATTTTTAATTTTTTATTAATTTATTTGACTTTTTTCTCTCTCCCTAATAAATAATTATAGATAATTTTGACAAAATAACAATTAATACTATTTTAAATTTTAAAATAATATTTAAAAAAAATAATCTTTTTTTATAGAAAAGTAACATTTAAAAAGAAATGAAAAATGATTGAAAAACAAGTTAGTAAAAATTAGTATTTTGTTTCTTCTCTAGAAAAAGTATTTTCTTTTTAAATCTTAGTCAAAATAGTATCACAACATCCGTTGACAATATGTATCCCATTCTTCAGGCATGATGAAAAGAATCAAAATAAAAAAATAAAAAAAAAATTATAATCATTAAGGAATAGAAAATGCAATACATAATTATGTCAAATGTATAATTCTTTTTGTACAACATCATTCATGTCTTGAATAATATTTTACATGATTCATGAACATTAGGCTTGAATTTTCTGTAATATGTTCAAGAAAGGGGGCAGACACAATTTAATAATATTTAATAACAATTTGAAATATTCTTGGACAAAAATTAATCTCCTTCTTTTTCCGAGATTAATTTGAATATTTAATATAATATTTTCTTCAGAAAAGTATTATCATGTTTTTTTCTCAATTTAAAAAGGTTATGCATTCGGCTATTGTATTGTAATTAGGGTATTTACATTCAAATCAATTTAAATAAAAGTTATAAATTAATTTTAAAAATTGAAAATGAAAAGGAAAAAAACTAAATATTATTAGATATATTTTAATGTCATTTTGTAAAATTTAATCAATTTAGATTAGATTTCAGATTATTTTTTAAACTAATCTAAACTGAACATATATTTTTATACTTATTTATTTTTTTATTAATATATATATTGTGTTAATTTATTATTCGATGATATTTATTTTTTAATATTATTTATTAATTTAATTTAATTTATTTATTATTATTATTATTATTATTATTATTATTATTATTCATATTTGATATTTTTTGTTTTATAATATTAATTTTTAATATATCATATATATTATATCAAATTTATTATTTATTTATATTTTTATAATTTTAATTAGAATATGTAATTTATGTTTTGGATATTCAAAAATCGTCTAACTTGAAGTGCGTCAAATTGGATTAGATCGGATTAGATATTTTATTCAACCATTCAAAATTGAATCGAATCGCTAGTAAAAAAAATTTTGAATCAGATAAAATTTTATCTGAAAACACCCTTAATTGTAATAATAATAATAATAATAATAATAATAATAATAATAATAATAATAATAATAATAATAATAATTTGAAATAATAAATAATATGAAATAAATAAATACTATTAATACCAATGTTTTCAAAATCGAACCGGTAATCACATTAATGAGCATATTGGATTGTTGGTTCACTAATCGAACTATTGAATCATTGATTGAGCTGCATAGCTAAACTAAATTAAATCAGATAACTCAAATGAATAAACTAGTCTCTATAACAAAATCATATATACAATTATCAAACTGATTGAATCAAATTATTCGGCCTCTGAAAAATCATGAAACCTACAAATTTTAAAATATTATAATTTTAAAAGTTCATTCTTTAAATTAAAATTCTAAATATAATAATCATAAAAAATACAAATTCTGAACAAAATCTTGTTGTGACATAAATTGAATAGTAAAAGTACTTCTCTAATAAATTTAATTTTAAAGAGAAAAAATGTTCAAAATAAGTTTTAAACAAAATTTACATATTTTAATTTTTTAAACATCAAAACAGTGTCATGCGAGAAAAAAAACATTCAACCCAACAGTTATTCAAAACTATCGATTTTTATGAATTTTAACCGATTCTTACTGATTCTTATAGGTCTGATAGTTTATCCGTTTTAACAATTAGACTAAACTAATAATTTTTTCGATTCTCAATTCTACCTATCAGTCCGGTTCAATTTTTAAAATAGATTAATACAATATTTAATTCATCGTCTCATAAAAGATGTTTATGAATTTGTTTACAAAATAATTATCTCTTTATAATATTAATAATTTTAAAGTAATTGTAAGATAGAGAGTATGAAATGAGTACAATACTCATACATATATTATCATTAAGTGACACTATAGTTTCCGAGTTCTATTTTAATTTTTTAATATTGAATTTAAATTTTTTTAATAATTAAAAATTGAAAAAAATATATAACATCTTATTAAATTATTCTTGTATGTTCTAGTTTATCTTTTTGAAAAAGAAAAGAAAAAACAAGTGGAAAGTGAAGTGTCCTTGAAGCTTCTTTCCAACATAGCATTAACTTCACAATGGGGGCAAACACAACTCAAAGTCTCATCCAATTTTCTTCCCCAAAGGGGAGGCAATTAATGCCATAGTGGACCATTTCTTATTATATATACATTAAAAGTGCTATAGTACTTTAAAATATTGTGCTCAATTTGGTTCAAGGATTCACATTGACATATCCTTGACAAAAAACAAGGTTTTATGATGTTGAAAGAAATTAAGATAAAGGGTGCATTGTCTTGCCAAAAAGTTATAAAAGACATCTTCAAGTTACTTCCATTGTTGAACCCTATGTAGCTAGCTATGGTCCCATGTTTTGTTGTTTGTGTTCTCCATTCTTGCTTTCAAAGGGCACAACCTGTTTTCTACACACTTTTTTTATTTTATTTTTTATTCATATATAGAATATCATTTATTTCAGTGTTTTGTCAATTTCAGAGCTCGATGTTTATTTTCTATTTCTTATTAAAAAAATGATATTAGTTCTTTTAAAGAAAATGATATTGATAATCTCACCATCTAATTAATAATATAGTTACACAAAAGAATTAATATATTTTATATTATGTTAATGGTCCTTACATGATTTGTTCCTATATTAACTACATGATGAATTATTAGTGGATGTGACCAATACCAAATACTTGATATAATTAATATGATCTTATCTAGAATCCTATTATATTTATATAAAGACTAATAATTGTGTGAATGCACTCGTGAGTTAGAAGTGAGTTATAGTGTAAGGATTTTTGTTATGATGTTTGTTTATAATATTTGAATTCTATTTAGTAGATCTTGTTAGAATGCTATAGTAAAATGGTTAGAGTGTAGTTTTCTTTTTGTTTTGGCTTAGCCTTTTTGTATAAAAAAAATAAATCAAATTCGATTTTATGAGATGCATGCAATATATAAGATTTTAGCATGTTGAAATCGGATAAATCTTAAAAGTTGACACTTTTTCTTAATATATTTTTGTACTCGTAAAAAATACAATAGATGTGTAGAGAGTTAACTTACGTGAAGATAGCAAACACTATGCCATAAAAGATCTTTAATAGCGTTTTTTTTCTCTTTAGAACGCTGTCTAAAGTGGCGCTGCTGTAGGTAAAGACAACGCTTTTTTTAAGGCAAAAGCACTGTCTTAGGCCCCCTTTAGGTTGCGCTTCTGTTTAAAAGCGCTATCTAATCCCCTTTTTAGGCAGCGTTTTTTAAAGAAAAGCGCACTCTTTTCCCCCTTTTAGGCAGCGCTTTCTAATTTATAGTTTCTTCAGATTTTAGGCAGCACTTTTTCATAAAAAGAACTCTCTTTTCTCCCCTTTTGAAAGCGCTTTCTAATGTATATTTTCTTCAAATTTTAGGCAGTGCTTTCTTTAAAAGCGCTGCCTTAGGTTCACTTTAGGCAGCGTTTTTCTTAAAAAGCGCTTTCTTTTCTACACATCATTGGGTTTTTTCAAAAGCACTTTTTTAGGAAGCATTTTTTTGTTATAAGCGTTGTCTATCGTGCATTTTTTTAGTAATCGTTTTTTGTTAAAAGCATTGACATAAGTCATATTTTTTACTTATAAAATAGAAGCACAAACTATTAAATATAATATTTCAACACAAGCCTTTATAA
Source organism: Lathyrus sativus (assembly GCA_963859935.3). Lineage (NCBI taxonomy): Eukaryota > Viridiplantae > Streptophyta > Magnoliopsida > Fabales > Fabaceae > Lathyrus > Lathyrus sativus. Next base: position 878,577,259 of record OZ012735.1, read on the forward strand.
TATTTCAACACAAGTCTTTATTTCAACACATAGGCCTTATATATACCATTATAATTCAACACATAAACCTGCTTATAAAAATTATAATTCAACACAAGCATTTATTTCAACACATAGGCCTTATATACTATTATAATTCAACACATAAACATGCTTATAATCATTATAATTCAACACAAGCTTTTATTTCAACACATAAGCCTTATATACCATTATAATTCAACACATAAACCTGCTTAATTCAACACAGACCTCATAACCATTATAATTTAACACAAACCTCCATAATTCTAATAAAACATATTCACTTCCAAAACCTTTAACTTCTAAATACTCACTATACATAATTACAAATTCCATCAATCCTCACAACAATTTCTAGAAGTATATATACAACAACTTCCAGAACTATTCATATCCAGTAGTACAGAACATCACAACAACAAAAGTCTCTATAGACCATAAACTTCACACAAAAGAAAGAAAGACAATATATCTTATACGATTCTCATCTCAAGAATGTATTGACATCATTCCTCCTTAATTTCTTCCAGTTTATCTTTTGAGTAAGCAACACACTTGAAATCATCAAAGTACTAAATAATATAACATAATATGCATGATTTAGTTAAAACTAATTAATTAGATGAAATATCCATTAACTATTAAAACAAATCCTAACTTATAAATTCATACCATGTTTGGAATCTCTATTTGACCCAAATAAATAGTTTCCTTCATAAACCTCAATACAAAATAACCACAATTTATACCATTATGCTGACGAGGACACTACATATAGAAAAAAAATACGAATATATATAAGGATATATAGTTTAACTTGTGTTATCAAGTAGTATCACTATTATTTTTCTTTAATTAAAATTGTGAAAATATACCTGCACTCTTATCCATGTAATGTTGTTTGCTTTACTCCTTGGTACTCGAGTTTGTCTTTGTGATCAGAATATTTGTATAGCTCTAATATAATATAAACGAATATTTAGAACAATCTCACATAATAAATAAATATACATGAATATTTGGAACAATCTCATCACTTACGTATCAACCATCTTCTTCATATCTGGGTATTTTGTTTGATCATCATCTAAGGAATCCAGATAATATACTATTTCTCTTATCAGATTAATCACAACCAACAACTAGTGTCCACTGTAAAATAAGACAAACGTTTAGATGAAAATTTTCTATACAGCGTCAAAAAATGAATAATTATAATAAATAAAATTAGAATGAAATATAACTCATGACCAGTATTATATGGCAAACAATACAATTTTTATGTATCTCTATTGGCCATAAATGCATTGACTAAGTGATTTTTGACTGCATTTGGACTTTGACCAATTAACCGTGTGTTGATAGAGCTAAAAGATAAGAATGAGAATCTTTCTGTCAATTGAAGCGGGAGCATCAATTTGTCATACAAGAACTTTAAATAAAAACATAATCAACATTAGAGTATTCATTGAAATGAGTAAATAAATTGTTCAATTATTTAAATAAAATTGATCGGAATATCAGATGTATGAATTCATAACACCGATGCCCAATTCAAAATGTTGAAAAATCTGATCCAAATCCTTTTTAGAAATTGTTTCGGTATAAGCAAAACCAAAAATACTTTCCTCCATAGGCATTTCACGAATACCACCTTCCATCATATTTTTTGTTCCTACATATGTTTCAAGGCACAACCTAAATCGAGGAACAAATATTTTTTTAGGCTCGGTCTTTGCAAGATCTTTTTTTAATTGGACACATTGCTAAATTCAGGCATCTTATTCTTGCTAACTTGTTGCAACTCTTAAGCATGAATCTAAAAATCATATAAGTTAGATAATTAATGTATAAGATCATGAAGCTTTTGAATTTGGAGGATATAATTGATATTTTTTATGCATATATATCAATGTACCTGTTTTTTTGATGCAACTGACTCGGTGTGCCGCACAATCTCCTTATCTTTTGGTTTGGATTTTGTAGGAATCTAAGATTATCATGTAAATAAAAGGTACATAAATGTAAGAATAACTTACATACATGGCTTGTAAAACATTTGAATACTAAAAGGTTCATAATGGTGTTCAACATACCTCATCATCTATGAAAGTGAGGTTTGATGGCTATGCAACATACAATTCTATTGTGTCTCCCACCAATGTTGCATTTGAAACATCGTCTGGTATAGGTAATAATGCATCCCCTCTAAATTAATATCAATCGATACTTTCAAAAATCCAGTAGGGAGCGGTTTATGGTGAAGTAAGTCTCCCAAAATGTTATGCACTTTTCCCTTTCCAATCATGTGATAAGTCGGTGACGATAAATAGAGCTGAGAAGGTGAAATGCCCTAAATCAATAATAAATATGATTAATGTGTATATATGTCAATTAAAAAAATTGTGCTAAATTAATTTCAAGGTAATATATATAATTACCTCGGGAAGTTTATGTTGAAAATTACAATTAATATTATCTTTGTCACTAGTATCTTTAAACTCTGAACCTCGCCTTTCTGACATATATCTTTCTTTATCCTTTTGCAATTCACGAATTTGAGTTTTTAATTCTTCCAACGATTCCATCACTTGTTTATTGCTAGGACTTTTACTCTTTGAATGCTTATACAATGTTGTTGGAGTGACCCCAAATCCCTTACCCCTCACACGACCAGAATACTCAGGAACATTTAATACTCGACTTAGTATGGTCCTGCAATCATGGTCTTCAGATAGAGTTAAAGACTGAGATAGATTCTCCTAAAATCCATATGCATATAGAAAAAGATTAGTGGGGATTAAAAAGCATAAATATTATATGTTAATAAACTTTTGATTTTATTAAAGAAATAATGTTATACTTACACATTGCTCAAAAACTTGTTGAACATCTTCCTGAACAACTCCATCCTTATCCACATGGGCAACCTCCACAAAACATGTCCCAGAAGAGATGTTTCTTCACTTTTCTCCTCTTCTAACTACACATTAAGACAAATAATAAGATTAATTATAACGTACATGTTCCGGAAGAGATGTTTCTTCATTTTTCTCCGCTTCTAACTATATCATTGTGAAGCATTTATATATACTTACTACTCTTTGTTGTAAGCGTGTATATCCCAAACACCCTTTTTTGTATGGATACGCAGGTTTGATGCTCGTTGGCGATTTATGTCACTCACAGCCTGGATAAACAAGTTTAAGTCATATCAGAACACATGTGGAACAGGTATATATATATATATATATATATATATATATATATATATATATATATATATATATATATATATATATATATATATATATATATATATATATATATATATATATATGTATATATATATATATATATATATATATATATATATATATATATATATATATATATATATATATATATATATATATATATATATATATATATATATATATATATATGTATATATTATACAATGTTCATGATAAGTTAAAATTACATGGAATTCTTGGGTTCTTCGTTTGACAACAAAAGTTTCTCATTCTTCAGGTGAAATCTAATCTAAATACTTCTTTGGACGTTTTGATTCAACAAATTTTCCATGAGAATCCTTAAGAAACTTGTTTGTTAAAAATGTTCGAAACTCTCTAAGTCTTTTTTCAGCCAATTGAAGACAATGTTTTTTTCGGTCATCACCAATGTTAAAAGACCTCTACGAACAAATTAACAGACATAGAGTGTGTTAGTATAAGTAATTTAAAGACATAATCATCAACAAAAACAAATAACATCACATATGATACTTGTATCTCACTCCACATTTTTTCTTTAGCGGGTTTCAACGATGTAGTTCTTCAATTATCACAAGTGACTGAAGTTTGCGAACGAACAAGTGACACAATGTAACTTGTCAACATTGTACCATTAGGCTCAACTAATTGGTCTGTTTCATTCCAATGTACATCGTATTTTATATCTTTATCTCTTGAATGAATGATTCCCTTCATAATCGTTATTCCTCGTTTAATATCTCTTTTGTGTGTGATATTCACTGCGAGAAGAGTTTCATTAAGCTGAAGATGAGGTTGACTACAACTCCAGTTTTGATTCTACCTGAACCGAATGGACCAGTTGTGGTGTATTGTGATGTGCCTTTGATGGGTTTAGGTGGTGTGTTGATGCAAGATGGAAATGTTGTGGCTTATACTTCACGATAACTGAGAGTTTTTGAAAGGAATTATCCTACTCATGATTTAGAGTTGATTGCAGTGGTTTTTGTGTTAAAGATTTTGAGACATTATCTATATGGTTCCAGATTTGAGGTTTATGGTGATCATAAGAGCTTGAAGTATTTGTTTGATCAAAAAGACTTGAATATGATACAGAGGAGATGGTTGGAATTTTTTTAAGATTATGACTTTTGCTTGAATTATCATCTTGGTAAAGCTAATGTCGTGGTTGATGCATTATGTCGGAAGTCCTTGCATATTTCTTCTATGATGGTTAGAGAGTTGGAATTGATTGAGCAGTTCAGAGACTCGAGCTTGGTCTGTGAGCTGACACAATAGAGTGTGATGTTGGGTATGCTGAAGATCAACAATAATTTTATTAATAATATTAGAGAGAGTCAGAAGTTGGATGTGAAGTTGGTGGACTTGATGATTAAAAGTAATCAGACTGAGGTTAGTGACTTCAAAATGGATGAGCAAGGTTTGCTGAGATTTCGTGATAGAATTTGTATTCCTGATGATTCTGAATTGAAAAAGATGATTCTGGAAGAAAGTCATAAAAGTAGCTTGAGTATCCATCTAGGAGCTACAAAGATGTATCAAGACCTGAAGAAGATATTTTGGTGACCTAGATTAAAGAGGGATATGGCTCAATTTGTGCATGCTTGCTTGACTTGTCAATAGTTAAAAGTGAAACATCATACACTTGACGGTTTGATGCAACCGTTGGATATTTCAAAGTGGAAATGAGACAGTATTTTGATGGATTTTGTGATTGGGTTGCCAAATAGTCATAGAGGGCATGATGCCACTTGGGTGATTGTTAATAAATTGACAAAATTGACGCATTTTATTCTGATTAACATCAGTTTTTCCTTGCAGAAGTTAACAAAGAGTTATATCTGTGTGATTGTGAAGCTGCATGGAGTTCCGTTGAGTATTGTGTCAGATAGAGATTTGAGGTTCACTTCCAGATTTTGGGAGAGTTTGTAAGAGGCTTTGGGTTCGAAGCTGAGGTTGAGTTCAACTTATCATCCACAAACAGATGGTCAGACTGAAAGGACTGTACAGTCTTTGGAGGATTTGTTGGGGACTTGTGTTCTTGAACAAGGAGGTGTTTGGGAGTTGGAGAGAAGGATGTGTGAGGCGTATCCTGAGTTATTCGTATCAGGTAATTTTCGAGGAGGAGAATATTCTAAATGGGGGAGAGTTGTAAAGCTCCGTTTTATTTTAATTAATTGAAATTATCTGATGTTGTGTATATGTATGTGATTAGGCGTGTTTTGTTGTGTTTGGGGTACCCTTGGTGTGGGTAGTACGTTAAGACTAGACCTTGGGAAAATGGTTGGGGGTGTGTAACCAATTGCATAGAGATGTGTGGTGTGGTTAGTAACTAATTAATAATATTAGTTAGTAATTATTTATTTGGATAATAGTAGGCGAATATTATTTCAATTAGATAATTAGTATTATTACTATTATTTGTTATTATTTATTTGGGAAATAATAATAATAATAATAATAATAATAATAATAATAATAATAATAATAATAATAATAATAATAATAATAATAATAATAATAATAATAATAATAATAATAATAATAATAATAATAATAATATAAAGATTTGGGAATAAAAGTGTCCGTACGTGTTGTTAGTTCTGTCATTGGCAGCAATTTTGGTAAAACTTGGTGTTATCACAAGATGTCCTATATGATGTATTGACATGTGATCTTAACATTCTGCAGGTGGTTCTTTTTGTTGTTACAGGGTTTAGTTCATGATGTCAAGTATGATGTCCTGACATGTGTTTACAAAACATTCAGTCAGAATGTTATGTTTTTCCTGTTGCGTTTTTCTGCAATCTTTTGTGTGACTTTGTTAAGTGATTGCTTGCACAAATCAAGACGTGACATTATTTGAAGCAAGTATTTTCTGTTTCCTTTAAAAGAATGGTTTATTTTTAATTTTTTGCAAAAATATATGGAGAATAATTAGCTTTAATTATGGATTCTTTTTCCCAAGCCCATGAAGAATGATTTTTATTTAAAGACGTGCTAACCCTACTTGCAAAGTGCAGAGAAGATTTTGAGATAGCTGCGTTTTGTCTTTTGTTAGGGTTTGAGTCTTTTATTAGTCGTTTTCTTGTGAGTCATTCATTCATTACTTTGATGTGTGAATTAGACTGAGTTATTTGAGTTGTAAGTTGTCCACTCTAAGCTTTTAAGCACTAGTGCATTGTTCTTGATTGAAGCTTTTAAGCAAGATAAAGTGTTATCCTTTGAAGTGTGTCTTCTACTTTTTGAACTTCTGTTTTTATCACTGCATGTGATTGAGGGGGAGTGAGAGATGTCTTTTATCTGAGAGTGTCTTAGATAGAAGTTACACGGATAGACATTAGGTGTGAAGATTGTAAACTATAGAGAGTTTGTTGAGAGTCTTCAAACTAATTATGTTTAGTGGATTTTCTTCCTGGCTTTGTAGCCCTCAGACGTGGGTGTGTTTGCACCAAACTGGGTTAACAATTGCTTGTGTCTCTTTACAATTGTTAACTGCATTTTATCTTGTTCATATATTGGTAATTATTCAGATATTAGTGTCGTGACATCTCTTTCGACATCTCATATCTGATACTAGAATTTCAATTGGTATCAGAGCAGACATCCTGCTCTAGTTCTGGGTGAGATCTATGAATGATACTTTCTGGTACTATGGACAAAGAGGGAGGATTTGTGAGCAGACCACCTATTCTGGATGGAAATAATTATGATTATTGGAAACCTCACATGTTGGCCTTCTTGAAATCATGGGATAGTAAGGTTTGGAAAGCTGTCATAAAAGGATGGGAACACCCTATCACTGTTGAGAAAGATGGAAAAGTTACATCTGACTTGAAGCCTGGGTAAGAATGGACTAAGGAGGGGGATGAATTAGCTCTTGGAAATTCTAAAGCCTTGAATGCCTTGTTCAATGGAATTGATATAAATATATTCAAATTGGTGAACAATTGTGAAGTTCCCAAAGATGCTTGGGAGATACTCAAAAGTAGGGCTGGCAATGAACCAAACCAACTCGAAGATAGTTCGAAATTCGACTCGACAATTAAATCGTTGAACTAGGTTCATGAACCAAATGAGTTGAGTATGAGCGAAAAATTAAGTTCGTTAACTAAATGAGCTGAACTTGAACTATAATAGTTTGACTCGTTCGGTTCATGAGTCAACTCGATTACATATGAAAAGAATTATACTGTCTTTAAGATTAGGTTTAAATATTTACTTCAAATCTTAGACAAATTTAATCTTCAATTTAGTAGTTTTTGAATTAGACTCTCAAATGTATCTCTTGAAAGTTGTGTAGGTTTTGAATTAGTAGATTTCGAAGATAAAGTTAAATTTCAATATGATAACTTTTATTTTATTTTAATATTTTGTTTAAAATATATATATTTATTTAAAATGTCAAATATACTAAAAAATATATATATTTAAAAAAATAGTTTTTAAGTTCGTGAACCATGTGAGCTGAACCTAATGAGATGAACCTAACGAGTTGAACCGAACTGTTCGTGAACTTATAACGAGTCGAGTTTGAGCTTAAAAAAAAGTTCGTGTCAAACTCGAATTCGAACAATTCTTAACGAGTCGAGCCGAGCTGAGGTGAGTTCGACTCGACTCATTTCCAGCCCTACTCAAAAGTACCCGTGAAGGTGCTTCTAGGGTGAAGATGTCAAGACTTCAATTGCTAACTGTTAGGCGATTGCACGGATCTAGAAGGGGGGGGGGGGGTTGAATAGATCCCAATTAAAAAAATCAGTCGGCGCTTCCAATTAAAAATTGGTTTTAAAAATATTTGATATGCGGAAGCGGTCATGGAAAAATACTGTCTATAACGAACCGTTATTAGAAGACCGGATATGTGTCTAGCCTTTTGGAAATGATAATGAGCAAATAGAATCACCATACTAGTCACACTACCAATTGATTAATATCACTAATTAGTAAGACTAGTTCCAATGCTACACAATGCCAACTAAAATATGTAAACAATACAAGTGAATTTTGGTGTAGGCAATTTATCAAACACTTGGTGTGCGAGGCACTCCAAGTGAGTTTTGCCTTGAGTAAGTGACTCTAGCTTCCTTGTACAATACACTATTGTACTAGAGTTAAAAACAGTGTTAATCACTTACTCAAACCAATGCTAACTTTGATAAAATTACTTATACTAAAATTACTCAATTATCAAGCAAAAATGAAAGTGATGAAAAATAAAGGAGACAAAGATTTGTTGAGGCAGTTCCCCCGTCGTCCTTGCTTCGGGGTACGTCTGCCCTCAATTCTAAAACTAGAATTAGGCTCGATATAATATAGATATCACCTGTTGAGTTGAAACGTTTATACAAGGATAGACAAGCAAAATATACAAACAAAATCTCTGGTTGTTGATGATGCTTTCTCTCCTTGTTTCTTGATTCAAGTTGAATCAAGTCCTCCAATTGTTGTGAATAGACCTCTGATGACAGCCCCTTTGTTGAATAACCTTGTGTTCTTCAAACCCCAGCCCGACTGATCTCAAACACCAACAAATCAAACCTGAATCTCTCCTACGCAATTCACCAATTGCCGCTACTAGATTGACGGAACCCACTGTTCCTCAATCACCTTCGCTCAGCTGAATGTTGTAGAGATGATTCGTACCAAAAAAAACTCCAAATTCGATGAATCTTGGAGGACAAAACCTACAAGGTTTTATTCAAGAAAAACCTGCCCCAAACTCAACCCGAACCAGATTCCCAATCGACGGCTTCAGATGTTATCACCTTGAACAAACCACAATGCACAACAAGAATTGTTGTGTGTAATTTGTCGCTACTGCGAAAATAAGGTGCCGGCAAAACAGAAGAGTCGCCACCTTTCGTTATTTATCCCACAGAAAGGGAAAGGAAACAATCGGAGAAACCTGACGAAAAGGTATAAGACAAGGTCATCGCAACCATGTCTGGGTTTGGGAGTCGGTTACGCAAGGGGAAGGTATTAGCACCCCTCACGTCTGTTGTACTCAACGGGATCCACGCTTGTTGTGTTTATCTGACGGGTTGGTTTTGCTATCTACCTATCAAGGCTGGTCTGAAAAGAAAAGAAAATGACTCGGCAAAGCATAGTGTTGCGGTGGAAATAGGATCACAAACTATTAATGAGTTTGAATCGCAATTCAATTCACAACCGCTCTTTGATTTATCCGAAGGAAAAGGTCAAAAAGGGAAAACCTATTTTGCATCGTAAACACAATGCGGGGAAAGATCTAGGGTTCGGGGGTTGGTTAAATTTAGGGAAGGTATTAGCACCCTAAACTTCTGTAGTACTCTACAGGAACCTTTTGTTCAAATGTTTACTATTTGCTTTATTTATTTGCTTAAGGTATATGTACAAAGGATTAAAAGTGAGAAAAGAGACCTAAGGGGTTAATTCTAAGTTTACTCGGCAAGACATCGCATCTTGTGCCTACGTATCCTTACGGGAGTGGAATCAGAGTAATCGTAGTTCCCCTCAAAAGGGAGGTTAAAGACTTCTTGACTGTGATCAAGGTCTCAAGGGGAATAAACATGTCTTAAGGACACGCTTACGCGGAGTGTAGAAACTCCAAATCTCTACGTTGAAATGTTAAGTTGTAATTAGGGTTAAATTAGATTAGGGATTCCGCGGCGGGAAACCCTAAAATGAGCGCGACGGCTCTTTGACCTAATGCTAGGGATAAAATTGTAAATTAGCCTACGGCGAGGCATTTGTGAAAATTAGGGTTTGTAAGGGTGTAATTTTGAATGTGTGAGGGTTTATGGACTATTGACACGGCGGTCAAACGGCTAGACCTAATTCCTTCGGAGGAGTGAAATTAATTATAAAGATGCGATGAAATTAAATATACATACAACGGCAGAAAATAAAGTGCGGAAAGATAAATGCGACAATTGTCTCGCACAATTACATCCCATAAGCAGTTACAATTATAATAGCTAAATATAAAACCGAAAATAAGTTTCAAATTGAACATAATAGCTGCAAGAAACAAAACAAACAAAAATGTCAGTATGTGGAGTTAGACGAAAACGAAATCAAACCGTATGAATTTTGGAGGACTTTTATGGTCTTTTTAACCAAGGATTTAAATTTGTGAAAAGAGAGATTAATTTTAATTAAAAGAGTTTTGAGTTTTAAAAAAATTTATTAATAAAAAAGTGAAAGTTTGGTTAATTATTCTAAAAAAGGAGTTTTAGTGATAATATTTTGAAAAAAAGATTTAATCATTAAAAAAAACAATTGGTTTAATTTAAAAAATCTTAATGTTAGTTAAAAACATGTTTTACTTTAAAGTTATAAAAAAGTTTTATTATTTGAAAAAAGCATTTGATTATTTTATTTAAAAAAAGTTTTAATTAATTTAAAAAAAGGTTTTTGGTTATAAAAAAGAAAGGGCCTTCTTGATTTTTTTTTTAAAAAAGATAAACAAAATAAAATAACAAATGGAAAAACAATAAATAATAAAAAAGAAAAGAGGGTTGGGCCGGTCATCACTCTTCTTCTCTCTGCTCTCTGAGTTTGCGTGTGTTCCTCTCCTTCTTGTTTGCCTCTCACGGATGTTATCTTCTTCTTCTTTTGCATGGCCGCCGATTTGTCTTCTTCATCTCTTTTTCCTGAAAAACATGAAAAGCAACACAAAAATTGTAATTATATTTTTTGATCCTTACGGAATGATGATGGCCGATGATGCTTTGTCCTGAGGCTAGAGGATTTTTGACGGAGTTTGCTTGGATTTTACGAAAAAAGTTCTCCCCCTCTTGTTATGATTTTCGTCCCTTTTATACTTGATTTTTAAATCTTTTTTTTTTTTAATCTCAGATTTAATTTGAATATCTCAATCTTTTTCAATCTCTGATTTGATTTGAATGAATTTTTATGATGATTTCAGATTTGATTCAATGATGGTGATGTTGATATTTAGATCTGATTTTCTTATGATGATGATTGATCTGATTGATTTGATTTAACTCTATCTGGAATTCATTAAGATTGGATTAGATTAAAAAAGTGTTGAGATTTAAATTTAAAAAGTTAGCAAAGAAGATTAGAGTTTCAAGTTAAATAAAAATTAGAGTTTTAAAAAAAAATGAGTTAGAATAAAAAAAAATATTTGAATGTTGGTTTTAAAAAATGTTAGAATTATTTTAAAAATTGTTAGAATTTAATTTTAAAAGGAATTTAGATCTTAATTTTGAAAAAGAAAATAAAATGACATTAGAATTTAATTTTAAAAGGAATTTAGAATTTTAATTTGAAAAATAAAGGTGTCAAAAAAAGATTTAGATTTAATTTAAAAAAAAAAAGGATAGATTTAATTTATAAAAAAAAGGTTAGATTTAATTTTTAAAATAGTTAGAAAAAAAAGATTTAATTTTAAAAAGAAATTAGAGAAAAAAAAAAGATTTAATTTTAAAAAGAAGTTAGAGAAAAAAAGATTTAATTTTTAAAAAGAGTTAGAAAAAAAGATTTAACTTTAAAAAAGTTAGAAAAAAGATTTAACTTTAAAAGGTAGAAAAAAAAAAGGATTTAACTTTTAAAATAGTTAGAAAAAAGATTTGATTTTTTTTAAAAAAAAAAAAAATAGAAAAAAAGATTTAACTTTAAAAAAGTTAGAAAAAAAAAGATTTAGCTTTTAAAAAAGTTAGAAAAAAAGTTTTAATTTTAAAAAGTTAGAAAAAGATTTAGCTTTTAAAAAAGTTAGAAAAAAAGTTTTAATTTTAAAAAGTTAGAAAAAGATTTAACTTTAAAGAGGAGTTAGAAAAAAGATTTAAAAAAAGTTAGAAAAAAGATTTAAAAAAAAGTTAGAAAAAAGATTTAAAAAAAGTTAGAAAAAAGATTTAAAAAAAAGTTAGGAAAAAGATTTAAAAAAAAGTTAGGAAAAAGATTTAATTTTAAAAAGAAGTTAGATTTTTATTTTAAAAGAGGTATTAGAATTTGATTAAAAAATGTGTTAGAAATTAATTTAAAAAAGGTTATAAAAAAATTTACTCTTAAAGAAAAGAAAAAAAATTAAATTTTAATCTAAATCCTAAAAGTTAGTAAGAAGAGCTTAAAATGACTTAAATAAATAAACTAAATAGAAAAAAAAAGTTAATAAAAAAACATTAGTAAAGTTATAAAAAAGGTTAATTAAATTATTATTAGTTAAAAAAAACAAGATTTAAAAAAAAAAGGTTAATTTATTAAGTTAATAAGAATTTAAAATAAAAATAAAAAAGAAAGGGTAAAATTTGGGGTATTACAGTTGCCCCTATTTAAATGGCTACACCGGACGATTTGAGTGACAGAGACTCGTGGAATCGTGGTGGAGAGATTTAAATATAGATAACCGAAAATTTTGCCCTTATATGCGACGATATGCAATGCTATGGACAAAACTGGAACGACTTAATGCAGATGATGCCATGACTATGATATGATGCGTATGCTGGAATAATGAATGCGAAAATGCTGACGAAACATGACGACACCGAGACAGACGCCACGAGAAGAAACACACTGGGGAAAATGACGCGCTGAGACACAGTACATCACTGGGGAATTCTAAAAATGATAGTCAACTGGTGCGAATGACCAATTGTCACTTTTAGAAAAGGAACGAGGTCCTCGAATGGAGATGGTACCTATGAGACGGCCTCCACTGGGGAATCTAAAAATAAAACTGGATCACGTACGATTGTAAGATCGATTACAGAATGCTGGAGCATTGAGCAAGGAATAACATCCAAGCTTCTGTAAACTACCCCTCGTGACAGGATCAAACGGACTTTTCGGAACTCCATAGCAAATATACAGGGTAAAGACCGACTGTATGCCAAAATAAATGGACTTTGATGGGAATTGCCCTGATAAGCTTCTCGCGGGAGAACTGTCACTTATCGTTGGAAGGGACTTATGTGCAAAAAATGGATAAACACTCAAATAAAGAGGCTGCTGCTTATCTGATAAATAAATCTTCTCGCATTTAAGGTCGGCGCCTGGAATACGATTCTGATTCTTCTCTTACTGAAGGATAAATAAACTTCTTCATGCTTCAAGATTATGTTCTCCTGAACATGAAAAGGGTAAACTGAACTTCCTCATACTTCAGGATCGTGCTCTCCTGAATATGAAACTGGATGACTGAATATACTCATATTTCAGAATCGTGCTCTCCTGAATATGAAACTGGATGACTGAATTTACTCATATTTCAGAATCGTGCTCTCCTGAATATGATTTGGTTGTAAATGAATTTTTCCATACTTCAGAATCGTGCTCTCCTGAATATGAAACTAGATAATCGAACTTCCTCATAACTCAGAATCGTGCTCTCCTGAATATGATTCGGCTCCTGAAATTTCTTCATTCTTCAGAATCGTGCTCTCCTGAAAAACGGCCAACTGAACTTCCTCATAACTCAGAATCGTGCTCTCCTGAATATGATTCTGTTCCTTCTTTTACTAAAGGATAAATGAACTTCTTCATAACTCAGAATCGTGCTCTCCTGAATATGAAACTGCTCAAACCTCCCCGTAACTCAAGATCGTGCTCTCCTGAATACGATTTGGTTCAAACCTCAAGACGGCAGGTAAATGGAAGCCCAACTGCTCCATGGAGATGGCCATTTGCTGCGAGTCATAACGAGGATATGATCGACTTCTTAGGTGAGAAATGTCGTATGTTGATGCTGTAAAATGTAAAGTGTAAAAGGTTGTAACATGTAGGATTGTAAAGTGTTGTACTGATATATTTTCCAGGCGTGAACTGTCGTGTATCTGCAAAGGATTGTAGTTGATTTTCTTGAAAGATAGTGCAAAATAAATGCACGTCCGGGTACAGTGATAAACTTCTTAAGCGAGATAGTCGCGTATTTGTCATGGTATGGTGGAAACCTTTAGATGGTGCAAAATATATGCACGTCCGGTTGGGATTGACGACCGACAAGACTGAGATTCAATCTAGGATCGAGCTAGAAAGAAAACTGGTAATCAAGACTCCATCGAGGGAATGATCTCGGAGGGTAAATATCTTATCCTGGTGAGGAAAGATAGCTGAAGTAACCGTCATCCACGAGGATCGAGCTCTGTAGGGAAACTTGGAAACACATATGTATTTTATGCTTAGGGCTGACAATCTATTTGAAGAGAATGGACGAACCCAGTTACTCGGCGGTAACGACCAATGATGAACCTGTGCATGTTATCGCGTATGTTAATGAATATGTTGATATGAATGTATGTTAATGTCTATGTAGTTAAATATGCAAGATGTTATGAAATGAGTATGTAATGAGTATGTAATGAATATGTAATGAATATGTAATGAATATGTAATGAGTATGTAATGAGTATGTAATGAATATGTAATGAATATGTAATGAACATGTAATGAATATGAATATGTAATGAAATAGGCATGTGATGCTTATGCCCCTGCGTAGGCCGACGAAACAGACTAGAGACGGGACGAGAGATGAAATAAACATCTCGACGGAAATACCCTGCGTTCTCTGCAACCAATACGTCAATCATGGGTAAGAAAGATCAATGGTAGAACCAAATCTGGTTTTAAAGTTCTGAATTCTCTGAGGAGAAGGTAATCTGCTTGGGTGTACAGTATCACGTCTTCACATGGGGAGGAGAAAACCTGGGGGACACTTTTGAGTTACCCAAGAAAAAGTTGTCAGCTTATAGTCTCGCTGGGGACTGTGATGAGGCAATAGCTTGGGAGCCTGTTGCAACACTGAGATTTACTGGGGAACGAAGGCCGCCGTGAGTAAAATCCATCGGGTGCATGAAGAAAGTTGTGGAACCACATGGTTTTAATCTTGAAGGACCTTATAGTAGTCGCCATTTGTTTCCTTTAAAAACATGGTGCCCCAGGATACTTGCGTTGCGAGGTAGGGTCATCTCAAGAGGATTTTATAGAGAAACATGGAGTCTGGTTTCCCCACTGTTTTCAAACTCTTTGAGAGATTTGTCAGGTCTCGACGTAACTGGCACACATTAAGCGTGTTACTACGAAATCTTTGAGAAACAGCTCTTGAGAATGTCAGCCTCGCGTTGGTGAGCGAACTGGGAAACTGCCTGCCCCTGTTTAGCAGGATTTTCAAGTTCCATGGGTTATGTTCATATGTAAGTCTCTAAGATATCAAGCAAAGTTGTCATGCCTGAAATGCATATCCTGAGCTTGTCAATGTACACATATATTTGTCTTGAATTTTTGTTTTGAAAAAAGATATCGCAAAAACTTGTGACCGAAATCACTAATCAGGATATAAGTTTTAATTATAATGCCAACATGAATTTTTCTGAGCATAGCTCGTAGGAGTCAGGAAACGTGATCTTGTCGAGTATGCTTTCAACCGAAGTCCTACTTCAATTAGGTCTTTTAAAGGTTGTATCGTGGCTCGGTTCATGGTTTAAGAAACAAAAGGATAAAGGCTCAAAGTTATATTTGTACCCACCCCTTCTTCGTGATGTTCTCCAATCCTATGTCAGTTAACCGGATACGAACGCTCATATCTCAAGCGGATTTGCTATGGTCGAGAACTTATCAAGGCTTTGGACATGGCAGTCACTTACCTATTTCTAATGGCAATTCGATCACACGACCTTGTTCTTTATAGGGATCCTAAAAACTACTGGTTTGTTGTTCTTATTCCCTAACTTTTGCCTGGACAACGTCTTTTGATCTGACTTTGGAGTCCAGCGGGATGCCCCAGTTTTGCCTAAGTCTCCTTCATAGGTTTTTGACTTAGCGGGCTCTTATTTTTTTTGAATATTCTTTTATGCACAAGTCGTGTAAATCTTTTGAAAGACTCGTGACTGCCCCACTCCTTAGGTAACCGAGGGATAGCCATTGTATTGGACTTCTTAAGATGCTAAGGATAAATTCTCGAAGGTTGGCTCTTCCTTTTTAAGAGTCTAAGCGCTCGATCGGTTTAACTGAAACCTACCCTGCCCCAGGTTAGGATGAAGGTTCTTAAAAAGAAAGAAAAACTCCTACTTCAAGGTTCAAAGGGTTGACTAGGGATTAACATCCTTATATCTCCAGTGTTTGGGATTTGAAACAATGCCTTACATCATCAGCGGGTTTCAATCGAAAGCATACGACAAGAAATCTGACGTTTTGGGTTCGTCATCCTCCCCCCAATTCTCCATCAGAACAAGAGATCGGGTAAAGTTGGCATTATAATTTATGAAAACGTTTTTGAATGAGTGAAGCGAATGGATTTATTCAAGACAAACATATGTGTTGCATCAAAGATAAACAAGTTCGTGCATGCTAAATATGCTTAATCAAAGAGAAATGCATATAAATAAACAAATGAACTGTCGGAAAAATCCTTCTAAATGTTTATGAAATCTTGCATTCAAGAGTAACAGTTTCCTTTGGCGGAGCCTCAATGGAAAGGACGTCTGGTTCATGATCACTGTGAGTCGTCATGGCTTACCCCAGTTATGCTGGTCACATCTTCAACAGTTTTCAGTCGTTGCTTCAAAATAAATTTCCCAGATCCTTTGTTGATCCCGGTCATATCACCTTGAGGGTTACTGAAATGAAGCGGGCTAGGCCTTTGAATAATGATTGGATTCGGCTGATAGGCGTAGCATGCTTTGCAGAATTTGCACTTGACGAGTGAGGAACCCCGAAAGGAGTCTCGATCTTCAGCTGAGCATCGCCAAAAGACAACTTCTTCGTTTCTAGCAAATTTCTGACAACTTTCTTAAGAGCATAGCAATTCTCTAGATCATGGCCGGGCGCACCCTCATGAAATAAACAATGAGCGGTAGCGTTGTAACTTGCAGGTAATGGATTAGGTGGAGGATTAGGAGGCGGACCCAAAGCCCGAGTAGTGATGAGACCTTGCTTGACCAAAGAGGGACACAACTCGGTAAAAGTCATCGGGATCGGCGGACAAGGTTTATACGTTCTTCTGTTTGGCATATTCTGGCGAGGAGCCGGACTCTTTGGCTGTTGAGGAGCAGGAGTATTGGGTGCCTGTAGGTAGTTGACAGGAGGCGGCTAAACAGGAGGTTGTTGCATAGGTTGATACATGGGAACTTGTTGATTGAAAGAAGGTGTAATAGCTGCCACATAGGGTTGTTGAGCATATTGGACCGGGTACCCTTGAGGTTGAGCATAACCTTGCAGATGCCGATAAAAGCGTTCCCTTGGTTTACCAGAGGATATAGCATTAGTCTCACTCTCCTTCTTTTTCTGGGAGCTATAAGGAGGTTTCTTCGGCTGATCCTTAGAAGCGCCATGATTATTTGTCATTTTACCACTCTTCATACCCAATTCAATCTTGACACCCACAGCAACGATGTCGGAGAAATTTGAAGTCACACTACCCACCATTCTCTCGTAAAATTCTGGACGGACTGTGTCGACAAACCAATCAGCTAACTCTTTCTCGGTCAAAGGAGGTTCTACCTGCGAAGCAGTCTCTCTCCACCTTTGAGCATACTCTTTGAATGACTCAGAATTCTTCTGTGACATACTCAGCAACTGTCTTCTGTCAGGAGCCAGATCCATATTGTACTTGTAGTGTTTGATGAAAGCGTCAGATAAATCCTGGAAACTCTTAATGCGAGACTGGTCTAAAGTTAAATACCACTTGGAGGAAGCACCCTTCAGACTGTCTTGGAAGCAATGAATCATCAGTTTATCATTCTCAACATGGGCAGCCATTTTGCGATAATACATGATCAGATGACTCTTAGGACAGGTGGCACCTTCATAGCGATCGAAGTTCGGAGTTTTGAACTTCGGGGGAATAACTAAACCCGAGACCAAACAAACATCCCTTGCAGCGGTCCCAAAAATTTGATCACCCTCTACCTTTTTCAATCTCTGGACGATAGTGTTTACTTCCTCACGAAGCTTATCATGTTTCTCATAACCCTCAACATTCTCATCAAGATTATCAAAAACTGTCTCATTGAAGTACGGTTGCGCACGAGTGTGTACAACAGGTGGTGCAAAGATAGGAGCCCCCCTAGAAACTTCAGAAAACAAGGGCACGGCTTGCTGAACAGGTTGATTAATCGGAACAGTGGCTTGAGGAGGCACAAAACCGGGAGCAAGACCATAAGGTGGGTCCCCTGCTACGGTCACACTTGGTGGAGGGTCCACAGTAACGCCGGTAATCTCAGAAACAACAGTGGGCTGGGTATCCATCTTAGCATTCATGACATGTAACAATTCCATCATACGCCCCATACCCCCTCGAAGATCTTCAAGTTCATTGCTAAGGCGATCAATCTCTTTTGCCTGATCCTCCATTCTTTTCCGAGTTTGAGCTCTGGTGTTGTATTGGTGCCGAGAACTCAGGGTGACAAAACTGGAAGGTGAGAGAACTGAGTGTGAGAAATCGGGAGACACATGCAATGCAAAAATATGATGCTAAAATGTGAATGTAAATGAAGATTTCATGGAATTCAAAACATTTACGAATGTCGTGGGGTACAAAAGAAATCTTTCTCTTGTTTTTTCATTTTATTTTTTATTTATTTATGGTATCCCGCGATATCCATAAATGATATTTGAACTCCATGAAATACAATGCAATGAGATGCTTTATGGATGCAATGCATGAAAACACACAAAGTCCTAGGTTAAAGGCTTGCATGAGGTTCAAAGGCGAATACCCTCCCTTGAAGTTAGATGGTTCATCCTGTCCTATAAAAGTAACCAGGTTCTAATGGATCTCAATATCATTGATCCTTCACAAGGGTGGTTGTTCAGAAGGCAACTTACTTACCAACCAAAACCCTCCAAGTTTAAGATCTCAATGAGCGTAGTATCGAGTGTCAACCAACTTCAGTCTGCACCAAAGCCGGTTACCTCACTACTTTCTAAAGGCCAAGATGAGTTAACTAGGGTTCTAAAAGTCAGTTAGTGCATTGACAACATATGGCAGCCTCAATATTATCCTCAACTTGACTTAAGGAATATAAGCACCAACCAAGAAGTCGCACTAACCATGGCCACCAGATCAACCGTATCGATATACGTCGTACAGTTTCCTTGGTCTATTGCCATTTACCTAAGGTACACTAGATCCGGGTGTAGGACCTATCTCACAGCACAAGGAACAGTCCCACAATCAAAGCACAAATATATACATGCAAATGAATAATGTCACAGATAGTAATAAATATGAACAAGTTAGGGATAACCCTCAAAAGTTAGATCCCCAGTGAAGTCGCCATTTTCTGTTGCGGTGGAAATAGGATCACAAACTATTAATGAGTTTGAATCGCAATTCAATTCACAACCGCTCTTTGATTTATCCGAAGGAAAAGGTCAAAAAGGGAAAACCTATTTTGCATCGTAAACACAATGCGGGGAAAGATCTAGGGTTCGGGGGTTGGTTAAATTTAGGGAAGGTATTAGCACCCTAAACTTCTGTAGTACTCTACAGGAACCTTTTGTTCAAATGTTTACTATTTGCTTTATTTATTTGCTTAAGGTATATGTACAAAGGATTAAAAGTGAGAAAAGAGACCTAAGGGGTTAATTCTAAGTTTACTCGGCAAGACATCGCATCTTGTGCCTACGTATCCTTACGGGAGTGGAATCAGAGTAATCGTAGTTCCCCTCAAAAGGGAGGTTAAAGACTTCTTGACTGTGATCAAGGTCTCAAGGGGAATAAACATGTCTTAAGGACACGCTTACGCGGAGTGTAGAAACTCCAAATCTCTACGTTGAAATGTTAAGTTGTAATTAGGGTTAAATTAGATTAGGGATTCCGCGGCGGGAAACCCTAAAATGAGCGCGACGGCTCTTTGACCTAATGCTAGGGATAAAATTGTAAATTAGCCTACGGCGAGGCATTTGTGAAAATTAGGGTTTGTAAGGGTGTAATTTTGAATGTGTGAGGGTTTATGGACTATTGACACGGCGGTCAAACGGCTAGACCTAATTCCTTCGGAGGAGTGAAATTAATTATAAAGATGCGATGAAATTAAATATACATACAACGGCAGAAAATAAAGTGCGGAAAGATAAATGCGACAATTGTCTCGCACAATTACATCCCATAAGCAGTTACAATTATAATAGCTAAATATAAAACCGAAAATAAGTTTCAAATTGAACATAATAGCTGCAAGAAACAAAACAAACAAAAATGTCAGTATGTGGAGTTAGACGAAAACGAAATCAAACCGTATGAATTTTGGAGGACTTTTATGGTCTTTTTAACCAAGGATTTAAATTTGTGAAAAGAGAGATTAATTTTAATTAAAAGAGTTTTGAGTTTTAAAAAAATTTATTAATAAAAAAGTGAAAGTTTGGTTAATTATTCTAAAAAAGGAGTTTTAGTGATAATATTTTGAAAAAAAGATTTAATCATTAAAAAAAACAATTGGTTTAATTTAAAAAATCTTAATGTTAGTTAAAAACATGTTTTACTTTAAAGTTATAAAAAAGTTTTATTATTTGAAAAAAGCATTTGATTATTTTATTTAAAAAAAGTTTTAATTAATTTAAAAAAAGGTTTTTGGTTATAAAAAAGAAAGGGCCTTCTTGATTTTTTTTTTAAAAAAGATAAACAAAATAAAATAACAAATGGAAAAACAATAAATAATAAAAAAGAAAAGAGGGTTGGGCCGGTCATCACTCTTCTTCTCTCTGCTCTCTGAGTTTGCGTGTGTTCCTCTCCTTCTTGTTTGCCTCTCACGGATGTTATCTTCTTCTTCTTTTGCATGGCCGCCGATTTGTCTTCTTCATCTCTTTTTCCTGAAAAACATGAAAAGCAACACAAAAATTGTAATTATATTTTTTGATCCTTACGGAATGATGATGGCCGATGATGCTTTGTCCTGAGGCTAGAGGATTTTTGACGGAGTTTGCTTGGATTTTACGAAAAAAGTTCTCCCCCTCTTGTTATGATTTTCGTCCCTTTTATACTTGATTTTTAAATCTTTTTTTTTTTTAATCTCAGATTTAATTTGAATATCTCAATCTTTTTCAATCTCTGATTTGATTTGAATGAATTTTTATGATGATTTCAGATTTGATTCAATGATGGTGATGTTGATATTTAGATCTGATTTTCTTATGATGATGATTGATCTGATTGATTTGATTTAACTCTATCTGGAATTCATTAAGATTGGATTAGATTAAAAAAGTGTTGAGATTTAAATTTAAAAAGTTAGCAAAGAAGATTAGAGTTTCAAGTTAAATAAAAATTAGAGTTTTAAAAAACAATGAGTTAGAATAAAAAAAAATATTTGAATGTTGGTTTTAAAAAATGTTAGAATTATTTTAAAAATTGTTAGAATTTAATTTTAAAAGGAATTTAGATCTTAATTTTGAAAAAGAAAATAAAATGACATTAGAATTTAATTTTAAAAGGAATTTAGAATTTTAATTTGAAAAATAAAGGTGTCAAAAAAAGATTTAGATTTAATTTAAAAAAAAAAAAGGATAGATTTAATTTATAAAAAAAAGGTTAGATTTAATTTTTAAAATAGTTAGAAAAAAAAGATTTAATTTTAAAAAGAAATTAGAGAAAAAAAAAAGATTTAATTTTAAAAAGAAGTTAGAGAAAAAAAGATTTAATTTTTAAAAAGAGTTAGAAAAAAAGATTTAACTTTAAAAAAGTTAGAAAAAAGATTTAACTTTAAAAGGTAGAAAAAAAAAGGATTTAACTTTTAAAATAGTTAGAAAAAAGATTTGATTTTTTTAAAAAAAAAAAAAATAGAAAAAAAGATTTAACTTTAAAAAAGTTAGAAAAAAAAAGATTTAGCTTTTAAAAAAGTTAGAAAAAAAGTTTTAATTTTAAAAAGTTAGAAAAAGATTTAGCTTTTAAAAAAGTTAGAAAAAAAGTTTTAATTTTAAAAAGTTAGAAAAAGATTTAACTTTAAAGAGGAGTTAGAAAAAAGATTTAAAAAAAGTTAGAAAAAAGATTTAAAAAAAAGTTAGAAAAAAGATTTAAAAAAAGTTAGAAAAAAGATTTAAAAAAAAGTTAGGAAAAAGATTTAAAAAAAAGTTAGGAAAAAGATTTAATTTTAAAAAGAAGTTAGATTTTTATTTTAAAAGAGGTATTAGAATTTGATTAAAAAATGTGTTAGAAATTAATTTAAAAAAGGTTATAAAAAAATTTACTCTTAAAGAAAAGAAAAAAAATTAAATTTTAATCTAAATCCTAAAAGTTAGTAAGAAGAGCTTAAAATGACTTAAATAAATAAACTAAATAGAAAAAAAAAAGTTAATAAAAAAACATTAGTAAAGTTATAAAAAAGGTTAATTAAATTATTATTAGTTAAAAAAAACAAGATTTAAAAAAAAAAGGTTAATTTATTAAGTTAATAAGAATTTAAAATAAAAATAAAAAAGAAAGGGTAAAATTTGGGGTATTACACATAGCGCTTCGTGCCTATGTATTCTCGTCAAAGAATGAGAAATCAGATTCAACGTAGTTCGGCTAACTACGGGTGAAAGGATGGAGGAAGGTGGCTCGCCAATACGTCAGTATTGTGCCTACATACTCTCAATAGGTGTGAGAGATCAGAGCTTACGTAGTTCGGGATACTGCGGATTACGGGTTTAGATTCATCTGTTTTTCGAGTAGGGTTAACAAACAGTTCCAGCAGTTTGGTGTATGCAGCTTGCTCGTCAGAGACTCGTGCATTACTGTTTGCGGTAGAACTGAGAGTTAACGACACTCTTTTTCTGAAATGTTTTCCTGATTAAGGGCCCGCGGGGCAAAAAGAGGTTTGGTATTTGTTTTTTGTCTTTTACGGAAGAAGTGCTTTTTATGGATGTTTGTAGCTCGTACTGCACTAGAAACTATGGCTTAGGAGTGAATGCGTCGCATGCCACCCTAAGGGTGTCAGGCTAAACATCCTGACTGTTGAAGAGTAACCCTTTAACAATCATTTCCTAAGTGGCTTAAGGCTCATAACGTACTGTACCAACTTGCCTTTATTACGTAATTTACTGTTGTTTTGGAGATGAGAAGAGAAAAGACTCTACAGGGGAAACTATCAAGACCTACTGTTGTCATGCCATGGATTCATCCTATGGTTGAGTTTGAAACAGGGAACTCCTAGATGTTATCATGCAAAGGTTTCAACCTAAAAGTTTGTCATCACTTCCTTATCAAAGGAAGTGAGAGTCCTAAGGGATTATGTCAATGGGAGACAGAAAACAAGCTGCTGAAATCATAAAGCAGATAAAATAGAAAAGCAAACAGTAAAGATGCAAATGAAATGCAGCAATACAAGCAGAGGGAGCAACTCAACCTCTAAGCAATCCAACAAAGAGAACAAACAAAAACAGACAAGCAAAGGGAGGGTCACCCCAACCTTTCAATGTAAACACATCAGTTAGAAAAGGGAAAAATAACACACAAGCAGAGGGAGCAACTCAACATCTAAGCAAACAAGCAAAGGGAGCTCAGCTCAACCTTTCAATGCAGTCGTGCTCCTAAACTTAAAATACTCTACACATGAGACTATCCTAATGCATCAAGCAATGTCAAATAATCATGAATGAAAGACTGAGGGGAAGGGTAACCAAGATGAGCAACAGGGAAGTCATCCCAGGCTACATCAGGTTGGATGTGTGTCAACACAAGAGTCCATCATGGGCTCAACCTCTTGAGGAATGCACAGAATCCAACCAAAGGAAGGATTAGGCTCTCCCAAGAGGGATCCTATGTCAATAGGACAAAGAAGACTGTGTATTGGTCCTAGATGTCAATCTAAAACACTTGATTAATGTGCATCAGCATGGTTGATCAATGTGCATCAGCACAGGAGTCCATCATAGGCTCCACCTCTTGAGGAATGCACAGAGCACTTCCTAAGGAAGGCCAGGCTCTCCCAAGAAGGGTCCTATGTCAATAGGACAAAGAGATGGGTAAAGAACCTAGATGTCAATCTAAGGTTTCAAACTTAATGTGCATCAGCACAGGAGTCCATCACAGGCTCCACCTCTTGAGGAATGCACAAAGCACTTCCTAAGGAAGGCCAGGCTCTCCCAAGAGGGATCCCATGTCAATAGGACAAAGAATGATGGGTGAGGAACCTAAGCATCAATCTAAGGTGTCAAGGTAATGTACATCAGTATAGGAGTCCATCATAGGCTCAACCTTTTGAGGAATGCACAGAGCACTTCCTAAGGAAGGCCAGGCTCTCCCAAGAGGATCCTATGTCAATAGGACATAGAAAGATGGGTGAAGAACCTAGATGATCAATCTAAGGTTTCAAACTTAATGTGCATCAGCACAGGAGTCCATCACAGGCTCCACCTCTTGAGGAATGCACAGAGCACTTCCTAAGGAAGGCCAGGCTCTCCCAAGAGGGATCCCATGTCAATAGGACAAAGAGATTCTAGATGATGGGAGGCATGGTGAAAACCTAAGGAATTCACCAAGGCACTCAACCAAATTCACTTGATTAAGAAATGATGGGAAGCATGGTGTATACCTAAGGTATCCACCATGACACTCAACCAATCATGGGAGAATTGAATCATGGGAAGCATGATGTATACCAAAGGTATCCATCATGACACTCAACCATTCATGGGAGAATTGAGCAATGCAAAGCAAAGCTAGAAGGAGAATCATCTTCCTAAAGGTTAGTTCTAAAGATCACTTAACCTAATGGACTCAAAAGCTCTATCAAGGCTTAACCAATGTCCTAAAGAGGTATCTACCTAAGTTCTATTCTATCAATATGGATTTGAAGCCTAAGGCTAGCTAAAGTTCACTTTAAAGCCTAAACTATGAGGTGTGCTAAACTAGGATCACCTAAAACACCATCAACTTGTAAAATGGGGTAATAATAGAAGATAACTTCTATAAATTCTAGGAAAATTTTTAGGGTTTCCTGAATGTGTTAAGGCATCATGGTAGAAAATTCAGGGTCAAAACCTAAGTCTAAAGGTCCTAAACAACTTCTACACTTCAAGGTATGCTAAAAGGAATCCACAAGGGGAAGGTCCTAGAAACCTATCTCAAACCCATACCTAAAAGTATCTAAAAAATCAAAGAAAAATCATACAATATCCTACAATGTGTCAACATTCACCATACAAAAAATCAGAGACTAAATCCAAGCATTGTATGGAAACAAAAATATAGAAGTTAACATGGCATGGTTTCTATTTATTGAAAAGCACATAAAAGAAAAATACAAAATTAATTGAAAAAAAGTATTAAAATTGCAATTAAAAAATGTGACAAATTAAAGAACATGTTAAACTACAATCATGATTTTTTCCTAGATTTTATGACATCATTTATTATTTTTCTTGAATTAAAATGGAACAAGCCATTAAAAGAATAAAAGAAAATGAAATTAAAAAAACTAACTAAAACAAGGGGTGCCATAAGTAGTTTCTGCACGTGTTATGTGTATTGGGCCCTGCGTACGGGGGTGGGAATAGCGAAATGCTTAAGCCCAGAGTTTCAATAAATGAAACTCTGCGTTTCAACTTACGGGGAAGCCAATTCGCGGGATGTAATCGCGGCCGTGCGATGGGAGTACGAGGTCAACGTATCAACGAGATCGTGTGGCTGTCATGAAAACTGGCATTTCAAAATTGAAAACGGAGGGAAGGCACACACGGTGGCGCCGGAAGTTCCAGACGGTGGCCAGCCTTGTGCCGGTCATCTTCTTCATTTCACCAAAATCCCAACTTCCTCATTCCTTGACCAAAACTTGATTTTCTTGAACCAAAACCATGTGATTTTTCGTGTAGAATCCGAATATGCAATTTATTTCTACTTTCCTCCATTAAAACTCAAAAATCATGAACATCCAAGAATCACTCAAGAATTTCCAACTTTCACAAAACTTATAATTGAAGCCACTAATCTCTTCCTCTCACTTCCTACATCAACAATCTATGTTTCTTTTCCATTTTCATCCAATAATTAGAGATAAATTCAAACTACAACCTAAGGTGCTATGTCAAGAATTGTCACGAAACTTAACCGTTCTAATCCTAAAACGTTCTACACACTCTTGTTGCACCCCAAAATTTGCCCAACCTTTTCTAACCTAGGTTTATGTTTCAATTGCATAATCATTTGCATTGTCATCATGTGCATAGTGTATTCATCTGCATGGCATAGCATAAGCAAGCTAATATTAATCAGGGGATCAAGTATCATTCTTGTCTCAAGAGGCATATTCAAGGGTTTCATTCATATTCAAGACTACTCAGGTCATCAGGGAAGAATTTGAGCTTTGGAGAGTTGCCAGGTTGATCAGTGAATTCTCTCCTATCTTGAGGCTAGTTGGGGATCATCAGAGGAAGTGTGAGCTATGAGCCAAGAGTATGAGGTGTGTATGGATGTTATGAAAAGCCTAGATGATCATTTTGAAGAAGGACCAAGTCATGGGAATGATTGCAAGAGCCTCAGTTGAAGTCAGTCAATTAGGGTCAACACTAGGTCAATCCTAGGTCAAAGAAGTGTTTTGAAGGGCATCAAGGATCATTTGAAGAATGTGGGATTCATTATTTTCTATATGGATATGGATATGATGTTGTGCTAAAGAAAAATCAAGAGGAGTCAAGGAGAACTGGAGTTACTAAATTAGGGTTTCAGTGTAAAATCCCCTGATTTAGGTCAAACTTCAAAGCAGTGTAACTCAAGATGCGAGCTTCATATGAATTCTTGGTCCACATGAAACTTGTAGAGTATCTTCATAGATTTAATTTTAGTGGTGGAAGTCATCAAGATGATTTATGGAACTCAAGTTATAGCTCTTGCAAGTTACAGGTCATCTGAGGGCACTGAAATTTGTCTGTGAAAGTTGTCTGTCTTCCAAGCAATATTTGACCTTCAAGGAGATTTCAAATGGATTCCTGGCCAACATGAGAGTTGTTCCTTATTGTCTTAGCTTTCTAGAAAGGTATGGTATGCCTTCATATGATATGTGGAACTCTACTTATGGTCTTGGCAAGCAAAGGGTATTTTGGTCATCTGAGGATTACAGGTCATTCTTAGCCTATGCCTAAAACTCATGCAAGGAAGCTTCAAATGAAAAACTTCACAACATCAAAGTTGCTCAAAATGCCATTTTAAGTCTAGAAAACAGGTCATGGAAGTTTGGAAATGCATAGAACAAGATTTGATCAAAGTTGGTGGAAAATGACCTAAAAAAGGCATATAAGTTGAAAAAGTTGAAATGAAAAATTGGTTTGGGAGATCTACAAATCCAAAATGGGTCATCCAATATACCAAATTGATTCCCAACATCATTTTAAAGACATTGGTTCAGCCACTTTTTTGAGTTAGGGGTTAAATTTTGGACTTGCTTTGTATTTTTGTTACTTGCATAATAAGGCAAGTATGGAAAACTTGGCATAAGGTGAATTTTCAAGGCAAGGAGCTTGCATATCATTCCAATTTGGCATGTAAGGAGATTTTGAAGATTTATAAGTGCATTGTAAGGAGATACCATGAGATATCAACATGTCATCAAGTGAGATTTTCATGAACTTTCCACCACATTCTAGAATCATTCTAAGATCAATCTAGAAACTTCTAGATCTGTCCATCATCATCTATATATTGGATTGAACTCATTGGTGCAAGGGGTTGGTGAAAAGAGAGAAAAGAGAGAGTGATATACCATTTCTTCCATTTTTGCAAATCAATCTCAAACTCCATTTTTTTCTTCATCTCCATTTCATTCTTCTCCACAAATCAATTCTCTGGATCAGATTGAATACATACATACAGATTGGAGTGGCCATTGATGAATGTTTGAAGGTGTGGCTTCAAATTTGCAAGAGAAGCAAGTTGGATCCAAACTCACAATCCAAGCATTATCCATCCAAGATCTTGCAAACAGAAAGGTTCTCATCCATTGAAGATCATTTGTGACAAGTTTCAAGCATTGGATTGGAGTGTAGCTGCACTTGCCATCACCATTTTTCAGGTTTGCAAAAGCATTCGAGTCTCTCTATTTATGCAGTACTAGATCAAATGGTTAGGGTAAACATGATTAGAGACCTTAGGTGATTGATTCCTGAGAATTAGAGAGAGTTCTATGAGGTTCCATAACAGGGTGATGATTCTTTGATGATCAAGATTAGGCTGGATATTGAATTTTAATGAACATGCAATAGCTTGCTGAGATCAGTGTAGCATGATGAACAAGATAGGATAATTATAATGAAGGATTGTGAGGTTCCATTGCTGAGTACAGTTGGTATGTCATGAAGTTACACCTATCGGGTTTTATCCTAGGGTTAGTTTCAATCCAAACCAAGGGCACCATCGTGTTTATGGGAAAGAATAGAGCAACTTTGCTCTTTATAGTGTAGGGTTTCATGGCCTATGGAGAGAACACGAAGGACTTGAATATGCTTGCATGAAGCTGAGGAAACCTGCAAACCCTAGGTTTTGTGAGGAAGACGACGCCATGGCCGTTGGATTGGTTCCTATTTTTGACCTTTTCATCTCATCGTGGGGTCCAGATTTGAAGTTGAGAAGCGGAGGGAAGCCACAATGTTGAAACGATGCGTTTCACTTAATGAAACGCGTGGGCTTTGGATCAGGTTCATATCCCCACCCCCCATATGGAAGCCCAATGATTTTTAACTGGAATTGATTGCTAAATGCACCGTGGTTTTAACATTTTTCTTTTATTTTTCAATTGATTTTCTAAAGCGTATTGGGCCTTACTATAATAATATCCGCGCCCCCCACTTCCCAGGCCCATCAGAATTATAACTAGGCGCCTTTGCTTATGGCACCCCCTCCCATTTAATTCATATTTTTTGATTTTTTATTTTCTTTAATTTTCTTTGATCTTGCAAAAATCATATAAAATTGAAAATAGCTTGTTTTTGATTGGTTATTTTTGTGGTAGATTCATAATTTTGTTAAGAAAAATAATCAATAATAAAAATAGCATTTTATTTTGTTTTACTATTTTTTTATGCATTTTTCTTGTAAATAGCTTTTTAATGGATTTAGTTTGGTACTCAATTTTGTTGATTTTAGTTCTAATAGGTCCCTTTAAATTTAGGACCCATTCTTTTTAGGGTGATTAGATTAGGGCTTCAACTTGTACATAGGATTTAATTCACAATTTTAGAATCTAATCTTAGGTGATTTGTTTAGGTGTGATTAGCATGATGAAAATTAGGGTTTTAAATGAGTATAGGTGAGATAGATTAGTTCTTTTAGGAATTTTGATTTGATTTTGGGGTATGGGACTATAGGGGTTATGGGTAGTTAATAGATCCCTTAGAAAATATTAGGATTCCCCTACTGCTATTAGTGTATTGCTTATATTTGATTGACTGTGTGGTGTGCCCTCTTTAGGGTTATTATTTTGTCTGTGTGGGGTATTGGGTTTGTTTGGGACTTGGGGTTTGAGCTGAAGACTGAGATGATGAAGCCCATTTGAAGATCAGAGATTGAAGACCAACTTCCAGAGTTGATGAGGAGTATCTCTTGCTGGCAGCTGTTGAAGTTTGTAGGATCTAGGAGTTAGGCAGAGCTCTAGAGTAGCAAACTTGATTCTCAAACATGGAAGGTCTTGACTACCTCCATCCTTCTCTGTGATGCAGAGTCTCTCTGAGACACTCACCCCCTTCCTTTGGAAGGCTTGGTGCTAATGTCTAAGGGATAGAACTCTTGAGAGAAATATTCTTTATGTGGATAGCAGTCTGTTTGCCACCCTTGGTGGTCAACTAATTGCTTAACACCCATTTCATTCTTGTGATTGATTCCTCAGCTTGGAGAGTAGGACTTAAAGAAAAGCCATTGGGAGATTGAATATTAAAGACTGATGCTTGCTTGAAGCCTGAAGATGAAGTCAGATACTGATGAAGATTGCTTTGCTGTTTAGCTTTAGCTATTTTAATTCTTGTTGTATTGTGTGAATTTTCCAGGATTGTATTGTTTGCTGTTTAACCTGCTGGGTGGGAAGTGAATCCTGTTCACTTGTGCCTATTGTTTTCTAGGTTCGAGGTTGAGTGGGACTCCCTTGCCTCGCTTGTATTGTTGCATCCATGCATTTTACTGCTTTATTGTATATATCTGTTGTTTCTGTTTCCGCCTATTCCCTTAGGATCTCTGTTTCTCTCTGCGCAAGAGAGGAGCATGATAGACATTAGGTTTTTAACCCATGCATGATAACATTAGGGTAGATTTTTATCCCCTTTTTCAACCCTAGGATTTGTAGAGTGTCATCTCTTCTTTCTTCAAAACAACAAAAAAACATTAATAAAGGTTATAACAAAAATCAATTCATTTCTTCCGTCAAAAGATTTGAACAGACATCAACCTTTTTGCAATAAGAAAACCCTTGTTTAAGGTGAGATTTTTCATAAAAGACACTTGAACAGCTTGTGTCGTGCGTAGCCCGAACTACGTTTGCTCTGATCTTCCATGCTGTGTGGAAGTACGTAGGCATAGGATGCGATATCCTAGCGAGCAACCTTCACCCATCTCCCCCCGTAGTTAGGCGAACTACGTTGACTCTGATTTCTCGTTCCAGACGGGAATACGTAGGCATAAAGTGCGATGCTTTGCCGAGTCATGTTTTCTTTTCTTTTCAGACCTCATCCTTTAGTTTAGATAGAAGTGTAATCCGTACAAACCGAGCAAGCGTGGATCCCATCGAGTACGATGGACGTGAGGGGTGCTAATACCTTCCCCTTGCGTAACCGACTCCCGAATCCAGGTTTTGGTGGCGATGACCATACCTTTTCCCGTCTTTGCGTTAGGTTTACTTCGAGCGTTTCCTTTCCCTCCTTTGGGATAAATAACGCACGGTGGCGACTCTTCTGTATTGTCGGCGCCGATTTTCGCAGTAGCGACAGCTGGCGACTCTGCTGGGGATCCAACGTCCCCTGGCTGCTAAGGACTGCGATAGTTCCTTATGCATTTGGGATCCAACGTCCCTTAGGAGAGTCAATCCTAGCGCTTGTTTGCCCGTCGAGGATTTTGTATGGATTTACATTTCTGTATTTACATTTCAGCATTATATTATCATTATTATTGCTGTATCGTGGGTTTGACGGGTGTTCTATGATTGAGAGATAAGCCGGACCTGGGCTTGAGTGCACCTAGACTTAGAGTAGAGATTAGTGGGCGCGCACGTGCTTTGCATGTCCTAGTGTCCCGCGAAATCTACGCTCAGACGAGGTTCTTCTGGTTGGCCTCCTGTCCTGCCCTTTGGGTGGCTCGGGTTGCTGGTTAGTTGGATTGTCGACTCTGGGGACCGATCATTTGGAAGTTGGCTAAGTGAGGCCTCTTCAGGATTTGATGATGCCACTCCTTCTGGGAATCGTATCATCAACCCTGAAAGTCTGTGACGCTGACGACCGCATAGGATGCCATACCTTTGTCAGTTACTAGGACATCCACCTGTGAGAGGGTTTGGGGTTATGCAGGTAACTAGACCTTCAGATACCGGTTATTTCTTGATCAGAGATCCTGGGTATTTATGGATGTTTGTGAGGTCTATCAGAGACCAGTCAGAGTTTTGATTTGAGGTCTATCAGAGACCAATCAGGGTTATGGTCTGAGGTCTGTCGGAGACCAGTTGGAGTTGTATTATGGGTCTATCAGAGACCAGTGTGGAGCTTTGTATTGGGTCTATCTGAGACCAGGATTTGAGACCTTTGATATGGTTTAGGCTCCTCCGCTACAGCACTTGGTCCCTGTTGCATGTTGCTTGCATTGCATTATTTGCATAATCATTATCATTGCATCCCATTAACGTGTGTCTGTGCTACAGGTGGATTTGCATATCCCCTGGTTCTAGTGTCTGGACTTCTGAGTATTGATCATGGCTGGTTTGAGGATGCCAGTCACGTACAAGCTGTAACACCCCACTTTCCCGTATTAAATAAAATATAAATATTATAATAATAATCAGAGTTTTCACCAAAAGTGGGATATCACATCTCCAAATTTTATAAAAATACTTTATTCATTCTTTTCAAATTAATACAGCGGAATTTGTTTAATAAAATAAAATACATCAAATTCATGATACGTCACAGGATTACAATAAGTTTGACATAAAACAGTTAAAACACCCACATCCCGTGTTACGTATCAGAGCATTCTACGACTCGACGGTCACACCACTATCCAAGTTAGCTAAGCACCTGGATTATCTGTACTTCCGAAGAAGCACAGACCACAACAACAACAAAGGGGTGAGAAATAATGATCAGAATATAATGGTAATGTAATACATGTAAACAAGGTAGTAAAACACACCAACACACCAACATTCACCCCAACAACTCCATATAACGAACCTACTGTTCAAATTACAATATAACATATTATAATGCAAATATGCAACTCAACACCATGCATGCGGTACCGACTCATTGGTTCATTCAATCGAACCCACCATTCTCCACAAAGGAGTACGGGTGAATCACTTACGCTCCATCCGAGACATGATTCAACCCCACCATTCTCCACAAAGGAGTACGGGTGAATCACTTACGCTCCATCTGAGACATGATTCAACCCCACCATTCTCCACAAAGGAGTACGGACATATCACTTACGCTCCATCCGAGACATGATCCATCCCACCAAGACACCATGATATGCACACACCAATGCATAACTATTATGTTCAGGCACACTAAGTGCACACGATCCACCTGATCGTATCATTATACATCACATATATATACATAGATATAACATGCACCAACACCGTATAAATCAATCAGTCAGTAAACAAGTTCATATTCTGTCACCAAGATACAAACACATCCCACTACTCGGGGATACACGATCCTACTGATCACTACATACATATACATCAACTAATTATCCACCAGTCATTATTACGGGAAACATGCACTATCACCAAGTACACAAGTTAGTTCCCACACTCATCATTCTTACAGTGCATCAAGGCCAAACTGTACCTATCATCTCAACTCAGATCCTCAGTCTATTCTAATACCAATCTTGCACATTACCGTAACCAATAGGCTTCTAATTCCTATTCCCAAAATCATCACCTACACACTTTATCGATACCTCAAAAGCCATACAGAATTTTCCCTAAAAACTGTAAAACACCCTATATATGCCAAATCATCCCAAAACACCAATTCATTAACGATTACTATATAATTAACAACAATCATCATCAATCATAACATAACAATATATATTATACTTACCAATTATCCTATACTTCCTACTCTAGAACCAACATTACGGTACATTACCGACACTTCAGAGTCACTCTGAATCTCACCAAGGTCCTAACCATAGTCATTAACGACACTATAGGGAAACAGCACATAATTTTCCCCAAAGCTATAATCATGGTCATTACCCACACTACAGTAACAACACAGAATCTCACCAAAACTCTATTTATATTTACTATCAACACTACAGTAACAACACAGAATCTCACCAAAGCCCTATTTATATTTACTATCAACACTACAGTAACAACATAGAATCTCACCAAAACTCTATTTATATTTACTATCAACACTGCAGTAACAACCCATAATCTCACTAATATCACCATAATATATATATACACCAAATTCACCAATACCAATCAACAATTCATCAATGTCAAGCATCAATTTATCATTAGCAACAATAATAACAAGCACGCCAATATAAAACTTCATAGATCGGAATTTTACTACGGGGTTAAGGAATCCCCTCTACCCTGTACATGTATATACCATCCCAAATCAAGTTTCTCCCCCCTTACCTTGTTAATCAGTTGATCGATGAACAAATCCTCCAAGGTTTGACCAATTCTGATTTTCCCCCGTATCCTTCGTTCTTCGCTCCCTTTTCCGTTCCCTTTTCCGTTCTCTCCTTTCTATCGTTCTTTTTCCACTTTCTCTAACTTCTCCCAATGTATCGTAAAACTACTAACCCCTCTCATTCTCTATTTTAATTCTCTAATCCCAATAATAATAATAACTTAATAATAATAATAATAATAATAATAATAATAATAATAACTTAATAAAATAATAATAATAATAATCATAATAACTTAATAAAATAATGATAATAACTTAATAAAATAATAATAGTAATAATAATAATATTATTATCTCACCAAAATAATAATAATATTAATAACAATAGTAACTATAATAAATATAATAATAATAATATTCCCACCAATATTAATATTATACACTATATTATTATATTCATCAAAACACCACCAATAATCCTCCCACATTAGGGACATCCACCAATAATAATATTCATACTGATGATAATAATCATAATAATAATAATGATAATAATAATAATAATAATAATAATAATAATAATACCACCAATATTACTATTAACTATTATATTATTATCTCCACACCACCAATGATCCTTATATATCAAGGATACTCACCAATCACATGCCAACACACCCCACCTAAGGGCACACCAACATAAAATAATTAAATTAACACCAAAATGACTAAATAAATAAAATGGGTGTTACACAAGCTACCTATTCCTGATATTACTCCACTCCTGGGTCTGATTTCTCTTGCAGATGAGGATGTCCGCAGAAGCTTCAGGCAGAGTTACAGACGGCTGTTGAGTTTAGTTCGCAAATCCACTGACGATGAATTGAATGGGCTGTATACGCTGATGCAATTCTATGACCCGACTTTGAGGTGTTTCACGTTTGCTGATTTTATCTTGGGGCCTACCATGGAGGAGTATGTAGAGTTTACTGAGCTGCCGGTGCAGAATGCAGTTCCTTTTATTCACTCTGCCGCTGAGCCCAAGTTGGAGGATTTAGCTAAGGCCCTGCACATGAATGCGTCTGAGTTGCTGATGACTTCTTGGCGAGGGGTTCCAGGTTTCTCTCTCTAGTTTCTGGTTGGTAAGGCTCAAGAGTACGCCAAGAATGGGTGTTGGGTGGTCTTTAACGCCATTTTGGCTCTATGCATTTATGGGATAGTGTTGTTTCCCAATTTCCCAAACTTCGTGGACATGGATGCATTTCATCTATTCGCTGCTGGTAACCCAGTACCTACACTGATCGGTGACCTCTACCATTCGATGCACTACAGAAATGAGAACAGGAGAGGCAAGAACGTCTCTTGTTGCGTGCCTTTGCTGTATATGTGGTTCAAGAGCCATCTTCCCCTAAAGGGACCTTTTGTGGATAGTGCGACTACAGCTGACTGGCCAGAGCGTATGATGAGGCTGTCTTCTGAAGACATTGAGTGGTTTGATCGAGACTTGTTGGGGTCCGAGCTTATCTTCAGTTGTTCTGGGTATCCCAATGTTCCGTTGATAGGGAGAAAAAGGTACATAAACTACAACCCATCTCTATTCGTCCGCCAGTTTGGATATGCGTTGAAGAACCCGCCTCAGGAGGAAGAAGTACAGGAATCTATGTACTTCACCGGTGATTTGAGTGGAGAGCTACTAACCAAGCTTCGGCATGCCTGGATGCGCATTAACAGAAAGGGGAAACCACTGTTGGGGAAGAATGACTGTCAGGCATATGCACCCTACAAAGTTTGGATCCAGGAGAGAGCCAGACAGATATTGATGCCATTTTCAGCTGCTCCGGTCCCTGTTCATATTCAGGTAGAAGAGCCAACCACTGTCACTATGGAGGTCTACGAGCAAGTTGTGAAGGAAAAGGAAGCCTTGATGAATATTAACGAAGAGTTAGAGAAGGAGCTAGCTCAGATGAGGAGTGAGAAGAATAAGGTTGTACGTTCTTTCCAACAGCAGATCGAACTAGTAAACAGGCTAGGTGCGGAGTTGACTGAGGAGAAGAAGAAGCGCGAACGTCTGGGTCAAGAGTTCAGAAGCTCCCATGACATGTTGGAGTCCAAAAAGAAAGCGCTCGACGCTGCTCACCGAGAGATCTCTTCTTGTAATAAGACATGGAACGCTAC
The DNA here is from genome assembly GCA_963859935.3 of Lathyrus sativus. Lineage (NCBI taxonomy): Eukaryota > Viridiplantae > Streptophyta > Magnoliopsida > Fabales > Fabaceae > Lathyrus > Lathyrus sativus. The sequence goes on from OZ012735.1 coordinate 878,613,462, forward strand.
GCTGACCAACAACAAGAAGAGGGAAGATAAATTGAAGCAGCAAATTTCCGACCTCGAGAAGCAGTTGAAGGCTAGCATTGAGAAGCATGAAGAAGAGGTGATGACCAGGTATAGTCTCCAAAATGCGTTGAACAAGGCCATCGAAGGCAGGAACGAAGTTGTGTCTCAGAAGCGGAAGCTAGAGGATCGCTTCGGAGAAGGGGCATGGGAGGAAACCGCCGGTGACGTGCGACGTGTTCTCAAGAGAAGAACCCAGCTTGTTGAGGGTCTGCTTACCCAACCAAGTCATCCAGAGACCAAGAAGTTGATAGAAGAGTACCGGGCTTATGGGAGTACTTGATTATTTCATGTATTAGCTTGTATGCTTTATTTGCATAGCGCTGACCATCACCAGGATTGTTGGTTGAGGTCATGCCATCTTATTATACTCTCAGTGATATTGTATTCTTGGATTTCTCTGCAATATACGAGGCTTTCTATGATTCAGTTCCAATCACTGTCTTGCTAGCACTGTCACTGCACTGGCACATGCACACTAGAATCGGGGAATGATAATCCCTAATGCACAGACACATTGCATTTTGCATACATACTCATATTTGCATTGCAGGTTTATGATCTGTGTATCTTATCCCTTGCAATTTCAGGTATTTTCAGGATTGCAGAAAAGCGGGTCCACCGTTACTCTACAAGGATCAACCAGAAGAAGATCATGGACAACGTGCAGAGTGAAATGCAAGAGATGCGTGACAGGATGACCCTGCTCATGCAAACCATGGAGACTATCGCCAAAGGACAAGAGCAGCTGCAGAATCTGGTTCAACCGATAGTCGCACGGGCTGAGAACAACGGGACACCGCATGGTGAGAACATCGCTGCTTCTCCCCGAATTGAGAATCGTCAAAGTGCTGATGCTATTCCCGTAACCGGTTTGAATGCTGGAGAAACTGGTCCTGTAGGTGGAGGTGGGAACACCGGTAATATGAATGTCAATGCAGATACTGTTGGGGTATTTGTGGGCAATGGCAACCAGGGTTTCAATGGAGGCGCTGAGAATGTCGGAATGAATGGTATCAATGGTAACCAGGGCTTCAATGGTGTGAATATGGGGTATGGCAGTATGGTTGGCGCCAAGGCTGGGTTTGGTGGCTACGGTAACCTTGGATATGGAGCTGGCGCATACAACACTCAAGAGATGGGTAATCTGAGGTATGACCCCAGGTATGTCCAAACAGGGCCAGGCCGTGATGCTGATTATGTTGGATATGATGCAGTACCTCGCTGGGAAGATCACCAGGAGGACGTGTTCTCTGGTCAGAACGAAGGCTATGAAAGAGCCAGGGATGACAACCATCGGATGAGATTGCTAGAAGAGAAAGTGAACGGGTTGGCCAACCAGAATGCTCTTGGGATGGATATGTCAAATATGGGGTTAGTCCCAGGGTTGAGGGTCCCGCTGAAATTCAAAGCACCGTCATTTGATAAGTACAAAGGGGATACATGCCCTAGGGTGCATGTGCGCGCATTTTACAGGCGTATGTCTGCGTATTCTGAGGATGAAAAGATGCTAATGCACTTCTTCCAGGATAGCCTGTCAGGGCCATCGCTGGAGTGGTACATGAGCTTGGAGCCTACTCAGATCAGGAGTTGGAAAGAGCTGGCAGAGGCTTTTGTTCGACATTATCAATATAATAGTGATCTCGCTCCTAACCGAGTCCAGTTGCAGAACATGTCTCAGAAGTCTAGTGAGAGCTTTAAAGAATACGCCCAGAGATGGCGGGATTTGGCTGCTAGGGTGCACCCTCCAATGGTGGAGCACGAAATGACGGATATGTTCATAGGAACTTTCTCTGGAATGTACTATGACCGGTTGCTGAATTTTTCGATGAGTACTTTCTCTGAGTTGATTTTGATGGGTGAGCGCATTGAAAACGGGGTGAAGATTGGCAAAATTCAAGCGGGTGAATCCAGTTCCACAGGAGGTAATAAGAAGACGTTTGGTGGTAAAAGGCAGGGTGATACCAATGTTGTATTCAGTGCTCGACAAAGAATAAAAGTCAGAACTGGCGTCAGCAGTCGCAAGTTGCAAGTGTAACCATTCCAGGGCCTTCTCAGCAGCAGAGACAACAACCACAGCAGCAGGCTCAGCAGCAGCCTAACAATAATCAGCGCAGATTTCAGAACCTACGACCGAGGAGAGTATTCGAGGTACCGCCGGTATCCTATGCAGAACTCCTTCAAACTTTGTTGAAATTGCAGCTAGTCGAGAAGAGGACTTTAGCACCACCTACTGGCCAGCCGCCAGTCGGATATGATGTTAATGAGCACTGTGACTTCCATTCGGGTGCACCAGGGCACAATATTGAGAATTGCCTAGCTTTCAAGCATAAAGTACAGGATTTGCTTGATAGTACGACTATTAACTTCGGGAAGGAAGGTCCCAATATCACGCAGCAGCCAATGCCCAAGCATGGCGGGGCTGGGGCCAATGCAATCATGGTAGATGATGAGTTGAACTTGGTTTCAGAAGTGAGCGAGCTGAAAACCCCTTTGAGTTTCGTAAAGCAACGCTTGTTGAAAGGAGGAGTCTATCCCGGCTGCGGCGAAGAGTGTGATGACTGTTTGGTTCAACCTGAGGGCTGTGAGAAGTTGAAGGGGGGAGTTCAACGTTTGATTGATGAAGGAACTTTGCAGTTTGACAGGACTGTGGGGCGAGAGGAGTCTGTTGAGACAGAATCTGAGAAAGAGCGTAGGGAGATTGCTTCGATCACCATTCCGTTCAAATCAGTGACAATTTCGGCATCATCAAAAAGGCCGACCATTACTATTGCTAAGGCTAAGTCAGTCCCTTTTGAAAGCACAAAGGCAGTTCCGTGGTGCTATGGTGCTGAAGTGTATTGTAATGAGGAGAAGGTTGACTTGAATGATCCGCCAGCAGGATCCGTGGACAATGTAGTAGGAGCGGGTGGTATAACCCGGAGCGGGAGAATTTTCACTTCACCTGAGGTTGAAGCAGAGAGGCTTGCCAGAGGTAAGAACAAAGTTGTTGAGGGGGAATCTTCGGGGAGTAAAGAGAAGGAGCCGATAACCAAAGAGGTGGAAGAATTCATGAGGTTAATCCGCAAAAGTGATTACAAGATTGTAGATCACCTGCAGCAGACCCCGTCAAAGATCTCCATATTATCGCTGCTGTTGTGTTCTGAGGCGCATAGAAATGCCCTGTTGAAGGTACTGGAGACATCCTTCGTGCCGCAAGAGATTTCAGTTAATCAGCTGGAGGGAGTTATGGCACATGTTAACGCTGGGCATGGACTGGGATTCACAGATTTTGACTTAACGCCTCGAGGGCGTGATCATAATAATGCTTTGCACATCTCTATCGAATGTCGGGGCACTGTTCTATCCCGTGTACTGGTAGACACTGGGTCCTCGTTGAATGTGTTACCAAAGAAAGCCCTGTTGAAATTGGATACCCGTGGGTTGTTATGCACACCTAGTGATTTGGTAGTGAGGGCTTTTGACGAAACAAGGAGGTCAGTATTCGGGTCAATAACGTTACCCATTCAGGTAGGTCCGGAGGTGTTTGATACAGTGTTTTACATCATGGACATTCAGCCTGCATATAGTTGTTTGATCGGGAGACCTTGGATTCATGCCGCTGGGGCAGTAACTTCTACGCTCCATCAGAAGCTGAAATATATGGTTGAGGGGAGTATCGTGATGGTGTGTGGCGAAGAGGATATCTTAGTCAGTCATTTATCTTCTTTCAAGTATGTGGAGGTAGATGGAGAGATTCATGAAACGTTGTGTCAGGCGTTCGAAGGAGTGAAGGGTAAAGAAGAAGCTCCAGTGACGAGTGAAGGGCAAGAGGTGGCAGTCTCCTCATATAAAGAAGCCAAGGCGTTGGTACAAGCAGGAGAGACTCAGAAGTGGGGGCAGGTTCTGGACATTCCAGTGAAGCAAGATAAGTATGGCTTGGGGTACCGCCCATCTTCCTCGCAGAGTGCGCCTAAGTACAAGGGACCTGTGGTGTTCACGCCCGGAGGAGTTAGCTTCGAAAGGATCAATGCCGTGTCTGATACGGAGGAAGTGGATAGCGATTGCGACATGGACTCATGGATTCGACCCAGCACGCCAGGGCAAAGCCTATGCAACTGGTCCATCCAGGACGTCATCCAAGTCACCAAACAGTAATGCATTGTTTTTTCAATCATTTGTATGATCACATGCCTTGCCCGGGGCATCGTTGATCTTGTCTTAGGGCCTAACTGTTTACTTGTATGTTTGCATAATCAATAAATGACGGCGTTTTTTTTATTCAAATGTTGTGATCCTTTTCTTTCTGTTTTTTTTATTTTTCAATAAAATGGCAGCATGGTTATGCATTTTGCTTGTACATCATTTTGAAGTACTTAACCGTTTCCCTCGCAGGATTCATGAATTTTCAGATGACACCAACCAAAAACTTCCTATGACTCGTTTAGACTTCGAGCATCCGATCTTCCAAGCTGAGGAGGAGATTATGGAGGATAGTGACTTACCAGAAGAGCTTAGTCGGTTATTGCAGCAAGAGGAGAGAGTCATTCTGCCTCACCAGGAAGAGATTGATATTGTCAACTTGGGGTCTGAAGAATGCGTCAGGAATATCCGTATAGGGGCTGCGTTGCAAGAGGATATCAAGCAAGAGCTTATTGAGATGCTGCGTGAATACAGTGATATATTTGCTTGGTCCTACGAGGACATGTCGGGTTTGGACACTGATATGGTTGTTCATCGTCTGCCGTTGAAGGAAGATTGCCCGCCCGTAAAGCAGAAACTCCGAAGGACTCGTCCTGACATGGCCGTAAAGATAAAGGAAGAAGTGCAAAAGCAATGGGATGCTGGGTTCCTGGCTGTTACCACTTATCCCACTTGGGTCGCTAATATCGTGCCTGTGCCAAAGAAAGATGGCAAGGTTCGAATGTGCGTTGATTATAGGGATCTAAACAAGGCGAGCCCGAAAGATGATTTCCTGCTGCCGCATATTGATGTGTTAGTTGACAACACAGCTCAGTTTTCGGTATTCTCCTTCATGGATGGATTTTCGGGGTACAACCAGATCAAAATGGCTCCGGAGGATATGGAAAAAACGACCTTCATCACCTTGTGGGGGACCTTCTGTTATAAGGTGATGCCCTTTGGTTTAAAAAATGCTGGGGCAACATACCAGCGGGCCATGACAACGCTTTTTCACGACATGATGCACAGAGAGATCGAGGTGTATGTCGATGACATGATTGCCAAGTCTCAAACAGAGGAAGAACATCTGGTTAATTTGTTGAAGTTGTTCAAGAGGCTGAGGAAGTTCAGACTGAGGCTGAATCCTAATAAATGTACCTTCGGAGTGAGATCCGGGAAGCTACTGGGGTTCATTGTGAGCAAGAAAGGAATCGAGGTCGATCCTGCAAAAATAAAAGCAATACAAGAGATGCCAGCACCGAGAATAGAAAAAGAAGTTCGTGGGTTCTTAGGGAGGTTGAACTACATTGCTAGGTTCATCTCTCACCTAACGACCACGTGTGAACCATTATTCAAGCTGTTAAAGAAAGATCAAGCGGTGGTCTGGAACGCCAATTGCCAAAGGGCATTTGAAAAGATAAAAGAATACTTGCAGGAACCTCCGGTGTTGATACCCCCAGTAGCGGGACGACCATTGATTATGTATCTGACGGTTCTGGAGAACGGTATGGGTTGTGTTCTCGGTCAACATGACGAGACAGGGCGGAAAGAGCATGCAATTTACTACTTGAGTAAAAAGTTCACGGACTGTGAATCTCGATACTCTATGCTTGAAAAGACGTGTTGTGCATTGGCGTGGGCTGCCAAACGTCTAAGACAGTACATGCTGAATCATACAACCATGCTGATATCGAAGATGGATCCGATCAAATATGTGTTTGAGAAGCAAGCACTCTCCGGAAGGATTGCTAGATGGCAGATGGTATTGACGGAATACGATATCCAGTATGTTTCCCAGAAAGCCATTAAGGGAAGTGTTCTGTCCGAATATCTCGCCGAACAGCCAATTGAGGATTATCAGCCTATGAAGTTTGAGTTTCCTGATGAGGACATAATGTACTTGAAGGCTAAAGATTGTGATGAGCCGTTGCCTGGTGAAGGTCCTGAGCGGAGTTCCCAGTGGCAAATGATTTTTGACGGGGCTGTCAATTCGTACGGTAGCGGGATCGGGGCAATCATTACAACTCCCCACGGGTCGCACATCCCGTTCACAGCCAGATTGACTTTTTCAGTGACGAATAACGAAGCCGAGTACGAAGCTTGTATTATGGGGTTAGAGGAGGCTATCGATATGAGGATTAAGAATCTGGACGTATATGGGGATTCAACATTGGTTGTGAATCAGATTAAGGGAGAATGGGAGACGCGCCAACCTAATCTGGTACCGTACATGAATTATGCAAGAAGGTTGCTACCTTTCTTCGATAGGGTGGAGTTCCATCATGTACCTCGAGCGGAGAATCAAATGGCGGACGCCCTTGCAACGTTATCCTCGATGTATAAAGTCAACCGCTGGAATGAGGCTCCCAGCATTGTCATCTCTCGCCTTGATAGGCCGGCCTTTGTGTTTGCAATCGATGAAGCATCTGACGGTAAACCTTGGTATTTCGACATACAGAATTTCCTGAAGAATAAGGAATATCCGGCTGGAGCATCCAGTCGTGATCAGAAGACATTAAGGAGATTAGCAGGCAACTTCTATCTGAATCCCGACGGCGTTTTGTATAGAAGGAACCACAATTTGGTACTCCTCCGGTGTGTAGACGAGAAGGAAGCCAAGTTACTCATGGAAGAGGTCCATGAAGGAACTTTTGGTACACATGCAGGTGGGCATGCTATGACTCGAAAGTTGTTGCGAGCAGGGTATTACTGGTTGACGATGGAAACTGACTGTTTCAAATTTGCCAAGCGGTGTCACCAGTGCCAGATCTATGCTGATAAGATCCATGTGCCACCCAGTCCACTGAATGTTATGGCATCTCCGTGGCCATTCTCCATGTGGGGAATTGATATGATTGGCAAGATTGAGCCTACTGCTTCTAATGGGCATCGCTTCATTCTGGTCGCGATCGATTACTTCACCAAGTGGGTGGAAGCAGCATCTTACGCCAATGTGACGAAGCAGGTGGTGGCCAGATTTATCAAGAGAGATATAATTTGCAGATACGGTATTCCTGAGCGAATCATTACTGATAATGGTTCGAATTTGAACAACAAGATGATGAAAGATCTGTGTCGGGATTTCAAGATCGAGCATCATAATTCGTCTCCCTACAGACCCAAGATGAATGGCGCTGTTGAAGCAGCCAACAAGAACATAAAGAAAATTGTTCAGAAGATGGTGGTAACGTATAAGGATTGGTATGAGGTGCTGCCATTCACTTTGCACGGTTATCGTACTACGGTGCGTACATCAACCGGGGCAACACCGTTCTCACTAGTATATGGCATGGAGGCTGTCCTGCCATTGGAGGTTGAGATACCATCTTTGAGGGTTTTGCTTGATGTTAAGCTGGATGAGGCAGAATGGGTAAGAAACAGATTGAATCAGCTGAGCTTGATAGATGAGAAAAGACTGGCATCCATTGCACACGGTAGGCTGTATCAGAGCCGGATGAAGAAAGCGTTCGACAAGAAGATTCGACCTCGAAGCTTTCAGACGGGTGACCTTGTGCTGAAGAAGATTCTCCCACCGCAATCGAATCACAGGGGCAAGTGGACTCCCAATTATGAAGGTCCATACGTCGTAAGAAAGGTCTCCTCCGGAGGAGCCTTATTGTTATCCACCATGGATGGTGAAGACTTTTCGTCCCCTGTGAACTCGGACGCAGTTAAAAAATACTTTGCTTAAAGTTGACCCGCTGGACAGTAAAAAGAGAGTCCAGGCAAAAATGGGGCATCCTGGCGAACCGAAAAACAGAATAAAAAGGTTCGGGCAAAAGTTAGGGATAAAATGGAAAAAATGTACACCCGCGAAGTCGAAAACCTACACTGGGCGGCTTCGGCAAAAAAGGGTATCCCGGTGAATCGAAAACCCGCAAAGGGCGATTCACGCAAAAGTTAGGGATTTGAGAAGCAAATGACTGCGGCCCGAGTTTGATTATTAGCGGTTTGGGAGCATCTGGGGGTCTATTATCCAAAGCAATCTCTTCCGAAGACAAAGGTCGGGAAAGCGTCAGAGTCCGACGAGTCATAGGAGGATCGGTTCATGGTGTTCGTCTGTAACACGTTGCCGACATGTGTATAAATTTTATTCTGTATATTTGTATACTTCTGCATTTTGTTCATGTGTGACTACCTCTTTTCAGGAGTTGCATCCGATGTACAAATCTTGCCTATTCTCAGGCCGTTATCAATAAAGTGTTTTGTTCAGTGTAGTATGTGACTTTGGTTTTAATTTTTTACCGTTTTGTTTGTAAAAAGCGCCGATGTTTTTGATAAACTTACATGCGTGTAAACCGGCGGGCCTCGGCCTATGATTGTTAAAACAAAAAATTACCTGAATGGTTGGCGTGGGTGATTACTAAGATGTTTCTGTCTGCATAGATTGCCTTGTGTTTTCTTGTTGACTTTTGCAGGTATTCAAAAGTTTGCAAAGTTCCCCGCCAGAGTCCATGGCAGGTAGGTACCCTCTCCAGAGGTGGAATGTTGTGTCTTCCCCAGTGAAGTCGCCCCAGGAAAAATTGAATGTCGTCTCCCCAGGAGAGTGGAGATTGCGTCAAAGGAAAGATCGATGTGTTTTCGGTAGATCAGAATTGGCTTATCAAGCAGAGCAGAGTCCCCCCAGCAAAGGTCGAGGTGGATATGATTAACTTCCCAAAGAGTTCTTGTGCAGTGCAAATCAGAAAGTGTAGTTCAATCCCCAGCTCAGTGACAGCCGGAGGATTTCCCCAGCTCAGTGATAGCAAGAGAGGTTCCCCACAGAGTGTGATCAGGTGGTTGGAGCTGCTGAAAGGAATTGTCCCGAGTGTTGCACCCCAAAATTTGCCCTCACAATACAAGACTTTGTGTTCTAAGAAGGTTCACAAGGTTCACAAGTTCTCAATTGGTCAGAAGAGTTGACAATTCCCTCAGACAATGCACCTCCTAAGCAGTGCATCCAAAACTAGGGTTTTGACTTTAATCAGGCTAAATGGACTTCCAAGACTTCAAGTGAGCTTCATAACATCTTATATGTGTATAAGAACCCCCATGTCAAGTTTCAAGACTTTTCTCAAAAGTTTGCTCAGTCAGATGATCAGATAAGTCAAAAGCAGTCAATGCAGTTAAAAGGTCAAACTGAGGTCAACTGTGGTCAAACCAAAGTCAAACTTCATGATTTTTTTTTTTGCCAACATCAAAGAGAGGTTGGGTGAGAAATATTATCATAATAACTGTAATACCCCAAATTTTGCCCTAAGATTTGTCGTCGCATTTCATTGCATTTAATCAATTACTAACAAATTTGTGTAGTCGTTTGACTTTTTGCAGGTAAATATCATATGGCATGCATTTTTTTTCTAAAAAGTAAAAATGGGACAATTGGCAGGAGGACATGTGTAAGGAGTTATGAGTGTGAGAGGTTGAGAGTTCGAATCTCACCTTTGTCATTTTTTTTGTTTTTTATTATTTTTACTCTAAATTTTTCTATCTTTCATTAAAAAAAATAACAAAAATAGTTTTTTTATTATTATTTAATTATTATTTTCGTATTTTAATTAAATCATTTTTTAAAATATTATTTTTTTCACTTTTTTCTAAATTATTCATAAAAATATCCAAAAAATCATAAAATAAAAAATATTGAAAAAAATTTTGTTCTTTTTATAATATTTTTTATTTTAGGAATCAATAGGATTATTAGTTTTTATTTTAAGTTTATTTTAATTATTTTAAATTATTTAAATTTTATTTTTCTTAACTAATTATTTAGTTTGGGCTTTAAAATGGGCTTTAGGGACATTATTGACAATTTGGTGTTAACCCTAATTTGTTCCCTATATATATACATGTGTTGCCTTGTTGGAAAAAAGGAGGAGAATGAAAAAAACCTAAGAGGAGTGAGTGCCGTTTGCCGTTATTTAGTTTTCTTCTTCATCCATTACTATTGTTTCTTTTTCTTCATCGTTTACCGTTATTTCTTTTCCTTCATCTATTACTGTTGTTTCTTTTTCTTCATCTTTTACCGTTATTTCTTTTTCTTCATCTATTACCGTTATTTCTTTTTCTTTATCTATTACTGTTACGTTTATATATATATATAATTTTTAAATTGTTAGAGTTTATATATATAAGATTTTTGATCGAATTATGTCGATACGATGTTTGCACATTTGTGTGCATGACGCGTGACATTTGTGTTAGTTCGATCTGGTTGCGATGATCGCATTTTTGTGTGAGCAATAATACTATTTTTTGCTTAATTTCTTTTTCTTTGCGATAAATTTTGTTTCGTCCGATTTAGATCTGGTTGCGATGAGCGCATTTCTGCGTTAGCAACATTGTTGGGTTATTTGGCACATTTAAAATTCATTATTGCTTTATTATTATTATTATTATTATTATTATTATTATTATTATTATTATTATTATCATTATTTATTATTATTATCATTATTATCATTATTATTACCATTATTATTATTATTGTTATCATTAATTTATTAAAATTTGTTATAATATAAAAATCTGTTTTTTAAAATAAATAACATTAACATCTTTTCCAAATTAATATGAAAACCTATTATTTTTAAGAAAAACTTTTTTTTAGATAAATTTAAAATAATAACTAAAATCTTTTTTTTAAAATAATAACTAGAACCGTTATTTATTTTATTTTATTATTGTTCAATTCAAATTTCATTATCATATTGTATCTGCTCCTCTCATGTAACCTCGCGAACTTAACAATCGCTCTTTAAATTCTGCCTTTAAATTTCTGCTTGCATGGTTTAAATTATGACATTATCTCTCTGTTTGCATGATTCAATTATCTCACGCGTTTACTATTATTTCTGTCACATTGCACACATCCGAAGGTTAGGTCTAACTGTTTGGCCGCCGCGCCAATAGTCCGTAAAACTTCACACATTCAATTTCAAATCCTCAAAACTACAAACTACAAACCCTAATTTTCACAAATGCCTCGCCGCAGGCAAAATTACAATTTTACCCTTAGCATTAGGTCAAAGAGCCGCCACGCTCATTTTAGGGTTTCCCGCCGTGGAATCCCTAATTTAACCCTAATTACAACTTAACATTTCAACGTAGAGATTTGGAGTTTCTACACTCCACGTAAGCGTGTCCTTAAGATGCGTTTATTCCCCTTGAGACCTTGACCACAGTCAAGAAGTTTCTAACCTCCTTATTGAGGGGAACTACGATTACTCTGATTCCACTCCCGTAAGGATACGTAGGCACAAGATGCGATGTCTTGCCGAGTAAACTTAGAATTAACCCCCTTTATTATTTATTATTGCTTATTTATATTTTATTTATCTTTGCTATTTAATTATTTTGCTTATTATTTTGTAATTGTTTCTTGGATGTAAAGTTGTTTAATTATTTAATTATTATTATGGTTAGTAATTAGGGAGTGTAACAACATGTATGTAATATTAAAATAAATTTAGATCACTTTTAAATAAAGATAATTAAAATAAACACGTCACACACGTAAGTCGATTTTAATCGCCGTTTCACTTCCTAAGGATATCCCTCAAGTTGCCTACGAATAATGGTTAAGTGGGGTGTATAAAGCAAGTCCCTCAAATAAAAAAATCATCAAAGTCCCTTATGGTTGCCTTTACGAATCAAGTCCCTTTCGAAAAATGATGATGGTCCCTTATATGTGCTTATTACATCCCACAATGGCCTTCAAAGTCAAATTGTCCCTCACATACCCCTTAACATCCAAAGTAAGGACTACCTACTCCATTATAGTAGGGATAGTCTTACTAAAGGAAAGAATGAAGAATAAGAAAGACCTTTAAACATTAGGGTAGGTTACTCCTAGGTGCTTGCTCACTTCAAAATTGTTTCGCACTTAAACAAATTTTCAACAAGTTTTCAAACAAGTTCTTAACACATCCTTACATGGATTATTTATTAACTATTCTGAAAATTTTCTATTCACACACTACAATTTCAAAACAATTCAAAAGTGAGCTTAAGTACCTAAGAGCCCATGGATAACCATGGATGAAAAGGATGCTAATACCTTCCCTTTTCATAACCTACCCCCCGGACCCAAAATATTCTCTAAGGTCTTTCCTGTTCTTTTATAACCTTTCCTTATGGATAAAATAAAAGTCGGTGGCGACTCTTGCTATCCGCAACATTGTTTAAAGTCAGTTCACCGGGTTACAGAACTGGCGACTCTGCTGGGGAACTATTTAAGAGGGGTACCCTTAGGAATTAAGATCACTTTAAATTGTTTGCCTTGTTTGCTTTATTATTATATTGTTGGGGTGCTCTTATGTGTGAAAGGTCCTAACCCGGATCTAGTGTACCTTAGGTAAATGGCAATAGACCAAGGAAACTGTACGACGTATATCGATACGGTTGATCTGGTGGCCATAGTTAGTGCGACTTCTTGGTTGGTGCTTATATTCCTTAAGTCAAGTTGAGGATAATATTGAGGCAGCCATATGTTGTCAATGCACTAACTGACTTTTAGAACCCTAGTTAACTCATCTTGGCCTTTAGAAAGTAGTGAGGTAACCGGCTTTGGTGCAGACTGAAGTTGGTTGACACTCGATACTACGCTCATTGAGATCTTAAACTTGGAGGGTTTTGGTTGGCAAGTAAGTTGCCTTCTGAACAACCACCCTTGTGAAGGATCAATGATATTGAGATCCCTTAGAACCTGGTTACTTTTGTAGGACAGGATGAACCATCTAACTTCAGGGGAGGGTACTTGCCTTTGAACCTCATGCAAGCCTTTAAACCTAGGGCTATGGTGTGACTTGTTTGTGTGTGCCACATGTTTGTGATTGAGCATGACATCATGACATCATCATGCATCATAAGCATATCATTTTCCTTAACCATTTCAAGGACCAAAGGATTTATCTTTGTTCTTTGTTGCAGGTCATGGCTTCTGCTCGTAGAAACACCATCAGGATCAACTTTGTAGGGATACCTGCTAAGCTCAAGGAGTTGGTTTCCCTAGTGCCTGATCATTCCCAGTTCAACAAGAGACATGGTCACTTATTGGATCTAGTTACTTCAGGGTTCAGTGAAGACATGATGAGTGTGCTGTTTCAGTTCTTTGACCCTAAGCACCATTGCTTTACATTTCCTGATTATCAGCTGGTTCCAACCATGGAGGAGTTCTCTAAACTTCTGGGTATACCTGTTCTTGATCAGAAGCCATTCACAGGCTTAGAGAAGGAGCTTAAACCAGAAGTTATTGTTGCAGCTCTACATCTGAAGAAGTCTGACATTGTTCTAGAGACGAGAAGTGGAGTTAAAGGTATTCTTGCCAAGGTATTAGTGGATAAAGCTCAAATGTTCTTGAAGGCTACGAGCTACGATGCTTTTGAGGAGATCTTAGCCTTATTGATCTATGGCTTAGTGTTGTTCCCCAATCCTGATCAGTTCATAGACGTTCATGCCATCAACATATTCCTGAGTCACAATCCAGTGCCTACCTTACTTGGAGACATCCTACATTCTCTTCACACCCGTACTACAAGGGCAAGAGGAACTTTGATGTGTTGCATACCTTTACTTTCTAGGTGGTTTATTTCTCACCTTCCTCGCTCAGTAATGAAGAATGAGCAAGGGTTCAGATGGTCCAAGAGGATCATGTCACTTTCTCACTCAGACATCCATTGGTGCTCCAGATCTATGGAGAATGTCACCATCATTGACCGTTGTGGGGAGTTTCCTAATGTGCCACTTCTAGGCATAAGAGGAGGCATCACCTACAACCCATCTCTAGCTTTACGACAGTTTGGTTACGCCCGGAGCGATGGTCCACATGACATGTTGATTCAGGGCATTGTGTTTGACTACGACAACGATCTTCAGGGTTACCGTCAGAGATTCATACGAGCTTGGGGAAAGGTAAACAGGATTGACAGCAAGACACTGGAGCCTAAGTACACCATTCCTATGGAGGCTTATCTCAGATGGGTACGATTTCGTGCTCAGACACTCATGATGCCATATCCTGCCATCCTACCAGTTACCATGGAACCTGTTGCTGAAGGAGACACAGCTTATACCATCCTTCACCCAGACATGCCTACTGATATGGAAGACTTGCAGAGATCATGGATCCAACTGAAAGAGCAAAGGGATACTTTCGAGGCTCATTACAAAGCAAGCCAAGCAAGGATCCTAGAGCTAACAAAGCTACTTCATGAGGAACGAAACCTCAACTCATACCTCAACACAAAGAGGAAACGTCCATGGGAGACTTAAAACCCCATCTTTTGTACTTATTTCGTTTTCATTTTTTGTAAGCCTAAAAGGCAAAACAAGTTATTACTAATAAAAAGTTACTTTCTTGTTTGTTTAAGCAAATTTAAATCCTGCGGTCCTTGAAAACATTGCATATGCATTCCCATATCATTGCATCACAGGGTTATAATTGTGCACAGGTTTCTCATCTTCTCGCTGTTTATTTCAGCAATGGCTCTTGAACAATCAGTTAAGGATCTTCAGGCACAGAATGCACAGTTCCAAGAGCTGATCTTGAACCTATCCAAGGGGCAAGATGATTTGAAGGCACTGCTGGCCAAGAAGACAAAGAAGACTAGAAGGTCTGCTGGGTTGCTCAACATGGGAAGAAGGTTCAAAGGTCCTGTCAAGACCAAGGAAAAGGTTGAAGACTATGAATCTGAGGAATCTGAGAAAGAGAGAGGCAGTCTCCACAACACTATGGGGGACTCTGATTCTGAGGCTAATTATTACCATGAGCCTAATGAAGACAAATTCAAGATGCTGGTGGATAGAATGGATGCTATGGAATTACAGAAATCACCTGGGATGGATTTTGAGGATTTGAGTTTGATATCTGGGGTTGTGATACCCATTGGTTTCAAAGTTCCTACATTCGTTGTCTATGATGGGGTCTCTTGTCCCAAATTGCATCTGAGGTCTTATGTCAGGAGAATTCAACCTCACACTGCTGATAAAAAGTTGTGGATCCATTTCTTTCAAGAGAGTTTATCTGGAGCTCAGTTAGAGTGGTATTATCAGTTGGAGAGTGTCAACATCAGAGACTGGAATGATCTTGCTGAAGCGTTTTATAGACAGTACCAATACAATGCTGACTTAGCCCCCACTCGCATGCAGCTTCAAAGCATGTCTATGGGTGCCAAAGAAAGCTTTAAGGAGTATGCTCAGAAGTGGAGAGACTTAGCTGGAAGAGTTCAACCCCCTTTGACTGATAGGGAATTGGTTGATATGTTCATGTGTACGCTGAATGGTCCGTTTTACAGTCATCTCATTGGAAGCTCATCATCTGGCTTCACTGAGTTGATCATGACAGGAGAGCGAGTAGAGAATGGCATCAAGAGTGGTAAGATCCAAATGGGCACTTCTTCATCAGGTGCTGCAAAGAAGCCTCCCACTGGGAAGAAAGAATCTAATGCTGTGTATGGTCAGCCTGATCGTAACAGAAGGCATCAGTCTGTTAGTGCAGTTCATATTTCAAATCCAACTCCTGCAACAACAGAGCAGCCTCAAGGCAACCAACAGAGGGCTAGAAGACAGTTCACGAAGATCAACATGTCAATGGCTCAGGCATTGCAACACTTGTTGAAAGCTGAACTTATTACCCTGAGGGAGGCCCCTCAGAATCCCAATGTTACCTCTCCCAAGTACAATCCCAATGCACGATGTGCATATCATTCAAACTGTCCAGGACATGATACTAATAACTGCTGGGTCTTGAAGAACAAAATTCAGGATATGATTGATGCTGGAGAAATTGAGTTTGATCCACCAGGTACTCCAAATGTGATTACAGCTCCAATGCCAAATCACGAGAAGACTGTCAACGCCATTGATGAAGATATTGATGAAGATCTGCATGTCTATTCAGTTATGGAGTTGAGCACACCATTGTCTGTTATCAAAAAGAGGTTAGTACAAGCTGGGATCCTTCCAGGTTGTCATGAAGATTGTCTATATTGTACCTATAAGTCGGATAGTTGCTTCATTTTGAGAGATGGGATTCAACGTCTCATGGATAAATATACTATAGTGTTTGAAAGAAGACCAGCATCTGTAGAAAGTATGGTGGATCATCTGACTCAGGGTAAGAAGATTGAAGAGGTCGACATGGTTGACAAAGTACCACTAAGAATCACTTCAAAGGGTCCCATTAAAATCACTCATCAGGGCCCAATCAAGATTACTGCTGAAGGTCCTGTGAAAGTTGTCGCTGAAGCCAGAGTAGCTCCTCTGATCATTACCACTCCTGGTCCTATTCCTTATACATCTGACAAAGTTGTGCCTTGGCACTATGGGTCTGATGTTTACATCCATGGTGTCAAGCAGGAGCCTTTACCTGATATGCCTGTTGACATTGATAATATTGCTGGATCTAGCAAGATCACTCGTAGTGGAAGAGTCTTCTCTCCTCCAGTTGCTTCTAAGAGTGCAGTTACTCCTGCTGTTACTTCCACCACTGATGCTCGGGGCAAGGGTCCTGTTATTGAGCCTGTATCTACTGATGTGCCAGCTGCTGATGACCTCTCTAAGCAGATGGAAGAAGTATTGAAAATCATTCGCAAGAGTGATTATGATATTGTTGATCAGCTGGGGCATACTCCCTCAAAGATTTCTATGCTCTCCCTGTTATTATGTTCTGAGGCTCATGCCAAGTCATTGATCAAGTTTCTAAAGATGGCTCATGTACCCAGTGCAATTTCTGTGGACCAGTTTGAGAATTGTGTTGCTCACCTGACCTATGACAACGGGTTAGGATTTTCTGATGCTGACTTGACCCCTGCCAAGAGGGATCATAACAGGGCCTTGCATATTTCAATTGAATGCAGGGGCACTACCCTGTCTCATGTGCTGATAGACAATGGTTCCTCTCTGAATGTGTTGCCTAAGGAAGTCCTGAACAAGCTGAGTCCTGAAGATACGGTATTGAAGCCCAGTAATATTGTGGTAAAGGCTTTTGATGGTTCTAGAAGAGTAGTGCATGGGGAAATTGATCTTCCAATCAAGGTTGGCTCTCAGGTGTTCACTGCTACATTCTATGTGATGGATATTCGTCCTTCGTACTCATGTCTGCTTGGTCGTCCCTGGATCCATGGGGCAGGTGCTGTGACCTCCACATTACATCAAAAGTTGAGATATCCGGTGAATGGAAAAGTTGTTACTGTCTTTGGAGAGGAAGAATACTTTGTCAGCCATGTAAACACTTTCAAGTATCTGGAAGTAGAAGGTGAATACATTGAAACTCCATGTCAGTCATTTGAAGTGGTTCCCTGGGCTGTTAAGGATTGTGTGACTCCTCCTGCTGTGAAGAAGGTTCCTGTGGTCATCAGAAACCCTCCAACAATGGCAATGGCCTCCCTCAATGATGCAAAAGCTGTGGTGGAAGAAGGTGGTTGTACTATTTGGGGTCAGCTTCCTGATATTCCATACAAGTCTGACAAGTTTGGTTTGGGTTTCACTGCAGAGTCCCAGAAGGCTGTCCGTCGTGCCCGTGCTGTTCGTATCACCAATCAAGGGGTTATCAATGCTGTGGGAGATCAAAATGAAGACCACAACTTGGAGGCATGGATTTTTCCTACTGTGGGTGCTGGACTCAATAATTGGACAGCTGAAGATGTTATCCCTATCTCCTTTAGTCAGGAGTAAATACTATTACTGTGTTATGTTTTTAAATTTATAATTTCTGGAACAATTAAAACTTTCAAGCCATGTGCCTTACCCGGGGCACAATGGTGTGCTTGTTACGGGTTGTCATTTCATTTGCATACTTCATTCAATAAAATCAGTGGACGTTTCGTTTTCGTAAATATTGTGTTCCTTGTCTTTCTTTTTCTTTTATTTTTGCTTTATCAGCTATGTGTTCTTACACACACCCACGTCACTAAAATACAGATCCTCATCCACTCTGGATCCAGTTGATAACAGTTCTACTATTGCCAATTACAATTTCGAGAATCCGATCTATCAAACTGAAGACGGAAACGAGGACGATTGTGAAATACCTGTGGAGCTTGCTAGGTTGTTACAACAAGAAGAGAAAGCTATACAGCCACATGAAGAGCCAGTCGAAGTTGTGAATCTGGGAACTGAAGAAAACAGAAAAGAGGTCCAGATAGGGGCTGATTTAGAGGACAGTGTCAAGAGCAGGTTGATTCAGATGCTACGTGACTATGTGGAGATCTTTGCTTGGTCTTATGAAGATATGCCAGGGTTGGATACAGACATTGTGGTTCACCGTTTGCCAGTGAAAGAAGATTGTCGTCCAAAGAAGCAGAAGGTTCGTCGTATGCGTCCTGAAATGTCAGAAAAGATCAAAGCAGAGGTAATGAAACAGTTCAATGCAGGGTTCTTGGCCGTAACTTCTTATCCTCAGTGGGTTGCAAATGTGGTACCAGTTCCTAAGAAAGATGGTAAGGTACGTATGTGTGTAGACTACAGAGATCTGAACAAGGCTAGCCCTAAAGATGACTTTCCACTTCCTCATATTGATATTCTGGTAGACAACACTGCTCAGCATAAGGTATTCTCTTTTATGGATGGTTTCTCTGGTTACAATCAAATCAAGATGGCACCTGAAGATATGGAGAAGACTACATTTGTGACACAGTGGGGCACCTTTTGCTATAAGGTAATGCCATTTGGTTTGAAGAATGCAGGGGCAACATATCAGCGTGCTATGGTGGCTTTGTTTCATGATATGATTCATCATGAGATAGAAGTATATGTGGATGATATGATAGCCAGGTCTCAGAATGAAGAACAACATCTTGATCATCTGCACAAGTTGTTTGAGAGGTTGAAGAAATACAGGTTGAGATTAAATCCAAACAAGTGTACTTTTGGAGTTAGATCTGGAAAGCTCTTGGGTTTCATTGTCAGTGGAAAAGGTATTGAAGTGGATCCTGCAAAAGTGAAAGCTATACGAGAGATGCCAGCTCCCCGTACTGAGAAGGAGGTTAGAGGTTTCTTGGGACGATTGAACTACATTGCAAG
The DNA here is from genome assembly GCA_963859935.3 of Lathyrus sativus. Taxonomy (NCBI): domain Eukaryota; kingdom Viridiplantae; phylum Streptophyta; class Magnoliopsida; order Fabales; family Fabaceae; genus Lathyrus; species Lathyrus sativus. The sequence goes on from OZ012735.1 coordinate 878,632,680, forward strand.
ATTTATTTCCCAATTAACTACCATCTGTGAGCCAATCTTCAAGTTGTTGAGGAAAGATCAGGTGATGGAATGGAATGATGAGTGCCAGGCTGCCTTTGGTGAAATCAAGAGATATTTGCTAGAACCTCCAATTTTAATGCCACCAGTTGATGGAAGACCCTTGATTATGTATTTAACAGTATTAGACAACTCAATGGGGTGTGTATTGGGGCAACATGACGAGTCTGGTCGAAAAGAGCAGGCAATATACTACCTTAGCAAAAAGTTTACCGACTGTGAAACAAGATACTCACTGCTCGAGAAAACTTGCTGCGCTTTGGCATGGGCTGCTCGCCGACTAAGATAGTATATGTTGACCCATACTACCTTGTTGATTTCGAAGATGGATCCAATCAAGTACATATTTGAGAAACCTGCTCTCTCCGGAAGAATTGCAAGATGGCAAATGATCTTGACGGAATATGATATACAGTATACTACTCAGAAGGCCATTAAGGGGAGTGTTGTTGCTGATCATTTGGCTCATCAAGCAGTAGATGATTACCAGTCAATGAATTTTGAGTTCCCTGATGAAGACATTATGTCTGTTACCAAAGAACCTGGACAATATGACGGACCTGAACAAGGATCCCGATGGACTATGGTTTTTGATGGTGCCTCCAATGCACATGGTAATGGTGTTGGTGTTGTGATTAGTTCCCCTGAAGGTTGTCATACCCCGATTACTGCCAGACTTTGTTTCTATTGTACCAATAACATGGCTGAGTATGAGGCATGTATCATGGGTATGCAAGTTGCTATTGATATGAAGATTCAGTTCCTTGAGGTGTATGGAGATTCAGCTCTGGTAGTAAGTCAGATTAAAGGAGATTGGGATACAAAGCATGATAATCTCATTCCTTACAGAGAACATGTGTTGTCTTTGATCCCACATTTCAAAGAGATTACTTTTGGACATATTCCACGAAGAGAGAATCAGTTGGCAGACGCATTGGCCACCATGGCATCTATGTTTGAGATAAGCTGGGATGATGAAGCTCCCAAGATTACCATTGATAGATTTGAGAAGCCTGCATACTGCAATGAGATTGACACTGAAGGGGCAAGTGGACTCCAACATATGAGGGACCATTTGTAGTCAAGACAGTGTTCTCAGGAGGTGCCATGATACTGACTACAATGGATGGTGAAGACTTCCCACAACCTGTAAACGCAGACATAGTTAAAAAATACTACGCATAAAAAGAGACCCGCTAGGTTGACAGGCCTAGGCAAAAATAAGGGCATCCCGGCAAACCAAAAGGGTTTGGGCAAAAATTAGGGATATATATATAAAAAGATGTACACCCGGCAAGTCGAAAACCTGAAAAGGCGGCTTGGGCAAAAAAGGGTATCCCGGTGGATTGAAAACCTGAAAGGGCAATCCAGGCAAAAGTTAGGGATTAAAGCGTATGACTATGTCTCGTTTGGATCACTCATGAAACTGCAACCAGTTGTACTACTTACTCAAGCTCAAACAGATAAAGCTCAATCCAATCGTTTCCGTCTCAACAGCAAGAAGATGAGATACTTGAGTGGCAATAGTAGAATTGAAACTCAATAGGATTATTTCCCACATAGCTAATTCTTTTTGTAAAACTTCATGACAAAATTCTCTTACTAGGGTTTATGTCTCCTTGTACAAACTTACCCGTGTATGGGTCACTTTTGATATAAATAAATTCCATCTTTTGAATCCAGATTCACTTTTACCCTATTTACATAAGCGAAACGTCCATTGGTTGTGTTTGAATGTATGTATGCCTTTGAATATGATTGATGTTTACCAGAAACGCATGTATGCTTTTAATATGATTGATGTTTACCAGAAATGCATGAAAATGCAGTAATAGTATTTACTAAGGACGAACGAGGGAAGGATTTCAACGAAGCTTCACCGGTTCATCTTTACAAGACAGTTACAAACCATCAGTAGGACTAATCCATTTTCACAAAGTCTAATCTCCCCTGGAATTTATATCCATCTCTTTTATCCTCATACGGATATACGGGAAATTACTTTCCAATAAGGGCACGATGAACGAAGACGGGATGTTATACTTATCCTACTATCAAACGAAAACGAAGGTTATCTATACCCTACTATCCCCAACAACGGGAGGTTATCTATACCTTGTTATCCCCAACAACGGGAGGTTATCTATACCTTGTTATCCCCAGCAGACGGAGGGTTATATATTCTTCAACAACGAATCGGGATTTATTTTCCTTGGCCAGCAGTTGTTATACAAGGATATCCAGACACTTCCAGCAGTGTCATAGCATACATACATCATTTACATCATACCATAACATATATGTCTATAGTACATTACCTAAGTGCATCATGTCATACATGCATACATAAAGCATAAACTAATGTTGTTATACAGAATGCTACCTTGTTTTCAGGTTAATTATCTAACAAACAATCTTATAATCTTTGGGACTGCTTTATTGTAACCTCAGGGTTACTTTATCCTCCTGATGAGCTTCTTATTACTTTGGGACTGCTTTATTGTAACCTCAGGGTTATTTTATCCTCCTGATAGCCTCTCATGACTTCAAGACTGCTTTAGAGCTACTGATTGCTCTATCCTCCTGAAATCATTCTATTACTTCAAGACTGCTTTAGAGCTATTCATTGCTCTATCCTCATGAGGTCATATTACTACTTCAAGACTGCTTTAGAGCTATTCATTGCTCTATCCTCCTGAAGCCATCTAATTATTTCAAGACTGCTTTAGAGTTATCCATTGCTCTATCCTCCTGAAATTACATTATTATTTCAAGACTGCTTTAGAGCTATCCATTGCTCTATCCTCCTGAAATCATTACTTCAAGACTGCTTTAGAGTTATTGATTGCTCTATCCTCCTGAAGACATATCACATTATTATTTCAAGACTGCTTTAGAGCTGTTGATTGCTCTATCCTACTGAAGCCATTCTATTACTTCAAGACTGCTTTAGAGCTATTGATTGCTCTATCCTCCTGAAGCCATTATTACTTCAAGACTGCTTTAGAGCTATTGATTGCTCTATCCTCCTGAGGTCAGATTTATTACTTCAAGACTGCTTTAGAGCTATTCATTGCTCTATCCTCATGAGGTCATATTACTACTTCAAGACTGCTTTAGAGCTATTCATTGCTCTATCCTCCTGAAGCCATCTAATTATTTCAAGACTGCTTTAGAGCTATCCATTGCTCTATCCTCCTGAAATCATTACTTCAAGACTGCTTTAGAGCTATTGATTGCTCTATCCTCTTGAAGACATATCACATTATTATTTCAAGACTGCTTTAGAGCCATTCATTGTTCTATCCTCCTGAAATCATATCATTGCTTCAAGACTGCTTTAGGGTTATCACTATTGATTGCTCTATCCTCATGAAGACATGCTGCTACATCATTATTATTCCAGACTCCTGACAGCTTTCATCCTACACCCATATTTTGAACTGCTCCCCCCCTAGTGGCATCTTTAAGCCCACTCAATCATATTCAACTAGCCATCTGTACCACTCTAGTGCACTGGTGAGTGCAAATTTTTGGGCTTTTGTGTTCAATCCCCTTCAACCTTCCAGGTTACGACTGGCAAATATACCAATCTAACCCCTCAGGTTTCAGAAAATTGAACAGGGGCAGCTGTTGCACCCCAAAATTTGCCCTCACAATACAAGACTTTGTGTTCTAAGAAGGTTCACAAGGTTCACAAGTTCTCAATTGGTCAGAAGAGTTGACAATTCCCTCAGACAATGCACCTCCTAAGCAGTGCATCCAAAACTAGGGTTTTGACTTTAATCAGGCTAAATGGACTTCCAAGACTTCAAGTGAGCTTCATAACATCTTATATGTGTATAAGAACCCCCATGTCAAGTTTCAAGACTTTTCTCAAAAGTTTGCTCAGTCAGATGATCAGATAAGTCAAAAGCAGTCAATGCAGTTAAAAGGTCAAACTGAGGTCAACTGTGGTCAAACCAAAGTGATGATTTTTTTTTTGCCAACATCAAAGAGAGGTTGGGTGAGAAATATTATCATAATAACTGTAATACCCCAAATTTTGCCCTAAGATTTGTCGTCGCATTTCATTGCATTTAATCAATTACTAACAAATTTGTGTAGTCGTTTGACTTTTTGCAGGTAAATATCATATGGCATGCATTTTTTTTCTAAAAAGTAAAAATGGCACAATTGGCAGGAGGACATGTGTAAGGAGTTATGAGTGTGAGAGGTTGAGAGTTCGAATCTCACCTTTGTCATTTTTTTTTTGTTTTTTATTATTTTTACTCTAAATTTTTCTATCTTTCATTAAAAAAAATAATAAAAATAGTTTTTTATTATTATTTAATTATTATTTTCGTATTTTAATTAAATCATTTTTTAAAATATTATTTTTTTCACTTTTTTCTAAATTATTCATAAAAATATCCAAAAAATCATAAAATAAAAAATATTGAAAAAAATTTTGTTCTTTTTATAATATTTTTTATTTTAGGAATCAATAGGATTATTAGTTTTTATTTTAAGTTTATTTTAATTATTTTAAATTATTTAAATTTTATTTTTCTTAACTAATTATTTAGTTTGGGCTTTAAAATGGGCTTTAGGGACATTATTGACAATTTGGTGTTAACCCTAATTTGTTCCCTATATATACATGTGTTGCCTTGTTGGAAAAAAGGAGGAGAATGAAAAAAACCTAAGAGGAGTGAGTGCCGTTTGCCGTTATTTAGTTTTCTTCTTCATCCATTACTATTGTTTCTTTTTCTTCATCGTTTACCGTTATTTCTTTTCCTTCATCTATTACTGTTGTTTCTTTTTCTTCATCTTTTACCGTTATTTCTTTTTCTTCATCTATTACCGTTATTTCTTTTTCTTTATCTATTACTGTTACGTTTATATATATATAATTTTTAAATTGTTAGAGTTTATATATATAAGATTTTTGATCGAATTATGTCGATACGATGTTTGCACATTTGTGTGCATGACGCGTGACATTTGTGTTAGTTCGATCTGGTTGCGATGATCGCATTTTTGTGTGAGCAATAATACTATTTTTTGCTTAATTTCTTTTTCTTTGCGATAAATTTTGTTTCGTCCGATTTAGATCTGGTTGCGATGAGCGCATTTCTGCGTTAGCAACATTGTTGGGTTATTTGGCACATTTAAAATTCATTATTGCTTTATTATTATTATTATTATTATTATTATTATTATTATTATTATCATTATTTATTATTATTATCATTATTATCATTATTATTACCATTATTATTATTATTGTTATCATTAATTTATTAAAATTTGTTATAATATAAAAATCTGTTTTTTAAAATAAATAACATTAACATCTTTTCCAAATTAATATGAAAACCTATTATTTTTAAGAAAAACTTTTTTTTAGATAAATTTAAAATAATAACTAAAATCTTTTTTTTAAAATAATAACTAGAACCGTTATTTATTTTATTTTATTATTGTTCAATTCAAATTTCATTATCATATTGTATCTGCTCCTCTCATGTAACCTCGCGAACTTAACAATCGCTCTTTAAATTCTGCCTTTAAATTTCTGCTTGCATGGTTTAAATTATGACATTATCTCTCTGTTTGCATGATTCAATTATCTCACGCGTTTACTATTATTTCTGTCACATTGCACACATCCGAAGGTTAGGTCTAACTGTTTGGCCGCCGCGCCAATAGTCCGTAAAACTTCACACATTCAATTTCAAATCCTCAAAACTACAAACTACAAACCCTAATTTTCACAAATGCCTCGCCGCAGGCAAAATTACAATTTTACCCTTAGCATTAGGTCAAAGAGCCGCCACGCTCATTTTAGGGTTTCCCGCCGTGGAATCCCTAATTTAACCCTAATTACAACTTAACATTTCAACGTAGAGATTTGGAGTTTCTACACTCCACGTAAGCGTGTCCTTAAGATGCGTTTATTCCCCTTGAGACCTTGACCACAGTCAAGAAGTTTCTAACCTCCCTATTGAGGGGAACTACGATTACTCTGATTCCACTCCCGTAAGGATACGTAGGCACAAGATGCGATGTCTTGCCGAGTAAACTTAGAATTAACCCCCTTTATTATTTATTATTGCTTATTTATATTTTATTTATCTTTGCTATTTAATTATTTTGCTTATTATTTTGTAATTGTTTCTTGGATGTAAAGTTGTTTAATTATTTAATTATTATTATGGTTAGTAATTAGGGAGTGTAACAACATGTATGTAATATTAAAATAAATTTAGATCACTTTTAAATAAAGATAATTAAAATAAACACGTCACACACGTAAGTCGATTTTAATCGCCGTCTCACTTCCTAAGGATATCCCTCAAGTTGCCTACGAATAATGGTTAAGTGGGGTGTATAAAGCAAGTCCCTCAAATAAAAAAATCATCAAAGTCCCTTATGGTTGCCTTTACGAATCAAGTCCCTTTCGAAAAATGATGATGGTCCCTTATATGTGCTTATTACATCCCACAATGGCCTTCAAAGTCAAATTGTCCCTCACATACCCCTTAACATCCAAAGTAAGGACTACCTACTCCATTATAGTAGGGATAGTCTTACTAAAGGAAAGAATGAAGAATAAGAAAGACCTTTAAACATTAGGGTAGGTTACTCCTAGGTGCTTGCTCACTTCAAAATTGTTTCGCACTTAAACAAATTTTCAACAAGTTTTCAAACAAGTTCTTAACACATCCTTACATGGATTATTTATTAACTATTCTGAAAATTTTCTATTCACACACTACAATTTCAAAACAATTCAAAAGTGAGCTTAAGTACCTAAGAGCCCATGGATAACCATGGATGAAAAGGATGCTAATACCTTCCCTTTTCATAACCTACCCCCCGGACCCAAAATATTCTCTAAGGTCTTTCCTGTTCTTTTATAACCTTTCCTTATGGATAAAATAAAAGTCGGTGGCGACTCTTGCTATCCGCAACATTGTTTAAAGTCAGTTCACCGGGTTACACCGAGCAGGAGTCCTTTCTTTCCCCAGCGAGTCGCTCTTCCTCGTCAGGAGGATCGTCTTCAGCAGGTTTTAGAGTTTTGAGTTCGTGAGCTACTTTCCTAGCAGGATGGTTATCCCCAGCAGAATTAGTTCATCTTTCCAACATTTATTTTGTTGGAAGCGTATCGGTAGTATTCCGGTCATCCCCGGCGGATCCAGTGTGTCTTCAGCATTTATTTTGCTGAAGTAACTCTTGGCATAAGCATGCATCATGAGCATTTGCATTCTACCCAAATACGTAGCATTTCCATGCAGTATGGAAGCATTACGACATTATCAAACGTGCATTGTTGAAACATAAGTCGGGTGGTTACCTCTTCAGTTTCAGACATGTTGTTCCCTGCCGATAAGTGAAATCGTGGTTTCAGGAAGATGTTAATTTGTGGCCCAAGTGCGCAGTGATCGTATTTGTCCCAACCCTTGGGGTTCATGTTGTAAGGCACGCAGTGATCGTGTTGATTTTAAGATGTGGATTTGTGGCTCAAGATACGCAGTGATCGTATTCGTACCATCTACGGGGTTCATGTTGTAGGACACGCAGTGATCGTGTTGATCTTGGTATGTGTATCTGTGGTCGAATGGCGCGGTGATCGTATTCGTCCCGATCTAAGAATGTTGTGTTGTAAGGCACGTGGTGATCGTGTTGGTATCATCTCGGGGGTTTTATTGGGCAGGACGCGCAGTGATCGTGTTTACTCTATTGGTGGTGCAGGACACGCAGGGATCGTGTTTACCATATCATGTGATGTTGTTGGTCGATATATGCAGTGATCGTATTTGTCCGTTATACAGTGGTTATAGATTGACACGCAGTGATCGTGTTCATCCGGTTTTTGTTGGTCGGTATACGCAGTGATCGTATTCGTCTGTTATGTGGTTTGATTATAGGGTGAGGCACGCAGTGAACGTGTTCATCTGGTGGTTGGTGGTCGAGGTACGCAGTGACCGTATTTGCCCCATGTTTGAGGTTGTGTCACAGCACGCAGGGATCGTGTTTCCTCCAGTCAAGAGGGTCGTGACATGAAGCGCGCAGTGAGCGTGTTCACCCAATGTATGGTTAGAGTATGCAGTGATCGTATTCGTTCAGTTATGTGGGTTAGTTGAGACACACAACACGCGGGGATCGTGTTTTCTCCAGTCAAGAGGATTGTGGCTCGGAACGCGCAGTGATCGTGTTCAAACACGCAGTGATCGTGTTAAAGATACGCAGTGATCGTATTCGTATAGCATGCAGTGATCGTGTTGATAGTACCATGGGAACTTGTGATGCGGAACACGCAGTGATCGTGGCTATTGTATCAGTTGGTTTTGTTGGTCGGTATACGCAGTGATCGTAATCGTCCTAGTACATGGGTTGATTTTGCGGCACACGCAGTGATCATGTTGACGTTATTTTGGGGGTTTGTTGGTCGAGATGCGCAGTGATCGTATTCATCCTGTTGCAGCACATGCAGTGATTGTGTTTATCATATTGGTGGTTGAAGTACGCAGTGAACGTGTTCACCTCTTCTATGCGGATTTATTCCGTCTGGCACGCAGTGATCGTGTTCGTCGTGTTTGTCTCGTTATGGGATTTTGTTTGCAGCATCAAGGCGCACAGTGATCGTGTTTTCTTCTGTCAAAAGGGGTTGTGATGTAGGCGCGCAGTGATCGTGTTCATTTTGTTATAGAGGGTTGTTGTGCCAGACATGCAGTGATCGTGTTGGTTGTGGCATGTTCCCCTAGCAGAGTTGCTTGGTCAAGCATTTCTCTTTCTCCCCAGCCGAGTCCTTTCTCAGAGTGCTGTGGAAATGGCATAATGCAGATTTTGGGTGGTTACCCACAGTTACCCCAGTAGAGACGTAATCCCCAGCATGGTGGTCTTCAACGAGATATTTGGTTAAGTTTCTCGTAGTTTCCGACAGGGTATTCTTTAACAAGTCGCTTGGTTAAGTTACTTGTATTTTCCAGCTGAATCTTTCTCAGGATGCTGTGGTATCAGTACTATAAGGTGGTAATGCAGATTTGCGGGTGGTTACCCGCAATTCCCCAACAGAGTTATGTTCCCCAGCAGGGTGTTACTTCAATAGGTTGCTTGGTTAAGTCCCCCATAGTCCCCAGCAGGGAGCTTGCTACAGGAGTTGTTTGGTTAAATTCCTCGTATTTTCTCAACAAGGTTACTCTCGTCAGGGTATTTGGGTAAGTTCCCAATTTCCCTAGCAGGTGTTTGACGGTCGTCGTCAGAGTTGTCCCCTCAGAGTTGCTTGGTTAAGTTTCTCATTTCCCCGCAGAGTGGGTTGTTCATGTCTTCGAACATTGCCCCGCTTGGTTAAGCGTTCGCTCGTTTCTTCAGGATACGAAAGGTTGATCAGTGAAGTCAACATGACAAGTGAAGTCGGTATTCTCCCGCTGGTTAGCGTGGGCTTGGTTGATAAGTGAGATCAACAGAGGTTGATAAGTGAGATCAACAGAGGTTGATAAGTGATATCAACAATCTTCTCGTTGTGTGGTGTATGCTCATTTCTTCGGAATGGAGTGGTCTGCGGACAACATCAGATTATTTGACAGATGGATGGCTAGTTGTTGCTGTGACAACAGAAGCCAGCTCCCAGGGTTTTCCCAAGCAGTAGTCGTATTCGCAATTTATTTTTGCGGTTGGCAAGTTTCCGGGTTCTTTCGTATTCAACCGTCTCGTACCTCAAATGTCTGAAGGCTGCGCGCTCTTCATCCAGTCGGGTCCAAGCCGCTTGAATAGGGGCAGCTCTAAGGATCACAATCATGTGAAAATAACATAGCAATTCATCAAGAACAGAGCTTATGGATGAAAGATAGGAACCTGTTAATAAGCTTCGACAGAGGCTTGAATTGTGGATGAAGCTTCAATCAAATCGTCCAGAATCCATCAATGAACCTCACTGAAGCTTTTTGCAATGATAATTTGGACTGAAAATGGCCCTATCTTCAAATCGAATTTCCACTTTTCTCCACTTTTTCTTGACTCAATTTTCTGTTATCTTCCACCAAATTCTGTTATGGCAGTTAGGAATAACCCATGAGGTTATATGCAATGGACCTAGAGTGATTAGAAGCCCATTTGAAGCTTATGGCAGCCCAATTCAAAATCCATTTTTTCCATTATGGAGCTTTGTGAAACTCATCAAAACAAAGCTGTCAAGCTTGCTAACTGATTCATTCTGGTTCCTTATGATGTGAGGAAGATGTGTGGATAGGATTGAGGTCTTGGAAATGAATGGATGGTGGATTTCCATTATGTTGCTTAAAGATGAAGAAACCATAAATTTCCACATGTAAATGGCTTCAAACTTGATTTCTTATTTTTCCAATGTTCTTAAAACATCAATTGGACTCAAAACAAGCACAAATATGACATGCTTTGGTTCAAAAATGAATTGATTTGAATTGGCCCTTTTCAAGCTTCCTTTAATGATTCATTCATGAATTTTTCTTCACACATTTCTCATTCTAATCCATATCAATGAATTCTTGGATCATGGTTGGACAAATAACATCATTTTGAACAACTATCAAGTTGGACAAAATTCCATTTGAGGTGTGTAAGATGGTGAAATTGACCCATAATCAAAATGGCCTATAATCTCAAATTCCCAAAATACCCTTGTATTGTAAAGCTCATATCTTGAGTTATACAAATCCCATCATGGACTTCTAGTACTTGTTGGAAAGCTGAGAAGATAAGGAACAACATTCATGTTGGCCAAAAGTTCATGTGAAACTTACTTCTAGGGAAAAAGTGTCATGCAATTTGGTTAACTTTCAAGCACCAAATTCACATTCATCTGATGACCTGTAACTTGTCTGACTCATAACTTGAGTTCTATAAAACCTATCAAGGACTTCTAGTACTCAAATTAAAGCTATGATCATGCTCTACAATAATCATGTTGGGTTAAAGGTGATATGAAAATCACATCTTGAGTTATGTGGTCTTGAAGTTAGGCACTAAACCAGGGGATTTTACACTGTCAAGCATAGCGACCCTAGCCTAGGAACTCCTCACACTCTTGATTCATGATGAATTGACCTTGAAATCATCCCTTGGGCATCTTAATACATTAATCTATGATCACATGGCCTTGAAATTAGGTCTCAACCTTCTTCAAATCATTTGTTGACCTAGGGTTGACCAGATGAAACCCTAGTTGCACCAATCTTGGTTGTAGCTTCATATCCTTCACATGATGACCTGTCTAGGCTTCAAAATGACTTTTAATACTTCTCATGAGCTTTCTCAAGGCTTTAAGTCCAACCACATGGATATAGAATCATCTGATGGCCTCTCACAACCTTCAAGTTATGAGATATGCACTCTTATATCCATCCCCTTCTCTAAGGATCTTTGGCTTCTCTAATGAGGATGTCAACCCTTGAATACTTGAATAAGGATCCCCAGATAGCTTCATAACCTTGTGTATCCCTCTGTTGGTAGTCATACCTCTTGATCCCCTGCACACATGTCAATGCAATGCAGATGATAATGTTAATATGAATGCAATGAAACACAAGCTAAGAATAAGTTTAGGCAAATTTTGGGGTGCAACAACTGCCCCTATTCAAACGGCTTGGACCTGACTGGGTGAGAAGTGAACGAATCTCAAACAATCAAGGTAAAATACGGTTGAATACAAATATACCCGGAAATTTGCCAACCGCACAACTAAATGATACTCTGATGGGGACAAATTCTGAAACTGAAATGTTAGTTGCACGGCAACTTGCTGGTGAATGATTAACTTCAAATCTCCATCAGGATGATCATCTGACTTCGCTGTAGAACTTTGGCCTCAAGTCATTAAGGGATCACCGGTTACACGGTAACTGATGAAGGATAGCTGATTATACCGTCGGGCATTCTGCGCCACAGCAGAAGAATTCCTTATCACCGCCTATGGACTCGTAAGGTCGCTAGGAACGTTCGACAATATCGTTGTCCGACTCCGTCAGTAAGTCAATAAGGGATCACTGGTTGCACGGCAACAGGCTAATGGACCAGGCATCTGTGTAACACCACAAGCATCATTCCCGAAGGCCGGATCAATAATGATTGATGAGGATTTCTGACATCATTGCCAGACATCTGCTTATATCAAGAGAAACATCGACTCCAAGGTTGAATCAATAATAATCTTGATAGCATCAGCTAACTAAAGCAAGCAATCGCTAAAACAAAAGCGAGCATCGAACCATAAGGCCGGATCAACCGAAGTTGATAACATCAATCTGCTAACTGGCAGGCAATCGCTAAATAAAAGCGAGAATCGAACCATAGGGCTGGATCAACCGAAGTTGATAACATCAATCTGCTAGCACGCAAGAAATCGCTAAATAAAAGCGAGCATCGAACCATACGGTCGGATCAATCGAAGTTGATAACATCAATCTGATAACTGGCAGGCAATCGCTAAATAAAAGTGAGCATCAAACCATAAGGTCGGATCAACCGAAGTTGATAACATCAATCAAACTGGCAGGCAATCGCTAAATAAAATCGAGCATCAAACCATAAGGCCAGATCAACTAAAGTTGATAACATCAATCTGCTAACTGGCAGGTAGTCGCTAAATAAAAGTGAGCATCGAATCATAGGGTCGGATCAACCGAAGTTGATAACATCAATCTGCTAACTGGCATACAATCGCTAAATAAAAGCGAGCATCGAACCATGGGGCCGGATCAACCGAAGTTGATAACATCAATCTGCTAACTGGCAGGCAATCGCTAAATAAAAGCGAGCATCGAACCATAGGGCCGGATCAACCGAAGTTGATAACATCAATCTGCTAGCATGCAGGCAATCGCTAAATAAAAGCGAGCATCGAACCATAAGGTCAGATCAACCGAAGTTGATAACATCAATCTGCTAACTGGCAGGCAATCGCTAAATAAAAGCGAGCATCAAACCATAAGGTCGGGTCAACCGAAGTTGATAACATCAGTCAAACTAGCAGGCAATCGCTAAATAAAATCGAGCATCGAACCATAAGGTCAGATCAACTGAAGTTGATAACATCAATCTACTAACTGGCAGGCAGTCGCTAAATAAAAGTGAGCATCGAACCATAGGGCCGGATCAACCGAAGTTGATAACATCAATTTGCTAACTGGAAGTCAATCGCTAAATAAAAGCGAGCATCGAACCATGGGGTCGGATCAACCGAAGTTGATAACATCAATCTGCTAACTGGCATGTAATCGCTAAATAAAAGCGAGCATCGAACCATAGGGTCGGATTAATCGAAGTTGATAACATCAATTTGATAGCGTTCAGGAAATCGCTAAATAAAAGCGAGCATCGAACCATAAGGTCGGATCAACCGAAGTTGATAATATCAATCTGCTAACTGGCAGGCAATCACTAAATAAAAGTGAGCATCGAACCATAAGGTCGGATCAACCGAAGTTGATAACATCAATCTGCTAACTAGTAGGCAATCACTAAATAAAAGCGAGCATCGAACCATAAGGCTGGATAAACCGAAGTTGATAACATCAATCTGCTAACTGGCAGGCAATCGCTAAATAAAAGTGAGCATCGAACCATAAGGTCGGATCAACCGAAGTTGATAACATCAATCTGCTAACTGGCAGGCAATCGCTAAATAAAAGCGAGCATCGAACCATAGGGCCGGATCAACTGAAGTTGATAACATCAATCTGCTAACTGGCAGGCAATCGCTAAATAAAAGCGAGCATCGAACCATAAGGCCAGATCAACCGAAGTTGATAACATCAATCTGCTAACTGGCAGGCAATCGATAGATAAAAGCGAGCATCGAACCATAGGGCCGGATCAACCGAAGTTGATAACATCAATCTGCTAACTGGCAGACAATCGCTAAATAAAAGCGAGCATCGAACCATAGGGTCGGTTCAATCGAAGTTGATAACATCAATCTGCTAACTGGCAGGCAATCGCTAAATAAAAGCGAGCATCGAACCATAAGGCCAGATCAACCGAAGTTGATAACATCAATATGCTAACTGGCAGAAAATCGCTAAATAAAAGCGAGCATGGAACCATAGGGTCGAATCAACCGAAGTTGATAACATCAATCTGCTAACTGGCAGACAATCGCTAAATAAAAGCGAGCATCGAACCATAAGGCCGGATCAACCGAAGTTGATAACATCAATCTGCTAACTGGTAGGCAATCGCTAAAATAAAAGAGAGCATTGAACCATAAGGCCGGATCAACCAAAGTTGATAACATCTATCTTGATGAATCACAAGAATATGTCGTTGGAAAGAGAGAGAACTTGAACAAGTAACTCTGCTTTGAGGAGAACCTATCTCTGCTTGGGGATGTCATCATCAGAGGACTCATGGATAAAACATAACCGACGTATGATCTGAACCCCGAGAGAAATTAAAATGCTGAGCTGTCTGAACAAAGCTGCTGGATAAATGCCCCTGTATCGATCGCAGGGTGATTCCCGCTGCCCAGGAGACTGACAGAATCCTGGCTTATGCTTCGTATGCATATGCGTATGTTTGAATGGCGTAATGCTCCATACAATATGGGAATGCTACGCACTTAAGGATGAAATGCAAATATGACGCAAATATGATGATATATGCAAAGATGCGAATGCAGGCTCGGGCTACTGGAGAAAAGCTGTACACAGAAGGGCCATTCTAGCAAAATAAATGTTGGAAGGGTGAAGCCAACTCCACTGGGGAATAACAGAAGGTGCCAAGTATGATTGGACTCTCCTGGGGATAGCTTGCGCGTGCCAATGATGACTGGGCTTTGCTGGGGAAAAACAGACGAAGCTTTCCTGCGTGCCAGTGGCAATTGGATTTTGGATTGGGCTTCCTAACAATCACCAATAGGCCTTGAGCTGTAGATTATCCGTGATGGGTCAGGTACGACTGGCGCTAGAAAATATCCTGTCTAGATTCAAAGGTTTTGGTTGAAGGGTAGATGGATAGTAGCACGGCTTCCCGACATTCAACTTGAACTTGAAGGTTGATCAAACTTGCTTGAGTAGCTCTGACGATACAGAGAGGAACAATTCCTTTGTTTCCATATTTTGCCCCAGTTCCTACGGGATTCCTGTGGGATGTTCCTCGAAGGGGAATCTGCAATCCTTGCACCCTGATATGCCTCAGCATCTTGAACCTCGAAGAGGTGCTTCATATTAATTGCCCCATGGCCAAGAAACAACTTCTTCGCCCTTAGGGTGGCCTGCCCCAGCCTTGTCGTGACTTTGCCCCTCATGGGCAGATTTGTAGGGAGCAGTACCCTTGGCTACGAGAGATTCATCAAATCTCGACCTGATTGCCCCAGATTAACTGACTTTTGGATGGTCGACTCCCATGCCATGATCATTTGACATAGCTTGCCCCGGTTCACCAAAATATTCTGACGTTCTGCATTCTGTCCTGATCAAATCTTTCCATCATGGAAACTGTCCCGCTGTCAAGCGCTTACTCGCTAGTAAAACAAATTGTTCTGCATAAAAGAAATATCAAATGCAATGCATATGGCAGTTTTGAAAATCCATTCCTGTTCACTAGAAAAAATATTGTGACATAAAATGTATGAAATCATTCATCAACATGTCAATATCAATACAATGTTGTAAAGGGAATCCTTTCTAGGAGTCAGTTCCGATGCGATCTTCACCGAAGTCAGTTCCGATGCGATCTTCACCGAAGTATGCTTTCAAAACAAACCTATTTCAATTAGGACTTTTAAAGGTTGTAACGTGGTCAGGTTCATGGTTTAAGAAAGAAAGGATAAAGGCTCAAAATTCATTTTAACCCATCCATTCTCAGTGATGTTCTCCAATCCTACGTTCAGCTAATTCGACCTTAGCGTTCACCTTTCAAAGGTTGAGTGGCAGTTCAAGAGATCACCCTTTTTCGAAGTGACAATCACTCTCTTTTCGTCTTTGACATCCGGAGCCACACGATTTCGTTCTTGTTTGAGGATTTTCTTTTCGTAATCCTTTTTTGCTTTTCATTTGTTCATTCCCTAACTTTTTCCTGGACTAACTCTTTTGAGTTTCTTCGATTTTGAAGTCCAGCGGGATACCCTAATTTTTGCCTAAGTCGCTTGTTTGTAAGATTCGACTTAGCGGGCTTTTTCCTTTCGATTCTTTTCTTTCTCTCTCTTTTCTCTTTTTTTTTAACAAATCGCATGACAACGACTCGTCTGACTTGTTAAAGAGATTGTGACTATTTCACTCCTGATCGGCCAGGTTTAACCATCATGGGTTTTTAGGTACGGCCTATAGCGGTGCGATTGATCCTCGAACAGACACTCCTTTTGTAATTTGAACGCTTGGTCAAATTAACTGACACCTACCCTGCCCCAGGTTAAGATTGAGGGTTTTTCTATCTTCAGAAAGAAACTCCTACTACTAGGCTCAAAGGGGTTAACAAGGGATTATCTTCCTTATATCTCTAGTGTTTGGATTGAAACAATACTTGTACATCATCAACAGGTTTTTTATTCAAAAGTATAGCATTAGAAGCTTACGCATCGGTGGATTTCGTCATCCTCCCCGGATTCCACTTAAACAAGCGTTTGAAATAAAAGAAAGCAATAGAGTGAACACAAATGGATTTATTCAAAAACATGCATATTTATTTCATTATCAATATCAATTGACAAACAACAAGTTTTACAAACGAAATTTGCAATTAAACAGGAAAGAAATCACAAATGTAAAGAAATGACATTATAAAATGCAGATTGCCAGTTTCTCGGAACTGGGCTTCTTGTATCTTGACTTGTTGGCGACTCAGCTGCTTCTAGCTTGTCCGTGGTTTGGCAGAGGATTCTGTACAACATTAGGAACATCATCAGAGAAGTTGATTGCCTTGCTATCGATCAAGTCCTGTACCTTGTGCTTGAATGCTTTGAAATCATCAATGGTATGACCGGGTGCCCCAGAATGGAACTCGCAATGAGCGTTCGCATCGTAGCCGAATGGAGGCGCACCTGTTGGCGGAGCTAATGTTCTCTTCTAAATAAGCTGCAGTTGCAGCAAAGCTTGAAGAAGTTGAGAGTACGGCATCGGCGGCACATCAAATAGTCTGTTCATCGGGCCCCTCTTCTGGAATCTCCTAGGGGTGTAGTTCTGGTCCTGATTCTGATTTTGCGGCTGCTGCTACTGTTGCTGTACCGGTATTATAATGCCAGCAACCTGTCGTTGGCGAGCATAATCCTGACTTTGCCTTCTTCCGCGAGAACTGGATACTGAGTTAGCATCGTCTTCGCACTTCTTACCACCGAACACTTTCTTTCCCCCTGCTAAGGAACCCTCACCGGCCTGAATCTTCCCGATTTTGATGCCATTCTCCACATGTTCTCCAGTGATTATGAGGTCGGAGAAGCTTCCCGACATACTGCTGACAAGCTTCTCGTAATAAACATCTGGAAGAGTAGCCACGAACATCTCGACAAGTTCTCGCTCAACCATCGGTGGTTGAACTCTTGCTGCTAGTTCACGCCACCTCTGAGCGTACTCCTTAAAGCCTTCGTTATTCTTCTGAGACAAATTTTGTAGCTGAACCCGGTTGGGAGCCAGATCGCTGTTGTACTGATAGTGGCGCATGAATGCTTCAGCAAGGTCTTTCCAACTATGTACACTGGTGGGCTCTAAACCCATGTACCACTCCAGCGAGGGGCCTGACAGGCTATCTTGAAAGAAGTGCATCAGCAGCTTCTCATCATCGGAATGCGCAGACATCTTCCGATAGTAGGACCTCAGATGGGCACGGGAACAAGTGGTGCCCTTATACTTCTCGAAGTCCAGTACCTTAAACTTTGGAGGCACCTTGAGGTCTGAGATCAGCCCTAGCTTGGTCATATCAACGCCCATGGAATTCACGTTCTCAAGGCTCTTCATCTTGTCTTCGAGCGCTTTGAATCTTAAACGAGCTTCAGAATTCAGTCCACCCTCGGCTCCTTTCATTGAGAATAAGTCCTCTTGACGATCCTCATGCCAGGGTTGATGTCCATTGCCATGAGCAAACCCAGCAGTATCAAGACTATACCGATTACCAACACCGGCATTCTCAGCATTACCCGTGCCACCAGTATTGTCATTGCCTATACCAACATTACCATTGGCTTCAAAGTTGTCATTTCCGACTCCAGTCGTATTCCCATTAGCACCAACATTAGTAACAACATTACCATTTCCACTTCCATTCCCTCCAGTAACAGGGATGTTAGCATGAGGGGTCTCAACAAGCGGAGGGTTTACAACATTCTCCCCGTGTAGCACACCGTTGCTGTCAACGCGTGCAATCAGAGGTTGTTCCAGAGTTCTGAGCTGGTCCTGGCCATTAACGGCCACTTGGATGAGATCCATAAAATGATTCATCCTCTCCCTGAGCTCTTGGGCGTCAGTCTGAACCTGTTCCATTACTTTGACCTGATTTGCCCTGGTAGAATATCGGTGAATCTGTCTTTGCTCAATCCTGAAAACAAACCTGTAAACACAAATGTTTAGATAAATAAGTCAGAGGCCCGTGCTATGCAAAATGATTATGCAAGTGCAAACGTGTGTTTGTGCCTAGGGAGAGATTCCCCCCTGATTCTAGTTTTCAAGACAAATAAAGTCTGACATCCAATCATGGAAAGAAATCCTCATATATATCTGAAAAACCCACGCGGGCAGCGTACAACTATAATCGAATACAACTAAAGCAACAAGTGTGATCCCAACCAACAGGTCTGGTGGTGGTCAGCATATCAATGCATAAAAGATACAAAGAAATAAAAAAAAAATCAAGTGCGACTACGGGCGCATAAATCTTCCAATAACTTCTTCGTAGAGGGATGGTCAGGCTTGGTGAGCAGACCCTGGATCAGCATATCCCTTTGCCTGATGGTGTCTTGGAGATCCTTGGCAACTTCCCCACGGGCACCTTCTCCTGAGCAGTCTTCCACTCTGCACCTCTTAGCATCAAGTCTGAGTTGACAATCTTGCAGGTTTGCCTTGGTTTCAACCAATTTGTACTGAACGTCTCGTTGAAGTGAGGCTTCAGCCTCTATCTTCTTGTCCTTGGTCTCAAGCTGAATCTTCATCTTGGCTATCCGCTGCTTCAGCTTTTCCTCTCACTCTTTATGATTGGTCAGAGTATTGTTCCAATGGACATTGAATTTGGATATCTTCAGATACGCTTTATCCAATTCTTGCTTTTTTAGTGGTCAACACACTGTGCACAGCCTTCAGGTCTAATCCAAGACGTTCTTTGGCATCAGTCAGCTTGGTTAGACTTGCGCCCAAGTGTTTTATCAGCTCGGTCTGACGTTTGGAGGGGTACCTTGTCTCAACCTTCTCATGCCGGATATCAGCAATAAAGGACCAGATCACCAGAACCGGGGGAAAATATGCATCTGTAACACAGATACACGTTAATGATATGATATGGAGATGCAAAAATGCAAGATGCAAGATGCAAGAATGCTAGGATGCTGCAAGAGATCAAGAGTGTGATGTTGATTGGGGAAGACCAAAACTCTGCTCTGTCAAGAACAAACACATCTTTGATGATAAGAACCCTCTGATACCAACAATACCGATTCACTGTCAAGGAAACCAGGTTGTCTGAAGGTCAAGGTTTCCTGCAATAACCCGACCCTGCTCACAAGTATGGACCTAATCACGGACAACGTTCGACATCCTATGCGTTTCCCAGCGTCACAGACTTTCACGAAATGATGATACGTTCACCATTTCTGGTTTGGCATCATCACTTCCTGAAGAGGCCTCACTTAGCTGAGTCACAAATGATCGGTTCACAGGGTCGACAATCCTCAGATCCAAAATCAATTCCAATCCTAAGGACCAGAAAAAGAAGTCATCATAGAGAATCTCGCCTGAGTGTGAATTTCACGGGAACTGGTGCATGCTAAGCATACAGGTCCACCACTAATTTCCACTCTAATGCTAGGTATATGCTCTCAAGCCTGGGTTTTGGCTTATCACTCATCAGATCCCCCCTCCCACAACAGCACAGCAAATAATCATACTATACTGAAAATAAAATGCGGAAAGTAAAGTGCGATAAGTAAATGCGAACCCAACAGATAAACACGCAAGCGCTAGGATTGACTCTCATAGGGGATGGGAAACGGTCCCAACATAGGGGATGGGAAAAAGTCCCCAGCAGCTATAAGTCCCCAGCAGAGTCGCCAGCTGTCACTACTGCGAAAATAAGGTGCCAGCAAAACAGAAGAGTCGCCACCTTTCTTTATTTATCCCACAGAAAGGGAAAGGAAACGATCGGAGAAACCTGACGAAAAGGTATAAGACAAGGTCATCGCAACCATGTCTGGGTTCGGGAGTCGGTTACGCAAGGGGAAGGTATTAGCACCCCTCACGTCCGTTGTACTCAACGGGATCCATGCTTGTTGTGTTTATCTGACGGGTTGGTTTTACTATCTACCTATCAAGGCTGGTCTGAAAAGAAAAGAAAATGACTCGGCAAAGCATCGTGCTTCGTGCCTATGTATTCTTCTCAGAGAACGAGAAATCAGAGTCAACGTAGTTCGGCTAACTACGGGTGAAAGGATGGGGGAAGGTGGCTCGCCAATACGTCAGTATTGTGCCTACGTACTCTCAACAAGTGTGAGAGATCAGAGCTTACGTAGTTCGGGATACTGCAGATTACGGGTTTAGATTCATCTGTTTTTCGAGTAGGGTTAACAAACAGTTCCAGCAATTTGGTGTATGCAGCTTGCTCGTTTGAGACTCGTGCGTTACCGTTTGCGGTAGAACTGAGAGTTAACGACACTCTTTTTCTGAAACGTTTTCCTGATTAAGGGCCCACGGGGCAAAAAGAGGTTTCGTATTTGTTTTTTGTCTTTTACGGAAGAAGTGATTTTTATGGATGTTTGTAGCTCGTACTGCACTAGAGACTATGACTTAGGAGTGAATGCGTTGCATGCCACCATAAGGGTGCCGGGCTAAACATCTTAACTGTTGAAGAGTAACCCTTCAACAATCATTTCCTAAGTGGCTTAAGGCTCGTAACGTACTGTACCAACTTGCCTTTATTACGTATTTTACTGTTGTTTTGGAGATGAGAAGAGAAAAGACTATACAGGGGAAACTATCAAAACCTACTGTTGTCATGCCATGGATTCATCCTATGGTTGAGTTTGAAACAGGGAACTCCTAGATGTTATCCTGCAAAGGTTTCAACCTAAAAGTCTGTCATCACTTCCTTATCAAAGGAAGTGAGAGTCCTAAGGGATCATGTCAATGGGAGACAGAAAATAAGCTGTTGAAATCATAAAGCAGATAAAACAGAAAAGCAAACAGTAAAGATTCAAATGGAATGCAGCAATACAAGCAGAGGGAGCAACTCAACCTCTAAGCAATCCATCAAAGAGAACAAACAAAAATAGACAAGCAAAGGGAGGGTCACCTCAACCTTTCAATGTAAACACATCAGTTAGAAAAGGGAAAAATAACACACAAGCAGAGGGAGCAACTCAACCTCTAAGAAAACAAGCAAAGGGAGCTCAGCTCAACCTTTCAATACAGTCATGCTCCTAAACTTAAAATACTCTACACATGAGAATATCCTAATGCATCAAGCAATGTCAAATAATCATGAATGAAAGACTAAGAGGAAGGGTAACCAAGATGAGCAACAGGGAAGTCATCCCAGGCTACATCAGGTTGGATGTGTGTCAACACAAGAGTCCATCATGGGCTCAATCTCTTGAGGAATGCACAAAGCACTTCCTAAGGAAGGTCAGGCTCTCCCAAGAGGATCCTATGTCAATAGGACAAAGAAAGATGGGTGAAGAACCTAGATGATCAATCTAAGGTTTCAAACTTAATGTGCATCAACACAGGAGTCCATCACAGGCTCCACCTATTGAGGAATGCACAGAGAACTTCCTAAGGAAGGCCAGACTCTCCCAAGAGGGATCCCATGTCAATAGGACAAAGAGATTCTAGATGATGGGAGGCATGGTGAAAACCTAAGGAATTCACCAAGGCACTCAACCAAATTCATTTGATTAAGAAATGATGGGAAGCATGGTGTATACCTAAGGTATCCACCATGACACTCAACCAATCATGGGAGAATTGAATCATGGGAAGCATGATGTATACCAAAGGTATCCATCATGACACTCAACCATTCATGAGAGAATTGAGCAATGCAAAGGAAAGCTAGAAGGAGAATCATCTTCCTAAAGGTTAGTTCTAAAGATCACTTAAACTAATGGATTCAAAAGCTCTATCAAGGCTTAACCAATGTCCTAAAGAGGTATCTACCTAAGTTATATTCTATCAAGAAGGGATTTGAAGCCTAAGGCTAGCTAAAGTCCACTTTAAAGCCTAAACTATGAGGTGTGCTAAACTAGGATCACCTAAAACACCATCAACTTGTAAAATGGGGGAATAATAGAAGATCACTACTATAAATGCTAGGAAAATTTCTAGGGTCTCCTGAATGTGTTAAAGCATCATGGTAGAAAATTCATTATCAAAACCTAAGTCTAAAGGTCCTAAACAACTCCTACACTTCAAGGTATGCTAAAAGGAATCCACAAGGGGAAGGTCCTAGGAACCTATCTCAAACCCATACCTAAAAGTATCTAAAAAATCAAAGAAAAATCATACAATATCCTACAATATATCAACATTCACCATACAAAAAATCAGAGATTAAATCCAAGCATTGATATGGAAACAAAAATCTAGAAGTTAACATGGCATGATTTCTATTTATTGAAACGCACATAAAAGAAAAATACAAAATTAATTGAAAAAAAGAATTAAAATTGCAATTAAAAAATGTGACAAATTAAAGAACATGTTAAACTACAATCATGATTTTTTCCAAGATTTTATGACATCATTTATTATTTTTCTTGAATTAAAATGTAACAAGCCATTAAAAGAATAAAAGAAAATGAAATTAAAAAACTAACTAAAACAAGGGGTGCCATAAGTAGTTTCTGCGCGTGTTATGTGTATTGGGCCCTGCGTACGGGGGTGGGAATAGCGAAATGCTTAAGCCCAGAGTTTCAATAAATGAAACTCTGTGTTTCAACTTATGGGAAAGCCAATTCGCGGGATGTAATCGCAGTCGTACGATGGGAGTACGAGGTCAACGTATCAATGAAATCGTGTGGCTTTCATGAAAACTGGCATTTCAAAATTGAAAACAGAGGGAAGGCACACACGGTGGCGCCGGAAGTTCCAGACGGTGGCCAGCCTTGCGCCGGTCATCTTCTTCATTTCACCAAAATCCCAACTTCCTCATTCCTTGACCAAAACTTGATTTTCTTGAACCAAAACTATGTGATTTTTCGTGTAGAATCCGAATATTCAATTTATTTCTACTTTCCTCCATTAAAACTCAAAAATCATGAACATCCAAGAATCACTCAAGAATTTCCAACTTTCACAAAACTTAAAATTGAAGCCACTAATCTCTTCCTCTCACTTTCTACATCAACAATCTGTATTTCTTTTCCATTTTCATCCAATAATTAGAGATAAATTCAAACTACAACCTAAGGTGCTCTGTTAAGAATTGTCACGAAACTTAACCGTTCTAATCCTAAAATGTTCTACACACTCTAAGGATCACAATCATGTGAAAATAGCATAGCAATTCATCAAGAATAGAGCTTATGGATGAAAGATAGAAACCTGTTAATAAGCTTCGATAGAGGCTTGAATTGTGGATGAAGCTTCAAGCAAATCGTCCAGAATCCATCAATGAACCTCACTGAAGCTTTTTGCAATGATAATTTGGACTGAAAATGGCCTTATCTTCAAAATCGAATTTCCACTTTTCTCCACTTTTTCTTAACTCAATTTTCTGTTATCTTCCACCAAATTTTGTTATGGCAGTTAGGAATAATCCATGAGGTTATATGCAATGGACCTAGAGTGATTAGAAGCCCATTTGAAGCTTATGGCAGCCCAATTCAAAATCCATTTTTTCCATTATGGAGCTTTGTGAAACTCAACAAAACAAAGCTGTCAAGCTTGCTAACTGATTCATTCTGGTTCCTTATGATGTGAGGAAGATGTGTGGATAGGATTGAGGCCTTGGAAATGAATGGATGGTGGATTTCCATTATGTTGCTTAAAGATGAAGAAACCATGAATTTCCACATGTAAATGGCTTCAAACTTGATTTCTGATTTTTCCAATGTTCTTAAAACATCAATTGGACTCAAAACAAGCACAAATATGACATGCTTTGGTTCAAAAATGAATTGATTTGAATTGGCTCTTTTCAAGCTTCCTTTAATGATTCATTCATGAATTTTTCTTCACACATTTCTCATTCTAATCCATATCAATGAATTCTTGGGTCGTGGTCGGATAAATAACATCATTTTGAAAAACTTTCAAGTTTGACAAAATTCCATTTGAGGTGTGTAAGATGGTGAAATTGACCCATAATCAAAATGGCCTATATCTCAAATTCCTAAAATACCCTTGTATTGCAAAGCTCATATCTTGAGTTCTACAAATCCAATCATGGACTTCTAGTACTTGTTGGAAAGCTAAGAAGATAAGGAACAACATTCATGTTAGCCAAAAGTTCATGTGAAACTTCCTTCTAGGGGAGAAGTGTCATGCAAGTTGGTTAACTTTCAAGCACCAAATTCACATTCATCTGATGACCTGTAACTTGTCTGACTCATAACTTGAAGTCTATAAACCCTATCAAGGACTTCTCGTACTCAAATTAAAGCTATGATCATGCTCTACAACAATCATGTTAGGGTCAAGGTGATATGAAAGTGACATCTTGATTTATGTTGTCTTGAAGGTATGCACTTAACCAAGGGATTTTACACTGTCAAGCATAGCAACCCTAGCCTAAGAACTCCTCACACTCTTGATTCATGATGAGTTGACCTTGAAATCATCCCTTGGGCATCTTAATACATCAATCCATGACCACATGGCCTTGAAATTAGGTCTCAACCTTCTTCAAATCATCTATTGACCTAGGGTTGACCAGATGAAACCCTAGTTGTACCAATCTTGGTTGTAGCTTCATATCCTTCACATGATGACCTGTCTAGGCTTCAAAATGACTTTTAATACTTCTCATGAGCTCTCTCAAGGCTTTAAGTCCTACCCCATGGATTTAGAATCATCTGATGGCCTCTCACAACCTTCAAGTTATGAGATATGCACTCTTATATCCAACCCCTTCTCTGAGGATCTTTGGCTTCTCTAATGAGGATGTCAACCCTTGAATACTTGAATAAGGATCCTCAGATAGCTTTATAACCTTGTGTATCCCTCTGTTGGTAGTCATACATCTTGATCCCCTGCACACATGTCAATGCAATGCAGATGATAATGCTAATATGAATGCAATGAAACACAAGCTAAGAAAAAGGTTAGGCAAATTTTGGGATGCAACAGTTGCCCCTATTCAAACGGCTTGGACCTGAATGGGTGAGAAGCAAATGAATCTCAAACAATCAAGGTAAAAGACGGTTGAATACCAATAAACCCGGAAATTTGCCAACCGCACAAGTAAACGATACTCTGATGGGGACAAATTCTGAAACTGAAATGATAGTTGCACGGAAACTTGCTGGTGAATGATTAACTTCAAATCTCCGTCAGGATGATCATCTGATTTTGCTATAGAACTTTATCCTCAAGTCATCAAGGGATCACCGGTTACACGGTAACTGGTGAAGGATAGCTGATTATGTCGTCGGGCATTCTGCGCCACAGCAGAAGAATTCCTTATCACCGCCTATGGACTCGTCAGGTCGCTAGGAACGTTTGACAATATCTTTGTCGGACTCCGTCAGTAAGTCAATAAGGGATCACTGGTTGCATGGCAACAGGCTAACGGACCAGGCATCTGTGTAACACCACGGGCATCGATCCCGAAGGCCGGATCAATAATGATTGATGAGGATTTCTGACATCATTTCCAGACATCTGCTTATATCAAGAGAAACATCGACTCCAAGGCTGAATCAATAACAATCTTAATAGCATCAGCTAACTAAAGCAAACAATCGCTAAAACAAAAGTGAGCATCGAACCATAAGGCCGGATCAACCGAAGTTGATAACATCAATCTGCTAACTGGCAGGTAACCGCTAAATAAAAGCGAGCATCGAACCATAGGTCCGGATCAACCGAAGTTGATAACATCAATCTGCTAGCGCGTAGGTAATCGCTAAATAAAAACGAGCATCGAACCATAAGGTCGGATCAACCAAAGTTGATAACATCAATCTGCTAACTGGCAGGCAATCGCTAAATAAAAGCGAGCATCGAACCATAAGGTCGGATCAACCAAAGTTGATAACATCAATCTGCTAACAAGCAGGCAGTCGCTAAATAAAAGCGAGCATCGAACCATAAGGCCGGATCAACCGAAGTTGATAACATCAAACTGCTAACTAGCAGGCATTCGCTAAATAAAAGCGAGCATCAAACCATGGGGCCGGATCAACCGAAGTTGATAACATCAATCTGCTAACTGGCAAGCAATCGCTAAATAAAAGCGAGCATCAAACCATAGGGTCGGATCAACCGAAGTTGATAACATCATTCTGCTAGCGCGCAGGCAATCGCTAAATAAAAGGGAGCATCGAACCATAAGGTCGGATCAACCAAAGTTAATAACATCAATTTGCTGTCGCTACCGTGAAAATAAGGTGCCGGCAAAACAGAAGAGTCACCACCTTTCGTTATTTATCCCTCAGAACGGGAAAGGAAACGATCGGAAAAACCTGACGAAAAGGTATAAGACAAGGTCATCGCAACCAATGTTTGGATTCGAGAGTCGGTTACGCAAGGAGAAGGTATTAGCACCCCTCACGCCCATCGTACTCGATGGGATCCACGCTTGTTGGTTTGTCTACGGGTGAAAAACAATCTATCTACGGCTTCTAAGGCTAAACGGAAAGAACTGACTCGATAGAGCATCACACTCTATGCCTACGTATTCCCTCATGCAATGGGAAAGTCAAAGTCAACGTAGTTCGGGAAACTACGGATTACGGGGGAAAGGTTTCTCGCCGGGATATCGCATCTCGTGCCTACGTACTTTCACATGGTGTGAAAGATCAGAGCAAACTTAGTTCGGACTTACTACAGGAAACCAAAGGGTGTTCTCGGTCACACGGGAGTGAGAGAAAGGATTGACGATACTAGCGTACGCATTCTAGCAGTTTAGGTGTACGTTGCTCGACCATTGGAGACTTAGGCGTTACCTGTTTGCGGTAGAACGGACGTAGTATGTCGGGTTTAGAGGTATGGGAACCTACGGGTTCTAGAACTACGGTCTGGTCTCAATTGCGCTCGGGAAAGAGAAAGGGAAATCAGTCGTCAGCGGGAAAGTTTCGATCACACGACAACGAAAGAACAGAGAAGTTAGTTGTTAGTGTGCTCGCTAGGATATCGCATCCTATGCCTACATATTCTTGTCTGGTACGAGAAATCAGAGCAGCTATAGTTCATCCAACTACAACAACAGGGAAAAAGGGAAAAAGGAGCTCGCTAGGATCATCGTAATCTTATGCCTACATACTCTCGTCAGATACGAGAGATCAAAGCAAACGTAGTTCGGCGCACGCGAAAAACGAGTCTCGATTGCACAGGGGCAAGAGAAGGGGTCTCAATCGCCTGAATGCGAGAATAAAGGGTTTCGATCGCGCGGGGGCGAGAACAAAGAGGAAGCAGGCTTAACACGCCTAAACGGGAAGGAACTCGGGACACACACGCAAGAACCTAAGGCGTAGGAGAAAGTGCGTCGTATATCACCCAAGGGATATATACTAAACACTCTAAACGATCGAGGGGAGACCGCTCGATTGTCATTTCCCACATATCTAACGCTACAGCTCACAACACTCGACGGTTGCATGAAGACTTGAATAAGAAAGATGATATCGAACGAAGCGGCTCCGTTGGCTCTTGACACTGTGCGCAAGATCCATTCCAATCTTCTCCTCTCTGGATCCTTGATGATGACGTTCGAATCAGAACCAATGTAACGCTTAGACCGTCATGATTTGACTTATACGATAAGTCAAACTCTAAGAGGTAGCGTATTGATATCTGTGTCAAAGACAAGGTAGAGAAATGATATCGAAAATCATTCTCCAATTGAATCATGTCACACGGCCAGCCAAAAATAAAATCCAAGTAAAATCAGATAGCATAAGAGATATGAAGAGAGAAATCCAATGATAAAAGGAAATAAAATTCTACTCCTAAAATAAGCAATAAATCTCTAGTAGAAAACACTCTAAAGAAATACAAGTAAATTGCATAATAGAAAATAACAGAAAATTCTATCCTATGCATAATATTCTATAATTTGCTATAAAGAAAATAGAATGAAAATTCTATACTATGCAATGTTAAAAGAAATAATACCAAGAAAATAGAATATAAATTCTAACATATAAAATCTATACTAAAAAAATATGCTAAGAAAATATATCTAAACTATAATTCCTAAGAAGAAAAAATAGAAAAAATAAAATTACAACTATTACAACCAAATGTCCAATACAAAAGAAATAAAAAAAATGAAAGGGAAGGGGGTACAACCACTAACAAGGGTATAAGCCTGCAAAAACAAACCTGGGGCCCAGCCCACAATACATCAGCAAAAAAATAAAAAACACAAGGGAACGGGGGGTGTGCGCAGGAATTCAGGGGTGTGAGCCAGGAAATGTTGGGCCCAACCCAACAATAAACAAACATTCCCAACAGGGGGCGTATTTGGAAACTGAGGTGTGCAGTCCACAAAACTGGAAAAATTGGGCCTAAGGCCCAACGTCAAACCAGTCCACGAGACCTCCCAACTTCCTTCCTCAATCTGCTTACGCTGAAACCCTAGCTCTCTCCTTCTCTCTCACTCAGCCGCCGGACGAACATCTTCTGTCTCCCTCTCTCAATCTCCGTTCCAACCTTCAATCTCCCCTAACCTTTCCCTTTCACTTCCTCCTCAAACTTCCTCTGCCATCTCTGTTCCCTCAACCACATTTTTCTTTCACCATTCCTTCTTCGCCTTTCTTCAAACATCATCATCAAAACTCATGTGAATCTTGACGAAGGGGATGAATCTGGTGAATTCTTGGAAGGTTGGTGAAGCTCGTTGAAGGTGTACGAACGCTCTGATGAACATGCGAAGAAGCTTGGAGGACTTGACGATCTGTAGAGTGATGAACACTGTTGTTGAAGGAAACGTTTATAGATCTGGCTTTGCATGAAGTTTCTGGAGAATATGCTGATGTAGATCTTGAACAAGATCTGATGAAGATCGCTGGAACCTACTAAGGTTTCTGAAACGGACATTCAATGAAGATCATGACGGAATCTTGATGAAGTTTTCATGAACGGATGAATGCTTCTGAGTTGGAGATCACGAACTCGGACGAACACGATGAAGATCGTGCGGTTTTTGGGGAGAATCGTGATGATTGTTATGGTGATTTCTGGGGAAACTGATGAAGGCCTATGAAGATGGTTGGATATTACCTGAAGATGATGAATGAATATGGAAATGGTTGAAGATTTCTATCAGTTTCTGGAAAAAAACTCACAAGATCGATGAAGGTTCTTCGAAGTTTTCTGGGAAAAAGATGAGGATCTTGATGAATGATGAAGATTTGGATGATTCTGGGCGATTTGCAGTTTTCCGGTGACAATTATGGACTCCGACGACAGTTACGGCTTTGATGATTTCTCCGTACGATTTCTCCGGCGACACTTTCCCGGCGTTTGCATGCCGGCCGGTGAGGGGTGACACATGGCAGCGTGCATGGGAGAGAGAGGGAGGATGGAGTGAGAGAGGGACGCGTGTGGGGACAGATGGCAGCGTGTGGTGACTGGTGAATGAGGTGGAAAAGAGAGATAGAAACATGTGTGGGACTCTTTATACTGACATGTGGCACGCTGGACTGGACTGGGCCCCCATAATTGGACATCTGGCCCACTACTTAGACTCAATTGATTAAAGCTGACTACAATTAACGATTCAATTAAGACTTAACTACTTCAATTAAGATGCTAATGATGGTTAAAAAAAGATGATTAATACCCCATTAATTTGTTAAAAGAAAATCATTAAAATCTGGACCTAATTAAAACTAACTAATCTACTTAAAAATAATTAATAACCTAATTAACATCTAATTAATCCTAAAAAGAAATTAAATCTATTAAATTCTAAAACTCTTCAATTAATATCTTAAGAAGAACTAAATCTACTAATTTTCTAAACAAACACAATCAATCTAAAAGGACAATTGCATCTATTAAACTCCATTAATTTCTAAACAACTCAATATCTAGAAATAAGACCCATTAAAAAATAGAAAAGACTATTAATATTTTAAAAAAATAAATTAACCTATTTAAAATCTATTTAAAATCTAGAAAACAAATCAATTAATACCTAGAAACTATTTAAAAATCTATTTAATATTTTAGAAATTAAGGGAAAAAAACTAAAATGCAATAAAAGTCAATTAAATCGATTAAAAAAAAAGCGAGAATATGGCGAACTAAACGGTAAAAACCGGACACCGAAATGTCCTCAAAAACAACAGCAAGAGCTGAAAACACCGGGACGAGCACAAATCCCAAAATAAATCCTCGTATTCGAAATGGTATGAACTGCCTGAAACGCCAGGGGAGGGCTGTAATCCCGATAAAGTCAATCTGGCCGAAAAATGCAATGAATGCGATATGCAAAATGAAATGAATCGAAACATAAGCCAAATACAGGAATTGGTTGGTCAAATTTTGGGGTGCAACAGCTGCCTCTATTCAAACGGCTTGGACCTGAAGGGTTGAAAAGCGAACAACTTTCAAACATTCAAAGGTAAAAGATGGTTGAATACCAAAGAACCCGGAAATTTGCCAACCGCAAAAACAGAACTGCAAACCCTGATTGGGGACAAAGATCTCCGGAAGATAGCTGAACTTATCACAAAAAATACTCCACTGGGAAAGAGAGGTTTAACCAAACAACTCTGGCAGGGAGAAAACGAGAGAAACTTAACCAAATAACTTTGTTGGGTAACACATAATAAGATGAACACATTCATCAAAAGCTGCACCATGGTCTGGATACCATTTTGGATGAAAGGTAACATCCACGTTGTTAGAGTCTGGACACTCGAGGGAGATCGGAGCCTGGATGCTCAAGGTGATCGGAGCCTGGATGCTCAAAGCAGATATACCTGAGTCTAGATACTCAGTAATCGGAGCCTGGATGCTCAATGCACTTCTGAGCCTGGATGCTCTATGCAATATACCAAAGTCTGGATACTCGGTGATAATCTGAGTCTGGATACTCGGTGCAAATAACCTGAGTCTGGATACTCGGTTAATAAATCTGAGTCTGAATACTCAATAACTGGAGCCTGGATGCTCGATGCAAAAGGAATATATTCATCAGGATCTGGATATCCTACAAGTTCAAGTCAAACGTTGCTGGGAAACAATATGAGTTGTGGTCTGGATACCACGCGAGCTGAGAGAAATCGTTAGGTGTCGAGGTCTGGATACCACATGGCGGCCTAAGATAATAAAAATTATTGTGATCTGGATATCACGGAGCATCAAACGAATTAAACGTGGTCTGGATACCATAACTGCCTTTACCGGAGTCTGGATACTCAACGGAGCAGGTACAAACAGGGTTCATCAGGGTCTGGATACCCAACTGGCTTTACCAGAGTCTGGATACTCAACGGACGAAACAGATCGGTGACTGTCATGGTCTGGATACCACACAAGCAAAGATGACTAACTGCCGGAGAAAACAAAAGTCGGGTCTGGATACCTCGCAGGCTTTCGGGAACATATCAATTCGCCATGGTCTGGATACCATATAGGGCTAGAAACAAAATCATCAACCAAAGTTCGACGACGCTGCTGGGGAGAAACGTAAGTCGGGGTCTGGATACCATGCGGGCTAACGAAAAGTATTATGGTCTGGATACCATTCTTCAACTTGCCATGGTCTGGATACCATATAGGCATAAATATCAAACAAAATCTGCCAGGTCTGAATACCATACGGGCAACATAATTCAACCATCTACTGAAAACCATCTGAGAACAGAGCGGTAACCACCTGGCTTATGTTTCAAATGCATATGTTTGAGAATGGTGTAATGCTCCATACAAGATGGAAATGCTACGTGTTTAGGTAGATGATATGCACAATGCAAAATGCAAAGGATTCGCTCCAGCAAAATAAATGTTGGAGAGAAGAAAACCAACTCCACCGGGGATCCAATCAAAACCTTGCTGAGGAAAATGCCCTGGATGGCACACCAGAATACGGATCTTCTGGGAAACAAACGTCTCAGTTGGAGGAAACATGCCCACTCTACTGGGGAATTAACAGCTCTGTAGGGGATAACCATCAACCACTAAAATTGAATTTCACTTCACCGAGTAACA
Source organism: Lathyrus sativus (assembly GCA_963859935.3). Lineage (NCBI taxonomy): Eukaryota > Viridiplantae > Streptophyta > Magnoliopsida > Fabales > Fabaceae > Lathyrus > Lathyrus sativus. The sequence continues at coordinate 878,665,217 of OZ012735.1, forward strand.
ACTTCACTGGGGAAGAATCAAAATCCAACCTGCCAGGGATACTCAGCTGGGGAATAATCTACCTCCTCTATAGATTACTCAGCGAGGGAATCAGCGCCGACCTTTGCTTGGGGATTAAATTCATTCATATCCACCTCTGATTAGAGAATGAGTCAATGACCTAGACTTGGAGGGTAAAGGGGCCAAAGATTTAGACTTGGTGGGAATACAACACTACACTCGTCCCACTGCCGGGGAAATGAACCCAAATCCTCTTGTCAGGGAAAACTTCAATCCCAACCTATTGGGAATGCATAACCAATCTGCTGAGGATGGCTACACTCTGCCAGGGATATCCAGTCTGGACCTGCTGAGAATAATCTTGACCCTACTCTGATAAAGGACAAGTGCCATCTCAACTTGCTGCAATCTCAAACAGCTGAGGATAGTCAATCTTAACTGCACATCTCTGCTGAAGAAAATTTCCTAATTTAACAACATCACCCCCTAAGGGAATACAGAACACCAATCATGGAGAACTGGGATCATTCGAGTCTCGTGTCAGGGAACGTGATAGCACATGTCACCAGGAATATCGTGCCAGGTACAATTAGGCTTTTTCTAGTTTAGGGATAGGTTTATGGTGATAGGGATTTATTTCTGGTTATTACCAAAAATGGATTTGAAAGGGAAATACTAGATGAGAACTAGCATTCGAGGGTAGACTACCAGACGAGAACTGGTGGCAAAAGGGTTTAAGTTGTCAGACGAGAACTGACTTCTAGGTTTTGGATATCAGACGGGAACTGATTTCTGGTTTGCCAGACGAGAACTGGGCTTGAAACTGCGTTAGCTAGACGAGAACTGGTTAAACAGTGGGTCGAGGAAAAGGTGACCAGACGGGAACTGGCTTAAAAGCTGATACGCACCAGACGAGAACTGGTATTCTAAGAAAGGTGGACCAGGCGAGAACTGGGCTTTGGAGGTTTGCCAGACGAGAACTGGGCTTTGGAAACGATTTGGTTACAAGGTTCTGACAAGTATCAGGTTTAGGCTGTAGGATAACGATCCAATAACAGCGAGGCCTTTTCAGAAGGTTCATGTTTTTGGGTGCGGTAATGACACGATTCCCCGACTCTCAACTCTTGCTGGGGTGAACAAACTCGCTCGCACAACTTGCCCCAATGTAATTCAACTTGCCCCAATCCGATTCTTGGGAAAATTCATTTTGAACAGAAAGCAGCCTGCCACGAGACAATCTCGAGATGGCTTGCCCCGACATCTGTACAACAGAAGGATTCATCCTCAGTTAACCAACTCTCAACATGGTTGGTTTTGATATGCTTCTGAAGTAGCTTTCCCCTGAATGAGCGTTGAAGCGACTGAACCTGATCTGATTAATTATTGGAGGGATCTGCCCTCAATCACAGAAGCTCTGGATGATTGCCCCTGACTGGGTCTCGAGAAGATTCACTTCTGATCAACTGCTTCTTGAACAAACTGTCCCATAATCAACCGATGCTTTGGGACTTGTCCTCAGACTAACTGATTCCAAACTCACTGGAAGTCAATGCCCCAAATTCACAGGGCTTCGCAGTATACCATTCAGATCCAGACTACTAAACGATTCAGTCCTGATTGATTATTCCCTGTTGGAATTTCCTCCATGTCAATCACTGACCTGCAATTAAAATTGTCTATTCACGAATGGTAATTTTAACGCAGTGTTCATGCAGATTTTGAAAAAACGTTGTCACCCATTTACGCGTCATGGTAGTGATTGACGAATGAACCGAAGAGTTCAAACATAGTGATGATTTGATCAGTGAAAAATACAACAAGGATATGATTAGCAAATCACGTAGGAGTCAGGTTACTCAACCTTAACGTAATGCACTTTCAGAATAAACCCTGCCTCAATTAGGTCTTTTAAGGGTTGTATCGTGGTCGGGTTCACGGTTCGTGAAACAAGGGATATTAGGCTCAAATTATGATTCGTACCCACCCCGTCTACGTGATGATCTTCGATCCTAATGTTTAGTTAACCTAGCACGAGCGCTCGCCTCTTCGAGGAATGTTAGGAACAATGGTTAAGGAGCTCACAAGGTTTTCGGAGTGACAGTTACTCCTCTTTCGTTTTCGGTGTCTGTATCCACACGACTTTGTCCTTGTTTGAGGATTTTTCTGTTGAGATCCTTTCATTTTATTCTTTTGATTCCCTAATTTTTGCCTGGACTGACTCTTTTTGAGTTCTTGTCGATTTTGAAGTCCAGCGGGATGCCCTGGTTTTTGCCTAAGTATTTGCTTTCCAGCTTTTCTTTTCTTTTTACTTAGCGGCCTTTCTTTTTTTTTTTCTCTTTTTTTTTCTTCGAAACAAGTCATGTGACACTGGTTGTCTTGATTTTCCCGAAAGGGTTGTAACTGTCTCACTCCTGACTAGTGAGGTTTAACCACTGCGGTTGATGAGGTACGACCTCTTGAGAGAAATAAACTGTGATTGGTCCTCGAAAGGCAACACTCCTCTATAAGACTTGAACGCTCGGTCAAGCTAACTGACGAATACCCTGCCCCGGGTTAAGATGAGAGGGTTTAAAAGTCCGAAAGAAACTCCTACTTCTCAGCTCTAAGTGGTTAAATAGGGACTAACTCCTTATATCTCCAGTGTTTAAGGGATTTGAAATAATGCCTGTACATCATGGGTAGGGTTTTATCCGAAAGCATACGATCCTCGGTTATGAGTATTCAGTTTTGTCATCCTCCCTTCAATCTTTGCTAATCATAGTGATAAAGTGGAGTGAATAAAATGCAAGTGTCAGTGCAATGCAATAAATGAGTGATAGCGACATGATTAATTCAGAAAAATGCATAGTCACTTTATCAATATTACCATTCAAAACAAACAATGTTTAACAGCAAGTAGTAACTAACAGAAAGGAAACTACAAATGCAAATAATACAAAGTCTAAGGACTGCCAATGTTGAGGATGTCTTCCTGTCTGGACCACTGGCTTTTGGAAATAAACCTCTGAATCTGCAAGCTCAGACAGCTGAGAGGTTGTCATGCACAACCAAAACTCCTTCTGGAAAGGAAATGCACCCTTTGTCTATCAACTGTTGTACTTTTTCCTGAAAAGCTTTGCAATCTTCAGTTGAATGCCCCGGGGATCCACCATGATATCCACATTGAGCATGGGGGTTGTACCCAGGAGGGTAAGGCTCTGGCACGAGCTTAAGAGCTTTGGGTTCCACCAAATAATTTTGAATCAAATGTGGCAGAATCTGGCTATACGGCACAGGCACTGGATGAGAAGGAGCATTCCTTCGTTCCAAGTTGTTATGAGGTCGGTTCTGATTCCGACGTTGATTCTGATAACCTCGGTCGCGGGCTCATGGATTTGCAAGAGGAGCGACATAAAGTTCCCGATGTGGTGCTCTAGGCATAATTGTCTGTCCCGAATAACGAGACACTGAAGATACTGACCGCTGAGAAGATGAAGAACCAAAAGATTTCACCGATTCATCTTGAGAATACTCAACATCTGTCATGATTTCATTGATCACAATTTCTTCTTCAGTTTGAAATCTACAGAGAGATTTGGTTTCACTAGCCTGACCGCTCAAAACATTCTAAATTCTTCCAATTTTTACGCCATGCTCAATGCGCTCTCCTGCCCTTACCAATTCAGAGAAATTTGATGCAATTCCAAGCATTCTTTCGAAGTACGGGCTCTGCAGGGAGTTTACGAACATGCCTGTTAACTCTCGGTCTAGAAGCGGTGGTTGCACTCTAGCATCAAATTCTCTCCATCTCTGAACATACTTCCTGAAAGGTTCATTGTTCCCTTGAGACAATTCTTACAGCTGCATGCGACTAGGAGCTACATCAAGATTGTAGTCATATTGCTTCAGAAAAGCATTGGCTAAATCCACCCATGATCGGATTTGATTACTCTCTAACTGCATATACCAACTCAGAGATGCCCCAATCAGACTATCCTGAAAGCAGTGAATCATCAACTTGTCGTTGTGTACAAATGAAGTCATTCTTCTGCAGAACATCACTAAATGTCGTCTCGGGCAACTATCTCCTTTGTACTTTTCAAACCTCGGCGCTCTAAACTTAGACGGTAACACTAGGCCAGAAACCAGACACATGTCTACAGCATTGAGGTTAACAGCATCTTTAACTTCCAAGGCTTTGAATCTTTCATCCAACGCACGAAACCTTTTAGCATACACGAGAGCCAATGGGTCTTCATTATTTGTTATCGAGACCTCTCTTCGGGAATTTGGCATAGGGAAAACAACACCCTGATAATCAGAGGTATCAACAGAAGGAGAACGTTCACTTCGGACAACAAACTACTCATGTAGATCTCGGTCTTCAACAAAAGGCTGTACAAGTCGAGTTGCAGTAAGGTTGTTCACTTGCGGAAAGTATTCATCAGGCATAGAACCATACAAAGGATTGGATGTCATAGTGAAACCTGACAAGGTATCAACAAATTGGAATTTGCTCTCTGACATAGCTACCAACAACTTTCAACTGACTTCACTGCTTGATTCTGCTCAATTCTGCTTCAACCCCTTGGCCGTCTTTTAACAATCAACACTTGCCCATACCAAACACCGGAGAATCACCCTCTGAAGCAAAACAAAGGCTGGATAAGAGCTCTGGCTAGCTGGAGAATGATATGCAATATGATGCAAAGATGCCTATGCAAATGCAATGCAAGATGCAGCAAACACGGGATCACAGCCCCCACAAAGCTCTGATTACTGCTGCGCTGCTGACGGGATAAGTTTGCTCTGACGAGAGAAAACCAAAATACCGGGTAGGCTGGAAGTCAAGTTTCCTGCAAAAACCCTCTCACTCACGGGTATGGACCTAAACTGACACAGGTTCGGCATCCTATGCGTTCATTAGTGTCACAGACTTTCAAGAAACAATAATATGATACCTAGAAGGTGTGGCATCATCATCTCTTGAAGCGGCCTCACTTAGATGAATCCCAAATGATCGGTCCCCAGAGTCGATAATCCTTAGATCTGAAATCCTTTCAACGGCCCACAGGGCTGGAAATAGAAATCATCTCAAAGAATCTCGTCTGAGCGCAGATTTCGTAGGAACTAGTGTATGCCTAACATACAGGTTCACCACTAATCTGCTTCTAGTGCTAGGTGTTGCGGTGGAAATAGGATCACAAACTATTAATGAGTTTGAATCGCAATTCAATTCACAACCGCTCTTTGATTTATCCGAAGGAAAAGGTCAAAAAGGGAAAACCTATTTTGCGTCGTAAACACAATGCGGGGAAAGATCTAGGGTTCGGGGGTTGGTTAAATTTAGGGAAGGTATTAGCACCCTAAACTTCTGTAGTACTCTACAGGAACCTTTTGTTCAGATGTTTACTATTTGCTTTATTTATTTGCTTAAGGTATATGTACAAAGGATTAAAAGTGAGGAAAGAGACCTAAGGGGTTAGTTCTAAGTTTACTCGGCAAGACATCGCATCTTGTGCCTACGTATCCTTACGGGAGTGGAATCAGAGTAATCGTAGTTCCCCTCAAAAGGGAGGTTAGAGACTTCTCGACTGTGGTCAAGGTCTCAAGGGGGAATAAACGCATCTTAAGGACACGCTTACGTGGAGTGCAGAAACTCCAAATCTCTACGTTGAAATGTTAAGTTGTAATTAGGGTTAAATTAGGGATTACACGGCGGGAAACCCTAAAATGAGCACGGCGGCTCTTTGACCTAATGCTAGGGGTAAAATTGTAATTTTTCCTGCGGCGAGGCATTTGTGAAAAGTAGGGTTTGTAAGGTTGTAAGGGTTTGAAGTTGAGGACTATTGACACGGCGGTCAAACGGCTAGACCTAATTCCTTCGGAGGAGTGAAATTAATTATAAAGATGCGATGAAATTAAATATACATACAACGACAGAAAATAAAGTGCGGAAAGATAAATGCGACAATTGTCTCGCACAATTACATCCCATAAGCAGTTACAATTATAATAGCTAAATATAAAACCGAAAATAAGTTTCAAATTGAACATAATAGCTGCAAGAAACAAAACAAACAAAAATGTCAGTATGTGGAGTTAGACGAAAACGAAATCAAAATTGAACGAGAAACAAACCGTATGAATTTTGGAGGACTTTTATGGTCTTTTTAACCAAGGATTTAAAAGAGAGATTAATTTTAATTAAAAGAGTTTTGAGTTTTAAAAAAATTTATTAATAAAAAAGTGAAAGTTTGGTTAATTATTCTAAAAAAGGAGTTTTAGTGATAATATTTTGAAAAAAAGATTTAATCATTAAAAAAAACAATTGGTTTAATTTAAAAAATCTTAATGTTAGTTAAAAAACACGTTTTACTTTAAAGTTATAAAAAAGTTTTATTATTTGAAAAAAAAACATTTGATTATTTTATTTAAAAAGAGTTTTAATTAATTTGAAAAAGGTTTTTGGTTATAAAAAAGAAAGGGCCTTCTTGATTTTTTTTTAAAAAGATAAACAAAATAAAATAACAAATGGAAAAACAATAAATAATAAAAAAAAAGAGGGTTGGGCCGGTCATCACTCTTCTTCTCTCTGCTCTCTGAGTTTGCGTGTGTTCCTCTCCTTCTTGTTTGCCTCTCACGGATGTTATCTTCTTCTTCTTTTGCATGGCCACCAATTTGTCTTCTTCATCTCTTTTTCCTGAAAAACATGAAAAGCAACACAAAAATTGTAATTATATTTTTTGATCCTTACGGAATGATGATGGCCGATGATGCTTTGTCCTGAGGCTAGAGGATTTTTGACGGGGTTTGCTTGGATTTTACGAAAAAGTTCCCCCTTCTTGTTATGATTTTCGTCCCCTTTATACTTGTTTTTTTTTTAAATCTTTTTTAATCTCAGATTTAATTTGAATAGATTTTTATGATGATTTCAGATTTGATTCAATGATGGTGATGCTGATTTTCTTATGATGATGATATGATCTGATTGATTTGATCTGGAATTCATTGGGATTGGATTTGATTAAAAAATTGTTGGGATTTAAATTTAAAAGTTAGCAAAGAAAATAAGAGTTTCAAGTTAAATAAAAATTAGAGTTTTAAGTTTAAAAAAACTGAGTTAGAATTTTAAAATAAAAAAAATATTTGAATGTTGGTTTTAAAAAATGTTAGAATTATTTTAAAAACTGTTAGAATTTAATTTTAAAAGGAATTTAGATCTTAATTTAAAAAAAAAGGATAGATTTAATTTATAAAAAAAAGGTTAGATTTAATTTTTAAAATAGTTAGAAAAAAAAGATTTAATTTTAAAAAGAAGTTAAAGAAAAAAAGATTTAATTTTAAAAAGAAGTTAGAGAAAAAAAGATTTAATTTTTAAAAAGAGTTAGAAAAAAAGATTTAACTTTAAAAAAGTTAGAAAAAAGATTTAACTTTAAAAGGTAGAAAAAAAAGGATTTAACTTTTAAAATAGTTAGAAAAAAGATTTGATTTTTTTAAAAAAAATAGAAAAAAAGATTTAACTTTAAAAGGTTAGAAAAAAAAGATTTAGCTTTAAAAAAGTTAGAAAAAAGATTTGATTTTTTTAAAAAAAATAGAAAAAAAGATTTAACTTTAAAAGGTTAGAAAAAAAAGATTTAGCTTTAAAAAAGTTAGAAAAAAAGTTTTAATTTTAAAAAGTTAGAAAAAAAGATTTAGCTTTAAAAAAGTTAGAAAAAAAGTTTTAATTTTAAAAAGTTAGAAAAAAAAGATTTAACTTTAAAGAGTTAGAAAAAAAGTTTTAATTTTAAAAAGTTAGAAAAAAATTTAACTTTAAAGAGGAGTTAGAAAAAAGATTTAAAAAAAGTTAGAAAAAAGATTTAATTTTAAAAAGAAGTTAGATTTTTATTTTAAAAAAAGTATTAGAATTTGATTAAAAAATGTGTTAGAAATTAATTTAAAAAAGGTTATAAAAAAAATTTACTCTTAAAGAAAAAAAAAAAAAGTTAAATTTTAATCTAAATCCTAAAAGTTAGTAAGAAGAGCTTAAAATGATTTAAATAAATAAACTAAATAAAAAAAAAGTTAATAAAAAACATTAGTAAAGTTATAAAAAAAATTTAATTAAATTATTATTAGTTAAAAAAACAAGATTTTAAAAAAAGGTTAATTTATTAAGTTAATCAGAATTTAAAATAAAATAAAAAAGAAAGGGTAAAATTTGGGGTATTACAGTTGCCCCTATTTAAATAACTACACCGGATGATTTGAGTGGCGGAGACTCGAGGAATCATGGTGGAGGGATTTAAATATAGATAACCGAAAATTTTGCCCTTATATGTGGTGATATGCAATGTTATAGACAAAACAAGAACAGACTAATGCAGACAATGCCATGAATATGATATGATGCGTATGTTGAAATGATGAATGCGAAAATGCTGACGAATACGACGACACAGACGCTACGAGAAGAACACACTGGGGAAAACGACGCGCTGGGACACAGTACAACACTGGGGAATTCTAAAAATGATGGTCAACTGGTGCGAACACGACCAATTGTCTTTTTTAGAAAAGGAACGAGATTCTCAAATGGAGATGGTACCTATGAGACGACCTCCACTGGGGAATCTAAAAATAAAACTGGATCACGTACGATTGCAAGATCGATTACAGAATGCTGGAGCATTGAGCAAAGAATAACATCCAAGCTTCTGTAAACTATCTCTCGTGACAGGATCAAACGGACTTTTCGGGAATCCGTAGCAAATATACAGGGTGAAAAGAACCGGCTGTATGCCAAAATAAATGGACTTTGAGAATAAGATCCTTAAATGGAGATGGCACCTATGAGATGACCTCCACCTGGGAATGTTTAATAATAACTGGATCTACACGGTTGCAAGATCGATTACAGAACACTGGAGCATTGAGCAAAGAATAACATCCAAGCTTCTATAAACTATCCTTCGTGATGGGATCGAACGGACTTTTCGGAAATCCGTATCAAATATACAGGGTAAGGACCGGCTGTATGCCAAAATAAATGGACTTTAATGGGAAGTGCCCTGATAAGCTTCTCGCGGGAGAACTGTCACTTGGAAGGGACTTATGTGCCAAAATGGATAAGCACTCAAATAAAGAGGCTGTTGCTTATCTGATAAATAAATCTTCTCGCATTTAAGGTCGGCGCCTGGAATACGATTCTGATTCTCTCTTACTGAAGGATAAATAAACTTCTTCATGTTTCAAGATCGTGCTCTCCTGAACATGAAAAGGGTAAACTGAACTTCCTCATACTTCAGAATCGTGCTCTCCTGAATATGATTTGGCTCTTTCGGGTAAATGAAATTCTTCATACTTCAGAATCGTGCTCTCCTGAATATGAAAAGGGTGAACTGAACTTCCTCATACTTCAGAATCGTTCTCTCCTGAATATGATTCGGCTCTTTCTTGTAAATGAAATTCTTCATACTTCAGAATCGTGCTCTCCTGAATATTATTCGGCTCTTTCATACTTCAGAATCGTGCTCTCCTGAATATGAAAAGGGCTAACTGAACTTCCTCATACTTCAGAATCGTGCTCTCCTGAATATGATTCGGCTCTTTCTTGTAAATGAAATTCTTCATACTTCAGAATCGTGCTCTCCTGAATATGAAAAGGGCTAACTGAACTTCCTCATACTTCAGAATCGTGCTCTCCTGAATATGATTCAGCTCTTTCTTGTAAATGAAATTCTTCATACTTCAGAATCGTGCTCTCCTGAATATGAAAAGGGCTAACTGAACTTCCTCATACTTCAGAATCGTGCTCTCCTGAATATGATTCGGCTCCTTCTTTTACTAAAGGGTAAATGAACTTCTTCATAATTCAGAATCGTGCTCTCCTGAATATGATTCCGCTCAAACCTCCCCGTACTTCAAGATCGTGCTCTCCTGAATACGATTTGGTTCAAACCTCCCATACTTCAAGACGACAGGTAAATGGAAGCCCAACTGCTCCATGGAGATGGCCATTTGCTGCGAGTCATAACGAAGATAGGATCGGTTTCTTAGGTGAGAAATGTTGTATACCGATGTTGTAAGATGTAAAGTGTTGTACCGATGTTGTAACATGTAGGATTGTAAAGTGTTGTACTGATAGATTTTCCAGGCGTGAACTGGCGTGTATCTGTAAAGGATTGTAGTTGATTTTCTTGAAAGATAGTGCAAAATAAATGCACATCCGGGTATAGTGATAAACTTCTCGGGCGAGAACAGTCGCGTATCTGTCATGATATGGTGGAAATCTTCAGATGGTGCAAAATAAATGCACGTCCGGTTACAGTGATAAACTTCTCAAGCGAGATAGTCGCGTATCTGTCATGGTATGGTGAAAACCTTTAGATGGTGCAAAATAAATGCACGTCCGGTTGGGATTGACGACCGACAAGACTGAGATTCAATCTAGGATCGAGCTAGAAAGAAAACTGGTAATCAAGACTCCATCGAGGGAATGATCTCGGAGGGTAAATATCTTATCCGGGTGAGGAAAGATAGCTGAAGTAACCGTCACCCACGAGGATCGAGCTCTATGGGGAAACTGGAAACAAGTAAGTATTTTATGCTTAGGGCTGACAATCTATTTGAAGAGAATGGACGAACCCAGTTACTCGGCGGTAACAACCAATGATGGAGACACGATGAACCTGTGCATGTTATCGCGTATGTTAATGAATATGTTGATATGAATTTTGTTGCACCCCAAAATTTGACCAACCGGGTCTCGCATTTGGCTCAATGTTTCGACGCATAACCGCATTCGCATCTGCATATCGCATACATTGCATTGTTCATTTGTTTTGATTTTATCAGGGATCACAGCTCCCGTCTCGTGTTTCAGGTGTTTTTGATCAGTAGAATCGATTTTTGGGATATTTCGGTGCCCGTTTATTTTTACCGATTATTTTTGTGTCGTTCGGTGTTCATTTTGTCCCTCTGGGAATTATTGTGATTTTTCTGGATTTTATAGGATTTTTTTTTGGGTTTAAATAGCTTTTAAATCAATTTTTAGGATTTAATAGAATTTTTTTAATAGATTTTAATTCTTTTTAAATCAATTTTTAGCATTTATAGAATATAATAGATTTTTAAATCAATTTTTAGGATTTAATAGGATTTTAAATAGTTTTAATTCTTTTTAGATATTTTTAATCCTTTGAGATTTGGAAAAATTAAATAACTTTATTAAAAATAAATAGGCTTCATTTTTTTAATAGGATAAATAAATAAAAGAATATAGATTTCTTTTATCATTTTCTTAATAGGATAAATAAGATTTTTCTTTTTTAGAAAATTAATAGATTTTTTTGAATATTAGGATTTAATAGATTTTTCATAAGATTTAAATAAATAATAGTCTTTTAGAATTTATTAGAGATTTTTTTAGGATTTTATTAATTAGGGGTTAATTGGATTTAGTGTTTGATTAGGGTTTAATTAGAGTAATGCAGTTTTTTAAGTTTTAATCCATTTTTTCGTTTTGGGCCCAATTCAGTGCAAGGCCCAGTGTGGGGTATTTTTGTTGTCCAAATTCAGCAAAAAAGTCCAAGCAGAATGAGTCCAATTGATCCAGCGTATTCAGCAAGCTTCACAATTTTCCAGCAGAATCTGGAAACTTCCAGAAAGTGCCAGCGAGAATCCCAGTATAAAGCCACATGCACATACGTGTCCAAGAGAAGAGAGGCCCCACTTTTCACTTCCAAAGCACGCCACGTATCCTCAGGACCCACCTCTCTCTCAGCCACGCCATCCCATACGTGGCACACATGCAGAGCCACTCCCTTCATCGTCCCCCACGCGTCATTCACCAGAACCTTCACCGGAGATCTCCACCGGCCGCCGTGCATGTACTCCGGCCACCACAACTCACCGGCGATCATCAAATTCCCAGAATCCGGCCACATCCGTTCATCTTCCTCCATCCAACCTTCATCCGTTCACCTTCCTCCAACCGTCTTCCTTCTCCAACCGCCATCGATCCACCAGAACCATCATCCAGCCACCATGGATTCTCCATAAACTCCTCAGAACATTGAAGATTCGTCACCATCAACTACTTGTTCAAGCAACCATCAACCACCGATCAACTCCAGATCTTCATCGTTCTCAACCTCCAAACTCCAGAAACAACCTCCAAACTCCAGAAACAACCTCCAAACTCCAGAAACCACCATTAATCCTACCAGAATCATCATCCAACAAACATTGATCTCAACAGAAACTTCATCTCAAACTGTTCCCGGAAAATCACCATCATCAACATCCTCGAGTGTTCACATCAAAAAATCCATCAGTAACTGCTTTTACAAGAACTCCAACAAATCATCAAAGAAGACCTTCATCACTTCAGAATCACGTGAAGATTCAACGTCACCAGAAGGATCCACAAGCGCGTTCATCCACGAGCTTCAACAACAAACGTGTTCATCCACAATCACACTCTTATTTTTCCAGATCCAAGAACGCGTCACCAGAAGGATCTTCATCACAAGATCATCCAGAACCTTCGAGAACTGATACGTTCTTCAAGTTGTTTTTTCCAGAAAACTTCTACGAAGCGTCATCGTGATCTCCAGAACTCCATCATCCTCAAGAATCATCAACGCCTTCAATAAGCTTTGGTGTTCGCGTTGCATTAGGGGTAGTGAAAGGGCATGGTTCAGGTTTGAGAGAGTGAGAACGAGACTGAGAGATGAGAGAGACGGAGGAGAGAGGCGTCGGTGGCGGCGGAAGAGGTTAGAGGAGGAGATTAGGGTTTTTGCAGATGGTGAGAGAGGGAAGAAGAAAGTGGGCCTCTGGGCCCAACTATTTTTTGACCCTCACAATTTTTGGCTGAAACGGGCTTTGGGCCCTAATCCTTCTGGCTTACACACCCAGAATCACAACACACACCCCCCTGCGTTTTGTTTGTGAGGAGGATTGGGTTGGGCCCATTTCAAATTCAGTTTTTTATTTTATTTTTTCTGTTATACTCCCCCCTGTAACAACATACCCCCCAGCCCCATTTTCTTGTTTGTTCTTATTATATTGTGGAAAAAAATAATAGAAAATGAAAAGAAGAAATATATTTGAAAAAAGAAAGAAAAAAATAGAGATGAAAAGAAAATATTTTGAAATAGAAAAAAGAATTGATTTGAAAAATAGAAAAATAGAAAAAAAAATGTGAAGAAAATATTGTGAAAAAATATGGTGAAAAATAAAAGAAAATATTTGGAAAAAAAGAAATATTGAGAAAGAAGAAAAAAGAAAAAATATATTGAAAAGAAAAGGAGAAAAAGAGAAAAAATATTAAAAGTAGGATTAATATTTTTTAAAGCATTTTCTTTTAGGATATTTTCGTAGAGAGTATTTTCCCGACTTTTAGGATAGAATTAGAAGCCCATTTGTTAGGGGGCTATTTTCATTCGATTTTTTTCGAGATAGAATAGGATAGCGTTTCCTAGGAGAATTATTTTCAGCATTGACTCATTGTAATCATTTTTCAGAGATGAATAAAACGAGATTTGAGCTGTGGTCCCGATAGTAGCCGAACTACAGCTGCTCTGATTCTTCGTACCAGACGAAGATATGTAGGCATAGGATGCGATATCCTAGCGAGCACACTAACGACTGACTTTTGTTCTCTCGCGGCTGTGCGATCGAGACTTTCCCGCTGACGATTAATTGAACCCTTTTTCTCTCTTGCCCAAGCGCATTTGAGACTCAGCCATAGTTGTGACCATAGGTTCCCGACCCTGTGAAGCCAGTTGTTATTCTCACTGCTGTGTGAGAATGTTTTGTTAGCCGTAGTTAGTCTGAACTACGTAAAGCTCTGATCTTCCATCCAGTGGAAGTACGTAGGCACAAGACGCGAGGTCTTGGCGAGCCAATTTTCCCTGTAGTCCCGAACTACGTTGACTCTGACTTTCTCTCTTGAGAATACGTAGGCATAGAGTGCGACGCTCTATCGAGTCAATTCCCTTCCGTAGATTTAGCAGCCGTAGATAGATTGTTTTGCATCCAGTAGGCAACCCAAGCAAGCGTGGATCCCGTCGAGTACGACGGACGTGAGGGGTGCTAATACCTTCCCCTTGCGTAACCGACTCCCGAACCCAGGCTATGGTTGCGATGACCATACCTTTTCCCCGTTTTTTGCGAGGTTTACTTCGAGCGTTTCCTTTCCCGCTCTGAGGGATAAATAACGCACGGTGGCGACTCTTCTGTCAGCCGGCGCCGATTTTCGCAGTAGCGACAGCTGGCGACTCTGCTGGGGATCCAATGTCCCCTGGCTGCTAAGGACTGCGATGGTTCTTATGCATTTGGGATCCAACGTCCCTAGAGAGAGTCAATCCTAGCGCTTGTTTGCTTGTCTATTTGGGGCCTATTTATCGATATTATCTGTTGCTGTTGGGGTGTTACGGGTGTTCTATGATATTGAGTGAGAAGCCGGACCTGGGCTTGGAGTGCACCTTAGACTTAGAGTAGAAATTAGTGGGTGCCCGCTTGCTTTGCCTTGCTTTGGTGTCCCATGAAATCTACACTCAGACGAGGTTCTGCTGGTTGGCCTCCTGTCCCTTCCTTTGGTTGGCGTGGGTTGCTGGTTAGTTGGATTGTCGACTCTGGGAACCGATCATTTGGAAGTTAGCTGAGTGAGGCCTCTTCAGGATTCGATGATGCCACTCCTTCTGGGAATCGTATCGTCAGTTCTGAATGTCTGTGACGCTGACGACCGCATAGGATGCCATACCTTGTCAGATATAGGTCCATACCTGTGAGTGGGGGGGTTTTTTGTGCAGGAAACTTGACTTTCAACCTACCCGTTATACTGGTCTTCTTTTCAGAGAACGTCTCCGTCAGCAGCGCAGCAGTATTCAGATTTTGTGTGGGGGCTGTGGTCCCATTGTTTGCTGCATTTTGCATATCATATGCATATCAGTGTTGCATTGCATATCATTCTCCAGCTAGCCAGAGTTCTGATCCAGCCTTTGTTTCCTGAAGGTGATTACCCGGAGTTTGGATTGAGCAGCTGTTGATTGTCAGAAGACCTATCTAGGGGTTGAGTAGATTTGAGCAGAATCAAGTGTCGAAGTCAGCTGAAGATCATTGGTAGCCATGTCTGAAGGCAATTTCCGGTCTCCTAACACCTTGACAGGGTTCACTATGGCGTCCAACCCTCTGTATGATTCCATGGAAGATTCTCCGCAAGTGAACAACGTTGCTGCAGACCAAGTTGTACAGCCTTCTGTTGAGAACCAGGATCGACATGAGCAGTTTGTTGCCCAGAATGAGCGTCCTCCTCCTGTCAACAATCAAGGTGTTGCTTTCCCTGTGATGAATTACCAAAGAGATATTCCAGCAGCTGGGATGGTAGATCCAAGAGCCCTTGACGAAGGTAGAAGAGTCCGAGTGTTGGAAGAGCAAATGAAAGCTTTGAAAGCCAAAGATGCTGTCAACCTAGATGCTGTGGGCATGTGTTTGGTTCCTGACCTGGTGTTGCCTTACAAGTTCAAAGTGCCGAAATTTGAGAAGTACACGGGAGATAGCTGTCCGAAGCTGCATTTGATGATGTTCTGTCGAAGAATGACTGCGTTTGCGCGAGATGATAAGTTGATGATCCATTGCTTTCAAGATAGTCTGACTGGGGCATCTTTGAGGTGGTATATGCAGTTAGAGAGGAATCAGATTCAGTCATGGATGGATTTAGCCAGAGCTTTTCTGAAGCAGTATGATTACAACCTAGACATTGCTCCTTATCGCATGCATTTGCAAGAGTTGTCTCAAGAGATCAATGAACCGATCAGGAGGTATGCTCAGAGATGGAGAGAATTTGCTGCTAGAGTGCGTCCACCGCTGTTAGACCAAGAGCTGGCAAGCATGTTTGTGGATTCCCTACAATATCCGTACTTCAAAAGATTGCTCGGAGTTCCGGCAAGTTTCTCTGACGTGGTAGCATTAGGAGAACGCCTTGAGTACTCCATAAGAATGGGGAAAATTCAGATTACGTCATATGAGCAAGCTAGTGAAACTGAATACCCTTGTGACTATCAGAGTGAAGAAGAAGTCGTGATCAACTCAGTCATGCCAAAGATTGAATATCCTCGAAGCGAATCAGTGAATTTTGTTGGTTCATCATCTTATCAGAGATCAGTACCTCCCGTGGCTTGTTATACTGAACAGACAGCCGTGCCTGGGGCACCATATCAGGAATCTTATGTCGCTTCCATTGCAAATCAGCGAACTCGTGGCCGAGATTATCAGAATCAGAACAGACCTCGTAACAACTTGGAACGAAGGAAAGCTCCTTTTCACCCAGTGCCTATACCGTATGGCCAGTTGCTACCATCTTTGATCCAGAAGTCTTTGGTGGAGCCGAAAGCTCTTAAGCCAGTTCCAGAACCTTACCCTCCTGGGTACAATCCCCACGTTCAGTGTGGTTATCATGGTGGCTCTCCGGGGCATTCAACCGAAGATTGTAAAGCATTTCAGGCGAAGGTACAGCAGTTGATTGATCAGGATCGCATTTCCTTTCGAGAAGGGTTTCTGTTTGTTCATCCTAACTGTTCAGCTGTCTAAGCTCGTAGATTCAGAAGGTATTCCCCAGCATAAGCCAGTGGTTCAGACAGGCAGGCGCCTCAGCATTGGCAGTTCTCAAGCCTTTACATCATTTGCATCTGTAGTTTCTTTTCTGTTAGTTACTACCTGCTTTTTAACATTGTATGTTTCGAATGGTGATAATAATAAAGTGATTATGCATTTTCTGAATTAGTCATGTCGCTGTCGCTCATTTATTGCATTGCACTGACACTTGCATTTATTTCACTCCATTTTTTTCGCTGTGACTAGAAAAGTTAGGAGGGAGGATGACGAAACTGAAACTCATAACCGATGATTGTATGCTTTCAGATAAGACCGTACCGATGACGTACAAGGCATTGTTTCAAATTCCCCAAACACTGGAGATATAAGGAGTTAGTCCCTTGTTAACCACTTCGAGCCAGGAAGTAGAAGTTTTTTCGGACTTATAAACCCTCACATCTTAACCCGGGGCAGGGTAGTTGTCAGTTAGCTTGACCGAGCATTCAAGTCTTGCAGAGGAGGGTTGTCTTTCAAGGACCAATCAGTTGATACCTTTCAAGAGATCAAATCTCACCAATCAGGAGTGAGACAGTTACAATCCTTTCGGAGCAATCAAAACAATCAGTGTCACACGGCTTTGTTCCAAAAGAAAGAAGAAAGAAAGCCCGCTAAGTAAGAAGAAAGAAAAGCTGGAAAGCTAATACTTAGGCAAAAATTAGGGCATCCCGCTGGACTTCAAAAGAAATCAGAAAAATCGAAAAGAACTCAAAAGGAGTCAGTCCAGGCAAAAATTAGGGAATCAAAAGAACGAAAAGAGGGTTAAAAAGAAAATTTTCCCCAGCAAATCACAAAGTCGTGTACACAGACACCAAAGCGAAGAAGGAGTAACTATCACTCTAGAAGAAAAGCTTGTGAATTCCTTAACTGTGGTTCTTACCAGTCAACATAATTCTCGAAGAGGCGAGTGCTTGTGCCAGGTTAACTGAACCTTAGGATCGGAGATCATCACGTAGAAGGGGTGGGTACAAATTAAAATTTGAGCCAAATATCCTTTGTTTCACGAACCGTGAACCCGACCACGATACAACCCTCAAAAGACCTAATTGAGGTAGGGTAAATCTGAAGCGCATTACGATAAGGTCGAGTAACCTGACTCCTTCTTGACTTGCTAGTCACATCTTGGTTGTATTTTTCACTGACCACGTAAGCACCGCGTTTGAACTTTGGTTCATTCGTCATTCACAATTATCACATGCATGTAAATGAGTGACAGCTCAAAAGAAATTTTCAAAATCTGCATAACCATTGCATTAAGATTACCATTCGTAGACAGACAATCCTAATTGTAGGTTAGTAGTTGGCATGAAAGAAATTCCAGCAGGAATAATCGAATAGGACTGAGTAATCCAGCAGTCTGAACCAGAATGGTGTATGTTGTGAAGCCTTGTGAGTCAGGGGCATTATATTCCAGTAAGTTCAGTATCAGTCAGTCTGAGGGCAAGTCCCGAAGTTCCAGTTGAGCAGGGGCAGTTTGTTTGAAAAGCAGTTGATCAGAAGAAGTCTTCTCAAGAGCCAATCAGGGGCAATTATGCAGAATGCGGAGATTTGAAAGCAGATGCTTCCAATGGATAATCAGATCGGGTTGAGTCGCTAGATCGCTCATTCAGGGGCAAGTCATCGCAGAGAATATTGAAATTAACTGGGTTGTTAGGTGTTTAATTGGAGATTGAATTCTTTTGTCGTGCAGACGTCGGGGCAAGTATTCTCGAAGTATTCTCGTAGCAAGTTGTTCGGAGCAGGTATTCCCAAGAGATAGATAGGGACGAGTTGATTGTACTGGGGCAAGTTGTGCAAGCCAGTCTGTTATCCCCAGCTGAGTGTACCAGGGGCAAGTTGTTCATACCCGCTTGTTTATCCCCAGCCAGAGTTGAGTATCGGGGAATCATGTCAATACCCTTATCAAAAACAGAAACCTTTCAAATAAGAAGGTCTTGTTGTCGTTGGATCATTATCCTGCAGTTTAAACCTGTTGCGTGTCAGTAACCAGTCGTTTCCAAAGTCCAGTTCTCGCCTGGCAAATCGGTAACCAGTTCTCGTCTGGCCCACCCTTCCGTAAGCATCAGTTCCCGTCCTGGTGCAGTTTATTGTAAGCAGCAGTTCCCGTCCTGGTGCAGTTTATTGGTAACCAATTCTCGTTGGGTCACCGTTTCTTCAAAGTGTTGTATCAGTTCTCGCCTGGTACATGTCATCGCGTAATCAGTGCTCATGTGTTTTAACCTATGTGGTATGCCAGTTCTCGCCTGGTGTACGTTAGCTTTCAGCCAGTTCTCGCCTGGTTGTCTTTTTCTCAGTCTGTTATCCAGTCAGCTCGTCTGATGTTCAAAAACACAAAAATCAATTTTCCTAACCTATTTTCCTATCAGTTCTCGCCTGGTAGTCTACCTTTGAATGCTAGTTCTCGTCTAGTATTTCCATTTCCCTGTGTACATAGTCCATGTTTATCCTAAACCAGAAAAGCGAAAAAAAACCTAAAGGTATCTGACACAATATTTCCCAATGACCCGCATGTCGTCATGTTCCCCGATACGAAGCTCCGAGTAATGTTTGAATTCCTTGTGGATATTGTCAAATCAGAATTGCTACTCTTCAGCAGATGAAAGTTGCTTATTATCCCCGGAAGAGTCGAGATTGTCTTTTACCCCGTATCAGAGTAGGATCAGGAGTGTCTTCAGCAGATTAAGATTGATATCCTTGATAGTAGGAGCATTTCCAGCAGTGTGCTGAGCGTAATCAACCTCAGTTTGGGTCAATCCCCGCAGAGTACAATCAGTTGCCAATGGTTTGAAGAGAGCATTCCCGAGCAGAGTTGTCTTTATTTCCCCAGTGAAGTCGTCAAGCAGGGTTGCCTTTTCATTTCTCCAGCAGGGTAGTTATCCCCAGCGGATTTGATTTCTCGTTTCCAGCATTTATTTTGCTGAGACGATGCCGTGACTTCAGTTCATCCCCAGTAGAGTTGGCGTTTCCTTCGGCATTTATCTTGCCAAGCGGTTTTCAGACCTGGTGTTCTCTGGCAGCTAGAGCCTGCATTAGCATTTGCATATATAGTCATAGCATTTATACAAGCATATAGTATATCCATGCCGTTTGGGCCTCGCATTTTCAAACAAAACGCATAGCATTTACATATCATATAGGACATTACATCATTATCAAGCATACGCATGTCGAAACATAGACCAAGATGGCTACCTATTGGATTTCGAATTTGTTCACCTGCAGAGTTGTTTGGTTCAGCTTCTTGTCTTCCCCAGCGGAGTGATTCTTCATATTTGGGTGTTACGTCAGCATCGGAAAAAACAACAACAACAACAACAACAACAACAACAAAGATTGACATATATCAGACTTCTGAAGCTGCCCCCTTTGTCAAAACAGGTGCAAGGCAGTTCAATTCAGAATTTCCTCAGGAGAATTGTCCTCAAGTTCGCAATGAACTGTGAGTTGACCAGATTTGATCCCACGAGAGAGATGGGAATCAAAGTGTTTGCTTTATGAAGCATTATTTCAATACTTGTGGCGTCACACAGGTGTTGAAAAAGAGAAGAAAATTTTATCAGAAAATTGACCAGATGTTGCCGTTACAACCAAACTTCAGTTTATTGGAAGCTATTCCTCAAGCAGCTTTGCAGTATATTCTTGCGGTTGGCAAATTTCAGGGTTCCATTTGTATTCAACCGTCATCTACCTTGAATGTTTGAAGGCTGAGCGCTCTTCACCCATTCAGGTTGAAGTCGCTTGAATAGGGGCAGCTGTTGCACCCCAAAATTTGACCAACCGGGTCTCGCATTTGGCTCAATGTTTCGACGCATAACCGCATTCGCATCTGCATATCGCATACATTGCATTGTTCATTTGTTTTGATTTTATCAGGGATCACAGCTCCCGTCTCGTGTTTCAGGTGTTTTTGATCAGTAGAATCGATTTTTGGGATATTTCGGTGCCCGTTTATTTTTACCGATTATTTTTGTGTCGTTCGGTGTTCATTTTGTCCCTCTGGGAATTATTGTGATTTTTCTGGATTTTATAGGATTTTTTTTTGGGTTTAAATAGCTTTTAAATCAATTTTTAGGATTTAATAGAATTTTTTTAATAGATTTTAATTCTTTTTAAATCAATTTTTAGCATTTATAGAATATAATAGATTTTTAAATCAATTTTTAGGATTTAATAGGATTTTAAATAGTTTTAATTCTTTTTAGATATTTTTAATCCTTTGAGATTTGGAAAAATTAAATAACTTTATTAAAAATAAATAGGCTTCATTTTTTTAATAGGATAAATAAATAAAAGAATATAGATTTCTTTTATCATTTTCTTAATAGGATAAATAAGATTTTTCTTTTTTAGAAAATTAATAGATTTTTTTGAATATTAGGATTTAATAGATTTTTCATAAGATTTAAATAAATAATAGTCTTTTAGAATTTATTAGAGATTTTTTTAGGATTTTATTAATTAGGGGTTAATTGGATTTAGTGTTTGATTAGGGTTTAATTAGAGTAATGCAGTTTTTTAAGTTTTAATCCATTTTTTCGTTTTGGGCCCAATTCAGTGCAAGGCCCAGTGTGGGGTATTTTTGTTGTCCAAATTCAGCAAAAAAGTCCAAGCAGAATGAGTCCAATTGATCCAGCGTATTCAGCAAGCTTCACAATTTTCCAGCAGAATCTGGAAACTTCCAGAAAGTGCCAGCGAGAATCCCAGTATAAAGCCACATGCACATACGTGTCCAAGAGAAGAGAGGCCCCACTTTTCACTTCCAAAGCACGCCACGTATCCTCAGGACCCACCTCTCTCTCAGCCACGCCATCCCATACGTGGCACACATGCAGAGCCACTCCCTTCATCGTCCCCCACGCGTCATTCACCAGAACCTTCACCGGAGATCTCCACCGGCCGCCGTGCATGTACTCCGGCCACCACAACTCACCGGCGATCATCAAATTCCCAGAATCCGGCCACATCCGTTCATCTTCCTCCATCCAACCTTCATCCGTTCACCTTCCTCCAACCGTCTTCCTTCTCCAACCGCCATCGATCCACCAGAACCATCATCCAGCCACCATGGATTCTCCATAAACTCCTCAGAACATTGAAGATTCGTCACCATCAACTACTTGTTCAAGCAACCATCAACCACCGATCAACTCCAGATCTTCATCGTTCTCAACCTCCAAACTCCAGAAACAACCTCCAAACTCCAGAAACAACCTCCAAACTCCAGAAACCACCATTAATCCTACCAGAATCATCATCCAACAAACATTGATCTCAACAGAAACTTCATCTCAAACTGTTCCCGGAAAATCACCATCATCAACATCCTCGAGTGTTCACATCAAAAAATCCATCAGTAACTGCTTTTACAAGAACTCCAACAAATCATCAAAGAAGACCTTCATCACTTCAGAATCACGTGAAGATTCAACGTCACCAGAAGGATCCACAAGCGCGTTCATCCACGAGCTTCAACAACAAACGTGTTCATCCACAATCACACTCTTATTTTTCCAGATCCAAGAACGCGTCACCAGAAGGATCTTCATCACAAGATCATCCAGAACCTTCGAGAACTGATACGTTCTTCAAGTTGTTTTTTCCAGAAAACTTCTACGAAGCGTCATCGTGATCTCCAGAACTCCATCATCCTCAAGAATCATCAACGCCTTCAATAAGCTTTGGTGTTCGCGTTGCATTAGGGGTAGTGAAAGGGCATGGTTCAGGTTTGAGAGAGTGAGAACGAGACTGAGAGATGAGAGAGACGGAGGAGAGAGGCGTCGGTGGCGGCGGAAGAGGTTAGAGGAGGAGATTAGGGTTTTTGCAGATGGTGAGAGAGGGAAGAAGAAAGTGGGCCTCTGGGCCCAACTATTTTTTGACCCTCACAATTTTTGGCTGAAACGGGCTTTGGGCCCTAATCCTTCTGGCTTACACACCCAGAATCACAACACACACCCCCCTGCGTTTTGTTTGTGAGGAGGATTGGGCTGGGCCCATTTCAAATTCAGTTTTTTATTTTATTTTTTCTGTTATACTCCCCCCTGTAACAACATACCCCCCAGCCCCATTTTCTTGTTTGTTCTTATTATATTGTGGAAAAAAATAATAGAAAATGAAAAGAAGAAATATATTTGAAAAAAGAAAGAAAAAAATAGAGATGAAAAGAAAATATTTTGAAATAGAAAAAAGAATTGATTTGAAAAATAGAAAAATAGAAAAAAAAATGTGAAGAAAATATTGTGAAAAAATATGGTGAAAAATAAAAGAAAATATTTGGAAAAAAAGAAATATTGAGAAAGAAGAAAAAAGAAAAAATATATTGAAAAGAAAAGGAGAAAAAGAGAAAAAATATTAAAAGTAGGATTAATATTTTTTAAAGCATTTTCTTTTAGGATATTTTCGTAGAGAGTATTTTCCCGACTTTTAGGATAGAATTAGAAGCCCATTTGTTAGGGGGCTATTTTCATTCGATTTTTTTCGAGATAGAATAGGATAGCGTTTCCTAGGAGAATTATTTTCAGCATTGACTCATTGTAATCATTTTTCAGAGATGAATAAAACGAGATTTGAGTTGTGGTCCCGATAGTAGCCGAACTACAGCTGCTCTGATTCTTCGTACCAGACGAAGATATGTAGGCATAGGATGCGATATCCTAGCGAGCACACTAACGACTGACTTTTGTTCTCTCGCGGCTGTGCGATCGAGACTTTCCCGCTGACGATTAATTGAACCCTTTTTCTCTCTTGCCCAAGCGCATTTGAGACTCAGCCATAGTTGTGACCATAGGTTCCCGACCCTGTGAAGCCAGTTGTTATTCTCACTGCTGTGTGAGAATGTTTTGTTAGCCGTAGTTAGTCTGAACTACGTAAAGCTCTGATCTTCCATCCAGTGGAAGTACGTAGGCACAAGACGCGAGGTCTTGGCGAGCCAATTTTCCCTGTAGTCCCGAACTACGTTGACTCTGACTTTCTCTCTTGAGAATACGTAGGCATAGAGTGCGACGCTCTATCGAGTCAATTCCCTTCCGTAGATTTAGCAGCCGTAGATAGATTGTTTTGCATCCAGTAGGCAACCCAAGCAAGCGTGGATCCCGTCGAGTACGACGGACGTGAGGGGGTGCTAATACCTTCCCCTTGCGTAACCGACTCCCGAACCCAGGCTATGGTTGCGATGACCATACCTTTTCCCCGTTTTTTGCGAGGTTTACTTCGAGCGTTTCCTTTCCCGCTCTGAGGGATAAATAACGCACGGTGGCGACTCTTCTGTCAGCCGGCGCCGATTTTCGCAGTAGCGACAAATGTATGTTAATGTCTATGTAGTTAAATATGCAAGATGTTATGAAATGAGTATGCAATGAGTATGTAATGAGTATGTAATGAATATGTAATGAATATGAATATGTAATGAAATAGGCATGTGATGCTTATGCCCCTGCGTAGTGATCACACTAAAATTCACCGTATTTCTGACTCCGATTTCGCATGCATTCTTAGCTTTTATTGTTGTTTTGCTTTGTTATTGCTTTGTTTTCTTATGTTTTCAGGTTTTTATAATAATCGGAGCTTGAATCGGGAAAAGGAGCGAAAAAGGAATGAAAACGGACGAAAACCTAGAAATTCAGCATTTTGCACTTGCGGCACCCACCATGGCGGGCGCCATGGGGTTAGCCATGACGTGGCCACGTCTCAAGACCACTCCTCAACCTCCAAGACCCACGATCCCCACTCCATCATCCCCTGTAGGGACCATGGCGGGCGCCATGACCTTGTGGCGGGCGCCACAAGGCAAAATTTCATAACCTCCACTTTTTAGTGGAGGGGCGTCCCGGTCATTTCATGCTTTCAGTTTTTACTATAAATAGGACCTTAGATTTTCGTTTTTCTTCATCCAGAATTAGAATTCTCTAGGCATATATCAGTTATAAAGCAGTTGCCATTCCACATCGGGGTGCCTCTGCAATCGAGTGATCGAGTCTGTAATCTGTCTGTGGTTCGAGTTTTGGAGCACTCTGGAGGAAGTTAATCCTGCCGCCATTTTAATTCCAGTTAGTATTTTATTTTTCCGCATTGCTTTACTTTTATTTATTTTCTCGCACTTTACTTTATTTATTTCCCGCACTCGCACATTTACTTTGTTTATTTCCCGCACTCGCACATTTACTTTGTTTACTTCCCGCACTCGCACATTTACTTTGTTTACTTCCCGCACTCGCTTTAAATTACTCATATGAAAAACTATAAAAAGAATATTTACTTTATCATGTCTAACTAATCCCATAAAGGTTAGAATGTAAGGATCGTAATTAAACCAGTAATCAGTATAATTGTTCGTGGAAACACCTAAGGGCTATTTTATCTTTCAATTCAAGTAATTGTTTTTAACTATTTCAAAAACAGCCAAAAGCGCTTTGTATAGTTCATTAGGAGTTTTTAGATTAAAAAGAAAAGAGATTTTAAAACGATTTTCGGACGCGTTATGAGATTTAGAGTCTGGTTCATAAGAACCTCTTTTTGCTAAGAAGTCCAGGTTAAAATACTTTTCAACTTTGTTAAGAAACTATATTTCTTAAAAATAGGTTTACTACTCTAACGCAGTACGCACCTTTTTATCCGTGACAATAGGAGGGGTTGATTAGAGAGTACAACTCGGTTCTGAATACGCGAAAGCGACAGTTCCTGTTAAATTAGTTCTTTTCAAAGGAGAAAACATGCCCATAAGTAGTTCCATTAACAAGTACTGGATTATCATTGATTACGTGAATTACATTCGAGCCTGTCTTTTATTTATTATTTAAAATTATAATTTTATTTACCATTGCACCCTTACTAAAACCCTTAAAAATAGTTGCCTTAGATAAACACCATAACAACAGGTACGATAGATTGACACTTGGTCTCTGTGGATTCGATAATCTTTTATATTACTTTGACGTGATTCGTACACTTGCGAAAAACACGCATCAAGTTTTTGGCGCCGTTGCCGGGGACCAATATCGTCAAATTTCATTACCCTGTAGTTATACCGTTTAGACTAAGGTTGTTACCCACCGGTCAATGCGAAAGACTCGCAGTGCCGGAAGTTTAGTAGACCCTCTAGCTGAACCTGAACGTTACGCTCGCGCACGTTTATTTTTCCATAGGAATAGGAGAGCTATGGCCGAAGATCAAAATCGAAGACCTCTTAAGGACTTCGCCCAACCATCAAACGAGGAACCTAGTTCCAGTATAGTAAACCCCGCTATCCCAGCCAATAATTTTGAACTTAAGCCATCCCTGCTGCAATTAGTGCAACAGAGACAATTCGCAGGTCTCGCTACTGATAACCCGAACCAACATTTAAAAAACTTTCTTCAATTAGCAGACACCTTTAAAACGAATGGAGCTTCTCCTGAGGCAATACGCTTAAGATTATTTCCCTTTTCCCTCAGAGATAAAGCTCTATCATGGTTAGATTCCCTTCCACCCAATTCAATAACAACTTGGGATGACCTTAGAAAAGTTTTCCTTGCTAGATATTTTCCCCCAAGTAAGACCGCTCTTCTTCGAAACCTAATAACTAGATTTACCCAACACCAAGGAGAGTCGTTGTTCGAAGCCTGGGAGAGATATAAAGAACTATTAAGAGCATGCCCACACCATGGCCTAGAGAATTGGCTAATCATCCAAACCTTCTATAATGGACTTCTTTATAACACTAAAATGACCATCGACGCTGCCGCTGGTGGCGCACTGATGAACAAACCTTACCCTGAAGCTAGTGCCCTTATCGAGGATATGGACCAAAACCATTAATCATGGGGAGTAGAACGAGCGACAGTGGAAAAGAAGGAAGCCCAAGGAGGAATACATGAGCTAAGCTCTATAGACATGATGCAGGCTAAAATGGACGCGTTGGCCCTTAGAGTCGAACATATGTGTACAACTCCGAATACTGTTGCTGCAGTTTCGCCGAATTGTGAGATATGTGGAACGCAAGGACACCAATCCGCCGAATGCAATCTGTTGAATGAAACCAACACTGAGCAAGTGAACTATACCCAAGGGAACCCATTTTCAAACACATATAACCCTGGATGGAGGAATCACCCAAACTTCTCCTACAAAAATAATAACCCTATCCAAAATACCGCACCTCCGAGACAACAAGGTTACCAAGCCCCTAGAACAAATCAACCTATGCAACCTGTACCACCTAGCCCGAGCTTTGAGGAAGTTGTAAAAGATTTTATCGTTGCTCAAAAACAACAAAACAAAGAGTTCATGAACCATAACGTCCATGTTAACGAACTAATTACCAAGTTAGGAACCAAGGTTGATCAAATTATTACTCATAATAAGATGCTTGAAACCCAGATCTCTCAGGTAGCGTTAAACCAAGCCCCACAGACTACACCTGGAGGACAGTTCCCTGGACAACCTCAACAAAACCCGAAAGGGCAAGCTAATGCCATTACTCTACGAAGTGTAACCGCTTATAAGGAACCTTTAAACCCTAGATTAAGTGAGCCCGAAACTTCTGAGAGGAATGAGGAAAAGGAACCAGAGAAGCCTGAAACCCCGGAAAGTCAAGAAAAAGGAGAAGAACCTAAAAATAAAACCTATGTACCGCCACCGCCATACAAACCACCAATACCTTACCCTCAAAGATTAAAGAAAACCCAAATCGATAATCAATATCAAAAATTCGTTAAGGTTATAGAAAAACTTCACGTAGAAATCCCCTTTACAGAAGCCATCACCCAAATACCTTCTTATGCTAAGTTTCTCAAAGACATACTTACAAATAAACGTAGACTCGAAGATCCGAAACCCGTGGAATGTAATTCTATTTCCGAAAATAGGTTAGCAAAGAAAGATAAAGATCCCAGAAATTTTTCCATTCCTTGTGTTTTGGGGAATCATGTCATCGAAAAAGCTTTTCTAGACTTAGGAGCTAGTGTGAGCTTAATGCCTTTAGCAGTTTGTGAGAGATTAAACTTAGGAGAATTACAACCTACTAAGATGTCACTTCAATTAGCCGATAGATCCGTTAAATACCCTATAGGCATACTTGAAGACGTCCCTGTTAGGATAGGTCAGCTGTTTATACCTACTGATTTTGTTGTCATGGACATTAAAGAAGATGACGACATACCAATCCTCCTAGGTAGACCGTTCTTATCGACTGCTGGAGCCGTAATAGATGTTAAAAAGGGAAAACTAACTTTTGAGGTAGGTGGCCAGAAGATAGAATTTATATTGTCAAAATTTCTTATGGCACCTGTGATAGGAGATTCTTGTTATGCCTTAGATATCATCGAAGAATGTATTAGGGAATTAGAACAAGAAGAAGAAACTGAATCTATAAAATTGCCATCAACCCTTATTTTGGAAGATGACAATTATAAAACACCCTACATTGATGATAACCTTCACGAATGTTTATCTCTAACCCCAGATCCTATGCCTTGCCCTATAAAACCGACCGTAAAACTTAAGGAACTGCCTAAAAACCTGAGATATGAATTTCTTGATGAAGATATGAACCGTCCAGTTATAGTCAGTGCTACCTTAAACCAAGAAGAAACCGATCAATTATTAGAAGTTTTACGTAGGTACCCCTCAGCCTTAGGATATAAGATCTCTGATCTAAAAGGAATAAGCCCATCCGTATGCATGCATTGGATTTTGCTTGAAGAAGATTCAAAACCTTCTAGAGAACACCAACGTAGAATAAATCCTATAATGAGTATTGTAGTTAAGACTGAAGTTCTTAAGTTACTAGAGGCAGGTATAATATATCAGATCTCGGACAGTAAATGGGTGAGTCCTATGCATGTAGTACCTAAAAAGGGAGGCATCACAGTCGTGCAAAACGAGAAGGGCGAACCTGTAGCAAAAAGAACTGATGGAGGTTGGCGTATGTGCATAGATTATAGAAAATTAAATAAAGCAACTAGGAAGGACCATTTCCCATTACCATTCATAGACCAAATGTTGGAGCGCCTAGCCAGACACTCTTACTTTTGTTATTTAGATGGATATTCAGGATTCTTCCAAATACCTATTCACCCCGAAGATCAAGAAAAAACTACCTTTACATGCCCAATTGGAACCTTTGCCTATAGAAGAATGCCTTTTGGACTTTGTAATGCTCCTGCAACTTTCCAACGCTGCATGATGTCTATCTTTGCTGATTATTTGGATGGAATCATGGAAGTATTTATGGACGATTTCTCAGTTTGTGGGTCAGATTTCAAAAATTGTCTTGTCAACCTTGAGAAAATCCTGGAGAGATGTGTGGAGGTAAACCTTGTGCTAAATTGGGAAAAATGTCATTTCATGGTCACCGAAGGGATTGTTTTAGGACATATAGTTTCCGAAAAAGGTATAGAGGTAGATAAAGCAAAAATAGAGGTCATAGAGAATCTAAAACCGCCGAAGACTATCAGGGAGATAAGAAGTTTTCTTGGACATGCCGGATTTTACCGACGTTTTATCAAGGATTTCTCCAAAATAACAAAGCCCTTAACTGGTCTTTTAATGAAAGATGCTGAGTTCATCTTCGATGAAAAATGTACTGAAGCATTTAATCTTCTGAAGCAAGCTCTGATTTCAGCACCTATAATGAAACCCCCTGATTGGTCGGAACCGTTTGAGATAATGTGTGACGCCAGTGATTATGCTGTTGGAGCCGTTCTAGGTCAGAGAAAAGATAAGAAGTTGCATGTGATTTATTATGCCAGTAGAACCCTAGACGCTGCACAGCTCAACTACGCAACAACCGAAAAAGAGCTCCTAGCTGTAGTTTTTGCAATAGACAAATTTAGATCTTATCTAGTAGGAGCCAAGATTATAGTCTACACCGACCATGCTGCCATTCGTTACTTACTAAGCAAAAAGGATGCCAAGCCTAGGTTACTTCGATGGATTCTATTATTACAAGAGTTTGATTTGGATATCCGTGACAAGAAAGGCACTGATAATGTGGTAGCTGATCACCTATCTAGGCTAGAATACCTGAAACCTGATCCAGTACCCATAAATGACGATTTTGCCTACGATAGACTGATAGCCCAACTAGAAACCATTGAAGATGATAACCCAGACCCTCATGAGCAATTTCATAAATCCTTAGCTATAAGCAATGTACCTTGGTATGCAGATTTTGTTAAT
Organism: Lathyrus sativus; assembly: GCA_963859935.3. Lineage (NCBI taxonomy): Eukaryota > Viridiplantae > Streptophyta > Magnoliopsida > Fabales > Fabaceae > Lathyrus > Lathyrus sativus. The sequence goes on from OZ012735.1 coordinate 878,694,983, forward strand.
TACCTAGCCGCTGACATCATACCCCCTGATCTAAACTACCACCAGAAGAAGAAGTTCTATAGTGATGTGAGAAACTTCTATTGGGACGATCCATTTCTTTTCAAGAGAGGTAAAGATGGCATTTTCCGCCGTTGTGTTCCAGAAGAAGAGGTAAATAATATAATTGAGCATTGTCACTCTGCACCCTATGGTGGACATGCAAGCACATCTAAGACCTACGCCAAGATTCTTCAAGCTGGCCTATTCTGGCCTACTATGTGGCGTGATGTCCATGCTTTCATTGTCAAGTGTGACAGATGCCAACGCACAGGAAATATTTCAAGACGTAATGAAATGCCGTTAAGAAATATCCAAGAAGTAGAACTCTTCGACGTATGGGGTATGGACTTTATGGGACCGTTCCCACCATCTTTTGGAAATCAGTACATATTAGTAGCTGTTGACTACGTGTCTAAATGGATTGAAGCTATCGCCGCACCCACAAACGACACCAGAGTAGTCATCAAATTATTCAAGAATTATATATTTCCCAGGTTTGGAACACCCCGTTTAGTCATAAGTGATGGAGGATCACACTTCATATCGAGAATATTTGATAAACTTTTAAGCAAGTATGGAGTTAAGCATAGAGTAGCAACACCATACCACCCACAGACCAATGGACAAGTGGAAGTATCTAATAGGGAGATAAAACAAATCCTCGAGAAGACTGTCTCTATATCTAGAAAAGATTGGTCGCAGAAACTTCAAGAAGCATTATGGGCCTATAGGACCGCTTTCAAAACTCCTATAGGAACAACCCCTTATCAACTGGTCTATGGAAAATCATGTCACTTACCATTTGAGTTGGAGCATAAGGCCTATTGGGCCATCAAAACTTTGAATTTGGATTACTTGACAGCTGGTGAGAAACGTATCCTTGATATCCACAAATTAGAAGAGCTCAGACAATCTGCCTACGAAAATGCCATCATATACAAAGAAAGAACAAAAGCTTGGCATGACAAAAGAATCATAAGAAGAGACTTCAAAATAGGCGATCCTGTTCTCCTGTTCGATTCTAGGTTACGACTATTTCCAGGTAAACTCCGTTCGAGATGGACTGGCCCTTTCGAAGTATCTAAGATCCTGAGATCCGGTGCTATTGAAATCAAGAACCAAACATGTAAACCGTTCATAGTCAATGGACAGAGGTTGAAGCCCTACGAAGGAGGTGACATTCCAACAACATACACCTGTCATACTCTGAGTGATCCACCATATCCTTCCAATGATGTTTAAATATCGGTCGTCGAGCTAATGACGTTAAACAAGCGCTGCCTGGGAGGCAACCCATGGTTTTTCTTATTTTTGTACTTTTTATTTTTATTTTTACTTTATTTTAATTTGTTTATTTTATTATTATGTCAGGACTCACGATTGAATGTTTTATGTGCTTTCAGGACTTGTTTGCTAACCTTGTACAGAATGCAGAACCCTGATGACATGCACGTGGCCTTTAGAGATGATGCACAGAGAGAGCGTTACTATGTTCACATGAGACGCCCTATGGCTCCTACCAGGTACCCTGACCATGACTGCATGGATGCCTTGGGGATAGAGCCAAGCGTCAGATTTTTATGCCATCAACTCCAGTGGGACCAGTTTGACGACAGGAACAACACTTATAGGAACTTGACTCTTGAGTTCCTCAGCTCGTTTCATCATGACCCTTGGGCTGGACCCGATGGACTCGCTGTTTTCAGGTTGTTCGGGATTGACTACTCATTCTCTCACAAAGAGTTTGGTGATTTACTAGGTTTCCAGACTACTCCTGATGCTATTCCAGAGACTCCGATGGGGTATTTTATGAGCAGAGAAGTGGAAAAGTTTTGGACTAAAATATCAGGCGGAGGGAGCCAAGATCCTTCTACCCAGTTTTCTCAGGTAATCCACAACCCTGCATTGAGGTACTTCCAGATGATTCTAGCACATTCTTTCCTAGGTTTTCCAGATACAGAGACACTGCTAAGTGAAGAGGAGATTTTCCTACTGTTTTGTGCGACTCAGTCTCGCCCTGTTGCTTGTGGCAACTTTCTACTGAAGGGCCTTGCTAGTGTTGCCAGATCATCAGTAGGAATCATCCATGTCGGTGGGATTGTTACACAGATTGCTACTGCATTGGGTTTGTCTCGCAAGCTATTGCACCTCAGGACCTTCTGCTACTACACCACCCTGGATATTGATTTTTGTCTTGATAGAGGACTGATGAGGAGGGCTTCTTTTGAGCCCAACATGTTTAGATTGTTGATCGACGGTGAAGCGATACACTACTTTACATTACCAGATCCGCTGATGACCAGTGTCCATGATCCTGCCAATTGGAGTTATGCTCTAGAGGGTTATGGAGAGACTGTCGAAGAGCCGAAATCGCCTCCCGCCGCTGAGTACACTCCCACACCTCTTACTCCCCGAATCACTGTTATGTCTAACAATATGTCTCTGCAGCCACCCGACCTACAAACACAGATTTATGAGCTCCGCAAGGAGACTGCCCTGCTCAAGCAGGAAGTGGCAGACTTAGAGTTACAGATGCAGGTTTCTGATCTCACTCATGCCTCGGAGACCGATGCTCTACATCAGGCGATCGACGAGCTTCGGAGGGAGACAGCTGAGATTCGTGGATCAAGCCAGGATAAGAAACCTACCACATGACTCATTCCACCCTGACAGCACTACCCTAGTATTTAACTTCCTTTTATTTATCGCATTTCCAGACATATTTTACTTTATTGCAGCTTTTATATTTTCATGCACTTTGAATTCCTTATATATATACATATTATGCACTAATTTTTATTTTTCTTTTTCTTTTTTGATTTTTAATTATTTTATTTTTGTCGTGCAAAGAAAAAAATATATAAGACAAAAATATGCAAGCCAATGCCTTGAAAAGAAGAAGAAAACGCTATTCAGACCCCCCGGAAGACAAAGGTGCAAGGAAGGCCCAAAGGAGGATCCAAAACCACAAGGCCCAGGAATTGGCCTTGTGGCGGGCGCCATAGGCCCTGTGGCGGGCGCCACACCGTACCATCAACAAATACGGGATTCAATCCCCATTTCCACCATTTTCATCCCTTTCTTCACCAAAAACCCATTTTTCCAACCTTCCAAATCCTCCTTGAACCCCATTAAAGCTCCCCCATTTCCAAAATACCCTCCATCCATAAAACATATCCAACATCCATTTCCATTTTCATCCATCAAAAACCAAAAAAATCAAAACTTTATCATTCCCCTCATAAACCACTTTTCTACTATTTTCACTACCTAAGGAGCTTTTCAACAATGGAGTTCAACGGATTTATTCTTCGTGATGGAAGACCGGGCGAAAGGCAACGGAAAATTATTCAGAGGCTTCAAAGTCGAGAAATCCTCTCGACTAGGTACGTCGACGATAACTGTCTGTATGCTTTAGGTATTTATCATAGTGTTTTTAATTTATTAGAATTTCTAGGCTTGCATAATATTTTCATTAATCAGGAACCTACCTATGAGAGGCTGACAACTGAGTTTTTGAGTTCTTTGATATACACTGTCAGTCCTAACACTGCTAGCACTGTCGGTACTGTTATTTTTAGACTGTTTGGAATTGAATATGAATTCAGTACCAATGAGCTAGCAGATTTGTTAGGAATCCCTCATAGGGAAGGTTCGATTTGTGAGGCACCTTTGGATGCTGAATGGTCGGCCGAGGTATTTACCTTCTGGCTAAGGCTTTCAAGTACTTCAATTAATTCTTTTGAAGGGATACTTGCGTCGACCATTCACAACCCGACCATAAGAGTTTTTAGACTTCTTTTGGCATGTACTATTTTTGGCCGGGAAAGTCCAAACAAGGTTAATGCTCGTGAACTCCTATTTTTGCAAGGATGCCTCACTAGAACCCACATCAATCCGGTCCCATTTATGCTTGCCCACATGACTTTATTTACTAATAAAACAGGACCGATTGTTTTTGGAGGGCTTGTTACGTCTATTGCTCGGGCTCTTGGCCTGAATGATGAGATAGCTACACTTGAACCACTACCTCCTCGCACAATTAATTTAAAATTTCTGAAAGACATGAAATTGTGCCGAACAAGGAGAGAAGGTGGTTATGAGTTGATGGTTCATGGGGTAGCTATCCCATCTGTTGCTTTACCATGCAGTAGACGTACTGATGTACGTGATGAAAGGAACTGGACCTATGATCTTAATGCTCCACGTGTTTTGGGTCCACTTCCTCCTAATATTCCCGATGGGGAGGCACATGACACTGATGATGAGTATGATCGGAGAGAGCAGTCTCCCATCCCTCACATGTCCCCCCATCGTCCTTCACAGTCACACACTGCACCATCTTCCCCTAACCCTGTTGCAGGTACTGCTCCTGGATTCTTTGTCACCGAGGAGATGTGGCGTGATATGACAGCTAGAGAAGAAAGGCGTGATGGCCTTCTCTCTACTATTTCACAGCAGCTGACGAACAATATGAGCTTCATGCAACAATCGCGATTGGTTTCGGATCGTGCTTATAGCAACGTTTGCCGTACCTTGAACGATATTTCATTAGAGCAGAACCGTCAGAGAGAGTTCAACAGCCGACACTACCAGCTTGTAGAGGCTACTCAGGGTTCCATCTTGGGTAACCTTCGAGAGGTCCGGAGTGCTCAGGCTGCTTTATCAGCACGACTCGACCGGAGGGACCAACATCATAGTAGATCCCGTCGTTCCAGACCATCACATCAGGACGGCGAAGGCACCAGTGCCCCTCCTCAGTAGTCTTTTTCCAGGTTACCCCCCTTATCTTATTTCGAAACATTGGGGACAATGTTCGATTTAAGTGTGGGAGGGGATTTTATTGCTTTCTGTTATTTCCCTTTTTAGTTAATTTCCTTTCAGTTATTTCCCTTTTCAGTAATTCATTTTTCTTAGATAATGCACGAGTCTGACGAGTCACCAGTATAGTGTCTTTTTAGTTCATCTTCATTTTTTCCCATTTCCTTAGCCTTACCAGAAAATTTTTAAAAAAAGAAAACAATGTTGTTTCACATGTTTTTTTGGGCTTTGAGACAGGTTTAGATTAGGATGTGGTGACTTAGGTCAACTTTTTGAAACATCAGAACCATTTTAGCACCATAGACCTCTTGAATATAGGAATCACTCCTAAACCCCACCACCATGGCCTTTACTATCATTCAAAAAATTGTCCTAAGTAGTTTATTTTAGCAGTCAGCTCCGGCCTAAGCATACTCTACGTAGGGGGCCGATGAATATAAGTGAATGATCCAGTGCTAATAAAAAAAAAAAAAAATTGCAAGTCACCTATTGTTAGTTGGTTCAGAGGTATCTGGCACTGAACTTGGTAGGGCGGATTACGATCCGATCCCCCGCAGCTACATTTAGGCGAAATAAAAACAGGTTTGCACATGCTTATGTGCCAGAAACCTTATGTTATGGATCAGAATCACTAACCGGTCACTCTACTATGAAGCATGTACAGATAACGGGCTTAATGTGATTGCGCCTGAATGAAAAGGACACAAAAAGATGAGAAGATAGGCCTAGGTATCGTGGGATGACATGGAGTGGTTAATATAGGATTGAAGTTTGTGTTTGTGTTACTATGGTACCCTTGGTTCACTTAGTTAGTATCTGTCACTGCATCCTGACTTGAACTTAGAATCCCTTTAGCCCAAAGACAAGTGTTGACACCATATTTTCTTAAGCTTTAATGTTTGCTTGAGGACAAGCAAAGGTTTAAGTGTGGGAGAATTTGATCACACTAAAATTCACCGTATTTCTGACTCCGATTTTGCATGCATTCTTAGCTTTTATTGTTGTTTTGCTTTGTTATTGCTTTGTTTTCTTATGTTTTCAGGTTTTTATAATAATCGGAGCTTGAATCGGGAAAAGGAGCGAAAAAGGAATGAAAACGGACGAAAACCTAGAAATTCAGCATTTTGCACTTGCGGCACCCACCATGGCGGGCGCCATGGGGTTAGCCATGACGTGGCCACGTCTCAAGACCACTCCTCAACCTCCAAGACCCACGATCCCCACTCCATCATCCCCTGTAGGGACCATGGCGGGCGCCATGACCTTGTGGCGGGCGCCACAAGGCAAAATTTCATAACCTCCACTTTTTAGTGGAGGGGCGTCCCGGTCATTTCATGCTTTCAGTTTTTACTATAAATAGGACCTTAGATTTTCGTTTTTCTTCATCCAGAATTAGAATTCTCTAGGCATATATCAGTTATAAAGCAGTTGCCATTCCACATCGGGGTGCCTCTGCAATCGAGTGATCGAGTCTGTAATCTGTCTATGGTTCGAGTTTTGGAGCACTCTGGAGGAAGTTAATCCTGCCGCCATTTTAATTCCAGTTAGTATTTTATTTTTCCGCATTGCTTTACTTTTATTTATTTTCTCGCACTTTACTTTGTTTATTTCCCGCACTCACACATTTACTTTGTTTACTTCCCGCACTCGCTTTAAATTACTCATATGAAAAACTATAAAAAGAATATTTACTTTATCATGTCTAACTAATCCCATAAAGGTTAGAATGTAAGGATCGTAATTAAACCAGTAATCAGTATAATTGTTCGTGGAAACACCTAAGGGCTATTTTATCTTTCAATTCAAGTAATTGTTTTTAACTATTTCAAAAACAGCCAAAAGCGCTTTGTATAGTTCATTAGGAGTTTTTAGATTAAAAAAAAAAGAGATTTTAAAACGATTTTCGGACGCGTTATGAGATTTAGAGTCTGGTTCATAAGAACCTCTTTTTACTAAGAAGTCCAGGTTAAAATACTTTTCAACTTTGTTAAGAAACTATATTTCTTAAAAATAGGTTTACTACTCTAACGCAGTACGCACCTTTTTATCCGTGACAATAGGAGGGGTTGATTAGAGAGTACAACTCGGTTCTGAATACGCGAAAGCGACAGTTCCTGTTAAATTAGTTCTTTTCAAAGGAGAAAACATGCCCATAAGTAGTTCCATTAACAAGTACTGGATTATCATTGATTACGTGAATTACATTCGAGCCTGTCTTTTATTTATTATTTAAAATTATAATTTTATTTACCATTGCACCCTTACTAAAACCCTTAAAAATAGTTGCCTTAGATAAACACCATAACAACAGGTACGATAGATTGACACTTGGTCTCTGTGGATTCGATAATCTTTTATATTACTTTGACGTGATTCGTACACTTGCGAAAAACACGCATCAAGTTTTTGGCGCCGTTGCCGGGGACCAATATCGTCAAATTTCATTACCCTGTAGTTATACCGTTTAGACTAAGGTTGTTACCCACCGGTCAATGCGAAAGACTCGCAGTGCCGGAAGTTTAGTAGACCCTCTAGCTGAACCTGAACGTTACGCTCGCGCACGTTTATTTTTCCATAGGAATAGGAGAGCTATGGCCGAAGATCAAAATCGAAGACCTCTTAAGGACTTCGCCCAACCATCAAACGAGGAACCTAGTTCCAGTATAGTAAACCCCGCTATCCCAGCCAATAATTTTGAACTTAAGCCATCCCTGCTGCAATTAGTGCAACAGAGACAATTCGCAGGTCTCGCTACTGATAACCCGAACCAACATTTAAAAAACTTTCTTCAATTAGCAGACACCTTTAAAACGAATGGAGCTTCTCCTGAGGCAATACGCTTAAGATTATTTCCCTTTTCCCTCAGAGATAAAGCTCTATCATGGTTAGATTCCCTTCCACCCAATTCAATAACAACTTGGGATGACCTTAGAAAAGTTTTCCTTGCTAGATATTTTCCCCCAAGTAAGACCGCTCTTCTTCGAAACCTAATAACTAGATTTACCCAACACCAAGGAGAGTCGTTGTTCGAAGCCTGGGAGAGATATAAAGAACTATTAAGAGCATGCCCACACCATGGCCTAGAGAATTGGACGAGAGACGAAACAGACTAGAGACAGGACGAGAGACGAAATAAACATCTCGACGGAGATACCCTGCGTTCTCTGCAACCAATACGTCAATCATGGGTGGGAAGGATCAATGGTGGAACCAAATCTGGTTTTAAAGTTCTGAATTCTCTGGGGAGTAATCTGCTTGAGTGCACAGTATCATGTCTTCACATGGGGAGAAGAAAACTTGAGGGACACTTTTGAGTTACCCAAGAAAAAGTTGTCAGCTTATAGTCTCTCTGGGGACTGTGATGAGGCAATAGTTTAAGAGCCTGTTGCAACACTGAGCTTTACTGGGGGATGAAAGCCGCTGTGAGTAAAATCCATCGGGTGCGTGAAGAAAAGTTGTGAAACCACATGAAGGACCTTATAGTAGTCGCCATTTGTTTCTTCAAAAAACACGGTGCCCCAGGATATTTGTGTTGTAAAGTATGGTCATCTCAAGAGGATTTTATAGAGAACACGGAGTCTGGTTGCCCCACTGTTTTCAAACTCTTTGAGAGATTTGTCAGGTCTCGACGTAACTGGCACAAATTAATCGTGTCACGATGAAGTCTTTGAGAGACAGCTCTTCAAGAATGTCAGACTCGCGTTGGTAAGCGAATTGGGAAACTGCCTGCCCCTGTTCAGCAGGATCTTCAAGTTCCACGAGTTATGTTCATATGTAAATCTCTAAGATATCAAGCAAAGTTATCATGCCTGAAATGCCTATCCTGAGCTTGTCAATGTACACATATATTTGTCTTGAATTTTGTTTTGAAAAAGATATCGCAATAACTTGTGACCGAAATCACTAGTCAGGATATAAGTTTTAATTATAATGCCAACATGAATTTTTTTCTGAGCGTAGCTCGTAGGAGTCAGGAAACGTGATCTTGTTGAGTATGCTTTCAACCGAAGTCCTACTTCAATTAGGTCTTTTAAAGGTTGTATCGTGGCTCGGTTCACGGTTTAAGAAACAAAGGATAAAGGCTCAAAGTTATATTTGTACCCACCCATTCTTCGTGATGTTCTCCAATCCTAATTCAGTTAACCGGATACGAACGCTCATATCTCAAGCGGATTTGCTATGGTCGAGAACTTATCAAGGCTTTGGACATGGCAGTCACTCACCTATTTCTTTTGGCAATTGGTCACACGACCTTGTTCTTTATAGGGGTTCTAAAAACTACTGGTTTGTTGTTCTTATTCCCTAACGTTTGCCTGGACAACGTCTTTTGATTTGACTTTGGAGTCCAGCGGGATGCCCCAGTTTTGCCTAAGTCTCCTTCATAGGTTTTGACTTAGCGGGCTCTTATTTTTTTGAATATTCTTTTATGCACAAGTCGTGTAAATCTTTTGAAAGGCTCGTGACTGCCCCACTCCTTAGGTAACCGAGGGATAGTCATTGTATTGGATTTCTTAAGATGCTAAGGATAAATTCTCGAAGGTTTGCTCTTCCTTTTTTAGAGTCTAAGCGCTCAATCGGTTTAACTGAAACCTACCCTGCCCCAGGTTAAGATGAGGGTTCTTAAAAAAAAACCTCCTACTTCAAGGCTCAAAGAGGTTAACGAGGGATTAACATCCTTATATCTCCAGTGTATGGGATTTGAAACAATGCCTTACATCATCAGCGGGTTTCAATCGAAAGCATACGACAAAAAATCTGTCGTTTTGGGTTCGTCATCCTCCTCCTAATTCTCCATCAGAACAAGAGATCGGGTAAAGTTGGCATTATAATTTATGAAAAAATATATTTTGAATGAGTGAAACGAATGGATTTATTCAAGACAAACATATGCGTTGCATTAATCAAAGATAAACAAGTTCGTACATGCTAAATATGCTTATCAAAGAGAAATACATATAAATAAACAAATGAACTGTCGGAAAAATCCTTCTAAATGTTCATGAAATCTTGCATTCAAAAGTAACAGTTTCCTTTGGCGGAGCCTCAACGGAAAGGTCGTCTGGCTTATGGTCACTGCTAGTCGTCATGGCTTTCCCCAGTTACGCTGGTCACATCTTCAACAGTTTTCAGTCGTTGCTTCAAAATAACTTTCCCAGATCCTTTGTTGATCCCGGTCATATCATCTTGAGGGTTACTGAAATGAAGCGAGCTAGGCCTTTGAATAATTACTGGATTCGGTTGATTTGCCACAGGAGTAGCATGCTTTGCAGAATTCGAACTCGACAAGTGAGGAACCCCGAGAGGAGTCTCGATCTTCAGCTGAGCATCGCTAAAAGACAACTTCTTCGCTTCTAGCAAATTTCTGACAACTTTCTTAAGAGCATAGCAATTCTATAGATCATGGCCGGGCGCACCCTCATGAAATAAACAATGAGCGGCCGCGTTGTAACTTGCAGGTAATGGATTAGGTGGAGGACCCAAAGCACTAGTGGTAATCAGACCTTGTTGTACTAAATGGGGGTATAACTCAATGAAAGTTATCGGAATTGGAGGACAAGGCTTATACTGCCTCTTACGGGGATAAGGAACCTGATTCTGTGATTGTTGGTGAACAGGAGCGTTGGGCACTCGTTGACTGTTGACAGGAACTTGCACGGGCGGATGACCGAAAGGTTGTTGATGAACCGGTGCTTGATATACCGGAGTTGACTGTACAGGCTGGCATGTAGGAAACTGCTGATCGAAAGGAGATGCAACAGTAGCTACATAGGGTTGTTGAACATATAGAAATGGATAACCTTGAACATAACTCTGCTGATATTGTAAAGGTTGAGGAGTAGCCTTTTTGCGGTTCTTTGAACGTGTAGGTCCTTTACCATGGTCGGAGTTAGGAGTTTTGCACTTTGGAGGGGTAGCTCGTCGAACTGGTCGAGCACTGGGAGGCACCAAACCGAATTGAAGACCGTGAGGAGGTACATTCTCGACAGTAACAGCTGGTTGAGGTTCCATAACGGTATTAGTCTTAGAAACAACAGTAGACTGAGCATCCACCTTCACACTAAGAGCTCGTAACATCTCCAAAATCTGCCCTACACTTCCTCGAAGATCTTCGAGTTCATGGCTGACACGGTTGATCTCTTGGTTTTGATCTTCCATTCTTTTGAAGGGTCGTATTGATGCAGAGAACTCAGGGTGACGAAACTGGAGGGTGAGAGAACCGAGTATGAGAAATCGGGAGACACATGCAATGCAAAAGTATGATGCTAAAATGTGAATGTAAATGAAGATTTCATGGAATTCAAACATTTACGAATGTCGTGGGGTACCAAGGAAATCTTTTTCTTGTTTTTTCATTTTATTTTTTTTATTTATGGTATCCCGCGATATCCATAAATGATGTTTGAACTCCATAAAATACAATGCAATGAGATGCTTTATGGATGCAATGCATGAAAACACACAAAGTCCTAGGTTAAAGGAACGTGAGCGGAGTCAAGGTCTACCCATCCCAAAAGGAGTGTACTATAGGTTAGTTGTACCTGCCGAACAAGGTTCTACAAAGTGCCCAAAGTCATCAGCCCATCTTTCGGATATTATCAACCTTCCGACTGACTCGGGGGTGAATAATATTCTCAAGAGAACCTCTTTTGAGTGTAGTATCGCGTAGCAGCCGTTGTAGGATTACTCCCACATAGCTCCCGCACTACGTCCTAAATAAGGCCAAGGTGGTGTTAAGGTACTACGGTCCCCAATATCACAGACTCCAATCGACCATGGAAAAAGTTTTTACGATTACTCGTTCAACCGAACCATTTTCGAAAAGGTCTCAACTGAGCGGTGATTCTCGAATCAGCTTGGTCGGGATTCACTCCCTATAAGCCTCATCGAATATATCCCCATCCTATAATAATGTCACTAGTCCGGGCGTAGGACTTATCTCACAGCACAAGGAACAGTCCCACAATCAAAGCACAAATATATACATGCAAATGAATAATAACACAGATAGTAATAAATATGAACAAGTTAGGGATAACCCTCAAAAGTTAAGAGATTCTCCCCAGTGAAGTCGCCATTTTCTGTTGCGGTGGAAATAGGATCACAAACTATTAATGAGTTTGAATCGCAATTCAATTCACAACCGCTCTTTGATTTATCCGAAGGAAAAGGTCAAAAAGGGAAAACCTATTTTGCATCGTAAACACAATGCGGGGAAAGATCTAGGGTTCGGGGGTTGGTTAAATTTAGGGAAGGTATTAGCACCCTAAACTTCTGTAGTACTCTACAGGAACCTTTTGTTCAGATGTTTACTATTTGCTTTATTTATTTGCTTAAGGTATATGTACAAAGGATTAAAAGTGAGGAAAGAGACCTAAGGGGTTAGTTCTAAGTTTACTCGGCAAGACACCGCATCTTGTGCCTACGTATCCTTACGGGAGTGGAATCAGAGTAATCGTAGTTCCCCTCAAAAGGGAGGTTAGAGACTTCTCGACTGTGGTCAAGGTCTCAAGGGGGAATAAACGCATCTTAAGGACACGCTTACGTGGAGTGCAGAAACTCCAAATCTCTACGTTGAAATGTTAAGTTGTAATTAGGGTTAAATTAGGGATTACACGGCGGGAAACCCTAAAATGAGCACGGCGGCTCTTTGACCTAATGCTAGGGGTAAAATTGTAATTTTTCCTGCGGCGAGGCATTTGTGAAAAGTAGGGTTTGTAAGGTTGTAAGGGTTTGAAGTTGAGGACTATTGACACGGCGGTCAAACGGCTAGACCTAATTCCTTCGGAGGAGTGAAATTAATTATAAAGATGCGATGAAATTAAATATACATACAACGGCAGAAAATAAAGTGCGGAAAGATAAATGCGACAATTGTCTCGCACAATTACATCCCATAAGCAGTTACAATTATAATAGCTAAATATAAAACCGAAAATAAGTTTCAAATTGAACATAATAGCTGCAAGAAACAAAACCAACAAAAATGTCAGTATGTGGAGTTAGACGAAAACGAAATCAAAATTGAACGAGAAACAAACCGTATGAATTTTGGAGGACTTTTATGGTCTTTTTAACCAAGGATTTAAAAGAGAGATTAATTTTAATTAAAAGAGTTTTGAGTTTTAAAAAAATTTATTAATAAAAAAGTGAAAGTTTGGTTAATTATTCTAAAAAAGGAGTTTTAGTGATAATATTTTGAAAAAAAGATTTAATCATTAAAAAAACAATTGGTTTAATTTAAAAAATCTTAATGTTAGTTAAAAAACACGTTTTACTTTAAAGTTATAAAAAAGTTTTATTATTTGAAAAAAAAACATTTGATTATTTTATTTAAAAAGAGTTTTAATTAATTTGAAAAAGGTTTTTGGTTATAAAAAAGAAAGGGCCTTCTTGATTTTTTTTTAAAAAGATAAACAAAATAAAATAACAAATGGAAAAACAATAAATAATAAAAAAAAAGAGGGTTGGGCCGGTCATCACTCTTCTTCTCTCTGCTCTCTGAGTTTGCGTGTGTTCCTCTCCTTCTTGTTTGCCTCTCACGGATGTTATCTTCTTCTTCTTTTGCATGGCCACCGATTTGTCTTCTTCATCTCTTTTTCCTGAAAAACATGAAAAGCAACACAAAAATTGTAATTATATTTTTTGATCCTTACGGAATGATGATGGCCGATGATGCTTTGTCCTGAGGCTAGAGGATTTTTGACGGGGTTTGCTTGGATTTTACGAAAAAGTTCCCCCTTCTTGTTATGATTTTCGTCCCCTTTATACTTGTTTTTTTTTAAATCTTTTTTAATCTCAGATTTAATTTGAATAGATTTTTATGATGATTTCAGATTTGATTCAATGATGGTGATGCTGATTTTCTTATGATGATGATATGATCTGATTGATTTGATCTGGAATTCATTGGGATTGGATTTGATTAAAAAATTGTTGGGATTTAAATTTAAAAGTTAGCAAAGAAAATAAGAGTTTCAAGTTAAATAAAAATTAGAGTTTTAAGTTTAAAAAAACTGAGTTAGAATTTTAAAATAAAAAAAATATTTGAATGTTGGTTTTAAAAAATGTTAGAATTATTTTAAAAACTGTTAGAATTTAATTTTAAAAGGAATTTAGATCTTAATTTAAAAAAAAAGGATAGATTTAATTTATAAAAAAAAGGTTAGATTTAATTTTTAAAATAGTTAGAAAAAAAAGATTTAATTTTAAAAAGAAGTTAAAGAAAAAAAGATTTAATTTTAAAAAGAAGTTAGAGAAAAAAAGATTTAATTTTTAAAAAGAGTTAGAAAAAAAGATTTAACTTTAAAAAAGTTAGAAAAAAATATTTAACTTTAAAAGGTAGAAAAAAAAGGATTTAACTTTTAAAATAGTTAGAAAAAAGATTTGATTTTTTTAAAAAAAATAGAAAAAAAGATTTAACTTTAAAAGGTTAGAAAAAAAAGATTTAGCTTTAAAAAAGTTAGAAAAAAGATTTGATTTTTTTAAAAAAAATAGAAAAAAAGATTTAACTTTAAAAGGTTAGAAAAAAAAGATAGAAAAAAAGTTTTAATTTTAAAAAGTTAGAAAAAAAAGATTTAGCTTTAAAAAAGTTAGAAAAAAAGTTTTAATTTTAAAAAGTTAGAAAAAAAAGATTTAACTTTAAAGAGTTAGAAAAAAAGTTTTAATTTTAAAAAGTTAGAAAAAGATTTAACTTTAAAGAGGAGTTAGAAAAAAGATTTAAAAAAAAGTTAGAAAAAAGATTTAATTTTAAAAAGAAGTTAGATTTTTATTTTAAAAAAAGTATTAGAATTTGATTAAAAAATGTGTTAGAAATTAATTTAAAAAAGGTTATAAAAAAAATTTACTCTTAAAGAAAAGAAAAGAAAAAGTTAAATTTTAATCTAAATCCTAAAAGTTAGTAAGAAGAGCTTAAAATGATTTAAATAAATAAACTAAATAAAAAAAAAGTTAATAAAAAACATTAGTAAAGTTATAAAAAAAATTTAATTAAATTATTATTAGTTAAAAAAACAAGATTTAAAAAAAAGGTTAATTTATTAAGTTAATCAGAATTTAAAATAAAATAAAAAAGAAAGGGTAAAATTTGGGGTATTACACTAGGCATGTCCTCGAGCCTGGGTCTGGCTTATCACTCACCAGAGCCCCTCCCACAACAGCAGCTTAGCAACAAATAACAATATAGTGCAGAAAGTGTAAATACAGTAATATACAACATACAACATAAACAAAACACCCATAGACAAGCAAACAAGCGCTAGGATTGACTCTCGCAGGGACGTTGGATCCCCTTATTCACTCGCATAGGGGATGTTGGATCCCTAGGAAACTATCGCAGTCCCCAGCAGTGTCGTCAGCTGTCGCTACCGCGAAAATAAGGTGCCGGCAAAACAGAAGAGTCGCCACCTTTCGTTATTTATCCCTCAGAACGGGAAAGGAAACGATCGGAAAAACCTGACGAAAAGGTATAAGACAAGGTCATCGCAACCAATGTTTGGATTCGGGAGTCGGTTACGCAAGGGGAAGGTATTAGCACCCCTCACGCCCATCGTACTCGATGGGATCCACGCTTGTTGGTTTGTCTACAGGTGAAAAACAATCTATCTACGGCTTCTAAGGCTAAACGGAAAGAACTGACTCGATAGAGCATCACACTCTATGCCTACGTATTCCCTCATGCAATGGGAAAGTCAGAGTCAACGTAGTTCGGGAAACTACGGATTACGGGGGAAAGGTTTCTCGCCGGATATCGCATCTCGTGCCTACGTACTTTCACACGGTGTGAAAGATCAGAGCAAACTTAGTTCGGACTTACTACAGGAAACCAAAGGGTGTTCTCGGTCACACGGGAGTGAGAGAAAGGATTGACGATACTAGCGTACGCATTCTAGCAGTTTAGGTGTACGTTGCTCGACCATTGGAGACTTAGGCGTTACCTGTTTGCGGTAGAACGGACGTAGTATGTCGGGCTTAGAGGTATGGGAACCTACGGGTTCTAGAACTACGGTCTGGTCTCAATTGCGCTCGGGAAAGAGAAAGGGAAATCAGTCGTCAGCGGGAAAGTTTCGATCACACGGCAGCGAAAGAACAGAGAAGTTAGTTGTTAGTGTGCTCGCTAGGATATCGCATCCTATGCCTACATATTCTCGTCTGGTACGATAAATCAGAGCAGCTATAGTTCATCCAACTACAACAACAGGGAAAAAGGGAAAAAGGAGCTCGCTAGGATCATCGTAATCTTATGCCTACATACTCTCGTCTGATACGAGAGATCAAAGCAAACGTAGTTCGGCGCACGCGAAAAACGAGTCTCGATTGCACAGGGGCAAGAGAAGGGGTCTCAATCGCCTGAATGCGAGAATAAAGGGTTTCGATCGCGCGGGGGCGAGAACAAAGAGGAAGCAAGCTTAACACGCCTAAACGGGAAGGAACTCGGGACACACACGCAAGAACCTAAGGCGTAGGAGAAAGTGCGTCGTATATCACCCAAGGGATATATACTAAACACTCTAAACGATCGAGGGGAGACCGCTCGATTGTCATTTCCCACGTATCTAACGCTACAGCTCACAACACTCGACGGTTGCATGAAGACTTGAATAAGAAAGATGATATCGAACGAAGCGGCTCCGTTGGCTCTTGACACTGTGCGCAAGATCCATTCCAATCTTCTCCTCTCTGGATCCTTGATGATGACGTTCGAATCAGAACCAATGTAACGCTTAGACCGTCATAATTTGACTTATACGATAAGTCAAACTCTAAGAGGTAGCGTATTGATATCTGTGTCAAAGACAAGGTAGAGAAATGATATCGAAAATCATTCTCCAATTGAATCATGTCACACGGCCAGCCAAAAATAAAATCCAAGTAAAATCAGATAGCATAAGAGATATGAAGAGAAAAATCCAATGACAAAAGGAAATAAAATTCTACTCCTAAAATAAGCAATAAACCTCTAGTAGAAAACACTCTAAAGAAATACAAGTAAATTGCATAATAGAAAATAACAGAAAATTCTATCCTATGCATAATATTCTATAATTTGCTATTAAGAAAATAGAATGAAAATTCTATACTATGCAATATTAAAAGAAATAATACCAAGAAAATAGAATATAAATTCTAACATATAAAATCTATACTAAAAAAATATGCTAAGAAAATATATCTAAACTATAATTCCTTTACCTTTCACTTCCGCCTCAAACTTCCTCCGCCATCTCCGTTCCCTCAACCACATTTTTCTCTCACCATTCCTTCTTCGCCTTCCTTCAAACATCATCATCAAAACTCATGTGAATCTTGACGAAGGGGATGAATCTGGTGAATTCTTGGAAGGTTGGTGAAGCTCGTTGGAGGTGTACGAACGCTCTGATGAACTGTCGTACCTCGAAAAATACGATCCTCGTGATGGCCGCGGAAAATACTGTTCGAAATAGAGTCGCCACCGAACTTTATTCATTCCAAGGATGGAATAGGAAAATATCGATAAAACCTTTAAAGAGATAAGAACATGGTCATCACAACCAATATTCTAGGTTCGGGAGTCGGTTACGCAGAGGGAAGGTATTAGCACCCTCTACGTCCGTTGTACTCAACGGGAAGTTCTTGATCGATTCGAGAGTAAAGTTATCTATGCTTATTTGTTTTCTTCTATAGATTTCTCCTATAGGGGGGAATGGATGGTTATAGGATAGGGTGCTCGCCAAGGATTGGGGCCCTTGTGCCTACGTATCTTTACTTGTAAGAAGTGGAAAATCAGAGCATTCGTAGTTCGTGGGACTGCGGGAAATATAGGGGATTATGCTCGCCAAGATCGTCGCAATCTTGTGCCTACGTATCTTACATTCAGAAGAGAATGAAGAATCAGAGCAGCCGTAGTTCGGCTGACTACGGTGAAAGGGTTCGGAAATGAACGAGTGTTTAGGTCGCATTCTAACTGCTAAACGTTGGCTTGTCTGCTCGCTAGGAGAGGCTGAAGCTCGAGTTTGTTATGCGCGGAAGAAGGGGCTAAACAATGTTCTTTGGTAAAAGGTATGGGAACCTAAAGGTGGGAAAGAAAGAAAAGTGGAAAAGTGCTCGCTAGGATCATCGCAATCCTATGCCTACGTACTCTCAACAGATATGAGAGATCAGAGCAGCCGTAGTTCGGCTAACTACGGTAAAAGGTTTGAAAACGAACGAGTGTTTAAGTCGCATTCTAACTGCTAAACATTGGCTTGTCTGCTCGCTAGGGGAGGCTGAAGCACTAGTTCATATGCGCGGAAGAAGGGATTAAACAATGTTCTTGGCAAAAGGTATTTTGGTTGGAAATCGCACGAGGGCGAGGAATTTGTGTTTATCGCATTGTATGTTTTGGTTTGGGATATATTTGAATAGGTTTGTGGTTTCGATCGCACGGGGACGAGAGAGAGGAGTTTGGTTAGGTAATTTTAAGAGAGAATGACGACTACTCGATAAACGAGACGTCAGCCTCGCAATCAATTAATCGGGGCATTATTGGAACGCTAGATTCCAACGACACCTTTTTCATTCGAATAATTATGTAATATGTTTGAGAAAGTTTCAATCGCACGGGGGCGAGAGCAGAGAGTTGGATTGAATATGACGATTATTTGGTAAATGAGACGTCGGCCTCACAACCAATTAATCGGAGTATTATCGTGATGCTACATCTCGACAACACCTTTTTCATCCAAAGATGTTTGGATGTAAAACGGAAATATCATACAGAATGCTATATCTTTATGATATTTCTTTGTCCAAAAA
This sequence comes from Lathyrus sativus, assembly GCA_963859935.3. NCBI lineage: Eukaryota > Viridiplantae > Streptophyta > Magnoliopsida > Fabales > Fabaceae > Lathyrus > Lathyrus sativus. The sequence continues at coordinate 878,713,613 of OZ012735.1, forward strand.
AAAAAAGAGTATGTTTAAAGAGCGAAAAGTTGAACAAAACATTATTTAAGGTGTACACCTCAATAATATTCATTCGAAAACTCAAAAAGTGCTAGACTTCAAGAGTTTAATTTTTTGTAATTTAATTAAAAAATAAGAAAACAATTTGATTAAGCAATGCTTAAGAAATATTATTGCTTTAAAGTTTTTTTTCCTCTTTTTTAAAGGAAATTCACTTTGAAATTGTCTTAATAAATTACTTAATAAATAGAAGAATGATTTTGATTTAATTTATAAAATATTGTTTGAATAAACAATGAAAGTATCATGTGGAATGCTAGACCCCAATGACATTTTCTTGTCTAGATAATTAGAGGGCGTATTTTGAAACGAAAAGTCGAATGTCACTACCCAAGGCGTACGCCCCAATAGTGATCGTTCAAAAAAACTCAAGAAGTGCTAGACTTCAAGAATTTAATTTTCCGCGATTTATTTAGAAGATAATTTGGTAATGAAAAATAAGTTGAAATAGGATTAAGAAAACAAAATCATATTTTGAAAGTGATTTTTTTAAAGTTGTTTATGTTAAAAATAAATTGATTTGTGAGTAGAAAACTTAATCATATTGAGAACACAATTTAAAATAGTATGAAAATTTATTTAGAAAATAATTTGAATTGTTTTTATATTAAAACGCTTAATATATAAAAAGGTTTTAACTTGAAAAAATGATTTATTGAAAATATTTGAGATAATATCACCAATGTTGTCTTAAGCCCTAAAGACAATAAAACCAAATATAAATCTAACCAAATTAAACAAAAAGAAAAAAAATGCTATTTCTCAAGCATCTGCATAACCTGTTGTCCACCCATCTAAGCAACCTGCATAGTAACATTAAAACACAGTCTGTAAAGCTAACAGCCATTCGTAAAGCCACGACTACGGCACCTAAACCGCAGCACCTCAAAGACCTTCCTCAACAGGATAAAGTCATAATCTATACTACAAAAAGAAAACAGAGATTCAAGCCAAATTTAAGACAAGAAAGCGAAAACATTCGAATTAAACCTTGCATATCATGTTAACAATACTTCACCAAGTGCAAAGTGAAATAGAACGTACTCTATCCGAGAACTTACGATTTGGACGGCCGAAATCAATGCGAAAAAGGCAAAGCAACTAGCAAAGCAAAGTAGATGCACAACTATCGGCAGCATACCAATCTTTGACAAAACTCATGGGTTCACAAGATTATAATTGAACAACCAACAATAGAGACTGAACTAGATCGTATTTACAATATTATGACACAAAACCAGAGTTATAATCTAAGCATTTGAAACACTATTAAAATAGAATCCAATAGATATAATGTTCACCTTGTAGAAGCATACAATTATTTCTCCATAATTATCTACAACTCAATAACAACAGATTAAATTAGAGTGTTACCGATGTCGAACTCAATGTCGGAACAAGGTTATATTATTACCACTTGTCTGCTTTCGACATCATGAACGCCATTTCTCGGATGTGAGGAAACGGTGGCCACCTCTTCAATATGCAAAAGCCGCGACGTAAGCCAATATTGAGTCTAAATCCTAGATTAAACATCACCGTTGGAATCTGTTTGATGCTATGATGTTGTTCTTCTGCATAATCGATAATTCGGGCCGCAACCTGCGCAATATCAACAGCCAGCCAAATAGAAAAGAAAGAAAACTCGTTCTACTTGAACTGTCGAGAGTCGTTGTAATTCAGCATTGAGGAATTTTGCTGCGGTAAACCCTGCATCAAAACCAAGAGAGAACACAAAATAAAACCGCAATACGGTGATGCAATAGCTGGAACAAGTTATAATAGCTCAGCTCAACTCTTCCAATGTTACACAAACAGTATGGAATACTATTAGTTTCTAACTCTAATATAACAATAAATACCAAATTAACGATCAAATGGAAGCATAAGTCAACCAAAACAAAATACTATCGCGCATCAGTTTACATATTATTTATTGCGTCCTGATGTGTTATTGCTGCTACTTCTGAAAGTTGTTGTTACTCTACTGACGGGAACCGCGCGAGCTGAGGATGTCACATCTTAGCTGAGAGCAGATACGGGAGTGTACGATATTGGTGCAGTTGAACTTGAATCTCGTAATTGTAGCGAGGAATTGAGACAGGGCCAAGTCCTCCCTGTTTCGCGTTGTTGCATTGCAGAGAACTCGCGGTATGCCATTGTCATCGTAAGCATGAGAGGAACATGGCCGATTATTGTTGTTGATGACTTTGATACATATGGAGTTGTGTTGCTGGACTCAAAATAGAATAGTGATGAAGTGAGGGGTTGCTATAGAAAACCATTGAATTTATTGGACGTGGAATCAGAGTTAATGTCGATAACCATCAGTAGAGCATGTTGCAAAAGAAATCCCTCCCAAACAACCTTTAGCGGTGCATGCAAGAGATGGATCATGCATGTTTTCACAACATAGATTCTTGATATCCCAAATGCATGAGGAATGTGAAACAAGCACATAACACTTTGTGGCCTGATTCACATCATGGATGTCCCAGATGTAGAGGCTATGATCGCTGTAAATAACCACCAGCTTTTCTGAGGATGAAAACTGACATGCAACTGCATCAGGCAGTGCAAGTAACTGTTGGAAGTTCTGTTCAGGAAATATGGCATGGTAATTGGTGTTATCTTCTTCATAAAACTTCTTGGCCTTTGAATATAATACACATCCAGCGTATTCTAGAGACTCGGGAGTATTATAATAAGACTGTTCCATTATTGCATGCACAGGCAATTAGTTTTCCCGATATTGATAATGCAAAAGCTTTTTGAACCTTCAGGATAACAGACTTTTTGAATGACAGCCCAAAATGAATAAGGTATAAAATGCCTGAATCAGTCAACGTATACATAGAAAATAAATGACCAGCTTGTTTGCGATTATCATCGCTGCTATTGGTCCACACAGAAGAAACAACAGATGTAAACGAACATTCTTTCTGAATTGGTAGATTGGAATTCTTTTCATGTATTGTTAATGATGTAGTCTTAACTGTCTTGCGCATCCCTCCATTTTGTTGAGCTTTCCTAGATGATTCAAGAGTCCAGAATTTCAAGTGCTTTCTACCAGCAGTAACAATAAATTTTGCATCCAATGAGAAGCTAACACTTGAGACAGTATAAGAAGATGAAGTTGCTTAAAGCTTAGTTATCAGGTGACCTCTCCGCCAGTCCCAAAGATAAATATAAACCCCGACAGATACCAGATGTTTACCATTTGGTGAGAAACAGATGCATGCAACTCCATTTAGATGCCCTTTCAACTCAGAGACAACAGATAAAGTAGAAGAATCCCAAACTAGTACCGAGAACTGGTTTCCTGCCTCTCCAGCTGCAACAAAGCGGCCATCTCGTGACAAAGCAACACATCTCAAAGACTTTGGTTGCAATCTATCAGACGCAATGAGATGCGATTGAGTACCGGAATTCACATCAAGAATCACCACCACACAACCTGCCAAATAAGCACATTTGGAACTAGATGAATTTGAAGCTAACCCATTCCCATTTTTAGTTGTCAATCCAATTACCTCTTCCAAAACAAGCTTTGATACAGTGTCGGGTTTCTTCAATCTAGCGGCAGTGGGCTTCATCTGGATGAAAATGGAGGAATTCGTAACTTTTCGTTCACAGGAATTTTAGAGAGATGAAGAGTGGAAGGAGATGATAGCTTGGAGAAGGGCGACGATTTTATTGGGGACGAAGGCAAGTGGCGGCGGATGAAGGGTTTTGGGATGATGAGAAGGGTGACGGCGGTTGTGCAGAGGATTTCACGGATCTTGTCATCGGAGGAAAGTGATGGTGGATCTGGGTGGTGGTTGTTCGTGTTTTTGGGGGTTGACGGAAAAAGGGTTTTGAGATGGTATGAGGGATTGTTTTGCTGTAGAGTTTGTTTGAGTGAATCTGGGTTGATGAAAAATAGTTTGAACATGGTTTTTCTAGGTATGTTTTGATGAAGGTCAGACGAGTTTGAGCGAAGGAGGTAAATGGGTTATGAAGGTGAATATCCATGGCTGACAATGAAGGTGGCCGCCGGTTGGGTTAGGGTTGAATTGGGGGCGGCCGTTTAGGTCTGATTGAGGGTGATGAACAGTGAACCAAAATTAGGGTTAGAAAGGGGATGGTTTTTAGGGCTGCCCTTCAAAATTAGGGGCGGCCGTTTTTTTTAGGGTTTTGTGAACAGTGACCTCCCTACTTAGGGTTTTCTCAGCCTTTAATAAAGGATCTGAGTCCCTCTTTTCCAAATCCATAACGGGCCTCCCAAAATGGGCCTCACAAACCTAACTATTTTTCTCTTTCTCTTTTTTTTTTTAATTTTTCTGTTTTTTGATTAATAATAATTTTAACTAATATATTAACTCTAATTCTAACTTAATTAATATTAAAAAAAAATAAATCTAATTATAATTTTAAATAAAATTCTAATTAAAATTCTACCCTATTTCTAACTTAATAAAAATAATTCTAAATCTATTAATAATAAAAAGAATCTAAAAAAAAAAACTAGTTAAAATTCTAATTTAATTTTAATTTAAATTCTAAATTCTAAACTAAATAATCAACAATGTTAAAGTTATATTATATTTACATGTTATAAAAATTAAAATATATTATAAGACAAAAAACAGAATAAAAATAAATAAATAAATAAGATGCCACGTGGCGCACCCCTATTGGGCAAAAAGGTGAAAAAGGTTATTTTGCTCAATTTTGCTGGAAAAAAAAACACTATGTTGTACAAACGATGCAAATTGAAAATAAAAAGTCGGGCGAATGAAAATTTGAAAAAGGTAGGACAAATTTGGGGTATGACATGAACATGTGAGGAAGCTTGGAGGACTTGACGATTTGTAGAGTGATGAACACTGTTGTTGAAGGAAACGTTTCTAGATCTGGCTTTGCATAAAGTTTTTGGAGAATATGCTGATGTAGATCTTGAACAAGATCTGACGAAGATCGCTGGAACCTACTAAGGTTTCTGAAATAGACATTTAATGAAGATCATGACGGAATCTTGATGAAGTTTTCATGAACGGATGAATGCTTCTGAGTTGGAGATCACGAACTCGGACGAACACGATGAAGATTGTGCGGTTTCTGGGGAGAATCGTGATGATTGTTATGGTGATTTCTGGGGAAACTGATGAAGGCCTATGAAGATGGTTGGATATTGCCTGAAGATGATGAATGAATCTGGAAACGGTTGAAGATTTCTATCAGTTTCTGGAAAAAAACTCACAAGATCGATGAAGGTTCTTCGAAGTTTTCTAGGAAAAAGATGAGGATCTTGATGAATGATGAAGATCTGGATGATTCTGGGCAATTTGCAATTTTCCGGTGACAATTATGGACTCTGGAGACAGTTACGGCTGTGATGATTTCTCCGGCGACACTTTCCCGGCGTTTGCATGCCGGCCGGTGAGGGGTGACACATGGCAGCGTGCATGGGAGAGAGAGGGATGATGGAGTGAGAGAGGGACGTGTGTGGGGACAGATGGCAGCGTGTGGTGACTGGTGAATGAGGTGGAAGAGAGAGATAGAAACACGTGTGGGACTCTTTATACTGACATGTGGCACGCTGGACTGGACTGGGCCCCCATAATTGGACATCTGGCCCACTACTTAGACTCAATTGATTAAAGCTGACTACAATTAACGGTTCAATTAAGACTTAACTACTTCAATTAAGATGCTAATGATGGTTAAAAAAAGATGATTAATACCCCATTAATTTGTTAAACGAAAATCATTAAAATCTGGACCTAATTAAAACTAACTAATCTAATTAAAATGATTAATAACCTAATTAACATCTAATTAATCCTAAAAAGAAATTAAATCTATTAAATTCTAAAACCCTTCAATTAATATCTAAAGAAGAATTAAATCTACTAATTTTCTAAACAAACACAATCAATCTAAAAGGACAATTACATCTATTAAACTCCATTAATTTCTAAACAACTCAATATCTAGAAATAAGACCCATTGAAAAATAGAAAAGACTATTAATATTCTAAAAAAAAGAAATTAACCTATTTAAAATCTATTTAAAATTCTATTTAAAATCTAGAAACTATTTATAAATCTATTTAATATTCTAGAAATTAAGGAAAAAACTAAAATGCAATAAAAGTCAATTAAATCGATTAAAAAAATGCGAGAATATAGCAAACTAAACGGTAAAAACCGGACACCGAAATATCCTCAAAAACAACAGCAATAGCTGAAAACACCGAAGTTGATAACATCAATCTGCTAACTGGCAGGCAATCGCTAAATAAAAGCGAGCATCGAACCATAGGGTCGGATCAACCGAAGTTGATAACATCAATCTGCTAACTGGCAGGCAATCGCTAAATAAAAGCGAGCATCGAACCATAAGGTCGGATCAACCGAAGTTGATAACATCAATCTGCTAACTGGCAGGCAATCGCTAAATAAAAGCGAGCATCGAACCATAGGGTCGGATCAACCGAAGTTGATAACATCAATCTGCTAACTGGCAGGCAATCGCTAAATAAAAGCGAGCATCGAACCATAGGGTCGGATCAACCGAAGTTGATAACATCAATCTGCTAACTGTCAGGCAATCGCTAAATAAAAGCGAGCATCGAACCATAAGGTCGGATCAACCGAAGTTGATAACATCAATCTGCTAACTGGCAGGCAATCGCTAAATAAAAGCGAGCATCGAACCATAGGGTCGGATCAACCGAAGTTGATAACATCAATCTGCTAACTGGCAGGCAATCGCTAAATAAAAGTGAGCATCGAACCATAGGGTCGGATCAACCGAAGTTGATAACATCAATCTGCTAACTGGCAGGCAATTGCTAAATAAAAGTGAGCATCGAACCATAAGGCCAGATCAACCGAAGTTGATAACATCAATCTGCTAACTGGCAGGCAATCGCTAAATAAAAGCGAGCATCAAACCATAGGGCCGAATCAACCGAAGTTGATAACATCAATCTGCTAACTGGCAGGCAATCGCTAAATAAAAGCGAGCATCGAACCATAAGTTCGGATCAACCGAAGTTGATAACATCAATCTGCTAACTGGCAGGCAATCGCTAAAATAAAAGAGAGCATCGAACCATAAGGCCGGATCAACCGAAGTTGATAACATCTATCTTGACGAATCATAAGAATATGTCGTTGGGAAGAGAGAGAACTTGAACAAGTAACTCTGCTTTGGGGAGAACCTATCTCTGCTTGGGGATGTCATCATCAGAGGACTCATGGACAAAACACAACCGACATATGATCTGAACCCTGAGAGAAAGTAAAATGCTGAGTTGTCTGAACAAAGCTGCTGGATAAATGCCCCTGCATCGATCGCATGGTGATTCCCGCTACCCAGGAGACTGACAGAATCCTGGCTTATGCTTCGTATGCATATGCGTATGTTTGAATGGCGTAATGCTCCATACAACATGGGAATGCTAGGCACTTGAGGATGAAATGCAAATATGACGCAAATATGATGATATATGTGAAGATGCGAATGCAGGCTCGGGCTACTGGAGAAAAGCTGTACACAGAAGGGCCATTCCAACAAAATAAATGCTGGAAGGGTGAAGCCAACTCCACTGGGGAATAACAGAAGGTGCCAAGTTTGATTGGACTCTCCTGGGGATAGCTTGCGCGTGCTAATGATGATTGGGCTTTGCTGGGGAAAAACAGACGAAGCTTTCCTGCGTGCCAGTGGCAATTGGATTCTGGATTGGGCTTTTTGACAATCACCAATAGGCCTTGAGCTGTAGATTATCCGTGATGGGTCAGGTACGACTGACGCTAGAAAATATCCTGTCTAGATTCAAAGGTTTTGGTTGAAGGGTCAAGGGATAGTAACACGGTTTCCCGAAATTCGGCTTGAACTTGAAGGTTGATCGAACCTGCTTGATTAGCTCTGACGATACGGAGAGGAACGATTCCTTTGTTTCCATATTTTGCCCCAGTTCCTGTGGGATTCCTGTGGGATGTTCCTCGAAGGGGAATCTGCAATCCTTGCACCCTGATCTGCCTCAGCATCTTGAACCTCGAAGAGGTGCTTCATATTAATTTCCCCATGGCCAAGAAACAACTTCTTCGCCCTTAGGGTGGCCTGCCCCAGCCTTGTCGTGACTTTGCCCCTCATGGGGAGATTTGTGGGGAGCAGTACCCTTGGCTATGAGAGATTCATCAAATCTCGACATGATTGCCCCGGATTAACTGACTTTTGGATGGTCGACTCCCATGCCATGATCATTTGACATAGCTTGCCCCGGTTCACCGAAATATTCTGACGTTCTGCATTCTGTCCTGATCAAATCTTTCCATCGTGGAAACTGTCCTGCTGTCAAGCTCTTACTCGCTAGTAAAACAAATTATTCTGCATAAAAGACATATCAAATGCAATGCATATGGCAGTTTTGAAAATCCATTCCTGTTCACTGGAAAAAAATGTTGTGACATAAAATGTATGAAATCATTCATCAACATGTCAATATCAATACAATGTTGTAAAGGGAATCCTTTCTAGGAGTCAGTTCCGATGCGATCTTCACCGAAGTATGCTTTCAAAACAAACCTATTTCACTTAGGACTTTTAAAGGTTGTAACGTGGTCAGGTTCATGGTTTAAGAAAGAAAGGATAAAGGCTCAAAATTCATGTTAACCCATCCATTCTCCGTGATGTTCTCCAATCCTACGTTCAGCTAATTCGACCTTAGCGTTCACCTTTCAAAGGTTGAGTGGTAGTTCAAGGGATCACCCTTTTTCGAAGTGACAATCACTCTCTTTTCGTCTTTGACGTCCGGAGCCACACGATTTCGTTCTTGTTTGAGGATTTTCTTTTCGTAATCCTTTTTTGCTTTTCATTTTTTCATTCCCTAACTTTTGCCTGGACTAACTCTTTTGAGTTTCTTCGATTTTGAAGTCCAGCGGGATACCCTAATTTTTGCCTAAGTCGCTTGTTTGCAAGATTCGACTTAGCGGGCTTTTTCCTTTCGATTCTTTTCTTTCTCTCTCTTTTCTTTTTTTTGAATAAATTGCATGACAACGGCTCGTCTGACTTGTTAAAGAGATTGTGACTATTTCACTCCTGATCGGCCAGGTTTAACCATCATGGTTTTTTAGGTGCGACCTATAGCGGTGCGATTGATCCTCGAACGGACACTCCTTTTGTAATTTGAACGCTTGGTCAAATTAACTGACACCTACCCTGCCCCAGGTTAAGATTGAGGGTTTTTCTATCTTCAGAAAGAAACTCCTACTACTAGGCTCAAAGGGGTTAACAAGGGATTATCTTCCTTATATCTCCAGTGTTTGGATTGAAACAATACCTGTACATCATCAACAAGTTTTTTATTCAAAAGTATAGCATCGGAAGCTTACGCATCGTTGGATTTTGTCATCCTCCCCGGATTCCACTTAAACAAGCATTTGAAATAAAAGAAAGCAATAGAGTGAACACGAATGGATTTATTCAAAAACATGCATATTTATTTCATTATCAATATCAATTGACAAACAACAAGCTTTACAAATGAAATTTGCAATTAAACAGGAAAGAAATCACAAATGTAAAGAAATGACATTATAAAATGCAGATTGCCAGTTTCTCGGAACTGGGCTTCTTGTATCTTGACTTGTTGGCGACTCAGCCGCTTCCAGCTTGTTTGTGGTCTGGCAGAGGATTCTGTACAACATTGGGAACATCATCAGAGAAGTTGATTGCCTTGCTATCGATCAAGTCCTGTACCTTGTGCTTGAATGCTTTGCAATCATCGATGATATGACCGGGTGCCCCAGAATGGAACTCGCAATGAGCGTTCGCATCGTAGCCGAATGGAGGCGCACCTATTGGCGGAGCTAATGTTCTCTTCTGAATAAGCTATAGTTGTAGCAAAGCTTGAAGAAGTTGAGAGTACGGCATTGGCAGCACATCAAATACTCTGTTCACCGGGCCCCTCTTCTGGAATCTCCTAGGGGTGTAGTTCTGGTCCTGATTATGATTTTGCGGCTGTTACTGTACCGATATTATAATTCCAGCAACCTGTCATTGGCGAGCATAATCTTGACTTCGCCTTCTTCCGCGAGAACTGGATACTGAGTTAGTATCGTCTTCGTGCTTCTTACCACCGAACACTTTCTTTCCCCAGGCTAAGGAACCCTCACCGGCCTGAATCTTCCCGATTTTGATGCCATTCTCCACATGTTCTCCAGTGATTATGAGGTCGGAAAAGCTTCCCGACATACTGCTGACAAGCTTCTTGTAATAAACACCTGGAAGAGTAGCCACGAACATCTCGACAAGTTCTCGCTCAACCATCGGTGGTTGAACTCTTGCTGCCAATTCACGCCACCTCTGGGCGTACTCCTTAAAGCCTTCGTTATTCTTCTGAGACAAATTTTGTAGCTGAACCCGGTTGGGAGCCAGATCGTTGTTGTACTGATAGTGGCGCACGAATGCTTCAGCAAGGTCTTTCCAACTATGTACATTGGTGGGCTCTAAACCCATGTACCACTTCAGCGAGGGGCCTGACAGGCTATCTTGGAAGAAGTGCATCAGCGGCTTCTCATCATCGGAATGTGTAGACATCTTCCGATAGTAGGACCTCAGATGGACACGGGGACAAGTGGTGCCCTTATACTTCTCGAAGTCAGATACCTTAAACTTTGGAGGCACCTTGAGGTCTGAGATCAGCCCCAGCTTGGTCATATCAACGCCCATGGAATTCACGTTCTCAAGGATCTTCATCTTGTCTTCGAGCGCTTTGAATCTTAAACGAGCTTCAGAATTCAGTTCTCCCTCGGCTCCTTTTATTAAGAATAAGTCCTCTTGACAATCCTCATGCCAGGGTTGATGGCCATTGCCATGAGCAAACCCAGCAGTATCAAGACCGTACCGATTACCAACACCGACATTCCCAGCATTACCCGTGCCACCAGTATTGCCATTGCCTATACCAACATTACCATTGGCTTCAAAGTTACCATTTCCGACTCCAGTCGTATTCCCATTAGCTCTAACATTAGTAACAACATTACCATTGCCACTTCCATTCCCTCCAGTAACAGGTATGTTAGCATGAGGGGTCTCGACAAGCGGAGGGTTGGGAGCCAGATCGTTGTTGTACTGATAGTGGCGCACGAATGCTTCAGCAAGGTCTTTCCAACTATGTACACTGGTGGGCTCTAAACCCATGTACCACTCCAGCGAGGGGCCTGACAGGCTATCTTGGAAGAAGTGCATCAGCAGCTTCTCATCATCGGAATGTGTAGACATCTTCCGATAGTAGGACCTCAGATGGACACGGGGGCAAGTGGTGCCCTTATACTTCTCGAAGTCAGGTACCTTAAACTTTGGAGGCACCTTGAGGTCTGAGATCAGCCCCATCTTGGTCATATCAACGCCCATGGAATTCATGTTCTCAAGGATCTTCATCTTTTCTTCGAGCGCTTTGAATCTTAAACGAGCTTCAGAATTCAGTTCGCCCTCGGCTCCTTTTATTAAGAATAAGTCCTCTTGACAATCCTCATGCCAGGGTTGATGGCCATTGCCATGAGCAAACCCAGCAGTATCAAGACCGTGCCGATTACCAACACCGGCATTCCCAGCATTACCCGTGCCACCAGTATTGCCATTGCCTATACCAACATTACCATTGGCTTCAAAGTTGCCATTTCTGACTCCAGTCGTATTCCCCTTAGCTCTAACATTAGTAACAACATTACCATTGCCACTTTCATTCCCTCCAGTAACAGGGATGTTAGCATGAGGGGTCTCGACAAGCGGAGGGTTTACAACATTCCCCCCCCCCCCCCCCCCCCCCCCCCCCCGTGTAGCACACTGTTGCTGTCAACATGTGCAATCAGAGGTTGTACCAGAGTTCTGAGATGGTCCTGGCCATTAACGGCCACTTGTATGAGATCTATAAAACGATCCATCCTCTCCCTGAGCTCTTGGACGTCAGTCTGAACCTGTTCCATTACTCTGACCTGATTTGCCCTGGTAGAATATCGGTGAATCTGTCTTCGCTCAATTCTGAAAACAAACCTGTAAACACAAAGGGTTAAATAAATAAGTCAGGGCCCGTGCTATGCAAAATGATTATGCAAGTGCAAACGTGTGTCTGTGCCTAGGGAGAGATTCCCCCCTGATTCTAGTTTCCAAGACAAATAAAGTCTGATATCCAATCATGGAAAGAAATCCTCATATATATCTGAAAAACCCACGCGGGCAGCATACAACTGTAATTAAATACAATTGAAGCAACAAGTGTGACCCCAACCAACAGGTCTGGTGGTGGTTAGCATATCAATGCATAAAAGATACAAAGAAATACAAAAAAATCAAGTGCGACTACAGGCGCGGAAATCTTCCAATAACTTCTTCATAGAGGGATGGTCAGGCTTGGTGAGCAGATCCCTCTGCCTGATGGTGTCTTAGAGATCCTTGGCAATGTCCCCACGGGCACCTTCTCCTGAGCAGTCTTCCACTCTGCACCTCTTAGCATCAGCTCTGAGTTAACAATCTTGCAAGTTTGCCTTGGTTTCAACCAATCTGTACTGAACGTCTCGTTGAAGTGAGGCTTCAGCCTCTATCTTCTTGTCCTTGGTCTCAAGCTGAATCTTCATCTTGGTTATCCGCTGCTCCAGCTATTCCTCTCGATTTTTATGATTGGTCAGAGTATTGTTCCAATGGACATTGAATTTGGAGATCTTCAGATACGCTTTATCCAATTCTTACTTTTTTAGTGGTCAACACATTGTGCGCAGCCTTCAGGTCTAATCCAAGACGTTCTTTGGCATCAGTCAGCTTGGTTAGACTTGCGCCCAAGTGTTTTATCAGCTCGGTCTGACGTTTGGAGGGGTACCTTGTCTCAACCTTCTCATGCCGGATATCAGCAATAAAGGACCAGATCACCAGAACCGGGGGAAATTATGGATCCGCAACACAGACACACGTTAATGATATGCATATGGAGATGCAAAAATGCAAGATGCAAGATGCAAGAATGCTAGGATGCTGCAAGAGATCAAGAGTGTGATGTTGATTGGGGAAGACCAAAACTCTACTCTGTCAAGAACAAACACATCTCTGATGATAAGAACCCTCTGATACCAACAATACTGATTCACTGTCAAGGAAACCAGGTTGTCTTAAGGTCAAGGTTTCCTATAATAACCCGACCCTGCTCACAAGTATGGACCTAATCACGGACAAGGTTCGGCATCCTATGCGTTTCCCAGCGTCACAGGCTTTCACGAAATGATGATACGTTCACCATTTCTGGTTTGGCATCATCACTCCCTGAAGAGGCCTCACTTAGCTGAGTCACAAATGATCGGTTCCCAGGGTCGACAATCCTCAGATCCAAAATCAATTCCAATCCTAAGGACCAGAAAAAGAAGTCATCACAGAGAATCTCGTCTGAGTGTGAATTTCATGGGAACTGGTGCATGCTAAGCATACAGGTCCACCACTAATTTCCACTATAATGCTAGGTATATGCTCTCAAGCCTAGATTTTGGCTTATCACTCATCAGAGCCCCCTCCCACAACAGCACAACAAATAATCATACTATACTGAAAATAAAATGCAGAAAGTAAAGTGCGATAATTAAATGCGAACCCAACAGATAAACACGCAAGAGCTAGGATTGACTCGCATAGGGGATGGGAAACAGTCCCAGCATAGGGGATGGGAAAGAGTCCCCAGCAGCTATAAGTCGCCAGCTGTCGCTACTGCGAAAATAAGGTGCCGGCAAAATAGAAGAGTCGCCACCTTTCGTTATTTATCCCACAGAAAGGGAAAGGAAACGATCGAAGAAACCTGACGAAAAGGTATAAGACAAGGTCATCGCAACCATGTCTGGGTTTGGGAGTCGGTTACGCAAGGGGAAGATATTAGCACCCCTCACGTCCGTTGTACTCAACGGGATCCACGCTTGTTGTGTTTATCTGACGGGTTGGTTTTACTAACTACCTATCAAGGCTGGTCTGAAAAGAAAAGAAAATAACTCGGCAAAGTATCGTGCTTCGTGCCTATGTATTCTCGTCAGAGAACGAGAAATCGGAGCCAACGTAGTTCGGCTAACTACGGGTGAAAGAATGGGGGAAGGTGGATCGCCAATACGTTAGTATTGTGCCTACGTACTCTCAACAGGTGTGAGAGATCAGAGCTTACGTAGTTTGGGATACTGCGGATTACGAGTTTAGATTCATCTGTTTTTCGAGTAGGGTTAACAAATAGTTCCAACAGTTTGGTGTATGCATCTTGCTCGTCAGAGACTCGTGCGTTACCATTTGCGGTAGAACTGAGAGTTAAGGACACTATTTTTCTGAAACATTTTCCTGATTAAGGGCCCACGGGGCAAAAAGAGGTTTGGTATTTATTTTTTGTCTTTTACGGAAGAAGTACTTTTTATAAATGTTTGTAGCTCGTACTGCACTAGAGACTATGACGTAGGAGTGAATGCGTCGCATGCCACCCTAAGGGTGCCAGGCTAAACATCCTGACTGTTGAAGAGTAACCCTTCAACAATCATTTCCTAAGTGGCTTAAGGCTCGTAACATACTGTACCAACTTGCCTTTATTACGTATTTTAATGTTGTTTTGGAGATGAGAAGAGAAAAAACTCTACAGGGGAAACTATGAAGACCTACTGTTGTCATGCCATGGATTCATCCTATGGTTGAGTTTGAAACAGGGAACTCCTAGATGTTATCATGCAAAGGTTTCAACCTAAAAGTCTGTCATCACTTCCTTATCAAAGGAAGTGAGAGTCCTAAGGGATCATGTCAATGGGAGACAGAAAACAAGCTGCTGAAATCATAAAGCAGATAAAACAGAAAAGCAAACAGTAAAGATGCAAATGGAATGCAGCAATACAAGCAGAGGGAGCAACTCAACCTTTAAGCAATCCAGCAAAGAGAACAAAAAAAAACATACAAGCAAAGGGAGGGTCACCTCAACTTTTCAATGTAAACACATTAGTTAGAAAAGGGAAAAATAACACACAAACAGAGGGAGCAACTCAACCTCTAAGAAAACAAGCAAAGGGAGCTCAGCTCAACCTTTCAATGTTGTCATGCTCCTCAACTTAAAATACTCTACACGTGAGACTATCCTAATGCATCAAGCAATGTTAAATAATCATGAATGAAAGACTGAGGGGAAGGGTAACCAAGATGAGCAACAGGGAAGTCATCCCAGGCTACATCAGGTTGGATGTGTGTCAACACAAGAGTCCATCACGAGCTCAACCTCTTGAGGAATGCACAGAATCCAACCAAAGGAAGGATTAGGCTCTCCCAAGAGGGATCCTATGTCAATAGGACAGAGAAGATTGGGTATTGGTCCTAGATGTCAATCTAAAACACTTGATTAATGTGCATCAGCATAGTTGATCAATGTGCATCAGCACAAGAGTCCATCATAGGCTCCACCTCTTGAGGAATGCACAGAGCACTTCCTAAGGAAGGTCAGGCTCTCCCAAGAGGGATCCTATGTCAATAGGACAAAGAAAGATGGATGAAGAACCTAGATGATCAATCTAAGGTTTCAAACTTAATGTGCATCAGCACAGGAGTCCATCACAGGATCCACCTCTTGAGAAATGCACAGAGCACTTCCTAAGGAAGTCCAGGCTCTCCCAAGAGGGATCCCATGTCAATAGGACAAATAGATTCTAGATGATGGGAGGCATGGTGAAAACCTAAGGAATTCACCAAGGCACTCAACCAAATTCATTTGATTAAGAAATGATGGGAAGCATGGTGTATACCTAAGTTATCCACCATGACACTCAACCAATCATGGGAGAATTGAATCATGGGAAGCATGATGTATACCAAAGGTATCCATCATGACACTCAACCATTCATGGGAGAATTGAGCAATGCAAAGCAAAGCTAGAAGGAGAATCATCTTCCTAAAGGTTAGTTCTAAAGATCACTTAACCTAATGGATTCAAAAGCTCTATCAAGGCTTAATCAATATCCTAAAGAGGTATCTACCTAAGTTTTATTCTATCAAGAAGGGATTTAAAACCTAAGGCTAGCTAAAGTTCACTCTAAAGCCTAAAATATGAGGTGTGCTAAACTAGGATCACCTAAAACACCATCAACTTGTAAAATTGGGGAATAATAGAAGATCACTTCTATAAGTTCTAGGAAAATTTCTAGGTTTTCCTGAATGCCTTAAGGTATCATGGTAGAAAATTCAGGGTCAAAACCTAAGTCTAAAGGTCCTAAAAAACTTCTACACTTCAAGGTATGCTAAAAGGAATCCACAAGGGGAAGGTCCTAGAAACCTATCTCAAACCCATACCTAAAAGTATCTAAAAAATCAATGAAAAATCATACAATATCCTACAATGTATCAAAATTCACCATACAAAAAATCAAAGATTAAATCCAAGCATTAATATGGAAACAAAAATCTAGAAGTTAACATGGCATGATTTCTATTTATTGAAAAGCACATAAAATAAAAATACAAAATTAATTGAAAAAAAGAATTAAAATTGCAATTAAAAAATGTGGCAAACTAAAGAACATGTTAAACTACAATCATGATTTTTTCTAAGATTTTATGACATCATTTATTATTTTTCTTGAATTAAAATGGAACAAGCCATTAAAAGAATAAAAGAAAATGAAATTAAAAAACTAACTAAAACAAGGGGCGCCATAAGTAGTTTCTGCACGTGTTATGTGTATTGGGCCCTGTGTACGGGGGTGGGAATAGTGAAATGCTTAAGCCCAGAGTTTCAATAAATGAAACTCTGCGTTTCAACTTATGGGAAAGCCAATTCGCGGGATGTAATCGCGGTCGTGCGATGGGATTACGAGGTCAATGTATCAACGAGATCGTGTGTCTGTCATGAAAACTGGCATTTCAAAATTGAAAATGGAGGGAAGGCACACGCGGTGGCGCCGGAAGTTCCAGACGGTGGCCGGCCTTGCGCCGGTCATCTTCTTCATTTCACCAAAATCCCAACTTCCTCATTCCTTGACCAAAACTTGATTTTCCTTAACCAAAACTATGTGATTTTTCGTGTAGAATCCGAATATGCAATTTATTTCTACTTTCCTCCATTAAAACTCAAAAATCATGAACATCCAAGAATCACTCAAGAATTTCCAACTTTCACAAAACTTAAAATTGAAGCTACTAATCTCTTCCTCTCACTTGCTACATCAACAATCTATGTTTCTTTTCCATTTTCATCCATTAATTAGAGAGAAATTCAAACTACAACCTAAGGTGCTATGTCAAGAATTGTCACGAAACTTAACCGTTCTAATCCTAAAACGTTCTACACACTCTAAGGATCACAATCATGTGAAAATAGCATAGCAATTCATCAAGAACAGAGCTTATGGATGAAAGATAGGAACCTGTTAATAAGCTTCGACAAAGGCTTGAATTGTGGATGAAGCTTCAAGAAAATCGTCCAGAATCCATCAATGAACCTCACTGAAGCTTTTTGCAATGATAATTTAGACTGAAAATTGCCATATCTTCAAAATTGAATTTCCACTTTTTCTTAACTCAATTTTTTGTTATCTTCCACCAAATTCTGTTACGGCAGTTAGGAATAATCCATGAGGTTATATGCAATGAACCTAAAGTGATTAGAAGCCCATTTGAAGCTTATGGCAGCCCAATTCAAAATCCATTTTTTCCATTATGGAGCTTTGTGAAACTCATCAAAACAAAGCTGTCAAGCTTGCTAACTGATTCATTTTGGTTCCTTATGATGTGAGGAAGATGTGTGGATAGGATTGAGGCCTTGGAAATGAATGGATGGTGAATTTCCATTATGTTGCTTAAAGATGAAGAAACCATGAATTTCCACATGTAAATGGCTTCAAACTTGATTTCTGATTTATCCAATGTTCTTAAAACATCAATTGAACTCAAAATAAGCACAAATATGACATGCTTTGGTTCAAAAATGAATTGATTTGAATTGGCCCTTTTCAAGCTTCCTTTAATGATTCATTCATGATTTTTTTCTTCACACATTTCTCATTCTAATCCATATCAATGAATTCTTGGGTCGTGGTTGGTCAAATAACATCATTTTGAACAACTTTCAAGTTGGAAAAAATTCCATTTGAGGTGTGTAAGATGGTGAAATTGACCCATAATCAAAATGGCCTATAATCTCAAATTCCCAAAATACCCTTGTATTGCAAAGCTCATATCTTGAGTTCTATAAATCCAATCATGGACTTCTAGTACTTGTTAGAAAGCTAAGAAGATAAGGAACAATATTCATGTTGGACAAAAGTTCATGTGAAACTTCCTTCTAAGGCAAAAGTGTCATGCAAGTTGGTTAACTTTCAAGCACCAAATTCACATTCATCTGATGACCTGTAACTTGTCTGACTCATAACTTGAGTTCTATAAACCCTATCAATGACTTCTAGTAATCAAATTAAAGCTATGATCATGTTATACAACAATCATGTTAGGGTCAAGGTGATATGAAAATCACATCTTGAGTTATGTGGTCTTGAAGTTAGGCACTAAACTAGGGGATTTTACACTGTCAAGCATAACAACCCTAGCCTAAGAACTCCTCACAGTCTTGATTCATGATGAGTTGACCTTGAAATCATCCCTTGGACATCTTAATACATCAATCCATGATCACATGGCCTTGAAATTAGGTCTCAACCTTCTTTAAATCATCTGTTGACCTAGGGTTGACCAGATGAAACCCTAGTTGCACCAATCTTGGTTGTAGCTTCATATCCTTCACATGATGACCTGTCTAGGCTTCAAAATGACTTTCAATACTTCTCATGAGCTCTCTCAAGGCTTTAAGTCCAACCCCATGGATTTAGAATCATCTGATGGCCTCTCACAACCTTCAAGTTATGAGATATGCACTCTTATATCCAACCCCTTCGCTGAGGATCTTTGGCTTCTCTGATGAGGATGTCAACCCTTGAATACTTGAATAAGGATCCTTAGATAGCTTCATAACCTTGTGTATCCCTCTATTGGTAATCATACCTCTTGATCCCCTGCACACATGTCAATGTAATGCAGATGATAATGCTAATATGAATGCAATGAAACACAAGCTAAGAAAAAGGTTAGGCAAATTTTGGGGTGCAACATAATTGTTGTGTTGTGAAATGTTGAAGATGAAGATGATGAGAACTAGGGCACCTATTTCACTTTTCTTGTTCTTGTGCAATTGACTTAATGTTTCAATTTTTTTTTAAGAAATGAACCAAACTTCTATTTATAGTAACTCAAAAACCAACAGACATAACATCTTTTCAAACTAAGTGAAAGTCTTCAACATACGCAAAAAATGCAGCGAGCGGTCGACCATAGCAGGACTGTGCGTCGACGCATAGCCTGCAGTTTTAGACAGATTCAAAATTTTAACAGCATGCATCAATCATAGGTCAGTGTGCGCCGACCCGTGGGAATTCAACCTTTTCCATGCGTCACCCATACGTCGACCTCTGGTCGACTCAAAACCTGTAATTTCACAGAAATGCTTATTGTTGTGAATTATATGCTTCTAGACATAACCAATGATCTACCAAATACATTGGACTCCATATGGCAAGTTTGCTAGACATGACATGTGTCATACCCTAAATTTGTCCTACCCTTTTTGTATTTATTTTCGCGTTTTGTGTTTTTTGCCGTTTAGACACGTATCCACCTGAAACCGGGCATTTTTCAGATTTTTATCCAGTTTATCCAATAAAAGTGTGGCACGTAGCCTGAAGAGGGCGTTTTGGTCATTTTACTTTCTTTTTTTTTTTTCTCATTCTTTTTTTATATTCCCCTTTTTGTTTTTTATCACTTATTTTTCATTAGATATAGATTTATTTATTTGAAATAGCTTGTATTATTCTTTAGATAGATACTTTTCTTTTTGAGTTAATATTAGGTTTAATTTGCTTTTATTTAATAGTTATAGAATATTTCTTTTCTTTTAAAATAGAGTTCATTATGTTTTTTAAAATTACACTTCTTTTATGTATAGTTGTTGAAGTTTTTGAATTAGATTAAGAGTATTAATTATCTTTCTTCCTTTATGTAGATTAATATTTAGGATTTTTAGTTAATTAGTTTTTATTTTTAAAAAAAATATGTTAGTTTTTATTTATTTTTTTTATTATTTTTCATTTTTTCTTTTATTTAGATTATTATTTTTTATTATTTATTTATTTTATTTATTCAAGATCTGATTTAATTTAATTAGGTTTAGATTTTTTTTTTAATTAATATTAGCTAGGCTGGTTTTAAGAGCGTTAACTTTTTTTTTTTAGTGTTTATTTGCTTTCATCAGTAATTAGTTGGCAGCTTTAATAACTGGATCCATTGGTCAAATTTCAAGGCCCATTATGTCATTACTGCGACACTTGTCAGGCTATAAAGCCTAACATTTGCCTGCATTAATGAGAGACAGCTCCCAAAGTCTGAAACCCTAGCCGCCACTTAGCCTTAACCCTAACCCTAGATGCTGACCATGCGTCCCTACCCTTCATGCCTGAGTGACACCTCACCTGCCCCTTCCCCGTACGTGTCGCCTCCTCACCACTCACATGCAAACACTGCCCAGCTCACCGGAAACACCTCAGACGAATCAAACACGATCGAATCCCACCGGAGATCCTCGCCAGTAAACTCATGAACATCACCAGAAAACTCAAACCTTCATATCATGTTCATACTCATTCTCCAGAAATATTCATATATTCAAATATCCATCGTCAACTCGTCCGTCTTTTTCCCAGATCTGTTCAAACGTCCATCCTTGTTCATCATGTTCAAACATATTTCTGGAACATTCATCAAAATCCACCATCTTTTTCCCAGATCTGTTCAAACGTCCATCCTTGTTCATCATGTTCAAACATATTTCTGGATTTTTCTCAAGAACATTCATCAAAATCCACCAGAAATTCGAACGCTCGTCGTTTTTCTTCATACCTAATCACAATCTTCATCCGTCTTCGCCATCTTAAGCTAAAGATTCACCTGCAAAACAACCCAGATTAGGTGAAATCCTACACGATCTACAAACAACCAACTAACTTCCGATTCGTAAAAAAAAACCTACTTGAATATTCATCCGCCAAGAGCGAGTTTGAACTGAAGCTCCAAACATCCGTCCAACTTCAAACGTCCAGATCTACGAAGTTCACCTTTAAATCAACATGCAACTCAGATCCGAAGCTTCACATCAACACAAACCATCAACCTTCTTCAATCTCCAGAAACTCATCCTGATTCGTACACTTTTCCAGATTTCTTTTACGCATTCGTAATAACTTTCGTCCGGTTCATTAAACTCGCTCAAAACCCCAGATCTGAACTCACTTCACGAACCTTCAAACTCGCGATCAGAACCCATTTCGCCGATCCAAACACAGATTTCGTTCAATCTCCGTCAGTACCTCATGGATCTTCGAACCCTCTCCGCCAACTACAGCATGCAAGTCCCGGATCCACCGTGTTCTTCACAATTTCTTTTTTTTCAGGAAATGATGGTGAATCGAGCAAAGTCAAGACGAAGAAAGATGAAGGGGGCGGCGTCGTCGAGCTAGGGTTACTGTTTGGGCAAAGTGGGAAAGATGTTAATTCACAGACATGGGCTTAATGGGCCGTTGGCCCATCCGTTTCATTTGGACCCAACCCCCTGTTTTCATTATTACACCACCCTTTGTTTTTTTTTGCTGCTGTTTGAGATTGGGCCTTAGGGCCCATCGTGGGGATTTTAATGTGTACCCCCCCTGGATACTGATGCCCCCTACTATTTTATTATGTTGTAAATTATTTTCAAAGCTATTTTTTTTAAATCTTTGTTTAAATTTATTTTTTACTAAATGTATTTTCAAATCTATTTTTAAAATATTATTTTCCAATTCTTATTTTAAAAAATGGTTTTATTAAAATACCTTCTTTTCAAATTCATTTATAAATAGTTTTGGTCCTTACTCAATTTAATTTTTATTACTAAATTATTTTCTAAATCAAATCGTGAGAAACTAAGTTCTTGAAGTCTAGCACTTCTTGAATTTTTGGATAGTCATTATTAAGGTGTACACCTTAAATAGTGTATTATTCGACCTCTCATTTTCAAAAATTATATTTTTCTAACAAAGAAATGTCATGAGAATTTAGCATTCTTTGTGATATTTCCTTTGTTCATTCAAACATTTTCCAAATGAAAAAGGTGTCGTCGAGATCTAGCACTTCGATAATACCCCAATTAATTGGTTGTGAGGCCTACGTCTCATTTATCAAATAATTGTCATTTCTCTCATTTTCAAATCCAATCTCATGTCCTCACATCTCGTACCTCAAACTATATTCATACCCTCCTATTCACTTCAAATCATTTTCTAAACTATTTTCTTTCCGATTCAAACTTCGAAAGAAGGAGGTTCTTGGAGTCTAGCATTCCTTGAATTTTCGAATGAATAGCTCTCGAGGCACGCCCTTGATTTGTTATTCACTCAACCTTTCGACCTTTTTCAAACTCAAATCATTCTCAAACGTTCTCCTAAGTCGAGTGCTCGTCCGCATTCGCAACCTTTGACACTTCGCACACACATTCACAATTCCTCGTGGTCTCGATATTAGGAGCACCCTCAGGGACTAATATCGTTTCTCACAACCTTAACCCTTGACACGTCGTCAAGCCGGTTCCATCTTCAATCAAATCTTCGACACGTCGTCGAGCCATTTCCAAACTAACTTCCTTTGGCCTCGCATGCCGTTTCTTTCGATTCGATCCTTTCACAAACATTTTTTTTTTAAAAAAACTTACGAAAGAGAGATATTCTTAGAATCTAGCATTCTTTGAATATTCGAATGAGTAACTCTTGGGCTCGCCCCCGAGTTGTTATTAGTTCATTCTTTCGATTTCAAAACATCCAATTCTTATCTTCAACTCATTCAACCCAATTTCCGAAAGAACTGAGTTCTTGGGATCTCGCATTCCTTGAATTCTTGAGTGACAAGCTCTTGAGGCACGCCCTTAGGTTGTTTGTCAGTCACTCTTTCGTCTCTCAACTCAACGTCAAACCAATTCAAACCTCATCTTTTCGTGGTTGTTACCACGAACTACGGACGCTCTGATTCTTTTTTCATCCTTGAATATAAGATACGTAGGCACAAGATTGCGATGATCTTGGCGAGCACACTTCTATCCATCTTCCGTTTTCCCCCATCCTTTCCCGTAGTCGAACTACGACGCTCTGATTTCTCATTCTCGTCCGAATGAGCATACGTAGGCACAAGGGCCCCAATCCTTGGCGAGCACCCTATCATCTAACCACCCATCTCTCCTTAGCGTCTTCACCCATTAACCTACCAATTCTACCTTTAACAACGAGAAGAAAATCAGTAAACCTAAACAACACTCCCCACAATTACCTTAAGAGGTTCCCGTCGAGTACGACGGACGTGAGGGGTGCTAATACCTTCCCCTCACGTAACCGACTCCCGAACCCGGAACTTGGTTGCGACAGCCCTGTTCCTATCCTTTCGTTTTAAGAGGTTTTCTCGATATTTTCCTCTCCCGTTTATTTAGGGAAAAATAAAGTTCGGTGGCGACTCTGTCGAACCGCATTTTCCGCGCCTTTCGCGCGAGGGTCGTATTTTCGAAAGTGATTTTTCGAGGTGCGACAACATGCACATAAGAGAGATATGAGAAGTGTGATATGCATTTTGCCTTGTGGTGGTAGAGTCAAAACCCCGATTCTTCGATGATTACGTTTTGACATCATCGAAACACAAGTACTTATGGTATATGAGGATTTGCCCTCACACTAACTACCAAATTTGAAAACTTAAGGATGAAAGATGATGAAAGCATACATGATCTTCATATGAATATCCTTGAAATATCCAATGCTTCAAGTGCCCTAGGTGAAAACATGTCAGAAGAAAAGCTTGTAAGAAAAATTCTTAGGTCTCTTCTCAAGAGATTTGATATGAAAGTTACTGCCATAGAAGAAGCTCAAGACATCAGCAAGATGGGGGTGGATGAACTTATTGGATCTCTCTTAACCTTTGAAGTGGGGATAAGTGACATGTAGTAATTCTTCTAGAGGCCATGGATGATGATTTGAGGAAGATGATAGGAGAGGTAGGTTGATGGTAATATACAAGAGTTCTTAGAGGATTTGGAATGAGTGGAGAGAATGAGATTTGCCCCTTTTTATAGATGCTAATTAGGGTTTTGGGAAGAGGAGAGGATTAGGTTCATAGGCATGAGGTAGATGCAAGTAACAATGTATCTAGAGTAATGCACAATTAATGATAAAACAAAATTTGAATTTAAAATAAGTTTGAACGTTTTTGAAACCAAATTTCAGAATTTTCGCGCGATGCGTTGACCGCTTCTCTGTATGCGTCGACGCATATTGTGTGAAAATTGAGAGATTCAAATATTTACTTGTGTGCGTCGACCATACCCTGTTGCGATGGACTCATGCAGGCAAAATTTGCATATTTTCATGTTTATGCACATATGAGCAACAATTGATGCATAAATACAATGCCACAACAACTATCAAGCAATCAAACAGATATGATACATATAATAGGTCATATTGACAATTTTAACACATAGTATGAGACAACTTGTAAACATAGTATGTGAGAGTAAAGGAACAACATCACCTTCATGCCAAAGGAAGCTCGATGAATTATACAGGTGTACTTATAATAACTTCAATTTGTTAGATGTACAACAATATACTCATAAATGAATAAAAGATGTGCAAGCAATATTATGAAACTCGATCCGAAATATCGAGGATACCAAGTTCTCGTCGGATATGAAAGAAAGGTTCAGTGGCTAGCGGTTTTGTGAAAATATCCGCTAGTTGATTTATAGTGTCAACGTGTTCGAAAACAACATCTCCTTTCTCTACATGATCCCTAAGAAAATGGTGTCGAATTTCGATATGCTTGGTGCGTGAATGCAAC
This sequence comes from Lathyrus sativus, assembly GCA_963859935.3. Classification (NCBI taxonomy): domain Eukaryota; kingdom Viridiplantae; phylum Streptophyta; class Magnoliopsida; order Fabales; family Fabaceae; genus Lathyrus; species Lathyrus sativus. The sequence goes on from OZ012735.1 coordinate 878,738,662, forward strand.
ACAGGATTTTTGGTAAGATTAATGGCACTTGTGTTGTCACAAAAGATAGGAATACGTTCAAGTTTGAAGCACGGAGTGAATCGGTGATCCTGATACCACTTGTTAGACGATGACACGGATCTAGAAGGGGGGGGGGGGGTTGAATAGATCCCCATTAAAAAAATCAGTCGGCGCTATCAATTAAAAATTGGTTTTAAAAATATTTGATATGCGGAAACGGCCATGGAAAAATACCGTCTATAACGAACCGCTATTAGAAGACCGGATATGCGTCTAGCCTTTTGGAAATGATACTGAGAAAATAGAATCACCACACTAGTCACACTATTAATTGATTAATATCACTAATTAGTAAGACTAGTTCTAATGCTACACAATGCCAACCAAAATATGTAAACAATATAAGTGAATTTTGGTGTAGGCAATTTATCAAACACTTGGAGTGCGAGGCACTCCAAGTGAGTTTTGCCTTGAGTAAGTGACTCTAGCTTCCTTGTACAATACACTATTGTACTAGAGTTAAAAACAGTGTTAATCACTTACTCCAACCAATGCTAACTTTGATAAAATTGGTTATACTAAAATTACTCAATTATCAAGCAAAAATGAAAGTGCTGAAAAATAAAGGAGACAAAGATTTGTTGAGGCAGTTCCCCCGCCGTCCTCACTTCGGGGTACGTCTGCCCTCAATTCTAAAACTAGAATTGAGCTCGATATAATATAGATATCACCTGTTGAGTTGAAACGTTTATACAAGGATAGACAAGCAAAATATACAAACAAAATCTCTGGTTATTGATGATGCTTTCTCTCCTTGTTCCTTGATTCAAGTTGAATCAAGTCCTCCGATTGTTGTGAATAGACCTCCGATTACAGCCCTTTTGTTGAATAACCTTGCGTTCTTCAAACCCCAGACCGGCTGATCTCAAACACCAACAGACATAACAGCTTTTCAAACTAAGTGAAAGTCTTCAACATATTCAAAAAATGCAGCGAGCGGTCGACCATAGCAGAATTGTGCGTCGATACATAGTGTATAGTTTTAGACAGATTCAAAATCTTAACAGCATGCGTCGACCATAGGTCAGCATGCACCAACCCGTGGGAATTCAACCTTTTCCACGCGTCGACCATATGTCGACCTTTGGTCGACTCAAAACCTGTAATTTTGCAGAAATGCTTATTGTTGTGATTTCTATGCTTCTAGACATAACCAATGATATACCAAATACATTGGACTCCATATGGCAAGTTTTCTAGACATGACATGCACACAAGAGAGATATGAGAAGTGTGATATGCATTTTGCCTTGTGGTGGTAGAGCCGAAAACCCGATTCTTCCATGATTACGTTTTGACTTCATCGAAACACAAGTACTTATGTGAAATTCTGGTATGCAGATCTCATATGTCCCAAGAACATTGATCTCTGCTCAACAAGGACGAGGACAGACCATGACCAATTTAAATTCCTTTAAGAATTAACGATGTCATGACCAACGTCATGACCTCTATTGTGACATCTGCGTACTGACAGACTATTTATCTAAACATTTAAATTATGCAAAATTGTAAATGCTGAAAGATAAATAACACAATGAATTATTTACCTAGTTCGGTGCAACCTCATCTACATCTGGAGGCTACCAAGCCAGGAAGGAAATCCACTATTAGCATAATCAATTCAGAGCTAAACTCCCCCATTTACAACTCCTCACTTAATCTCTACCCAATGCAATTTCTGCCTAGAGGCCACTAGACAAGAGTATACCCACTCACCCCCCCCCCCTCAATCACAACAGTGATATACAATTCAATATAAAAGACAGACTTTAGAAGACACTCTTCAAAGTCACAATACTTGATTTTGCTTAACAACTTCAATCAAGGACAATGAACACAACGGTTCATACATACTAACCAAAGCAATTATACAACATACAATTTCTTGGCACACAAGAAATCCTAAGACTCCTACACAAGTGAAGAATCACTACATACCACTGAATTCTCCACTCACAAATCTGTCTACCGCAATGTATCAAAAGGTACAAAGGGTGACTTACAAACACAAGGGACTCTCAAACCCTAGACCTTTATTTTACACTCAAGTTGTTCTTAATGTGAGTGCTTGATTTCCTCTGCTTCTGGTCCTCCTTAAATAGAAATGCAGACTGGGCTTGGGCTGGTCACAAGTAACAAACTTTAGGTTTAACCAAGTTAAACCACTTTCCATAATTCAAGGTGTTGTCAAATTAGGTCACAGCTGCTTCATGTTATGTCCAGCCCTGACTAGAATCTCGCAGTTCAGTCATGACAGCAGATGGATGTCACGATATTCAGCATGACATTCTCATCAAAACACTCCACAGCAGTTCTGTCACCACAGCAGATGGAGATGTTATAATATCCTGCTTAACATCAGTGCAGGATCATGTTTTACCAAAATTTAGCCAATCATAGAACCATGGAACTAACAATCCCCCCCTTTGGCAAATTTTGGCTAAAACAACCAAACACCTTATCACGGCAGCAACAGTAGTTTTTCCAGCTCCCCCTTGATAGTTGCAACAGATAACAACACTTTACTCCCCCTTGGTATAGTCAAAAATTGACAAAATTTGGAGTAAGTGTACATACTTCACATGATGACCAAGTCTTCCATTTCTTAATCTCTAAAGACTGCTCCAACAATCATGGACAATGATTTAACCTCCTTATTGATCTCACTCAGCCAGTGTAAAATCAGCCCTGAACCATAGTTCCTTGAGAGTACACCTCGAATCAGTCTTGAATCTTGGGTTCTTGTCTTATCTGAAGTTGCACCTTCAGGAGTGACACTTACCAATTAAAGGATAATCAGTCAATTACTTGCCAAGTAGCAACTGATTTTAAATCCCCAAATTGAGACAAAGGAAAATTCTGCAGGGAAAAATTAATTTTCCTATACACAAACCAGAGTTTTACACAGCTCCATATTAGCACAATGTCAACACAAGCAAAGCAGTTGTACATCAGACATGTACATAGCTCCCCCTGTCATGCATAAACAACACTCCCACTAAGAGAGAGAACCCAAACACATGAAGAATCACTGCAACTTTACACCCCTTGTTTTACAACCCATACTATAATAGAAGAGGTAGACAAAACTATCTGCAAGATCACTCAGATTCAGCTAGGAATATCTCCAAAATGTCAGAGTAAATGTCTTGCTTCCTTGACTTCTATATGCACAAAATCAGAGTTGATGATGTCTTGATCTTCATCTTTATATTACTCCCAATAAAGCTTGTGCAAATCTGATTTGATCCATTGGCACCTAATGACAGACCCAAAAGGAATACACTGTCATGTTCACCATGAGCTTAGAGCAGTAACACAATGTCGCAACATTTGGTCTGATATTCTATCTTCATAAAATCCCAAACTATTTGAAACCACAAACAATCTTGATACATAACTGCACTCTTGCAGCAACACATTCTTGATAAAAGTATAACTCCCCATATCAAGGATAACCAGTGCTCGTTTAGAAGCACATGAATGGAAAAGATAAGACTCATCTTCATGTCTTCAAGAGCTCACTCTCTGTTCAACACACCTGTTGAACGTATTCACTAAATGCTTGCACCATAAGCAAATAGTACACCCATCAACTAGAAGCTCTTCCCCTATTTTGATAAGAGCTGCTCCAAGATCACCACATTATATCTCAAGTCCAACTCCATGCTCAAGAAGTGAGAAGGCACCAAACTGATCCACCTCTTCCTAGAGTTACTTGTAGCAGAGGAAACCACTTCACCACAAGTATTTTGACCTCAGCCTCAGATAGACATCCCATAAACCAAGACATTCTTTACCTCATCATTCTCCCGTATGACAAGATAGAGTACTTCTTATTCAAGATGTGAATCACAAGTTCCACACAAGAACCAAACCAGATGATACATATCACAGACACATCATCCACTGGTTCTTTATATGCCCACAACTGGACTTACTACTGTCTAGTAATCCAACTGAAGATCTTCAGAGAGCACAACTCCACCAACTTTATCAAATACAGCTCCAAAAGAGGGTAATCTTCCATACACAACTTAGAGCTTCTACCACAGGCTCCAATATATGCACAGAACCAGAACCTCCTTTAGTCTTCAAACAACTACCCTTCTGCACAAGAGTTATGTTCTTCAAGCACACTTCTGAAATAACCAACTGCTGACTCAGCTTCTTTCAGAGCTCTAGAAGATTTTCTCATCCCCCAAGTAAACTTGATCTTCAAGTTACCTGTTTTACTTGCTCCATATCAAGGCATCAACTCCTTCACATAGCTCCCGAAAACTGCATGATATGAAGCATCAGTTCCATTCATACCTGAGAAGATCAACTTATCTTACAGTGTTGTGCCATAACATCACTTAAGGCCTTGAAGTTACTGCTTGATGTCACTACATCGGATACGACATCCTGCTGGAGAGTTCAGGCTTTCATTCTGCCACTTGGAAGATCCTCATCACTATCAGAACAAGAGTACCTAGACTTGATATCAAGTTGGAGTAGACAACCTCTATTCTGCTTTGTTGTACCTTGAAGTGCATTTGCTTTAGGAACTCCTCTTTAGAGAAACCAATCATGCCAAAGCTTGATTCTTCAGAGAAGAGGAAAAAAATATTTACAAAAGGAATCCCGCTTTCCTTAGGTAGAGACTTCTTTAGAAAATCAGAGATACCTACCACTTATCCTTGACCTCCAAGCTGAGCAAGATCTCATGCTCTTGTGCACTTAGATCAGAAATAAATTGACCCAAGAAGAGCTACCAGCACCAGTTTCTTGCCAGGAAACTTTCTAGATACAGATCATATGCTGCTGCACTCCAATAAACTGATCCAAGAAGAATGTCTTCATCTTCACTTCCATCAGCACTACATTTTAGCCTTAGTTTCTTGCCAAGAACCTTGCTAGAATAAAGACAGATCCTACCACACATGTGTATGGTACCAAGATCATCAGAGTCAACTGCACAATCTCTGCTGATGGAATGTCTCAACATCTGGTTGAACATCAAATCCTTGAAGCAGACAAAGCAAATCTGGGGCCTGATGCTTGAGCAACAATAGATGAGACAACTTGATCATCAACTAAGGATAATCCATTAAATATTTGAGAATATCTCAAATAGCAATGAATCTTAAATCCTTGTAACAGATCCTTCTCTGAACTTCATGGATAATCAATTAAATACGTGTGTAGTACACAAATAGCAATTGATCTTAAATCCACACAACTTCAGGAATACCAAGGCTGAAACATCAAGGATGACACCCTTGACTCAACCTGCATATGACTTCCTCTATTGAAAGAGCCTTTGCAAGTCATGAGTGGTGAAAATAAATCACCTCCCACTATCCTTTCTAAAGCAGCCTTTGTAATACACAGCAGAACAGCCCAAGCACATAGCTACAAACACCATCTGCCAACCATCTACACAACTGCCACAGTCATGCATCAAACTGAATATAGGCCAATCTTCTCTCAGGGCTACCAGAGTTCTTTCATCAGAAACATATGCAGCGGAACCATCCAAAGAACATCTTCAGCAAGCCCTACTCAAGCTATCAGAGCATTCAACAGGTCATTGAAGCTCCTATATCAGAGGACACAGCAACAGATACACAGAGTCCTTCATAAGCAGGAGGGAACACACATTTCTCCTTAACTCCATAAGCAGTAGCTCAAACATTTAGCAAGATCATCAAATCAACTACAACTTCTCCTTGTTTAAACCACCAGAAAGTATCTCCCAAGATCTCATCCAGAACAGACAGGATGCTTGCTTTGATACCAATTGAAATTCTGGTATGCAGATCTCATATGTCCCAAGAACATTGATCTCTGCTCAACAAGGACGAGGACAAACTATGACCAATTTAAATTCCTTTAAGAATTAACGATGTCATGACCTTTGTTGTGACATCTGCGTACTGACACACTATTTATCTAAACATTTAAATTATGCAGAATTGTAAATGCTGAAAGATAAATAACACAATGAATTGCTTACCTAGTTCGATGCAACCTCACCTACATCTGGAGGCTACCAAGCTAGGAAGGAAATCCACTATTAGCATAATCAATTCAGAGCTAAACTCCCCCGTTTACAACTCCTCACTTAATCTCTACCCAATGCAATTTCTGCCTAGAGACCACTAGACAAGAGTATACCCACTCACTCCCCCTCAATCACAACAGTGATATACAATTCAATATAAAAGACAGACTTTAGAAGACACTCTTCAAAGTCACAATACTTGATTTTGCTTAACAGCCTGAATCAAGGACAATGAACACAACAATTCATACACACTAACTAAAGCAATTATACAACATACAATTGCTTGGCACACAAGAAATTCTAAGACTCCTACACACGTGAAGAATCACTGCATACCACAGAATTCTCCACTCACAAATCTGTCTATCGCAATGTATCAAAAGATACAAAGGGTGACTTACAAACACAAGGGACTCTCAAACCCTAGACCTTTATTTTACACTCAAGTTGTTCTTGATGTGAGTGCTTGATTTCCTCTGCTTCTGCTCCTCCTTAAATAGCAATACAGACTGGGCTTGGGCTGGTCACAAGTAACAAACTTTAGGTTTAACCAAGTTAAACCACTTTCCATAATTCAAGGTGCTGTCAAATTAGGTCAAAGTTGTTTCATGTTATGTCCAACCCTGACTAGAATCTCGCCTGAGATAACTAAGGAAGCCTAACAGATCTCCTGAAATCTAGCCTGAGATATATTAGGTATCATAATATAAAAACAAACCCTGCACGCCTGATGTCATACGATCAATGTCATAACATTCAGTTATGACATTCAGCTTCACTTACTCTTAGCTGACCAGACTCCCCCTGCTGAACACTCCTGCAGGATCTTCTTCACAACAGTAGAAACAAGCATATTATAGTTTCCTAAAAAGTCTCAAAGATCCTTTTTATGAACACCAATTAAATATGTACTTTGTTCCTAATGAATCTCTTTGGCCTGTACATACTGGCGAGGAACATCCAACAGGACCAAAACACTTCTGTCAAGAGATATAACATAGTAGCCCCTGCTGTATCAGACATTGATGTTATGACATTTAGTATCACTTACTCTTAACTGACCAGACTCCCCCTGCTGAACACTCCTGCAGAATCTTATTCACAACAGTAGAAACAAGCATATTATAGTTTCCTAAAAAGTCTCAAAGATCCTTTTTATGAACACCAATTAAATCTGCACTTTGTTCCTAATGAATCTTTTTGGCCTGTACATACTGATGAGGAGTATCCAACATGACCAAAACACTTTTGTCAAGAGATATAACATAGCAGCCCCTGTTGTACCAGACATTGATGTTATGACATCCATGACAGCAGTTCTGTCATCAGCTCTTGCTGCACCAGACAGTGATGTCATGACATTGGTAATGACATCCATGATAGCAGTTCTGTCATTAGCTCCTGCTAGCTCTTTTTGCATCCATGACAACAGTTATGTTACCACAACTTTTGCTGTATTAGACAGCGATGTCATGACGTTGTGATTAACAACACATGACAGCAGTTCTGTCATGACAGCAGATGGATGTCACGATATTCAGCATGACATTCTCATTAAAACACTCCACAACAGCTCTATCACCACAGCAGATGGAGATGTTATAATATCCTGCTTAACATCAGTGCAGGATCATGTTTTACCAAAATTTAGCCAATCATAGAACCATGGACAATCATAAAACCATGGAACTAACATTATGGTATATGAGGATTTGCTCTCACACTAACTACCAAATTTGAAAACTTAAGGATGAAAGATGATGAAAGCATACATGATTTTCATATGAATATCCTTGAAATAGCCAATGCTTCAAGTGCCCTAGGTGAAAACATGTCAGAAGAAAAGCTTGTAAGAAAAATTCTTAGGTCTCTTGCCAAGAGATTTGATATGAAAGTTACTGCCATAGAAGAAGCTCAAGACATCATCAAGATGAGGGTGGATGAACTTATTAGATCTCTCTTAACCTTTGAAGTGGGGATAAGTGACAAATCTGATAAGAAAAATAGCATAACCTTTGTGTCCAATATTAAAGATGGAAAGGATGAATGTGATGTGGATACTGATGAAAGCTTATTCAATGCTATAGTGATCCTTGGAAGAGAGTTTAACAAGGTAATGAAGAGGATGCACATGAAGTCAAGACCAAATGTCAATAACAACTCATATGACATCAGCAGGTCTAATGAAGTTGGTAGAAGAACAAGGTCTGAAAAAAGTCTACTTAAAGCAAAGGGATTCAATGCCATGGATGTGAAGGATTTGGTCACATTAGAGTTGAATGCCCTACTTACCTTAAGAAACAAAAGAAAAGCCTAGTTGTATCTTGGACTGATGAGGATTCTGAAAGTGATCTTGAAGAAGAATCTGCTAAACATGTGACTGCTATGACTGGGAGATATGTATCTGATGAAGACTCTACTGATGATGAATTAATCTTTGAAGAACTTGCAGCTTCTTACAAAGAGTTGTGTCTCAGAAGTGAAGAAGTATGTCATCAAGGAGAGAAGCAGAAGAAACTTATAATAAAACTGAAGGCTGAAAAGGAAGAGCATCTTAGAACTATCTCTGAGTTGAATGATGAAGTTACATTGCTGAATTCTCAACTTGATCAAATGTTCAAGTCTGTCAAAATGCTGAACAGTGGAACTGACACTTTAGATTAAATCCTTCAGGTTGGAAAAAGGGCAGGAGACATGACTGGGATAGGGTTTGATGGAGAAAAGAAGCCCTCTTCAGACTATAGTGCCTCTTCACACCATAGTCCTTTTGGGCCTAAGCGAAATATGTCATACCAGATGTCTCATCATCATGGCAGAGGACAACCCAACCACCCAAGAGGAAGATTCCAAAGATGGAGATGTCATTATTGTGGATGTTTTGGTCACATAAAGCCTTTCTGCTTCAGGATATATGGATATCCTAAACTTGTTCCCCAACCTAGACCCAATCACAACATTCCTTCTAATAAGAAGCAATGGGCTCCTAGAGCTGTTGCTACCAATTTGATAGCTCATATGTCTCTCAGAGTCTCAACTAAAGAGGATTGGTATTTTGACAGTGGGTGCTCCAGACACATGACAGGAATTAAAAATCTCTTAGTAGACATCAAATCCCATTCTACTAGCTATGTGACTTTTGGTGATGGAGCCAAGGGTGAAATCAATGGGGTTGGAAAGCTGAACTACTCAGGAGTACCAAACCTTGATAATGTGTTGCTGGTTAAAGGGTTGACTACCAACTTGATTAGCATCAGTCAACTGTGTGATTAGGGATTCAATGCCAATTTCACTAAATCTGAATGCTTGGTTACTAATGAAAAGAGTGAAGTGATTATGAAGGGAGTCAGATCTAAGGACAACTGCTATTTATGGGTTCCTCAAGATTCTATTTACACCTTCATATATGCTCTAGCCAAAGATGATGAAGTGAAACTGTGGCACCAAAAACTTAGTCATTTGCATCTAAAAGGGATGAAGAAGATCATCTCTATGGAAGCTGTCAGAGAAATTCCTAAGCTAAAGATTGAAGAAGGAAAGGTATGTGGTGAATGCCAAATTGGAAACAAACTAGGATGTCACACCAGAAGATTAAACATCTCACCACTTCAAAAGTGTTGGAACTCCTTCACGTGGACTTGATGGGACCTATGCAAGTGGAGAGTCTTGGTTGAAAGAAGTATGCTTATGTGGTGGTGGATGATTTTTCCAGATATACTTGGGTGAATTTTATAAGAGAAAAATCTGAAGTGTTTGATGTGTTCAAAGATCTCTATCAAAGAATTCAAAGAGAAAAAGAGAGCAATGTTGTTAGAATTAGAAGTGATCATGGGAAGGAATTTAAGAACCAAAAATTTGCTGAATTTTGCTCATCTAAAGGGATTAGCCATGAATTCTCTTCTCCCATTACTCCACAACAAAATGAAGTTGTGGAACAAAAGAATAGAACTATCTAGGAATCTGCTAGAGCTATGATCCATCCAAAGAAACTGCCTTACCACTTATAGGCTGAAGCTATGAACACTGCTTGCTATGTTCATAATAGAGTGACCTTAAGAACAGGAACCATGACTACCTTGTATGAGATATGGAAGGGAAGAAAGCCTACTATCAAATACTTCCATGTGTTTGGAAGCAAATGCTACATATTGGCAGATCGTGACCAGAGAAGAAAGATGGATCCAAAAAGTGATGAAGGAATATTTTTGGGCTATTCTACTAACAACAGAGCCTATAGAGTATTCAAATCCAGAACTAAAGCTATGATGGAGTCCATCAATGTTGTTGTTGATGATGTGCATAAGGAGGCTGATGTCCTAGAAGATGTTGGAACATTCCTTGATATCTCAGCAGAGCCTGCAGACAAAAACACTGATCCCAATCCTACTAATGCAGAACCTGAACCTGAACTAGTAAACAAGGGACCCTCTACCAGAATTCAGAAAGACCATCCTATGGATCTTATCTTAGGTGATCTAAATGAGAGAGTCACTACTAGATCCAGATAAGTCATAACAAGTTCTTGTTTTGTGTCTAAAATTGAACCAAAGAATGTCAAGGAAGTCTTAACTGATGAATCTTGGATCAATGCCATGCAAGAAGAGCTAGGGCAATTTAAGAGAAATGAAGTATGGCATCTTATTCCAAGGCTTGAAGTAACAAATATGATTGGAACAAAATGGGTATACAAGAACAAGTTTAATGAAAAAGGGGTGGTCAAAGCCATATTGGTTGCTCAGGGATACACTCAGATTGAAGGGGTTGACTTTGATGAAACTTTTGCTCCTGTAGCTCGCCTTGAATCCATCAGATTACTTTTGGGAGTTGCCCGCATTCTGAGATTCAAGTTGTTTCAAATGGATGTTAAAAGTTCCTTCTTAAATGGATACCAAAATGAAGAGGTCTATATGGAACAACCTAAGGGATTCATTGATCTAACTTTCCCCAATCATGTTTATAAGTTGAAGAAAGCTTTGTATGGACTGAAGCAAGCTCCAAGAGCTTGGTATGAGAGACTAACAAAATTTCTTGTTGATAATGGATATAGAAAAGATGGCATAGATAAGACTATGTTTGTCAAAGAAGAAGGAGGAAAGCTCATGATTACTCAAATCTATGTTGATGATATTGTGCTTGGTGGGATGTCTGATGAGATGGTTTAACATTTTTTCCAACAAATGCAGTCAGAATTTGAAATGAGCCTTATCGGTGAATTAACCTATTTTCTTGGGTTGCAAGTTAAACAGATTGAAGATTCTATATTCCTATCTCAGAGTAAATATGCCAAGAATGTAGTTAAGAAGTTTGGGATGGAGAATACTAGTCACAAAAGAACACCTGCTCCTACTCATCTTAAGTTGTCTAAAGATGAAAAGGGTGTAAATATGGATCAAAGTCTCTATAGAAGTATGATAGGGAGCTTGTTATATCTTACAGCAAGCAGGCCTGACATTTCTTTTGTTGTAGGTGTGTGTGCTAGATACCAAGCTGAACCCAAAGTGAGTTATATCAATCAAGTAAAGAGGATTTTGAAGTATGTTAATGGAACAAGTGAGTATGGAATGTTATACACTCATGGATCTAGCTATGTGTTATCTGGGTATTATGATACTGATTGGGTTGGAAGTGCTGAAGATAGAAAAAGCACATCAGGAGGTTGCTTTTTTTGGGGAACAATCTTATATCATGGTTCAGCAAGAAGCAAAATTGTGTCTCCCTGTCTACTGCTGAAGCCGAGTATATACCAGCTGGAAGTAGCTGTTCTCAACTGGTGTGGATGAAACAAATGCTGACTGAATATAATGTCACACAAGATGTCATGACATTGTATTGTGACAATTTAAGTGCTATAAACATCTCCAAAAATCCTATCCAACACAGTAGGACCAAGCATATTGATATTCGCCATCACTTTATAAGGAAGCTTGTTGAAGACAAGATCATTGCCTTAGAACATGTTGCTACAAAGAAGCAGCTAGCTGACATCTTCACTAAGGCATTGGATGCTATTCAATTTGAAAATTTAAGAGGAAAATTAGGGATTTGCATTTATGAGGATTTGTAGCAATTATTGATGAGTGGAAATATCATTCAAGATGTTTTGTATTTTCCAAAAATAAAGTGTCTCCAACTAATGCAATCATTTCAAAATACCTTAAAAGATATTTTCACAGGCTACCCTAACCTCATTTATCATTCCAACTACTCTTAGATCTCCCATACTCTCACAGAACTTTTGCTTGATCACCATCGTTCCATACACAAAATTCTCAAGATGTCTTAACAACATGATTCAACTCCTTCCAAGTTTGCTAGGTCGGAATCAAAGACAATAGCTCACCCTATGAGTGTCTCGTTTGATGATGTGATAGATGTGGTTCCTCTAGCCATGGTTCCCCGTGACGATGCTGAGTTGATAAAGCCCACAACCTCTCATGCAATAAGTTCCAAGCTGTCGCAACTGCGAAAAACACCCGGCGGAAAAACAGAAGAGTTGCCACCGTTCGTTATTTATCCCAAAGAGAGGGAAAGGAAACGATCAGAGAAAATCTGACGAAAAGGGAAAATACAAGGTCACCGCAACCAAATCTTGGGTTCGGGAGTCGGTTACGCAAGGGGAAGGTATTAACACCCCTCACGTTCGTTGTACTCAATGGGATCCATGCTTGTTGTCTAATCAAAGGGTGTGTTAATCTGTCTAAGCTACAGGCTCACAGGGCAAAAGAAAAGAAAAGAGACTCGATAGAGCATCGCCGCTCTATGCCTACGTATTCCCTCGTGCAATGGGAAAGTCAGAGTCAATGTAGTTCGGAATGACGCGAAACCACATGTTGATTAAGTGTTTTAACCGAGTAAGGTTAAACCTTCGTTCTAGCAGTTAGGTGTATTGCTGCTCGACCATTGGAGACTTAGGCGTTACCTGTTTGCAGTAGAACCAAGAGTTAACAACACTCTTTTGAAAATGGTTTTCAATTAATCCCGAAGGATAAAAAGGTTTGAGGTTTTGTTCGTGTTTTTTAGTGAAGTGAGTTAGTTTGATTTGTGATTCCCGTTGCACTAAAGACTATGACATAGAAACAAATGCGTCGCATATCTCCCCCAAACGGGACGTATACTAAACACTCTAGACAAGCGAGAGGAGACCCCTCACTCATCATTTCCCATGTGCTTAAGGCTCGTAGCATACAATGTTTATCGTATTTATTAGATGCGTTAGAATGTGTTTTGAGATGAGAAGAGAGACGCACAGAAGGTCTAAGGGAAACTCGGCCCTAACATTGTCATGCAAAGTGCTCCTAAAGTTGGGATTGAAAGGGAAATCTACCATAATGTTAGCATGCTTTGATTGAACACTTAATGTCTCCCCTACTCCCAAAAGGACTAGGGATCCTAAGGGATCATGGCAAAGAAAACCAAGAAAACACAAGGTAAATCAATCACGAGTAAAAAGAAATGAAAGAGATGCAAACATGAAATGCAAACACAAAAGAAAAGTGGGAGGAAAAAGTGTGGGGCAGCAGCCACGACAAGCACATCTCAACCAAGCAATGCAAGCAAAGGAAACAATGCAAATGATCATCACTTTGAACCACATCTATAAGCATGTATTCAAGTGGAAACCAAACACTCGTGTCGAAGAAATCATGATTAAACAATCACTAACAGTAACACAATATCCAAAACATCTCACTCCAAATGCATCATATCAATCCATGAAGATTCAAAATGAGATAGCACCAAAACAAGCTTGAAAAACAACAAATATGACATTCTGGTACAGTGTTAATTGGTTAACACATATGGTTAACCGATTACCAAGTTGAAAATGTTTGAAAATTTGAAAATTTGCACTAGTTAATCGATTAACCAGTTTGCACTGCAACTGGTTAACCGATTAATACTGTACCAGAGGCAGAAAACAGTAGCTCAAAAGCACTTTCCAGCAACTAATCACTTCTCCAATAATCCAGATGATTATATAATCAATTATGCAGTAAATTAACACCAGAAAACAGTGATCCAACAACATGTAAACACATTCAAACAACAAGATCATAAATCACATGGATCACAAATCAACAAAATCAATCAAAAATGAAGATCAACATGATGATTATGCAAATAAGCTCAAAAACAGAATCAGATCTAGAATTTCCAACCTACAAAGCGGAGATTTGCTTTGGTGAATGTTGATTTACTCCAAATGAACAGGTCCAAGCAAGAAACCCAGAGATTCTTCAAGATCCAAGTGAGTTCTTGTAGTAGAAATGAAGATCCAACAAAATTAAGCAAGAATTATCCAAATAAGCTCCTCTAGATCAAGTTTAAAATTCATATCCAAACTAGCACGAAAATTGAATGGAGAATTGGAGATGATAAGGATGAAGGATGGAGGTTATAGCTCTAGAATTCAATGATTCTAATGGAGAATCAAAGAATTCAAGGTGAGGAGAGCTTTAGTGGAGTTTTGGAGTGAAAAAGTTGAGAGAAAATTGAGAGAATTGGAGTGAATTCTAAAAATCAAATGGAATTATGAGGATTGTGTATGTGAGGTTTAGAGCAAATCATTTAAATATGCTCTTGGTTAGGATCCAAATGTGGTTTGTGAAAATTGTAATGGGATTAGGAATGGAAAATTGGAGGGAATTTGAATTAATTTGAAAATTAACCAAAATTCAAAGTGGTTCTAGATCCTTCTTTTGGTGTAAAAATCAATTTCTCAAGTGATCAAAATGGACCCCAAAGTGACTTCTATTGAAAATTCACGTGCAGAGCTAAAATCTGCCTTGGTTAATCGGTTAACCATATGGATTAATCGATTAACACCTTTAAAAATTCAAAATTGACCTAATTTTGACTTGGTTTATCGGTTAACACCTTAAAAATTTGAATTTTGGCGCCTTTTGGGGAAATCTGCACATTTGCCCGTTTTCATCCGTTCTAAGCCCTGCTCAGCCTCTGAAACTTGTTCTTGAATATTATAACTGTGAGAACACTTGAAATAGATTGAATGTTGCTTCTTGAGCTCAAAATAACCTGCAAAATAAAATAAAATTGATCGCCGGGAAAAATAAATGTCAGAGCTTCTGACGCTCGCTGTTCAGTCTCTCGCATTAAAGAAAACCCTGAGCCACACGAAAACCTTGACCCCCTAACTCAAGAACAAATGCTATGACATGCAGAAATGCGAAAATTCAAAGAAACAAAAACCAGTCCAAGTTAAAACAGAAGGGAAAATTTTGGGGTGCTACAGCTGCCCCTATTCAATCGACTTGGACTTGAAGGGATGAAAAGCATCAGCTTTTAAAGATTTAAGGTAGAAGGAGATTGAATACCAAAAGAACCCGGAAATTTGCAACCTGCAGGGAGGCAAAACAGCGAATACCAACCAAAAGTTGGAATACGACACGCTGAGGATAACAATCCAATATGAAACATCAAACAAAAGATACCAACCAAGAGTTGGGATAATAATCAAAGGATATCAACCAAGAGTTGGGATAACGAACACCGGATACCAACCAAGAGTTGGGATAACGACCCAAGGATACCAATAAAGAGTTGGGATACAACCAAAGGATACTAACCAAGAATGCTGACCAAAGGTAACCTCCTAGGGATAAAACTCAAATCAAGAACCTGCAGGACGTACAATCAGCAAACTGACAACCTGAGGACAAGAAAAACTCCACTGGGAAAAGAGTAGACTATCCAAACAACTCTGCAGGGACCAAGCATCTACCAAATAACAATCAAAGGATACCATCCAAAAGATGGGATGACCAGCAAATGAGTACCAACAAAGAGTTGGGATAGAGGTCAGAGAATACCAACCAAGAGTTGGAATACAACCAAAAATACCAACCAAGAGTTGGAATGCCGACTCCGCCGGGGAACGAACGAGGAAAATTACCCAAGCAGTCTTGTGGTGACTTCATTGGGAAAAGAGCAGACTATCCAGACAACTCTGCACATCCACCAAAAGATAAAAATCAAAGAATACCATCCAAAAGATGGGATAAGAATTACTCTCTGGGGATAAAACAAACACTACCAACCAAGAGTAGGAATCACCACAACACTGACCGAAGGTGAAACGGCGGGGCTACCTCGCTGGGGAATACACTAACCAAAAGTCATAATGCAACAAAAGGTAACAAACACAAACTAACAACCAAAAGCTGGAATCGCCGTAATATCGAACAAAGTTGAACCCAAACTATCAACCAAAAGTCGAAAACACCTGATGAAACATAACGACCACAAGCTACCAACCAAAAATTGGAATCACTTTCAACAAAATCTCACCAACCAAAAGCTGGAATCAGACAAAGCTACCAACCAAAAGTTGGAATGACGAATTCGTCGGGGAATAGAGGAGGACTACCAACAAAAAGTTGGGATAAACACCACCACCAAAGGATTACCAACCAAGAGTTGGAATAACAAAATCCAAGAAAGGAAGATTACCAACCAAAAGTTGGAATAACGTCAACAAAGCTTCGGACCCAACTGGGGATTACCAACCAAAAGTTGGGATGACGACCAACAAGCGACAGACTACCAACCAAAAGTTGGGATAACAGCTGCAGGGGATAACATCCAACCAAATGTTGCGACACAAACTACTAACCAAAAGTTAGGATCGCCAACAAAGAATATCCTCGACCAAAAGTCGGAACAAAAGCTACTAACTAAAAGTTAGAATCGCCGGAGGCGCTGAACAAAGCTGAATCCCCCACAGAAGACTACCAACCAAAAGTTGGGATGATCATCCAAGATTACCAACCAAAAGTTGGAATAAAAAGCTACTAACCAAAAGTTAGAATTTCCTGAAATATTAAACGAGAGCGAACTGACCACAACAAAGGTTACCAACCAAAAGTTGGAATATCCGACTTTGCTGAAGAAAACGAGGATTACCAACCAAAAGTTGGAATAACATCCAAACGCTAATAGGTCACCAACCAAAAGTTGGAATAAAGACTCTGAGAGACGGAACTAAAGATTACCAACCAAAAGTTGGGATAAACCACCCTAGAATTACCAACCAAAAGTTGGAATATCAAACACAACAATCAGACTACGCTGGGGAGTACCAACCAAAGGTTGGGATAACGCACCCGGAATAGGCAAACAACAGAATCAGCCGACTCATAATTTGCAAAGAAAGTTTCGATAGGGAAAAAGAGAGGTTTAAACAAACGAATTTGTCGAGGAAAAGAATATTCACCAAACAACTCTGTTAGGGAAAATGTCTGAACAAATGACTTGGCCAAGGAGGAAAATGCTCACAAGCGACTCACCTGGGGAAAATGAAGACGTCTAACCCAACGACTCAACTGAAGAGAGAAGACGTTTAACCAAATGACCAGTGGGGAAGAATCCGATAAAATGACCAACCCAAAGATCCACACCAACAGGGATAACACCCAAATCTCATGAATCAAACAACCTCTAGCACCAAACCTGGTGTATGCTTCAGATACATATGTTTAAAAATGGCGCAATGCTCCATACAAAATGGAAATGCTATGCATTTAGGAGGATGCTATGCAAAAATGAAAGTGCAAAGGAACCACCTCAGCAAAATAAATGCTGAAGAGAACAACCCTACCGGGGAAAGATAAGATATGCTAATTATGATTGGACTTATATTGGTAAGTACAAGCCCAGGATGGCCTCCAAGAAAAGAACTCTCCTGGGTTATACTGCTCTGACAAGAACGAAAATCCACTTTGTTAGGGATCAACACAAACTCTACTGAAAAAGCGCCCTGAATGGCTTACCAGAATACAACCCTTTTGGGGAACAAAAGACTCGGCTGGGGAAATGCCCTTGATGGCCTTTCTTGAAAATCTTCACCCTACTGGGAAAACACCAAACAACCCACTCAGTGGGGAATCAAGAACCACTCTGAAAGCTCCACTCAGCTTGGAAAGAAATTCCACCCCGCTAGGGATGCACCAATAACAGCCCGCCCTGCTGAGGAATATCAGAGACCTCTAATGAGGAATGAGTTATGCTTCTATTTGAACACTTGCCCTGTCGAGGGAATCAACACAAATTATACTCGAAGAAAATCCTGAATACCGATATTACTGGAAAGACACCAGAACATCGACTCCATTGGGGAAATAGCGTCAAAGACGTCGCCTCTGCTGGAGAATAATACTGGATTATAATCTACCCTGCCGCTGAGGGAATATCCTTCCACCTTACTCTGCTGAGAACATGCTGAGAACAAATCCACCCTACTGGGGATTATTGTAGGGAGACACAAATTTGTTCTGCATGAGACACGCCACACTTTCGTCGGCGACATCTGATTTGATAACGAGATTCTGTGGGGAAACCAACTCTTTGTTGAACAAAATTCCTAACTTCATTCCACATGAAGGAACCCTTCGAAAACTTGTTGGGGTGTACGAACCCGCTTACGCTGGGAAACAAAACTATGAACTCTCTCTAGGGGAAAAGTGAATCACCCTGCCCTACCGTTAAGACCTCAACATTGGGAAAAGTCTACCAGGGAGAAGACCCTGCCATCCTGCAACAAACAAAACATGCCTTACATGCAACATGATTACTTTGGTTATCATGCATGATACCTGTCGCCCAAGCAAAATCATTGCTTCCGTTATGCTCTGCAAAGCCTTATGTTTTCACCTACAACATTTACCAAAGTTACATACGTTCTTCGCAAACAAGATAATAGCAGTAAAAACAAGGCATGGAAAATTATTTGACTGAAGTGAATACTTTATTGATAAAAAGTCTGCAAATAGGAGAATTACAATTCAGATGCAGTTCCTAAAAAGAGGTAATTGCGTAAAAGCAAAAGAATATATACAAATGTTGGCAATGTGGCAACAGACAACCATCATGTGTCGATTTAGCTATGAGTTGTATGTCTTTGATGTTCCCCATGTTTCGCCTTCTGAAAAAACTGAATGGACTGATTCCTTTCCTTCAGTATAACCGCTCACAGGCTTACAGATCAAACGCAGACCGCAGTCGTTTACTTTCTAATCCCTAACTTTTGCCTGGATCGCCCTTTCGGGTTTTCAATCCACCGGGATACCCATTTTTGCCAAAGTTGCCTTTCCAGGTTTTCAACTTTGCGAGTTTACATTTTTCTTTTTATCCCTAATTTTTGCCCGAACCTTTTCTTTTTTCTGGTTCGCCGGGATGTCCCATTTTTGCCTGAACTTTTCTTTTTCTGTCCAGCGGGTCTCTTTTAAGCAAAGTATTTTTTAACCGCATCTGCATTCACAGGAGATGAAAAATCTTCACCATCCATGGTAGATAGTAATAAGGCTCCGCCAGAGAAAACCTTTCTTACCACGTACAGACCTTCATAATTAGGATTCCATTTTTCCCTGTGATTTGCATGAGGAGGAAGGATCCTTTTCAACACCAAGTTACCTGTCTGGAAGCACCGATGACGCACTTTCTGATCAAAGGCTTTCTTCATCCTACTCTGGTACAACCGGCCATGAGCAATGGCTGTCAATCTCTTCTCGTCAATCAAGCTCAGCTGATTCAACCTAGTTTGCACCCACTCAGCCTCATCAAGCTTCACATTTGACAGTACCCTTAAAGAAGGAATCTCAACTTCTAATGGTAGGACAACTTCCGTACCATACACCAGTGAGAAAGGAGTTGCCCCGGTTGACGTATGTACCGTTGTACGATAACCGTGAAGAGCGAATGGCAACATCTCGTGCCAATCCTTATATGTTACCACCATCTTCTGCACAATCTTCTTGATATTTTTATTAGTTGCCTTGATAGCGCCATTCATCTTCGGACGATATGGAGAAGAGTTGTGATGCTCAATCTTGAAACTCTGGCACAGTTCCTTCATCATTTTGTTATTCAAGTTTGAACCATTACCAGTAATGATTCTCTCTGGAATTCCATAACGACAAATGATGTCCTTCTTTATGAATTGGGCTACCACCTACTTTGTGACATTGGCAAAGGAAGCTGCTTCTACCCACTTCATAAAGTAATCAATCGCAACCAGAATGAAGTGATGTCCATTAGAAGCAGTCAGCTCAATATTTCCAATCATATCGATTCCCCACATAGCAAAAGGCCACGGAGACGTTAACACATTCAGAGGAGTCGGTGGCACATGCACCTTATCAGCATAAATTTGGCATTTATGGCATTTTCTGGCGTATTTGAAGCAATCAGATTCCATGGTCATCCAATAATACCTAACTCTCAATAATTTTCTAGCCATTGCATGTCCACCAGCATGAGTACCGAAAGAACCCTCGTGGACTTCCTTCATCAACAGGTTTGCTTCCAGTTCATCCACACAACGCAGCAAGACCATGTCAAAATTTCTCCTGTAGAGCATATCATCTTTGTTCAGATGAAAATTACTGGCTAACCTCCTCAAAGTCTTCTTATCTTTGCTGGATGCCCCATATGGGTACTCTTGAGTCTTGAGAAAATGCTTGATATCGAAATACTAAGGCCTTCCATCTGATGCTTTCTCAATCGCAAACACAAAAGCGGGTCTATCAAGACGCGTGATGGTGATAGATGGAGCTTCATTCCAGTAATTCACTTTGTACATTGAGGATAGTGTTGCACTCTAAAATTTGCTCAACCTTTCTTCACCTAGCTTGTGGTTCATTGCATTCATTTTAGCATTTTCATCTGCATTGCATTGACATGTGTGCAGGAGATCAAGAGGTATGACTACCAACAAAGGGATACACAAGATTATGAAGCTATCTAAGAGGTTTATTCAAGTTTTCAAGGGTTGATATCCTCATCAAAGAAGTCACAGATTCTCAGAGAGAGTGGTTGAAGCCAAGTGTGTATATCTCCTAACTTAAGGGTTGTGGGAAGCTATTCAGATGAGTTTGAATCCATGGAGTTGGACTTGAAGCCTTGAGAGAGCTCATGATAAGTATTGAGAGTCATTTTGAAGCCTAGACAGGTCATTATGTGAAAGATAAGAGGCTACAACCAAGATTGGTGCAATTAGGGTTTCATCTGGTCAACCCTAGGACAACTGATGATTTGAAGAAGGTTGAGACCTAATTCCAAGGCCATGCGATCATGGATTGATGTATTAAGATGCCCAGGGGATGATTCCAAGGTCAAATCATCATGAATCGAGAGTGTGAGGAGTTCCTAGGCTAGGGTTGCTATGCTTGACAATGTAAAATCCCATAGTCTGGTGCCTAAATTCAAGACCACATAACTCAAGATGTGATTTTCATATCACCTTGACCCTAACATGATTGATGTAGGGTATGATCATAACTTTAATTTGAGTACTAGAAGTCCTTGATAGGGTTTATAGAACTCAAGTTATGAGTCATACAAGTTACAGGTCATCAGAGGAATGTAAATTTGGAGCTTGAAAGTCAACCAACTTGCATGACACTTTTTCCCTATAAAGATGATTCTTATGAAGTTTTGGCCAACACGAATGTTGTTCCTTATCTTCTTAGCTTTCCAAAAAGTACTAGAAGTCCATGATTGGATTTGTAGAACTCAAGTTATGAGCTTTACAAGATAAGGGTATTTTGGGAATTTGGAATTATGGGTCATTCTTGATTATGGGTCAATTTCATCAACTTAAACACCTCAAATGGACTTTTGATCAACTTGAAAGTTGTTCAAAATGGTGTTATTTGTCCAACCATGACCCAAACATTCATTGATATGGGTTAAAATGAGAAATGCTTGAAGAAAACTCATGAATGAATCATTAAAGGAAGCTTGAAAAGGGCCAATTCAAATCAATTCATTTTTGAAGCAAAGCATGTCATATTTGTGCTTGTTTTGAGTCCAATTGATGTTTTAAGAACATTGGAAAAATTACAAGTCAAGTTTGAATTCATTTGCTATGCCAATTTCATGGTTTCTTCATCTTTAAGCAACATAATGGAAATCAACCATCCATTCATTTCCAATGCCTCAATCTTATCCACACATCTTCCTTACATCATAAGAAACCAGATTGGATCATTTTGCAAGTGGTTTGGCTTTGTTCTCACCATAACATAAAAGCTTCAAAGTTGGAATTTTGGATTTTTGAGTTGGGCTGCCATGGGCTTCCAATGGGCTTCAAATCACTCTAGATCCATTGCATATAACATTTTGGATGATTCCCAACTGCCATAACTGAATTTGGTGGAAGATAACAGAAAATTGAATTGAGAAAAAGTGGAGAAACTTGGAAAATTGATTTTGAAGATAGAGCCATTTTCAGTCCAAATCACCATTGCAAAAAGCTTCAGTGAGGTTTATTGATGGACTCTGGACGATTTCCTTGAAGCTTCATCAACAATTCAAGCCTTCATTGAAGCTCAAAACAAGGTTCTTAACTTTCATTCGTAAGCTTTGTTCTTGAGGAATTGCCATGCTATTTTCACATGATTATGATCCTTAGAGAGTGTATAACGTTTTAGGATTAGAACGGTTAAGTTTCATGACAATTCTTGACAGAGCACCTTAGGTTGTAGTTTGAATTTCTCTCTAATTATTGGATGAAAATGGAAAAGAAACATAAATTGTTGATGTAGGAAGTGAGAGGAAGAGATTAATGGCTTCAATTTTAAGTTTTGTGAAAGTTGGAAATTCTTGAGTGATTCTTGGATGATATTGATTTTTGAGTTTTAATGGAGGAAAGTGAAAACAAATTTGATATTTGGATTCTACACGAAAAATAACACAGCTTTGGTTAAAGAAAAACTAGTTTTGGTGAAGAAATGAGAAAGTGCCATTTTTGGCTAGAGGAAGAAGATGATCGGCGCAAGGCCGACCATCGTCGCCACCGCGGGCACGCTTCCCTCCGTTTCCGTTTGAAAATTCCAGACGCGTCACCAGCTGTCCGATCGCGCTGTTCTGTTGACCCCATCCACGCATCGTGTGGCCAGGATTCGTCCGCGTGTGGCCATTCACTTAGTAAAATGCTGAGTTTCTCAGCTGGGCCCAGCGCATTCTTATCCGCACCCCCTCATGCGTGGCCCAATACCAATAGAACGTAGGAACCTTACTTCCAGCACCCTCTGGCCCGTTTTCCATTTTAGTTCATTTTTCTTTATTTCCTTTTTATTACTTGTTTGTTTTAATTCATAGAAAAATAATAAATGATGTCCATAAATCATGAGAAAAATATTGTAGATAGTTTGACATGTCTAGAATTTTGCCACATTTTTTAATTGCAATTTTAGTTCTTTTTTCAATTAATTTTATATTTTTCTTTTATGTGTTTTTCCATGAATAGAAATAATGTCATGTTAACTTCTAAATTTTTGTTTCCATATCAATGCTTGGATTTAATCTCTGATTTTTTACATGGTGAGTTTTGATACATTGTAGGATATTGTATGATTTTTCTTACATTTTTTAGATGATTCTAAGTATGGTTTTGAGATAGGTTTTTAGGACTTCCCCCTTATGATTTCCTTTTAGCATACCTTGAAGTGTAGGAATTGTTTAGGACCTTTAGATTTAGGTTTTGACCTTGGTTTTTCTACCATGATCCCTTAACATACTTAGGAAGCTTTATAATTTTTCCTAGAATTTTAGGATTGATTTTCCTATTTTCCCCATATTTTACAAGTTGATAGTGCTTTAGGTGATCCTAACTTAGTTACCTCATATTTTAGTCTCTAAGTTGAACTTTAGACTAACTCTAGGATTCTAATTCCTTCTTGATAGAGTAGAGCTTAGGTAGATACCTCTTTAGAACAATTGTTAGGCCTTGATAGAGCTTGTGAATCTTCTTAGTTTAGGTGATACTTGTGGCTAACCTTTAGGGTTCTTAGAAGTTCCTGCGATGGCTTCTTTCCCCTGTGTGGTTTCTTCCCTGGGCTTTGCACTATCTTCCTCCTTCAAGTCTTGATAAAGATCCCTCTTGGGAGAGCCTGGCCTTCCTTAGGAAGTGCTATGTGCATTCCTCAAGAGGTTGAACTTTGGATTGACATTCATCAGTATAGTATATTCCTTTGGTTTGCACTATCTTCCTCTTTCAATTCATGATGAGGAGCCCTCTTGGGAGAGCCTAATCCTTCCCTTGGTTGGATTATGTGCATTCCTCAAGAGGTTGAGCTTTGGATTGATATTCATTAGCATGATATATTCCTTTAGTTTATACTATCTTATTTCTCAGTCCTATTGACATGGGGTCCTTCTTGGGAGAGCCTGGCCTTCCTTAGGAAGTGCTCTGTGCATTCCTCAAGAGGTTGAGCCTCTGATGGACTCTTGTGCTGAAGCACATTGCCCTAACACCTCAGATTTACATCTAGGATCTACCCCAGTTCCTTTATCTGTCCTATTGACATAGGATCCCTCTTGGGAGAGCCTGACCTTCCTTAGGAAGTGCTCTGTGCATTCCTCAAGAGGTCGAGCCTCTGATGGACTCATGTGTTGACACACATCAACTGGATGCAGCCTTGGGCTGGTTTTCTTGTTGTTCTTCCAGTTCACTTCTTCCTTCCTGATGGATTGTTTGTTGTGTGCTTGTTTTTCTGTTGCTTGATGCATTAGAATAGCCTCATGTGTAGAATATTTTAGGCTAGGAGCATGATTGCCATAAAAGGTTGAGATGAGCTCCCTTTGCTTGTTTGCATTGAAAGGTTGAGGTGACCCTCCCTTGCTTGTGTTGTTCCTTTTCTTTAGTGCTTTGCTTGTTTGCATTAGAAGCTGAGGTTTCCTCCTTCTGCTTGGCTGATGCATAGCATATTTACATGTCTTTATCTCAGTAGCTTGATAGCTTTGTGTTTGTCTGCTTAATGATTTTTGTTTGTGCTTCCCATTGACATGATCCCCTGGGACTCTCACTTCCTTTGATAAGGAAGTGATGATAGAACCTTAGGTTGAAACCTTTGCATGATAACATCTAGGAGTTCCATGTTTCAAACTTAACCATAGGATGAATCCATGGCATGACAACATTAAGGCTTGATAGTTTCCCCTGTAGAGTTCATTCTCTTCTCTCTCAAAAACAACAGTAAAAAACGTAATAAAGGCAAGTTGGTACAGCGCATTACGAGCCTTAAGCCACTTGGGAAATGATAATTGAGCGGTCTCCTCTCAATCGTCTAGAGTGTTTAGTATATGTCCTTTGGACGATACGTGACGCATTCGTTCCCAAGTCATAGTCTCTAGAGCTGTACGGACTACAAACAACCATAAAAGCACTTCTTCCGTAAAAGACAGAAAACAAACTTCCAACCTTTTTACCCCGTGGGCCCATAACTCAAGGAAAACTTTTCTGATAAAAAGAGTGTCGTTAACTTTCAGTTCTACCGCAAACGGTAACGCACTAGTCTCCGACGAGCAAGCTGCATACACCAAACTGCTGGAACTGTTTGTTAACCCTACTCAGAAAAACAGATGAATCTAAACCCCTATTTCGCGTTACCCCAAACTACGTAAGCTCTGATCTCTCATATCTGTTGAGAGTACATAGGCACAATACTGACGTATTGGCGAGCCACCTTCCCCATCCTTTTACCCGTAGTTAGCCGAACTACGTTGACTCTGATTTCTCATTCTCTGACGAGAATACGTAGGCACGAAGTGCGATGCTTTGCCGAGTCATTTTTCTTTTCGTTTTAGACCAACCTTGATAGGTAGATAGTAAAACCAACCCGTCAGATAAACACAACAAGCGTGGATCCTGTTGAGTACAACGGGCGTGAAGGGTGCTAATACCTTCCCCTTGCGTAACCGACTCCCAAACCCAGACATGGTTGCGATGACCTTGTCTTATACCTTTTCGTCAGGTTTTTCCGATTGTTTCCTTTCCCTTTCTGTGGGATAAATAACAAAAGGTGGTGACTCTTCTGTTTTGCCGGAACCTTATTTTTGCAGTAGCGACAGCTGGCGACTCTGCTGGGGACGTATAGTTGCTGGGGACTTTTCCCATCCCCTATGTTGGGACCGTTTCCCATCCCCTATGCGAGTCAATCCTAGCGCTTGTGTGTTTATCTGTTGGGTTTGCATTTATTTATCGCACTTTACTTTCCACACTTTACTTTTAGTACAATATGATTATTTGCTGTGCTGTTGTGGGAGGGATGTGCTGATGAGTGATAAGCCAAAACCCAGGCTTGAGAGCATATACCTAGCATTAGAGTGGAGATTAGTGGCGGACCTGTATGCTTAGCATGCACCGGTCCTCATGAAATTCGCACTCAGACGAGATCCTCTTTGATGACTTCTCTTCTGGCCCTTAGGGCTCGACGTGAGGTTGGATCTGAGGGTTGTCGACTCTGGGGACCGATCATTTGTGACTCAGCTAAGTGAGGCCTCTTCAGGGAGTGATGATGCCAAACCAGAAATGGTGAACGTATCATCATTTCGTGAAAGTCTGTGACGCTGGGAAACGCATAGGATGCCATACCTTGTCCGTGATTAGGTCCACACTTGTGAGCAGGGTCAGGTTATTGCAGGGAACCTTGACCTTCAGACAACCTGGTTTTCTTGACAGTGAATCAGTATTGTGGGTATCAGAAGGTTCTTTTCATCAGAGATTTGTTTGTTCTTGACAGAGCAGAATTGTGGTCCTCTTCAGGGTTTTATTGTCAGGATAGTGTTGTGATTATGTTGAAACAGAGCCTTGGTCTCCTTAACAGCATACTCTTGATCTCCTGCAGCATCCTAGCATTCTTGCATCATCTAGCATTTTGCATAATTGCATTTTCATTCGCATTTCATTAACGTGTGTCTGTGTTGCAGGTGCATACTTCATCCCTGATTCTAGTGATGTTGCTTCCCTTGCCATTATGGAGACTCTGAAGAGAACTGTTGCATACAAATTTCCTACACCAGATGTTAGTGCCATCCTGAGTTTGAAGACCCTGGCTAATGAGACAGTTTTGGCAAATTTCAGGCAGACGTATGGGAGGTTGTTGAAGTATGTTTGCAAACCCTCCGCCCACGAGATCGATGGCCTGTACACGTTGCTACAGTTTTATGAGGCTCCGCTAAGATGATTTCTGTTTCCCGACTATATTTTGGCCCCTACTCTGGAGGAGTATGCTGACTTGATAGGCATTCCTGTTAAGGATCAATTGCCTTTTCACCATGTTGACACTGAACCTAAGTTGGTTGACCTAGCAGCTATCTTGCATTTGGAAGAGACTGAATTGAGAAGAGAGTTCACTCGGAGGAACAAGATGTTTGGCTTCCCTCTATCGTTTATGGTGGAAAAAGCTCAGAAGTTTGCTAAGAAAGGTCGTTGGGACATGTTCAACACTATTCTGGCTGTGTGCATATACGGGATTGTGTTGTTCCCGAATCTTCTTGACTTTGTAGATGTAGATGCTTTCTACTTGCTTGCCTCGGGGAATCCGGTTCCCACTTTGCTTGGTGATTTGTATCATTCTGTCCACTACAAGAATGAGAACAGGAGAGGAAAAATAGTGTCATGCTGCACTCCTTTGTTATACAGGTGGTTTGATAGCCACATGTCCAAGAGGGGTCCTTTTGTTTCTTCTGCTAGCACAGTCGAGTGGTCTGAACGCCTGATGGCTTTATCAGCCGAAGACATCACCTGGTTTGACCGGGATACGCTTGGGACTGAGATTGCTTATAGCTGTAATGGATTCCCTAATGTTCCGTTGATTGGACGTAAGGGATGTATTAACTATAACCCGGCCTTGTTGATCAGACAGTTCGGGTACGTCTTAAGAGGTCCACCGAAGGATGAGGAGGTGCGGGAATCTTTGTACCTCAACGGGTTGCTTGATAGTGACATGCTGACCAAGCTAGAGCATGCTTGGACTAACATCCACAGACGAGGAAAGACACTGTTGGGTAAGAGCAACAACCAGGCTTATAAACCTTATCGGGGTTGGGTTCAGGCTAGAGCAAAACAGTCTTCGATGCCATTTCCTCTAGTGGCTCCTTCGGTTCCCCTCATGAATGAGAAGCCTACCACTATGGACATCCTGAAGTATGAGCAGGTAGTGGATGAAAAGGAAGAGTTGAAGAAGGCCAACGAGGAGTTGGAAAAATAACTTGTTCAGCTTAGAAGTGAGAAGAGTGAAGTCGTCTATTCCTTCAAAAAACAGACCGAGCTGGTGAACCAGCTAGGCACAGACTTGACCAAACAGAGGGCTGAGCGTGAACACTTAGGTTTAGATTTCAAAGTTGTTAACAGTGTCCTCACCACTAAAAAGCAAGACCTGGATAGGGTATATCTAAAGCTATCCAAATATGAGACATTATGGAGCAACACCCTAACCAAGCACAAAGAGCGAGAGGAGAAGCTGAAGCAACAAATAGCCAAGCTAGAGGCCCAGATTGAGATCAAGGACAAGAAGATAGAGGCTGAAGCATCCCTTCGATGAGACGTTCAGTACAGATTGGTTGAAACCAAGGCAAACCTACAAGATTGTCAACTCAGAGCTGATGCTAAGAGATGCAGAGTGGAAGACTGCTCTGGAAAAGGTGCTCGTGGGGACGTTGCCAAGGATCTCCAGGATACCATCAAGTAGAGGGATCTGCTGATCCGGGGTCTGCTCACCCAACCTGACCATCCTACTACGAAGAAGTTATTAGAAGATTTCAGTGCCCGTAGCCGCACTTGATTTCCCTGTATTTCTGTCTTTTATGCATTGATATGCTGACCACCACCAGGCCTGTTGGTTGGGGTCACACCTTGTTGCTTCAGTTGTATTCAATTACAGTTGTACGCTGCCCGCATGGGTTTTTCACATATATATGTATATATATGAGGATTTCTTTCCATGATTGGATGTTGGACTTTATTTGTCTTGGAAACTAGAATCAGGGGGGAATCTCTCCCTAGGCACAGACACACGTTTGCACTTGCATAATCATTTTGCGTAGCATGGGCCTCCGACTTATTTACTGTCGCGGTGAAATTTGGATACCAAACTATTAATTAGTTCGAATCTTTATTCATTTGCAACCGAACTTTGATTTGTCCAAAGGAAGGGATAAAGATCGAAATTCCCACAATGCAATGCAAATGCAAGAGAGTTTAGGTTCGGGGGTTGGTTAAACTTAGGGAAGGTACTAGCATCCTAAGTTTCTGTAGTACTCTACAGGAACCTCTTGTTTTATGTTTGTTTATTGCTATGTGTTTATCTGCTTAATGGTTAAAGACCTAGGGGTTTATTTCTAAGTATACTTGATAAGATGTCGCATCTCATGCCTACATATCCTTACGGGAGTGGAATCAGAGTATCTGTAGTTCCCCTAAAGGGTATGAGGAGTTCTTTGACTGTGGTCAAAGCTCCTACGGGTTTAGGGTAGTTGCTTGATTGATTTTAGGAGAAGAGATGTGTCTTCATTTTAAGGGAGATGTAACCGCCACAAATTGTAGGAAAATAGTCTTTGCATCGTCTTAAGAAAAGGACTTACGTACTCGGATAGGGATCAACGAGGTACACCTTTATCTCTCTTAAGGCAAAGTCCCTACGGCTTGATTGTATTGTTGTGGGGGTGGAGATTCTATCTCATTTAAGATGATTGACATCTTTCTCTAATGTGTTTGAATAAAGCTGTATTGAGTTGTTGAATGTTTGAAAATTGCATGTTGAGTTGATTGTCTAAGTTGTAAGAGAGAAGACAAGGTCCTTCCTATGGGGTAGGATCTATCTTAAGCGATCAACTTGAATGGGATCAAGGATCGTGTGGGGAGAATGATGCAAATGTGAATGCATACGCACGATTGTTGGGATCATGCGCAGATTCTTCCTTTGGACGGGTGCAATGCGATGAAATAAATTACGATAATGTAAATTACAATAAATAAATTGCAGAAATAAAATCATACACATACGCATGAAAGCGCTGAAGTGTGTGAGAGTGAAAGTGTCGTGGATGTGAGTGTGCACAGTTGTATACGATGTTTGCTTGATTTTTAGGAGCGGAGTTGAATTGATTGGGTTTATTTTAAGATGAGATTAAATATAAATTAAAGTCTAAAGTCAAATAATTATTAAAAGATTGACTGATTTATTTTAATTTAAATAAAATAGTGGAATAGAATTAGAAAAAAAATAAAAATCTAAGGAACTAAATGATTAAATAAAATTGATTATTAAAGGTTAATAATTATTATTATTTTTCAAAAGATTAATTAAGTGTAATAAGAAGTTGTTTAATTATTAATAAAGAAGTTGATTAATCGCATTAACAAAAAAACTATTAGTATGAATTATAAAGCTGATTTATTTAATAAGGATTATTAGTTATATTTTTTTAAAAAAAAGATTGGTTAACTGATTAATTAAAAGGGTTGAGTGTTGATTAAAATTACTAGTTAATGAATATAACTGATTAAATAAACAAAATAAAAATTAGATTAGAAGTAGATTAGAGGTTAATGTGGGTTAACGGTGATTAGAGTGAGTGTGGTATGGTGAGTGTATGCATTACTATCACAAAGTACACGAACGGAACAAAGGGGGGTAATGAGAGGCGACGGGACACTAAGCCCCTTCGTTCCCAAATTGAATTGTCGGTACCCTCATCTTCCTCCCTCCAAACGCGATTGGTTTTCCCCCTTTATCACCTTTCTCCATATTTCGAACCTGAAACAAAACCAGAAGCATCAATAGTTTAAGAGCATAGGAGACAATAGGGCGTTACCGAAGGTCGTGGGTAGCGGCGGCGTCTGAGATGACGGAGTGGATTCGCGGCGGCCGGAGGTGATGAGAACGGGTGTTTCGTCTTGTTGAACTCGCGGCGGCGTGCGGTGGCTTCGTCAACCGGAGAAATAAGTGTTCTCCTTTTTCAATCTGTTAGGTTTAAACGAATACGGGTTTTGGTGGTGATTTTCGGTTTCTTACGATAATTTTCGAATGCCCTTCTCTTTCTCTTTAGCCTTCTTTTATAGGTCTCAGAATGAAAATGTCTTGATTGAGTGTGATTGCTGCTCTTGAATGTTGATTGGATTTTCCAATTTGGGACAAATCAGATTTGAAAATACTCCTTATTCGTCTAATTGTAATAATATGTGTTAAATGAAAATTCCAATTTTGTGATATCTTGTATCAATCTGATTAATGCCTTGTCTGTCCAGATTCAATGTCTTGAGGATTTGGATTAGATTTCTTCTAACGGTATATTCTCCCGGTAATTGCTAACTTGGATTTGGTATCTGACAGGTGTGGATAGTGATGGTTTTGGGCCATAGAAGATTAAAAGCCCGGAGCAAGTTCTGATAGTTGTGGTGTGAAGAGATATGGTGAGTCCAAAGTTTCATCTGCTCTTTGATGAAAGTTCATACAAAAATGCTGGTAGTGACAATGAATGTTATCTCGTGGATAAAAACTGAGTGCAGGGTATGTTATCCTATGGATTGTGGGCATTGGTAGATGCAACATGACATGAGTGAAGAGGAGCAAGGTTGTTGTTTTCTCTTTCCACTTCAATCTCCATTCTTGTTTTCAGGTCGAATTGATACATATCTAACACTGTTTCTTTTTCATGTACTTGGTGATGGCGCTTGGGGAACTGGAGTAAGGTATTGCACAAGTTACCGCCCTCATCCTTGATATCTTCGTCTGTATTAACCATAACAGGGTGTCTTTGCAGGCTTCAAAGTTCTCTATGACACGCAACATTCGCACCAACCCTACATTAGTGATATCCCTGCATAAAATTTGAATACCTGATAATGTATCCATGGGAGCATCCAATGATGTAGGTATATCATCAATCTCTGTAACACTTCCAACTGATCATTTGCTTGAAATTTCATTCTTATTTTAACACAACCACTTCAATCAGTGTTTCACGACAGATAGAGCGCCAAACGTCTCTTAGGAGTGTCATCCATATGAGGGTTGCTTTAGCCTCAAGTTCTTGAACATTGCCGCTACCAATATTTCCAACAACAACGCTACAATCTTGCCTCCAATGAGGGTATTGCCTAGGAAATTTTACACGCATCCGAGTTTTAGAGGTATCCTAATCCCTTTCTAGCGTCTTGTGGGAGTTGATCAACAAATAATCATTGACATCATATTGCTGCAGCCTATTCACACAGTTTTGTTATCGTCTCGCATGTGCTAGATTCATTTAGCAATTGCAGTTAGCACTTCAGGTTTTAACCTCTTGACACAGGGTGGTGTATTGCAATGGTGGTAATAGTGTTTGCAGTCTGAGCAGAAAATATGAGGGATAAGACAAAGGCATATCTTCCACGAGAGACTTCCAAATGAAACAATTAGCTTCGTATGACCTCCAGCTGATAGGTAACTTTTATCTCAACTTCTATCATAGTCAAAAGAATTTCCATGAGGTTCACTCTGGCTCTGACTCAAGTTATGTCAATCCTGCCATGTAATCTTTGGGATGTTTGGTTGTATTCTCACAAACATCAAATCCTCTGTGTCTGCTCTTATCTTGCAGGTCTGGCACTGGTTGTTTTTTATGCAGAAAGATGAATTACCCAGTTCTCTACTAATGACAATAGTTTTATTGCAGTGGGTGTGATTGGTGTGATGCTGCTGGCGTGAGCTTATTGCTTTTGATTATGGTTACTGATGTGCCCAGGTATTTTCTATGTTGGATTCAAAACATTGGTCGATGATTGTTGCCTTCATTTGTTGATTGAGAGGTAGAGGCATGGGGTGAATTTGTTTAGGATGCATTGTTGCCAGGGTAACTCGCCTCTTAGTCTGAAGCTGATGAGTTGGTGGTTTCGCAGCAATAGAGGCCCTTCTGAGCATGCTTCTTAGCAGGCTGCGTAATCTGTTATTAAGCTGCAGTACTCTAACAGGACCAATGTTTAATTATGATCAGGTGGAAGTATAATATCCAATGTCTGGTATCTTAACGGGTCAAAGCGTTAGCGCCTTTTTGAGAGCTTCGTGTGATTTGTAACTAGTTCACGGTTGATGCTCATGCCAAGCCAGTCACAGGCGATTGTTGCTGCATATTCGCTTTGTAGGTGACGTCCTTTTGTTCAGGGTCTTTGACATGAAATCATAGAGCGTGGATTCGGCAAAGCCATTTTGCTGTTGTAAGTCTAGTTTTATTCTCATTATCACTTCTCGTCTTCTTTTCGGAAGTTGTCGATTATTATGAAGAATGTGATTTTTGAGTTTGCTTGTAAAACCATCGTGAATGTGAGTTGTTGGTGCTGAAAATTTCCTCGAAACTGCTGTGAGTTTACCATGCTCCCCTCTCGGTTAGAAAACTGCTCAAAAGGTAACTTCCAAAATGCTCCACACGGTTTCGGTTTAAGCTTGATTTGGTGTGGGCACTGATCTTGTTTTAGTGTTTATCACTTGTAGCAGCTTTGGAACTTAATCAGGATGTTCCTCTCAAATTTATCTGGGCAACTTCCATAACGGTTTTGCCTCTAGGCAGCAATCTGGTTATTGTTGGATATATTTAATTATGGCGATGTTGCGTCTCTTTACCATCCCTTTTGCATTGTACTTGAATTTAATAATTGAACTTTTGCGTTTAGATTCTGCTATGGTGAGAAACTAAATGCTCCAGTCTTCATAATATTGCAGATAAAGATGGAGGTAGGCTCAAAAACCCTCCGACATAACCGTGAGGCAGGCATACATACGGGCTGCTATGACATTTTCTTGCTCTATGCTTGGGTATGTTGGGATGCTTCTCTCTTACTCTTCTATTTTCATATCGTTGTTGTGCTCATTGGTGATGTTGTGACCTCCATCGGGATAAGCTTGCTGACTTGATTCTCAACACATTACCATCTTATTTTCTGAGAAACATAACTGCTTGTATTTGACAGGGTGAGGAGAGTACACCGAACAAATGACTTGTGTTCTCGTCGAGCATTCGAAGTATGCAGGGGTGATACCCCTCCCTAAGAAGCAAGCACACACCACTCTTGTTGAAGTCACGCAACACGTGACCATGGTCTCTTGGAGCTGCTTGACACCGGCGGTGACAGGCTAATCTCGGCATCACCAAAGAAATGTGTTCCTATTACAATACACCCTGTACGACTCATGACGAATTCTCTTGATTCCTTACTGTCTCTTTTGATCCTCTTCCTTCTAATAATGAAATGTTGTGTTTTAACATGAACTGCGTTGTAGGAGAAGGTGGCAGTTTCTTATGCGTGAGCAGACATGGTTGGATGTCTCAAAACGCTTAGATGACAAAAGTGCAAAGCTACAAAATCCAAAATTGCTTGTATTTTACGAATTGGTGACTTGCTATAGTGGTTGGTTCTGAGCTGTGTAGAGCTGATAAGGTAGCTTGTAACTGATAGGATCATGTAACAAAAGTTTGAAACCAATGCTAATGTGAAGAAGTGTGAACTTCACTCTGGTTTGCTGCAACGACTGTATTGTGCAAGAAAATGAAGGATCCTGTACCTTTTGAATTTGTTGAAAAAAAGTAACTATGTCAATTTATCCTTCAGCTTGTTTCAAAACGTACTTTTGGTGTGCATTCTAAATTGCAAATAGAGTTTTTTTTTTCACTTAGAAATGGAATCATGATTTTGCAAAGGGAAACACCATTGATCCTTCATCTCTATGCAGCTAAGCCTTTTCAAAGGATTTTGATGACATACTTGTGTGTTTTCTGATTCGTATTCAAGTTGATGAAACCTGTAATTTGAATATTTCCAAACTCACATAACTTGTCTTGATCACGACTCTGTATTCTATGTCATAACTTTGATTCCGAGGATCCTTAATAATCAAAGGTCATGGCCATTAGAACCCAAAATCCTCTTGTGACTTTAAAGAGATATAAGTAAAGATTCATCCACGATGTCTTCAAATTAGGGTCCATTGGTTATACCTTGGAGTATCCAATTGTGGGAATTAGCGCCATCTTTGCTTGGATTTTACTACATCTGCGTGAATTGGTTAGCCATAATAATCATGTACACGCGAGTATGAAGATACCAATTAGAAGAAACAACAGAGGGAGGCGGGATCTTAAGGTCAAAAATTAGGGTGCAACAGATGCCCCTATTTAAGTTACTCCTATTCGGAGATATGGGGATTGAAATCGCCGTCTCGACGAGATAGGAGGGACTTAAATACAAACATTGCACAAATTTTTGGCCATAGGAAACCACCGAATGCAAATGATATGTAATGATATGAGAATGCAAGACAGACGAGTCCTGTGAGGAAATGATGTCACATGGGAACAACTAGATGCGATACACGGGAAGAACGGGCTCATCAGAGCGAGACTCCACGGGGAAAGGTTGACAATCACAAAGTGTTTGTAAATATGCTGTGAAGAACTTCATGAGAAAAACCATTTGAGGAATCTACTGTATATGTCAAATGTAATGATTTCAAGATGTCAGCTGGAGAAGTCTATTGTCGAGACTTGTAACTGTAATTGAGAATACTTTTTCCAAAATATTTTCTGTTAAAATCTGTAAGGAATCTACTGCCGAGATTTTGTGTTGAAATTTGTTGGAGAAATACTTCTGACGAAGTCTTCTGGAAGTCTACTGCCGAGATTATCCAGGAAATGAAATAGGACTACCTACTACCAATGTCTTCTGGGAATCTACTGCCGAGATTAACCAGGAACTACCTACTGTCGAGTGTTGCACCCCAAAATTTGACCAACCGGGTCTCGTATCTGGCTCAATGTGTCGACGCATAACCGCATTCGCATCTGCATATTGCATACAGTGCATTTTTCATTTGTTTTGATTTTATCAGGGATCACAGCTCTCGTCTCGTGTTTCAGGTGTTTTATATCACTTTGAATAGGTAGAATCGATTTTTGGGATATTTCGGTGCCCGTTTATTTTTACCAATTATTTTTGTGCGCTCTCGCGGTGTTATGCGTCGTTCGGGATTTATTGTGATTTTTCTGGATTTTATTGGCTATTTTTAGGATTTAATAGAATTTTTAATAGTTTTAATTCTTTTAAATAGATTTTTAATCATTTTAGATATTTTTAATAGTTTTAATCCTTTTTTAGAATTTTATAGAAATAAATAGCATATTTTAGAATATTATAGATTTTATTTTGGTTTAGATTTTCTTTTAATTAGTTTAATAAGAATTTAGACATTTTAGATATTAATATAGATTTTTTTTATAATAATAAATAATATAGTTTTTTAGAATTTATTAGGAGTTTTTAGAATTAATTAGAATAATAATCAGATTTTAATTCATTTAGTTAATTAGGTTGTTTAATTAGTCTTTTAATCCATTCAGCTTTTTTGTGAGTTTTTGTATCAGTTTTTGTAGTGGGCTTCAGCATTCAACTCGTAAGGCCCAGTTTGTGGTTTTTTTGTCCAGAAGTTATCAGTTTTTGTCCACAATATTTCCAGCACAGTCCATTTCGCAGGGCCCAAAGTCCAGATTTGTCCAGTTTCATCCAGCAACTTCCAGCATCTTCTGGAAGCGTCCAGAATCAAAGCTAGTTTAAATACCAGCAGCCACGTGTTGAAAGGGGGAGGGCCCCACGCTTCAGCATCACCATCATGCCACCTCATCGCATGCAACACCCAGACCCTCTCTCTCTGCCACACCACCCAACAGGTGGCAGCCATGCACGCCACCACTCCACCATCCCCTACACGCGTCATCCCCACAGCACTCCGCCTGAAAACCCCTCCGGCCGGCCTGCATGGCCGGCGACCGCCGTACCCCACCGGAAAATCACCAAACCCAGAACTCCGATTGGTCTTCATCTTCTCCCTCAACTTCATCTCCCGATCAAACCCTAGCCACCACCAAATTCCAGATTCCGGCCAACCATCTTCATACCTCCACCGCACCTCAACCTCACCGGAAACCTTGCTACCCAGAAACCACCACCTTCATCTCCTTCCTCCGATCACCATCATTCATCTTCCTCATCCAACCTCCTCACCGTGAATCTCCCCAGAAACACCAGAAAAACCCAGAAAAAACCCCAAATCTCCGGATCTCCGGTCCATACTCATCATCATCAACGAACTGCAGAATCACCACTCAACCAGCAACCATCAAACAGATCCTCCAAACATCTTCATCAGGTACTCAACGTGTTCGTTCTAGAACTTCAAACGCATCTCCAGAATCGCTCCACAACTCAAGCGATTTCCAAGAAGGTCCTCCAAATCACCAACGCGTTCAGTTTTCCAGATCTAGATGCTTCAGACAAGGGCTTCATCAGCGAGCAATTCCGTCAAGAACTATCAATGACATGCATGGTTGAGTGTCAAAGATCTTCGTCTAGGGTGTTCTATCTCCAACTCCTTCAACTCTCCAGAAAGTGACATCAAGAACGACGAACTCTTGATCAAGCCATCCAGAGGATTTGCGACGTCTAAGTGTGTTCATGTTGGGAACTGGGTTGTGTGAGTTTGAGAGAAAGAAGTTATTTGGAGTGGAAGCGGTGAAATGAGAGACGGAGAAGGCTCAGATAGAAGGTTGACGGCGGTCGAAGGAGAAAGAAGTGTGGAATTAGGGTTTCTGCAAGGACGAAGGGGAAGGACGGCGGCGGCGGTTGAGGTCTGTTAGGGTTTTCAGAAAGTTGGGAGAGTGAGAAGAAGATGGACCGCGTGGGCCTTAGGGCCCAATTCCATTTTTTTGACATACACCCTTTCGTTTTTTGGCTGAAGGAAGTGGGCCTGAGCCCAACGCCCTGACTACTCTAGCACACCACCATTTCACTACACGCACCCCCTCTCACGTTTTTGGCTGAAGCCAGTTATTGGGCTGGGCCCAGTTTACTCATGTTTTTATTTTTTGCTGTGTATACCCCATAACTGTAACCAGTATGCCCCCTGTTTTCTCTTGTTTTTTATTTTGTTTAGAATGAAAAAAATATTAAAAGAAAGAGAAAATTATATTTGAAAAAATAGAAAAAGAAAGAGAAAATTATATTTGAAAAAAAATAGAAAAAGAAATGAAAAGAAATATATTTGAAAAAATAGAAAAAGAATGTGAGAAAAGAAATAGTGAGAAAAACATATTGGAAAATAGAGAAAGAAAAAGAAAAGAAATATTCAAGAGAAAAATATATAGAAAAATATGTGAGAAAATGATTGGAAAAGAAGGAGAAAATATTATAGTAGGTTTAATATTTTTTTAAGTACATTTTCTTTAGGTATATTTTCATAGGAATTATTTTCCGATTTTAGGATAGTTTTAGAAGCCCACTTGTTAGGGGGCTATTTTCACTCGATTTCTTAGGATAGAATAGGATAGCATTTCCTAGGAGAATTATTCTCAGCATTCACCCATTGTAATCATTTTTCAGAGATTAATAAAACGAGATTTGAGCTGTGGTCCCGAAGTAGCCGAACTACAGCTGCTCTGATTTCTCGTACCAGACGAGAATATGTAGGCATAGGATGCGATATCCTAGCGAGCACACTAACGACTAACCTGTTGTTCTCTCGCTGCTGTGCGATCGAGACTTTCCCGCTGACGACTAATCGTAACCCATTTTTCTCTCTTGCCCAAGTGCATTTGAGACCAAGCTATAGTTTTGCCCATAGGTTCCCGACCCTGTGAAACCAGTTGTTCTTCTCACTGCTGTGTGAGAATGTTTTGTTAGCCGTAGTTAGTCTGAACTACGTAAAGCTATGATCTTCCAGTGTGGAAGTACGTAGGCACAAGACGCGAGGTCTTGGCGAGCCAATTTTCCCGTAGTCCCGAACTACGTTGACTCTGACTTTCTCTCTTGAGAATACGTAGGCATAGAGTGCGACGCTCTATCGAGTCAATTCCCCTCCGTTTAGATTTAGCAGCCGTAGATAGATTGTTTTGCATCCAGTAGACAACCCAAGCAAGTGTGGATCCCGTCGAGTACGACGGACGTGAGGGGTGCTAATACCTTCCCCTTGCGTAACCGACTCCCGAACCCAGGCTATGGTTGCGATGACCATACCTTTTCCCCGTTTTTTGCGAGGTTTACTTCGAGCGTTTCCTTTCCCGCTCTGAAGGATAAATAACGCACGGTGGCGACTCTTCTGTTCAGCCGGCGCCGATTTTCGCAGTAGCGACAGCTGGCGACTCTGCTGGGGACTGCGATAGTTCCCCATGCATGTGGGATCCAACGTCCCTAAGAGAGAGTCAATCCTAGCACTCGTTTGTTTGTCTATTGGGGCTTATTTATCGATATTATCTGTTGCTGTTGGGGTGTTACGGGTGTTCTATGATGAGAGATAAGTCAGACCTGGGCTTGGAGTGCACCTTAGAATTAGAGTAGAAATTAGTGGGCGCCCGCATGCTTTGCTTGCCTTGGTGTCCCATGAAATCTACACTCAGACGAGGTTCTTCTGGTTGGCCTCCTGTCCCTTCCTTTGGTTGGCGTGGGTTGCTGGTTAGTTGGATTGTCGACTCTGGGAACCGATCATTTGGAAGTTAGCTAAGTGAGGCCTCTTCAGGACTCGATGATGCCACTCCTTCTGGGAATCGTATCGTCAGTTCTGAAAGTCTGTGACGCTGACGACCGCATAGGATGCCGTACCTTGTCAGATATAGGTCCACACCTGTGAGTGGGGGGGTTTTTTGTGCAGGAAACTTGACTTCCAACCTACCCGTTATTCTGGTCTTCTTTTCAGAGAACGTCTCCGTCAGCAGCGCAGCAGTATTCAGATTTTGTGTGGGGGCTGTGGTCCCATTGTTTGCTGCATTTTGCATATCATGTGCATATCAGTGCTGCATTGCATATCATCCTCCAGCTAGCCAGAGTTCTGATCCAGCCTTTGTTTCCTGAAGGTGATTACCCGGAGTTTGGATTGAGCAGCCGTTGATTGTCAAAAGACCGACCTAGGGATTGAGTAGAGCAGAATCAAGCATTGAAGTCAGCTGAAGATTATTGGTAGCTATGTCTGAAGGCAATTTCCAGTCTCCTAACACCTTGATGGGGTTCACTATGGCGTCCAACCCTCTGTATGATTCTATGGAAGACTTCCCGCAAGTGAACAACATTGCCGCAGACCAAGTTGTACGGCCTTCTGTTGAGAACCAAGATCGACATGAGCAGTTTGTTGCCAGGAATGAGCGTCCTCCTCCTGTTACCAATCAAGGTGTTGCTTTCCCTGTGATGAGTTACCGAAGAGATATTCCAATGGCCGGGGTGGTAGATCCAAGAGCTCTTGACGATGGTAGAAGACTCCGAGTGTTGGAAGAGCAAATGAAAGCTTTGAAAGCCAAAGATGCTGTTAACCTGGATGCTGTGGGCATGTGTTTGGTTCCTGACCTGGTGTTGCCTTATAAGTTCAAAGCGCCGAAATTTGAGAAGTACACGGGAGATAGCTGTCCGAAGCTGCATTTGATGATGTTATGTCGAAGAATGACTGCGTTTGCGCGAAATGACAAACTGATGATCCATTGCTTTCAAGATAGTCTGACTGGGGCATCTTTGAGGTGGTATATGCAGTTAGAGAGAAATCAGATTCAGTCATGGATGGATTTAGCCAGAGCTTTTCTGAAGCAGTACGATTACAATTTAGACATTGCTCCTTATCGCATGCATTTGCAAGAATTGTCTCAAGAGATCAATGAACCTATCAGGAGATATGCTCAGAGATGGAGAGAATTTGCTGCTAGAGTGCGTCCACCGTTGTTAGATCAAGAGCTGGCAAGCATGTTTGTTGATTCCCTATAATATCCATACTTCAAAAGATTGCTCGGGATTCCGGCAAGTTTCTCTGACGTGGTAGCATTAGGAGAGCGCCTCGAGTACTCCGTAAGAATGGGGAAAATTCAGATTACTTCATATGATCAAGCTGGTGAAACTGAATACCCTTGTGACTATCAGAGTGAAGAAGAAGTTGTGATCAACTCAGTCATGCCAAAGGTTGAATATCCTCGAAGCGAATCAGTGAATTTTGTTGGTTCATCATCTTATCAGAGATCAGTACCTCCTGTGGCTTGTTATACTGAACAGACAGCCGTGCCTGGGGCACCATATCAGGAATCTTATGTCGCTTCCATTGCAAATCAGCGAACTCGTGGCCGAGGTTACCAGAATCAGCGTCAGAATCAGAACAGACCTCGCAACAATTTGGAACGAAGGAATGCTCCTTTTCACCCAGTGCCGATGCCGTATAGCCAGTTGCTACCATCTTTGATCCAGAAGTCTTTGGTGGAACCTAAAGCTCTTAAGCCAGTTCCAGAACCTTACCCTCCAGGGTATAATCCCCACGTTCAGTGTGGTTATCATGGTGGCTCACCGGGGCATTCGACGGAAGATTGTAAAGCATTCCAGGCGAAGGTACAGCAGTTGATTGATCAGGATCGCATTTCCTTTCGGGAAGGATTTCTGTTTGTTCATCCCAACCCCTCAGCTGTCTAAGCTCATAGACTCGGAAGGTATTCCCCAGCAAAAGCCCGTGGTTCAGACAGGCGGGCGCCTCAGCATTGGCAGTCCTCAGACCTTTATATATCATTTGCATTTGTAGTTTCTTTTTCTGTTAGTTACTACCTGCTTTTAAGCATTGTACGTTTCGAATGGTGATAATAATAAAGTGACTATGCATTTTTCTGAATTAGTCATGTCGCTGTCGCTCATTTATTACATTGCACTGACACTTGCATTTTTTCACTCCACTTTATCGCTGTGACTAGCAAAGTTAGGAGGGAGGATGATGAAACTGAAACTCATAACCGATGATCGTATGCTTTCAGATAAGACCGTACCGATGACGTACAAGGAATTGTTTCAATCCCCCAAACACTGGAGATATAAGGAGTTAGTCCCTTGTTAACCACTTCGAGCCAGGAAGTAGAAGTTTTTTGGACTTATAAACCCTCACATCTTAACCCGGGGCAGGGTAGTTGTCAGTTAGC
Source organism: Lathyrus sativus (assembly GCA_963859935.3). Taxonomy (NCBI): domain Eukaryota; kingdom Viridiplantae; phylum Streptophyta; class Magnoliopsida; order Fabales; family Fabaceae; genus Lathyrus; species Lathyrus sativus. The sequence goes on from OZ012735.1 coordinate 878,780,519, forward strand.
TTGACCGAGCATTCAAAGTCTTACAGGGGAGTGTTGTCTTTCAAGGACCAATCAGTTTACACCTTTCAAGAGGTCAAACCTCACCAATCAGGAGTGAGACAGTTACAATCCTTTCGAAGCAATCAAGGCAATCAGTGTCACACGACTTTGTTCCAAAAGAAAGAAGAAAGAAAGCCCGCTAAGTAAAAAGAAAGAAAAGCTGAAAAAGCTAATACTTAGGCAAAAATCAGGGCATCCCGCTGGACTTCAAATCGAAAAACGAAAAGAACTCAAAATGAGTCAGTCCAGGCAAAAGTTAGGGAATCAAAAGAATGAAAAAGAGGGATTAAAAAGAAATTTTTCCACAGCAAATCACAAAGTCGTGTACACAGACACCGAAAGCGAAGAAGGAGTAACTATCACTCTAGAAGAAAAGCTTGTGGATTCCTTAATTGTGGTTCTTACCAGTTCAACAATACCTCTTGAAGAGGCGAGCGCTTGTGCCAGGTTAACTGAACCTTAGGATCGGAGATCATCACGTAGAAGGGGTGGGTACAAATCAGAATTTGAGCCAAATATCCTTTGTTTCGCGAACCGTGAACCCGACCACGATACAACCCTTAAAAGACCTAATTGAGGTAGGGTTAGTCTGAAGCGCATTACGATAAGGTCGAGTAACCTGACTCTTTCTTGACTTGCTAGTCACATCCTTGTTGTATTTTCACTGACCACGTAAGCACTACGTTTGAACTTCGGTTCACTCGTCACTCACAATCATATGCATGTAAATGAGTGACAGCTCAAATTTTTCAAAATCTGCATAACCATTGCATTAAGATTACCATTCGTAAACAGACGATTCTAATTGCAGGTTAGTAGTTGACACGAAAGAAATTCCACCAGGGAATAATTGAGCAGGACTGAGTAATCCAGCAGTCTGAACCAGAATGGTGTATGTGGTGAAGCCCAATGAATCAGGGGCATTGACTTCCAGTGAGTTCAAGATCAGTTAGTCTGAGGACAAGTCCCGAAGCTTCAGTTGATCAGGGGCAGTTGGTTTGAAAAACAGTTGATCAGAAGTGAGTCTTCTCGAGAGCCAATCAGGGACAGTTATGCAGAATGCTGAAATTTGAAAACAGATACTGCCAGTGGATAGTCAGATCAGGTTAAGTCGCTAGAACGCTCATTCAGGGGCAAGTCATCGCAGAGAATGTTGAAATCAACTGGGTTGTTAGGTGTTTAATTGGAGATTGAATTCTGTTGTCGTACAGATGCCGGGGCAAATGTTCTCGAAGTCTTCTCGTAGCAAGTTGTTCAGAGCAGGTATTCCCAAGAGTTAGATTGGGGCAAGTTGTGCAAGTCAGTCTTTTTTATCCCCAGCTGAGTGTATTGGGGCAAGTTGTTCAAACAAGTCTGTTTATCCCCAGCCAGAGTTGAGTATCGGGGAATCATGTCAATACCCTTACCAAAAACCTTAGCGTTTCGAAGAAGGCCTTGCTGTCGTTGGATCATTATCCCACAGCTTAAACCTGTTGCGTGTCAGTAACCAGTCGTTCCCAAAGTCCAGTTCTCGCCTGGCAAATCAGTCCAGTTCTCGTCTGGCCTACTTTCCGTAAGCGTCAGTTCCCGTCTGGTGCAGTTTATTGTAAGTATCAGTTCCCGTCTGGTGCAGTTTATTGTAACCAGTTCTCGTCTGGTTACCGTTTCTTCAAGCGTTGTATCAGTTCTCGTCTGGTACATGTCGTCGCGTAACCAGTTCTCGCCTGGTCATCGTGTGTTTTAACCTATGTGTTATACCAGTTCTCATCTGGTGTACGTCAGCTTTCAGCCAGTTCTCGCCTGGTTGTCTATACCTCCGTCTGATGTTCAAAAACACAAAAATCAGTTTTCCTAACCTATTTTCCTATCAGTTCTCGTCTGGTAGTATACCTTTGAATGCTAGTTCTCGTCTAGTATTTCCATATCTCCCACTGTGTACATAATCCGTGTTTATTCTAAACCAAAAAAGCAAAAAACCTAAAGGTATCTGACACCGTAGTTCCCAATGACCCGCATGTTGTCATGTTCCCCGATACGAAGCTCGACAGATACCAGTGCTCCAAGTAATGTTTGAATTCCTTGTGGATGTTGTTAAATCAGAATTGCTACTCTTCAGTAGAGGAAATTTGCTTATTATCCCCGGGAGAGCCGAGATTGTATTTTACCCCGTATCAGAGTAGGATCAGGAGTATCTTCAGCAGATTAAGATCGACATCCTTGATAGTAGGGGCATTTCCAGCAGTGTGCTGCATACGATCAACCTCAATTTGGGTCAGTCCCCGCAGAGCACAATCAGTTGTCAATGGTTTGAAGGGAGCATCCCTGAGCAGAGTTTTCTTTCCCCAGTGAAGTCGTCAGGCAGGGTTGCCTTTTCATTTCTCCAGCAGGACGGTTATCCTCAGTGGATTTGATTTCTCGTTCCAGCATTTATTTTGCTGAGATGGTTCTGTGACTTCAGGTCATCCCCAGTAGAGTTGACGTTATCTTCGGCATTTATTTTGCCAAGTGGTTTTCAGACCTGGTGTTCTCTGGCAGCTCGAGCCTGCATTAGCATTTGCATATATAGTCATTGCATCTATCAAACATATAGCATATCCACGCCGTATGGGCCTCGCATTTTTAAACAAAACGCATAGCATTTATATGTCATATAGGGCATCGCATCATTTTCAAGCATACGCATGTCGAAACATGGACCAGGATGGTTACCTATTGGATTTCGAATTTGTTCACCTGCAGAGTGGTGTGGTTAAGCTTCTCGTCTTCCCCAGCGGAGTGATTCTTCATTTGGTTGTTACATCAGCATCGAAAAAAACAACAACAACAACAAAGATTGACATTGATTAGACTTCTGAAGCTGCCCCCTTCGTCAAAATAGGTGCCAGGCAGTTCCATTCAGAATTCCCCAGGAGAATTGTCCTCAAGTTCGCAGTGAACTGTGAGTTGACCAGATTTGATCCCATGAGAGAGATGGGAATCAAGGTGTTTGCTTTACGAAGCATTATTTCAATACTTGTGGCGTCACACAGGTGTTGAAAAGGAGAAGAAAATGTTATCAGAAAATTGACCAGTTGTTGCCATGACAACCGAACTTCAATTCATTGGAAGCTATTCCTCAAGCAGCTTTGCAGTATATTCTTGCGGTTGGCAAATTTCAGGGTTCCATTTGTATTCAACCGTCATCTACCTTGAATGTTTGAAGGCTGAGCGCTCTTCACCCATTCAGGTCGAAGTCGCTTGAATAGGGGCAGTTGTTGCACCCCAAAATTTGACCAACCGGGTCTCGTATCTGGCTCAATGTTTCGACGCATAACCGCATTCGCATCTGCATATTGCATACAGTGCATTTTTCATTTGTTTTGATTTTATCAGGGATCACAGCTCTCGTCTCGTGTTTCAGGTGTTTTATATCACTTTGAATAGGTAGAATCGATTTTTGGGATATTTCGGTGCCCGTTTATTTTTACCGATTATTTTTGTGAGCTCTCGCAGTGTTATGCGTCGTTCGGGATTTATTGTGATTTTTCTGGATTTTATTGGCTATTTTTAGGATTTAATAGAATTTTTAATAGTTTTAATTCTTTTAAATAGATTTTTAATCATTTTAGATATTTTTAATAGTTTTAATCCTTTTTTAGAATTTAATAGAAATAAATAGCATTTTTTAGAATATTATAGATTTTATTTTGGTTTAGATTTTCTTTTAATTAGTTTAATAAGAATTTAGACATTTTAGATATTAATATAGATTTTTTTTATAATAATAAATAATATAGTTTTTTAGAATTTATTAGGAGTTTTTAGAATTAATTAGAATAATAATCAGATTTTAATTCATTTAGTTAATTAGGTTGTTTAATTAGTCTTTTAATCCATTCAGCTTTTTTGTGAGTTTTTGTATCAGTTTTTGTAGTGGGCTTCAGCATTCAACTCGTAAGGCCCAGTTTGTGGTTTTTTTGTCCAGAAGTTATCAGTTTTTGTCCACAATATTTCCAGCACAGTCCATTTCGCAGGGCCCAAAGTCCAGATTTGTCCAGTTTCATCCAGCAACTTCCAGCATCTTCTGGAAGCGTCCAGAATCAAAGCTAGTTTAAATACCAGCAGCCACGTGTTGAAAGGGGGAGGGCCCCACGCTTCAGCATCACCATCATGCCACCTCATCGCATGCAACACCCAGACCCTCTCTCTCTGCCACACCACCCAACAGGTGGCAGCCATGCACGCCACCACTCCACCATCCCCTACACGCGTCATCCCCACAGCACTCCGCCTGAAAACCCCTCCGGCCGGCCTGCATGGCCGGCGACCGCCGTACCCCACCGGAAAATCACCAAACCCAGAACTCCGATTGGTCTTCATCTTCTCCCTCAACTTCATCTCCCGATCAAACCCTAGCCACCACCAAATTCCAGATTCCGGCCAACCATCTTCATACCTCCACCGCACCTCAACCTCACCGGAAACCTTGCTACCCAGAAACCACCACCTTCATCTCCTTCCTTCGATCACCATCATTCATCTTCCTCATCCAACCTCCTCACCGTGAATCTCCCCAGAAACACCAGAAAAACCCAGAAAAAACCCCAAATCTCCGGATCTCCGGTCCATACTCATCATCATCAACGAACTGCAGAATCACCACTCAACCAGCAACCATCAAACAGATCCTCCAAACATCTTCATCAGGTACTCAACGTGTTCGTTCTAGAACTTCAAACGCATCTCCAGAATCGCTCCACAACTCAAGCGATTTCCAAGAAGGTCCTCCAAATCACCAACGCGTTCAGTTTTCCAGATCTAGATGCTTCAGACAAGGGCTTCATCAGCGAGCAATTCCGTCAAGAACTATCAATGACATGCATGGTTGAGTGTCAAAGATCTTCGTCTAAGGTGTTCTATCTCCAACTCCTTCAACTCTCCAGAAAGTGACATCAAGAACGGCGAACTCTTGATCAAGCCATCCAGAGGATTTGCGACGTCTAAGTGTGTTCATGTTGGGAACTGGGTTGTGAGTTTGAGAGGAAGAAGTTATTTGGAGTGGAAGCGGTGAAATGAGAGACGGAGAAGGCTCAAATAGAAGGTTGACGGCGGTCAAAGGAGAAAGAAGTGTGGAATTAGGGTTTCTGCAAGGACGAAGGGGAAGGACGGCGGCGGCGGTTGAGGTCTGTTAGGGTTTTCAGAAAGTTGGGAGAGTGAGAAGAAGATGAACCGCGTGGGCCTTAGGGCCCAATTCCATTTTTTTGACATACACCCTTTCGTTTTTTGGCTGAAGGAAGTGGGCCTGAGCCCAACGCCCTGACTACTCTAGCACACCACCATTTCACTACACGCACCCCCTCTCACGTTTTTGGCTGAAGCCAGTTATTGGGCTGGGCCCAGTTTACTCATGTTTTTATTTTTTGTTGTGTATACCCCATAACTGTAACCAGTATGCCCCCCTGTTTTCTCTTGTTTTTTATTTTGTTTAGAATGAAAAAAATATTAAAAGAAAGAGAAAATTATATTTGAAAAAATAGAAAAAGAAAGAGAAAATTATATTTGAAAAAAAAATAGAAAAAGAAATGAAAAGAAATATATTTGAAAAAATAGAAAAAGAATGTGAGAAAAGAAATAGTGAGAAAAACATATTGGAAAATAGAGAAAGAAAAAGAAAAGAAATATTCAAGAGAAAAATATATAGAAAAATATGTGAGAAAATGATTGGAAAAGAAGGAGAAAATATTATAGTAGGTTTAATATTTTTTTAAGTACATTTTCTTTAGGTATATTTTCATAGGAATTATTTTCCGATTTTAGGATAGTTTTAGAAGCCCACTTGTTAGGGGGCTATTTTCACTCAATTTCTTAGGATAGAATAGGATAGCATTTCCTAGGAGAATTATTCTCAGCATTCACCCATTGTAATCATTTTTCAGAGATTAATAAAACGAGATTTGAGTTGTGGTCCCGAAGTAGCCGAACTACAGCTGCTCTGATTTCTCGTACCAGACGAGAATATGTAGGCATAGGATGCGATATCCTAGCGAGCATACTAACGACTAACCTGTTGTTCTCTCACTGCTGTGCGATCGAGACTTTCCCGCTGACGACTAATCGTAACCCATTTTTCTCTCTTGCCCAAGTGCATTTGAGACCAAGCTATAGTTTTGCCCATAGGTTCCCGACCCTGTGAAACCAGTTGTTCTTCTCACTGCTGTGTGAGAATGTTTTGTTAGCCGTAGTTAGTCTGAACTACGTAAAGCTCTGATCTTCCAGTGTGGAAGTACGTAGGCACAAGACGCGAGGTCTTGGCGAGCCAATTTTCCCGTAGTCCCGAACTACGTTGACTCTGACTTTCTCTCTTGAGAATACGTAGGCATAGAGTGCGACGCTCTATCGAGTCAATTCCCCTCCGTTTAGATTTAGCAGCCGTAGATAGATTGTTTTGCATCCAGTAGACAACCCAAGCAAGCGTGGATCCCGTCGAGTACGACGGACGTGAGGGGTGCTAATACCTTCCCCTTGCGTAACCGACTCCCGAACCCAGGCTATGGTTGCGATGACCATACCTTTTCCCCGTTTTTTGCGAGGTTTACTTCGAGCGTTTCCTTTCCCGCTCTGAAGGATAAATAACGCACGGTGGCGACTCTTCTGTTCAGCCGGCGCCGATTTTCGCAGTAGCGACACCGAGGTCTTCTGGGAATCTACTGCCGAGATTAACCAGGAACTACCTACTGCCGAGGTCTTCTGGGAATCTACTGCCGAGATTAACCAGGAACTGTAAGACGTTCGAATGACTGTCGTTGTAGACGGTAGACGTCGTTGTAGACTGTAGTTGTAAATTGTTGTTGTCAAAGTAGATGTAATTCGTTGTAGAACTTGTAGGTTGTAAATGTTATTGATGTAGTTGTAAATGTAGATGTAGTTCTTCATCGGGGATCTTCGGAAGAGATGTGAGCCGGTTGTACGTCTTCTCAAATAAAGAAAGACTAAACTTCTTCGACTTCTTTGGGGAGATGTCACTGGACAGAAGTAAGCTTGTATGGTGAACTCGCTGGGGAATAAATTCCTGAGGAGTACCTTTGTTGTTGTAAAAAATGTGAATTCTCAAATGAAGAGAAATGTCTGTAACTGTAATGTTGAAGGACCTACTGAGGGTAAATGAACTGTCTTGTAGGAATCGTTGTTTGTCGTTTTGAATAAGATCTTGATCCAAACGAGTTGCTCAAATAAAGAGATTGTTATAGTCCAATTGTCTGTCTTCATGAATATTCTTACTGGGGAATAGGGTGCAAAATAAATGCACACTAGATCCATGTTCAAAAGGTTGGAGATGTCCACGATGTGATTGTCAAGGACCAAAGTTCAATTCAGGAAATATCTTAAGAGAAACTGTCAAATAAGACTCGACCATTGAGGTATGAACTCAAATGGGATATGCTGAAACAACCGTCTTCCACGAGGATCAATCTTCGTGGGGAAACAGAAATATTATGCTTTTTCTGCCTAGGGCTGACGAATCTAATTGGAGGGATAAGACGCACCCAAACACCTAGGGATAACTACGACCAAAGTGACAGAATAAGATAGACACAACGACTGTAAACAAATGCACATGTCATGCTGTCTACTTATATGCTATGTGTATGCCTATGCTGACAAGGCAAACAGAAAGAGGTGATCGAAGATGAAATAAACATCTCGAAGCAAGCATCTCAACCGATCTTCAAAGATAGAAGCACCACTGGGGATGGACGGAGAACTAAATATGGGATCACACTCCTGCTTCAAGGTTTCAAAATTTCTCTTGGGGAATAGAGATCAATCCACTTGGGGATGTAACATCTTGATAAGTCTGAAAGGTTGCATGAAGTTGTGCTTTCTGGGGATATGCTTCTCTTAAAATTCCAAATGCCCCGAGTCACATGGTTTAAGAAAAACATCTCGAGGATTTTATAGAAAACATGATGTCCAAATGCCTCACTGTTTTCAAACTCTCGGAGAGATTCACCGAATCTTGACGTAACTGCCCCTGATTAGCGGTATAACCGAATCTTCCAATTTATGCTTTAGATGAAGCCAAACTCGTACAGATCAAACTTCTTGAAAAATAACTTGCCCCAGGTTGGCAAAGTCTTCGAATCCATCAACGTTCATATATAATCTTTCTAAGATGTCAAGCGCATTTAGCAAGTCAGAGATGTTAATTTCGAAACGGGTAATGCAACATGTTTTTCTTGAAGTTTTTTTTTGAAAAGAGATATCGCAATAACTTGTGATCGAAACCACTAGTTAGGATATAAATTAAAAATTATTTATAAAGCCGATTTAATTTGAGCATAGCTCAAAGAGTCAGGAAACAATATCTCATCGAGTATGCTTTCGAATTAAACCTTACTTCAATTAGGACTTTGAAGGTCGTATGTGGGCTTAGTCTATGACTCGTAAATTGGAGGAATAAAAGGGTTAGTATATTTGTGCCCACCCAAAAGATTTTTTTTTTAAGATGTTCATTATTTTTGATATTGCCCTGCCCCGGGCCAAAAACGAGGTTTCGGTTTGAGAGAAAAAAAAAACAAATCTTTTCTCAAGGCTTAAAAAAAAAGAGGGTTTAACTATGTTGGTGTTTAGATGGTTGAAATAATGCCTTACATCATAAGTAGGGTTCTTATTCGAAGCATACAACAAGAGATCATGCATTTTACTTCATCATCCTCCCTCCAATTCTTCACCAAAGTGAGAAAAATTGGGTAAAAGTCGGTGTTATAAATTATTTTGAAAAAACAATTTGAGTGAAAGCGAATGGATTTCTTCAAGATGAACACTTATTGAATTACTTATTCAAAATAACAAGTTCTTACATGCCAAAAATACTTTTAATCAAAGAAATAAAACACAAAAGCAAACGAAAGTAGATAGGTGATCAGCATAATGGTGTTCCATTCAAGACTGGTCTTTCTCCTTTGAAGGTCAGCACTTCGTTATCAATCATTTCTTGGACTTTGTCTTGAAAAACTTTGCACTCTTCAATCGAATGCCCCAACGCTCCATCATGGAATTCACAGCTGGCGTTCGAGTTGAACCACGATGGATGAGACTTCATGATTCTAGTCTTTCTGGGTGTCATTACCGAGTTTCGGATGAAATAAGACCAAAGTTGACTGTAAGACATTGGGATAAGATCAAACCAACGAGTTTCTTCCTTTGGAACACTCAGAGGTGCTTTCTGATTTTGAAACCTTCTTCGAACTTGTCGATTCTGATGCTGATTTGGAGAAGTTAATCTTCGTTTATGAGGTAGTCGTTGCTTGCGCTGAACAGGCGCTTCATGTTGAGGATAAGGTCTTGGAACTGGATCAGGCAGGATTGCATTAACATAAACACTTCCTTCCTCTTGGGAATCACTAACTAAAATCTCTTCATTAGCTTGGTTATTCAAGTCATCTTGAATTCTTCCACTTTTGAGTGCATTCTCAATGTTTACTCCGACTTCTATAATTTTGGAGAAATCTGATGGTATAGCGCCTACCATCCTGACATAATAAGAGTTCGGCAGTGTTCTTAGAAACATCTTGGTTAAAACTTTCTCTGAAAGTGGTGGACGAACCTGGGCTGCCAACTCTTTCCACCGCTAAGCATATTCCCTGAAAGATTCATTATCATTCTTACTCATTCTTTCTAGTTGATCACTGTCTGGGGCCACGTCCAAATTATAATGGTATTGCTTCATGAAAGCATCGGCTAAGTTTCTCCAAGATTGAATACAGTTCCTTTGTAGCTTCATATACCATATCAAGGATGCCCTAGATAAGCTTTCTTGAAAGCAGTGCATCATCAATTCATCATCGTCAACATAGGCAGCCATCTTTCGACAAAACATTGTCAAATGGTATCTTGGACAACTAACACCTTTGTAAACCTCAAAGATAGGCATCTTGAACTTCGGAGGAATGATTACACCTGGAACCAGACATAGGTCACGAGCATCAAGGTCAGATGCATTTTCCTCTTTCACTATGTTCAATTGCCCTTTAAAATCACGTAATTCTTTCTCCATTGCTATGAATCTAGGATCATCCATCTTTATCTTAGCATGAATATTCTGAAGGTTGGGCACAGGCTGTGGAAACTGGGGAACTCTTTCATCAGCTTGATTAACCAAGCTACCTTGCATAGGTGGAGTTTGGGTAAGAACATCCGCTTGTTGAACATCGTCGTCAGAGGGAAGATTAAATAACGGATTAGTCACCATTCTGAAGTCGGTCATAGAATCCATATCTTTATTCTCTTTTCTACCCTTTAGTAATACTTCAAGCTTGGTCCAAGGGTCGAGATGTCAACTGACAAAGACAGAGAGCCGGAATGAGGACACAGTGGAGAAGAGACACATGTACATGCTAAAAAAATGCAAAATGCTAATGCAAACAAAATGCAGATGCAGGATGAGTAGGACTTCATGGGATTCCTCTATTTATGGGCATTGCGGTAAAAGGAAATTTTTTATTAAATCGGAACGGATTACATAAATATTCTTTTAAAGAGTCCCAAATAAAAGCTAGTAAAGACACTAAAGAAGTTTTGAATTATGCTGCTTGAGCTGCTCCTCCAACTGCGCCTTTTCACGGGTGAGATTTTCCACAATCATCTTCCAGACGGTACACTGAGAGTCGGAGGAAAATAAATCCTCCAACACCTTCCTTCTCTTGTAGGGGAGTAGTTCTTCATCCTTCAATTGTAATTGCTCTTGAAGTTTAACATTCTGCTCCTGAAGTTCATTCTCCTGTGTCTGAAATTCTTTCTTCTATCTCTCAAATTCCTTTTCTCGTTCTTGAGATTCCTTCTTCTGTTCCTGAAGCTCACTAATCTCTGCAACAGCCACTTGATATTTGTTTTTCCATACCTCTGTCTCATGTTGTGATTTCTTTAATGCAACCTCCAATTCCTCAGCATCGGACATAAAAACATAAACAGTTCTCTCTTCGGAGGTATAGGGTCTTGACGAGAATAAGGCATCCTCAGCTTGATTGCCCTATCTCTTACCCACTGGAGATATGGTTCTAAAGATACACAATTAGGCCTCCCTAGGCTTCTCTTCCCCTTCTTGTACACACTGTGCCATGCATCCAAAACCTTTCCTCGAAGCTCCATATCATTGTGGAAGAAAATACTCTTTACATGGGAACATTCAGGAGGTCCCTTCAACGGGTATCCCAACTGTCGACGAGCTAAAACGGGATTGTAGCTGATTCCTCCATCAAAACTGAGCAATAGTACATTACCAAAGTTACCACAACTATCAATGATTAATACCCCATCATATACTCGATTGTACCAATCAATGTCAGAATGGGTCAATGCCATAACCCTAGGAGACCAAAGTTCTTTGCAAACATTTGTAAAAGAGCTAGTCTTTGGCAAGTGCGAAATAAACCACTTGTAAAGTAAGGGTACACAGAAAGTGATCATCCCTCCACCACGAAGGTTTCGGAGATGTATAGAGTGATATGTATTACCCAACAAAGTCGGCACTGGGTTGTTCTTCATAAAGATCTTAAATGCTTTGAGATCGATGAAACCTTCAAAACTTGGAAATAGAAATATCCCATAAACAAGTAAGGCGAAAATTGCCTCGAACTGAGCCTTGTTCGAATGATTAGCATAAAATAAAGCCTTCTCAACTAGGAAACTTGTCTTCAAACCAAGAATTCCATCCTTAGTAACCATGTTGGCCTTGACGTCAACTACCTTTAAACGGAGGGCCTTAGCAATATCTTTCTCATCAGGGTCCTTTTCCAAGAAGGGAAAAGGAGATTCTTCCAGAATAGGTAGACCCACCAAAAAGGAGTACTCTTCCAATGTAGGTAACAACTGAAAATTTGGGAAGGTGAAACAATGATAAAGAGGATCATAAAACTGTAGTAGAATGGCAAGAAGTCCTTCATTCACTGTGCGACCCAATAAAGATATCAGCTTCCCATATTTGTTCTTGAATTCCTCTTGATCCTTGATAAAGCCCTACAACTTCTTTAGGTCATTCAATTTGGGACTCTTAAAAGTATATTTCACAGTACATCTTTCATTTGAAGTCATGGTGACCTACAATGTTCATAAACGAAAGTAAATCCCATGAAGTCCAATGCATAATGATGTTATATGAATGCAGCAAACACAAGTATTCACATAAGGACACAAAGATAAACAAACAAAGGGGAACCCTAGGTTTGCAACGAGCATGGAGTAAAGGTGTACCCTTTCCCAAAGGTTATGGGCTAAAGGTTGTTTGGTACCTGCAGAACAAGGTTCTAAAGGGACTCAAAATCATCAGTCCATCTTTCGGATATTATCAATTTCTCAACTAACTCGAGGATTAGTAATATTCTCAAGAGAACTTCTTTTGAGTGTAGCTTCGCGTAGCACTATTTTGGGAGTACTCCCTCATAGTCCCGCACTACGTCCTAATAAAGGCCAAAGTTGGGTTAAGGTAACTACGGTCCTCAATATCATAGGCTCCAAGGTCGAAAATAGCAAGTGTCTTCACGATTACTCGTTCAACAGTACCATTTCGAGAGGGCCTCAATTGAGCGGGATTCTCGATTTAACTTAGTCGGGATTCAACTCCCTATAAGACTCCTCGAATATATCACCATCCTATCTTAATTTCTCTCAAGTTCGGGTGTAGAACTTTATCTCACCACTCACGGACAATAATCCCAAAAGAAATAAAGAACACAAATAAACAAGTAAGCAAATAGGCAGATATAAAGCAATAAATAAATAAAGCAAGATAGGGAAACCCACTGAGTTCCCCAGTGAAGTCGTCATTTCTGTCGCGGTGAAATTTGGATACCAAACTATTAATTAGTTCGAATCTGTATTCATTTGCAACCGAACTTTGATTTGTCCAAAGGAAGGGATAAAGATCGAAATTCCCACAATGGAATGCAAATGCAAGAGAGTTTAGGTTCGGGTGTTGGTTAAACTTAGGGAAGGTACTAGCATCCTAAGTTTCTGTAGTACTCTACAGGAACCTCTTGTTTTATGTTTGTTTATTGCTATGTGTTTATCTGCTTAATGGTTAAAGACCTAGGGGTTTATTTCTAAGTATACTTGATAAGATGTCGCATCTCATGCCTACATATCCTTACGGGAGTGGAATCAGAGTATCTGTAGTTCCCCTAAAGGGTATGAGGAGTTCTTTGACAGTGGTCAAAGCTCCTACGGGTTTAGGGTAGTTGCTTGATTGATTTTAGGAGAAGAGATGTGTCTTCATTTTAAGGGAGATGTAACCGCCACAAATTGTAGGAAAATAGTCTTTGCATCGTCTTAAGAAAAGGACTTACGTACTCGGATAGGGATCAACGAGGTACACCTTTATCTCTCTTAAGGCAAAGTCCCTACGGCTTGATTGTATTGTTGTGGGGGTGGAGATTCTATCTCATTTAAGATGGTTGACATCTTTCTCTAATGTGTTTGAATAAAGTTGTATTGAGTTGTTGAATGTTTGAAAATTGCATGTTGAGTTGATTGTCTAAGTTGTAAGAGAGAAGACAAGGTCCTTCCTATGGGGTAGGATCTATCTTAAGCGATCAACTTGAATGGGATCAAGGATCGTGTGGGGAGAATGATGCAAATGTGAATGCATACGCACGATTGTTGGGATCATGCGCAGATTCTTCCTTTGGACGGGTGCAATACGATGAAATAAATTACGATAATGTAAATTACAATAAATAAATTGCAGAAATAAAATCATACACATACGCATGAAAACGCTGAAGTGTGTGATAGTGAAAGTGTCGTGGATGTGAGTGTGCACAATTGTTTACGATGTTTGCTTGATTTTTAGGAACGGAGTTGAATTGATTGGGTTTATTTTAAGATGAGATTAAATATAAATTAAAGTCTAAAGTCAAATAATTATTAAAAGATTGACTGATTTATTTTAATTTAAATAAAATAGTGGAATAGAATTAGAAAAAAAATAAAAACCTAAGGAACTAAATGATTAAATAAAATTGATTATTAAAGGTTAATAATAATTATTATTATTTTTCAAAAGATTAATTAAGTGTAATAAGAAGTTGTTTAATTATTAATAAAGAAGTTGATTAATCGCATTAACAAAAAAACTATTAGTATGAATTATAAAGCTGATTTATTTAATAAGGATTATTAGTTATATTTTTTATAAAAAAAGATTGGTTAACTGATTAATTAAAAGGGTTGAGTGTTGATTAAAATTACTAGTTAATAAATATAACTGATTAAATAAACAAAATAAAAATTAGATTAGAAGTAGATTAGAGGTTAATGTGGGTTAACGGTGATTAGAGTGAGTGTGGTATGGTGAGTGTGTGCATTACTATCACAAAGTACACGAACGGAACAAAGGGGGGTAATGAGAGGCGACGGGACACTAAGCCCCTTCGTTCCCAAATTGAATTTCTGGTACCCTCATCTTCCTCACTCCAAACGCGATTGGTTTTCCCCCTTTATCATCTTTCTCCATATTTCGAACCTGAAACAAAACCAGAAGCATCAATAGTTTAAGAGCATAGGAGACAATAGGGCGTTACCGAAGGTCGTGGGTAGCGGCGGCGTCTGAGATGACGGAGTGGATTCGCGGCGGCCGGAGGTGATGAGAACGGGTGTTTCGTCTTGTTGAACTCGCAGCGGCATGCGGTGGCTTCGTCAACCGGAGAGATAAGTGTTCTCCTTTTTCAATCTGTTAGGTTTAAACGAATACGGGTTTTGGTGGTGATTTTCGGTTTCTTACGATAATTTTCGAATGCCCTTCTCTTTCTCTTTAGCCTTCTTTTATAGGTCTCAGAATGAAAATGTCTTGATTGAGTGTGATTGCTGCTCTTGAATGTTGATTGGATTTTCCAATTTGGGACAAATTAGATTTGAAAATACTCCTTATTCGTCTGATTGTAATAATATGTGTTAAATGAAAATTCCAATTTTGTGATATCTTGTATCAATCTGATTAATGCCTTGTCTGTCCAGATTCAATGTCTTGAGGATTTGGATTAGATTTCTTCTAACGGTATATTCTCCTGGTAATTGCTAACTTGGATTTGGTATCTGACAGGTGTGGATAGTGATGGTTTTAGGCCATAGGAGATTAAAAGCCCGGAGCAAGTTCTGATAGCTGTGGTGTGAAGAGATATGGTGAGTCCAAAGTTTCATCTGCTCTTTGATGAAAGTTCACACAAACATGCTGGTAGTGACAATGAATGTTATCTCGTGGATAAAAACTGAGTGCAGGGTATGTTATCCTATGGATTATGGGCATTGGCAGCTGCAACATGACATGAGTGAAGAGGAGCAAGGTTGTTGTTTTCTCTTTCCACTTCAATCTCCATTCTTGTTTTCAGGTCGAATTGATACATATCTAACACTGTTTCTTTTTCATGTACTTGGTGATGGCGCTTGGGGAACTGGAGTAAGGTATTGCACAAGTTACCGCCCTCATCCTTGATATCTTCGTCTGTATTAACCATAACAGGGTGTCTTTGCAGGCTTCAAAGTTCTCTATGACACACAACATTCGCACCAACCCTACATTAGTGATATCCCTGCATAAAATTTGAATACCTGATAATGTATCCATGGGAGCATCCAATGATGTAGGTATATCATCAATCTCTGTAACACTTCCAACTGATCATTTGCTTGAAATTTCATTCTTATTCTAACACAACCACTTCAATCAGTGTTTCCCGACAGATAGAGCGCCAAACGTCTCTTAGGAGTGTCATCCATATGAGGGTTGCTTTAGCCTCAAGTTCTTGAACATTGTCGCTACCAATATTTCCAACAACAACGCTACAATCTTGCCTCCAATGAGGGTATTGCTTAGGAAATTTTACACGCATCCGAGTTTTAGAGGTATCCTAATCCCTTTCTAGCGTCTTGTGGGAGTTGATCAACAAATAATCATTGACATCATATTGTTGTAGCCTATTCACACAGTTCTGTTATCGTCTCGCATGTGTTAGCTTCATTTAGCAATTGCAGTTAGCACTTCAGGTTTTAACCTCTTGGCACAGGGTGGTGTATTGCAATGGTGGTAATAGTGTTTGCAGTCTGAGCAGAAAATATGAGGGATAAGACAAAGGCATATCTTCCACGAAAGACTTCCAAATGAAACAATTAGCTTCGTATGACCTCCAGCTGATAGGTAACTTTTATCTCAACTTCTATCATAGTCAAAAGAATTTCCATGAGGTTCACTCTGGCTCTGACTCAAGTTATGTTAATCCTGCCACGTAATCTTTGGGATGTTTGGTTGTATTCTCACAAACATCAAATCCTCTGTGTCTGCTCTTATCTTGCAGGTCTGGCACTGGTTGTTTTTTCTGCAGAAAGATGAATTACCCAGTTCTCTACTAATGACAATAGTTTTATTGCAGCGGGTGCAATTGGTGTGATGCTGCTGGCGTGAGGTTATTTCTTTTGATTACAGTTACTGATGTGCCCAGGTATTTCCTATGTTGGATTCTGAACATTGGTCGATGATTGTTGCCTTCATTCGTTGATTGAGAGGTAGAGGCATGGGGTGAATTTGTTCAGGATGCATTGTTGCCAGGGTAACTCGCCTCTTAGTCTGAAGCTGATGAGTTGGTGGTTTCGCAGCAATAGAGGCCCTTCTGATCATGCTTCTTAGCAGGCTGCGTAATCTGTTATTAAGCTGCAGTACTCTAACAGGACCAATGTTTAATTATGATCAGGTGGAAGTATAATATCCAATGTCTGGTATCTTAATGGGTCAAAGCGTTAGCGCCTTTTTGAGAGCTTCGTGTGATTTGTAACTAGTTCACGGTTGATGCTCATGCCAAGCCAGTCACAGGTGGTTGTTGCTGCATATTCGCTTTGTAGGTGACGTCCTTTTGTTCAGGGTCTTTGACATGAAATCATAGAGCGTGGATTCGGGAAAGCCATTTTGCTGTTGTAAGTCTAGTTTTATTCTCATTATCACTTCTCGTCTTCTTTTCGGAAGTTGTCGATTATTATGAAGAATGTGATTTTTGAGTTTGCTTGTAAAACCATCGTGAATGTGAGTTGTTGGTGCTGAAAATTTCCTCGAAACTGCTGTGAGTTTACCATGCTCCCCTCTCGGTTAGAAAACTGCTCAAAAGGTAACTTCCAAAATGCTCCACACGGTTTTGGTTTAAGCTTGATTTGGTGTGGGCACTGATCTTGTTTTAGTGTTTATCACTTGTAGCAGCTTTGGAACTTAATCAGGATGTTCCTCTCAAATTTATCTGGGCAACTTCCGTAACAGTTTTGCCTCTAGGCAGCAATCTGGTTATTGTTGGATATATTTAATTATGGCGATGTTGCGTCTCTTTACCATCCCTTTTGCATTGTACTTGAATTTAATAATTGAACTTTTGCATTTAGATTCTGCTATGGTGAGAAACTAAATGCTCCAGTCTTCATAATATTGCAGATAAAGGTGGAGGTAGGCTCAAAAACCCTCCGACATAACCGTGTGGCAGGCATACATACGGGCTGCTATGACATTTTCTTGCTCTATGCTTGGGTATGTTGGGCTGCTTCTCTCTCACTCTTCCGTTTTCGTATCGTTGTTATGCTCATTGGTGATGTTGTGACCTCCATCAGGATAAGCTTGCTGACTTGATTCTCAACACATTACCATCTTATTTTCTGAGAAACATAACTGCTTGTATTTGACAGGGTGAGGAGAGTACACCGAACAAATGACTTGTGTTCTCGTCGAGCATTCGAAGTATGCAGGGGTGATACCCCTCCCTAAGAAGCAAGCACACACCACTCTTGTTGAAGTCACGCAACACGTGACCATGGTCTCTTGGAGCTGCTTGACACCGGTGGTGACAGGCTAATCTCGGCATCACCAAAGAAATGTGTTCCTATTACAATACACCCTGTACGACTCATGACGAATTCTCTTGATTCCTTACTATCTCTTTTGATCCTCTTCCTTCTAATAATGAAATGTTGTGTTTTAACATGAACTGCGTTGTAGGAGAAGGTGGCAGTTTCTTATGCGTGAGCAGACATGGTTGGATGTCTCAAAACGCTTAGATGACAAAAGTGCAATGCTACAAAATCCAATATTGCTTGTATTTTACGAATTGGTGACTTGCTATAGTGGTTGGTTCTGAGATGTGTAGAGCTGATAAGGTAGCTTGTAACTGATAGGATCATGTAACAAAAGTTTGAAACCAATGCTAATGTGAAGAAGTGTGAACTTCACTCTGGTTTGCTGCAACGACTGTATTGTGCAAGAAAATGAAGGATCCTGTACCTTTTGAATTTGTTGAAAAAAAGTAACTATGTCAATTTATCCTTCAGCTTGTTTCAAAACGTACTTTTGGTGTGCATTCTAAATTGCAAATAGAGTTTTTTTTTTTCACTTAGAAATGGAATCATGATTTTGCAAAGGGAAACACCATTGATCCTTCATCTCTATGCGGCTAAGACTTTTCAAAGGATTTTGATGACATACTTGTGTGTTTTCTAATTCGTATTCAAGTTGATGAAACCTGTAATTTGAATATTTCTAAACTCACATAACTTGTCTTGATCACGACTCTGTATTCTATGTCATAACTTTGATTCCGAGGATCCTTAATAATCAAAGGTCATGGCCATTAGAACCCAAAATCCTCTTGTGACTTTAAAGAGATGTAAGCAAAGATTCATCGACGATGTCTTCAAATTAGGGTCCATTGGTTATACCTTGGAGTATCCAATTGTGGGAATTAGCGCCATCTTTGCTTGGACGTTACTGCATCTGCGCGAATTGGTTAGCCATAATAATCATGTACACGCGAGTATGAAGATACCAATTAGAAAAAACAACAGAGGGAGGCGGGATCTTAAGGTCAAAAATTAGGGTGCAACATTTACCTAACCCTCTGTGTTTACAGGTTGTTTTAGGATTGTCTCGGGTTGATCCGAGCAATGGAACAGGTACAAGTAGAACTGAAGGACGTCCAGAGCCAGCTGAGGCAGGTTATGGGGGACATGCAAGCGTTGCGCTGGAATCAAGGGGCGCTCAAAGAAGAGAACAACCAGCTGAAAAGTCAGGTGGGCCTGATGGCAGAAGTGTTAAAGAACATACTCAGAAGAGAATGTGAGCAAACACCCGAAGCTGCAGCCGGCATACTTTCTCCACAGGTGTCTGAAGAACCTGCACCAAGGCATGATAGGCCTAAAAGACCCTCTGCACAGCTTGAAGCTCATAATTTTTCCCGCCAACGGTCACGTCCGGTTCCTCAAGACAACCCCAGATAACATGGTCAAAAGATGAAACTATCTGACAGAATCCTCGATCCAATCCCGATGGGTTATGACCAGTTGGTGCAACTCTTGCTCCAACTTCAGTTGGTTAAACCTCAAACTTTGGCTCCATTGACTGGACCGCCACCACCCGACTGGGACGTGAACGTCCGTTGCAAATTCCACTCTGGATCACCGGGGCACGATGTAACGAACTGTAAAGCTTTTAAGCATAAGGTTCAAGACATGATTGAGTCGAGAGCAATTGAATTCGTGTCGGGCGACATGAAAGCATCAGGCACATTCATCCCTTATCATGCAAAAGAGATGGATGTTCCCATTACCTCATCTGAAGTTGAGAAAGATCAGGAGTATATCCTGCGGTCTTCGAAGTCTGAATCGCCTTGCCCGCAGTTTTTTCATGTTCCTGGGTTGAGCTTAAGGATGAAAGCCCCTAAACAGAGAGAATCCTCACTAGTTAGGACCTCGTCTCCAGATCGTTTCTGCCATTCAGAATCAGCAACCTCTCGCTCCATTGCAGCAAAACTATCAGAGTCAACGTCACAACAACCGTTCATCTGATTGAGTCTGAAGACTTCAAAGGGTCGCTCCCCTCAGCAGCAAATAAGTGTGAAAGCCCAGTTCCCAGAAGCTGGCAATCTACATTTTATCATGTCATTTCTTTACATTTGTAGTTTCTTTCCTGTTAGAATTGCAAATTTCGTTTATAAAGCATGTTGTTTTTCAATTGATGTTGATAATGAAATAAATATGCATGTTTTGAACTAATCCATTCGTGTTCACTCTATTGCTTTCTTTTATTTTAAAAAACGCTTGTTTAAGTGGAATCTGGGGAGGATGACGAAATCCAATGATGCGTAAGCTTCTGATGCTATGCTTTTGAATAAAAACCTGTTGACGATGTACAAGCATTGTTTCAAATCCACAAACACCGGAGATATAAGGAAGATAATCCCTTGTTAACCCCTTTTGAGCCTAGTAGTAGGAGTTTCTTTCTGAAGATGGAAAACCCTCAATCTTAACCCGGGGTAGGGTAGGTGTCAGTTAATTTGACCAAGCGTTCAAATTACAAAAGGAGTGTTCGTTCGAGGATCAGTCACACTGCTACAGGTCGTACCTAAAAAAAACCATGATGGTTAAACCTGGCCGATCAGGAGTGAAACAGTCACAATCTATTTAACAAGTCATACGAGCCGTTGTCATAAAATTTGTTCAAAAAAAAAGAGAAAGAAAAGAATCGAAAAGAAAAGCCCGCTAAGTCGAATCTTGAAAGCAAGCGACTTAGGCAAAAATTAGGGTACCCCACTGGACTTCAAAATCGAAGAAACTCTAAAGAGTTAGTCTAGGCAAAAGTTAGGGGAAAACGAAGGGAAGATAATCCCTTGTTAACCCCTTTTGAGCCTAGTAGTAGGATTTTCTTTCTGAAGATGGAAAATCCTCAATCTTAACCCGGGGTAGGGTAGGTGTCAGTTAATTTGACCAAGCGTTCAAATTACAAAAGGAGTGTCCGTTCGAGGATCAATCACACCGCTACAGGTCGTACCTAAAAAAAACCATGATGGTTAAACCTGGCCGATCAAGAGTGAAACAGTCACAATCTATTTAACAAGTCATACGAGCCGTTGTCATACGATTTGTTCAAAAAAAAAGAGAAAGAAAATAATCGAAAAGAAAAGCCCGCTAAGTCGAATCTTGAAAGCAAGCGGCTTAGGCAAAAATTAAGGTACCCCACTGGACTTCAAAATCGAAGAAACTCTAAAGAGTTAGTCTAGGAAAAAGTTAGGGGAAAACGAAAAACGAAAAAGCGAAAAAACGGAAAAGGATTACGAAAGAAAAATCCTCAAACAAGAACGAAATTATGTGGCTCCGGACGCCAAAAGACGAAAAGAGAGTGATTGTCACTTCGAAAGAGTGTAATCTCTTAAACTATCACTTAACCTTTGAAAGGAGAACGCTAAGGTCGAATTAGCTAAACGTAGGATCGGAGAACATCAAGGAGAATGGGTGGGTTAAAATGAATTTTGAGCCTGTAGCCTTTCTTTCTTAAAACCGTGAACCTGACCATGCTATAACCTTTAAAAGTCCTAATTGAAATAGGTTTATTTCGAAAGCATACTTCGGTAAAGATCGCATCGGAACTGACTCCTAGAAAGGATTCCCATTACAGTGTTGTATTGATGTTGACACGTTGATGAATGATTTCATACATTTTATGTCACAATTTTTTCCAGTGAACAGGAATAGATTTTGAAAACTGCCATATGCATTGCATTTGATATGTCTTTTATGCAGAACATTTTGTTTTACTTACGAGTAAGCGCTTGACAGCGAGAAAGTTGCCACGATGGAAAGAGTTGATCAGGACAGAATGCAGAACGCCAGAATATTCCGGTGAACCGGGGCAAGCTATGTCAAATGATCACAGCATGGGACTCAGCCACTCCAGAAATAGTTAATCCGGGGCAATCAGGTCGAGATCTGATGAATCTCTCACAGCCAAGGATCATCTCCCCACAGATCAGCCCATGAGGGGCAAAGTCATGACAAGGCAGGGGCAGGCCACCCCGAGAGCGCCGAAGATATCCTTACCCTGAAGGCGATTAACTTGAAGCACCTTTGTAGAGGTTCAAAATGCTGAAGTTGTTCGTATTAAGCCCCCAAAGTACAGATATCTCAGGTTTCCTTTTGAAAAGATGTTACGAAGATCCCACAGGCTGGGGCAAAACTTGAAAGCGAAGGAGTCGTTCCTCTCCGTATGTGCAGAGTTTATCGAAAGTTGTTAAGATTCTGGGGCAAGCCATCGCGAGTTTGTTTCATGGCATGTTTTTCCAAGCAGGATGATTCCTTCTTCCCCAGCAGGTTCAGTTGTGTTTCCCCATAGAGTCTGAACGTGGGACTATAAGCATTGATGTGTCTCCTCGAACGGAGATAGATTCTCCCCAACCAAATGCATCCTAGGCAGGATCATCATCTCCCCAGCTGATTCATGCACAGAGGTGTATACTCGTTCCCCACAGCGAGTCAGCATGCAGTTTTATCATAGAAGACTATCTGTTAGTGTTCAGCTCTCGATAGTTCAGACTGAAGTCTCCGGCAGAATTGAAATTCCCCACAGAGTTGTGTGCTCCCCGGCAGGTAGGATTTATTCCAGCATCTGGTTGCGCGTCCCTAGCCGAGTTTGCAGTTCCCCCAAGAGATCCGAGTCCTTGGAAGGCGTTCAAGCCATTATTGGTTTTCCCCAGGAGAGTGTTGAATAGCTATTGCTGTACTTCCCCACCGGAGTCCGTATCTCCAGGAAGATTCTATCTGTGAAGGCCGTTGTCACGCCCTAATTTTTGACCTTAAGATCCCACCTCCTCGGGCATGTTCTTGCATATCAGTTAAGTAAATCATTACGCATAGCTAACCGTTTTAACCAACTTGTTTGTTTATTGTGTGAAAGATAGGTTATTGCTGGGAATTCAGGGAATCACGAAGTGATGCCTATAAGGGCCTATTATTCAAGGATTGGGTTTTATGCCATCTTGTTGTCAAGGGTTGTCTACCATCGTTCAAAATACAACCAATAAATTCCATACTAGAGATTTATGAGACCAAAATTCAAGATTTATCCATTGTGTTCATGAAAAAGAGAGAAGGGAATTCAAAGTCAAGTCATGATTCAATATCCACAAAATTCATGACAAGAGGTTTCATCTTTGAAAGTTTACCAAGTTAGGTATTTAAGATCCATGTTCTTTTCAAAAAGTTCATGTTGATGACAAGCTCCAAACTTTGCATGTATGGATACAAAGTCTAGTTGCCTTACAAGACTCAAGATTGATGTAGAAGGTTGTTAAAAACTCAAATTTAAAGGATCAAGCATGGAATTTCAAGATTCAAGGCATAAGAAACGTAGTGTACTTAAGTTATGAAATCAAGGGGATTTACATATATTTTGAATCAAGGGGATTTACATATATTATGAAATCAAGGGGATTTACATATATTTTGAATCAACAGTTGTCGATTGTCTCTTCGCTATTGAAGTCGTGCTAAGACATCTTCGTGCAGAGAATCCTCCTCCATCTACAACTGCCATGATTATATTGGCTTCTATCTTTTCTTCAAACATCAAACAGGGAAAGCAAATTTAGCACCTACTGGAGCACGTGTAGATGTTGATGGTCCTTTGATTGATACAAGGGATACTAGTACACAAACTGATACAAGATCTGCTAGTGCTAAAGCAAGGTCTCAAACATTGAATCAGTTGCTAATTCCTGCACTCCCTACGTCTATTGGTTCAGCTCCTCCATTAAAGGTTGATCCCAAGTGGGATCTGCTCAGTGGCGAAGAGTTTAACTCACCAAAAGTAGATAACTCACTTGCTCTTGTTCCTGCAGGAAAACAACAGGAAGTCAGTCCTAAATCTCAACAAAATGCCCTTGTTCGCTTTGATATGTTTTCTAATTAAAACAATGTGCCACTTTCTGTTAATACCCAGCCAACCCAGCAAGCTAATGTTGCTGGCCAATCTGGTCAATTTACTCCTCAATTTCACCAACAGCAGACATTCATATCTCAAGGTGTATTTTACCCCAATGAAAGTGTGCCGAATGCTGGTTCACCTCAGTATGAGCAATCACTGCATACACAAGTATAGGTCCTATTTGGGAAAAGTCAGGTTGCAGAACAGCAGCAGCCAGCTTCTCCTTATGGTGCACAAAATAATGGATCATTGTCGCCACCTCCGTGGGAAACTCAACCTACAGACAACAGTAATCCAGTAGCAGGCAGTCAATACCCACAGCCAAATGCTAACCCTATCTCTACATTCAATAACCAAGTTCAAATAACCAAATGAGATTGCAGCTCCTTATATGGGCATGATTCCACCTTCCAAAACACCCTTGCGCCAAGCCCCCCTACATTAAGAAGTTAACTAGTTTTTAGCAAACTCTGAGCTTGAGAAGCTACTTGTTTGTGTGAAGGATCAGGAACCAACAGAGAAAATACCTGGGCACATCAGTAACTACAATCAAGAGCAATAACCTCACGCCAGCAGCGTCACGCCGTTCACATCCGCTGCGACCAAACCATTGTTATTATTAGAGAATTGAGCAGTTCAACTTTCTGCAGAAGAAATAACCAGTGTCAAACCTGCAAGACAAGAGCAGACATAAAAGATTTGAAGTTTGTAAGTACACAACCAAACATCCCAAAGTTACTTGGCAAGATTGATGTAATTTGAGTCAGACAAAGCATGACCAAGATTGAAAACATGAGTTATATAATCGTAGAGTATGGCAAAACAAAGCAAGAAATCAAATTACAGCACTAAGCAGCACTACTAGCCTTCTGATTTTGATAGTTCTCCTGTCAACAATACGCAAGATCTTCGTGGTGATGCCTTTGTGCCAAACCAGAATTCCGTTTCTACAATTGACAACACATCTACGCCAGCAAAATTGTAAATTCATCTGGGACACTCATTGAATGCAATTCACAATCTAGTTCATGCCATCCCTTGCAAATATCATAGTGAATTATAGCCAAAGTGTGAACATGGTGATGAGAGCGAGCTTGACTGGGCAGCAACCTGCAAACACATGACATAAGGTTAAGACTCTTCACAAACAGCAGATCAATGCCAGCAGGAGTTCGCAACATATTCCACCCACTGCAATCTTCCGACACCTCACTTGAGGCTAGCTTTGTTGAATGCAATGACTGTCTGCTACAAAGCAAAGAACCATAACCACTGCTAGTCCCAAAGACCATTAATCTAAAACAACATCATTCGTAAACCTACAGCAACGATAAAGAGTGTCATCAAGAAAACAATAGGGCTCAAACATTTACAACTAATCAGGACAAATTTGTTGCATAGTACGAGGGCATCCATTTGAGGGCTGGGAGTGTATCCAAATCCGTTTCAGAACAATATCTTCACCTGCAACACAAAACCTCACAACAATAATTCACATTAGATTCTTGCTCAAGAAACATGGATGAATTCGCAACTTTGGAATCACCAGTTCAAGCACACGTAGATGAGTTTTCAAAGTTCAGGACTGCTCTCAACGATGAGGCTTTGGGCTCACCAGCTCTATTACCGTAAACTACTCTGGGCTGTTAGTCTTCCCTGGCCCCAAGATCCTTCGTTATCCACACCTGTCAGGTTGCCAATTCAAGAGTTAGCAATTAGTGAAGGAATATACCGGTTCAAAGGAAAAAGATTCTCAAGACATTGAATCTGGACAGACAAAAGTATTAAGCATGATTGATACAGGATATCACAGATTGAGATTTTATTAAACGAAATCATTCGAAAAAGGAAACTTTCAAATGTTGTCTGAACCAAAACAGAAGGTCCAATACAACAATCATGGCATTTAATCAGAATTTCAAGCAAAGGGATCTCATATGAAGCCTATAAAAGGAGGAATTTGAGACAGAAAGGAACCGAATTCGCAAGCACCGCAAAAACCCTAAAACTAAGAAACCCTAGAGATCGAAGATGAGGCTTATCTTTTTTCCTGCAAGTGTCGCCAGAAGCGCCGGCCGGATTCGGAAGCTCGTCAACCACGCCGTGAAAGCCATCATTGTGAATCCCTTGTCGAAATCGCGAAGTCGTCGCCACCGTCCTCATTGAGCCATCGTCGGTCTTCTCTGGGTAAAATGCCTGTGTGAATCAGCTTATTATTACCATGATTGTTGTTTTGCAGGTTTGATGTAGCAAGAAAGGAAGAAGAGGAAGTAGAAATCGTGGGAGGAAGACGAAGACGAGAGGGGCGATTGGGCGGGCTAGGGTTTCGTTCGCTTTCTTGTTTGTTTTTTTCTTTCTTTTGTTTTCCATACTGTAATCCTGTGATAGTAAATACACCATACACCTGCACACACTCATACGCCCTAATCAAACTTATAATCATGCTTTTTAATCTAATTAACCTCAATCAACCTTTTAAAATTAACTAATGTTTTTTAATTAAGTTAACCCCTTAACCAACTTTTTTTTAATTATATTTATTCAGCATAAATCTTTTTTTTGAAATAGTTTACTTTATTTATTTTAAAATCCTTTTTTTCTTTTTACTTAGTAAATCTCTTTTTTTATATATAACTTAAAGACAATAATAAATAGATAACAAATTTTTTTTAATAAATCTCTATTAACTTTATCTTTTATAATAATAAACTAGAACCCTTTTATTTAATAAATATTTTACAAGACTTGTTTAAAACCATTCCATTTAAATTTAATTGAGTTAATTCAAGAAAATTTTCGCTAATTAAAATAAACCAACTCATAATTTTGTCACCTCTTAATATAATCAACCAAGGTCAAATTAAACTTTTCCCCTTTTATTTAAAATTCATCTCACTGGATTAATTAACATCTTCTTGAAAATCAATCCAACCATTCTATCAACCCCAAATTAAAATTAATCAACCCTCGTAATTCAATCAATCGCGCACGCCCCGATTCCACTCACATCCACAATTTACACATTTGTGCACTTAGCGCTTTCATGCGTGTGTATGTTTACTTTATCTGCTTTTACTTCTTTCCGCAATTTTCAATTATCAATTTAATTTCCTTGCATCGCATTCCGTCCAAAGGAAGAACCTACACATGACTTAACACCTGTGTGTATCGCATCCCATTTGCATCATATTCCCCACGATCCTTGATCCCATTCAAGTCGATCTTTAAGCTAGATCCTACCCCATAGGAAGGACCTCTTTACAACTTAGACAGACATATTCAACAACTCAATTCAAACATATTCAAACATTAGAGAAAGATGTTAATCATCTTAAGCGAGATAGAATCTCCACCCCACAACAATACAATTTCTACAATTTGTGGCGGTTAAATCTCCCTTAAGATGACAACTCATCTTTTCTCCTAAACTCAATCAATCAACTACCCTAAACCCGTAGGAACTTTGACCACAGTCAAAGAACTCCTCAAACCCTTTAGGGGAACTACAGATACTCTGATTCCACTCCCGTAAGGATATGTAGGCATAAGATACGACATCTTATCGAGTATACTTAGAAATAAACCCCTAGGTCTTCTAAACCTTAAGCAGATAAACCTTAGCAATAAACAAACATAAAACAAGAGGTTCTTGTAGAGTACTACAGAAACTTAGGATGCTAGCACCTTCCCTAATTTTAACCGACCGCCGAACCTAAAACTCTCTAGCTTGCATTTGCATTGCATTGTGGGAATTTCGATCTTTATCCCTTCCTTTGGACAAATCAAAGTTTGGTTGCAAATGAATAAGATTCAAACTAATCAATAGTTTGGTATCCAAATTTCACCGTGACAGAAATGACGAATTCACTGGGGACTCTCAGTGGGTCTCCCTATCTTGTTTTGTTTCTTTATTGCTTTATATATTTGCTTACTTTCTTATTTGCTTATTTGTTTATTCTTTATTTCTTTTGGGCTGTTATCCTTGAGTGGTGAGACAAAGTCCTACACCCGTACTTGAGAGAAATTATGATAGGATGGTGATATATTCGATGAGGCTTATAGGGAGTGAGTCCTGACTAAGTTGACTCAAGAATCCCGCTTAGTTGAGACCCTTTTGAAAATGGTTCGGTTGAACGAGTTTAGTCGTGAAAACTTTTACTATTCTCAATTGGAGTCCATGATACTAAGGACCATAGTTACCTTTAACCCCACTTTGGCCTTTATTAGGACGTAGTGCGAGGCTATGAGGGAGTAAGTCCCGAAATAGTGCTACGCGATGCTACACTCAAAAGAAGTTCTCTTGAGAATATTATTAATCCCCGAGTTAGTTGGGAAATTGATAATATCTGAAAGATGGACTAATGACTTTGAAAACCTCTTTAGAACCTTGTTCTACAGGTACAATCCACCTTTAGTCCATGTCCTTTGGGGAATGGGTATACCCTTGGCTCCATGCTCGTTGCGAACCTAGGACCTTTGTTTGTTTATCTTTGTATGTCCTTATGTGCTTACTTGTGTTTGTTGCATTCATATAGCATCATACTGCATTGGACTTCATGGGATTTACCCTTTATTTATGAATATTGTAGGACATTATGGATTCCAACCGAAGAAATACTTTAAAGTATACTTTTAAGAGTCCCAAATTGGATGACCTAAGGGAGTTGGGAGCTTTGATTGAAGATCAAGAGAAGTTCAAGGGTAAATATGGGAAGTTGCTATCTTTGTTGAGACGTAAGGAGAATGAGGATCTCCTTTCCGCTCTATTACAATTTTATGATCCGATGTATCACTGTTTTACTTTTCCAGACTATCAGTTGTTGCCAACTTTGGAAGAATACTCCTTTTTGGTGGGTTTGCCTATTCTAGAAGAATCTCCTTTTCCTTTCTTGGAAAAGGATCCCGAAGAAAGAGACATTGCTAAGGCCCTTTATCTCAAGGTATCTGACGTCAAGGCCAACATGGTTGTTAAAAGTGGGACTTTTGGTTTGACTACAGATTTTTTATTTAAGAAGGCCTTATTTTATACTGATTTTACGAACAAGGCTCCGTTCGAGGCAATCTTCGCCTTACTTGTTTATGGGTTGCTCCTGTTTCCGAGTTTTGAAGGATTTGTTGACCTTAATGCAATTAAGATCTTCATGAAGAACAATCCAGTGCCGACTCTATTGGGTAATACCTATCACTCTATACATCTCCGAAACCTTCGTGGTGGAGGAATGATTACATGCTGTGTGCCCTTATTATACAAGTGGTTCATTACGCACTTGCCCAAGTATGTTTCCTTTTGGCATCTTAATGATAGGCGTTGGTCAAAAAGGATTATGGCTTTGACTCATTCCGACATTGATTAGTATAGCTGTGAGTGTGATGGGATTCTAATCATTGATGGATGTAGAGATTTTGCTAATATACTGTTGCTCAGCTTTGGTGGAGGGATCAGTTATAACCTCGTCTTAGCTCATCGACAGTTGGGATATCCGTTGAAGGAACCACCTAAGAGCATACAAGTTGAGAGTATTTTCTTTAAGGATAACCAAGAGCTCCGAGAAAAGATTGTGGAAGCTTGGAAACATTTGCATAAGAAAGATATGAATAGTTTGGGAAGGCCCAACTGTGTGTCTTTAGAACCGTATCTTCAGTGGGTTAGGAATAGGGCAATCAAGCTGAGGATGTCTTATTCTTGTCAAGATCCTATACCTCCAAGAGAAGAACCTACTTATACTTTTATGTCTGACGCTGAGAAGTTAGGGGTTGCCTTGAGGAAGTCACAGCACGAATCAGAAGTGTGGAAGAACAAGTATCAAGTGTCTGTTGCAAAGAACGATGGACTTCAGAGACAGATTGTTGAGCTTCAGGAGCAGCTGCAGTTGAAGGATGAAGAGTTACTCCCCTACAAGAGGAGGAAGGTTTTAGAGGATTTATTTTCCTCCGATTCCCAGTGTACCATCTGGAAGATGATTGTGGACAATCTCACCCGTGAGAAGACTCAGTTGGAAGAGCAACTCAAGCAGCAGAGTTTGAAACTTCCTTAGTGTCTTTACTAGCTTTTATTTAGCTTTTATTTGGGACTCTTTAAAAGAATATTTATGTAATCCGTTTCAAAATTAATAAAACGTTTCTTTTACCGCAATGTTTATAAATAGTCAGGATCCCATAAAGTCCTACTCATCTTGCATTGCATTCTTTTCTTTATTCACTTTAAGAAACTCAATTTTATTTCACAAGTATTATAACCATAGACTTCAAGAGAGAAGCATTGAAGTACACTTTTCAGAGTCCTAACATTGAAAGCATAAGAGAGCTAGCAGATCTCGTAGAGAACCGTCACGCTTTCGCAACAGAATATGGAGAAGCCTTCTGTTTCCTCGAGCTCAAGATGAAAGAAGGGTTGTTGAATACTCTTGTTCAGTTTTATGACCCGTTGTACCATTGTTTTACTTTTGCAGATTACCAGTTGATGCCGACCCTGGAAGAGTATTCTGATTTCTTGAAGATACCTGTGACTGCCCGACCAATATTCACCGGCCAGGAAGACATACCCAGTCACCAAGAAATTGCAAATGCTACTCATCTCAGCCTAGCAGATGTCCAAGCACACTTAACCACCAAGGAAGGAGTCCTTGGATTCTCAGTTGATTTCTTGATCGAAAAAGTTTGTTAACATGCTGAAAGAAATGAAGTCCTTATCTTGGAAGGTACCTTTGCTCTATTGGTTTATGGGATTTTCTGGTTCCCAAAGATTGATGATTTTGTCGATATTGATGCGATTAAACTGTTCATACTCAAGAATCTGGTTCCCACCTTGCTAGCTGACATGTACCATTCAATCCACTCGAAGAATGCTAAAGGAGGAGGGCATATCATTTGCTGCACCGCCTTGCGGTACTCATGGCTCATCGCTTGCCTAACTCGGCATCCGTCTATTTGGGATGAGATAGAAACACCTCGTTGGTCTAAGATAGTTATGGCCCTTACTCACTCAGATATTGTGTGGTATGACCCTACTTATGGAGGTATATGTATGATTCCCAACATCGGAGGATTCACCAACATACAGCTCATTGGGAGAGAAGGATGCATAAGTTACAATCCCGCTTTGGCCCGCAGACAATTTGGGCATCCCATGATCGAAATACCTGACCAAGCTCTGTTGGAAGGGATTTTTCTAAAAGAAGGGGAAGATCCAGACCTGAAGACCGTCATAATTTATGCGTGAAGATACGTCAATAAGGAAGGGACGACTGCTTTAGGGTTCCCTAATGACGACGCCTCTGAAGACTATCTACATTGGGTGCGAGAAAGGGCTCTCGACCTCATGATGTTGTTTCCTTTTCATGAACCTATGGTGCTGAGTTTTCATGATCTCGATTGGTTTGATGAAAGTGAAGTAGATCAGTTGAAGGCTGCGTTGGATGAGGCTCGGAAATTGAAGACAGCTTGGAGGAACAAGTTTTTCACCCTCAAGGTAGAGAAAGAGAAATCCCAGAAGCTGCCAGAGATAGAATTTGCAAAGAAGAGAAAGGCGCGAGAGGATTTATTTTCCTCTCACACCTCTTCTAGAACTGACACCAGAGATGATCTTCCCCCAGCGACGGTGGCTTGGAAAGAATGTGTCGATCGACTCATCAGTGAGAAGGCCGAATTACAAGAATGCGTCAGCCAGTTAGAAGAAGAACTTCGTGCACAGAAGGAGCATTAGGGCGTAGATCTCCGAGCCCTCTTTTGCTTTTGGTTCAATGTAATAAACTCTTAAAAGAGTACTTTGCTCTGTAATGCCTCTCTAATATCAAAATAAATAAGTTTTTTTTCAATGTTACAATACCGAAAAATAATTTGAGTTTCTTGAAGTTTCATACTCATTTGCGTTTTGCATAAGCATAGCATTGTTCGCATTCTAGGGTCTCACTCTTGCTTCATCTCCACAGACAAGCTGAATCACCAATACAACACTCGAGCTAGTCAGCGCCAGAAGATGGATCAACTAGAACAGGAAAGCAGAGTACTCCGTGATGAAGTTGCAGTTCTGAAAGAAAGTTTGGAGAGGTTGAATGGATTAGTCGAAGCTTTATCCAATCAAGTCGCACTCAACAACCAAGATGTACAAAGGACTGTGATCTCTGAAGTGACACCAACACCGATCCCAGTGGTGTCTTCTGTTGCCGAAGTGACCTATAGCATGCCTCAAGGTTTCCCGTGGGGGTTGTCTCCTAATTTCTTTTCGGCCGACTACCTTCTGTCTATGCCTGAGATCCCTGTTGTGACCACTGTCCAAGATACTCCTGCAGTTACTGCTGTGATGACTACTGCATCTCCACATGTGAACGTTGTTCCGTATATTCTGGATGAGCCAATTTTACATGGGTCGCCGATCGAGACTGTGGGTTTGGAAGAAAGGATGGATGGATTTCAAGACCAATTTTCTGAGATGCAAAAGGAGTTGAAGGCCCTTCGTGGGAAGGATTTGTTTGGAAAGAGCGCTTCTGAGTTGTGCTTGGTTCCAAATGTCAAGGTTCCACCGAAGTTCAAGGTCCCTGATTTCGAGAAGTACAAAGGGAATACTTGCCCTCAGAGTCATCTTATTATGTATGCCAAAAAGATGTCTGCCCAAACTGATAATAATCAACTGCTCATTCATTATTTCCATGATAGTTTGACAGGCGCTGCACTCAAGTGGTACATGGGGTTGGATAGTAGGAAGATTCGAACTTTCAATGATCTAGGGGGAGCCTTTGTCAAACAATATAAGTATAATATGGATATGGCACCTGACCGTGATCAATTGAGAGCTATGACACAAAAAGATAAGGAGAATTTTAAGGAATATGCCCAACGTTGGCACGATTTGGCCGCGCAAGTCACACCACTGTTAGAAGAAAAAGAGATGACCAAGACTTTTCTGAAGACCCTTGGTCCTTTCTTTTATGAGAAAATGGTAGCAAGTGCACCCAGTGACTTTACTGAAATGGTTAATATGGGAATGCGTTTAGAGGAAGGTGTCCGTGAAGTAAGGTTGGCTAAGGAAGAGAGTGCTCCTAACAATGTTAAGAAGTATGGGAGTGGGTTTGTGAAGAAAAAAGAGCAGGGTGTAAACGCAATTCAAAAGGGACAATTTAGAAAAAGATATTTGCCTTCACACCAAGTTGCAGCAGTATCACCAGTGTTTAATGCTCCAACTTATCAATTACAGTCTCCACAACCGAGTCAGCAACCTTAGTCCCCCAATGCTCAACAGCCACAGCCTCAGCAAAATCCGCAGTATCCTCAGCAGAATCGACCATTCAACAATCAGGGTCGTGTGTAGAGAAAGATAAACTTTGAGCTCATTCCTATGAAATATGCTGATTTGTTTCCAGCTTTGATCCAGAAGGGTCATATTCAGACAAAAGCTCCACCTATGGTTCCTGCAAATCCTCCTCCTTCTTATAGAGCTGACAGGTTTTGTCCCTACCATCAGGGTGCTCTAGGTCACGATGTTGAGAGTTGTTTTGGTATGAAAACAGATGTCCAGAGGCTCATTAAGTGCGGAATTTTGTCTTTTAAGGATTTCGACCCTAATGTGTAGGTTAATCCGTTACCCCCGCATGGTTCACCCTCCGTTAACATGATTCAAGACTATTTGAGAGTGCTCCTAACAATGTTAAGAAGTATGGGAGTGGGTTTGTGAAGAAAAAAGAGCAGGGTGTAAACGCAATTCAAAAGGGACAATTTAGAAAAAGATATTTGCCTTCACACCAAGTTGCAGCAGTATCACCAGTGTTTAATGCTCCAACTTATCAATTACAGTCTCCACAACCGAGTCAGCAACCTCAGTCCCCCAATGCTCAACAGCCACAGCCTCAGCAAAATCCGCAGTATCCTCAGCAGAATCGACCATTCAACAATCAGGGTCGTGTGTAGAGAAAGATAAACTTTGAGCTCATTCCTATGAAATATGCTGATTTGTTTCCAGCTTTGATCCAGAAGGGTCATATTCAGACAAAAGCTCCACCTATGGTTCCTGCAAATCCTCCTCCTTCTTATAGAGCTGACAGGTTTTGTCCCTACCATCAGGGTGCTCCAGGTCACGATGTTGAGAGTTGTTTTGGTATGAAAATAGATGTCCAGAGGCTCATTAAGTGCGGAATTTTGTCTTTTAAGGATTTCGACCCTAATGTGTAGGTTAATCCGTTACCCCCGCATGGTTCACCCTCCGTTAACATGATTCAAGACTATTTGGCAGATAATGATCAGGAAGTTTCAGATGAAAGGGCCAAAGAGGTTTGTGTTATAGTGCCTCACTTTAAGGAAGTGGAGCGTATCGAAATCGTTTATAATAGCAGAAAGTCGGTTGTTACTCCTTTGGTAATCAACGTGCCTGGACCCGTCCCTTACACTTCTAGTAAGGCTATCCCATACGGATACAACACCACCATGTTAGAAAATGGAAAGGAAGTGCCTTTGCCCACTGTACCTTCAGTAGTTAACATCGCATATGTCAGCAGTGTAACAAGGAGTGGTCGAGTTTACCCGACTATACCACCGAAAGAAAAGGAGGTCTCATTGGAACAACCAGGTTCAAAGGATCCGATTATGGGGCAATCTGGTGGATCCAATTTTTCCAATTCAAATGAATGTCTAAAAGTGATCAAGAGAAGTGAATATAAGGTTGCAGATCAGCTCCTGCAAACCCCGTCGAAGATTTCTGTGTTGCAATTGCTGATGAGTTCTGAGGCCCATAGAGAAGCACTCCAGAAGATTTTAGAGCAAGCGTATGTTGAACAAGATGTAACTATGGAACAGTTTAACAATGTCATTGGTAGTATTACTTCATGTGACAATCTGGGTTTTAATGAGGACGATCTCCCAGAGGAAGGGAAGAAACATAACATGGCTCTACATATTTATGTGAACTGCGAAAATGATTCTCTCTCTAGTGTGTTAGTTGACACTGGATCTTCTCTAAATGTGATGCCTAGAACTACTCTATCTAAGCTATCCTATCAGGGACCGCCGATGAGGCCAAGTCATGTTATCGTCAAAGCTTTTGATGGGTCTAGGAAGACAGTAATTAGCGAGGTGGATTTGTCGATGACTATTGGATTACAAACTTTTATGATCACGTTTCAAGTCATGGACATTCGTGCCGCCTATAGCTGTTTGTTAGGGAGGCCATGGATACATGAAGCTATGACAGTTACTTCTACCCTGCATCAGAAGTTGAAATATGCGTTTGAGGGCAAAATAGTTACAGTTTCTGGAGAAAGAGCTTTGGTGGTGAGTAATTTGTCATCATTCTCATATGTTGAAGCTGAGGAAGAAGTTGGTACGCAGTTTCAGGCTTTGTCTATTGTGGGCGAGGGTGTCCAGAGATCTCAAGCATCCATGTCATCATTCAAAGACACACATCGTGTAGTGAACGGCGGTCCTCAGACAGGTTGGGGCAAGGTGTTGTCTTTACACGAAAACAGAAATAAAGAAGGTCTTGGTTTCACCAGCAGTTTTGCTCAACAAACTACCAAAAATCAAAGGTTTCCGTTGATTAATGAAGTATTCCATAGTGGGGGGATCGTCCATCATCCTCAAGTTAATGTTGTGTTAGAGGATGAGCTTGAAGGTTACATATCAGACGGTTCTGAAAGGTCTTCCATTCCTTATGAAGATTATAAGCCCTATATGGAAGATCCGGGTTTTGTTTCAGATGAGTTTGACTACAACTTTGGAGTCTACGCTGTGACCGAGGAAGACTCAGATGGGGATGTTCCAGACTTTGTAACCCCAGGAGTTTCGGTTAAAAACTGGAGTGTGGTTGAGGCCCCTGTTGTCGTTCATATATCGAAGTAAAGCATTTGTTTTTAAATTTTCTCGCTCTGCTCAAGGCGGAACTGCATTGTTAGGGCTTACTTTTAAATAATTCCCTTTTGCTCTGCCCAAGGCAAAGGTGACTTTGTTGGGCGTGTCTCTTTGGTTCTTGCTATCATCAATAAATCACTTTCATTTTCATTTGTGTGTTATTTTTCTTATATTTATTTACGATGTTGGAAAATAATAAGTAGCATCTCGCGTACACACACTTTCCACTTTACGAAAACTTATTAAAAATTATATCACTTGTGCAGCTTACTACATAAATTACATCCTAGGAATAATGATCCACTGCCTTCTCCGAATTTTGAGTTTCTCGTGTATGAAGTCGAAGACGAAGAAGACGATATCCCAGAAGAGATTTCCAGACTGCTTGAAAAAGAAGAGAAAGCTATCCAACCTCATCAAGAGCCGGTGGAAGTAATCAATTTGGGAACAGAAGAAATCCGTAGGCAAGTGAAAATTGGAGCTTTGCTCAAGCCTGAGGTGAAGAAACAGTTGATCATTTTGCTCGGAGAGTTTGTTGATGTATTTGCTTGATCATATCAGGATATGCCTGGATTAGACACTGCTATAGTTGAACACCATCTACCTTTGAAGCCAGAGTGCCCGCCAGTAAAACAGAAGCTTAGAAGAACTCGACCCGACATGGCTCTAAAGATTAAGGAGGAGGTACAAAAACAGATTGATGCAGGTTTCCTTGTCACTGCCGAATATCTGCTCTGGTTGGCTAATATTGTGCTCGTGCCGAAGAAGGATGGTAAGGTTCGCATGTGTGTAGATTACATGGATTTGAACAAAGCCAGTCCTAAAGATGACTTTCCGTTACCTCACATTGACATTTTGGTTGACAGTACCGCAAGATATGAGGTTTTCTCCTTTATGGACGGTTTTTCAGGTTACAATCATATTAAAATGGCTCCCGAGGACAGAGAGAAGACGTCATTCATCACACCCTGGGGCAAATTTTGTTACAGAGAATTGTCGTTTGGATTAAAGAATGCAGGGGCAACATATCAGAGAGCTATGACTACTTTGTTCCATGATATGATGCACAAAGAGATTGAGGTTTATGTGGATGATATGATAGCTAAGTCGAAGACTGAGGATGATCATGTTAAACACCTGTCTAAGTTGTTCGGTCGTTTGAGGGAATACAAGCTCTGTCTGAACCTCAACAAATGTACATTTGGAGTACGATCAGGGAAACTATTGGGTTTTATTGTCAGTCAAAGAGGGATTGAAGTGGACCCCGACAAAGTGAAAGCTATCCGGGAAATGCCAGCTCCTACCACCGAGAAACAAGTCAGAGGATTTTTGGGACGTTTGAATTATATCTCTAGGTTTATATCCAACATGACTGCTACATGTAAACCTATTTTCAAGCTCCTGAGGAAAGAACAAGGGTATGTTTGGACTGAAGATCGTCAAAAGGCTTTTGATAGTATCAAAGAGTATTTGCTTGAACCACCTATCCTGATACCGCCAGTTGAAGGCCGACCTTTGATTATGTATTTAACTGTTTTGGAAGATTCAATGGGTTGTGTACTCGGTCAACGAGATGAAAAATGAAAGCAAGATCATGTCACTTATTACCTGAGCAAAAAATTTACCGATTGTGAAACGAGATACACTATGTTAGAGAAGACTTGTTGTGCTTTGGCGTGGGCCGCCAAACGCTTGCGCCAGTATATGCTGAATCACACCACTTGGTTAGTTTCGAAGATGGATCCTATCAAGTATATTTTTGAGAAGCCCGCTTTGACTGGGAGAATTGCTAGATGGCAGATGTTGTTATCCGAATATGATATCGAGTACCATACTCAGAAAGCTGTTAGAGGAAGTGTTTTGGCTGATCATTTGGCTCACCAGCCTATTTTGGATTATCAACCTTCAAACAATGACTTTCCCGACGAAGATTTTATGTTTTTAAAGATGAAAGATTGTGAAGAACCCGTGCATGGTGAAGGACCAGAACCAGGATCTCAATGGGGTTTAGTTTTTGATGGAGTTGTCAATGCTCATGGAAAAGGGATAGGTGCTGTTATTGTGACTCCTCAAGGGACCCATATCCCGTTTACTTCTAGATTAACATTCAAATGTACTAATAATGAGGCTGAGTATGAAGCGTGCATTATGGGTCTTGAGGAAGCAATAGATTTGAGAATTAAGAATTTGGATGTGTTTGGTGATTCTGCAGTGGTAATCAACCAAATCACTGGAGAATGGATAACTCGACATGATAATTTGGTCCCATACAGAGATTATGCTAGAAGACTGTTACCATTCTTTGACAGAGTCGACTTTCATCATATCCCCCGTGATGAGAACAGAATGGCAGATGCGTTGGCAACTTTGGCCTCAACGATTGTGGTGAACTTTTGGAATGAGTATCCTCAGATTGAAGTAAAACGTCTTGACAGACCCGCCTACATCTTTGCCGTCGAGGAAGTTGAAGATGGCAAACCCCGGTACCATGACATTGAAGTATTCCTTAGAACTCAAGAATATCCTTTGGGAGCTTCCAACAAAGATAAGAAGACTTTGAGAAGGTTGGCTGGGAGTTTTCTTCTAAGCAATAATGTGTTATACAAACGGAATTTTGACATGGTCTTGCTGAGATGTGTTGACAAACAAGAAGCAGATATGTTAATGACGGAAATTCACGAAGGATCCTTTGGCACTCATGCCAACGGACATGCCATGGCTAAGAAACTTTTAAGAGCTGGTTATTATTGGATCACAATGGAATCAGATTGTTACAAGTTTGCTAGAAAATGTCACAAGTGTCAGATTTACGCTGATAAAATTCATGTGCCTCCGACTTTGTTGAATGTTATCTCATCCCCGTGGCCGTTCTCTATGTGGGGAATTGATATGATTGGTATGATAGAGCCGAAAGCATCTAATGGACACCGATTCATCTTAGTAGCCATTGATTATTTTACCAAATGGGTCGAGGCAGCTTCTTACACTAATTTAACTCGACATGTGGTTGTCAAATTTATCAAGAATCAGCTTATCTGCCGGTATAGTGTGCCGAACAGAATTATTACAAATAATGGCTTCAATTTGAATAACAGAACGATGAAAGAATTGTGCGAAGAATTCAAGATCGAGCATCATAATTCTTCTCCTTACAGACCAAAGATGAATGGGGCTGTTGAAGCCGCCATCAAGAACATCAAGAAGATCATTCAGAAAATGGTCGTTACTTATAAGGATTGGTATGAGATGCTCCCGTTCTCCTTGCATGGGTATCGTACGACGGTACACACATCAACTGGGGCAACTCCATTTTCACTGGTCTACGGTATGGAAGCAGTACTCCCGATAGAAGTCGAGATTCCTTCTATGAGGATTTTGATAGATGCAAAGTTATCAGAAGCTGAGTGGTTCCAGAACAGATATGATCAGTTGAACTTAATCGAAGAAAAGAGGATGGTCGCGCTATGCCATGGACAGTTGTATCAGCAAAAGATGAAGAAGGCATTTGACAAGAAAGTTCGACCCCGTGTATTCAAAGAAGGTGACCTCGTGCTCAAGAAGATTCAGTCTTTCCTCACCGATGTTAGAGGAAAATGGGCCCCGAACTATGATGGACCATATGTAGTAAGAAAGGTTTTGTCAGGAGGTGCTTTGATGTTAGCAAAAATGGACGGAGAAGAAATCACTCGCCCTGTGAATACAGACGCTGTCAAGAAGTATTTCGTTTAGAACTCGGGGAGTTCTCGTTAACTTAGGAAGAGCAAGTTGTTATTCCCTTGATGTAATCTCTATTATTTTCCAACACTGTAATATTGGGGTCACGGCTTTCTGCTGACCACCATTCAATAAAAGTTTATCATTTATCAAAAAAAATTATTCTTGATAGCAAAATCAAGATTTATTTAAACTTTTTCAATACTTTGTGTTTTACTTGATATATGAATGACAAAAGGATGACCAAGGATGTTTATTTCATCCATGGAGGAACGTCAATCATATATGATTCCCCAAGCAGAGGATATTTATTTTATCTAGAGATGAAGTTTGTTTACGATCAGGTTTTCTCTATAGGTGGTACGAGGTCTGTGGAGATTTTGCTTGAGTACCTTTCTGTTTGAGACATTTATTTTTTCGCCTCTCCTAGTTTACCAGCATACGCATAACATATAGATAGATAGCATGGCATGTGCATTTCTTTGCATCTCTTTGTGTTTGCTTTATTCTATCGCTTTGGTCGTGGTTATCCCCAGGTGTTTGGGTGTGTCTTATCCCTTAAAGTAGAGTTGTCAGCCCTAAGCAAAAAAAGCACAATATTTCTACTTTCCTCATGAAGTTCGATCCTCATGGAAGACGGTTATTCCAGTACATTCCATTTGAGTTCATACCTCAATGGTCGAGTCTTACTTGATAATTCCTCTTCGGCTACTTCCCGAATTGAATTTCGGTCCTTGGCAATCACATTATGGATGATCTCCAACTTTTGAACATGGATCAAGTGTGCATTTATTTTGCACTACATTCCCCAGGAAGAATATTCATGAAGACAGGTTTTGCTCCAAATATCACCGGTTTTCTCAACCATCTACATTTGGACTAAATAATCTCTTTATTTGAGCAACTCGTTTTGACTAAGGTCTTATTCAAAACGACAAACGATAGTTTCTACAGGACGGTTCGTTCACCCTCAGTGGGTTCCTCAACATCATCAATTCGTCAAATGGCATCGCTTTGTAAATCCATCAGAGAAGTTCTCCAAAGACATTACAAGACACTTCTCTTTATTTGAGAGTTCACAATAATATTTTACAAACTACAACAGAAAATGCTCCTCAGGAAGGAATTCCCCCAATGAGTTCATCATACAAGCTTGTCAGGCGACATCTCCCCAGAGAAGTCGAGGAAGTTTATCACATTAGTCTCTCTTTATTTGAGAAGACATACTTTACAATTCAACCGGCTCACATCTCTTCTAAAGATCCCCGGTGAAGTTTTACAATCTCCAATACATTATGGCTCACAGCCAAGAAATTTTGCATCTACAAACTACAATGATTCTACAATCTACAAAATTTACAACCCCTGCGAAGATACTCCCACGAGTTTTCATCACTTCAGGTAGAGACTGAGACCAGCTCATGGTTCCCATACCATGATGCTCGGGGAGGTTCTACATCAGAGACTGAGACCAGCTCATGGTTCCCATACCATGATGCTCGGGGAGGTTCTACATCAGAGACTGAGACCAGCTCATGGTTCCCATACCATGACGCTCGGGGAGGTTCTACATCAGAGACTGAGACCAGCTCATGGTTCCCATACCATGACGCTCGGGGAGGTTCTACATCAGAGACTGAGACCAGCTCATGGTTCCCATACCATGACGCTCGGGGAGGTTCTACATCAGAGACTGAGACCAGCTCATGGTTCCCATACCATGACGCTCGGGGAGGTTCTACATCAGAGACTGAGACCAGCTCATGGCACCCAGACCATGACGCTCGGGGAGGTTATACATTTTACTATCTCCAGTTGAATTTTAATAGAAAAATAAAAAGAAGAAAAGAAGAGAAAGAATATGAAACAAAACTGAATTATTGACCCAATCATAAAGGTCACTATGGTTATTACCGTCATCTGGATTGCTCCATGTCGGTAATAAGTTATCCTTCGATTACAAGCTTCTCACCTATTTTCTAAATCGCCATATCCTTGGTGTATGTGCTACTGTTATACTTTGGAGATTCCTCATTGGCGGTTGTTTCCTGTCCCCGTGGAGTCCCGCCTCATTGGGTTTGTGGCTCCTTTGTTTCGCGTGTTGTGTCCGGTTCATCCCCTGTGACATCTTTTCCTCACAGGACCTTTTGTCTTGCATTTCATATCATTGCATATCATTTGCATTCGATGGTTTCTTAGGGCCAAAAATTCATGCAATGTTTATATTTAAGTCCCTCCTATCTCGTTGAGACGGAGATTTCTATCACCATATCTCCGGATTGAAGTAACTTAAATAAGGGCATCTCTCACACCCTAATTTTTGACCTTAAGATCCCATCTCCTCGGGCATGTTCTTGCATATCAGTTAAGTCAATCATTATGCATAGCTAACCGTTTTAACCAACTTGTTTGTTTATTGTGTGAAAGATAGGTTACTGCTGGGAATTCAGGGAATCACGAAGTGATTCCTATAAGGGCCTATTATTCAAGGATTGAGGTTTATGCCATCTTGTTGCTAAGGTTTGTCTACCATCGTTCAAAATACAACCAATCAATTCCATACTAGAGATTTATGAGACCAAAATTCAAGATTTATCCATTGTGCTCATGAAAAAGAGAGAAGGGAATTCAAAGTCAAGTCATGATTCAATATCCACAAAATTCATGACAAGAGGTTTCATCTTTGAAAGTTTACCAAGTTAGGTATTTAAGATCCATGTTCTTTTCAAAAAGTTCATGTTTATGACAAGCGCCAAACTTTGCATGTATGGATACAAAGTCTAGTTGCCTTACAAGACTCAAGATTGATGTAGAAGGTTGTCAAAAACTCAAATTTAAAGGATCAAGCATGGAATTTCAAGATTCAAGGCATAAGAAACATAGTGTACTTAAGTTATGAAATCAAGGGGATTTACATATATTTTGAATCAAGATCCAAACTCAAGAGATTCCAATATCACAAACTTTACAATAAGAAGATTATTTGGATGTGCAAGAATGAGCTAATTCTAAGTTACAAATACATCATCATTCCACAGTTTTTCTACAGCAGGATAAATTTCCATATAATTATCAAGTTCAAGATGGAGTGTCTAGATTCACGAGTTGCCTTGTGATACTTCTTGAAGTTATCAAAGTTTGACACCTTGTCATCCTAGTACGGATATTGGAAATTCATGCGCCAATGGATTCTCATTGATGATGGAAAGCAACAGAGAAAGAAAATAGTTATTGCGGCTGGTGCAGCAGCTGGAACTTCTTCAGGCTTCGATGCAACAGTTGTCGATTGTCTCTTCGCTATTGAAGTCGTGCTAAGACATCTTCGTGCGGAGAATCCTCCTCCATCTACAACTGCCATGATTATATTGGCTTCTATCTTTTCTTCAAACATCAAACAGGGAAAGCAAATTTAGCACCTTCTGGAGCACGTGTAGATGCTGATGGTCCTTTGATTGATACAGGGGATACTAGTACACAAATTGATACAAGATTTGTTAGTGCTGAAGCAGGGTCTCAAACATTGAATCAGTTGCTACTTCCTGCACTCCCCATGTCTATTGGTTCAGCTCCTCCATTAAAGGTTGATCCCAAGTGGGATTTGCTCAGTGGCAAAGATTTTAACTCACCAAAAGTAGATAAATCACTTGCTCTTGTTCCTGCAGGAAAACAACAGGCAGTCAATCCTAAATCTCAATAAAATGCCCTTGTTCGCTTTGATATGTTTTCTAATGGAAACAATGTGCCACTTTCTGTTAATACCCAGCCAACCCAACAAGCTAATGTTGTTGGCCAATCTGGTCAATTTACTCCTCAATTTCACCAATAGCAGACATTCATATCTCAAGGTGTATTTTACCCCAATGGAAGTGTGCCGAATGCTGGTTCACCTCAGTATGAGCAATCACTGCATACGCAAGTATAGGTCCTATCTGGGAATAGTCAGGTTGCAGAACAGCAACAGTCAGCTTCTCCTTATGGTGCACAAAATAATGGATCATTGCCGCCACCTCCGTGGGAAACTCAACCTGCAGACAACAGTAATCCAGTAGCAGGCAGTCAATACCCACAGCCAAATGCTAACCCTATCTCTACATTCAATAACCAAGTTCAAATAACCGAATGAGATTTGAGC
This sequence comes from Lathyrus sativus, assembly GCA_963859935.3. Classification (NCBI taxonomy): domain Eukaryota; kingdom Viridiplantae; phylum Streptophyta; class Magnoliopsida; order Fabales; family Fabaceae; genus Lathyrus; species Lathyrus sativus. Next base: position 878,823,961 of record OZ012735.1, read on the forward strand.
TCCTTATATGGGCATGATTCCACCTTCCAAAACACCCTTGCGCCAAGCCCCCCTACATTAAGAAGTTAACCAGTTTTTAGCAAACTCTGAGCTTGAGAAGCTACTTGTTTGTGCGAAGGATCAGGAACCAACAGAGAAAATACCTGGGCACATAAGTAACTACAATCAAGAGCAATAACCTCACACCAGCAGTGTCACGCTGTTCACATCCGCTGCGACCAAACCATTGTTATTATTAGAGAATTGAGCAGTTCAGCTTTCTGCAGAAGAAATAACCAGTGCCAAACCTGCAAGACAAGAACAGACATAAAAGATTTGAAGTTTGTAAGTACACAACCAAACATCCCAAAGTTACTTGGCAAGATTGATGTAATTTGAGTCGGACAAAGCATGACCAAGATTGAAAACATGAGTTATGTAATCGTAGAGTATGGCAAAACAAAGCAAGAAATCAAATTACAGCACTAAGCAACACTACTAGCCTTCTGATTTTGATAGTTCTCCTGTCAAAAATATGCAAGATCTTCATGGTGATGCCTTTGTGCCAAACCAGAATTCCGTTTCTACAATTGACAACACATCTACGCCAGCAAAATTGTAAATTCATCCGGGACACTCATTGAATGCAATTCATAATCCAGTTCATGCCAGCCCTTGCAAATATCATAGTGAATCATAGCCAAAGTGTGAACATGGTGATGAGAGCGAGCTTGACTGGGCAGCAACCTGCAAACACATGACATAAGGTTGAGACTCTTCACAAACAGCAGATCAATGCCAGCAGGAGTTCACAGCATATTCCACCCACTTCAATCTTCAGACACCTCACTTGAGGCTAGCTTTGTTGAATGCAATGACTGTCTGCTACAAAGCAAAGAACCATAACCACTTCTAGTCCCAAAGACCATTAATCTAAAACAACATCATTCGTAAACCTACAGCAACGATAAAGAGTGTCATCAAGAAACCAATAGGGCTCAAACATTTACAGCTAATCAGGACAAATTTGTTGCATAGTACGAGGGCAGCCATTTGAGGGTTGGGAGTGTATCCAAATCCGTTTCAGAACAATATCTTCACCTGCAACACAAAACCTCACAACAGTAATTCACATTAGATTCTTGCTCAAGAAACATGGATGAATTCGCAACTTTGGAATCACCAGTTCAAGCACACGTAGATGAGTTTTCAAAGTTCAGGACTGCTCTCAACGATGAGGCTTTGGGCTCACCAGCTCTATTACCGTAAACTACTCTGGGCTGTTAGTCTTCCCTGGCCCCAAGATCCTTCGTTATCCACACCTGTCAGGTTGCCAATTCAAGAGTTAGCAATTAGTGAAGGAATATACCGGTTCAAAGGAAAAAGATTCTCAAGACATTGAATCTGGACAGAAAAAAGCATTAAGCATGATTGATACAGGATATCACAGATTGAGATTTCATTAAACGAAATCATTCAAAAAAGGAAACTTTCAAATGTTGTCTGAACCAAAACAGAAGGTCCAATACAACAATCATGGCATTTAATCAGAATTTCAAGCAAAAGGATCTCATATGAAGCCTATAAAAGGAGGAATTTGAGACACAAAGATACCGAATTTGCAAGCACCTCAAAAACCCTAAAACTAAGAAACCCTAGAGATCGAAGAGGAGGCTTATCTTTTTTCCTGCAAGTGTCGCCAGAAGCGCCGGCCGGATTCGGAAGCTCGTCAACCACGTCGTGAAAGCCATCACTGTGAATCCCTTGTCGAAATCGCGAAGTCGTCGCCACCGTCCTCGTTGAGCCATCGTCGGTCTTCTCTGGGTAAAATGCCTGTGTGAATCAGCTTATTATTACCATGATTGTTGTTTTGCAGGTTTGATGTAGCAAGAAAGGAAGAAGAGGAAGTAGAAATCGTAGGAGGAAGACGAAGACGAGAGGGGCGATTGAGCGGGCTAGGGTTTCGTTCGCTTTCTTGTTTGTTTTTTTCTTTCTTCTGTTTTCCATACTGTAATCCTGTGATAGTAAATACACCATACACTTGCACACACTCATACGTCCTAATCAAACTTATAATCATGCTTTTTAATCTAATTAACCTCAGTCAACCTTTTAAAATTAACTAATGTTTTTTAATTAAGTTAACCCCTTAGCCAACTTTTTTTTAATTATATTTATTCAGCATAAATCTTTTTTTTTGAAATAGTTTACTTTATTTATTTTAAAATCCTTTTTTTCTTTTTACTTAGTAAATCTCTTTTTTTATATATAACTTAAAGATAATAATAAATAGATAACAATTTTTTTTTAATAAATCTCTAATAACTTTATCTTTTATAATAATAAACTAGAACCCTTTTATTTAATAAATATTTTACAAGACTTGTTTAAAACCATTCCATTTAAACTTAATTGAGTTAATTCAAGAAAATCTTCGCTAATTAAAATAAACCAACTCATAATTTCGTCACCTCTTAATATAATCAACCAAGGTCAAATTAAAACTTTTCCCCTTTTATTTAAAATTCATCTCACCAGATTAATTAACATCTTCTTGAAAATCAATCCAACCATTCTATCAACCCCAAATTAAAATTAATCAACCCTCGTAATTCAATCAATCGCGCACGCCCCGATTCCACTCACATCCACAATTTACATATTTGTGCACTTAGCGCTTTCATGCGTGTGTATGTTTACTTTATCTGCTTTTACTTCTTTCCGCAATTTTCAATTATCAATTTAATTTCCTTGCATCGCATTCCGTCCAAAGGAAGAACCTACACATGACTTAACACTTGTGTGTATCGCATCCCATTTGCATCATATTCTCCACGATCCTTGATCCCATTCAAGTCGATCTTTAAGCTAGATCCTACCCCATAGGAAGGACCTCTTTACAACTTAGACAGACATATTCAACAACTCAATTCAAACATATTCAAACATTAGAGAAAGATGTTAATCATCTTAAGCGAGATAGAATCTCCACCCCCACAACAATACAATTCCTACAATTTGTGGCGGTTAAATCTCCCTTAAGATGACAACTCATCTTTTCTCCTAAACTTAACCAATCAACTACCCTAAACCCATAGGAACTTTGACCACAGTCAAAGAACTCCTCAAACCCTTTAGGGGAACTACAGATACTCTGATTCCACTCCTGTAAGGATATGTAGGCATAAGATGCGACATCTTATCGAGTATACTTAGAAATAAACCCCTAGGTCTTCTAAACCTTAAGCAGATAAACCTTAGCAATAAACAAACATAAAACAAGAGGTTCCTATAGAGTACTACAGAAACTTAGGATGCTAGCACCTTCCCTAAGTTTAACCGACCCCCGAACCTAAAACTCTCTAGCTTGCATTTGCATTGCATTGTGGAAATTTTGATTTTTATCCCCTCCTTTGGACAAATCAAAGTTTGGTTGCAAATGAATAAGATTCAAACTAATCAATAGTTTGGTATCCAAATTTCACCGCGACAGACGTGCACTTTATTTCTGCGATTGACATCGTTTCCTCAGCGGTTTGTGGTTTGTATACCCAGTCGAGCAAGTACAGGTTCTCGTAGAACTTTGTATCCCCTGCAGAAAGTCGTCTGAAGTTCGTTTCCCCAGGTTAAGTCCAATTGAGATTGGTGTGACTTCTTCTCCACAGCAGGATGATTCCTTCTTCCCACCAGAATGGTTCTTTCTCCTTGACAAGAGGATTTTCCCTTCAGCGTTTATTTTGCTGATTCGATTCCATAGCATTTTGCATGATTGCCTAGCATTTACCCTAAAATGCGTAGCATTTCCACCGTGTGGAGCATTACGCCATTGTCAGACATATGCATGTAAAACATGAGCTAGGTCGTTACCGTTCTTGTGTGCAGGTGTTCCTCGACAGAGTTGTTGTTCAGGATAATTCTTGAGTTCCTCAGCGGAGTTTTTTTGTTCAGGATGATTCTTGAGTTCCTCGGTGGAGTTTGTTTGTTCAGGACGATTCTTGAGTTCCTTAGTGGAGTTTGTTTGTTCAGGATGATTCTTGAGTTCCTCAGCAGAGTTGTTTGTTCAGGATGATTCTTGAGTTCCTCTGCAAAGTTGTTTGTTCAGGATGATTCTTGAAGTCCCCAACAAAGTTGTTTGTTCAGGATGATTCTTGAGTTCCTCAGCAAGGTTTATTCGTTCAGAATGATTTCGAAATCCCCATAGCAGAGTCACTTGATAGTTCTCCAGATTCCCCAGCGGAGATGTGTCATCCCCAACAGGTTTTGAACAAAGAAGTTGAGATTTCCCTTGAAGATTTGATGATTGAAGTCCGGTAGTAGTGTCAAACTCCCCTGACTTACTGATGAAGTCCGACTGTAATATCGAAGAAGGAATTCTCCTAGCTGACGTGGAGTGCCTGACGGTAAAAGATTGGATATCCTTATTGGTCCGTGATTGATTAAGGATTATATTTCCTGACTTACTGATGAAGTCCGACCGTGATGTCGAAGCAGTTCCCCTAAGCTAACGCAGAGTGCCTGACGGCTAAAATTATATATCCTTATTGGTTCATGATTGATTGAGGATTCTATTTCCGACTTACTGACGAAGTCCAGCTGACGCCTGAGAATTGCTTTGAATGCCCGACGGCATAATTAACTTGATTGTCAAAAGTTCCTAATGACCCGATGAGTCCAGAGGAATTCTTCTGCTGCCGTGCCGCAGAATGCCTGACGGAAATATCAGCCATGTGTCACTAGCTACCGTGTAACCAGTGATCCCTTGATGACTTGAGGAAGAAGCTGCAGCGAAACCTGATGATCATCCTGATGGAGATTTGAGATTAGTCGCTCACCAGCCAGTTGTCGCGCAACTATCATTTTAGATTTCGAAGAGTGTCCTACCAATCAGAGTATCGTTTACTTGTGCGGTTGACAAGTCACCAATTGTCGTGCAACCAGTGATCCCTTATTGACTTACTGACGGAGTCTGACAAAGATGTTGTCGACGTTTCTAGCGACATGACGAGTCCATAGGTGACGATAAGGAATTCTTCTGCTGTGGCGCAGAATGCCCGACGGCAAAATCAGCCATCCTTCACCAGTTACCGTGTAACCAGTGATCCCGTATTGACTTACTGACGGAGTCTGACAAAGATATTGTCGACGTTTCTAGCAACCTGACGAGTCCATAGGCAGCGATAAGGAATTCTTCTGCTGTGGCGCAGAATGCCCGACGGCAAAATTAGCCATTCTTCACCAGTTGTCGTGCAACCAGTGATCCCTTGTTGATTTACTGATGGAGTCCGACAAAGATATTGTCGAACGTTCCTAGCGACCTGATGAGTCCATAGGCGGTGATAAGGAATTCTTCTACTGTGGCGTAGGATGCCTGACGGAAAAATCAGCCATCTTTCACCAGTTGCTGTGCAACCAGTGATCCCTTATTGACTTACTGATGGAGTCCGACAAAGATATTGTCGAACGTTCCTAGCGACCTGACGAGTCCATAGGCGGTGATAAGGAATTCTTCTACTGTGGCGCAGAATGCCCGACGGCAAAATCATCCGTACTTCACCAGTTGCCGTGAAACCAGTGATCCCTTATTGACTTACTGACGGAGTCCGACAAAGATATTGTCGACGTTCATAGCGACCTGACGTGTCCATAGGTGACGATAAGGAATTCTTCTGCTGTGGCGCAGAATGCCCTGCGGAAAAATTGGCCATCCTTCACCAGTTACCGTGTAATCGGTGATCCCTTGATGACTTGAGGACGAAGATCTACAGTGAAATCGGATGATCATCCTGACGGAGATTTGAGATTAAGCAATCACCAGCAAGTTGCAGTGCAACTATCAGTATCAGCTATCCTTCACCAGTTACCGTGTAACCGGTGATCCCTTAATGACTTGAGGACGAAGTGCTACAACGAAATCAGATACGTCATATCAGTAATTCTCCAGCTAGTTGTCGTGCAACTATCATTTCAGTATCCGAAGAATTTGTCCCCACCAGAGTATTGTCTATTTGTGCGGTTGGCAAATTTCCGGGCTTATTGGTATTCAACCGTCTTTTACCTTGATTGTTTGAAAGTCGTTCGCTTCTCACCCAGTCAGGTCCAAGCCATTTGAATAGGGGCAGCTGTTGCACCCCAAAATTTGCCCAACCTTTCTTCACCTAGCTTGTGGTTCATTGCATTCATTTTAGCATTTTCATCTGCATTGCATTGACATGTGTGTAGGAGATCAAGAGGTATAACTAACAATAAAGGGCTACATAAGATTATGAATCTATCTAATAGGTTTATTCAAGTGTTCAAGGGTTGATATCCTCATCAAAGAAGTCACAGATTCTCAGAGAGAGTGGTTGAAGCCAAGTGTGTATATCTCCTAACTTAAGGGTTGTGGGAAGCTATTCAGATGAGTTTGAATCCATGGAGTTAGACTTGAATCCTTGAGAGAGCTCATGATAAGTATTGAGAGTAATTTTGAAGCCTAGACAGGTCATTATGTGAAAGATAAGAGGCTACAACCAAGATTGGTACAATTAGGGTTTCATCTGGTCAACCCTAGGACAACTGATGATTTGAAGAAGGTTGAGACCTAATTCCAAGGCCATGCGATCGTGGATTGATGTATTAATATGCCCAAGGGATGATTCCAAGGTCAACTCATCATGAATCGAGAGTGTGAGGAGTTCTTAGGCTAGGGTTGTTATGTTTGACAGTGTAAAATCCCATAGTCTGGTGCCTAAATTCAAGACCACATAACTCAAGATGTGATTTTCATCTCACCTTGACCCCAACATGATTGTTGTAGGGCATGATCATAGATTTAATTTGAGTACTAGAAGTCCTTGATAGGGTTTATAGAACTCAAGTTATGAGTCATACAAGTTACAGGTCATCAGAGGAATGTAAATTTGGAGCTTGAAAGTCAACCAACTTGCATGACACTTTTTCCCTAGAAATATGATTCTCATGAAGTTTTGGCCAACATGAATGTTGTTACTTATCTTCTTAGCTTTCCAAAAAGTACTAGAAGTCCATGATTGGATTTGTAGAGCTCAAGTTATGAGCTTTACAAGATAAGGGTATTTTGGGAATTTGGAATTATGGGTCATTCTTGATTATGGGTCAATTTCATCAACTTAGACACCTCAAATGGACTTTTGATCAACTTGAAAGTTGTTCAAAATGGTGTTATTTGTCCAACCATGACCCAAACATTCATTGATATGGGTTAAAATGAGAAATTCTTGAAGAAAATTCATGAATGAATCATTAAAGGAAGCTTGAAAAGGGCCAATTCAAATCAGTTCATTTTTGAACCAAAGCATGTCATATTTGTGCTTGTTTTGAGTCCAATTGATGTTTTAAGAACATTGGAAAAATTACAAGTCAAGTTTGAATTCATTTGCTATGCCAATTTCATGGTTTCTTCATCTTTAAGCAACATAATGGAAATCAACCATCCATTCATTTCCAATGCCTCAATCCTATCCACACATCTTCCTTACATCATAAGAAACCAGATTGGATCATTTTGCAAGTGGTTTGGATTTGTTCTCACCATAACATAAAAGCTTCAAACTTGGAATTTTGGATTTTTGAGTTGGGCTTCCAATGGGCTTCAAATCACTCTAGATCCATTGCATATAACATTTTGGATGATTCCCAACTGCCATAACTGAGTTTGGTGGAAGATAACAGAAAATTGAATTGAGAAAAAGTGGAGAAACTTGGAAAATTGATTTTGAAGATAGAGCCATTTTCAGTCCAAATCACCATTGCAAAAAGCTTCAGTGAGGTTTATTGATGGATTCTGGACGATTTCCTTGAAGCTTCATCAACAATTCAAGCCTCCATTGAAGCTCAAAACTAGGTTCTTAACTTTCATCCGTAAGCTCTGTTCTTGATGAATTGCCATGCTATTTTCACATGATTGTGATCCTTAGAGAGTGTAGCACATTTTAGGATTAGAACGGTTAAGTTTCATGACAATTCTTGACAGAGCACCTTAGGTTGTAGTTTGAATTTCTCTCTAATTATTGGATGAAAATGGAAAAGAAATATAGATTGTTGATGTAGGAAGTGAGAGGAAGAGATTAGTGGCTTCAATTTTAAGTTTTGTGAAAGTTGGAAATTCTTGAGTGATTCTTGGATGATATTGATTTTTGAGTTTTAATGGAGGAAAGTGAAAACAAATTTAATATTTGGATTCTACACGAAAAATAACACAGTTTTGGTTAAAGAAAAACTAGTTTTGGCGAAGAAATGAGAAAGTGCCATTTTTGGCTAGAGGAAGAAGATGACCGGCACAAGGCCGGCCACCGTCTCCACCGCAGGCACGCTTCCCTCTGTTTCCGTTTGAAAATTCCAGACACGTCACCAGCCGTCCGATCGCGCTGTTCTGTTGACCCCATCCACGTATCGTGTGGCCAGGATTCGTCCGCGTGTGGCCATTCACTTAGTAAAATGCTGAGTTTTTCAGCTGGGCCCAGCGCATTCTTATCCGCACCCCCTCATGCGTGGCCCAATACCAATAGAACGTAGGAACCTTACTTCCAGCACCCCCTGGCCTGTTTTCCATTTTAGTTCATTTTTCTTTATTTCCTTTTTATTACTTGTTTGTTTTAATTCATAGAAAAATAATAAATGATGTCCATAAATTATGAGAAAAATATTGTAGATAGTTTGACATGTCTAGAATTTTGCCACATTTTTTAATTGCAATTTTAATTCTTTTTTCAATTAATTTTGTATTTTTCTTTTATGTGCTTTTCCATGAATAGAAATAATGCCATGTTAACTTCTAAATTTTTGTTTCCATATCAATGCTTGGATTTAATCTCTGATTTATTAAATGGTGAGTGTTGATACATTGTAGGATATTGTATGATTTTTCTTACATTTTTAAGATAATTCTATGTATGGTTTTGAGATAGGTTTTTAGGACTTCCCCCTTATGATTTCCTTTTAGCATACCTTGAAGTGTAGGAATTGTTTAGGACCTTTAGATTTAGGTTTTGACCCTGGTTTTTCTACCATGATCCCTTAACATACTTAGGAAGCTTTAGCATTTTTCCTAGAATTTTAGGATTTATTTTCCTATTTTCCCTATATTTTACAAGTTGATAGTGCTTTAGGTGATCCTAACATAGTTACCTCATAGTTTAGTCTCTAAGTTGAACTTTAGACTAACTATAGGATTCTAATTCCTTCTTAATAGAATAGAGCTTAGGTAGATACCTCTTTAGAACAATTGTTAGGCCTTGATAGAGCTTGTGAATCTTCTTAGTTTAGGTGATCCTTGTGGCTAACCTTTAGGGTTCTTAGAAGTTTCTGTGATGGCTTCTTTCCCCTGTGTGGTTTCTTCCCTGGGCTTTGCACTATCTTCCTCCTTCAAGTCTTGATAAAGATCCCGCTTGGAAGAGTATGGCCTTCCTTAGGAAGTGCTTTGTGCATTCCTCAAGAGGTTGAGCTTTGGATTGACATTCATCAGTATAGTATATTCCTTTGGTTTGCACTATCTTCCTCTTTCAAGTCATGATGAGGAGCCCTCTTGGGAGAGCCTAATCCTTCCCTTGGTTGGATTCTGTGCATTCCTCAAGAGGTTGAGCTTTGGATTGATATTCATTAGCATGGTATATTTCTTTGGTTTATACTATCTTATTTCTCAGTCCTATTGACATGGGATCCCTCTTGGGAGAGTCTGACCTTCCTTAGGAAGTGCTTTGTGCATTCCTCAAGAGGTTGAGCCTCTGATGGACTCCTGTGTTGAAGCACATTGCCCTAACACCTCAGATTGACATCTAGGATCTACCCCATTTCCTTTATCTGTCCTATTGACATAAGATCCCTCTTGGGAGAGCCTGGCCTTCCTTAGGAAGCGCTCTGTGCATTCCTCAAGAGGTCGAACCTCTGATGGACTCATGTGTTGACACACATCAACTGGATGCAGCCTTGGGCTGGTTTTCTTGTTGCTCTTCCAGTTCACTTCTTCCTTCCTGATGGATTGTTTGTTGTGTGCTTGTTTGCCTGTTGCTTGATGCATTACAATAGCCTCATGTGTAGAATATTTTAGGCTAGGAGCATGATTGCCATGAAAGGTTGAGTTGAGCTCCCTTTACTTGTTTGCATTGAAAGGTTGAGGTGACCCTCCCTTGCTTGTGTTGTTCCTTTTCTTCTGTGCTTTGCTTGTTTGCATTAGAAGTTGAGGTTTCCTCCTTCTACTTGGCTGATGCATAGCATATTTACATGTCTTTATCTTAGTAGCTTGATAGCTTTGTGTTTGTCTGCTTAATGATTTTTGCTTGTACTTCCCATTGACATGATCCCCTGGGACTCTCACTTTCTTTGATAAGGAAGTGATGATAGAACCTTAGGTTGAAACCTTTGCATGATAACATTTAGGAGTTCCCTGTTTCAAACTTAACCATAGGATGAATCCATGGCATGACAACATTAGGGCTTGATAGTTTCCCCTGTAGAGTTCGTTCTCTTCTCTCTCTAAAACAACAGTAAAAAATGTAATAAAGGCAAGTTGGTACAGCGCGTTACGAGCCTTAAGCCACTTGGGAAATGATAATTGAGAGGTCTCCTCTCAATTGTCTAGAGTGTTTAGTATACATCCTTTGGACGATATGCGACGCATTCGTTCCCAAGTCATAGTCTCTAGAGTTGTACGGACTACAAACAACCATAAAAAACACTTCTTTCGTAAAAGACAGAAAACAAACTTCCAACCTTTTTGCCCCGTGGGCCCATAACTCAAGGAAAACTTTTCTGATGAAAAGAGTGTCGTTAACTTCCAGTTCTGGCGCAAACTGTAACGCACGAGTCTCCGACGAGCAAGCTGCATACACCAAACTGCTGGAACTGTTTGTTAACCCTACTCGGAAAAACAGATGAATCTAAACCCCTGTTTCACATTACCCTGAACTATGTAAGCTCTGATCTCTCATATCTGTTGAGAGTACGTAGGCACAATACTGACGTATTTGCGAGCCACCTTCCCCCATCCTTTTACCCGTAGTTAGCCGAGCTACGTTGACTCTGATTTCTCGTTCTCTGACGAGAATACGTAGGCACAAAGCATGATGCTTTGTCGAGTCATTTTTCTTTTCGTTTTAGACCAGCCTTGATAGGTAGATAGTAAAACCAACCTGTCAGATAAACACAACAAGCGTGGATCCAGTTGAGTACAATGGACGTGAGGGGTGCTAATACCTTCTCCTTGCGTAACCGACTCCCGAACCCAGACATGGTTGCGATGACCTTGTCTTATACCTTTTCGTCAGGTTTTTCCGATCGTTTCCTTTCCCTTTTTGTGGGATAAATAACGAAAGGTGGCGACTCTTCTGTTTTGCCGGCACCTTATTTTCGCAGTAGCGACAAATAACATGGCCAAGGCATCCGCCATCTAATTCTCGACTCTTGGCACATGATGGACCTCAATTCTATCAAAGAAAGGCAGCAGTCTCCTTGCATAGTCCTTGTAGAGCACCAGGTTGGCCTGACGAGTTTCCCACTCTCCTTTGATTTGATTGACGACTAGCGCTGAATCGCCGTACACATCCAGATTCTTGATCCTCAGATCAATGGCCTCTTCTAAACCAATAATACAAGCTTCATATTCTGCTTCATTATTGGTGCATGCGAAAGTCAATTGGGCAGTGAACGGTATGTGGGAGACGTGAGGAGTAGTAATGATCGCACCGATTCCATTACCATGTGAATTAACCGCTTCGTCGAAGACCAGTTTTCATTGAGATCCAATCTCAGGACCCTCATTAGGCAAAGGCTCATCACAGTCTTTCATCCTTAAAAACATGACGTCTTCATCTGGGAAATCAAACTTCATCGGCTGATAATCCTCAATCGGTTGTTCAGCAAGATCTTCTGACAGAACGCTTCCCTTAATGGCTTTTTTTGGAAATATACTGAATATCATACTCGGTTAAAACCATTTGCCATCAGGCAATCCTTCCGGAGAGTGCTTGTTTCTCAAAGACGTACTTGATCGGATCCATCTTTGAAATCAACAGGGTTGTGTGGTTTAACATGTATTGTCTCAAACACTTAGCGGCCCAAGCAAGTGCACAACATGTTTTTTCCAGCATTGAGTATCTCGACTCACAATTAGTGAATTTCTTACTCAGGTAGTAGATGGCATGCTCTTTTCTACCTGACTCGTCTTGTTGACCGAGCACATATCCCATTGAATTCTCAAGAACCGTGAGATACATGATCAGAGGTCTCCCTACAACTGGAGGCATGAGTATTGGAGGTTCCTGTAAATATTCTTTTATTCTTTCAAATGCCTTCTAGCAATTTTTGTTCCACCTGACCGTCTGATCTTTTCTTAGCAACTTGAATATTGGTTCCCAAGTGGCTGTAAGATGAGATATGAACCTTGCAATGTAGTTCAATCTCCCCAGGAAACCACAAACCTCTTTTTCCATTCTCGGCTCATGCATTTCTTGTATAGCTCTTATTTTGGCAGGATCTACCTCAATACCCTTCTCACTGACAATGAAACCCAATACCTTTCCAGATCTCACTCCGAAGGTGCACTTGTTAGGATTCATCCTCAACTTGAATTTCCTTAACCTTTCGAACAATTTCAGAAGATCGACCAGATGTCCTTCCTCCGTCTGTGACTTTGCAATCATGTCATCAACATATACTTCAACCTCATGATGAATCATATCATGACAGAGAGTCACCATTGCACACTGATAGGTTTCCCCTGCATTTTTCAATCCAAAAGGCATTACCTTATAGCAAAAAGTTCCCCATGGTGTGATGAAAGTAGTTTTCTCCATGTCCTCTGGGGCCATCTTGATTTGCTTATACCCAGAGAAACCATCCATGAAGGAAAACACGGAATATTGAGCGGTGTTATCAACCAACACATCAATATGGGGAAGCGGGAAATCGTCTTTCGGGATCGCTTTATTCAGATCTCTGTAATCAACGCACATCCTGACCTTTCCATATTTCTTAGGCACAAGAACAATATTAGCGACCCACGGAGGGTAATTCGTGACAGCAAGAAAACCATCATTCAACTGCTTCTGAACTTCTTCTTTTATCTTGACTGCCATGTCAGGCCTTGTCCGTCTCAACTTCTGCTTGACTGGCAAACATTCTTCTCTGAGAGTTAACCGGTGTACCACAATATCTGTATCCAGCCCAGGCATGTCTTGGTAAGACCAAGCGAAGATATCCTTATACTCATGGATCATTTCAACCAATCTTCTCTTGATACTGTCTTCCAATGCAGCCCCCACTTTTACCTCTTTCCTGTCATCTTCGGTACCCAGATTGATAACTTCAATATCCTCCTGATGAGGTACAATGACCCTTTCCTCTTGCTTGAAAAGTTTAACTAATTCTTCGGGTAGTTCACAGTCTTCGTTAGTCTCTTCTTCAGCCTAATAAATGGAATTATCAAAGTCATACGAAGTTATAGCTGAACTTGAATCGATGGTATCTGATAGAAAAGATCTGCATGATAATGTTCATGTTTATTATGCGATGCAACAAACAAAACACATTGCCATTTTTCTGTTTAATATAAATGCAAAAGAAAAAACAATAAAAACAGGGATCACAATATTCGAAGAATGCCCTTTATTTATGATAAAGTGCAAATAACAGGAGGGCCCCACAAATTGGGTCACTACGTCTTGGGCAGAATGTAGGACTGAACATAAACAAAACAATGAACATTACTCTGCAGTAGTAACATGAATGACTTCTTCCGTAGTCCAATTGCACAGCTTTTGCCCAGGAGTACATGGACGAATCCAGGAATCCATATCGCAATCGATGTCACCTTCGTCATCTCCAACAACATTAACTTTGTCAAATATCACACCACTGCTGGTGAATTGCACAGGTCCCCTGTACCTCAGAATGCTTTGATAAGAACTGGAAGGTTTGTATCCCAGGCCGAACCTGTCCTTCTTCACGGGAACATTAAGAACTTGGCCCCACTTATGAGATGCACCGACTTCTATGATAGCACGAGCTTCCTTAAGCGGCGACATCAAAACCTCCGGGCCCTTGGCTTCTACAGGAGACTGCTCCTGAATCTAAACTGTTTCAAATGCCTGGTAAAGTGTTTCGTAGATCTCCCTGTCCACTTTCACATACTTGAAGGACGACAAATGGCTGACCATAATGTCCTCTTCTCCATATACCGTGACAATTTTCCCTTCCATCATGTATTTCAGCTTCTGATGCAACATTGAAGTAACTGCTCCCGCAACATGTATCCAAGGTCGGCCAAGTAAATAACTGTACGTCGGCTGGATATCTGTAGCGGTAAAAATCGTGAGTGTAAGTTATTGACTAACTTAACTCAAAGAAAACAAGAGTCGCCACCGCACTTTTATTTTATCCAAATAAAGGAAAGGAAAAAGAGCGAACAAAACCAAAGAGTTCTAAAATAAGAACACGAGACAGAGATCGGGGTAAGGGGGTTGATTACGCAATGGGAAGGTGTTAGCACCCAAAACGTCTATAGTACTCTATAGGAGCCCTTTGAAATATTTTCGCTTTTTGGTTTGAAAGTGGTTTGTTTGAAAAGAGATTGGGGGGATGAGAGGAGAATATTTTTTTATATTTTTGTGTTTGGAGAGACTTATCGTCTCATGCCTACGTACCCATAAAGTGCAATATGGAATCAAAACCCCGTAGTTCGTGGTACAAATGACAAAATTTTGTTGGTTTTGATTGATTTTAGATGTTCAGACAAGTCGTCATTTCAAGGAGAAAACTGCGACTATCCACCCACGAGTATTAAGACAACATTTGCGTCACATAAAGATGGAGGATTTGCTTGGATTATCAACAAGACTATCACTCAACATCAACGTGGAAAATGTCCAAGTCTTAATAATATGGGGAATAGGAGATTTACATCTCAACTATAGAAATGAATCATGTCTAAACTTTGTGAAAAGTTTTAAAGTGAAAAGTGCATAAAGGCACAAAAAGAGTTGATGAGTTTTTTTGTATTTTTTATGTCTTTTGAAATTGGTCAAAGCATGATTAACATTGATTGACTTTTATTAAGAAAAACAAAGTTTAAAAATCACTTGACGAAAGTCAAGGTTTTATTGCGAAAGCGGTTTTGAAGTTTGAAACCAAGAAGGTTTTTGAAAGAGGGAGAAAGTTTTGAAAATTTAAGAAGGGGAGGAGATGAAGTGACTATCCTAAAAAACAAAATAAGAGCTAGAGATAAGAAAGATCTAACCGACTTGTAGCACACTCCATAGCAAGCAAAAAAGAATTCCATCCGATTTAAAGTATAAGCCAGAGATCGAGCCAAATAAAGGCTAAGATTCAAAATTCTCCAAGCATAGGGAAGAAAGTCCTAATCCTAAGTCCAAAATGTCCATGAAGTCCAAGGTCTAAGAATGGTCCAAGAGTATAACCACAAAGTTAATAGCACCAATTTTTTTAGATGTTTTATCCTTTATTAGTGTTTTGAACAAAGTATGGTCCAAGTGGACAAAAGAAAAAAATGACATAAACATAAACAAAGATATGGTATGAAATGATAAAATGGAAGCATAAAAGTAAAAAAATAAGGAGTAAGAAAAGAATATAAACAAAATTAAACAAGGATATTGTTAGCGAATTAGTGGTTAGTGGTTAGAACATATGATCAATGATGATTAATTCTTGCACTTAGACCAAGATTAATGAAAATTCATTAGAGGATTGATAGAATCAAAGCCTCCTAACAATGATTTTCATAGGTATTGGAGTTAAGACAAGCAACTAAACATACTTGGACTTTTAAACGTAAGTTTGAGCCACGAATGATCATTTTCCGATTAAGGGACACTTTAGCGCTATGTTAAGCAATCGTAATCGGGTTTATGTAGAAACCACGACTATCTGAGGCCGGTCAATAAAATGTTAGTGTTAATACATGTTAGAGAAGTGATATGTAAACCACTCTCCTAAAACATGCCACACAAAAAGAAAAGAGGTAGTGATCTCATCATAATCAAGATTTTTAATTAATTAATCAAAGGTAATCTATCACTATTCCAAAGTAAGGAGAATTATCTCAATGATTATTCGTCCATAGATTTGAAATAATGAAGATTAAACAACCTTGATAATCAATTATCTATGATCCATAGATTTCATCGATCAAAAATAAAAATAAAAAAAAAAGAAGAAAGAAAATAAGAATGAAAAGAAATCACAATTTGAATCTTAAATCGATTAAATTATCATCAATATCAATCACCTCTCTTGGTGGATAAAAATCAACACCCAAAGTCCATTGATATTGATGAAATCTTATCAAAATTCAAGATCCAAAACCACCAACAATTAATCAAAATATTTTCAAATAATTTTTTAATGCTTTCTTTTTTCAAGAATATTATTATTAGTTTATAAAAATAAACTAATAACAATATAAAAAAAAAAAAAAAGATAAAAAAAAAAAAAGAATAAATAAATGAAAAAAACAAATTAAAAGGAGAAAGAGAAACAGAAACTTCATCTTCTCCTTTCCTCTTCACGGTAACTTCTTCGCACCATTTTTTCTCGAGCTCAAAGCTTGCTTAGATCAAAGCGACGGGATGCGAAAATTACACCGAACAGATCGAAATCAAAAGTTCTTCACAACAGTACCAACAGTTTAAAGAATCACGACAAAAGATAACGGATCGAAAATGACGGTGAAGCTCAATCTACCTTCAAACTCAGGTAAGAAATCAATCCAAACTTCTTCTTGCTTCTCTTCTTCTTCTGAACGAATCTCTGGTTGAATTGATCTGTGTTTGAGGTTGATTTGAAGTTAATTTGGTGGAATGAAGTATGAGAAGAGAATGAACGAAAGTTTTTCTGGTAGTGAGGAATTGAGGAAGAAAATCAGCAGAGATTTTTTGGCTTGAAAAGCTTGAAGAATAGAGTGAGGGATGAATTCTATTTATAGATGAGAATGAGTGAAAAATGATTTGCAGTTTGTGAGAATTTTCTGCCGTTTTGAAGTAGGTGTGTTGTGCGTGATATTTTTTGCTGGTATTTGACATGTCGTTTTGCAATTTTTCTCTTTGTAGCTCATTTAAGTGACATGGATAGCTTGTGGGGTCAGCTGATATTATATTCACATGGCTTGCAATATGGCTTGGATAAGTGACAAATTGTTTCTTCAGCTCAACCTCAATTTCGAGCCGTTTTCACTCTGTTTTCAAGTACGTGACGTGGATTGGCTCTCATGGCTTAATTACGGTTCGGCTTCAATTTTGTTTGCATCAACTTTAGCCTGCATAAACCCTGTTCAATGAGGAATCTGGTGTCTGGTAAAGATAAAACACCTCCTGCTTGCTCTAACCAAGCTATGATCTGGATCTGCATTACTCTGATTATGCCAAAAGATCAGCTGCCCCAAACAATAATTTTTACCATATACCTTCCGGTACTCCTGAATCTCTGCTCCCAGCTTGAGGCTCTGTCAATCCAACCATGCTGATTTCAGGATGAGTGAAACAAGCAGCTGGTATGCTTAAATGATTGAGCACATGATCTCTTCCAGTGACCTGTTCAACCACTGAAATTCCTTGTGCACTGGCAGCATGAGCAAGCATCATCTTGCCATTTGCATCGCCAATACAGTATAAATGAGGGACCAGGTTTCCATTTGCATCAATTACTCTCATGCGCTCATCCACGGGAACAAAACCACGCCGTGTTGCAACATCAATATTCTCCAATCCAAGACCTTGTGTGAATGGAGCCCTTCCGGTTGCTATTAATGCAGCATCCACCTCTAAAGTGTCCTTTTGTTCCTTGGTCTTTGCATCAATGAGCTCAATCATTACAGGTTTTCCATCTCTTGCAGGAGTGATCTTGGATGCAAAAACGCCTGTATGATAGTCAATATTCCTGGGATTTATGAGAACCCTCTGAGCCAACTTGCTAATTTCAGGATCAAATCCAGGCATAAGCTGATCTAAAGCTTCGACAAAGGTAACCTCACTTCCAAGTGCCGTATATACATCACTGAATTCAAGGCCAATATAACCACTTCCAACAATTGCTATCCAATCAGGCACTGTCTCCAATTGGAGTGCATGGTCACTAGTGATCACAGTCTTCCCATCGACTTCAATTCCCTTAGGAACAAAAGGAACGGAACCAGTGGCAATGATGATGTCTTTGGCAGTTACTACATTGTTAGAAGAGCCAACTTTCACCTTTTGAGGACCCAAAATAGTTCCAAAACCAGCGAGTATATCCACTCCAAGTGCTTTCATTGAGCTGGTCAAGTTACCGCGAATTTTCGATGCAAGATTATTAGCATGGTCAGCAACTGCTTGTCTATCATACCCAGCATTAGAAACCTGTAAGCCAAGCGATTTCAAGTGATGATCATTCCTCAGCTCTCGCATACGACCACTTACAGCCAAAAGAGCTTTAGAAGGAACACAACCTCTGTTCACGCATGTCCCACCCACCACATCTCCCTCAACAATTGCTGTTTTCAAACCCTTTTCAACAGCGTGAAGAGCAGCACCGTGACCACCGACGCCAGCTCCGATAATAAGCAGATCGTAATCGAATGATTTGGGAGAGGTGTCGTTGTCAGAAAGAGCGGCGGATATTGCATTGAAGTGTGTCCGGCGTATGGGATGATTATGGTTTGAGCGATGGCGGAGGGAAGTGAAAGTGAAGGCTTCGCGCCTCAGACCACAGAATCGGAGATTGAAAGACGTGGCAGTTGAAATGCTGGTGTGAAAGAGGGAACAGTGGCGCGGTCCCGAAATGGCGGCGGTGTAGGAGGTGGCAGAGGAAGATAGCGAAATCGGTGATGCCGTCATTGTGAAGGAAATTATACAGTGAAATGTAGAAATAGGAGTTAGGAATATGAGTTCAGGAGTATGGGAGTTTGGACAGCATATCCAAGAGTCGCCTTACTTTCTATTTTCCCCAAAAGCTGCGGGACAGCTCCCACATGGATAATGGAAGTGGAATCTGACTGTGATGAAGTCCATGATTCAAGTTGTCGCTAAAACTTGTCAATGGCCTAGCACCAGAATCTGTGCCGCCAGCTGCAGCTGCTAATTGCATGCTCTTCATTCTTTCTCTGATTGCATCCAATGTCCCACCTGTTACTCCAGTCATAAATTTATCATTTCTTTGGTCACCTAAGGTGTAGTCAGAACTTAAAACTCTAGATGCATAAGCATTCACCGCCCTATTCTCCTCATTATATGATGGCGGAAGATGGAAATTTGTTGGTTCGGGTTTCACATTTAATTTAGCATCACTCAATGCATTTGCATTTACAGGAGAAAGCGGTGCAAAATCTGGTGAAGATATGTTCAAAGATGCTGGTGGAGGAGTAGGCATTGGCATGCTTGACGGAGTTCTTCCAGCTGCGGCATTTTTCGCCATCTGAGCAAGACCATCTCTGATATAAGTGCGAAATGCCTCACTAGCATTCTGAAGTTGATCAAATATGTCAACCTCTGGGTATAATTGAGTAATCCGATAAAGTTCATATAGACCAATTGTGCAAGTTTGCTTCTCCCCAATCTTCTTAAATATTGCAGCCAACTCTTGCTTTAACTGGGCATCAGCGGAATGTGTTCCAGCCGCTGAATTATTGGTTGCTGAATCACTCCAATGGTTTGGTCCCCCGGGTCCAGATGCAGTCAGCATTCTTGCAGCAGCCAGAGTCTCAAGATTAAGTTCAATGTAAGCAAGGATGATGGGTTGAGGTTTCGTATCAATAGGAACCATTGAAAGATGACCCTTTATTGCTGCACCACGAAGCTTAACAAGCTCATGCAGAACAGTTTTCACCATTCGCAAGGGTTTGTCATCAGATTGTAAGTCCCAGGCGTCAAGCTGCATTTTAGTGCCCAAATTAAGGTCTAATTCCATGGGCAGACAAATGGGATTCTCCCCTCGTGAACCAATGTCTCCAACAGCTGATATTTCAGAACAGTATTCATTATGAGAATGATCACCGCATTCGCCTTCAAAGTAACAAGAACAGAAATAAAATGGGGTTCATTTGAGACTGATAAAACCTCATTAGTTTTGGTTTCAAATCCTGACTAGACAGCACAATACGAGAGGACTTCATCACATTGTCCATAATTTGAGGAAGTTCAGCCAATGCTTTTGGACCAAGAACATTGATCAAAGCAGCAGATGCTCGAAGGCGGCTAGAAGTTACAGCCAAGTTATGAAATGTAATACATTTTGTAATAGATCCAAGGCATACACCAAAGATGGAACTATTTGAAGGGAACCTTTCTGCAAGAACTTCCAATGCTGAAACTGCTGCTACTTTCAAAGAGGTATTTGATGAATCATCAAGTACTTGAAGAATTTCTAAACACATTTTATCAAGTGACTCTTGAGAACTTTCATCCATATGAAGCCAAGGAAAACTTGATCTTGACCTTGAACCTTTGTTGTCTTTAAGAGCTAAACTGACTTTTCGTGATTTCTTGCTGCATCACATAACAGCCCAAGAGCCTTTTTTCCAACATTTTTATCTGAATGGTGAAACAACTTAATTATGCTCTTAAAGTATACAGAAGGTATCATGACCATTGTTATATTCCTCAGAAGAGCACGCATAGTTTCCTTCAACTCTCTTCAAGTGCAAGTATAAGCAACTCGTATCATGTTTGTGGAAATGGAATAAGTGAGAACTTCCTAGATTCCATCCAGTGGACAACAACTTCTTCAGGAGTAACATACGGGCCAACCTTCAATGCTTTTAGAATCACTTGGAAATGACACACTTGAATGAACACTTTGGACTTGCATCCCAAAACAAACATCTTTATCGAACATCCGCCAAACTTGACTTGTACAGACAAAACTCTAGACTGATGAACCCTGATCGTGATAATCCTGACCAAACTTCTCATAGAACACTGCTTGAAAATTTAATGAATTATGATATAGGACAACTTGACCTTGAACAGTCACATTGCCTGAGAAAACAGCCTACAATCACGGGTAACTTATAGTCGAAGCAAACTCTTGATAGTTCGACCAAGATGAGGTCAAACTTTCATCTGATTTAGACTCGAATGAATGTCCTTGCCATCAATTTTCTTGCAGAACCCTAAACACACAGAGAAGAAGAAAAAACAAACAAATTGAAAAATATTTTTGGTAATTTTGGTTAGATGTTAGTAAACAGAAACAAACATAAAGTAAATAAGAAACACAAAGTAAGATCTTGTTTGTGGAATGATATGCAAATGAAATGTGGGATCTTAGGGGTAAAAATTAGGGTATTACAGCTGCCCCTATTTAAGATTCTTCTATCCGGAGATATGAAGATTGACATCTTTGTCTCGACTAGATAGAAGAGACTTAAATATAACAATTAACCCAATTTTTAACCCTAAGAGACCACAAAATGATATGATTATGCTAATGATATGCGAACATAAGACTTCTGTGGGGAAATAATGCCACAAGAGACAAACAAAAGCTCGGGAGAAAAAGAGAGACTCCACATGAGAAAACAAAAGAACAAGATCCTATTCCGATAAGGGAAAGGAAACGACTCAATGGGGAAAGAGATACCAACTGCCAGTTACTGGGCGAAGATATTCGAACCAAAGAGAATAGGTAAAATACTTTCTACTGGTTACTGAGTAGAAAATAAGTGCAAAAACACAAGAGAATTGTTATCTACCAGTTACTGGGTAGAAAACAAAGAAATGTATTACTTATTACCAGTTACTGGATAAAAAGTAATCCACTCGTTGAGATATAATCAACTACCTGTTACTGGGTAGGAAAAGAAGCAACGCCAACTACTGGTTACTGAGTAGTTTAGCGAGAATAATAAACTTGAATGAAAGGGGTTACCAACTATCGGTTACTGGATAGGGTAAACAACATGTCAACTACCTGTTACTGGGTAGGACGGACTCGACTACCTGTTACTGGGTAGGAGAAAAAGATAAAAGGTCGACTACCTGACACTGGGTAGGACAAACATACTCGACTACCTGTCACTGGGTAGGAGAAAGAAATATATCATCAGCTACTTGCTACTGAGCAGCTCCAAACACACAACAAACTTCTCAAATAAAGGGACAACCATTTGTTGGAAAAAGATATTAACAACTCTGGCGAGGATCTTTAAAAGAGATACAAGCAGGTTGAACCATGCAATAGAATTCTTATCGGGAGTTATTCCACAGAAATTCCAATTGACAGAAAAGCTAGTCGGATAAGGATCTATCACTAAACTTCTCTGTTGAGGATGAGCCAGAGAAATGTTATTTATTGCGAAGGTAAATTTCTGGAGATTACACAAGCTGCTCAAATAAAGAGGCTTCCACATGAAGTTGCATAATTAATTACCAAGAGAGTGTTATCAAAACACTACTGGGAAAATCAAATCTTCATCTTCTGATGGGGATCAATAACAGATTCTGCCGAGGAAAATAAATCCTCAAAAATACCTTCTCGTCATCCCGGTTCCACAGCCCAGGGAAAACTAAAGTAACTGCTGCAAGAGACCAAAGTTCCATCCAGGAACAAACTGGAAAGAAACGGTCAAACAAGACTCGACCCAATGAGGAAATAACTCAACTGGGGAACAATTCCATCCAGATAAAAAACTGGGGAGGAAAGCTAAACAAAGCATCTTCCACGAGGCATAAACTCAGTGGGGAATTAAAAATGATAGGTATTTTCTGCTTAGAGGTCGACACTCTAATGAAGAGAGGACACATGCATTCTGCGAGATAACACCATCGGGAAAAGGGAAATACCAACAAAAAATGCAGGATGCACAATGCAGCAAAGACATGCTATGCTCAACCAAAATGAATGCGCATGCAATGAGTATGAATATGCTGATAAATCAGACAAAAAGGGCAAACAGAGGGTGAACAAAACACCACAACACCACTGAAATATTCGGCTAATCTCTGCGAGTTAAAGATATCATTGGAGATCGTGCTGGGGGTCAGCAACAGAAAATCTGCAAGAGATACACAAGAGCCATCAAAGGAAAATAAATCATACCACAAGGCTCAAACCTCGCTGAATAAATGGAGATATTGCTTGGGGAAAAGACCCCAAAGATCAATCTTCAACCATCAATAATTCAACAAAAGGGAACAACAATATGAACTCCGCTTTGAGAAAAAACTGTTGGAGAAAACAAAGCAACACAAATCTTTCAACCCTGCCAGGGGAATAAGAAGTTAACATCATAGCAAAAAGTCAAACTATGGGGGATTTTAAATCAACACCTAATCACAAGGTGAGAGAAAACCCGACAGGTGACTGCTATGTCAACACTTCTCAACATGGTTCTCTACTTAGGGAATAATCCAAAGCAAATATGCATAACCTCTGCTAGGAATCATCAAAGACAAATTTCCGCCTGGGCAAAACATCAAGGAGAAGTGGTCTTCAAATTTCTCAACTGTCCGATCATTATCTGGTTGAATGAATAAAACATATCCATCATTTGAATCAAGACTTTGCTGTGGAAAACCGTTCAACACTCGTCTGGTTTATCCAAAGAAACAAAACTCTGCTAAGGGAATATCAGCAAACTCTACTGAAGAGACCTCAATATAGCTCAAATGGGGAAACATCAACACAACTCTACTGGGGAGCTGCCAATAAATTCTACCAGAGAGGCAAGAAAGAACCCTGCTGAAGAGAACACTTACGCTTTTCGCTTCAAGATTCTACCATTCTTTGGGGTTACTGTTGATATTCTTTCTTTTATTTTCACAAATCAAAGAAAAATGTTTTTATAATTTTCAAAATTTAAATCAATTATTCACATTTGTTTCAAAAATCATCATCAAAAATAAAATGAAATTCTGTAAACAGAAACAAAATAAGAATTGCAAACAAAGGGACAAAGGCCCAAATTCTATTGATAGAATGGTAGTCCGCAAATGGCGTAACTCCATGGATCATTACAAAGTTTGAAAAATGGTAAGTACAATGGAAAGTTCTACATTGAAATACAATGACCATTATTCTCCCTAACAACTTTGAATTCCAACTGTGCTTGAGACTTCAACGGAGAATATCTAAAGTAAAACCTTTGATAGGAAATGTTGCTTCAAACGATCAAGACTGGCCAGATGCAGTTACTTGCCATGATCCCTAACTTTTGCCTAGATTGCCCTCTCGGGTTTTCAATCTACCGGGATGATTATTTCTGTTTTGTCTCTAATTTTTGCCTGGACCGCCCTTTCGGGTTTTCAATCCACCGAGACGCTCATTTTTGCCTAAGCCGCCCTTTCAGGTTTTCAACTTAGCGAGCTATTCTTTTATTTTTTTAGGCGAAGTATTTCTTGACTGCATCGGCATTCACAGGACGAGTGAACTCTTCTCCATCCATAGTTGTAAGAATTAATGCACCGCCAGAGAAGGCTCTCTTAACAACATATGGGCCTTCATAATTAGGAGTCCACTTGCCCCTAGAATCAGTAGTAAAAGTCGAGATCTTTTTGAGCACGAGGTCACCTTCTCTGAACACACGGGGTCGAACCTTCTTATCAAATGCTTTCTTCATTCTTTATTGATATAATTGGCCATGACACAAAGCCGTCATTCTTTTCTCTTCAATCAGATTCAACTGGTCGTATCTACTTTGACACCATTCAGCCTCAGCCAATTCAGTTTCCATCAAAACTCTCATAGAAGGGATTTCAACCTCTATCGGGAGCACTGCTTCCATGCCATAAACAAGAGAAAAAGGGGTTGCCCCTGTTGAAGTGCGAACGGATGTACGATACCCATGCAGAGCGAAAGGAAGCATATCATGCCAATCCTTGTATGTAACAACCATCTTTTGAATAATCTTCTTAATGTTCTTATTAGCAGCTTCAACAGCCCCATTCATCTTGGGTCTATAAGGAGAAGAATTATGATGCTCAATCTTAAACTCATCGCATAATTCCTTCATCATCTTGTTATTTAAATTCGACCCATTATCAGTGATGATCTTGCTCGGAACACCATACCGACAGATGATTTGATTCTTGATAAACCGGACCACTACTTGCCTAGTCACATTTGCATATGATGCCGCTTCAACCCATTTGGTAAAATAGTCAATAGCCACCAATATGAAACGGTGTCCGTTCGACGCTTTAGGCTCAATCATTCCAATCATATCAATGCCCCACATTGAAAAAGGCCATGGAGAAGAGATAACATTGAGAGGAGTTGGAGGCACATGAATCTTGTCAGCATAAATCTGACATTTATGGCACTTTTTCACATATTTACAACAGTCAGATTCCATTGTCAGCCAATAGTAACCTGCCCTTAACATCTTCTTAGCCATCGCGTGTCCATTGGCATGGGTGCCAAAGGATCCTTCATGGATTTCTTTCATCAACATATCCGCTTCGTGTCTATCCACGCATCTGAGCAAGATCATGTCATAATTTCTCTTATACATCACATCATCATTCAAGAAGAAACTACCAGCCAATCTTCTCAAAGTTTTCCTATCCTTCTTGGATGCCCCAAGTGGGTACTCTTGATTCTGAAGAAAGCATTTAATATCATAATACCAAGGTTTATCATCAACCACCTCTTCAACTACAAACACATGAGCTGGTCTATCAAGACGCATCACATCAATCTTTGGCACATCATTCCAATGATTTACCACAATCATGGAGGATAAAGTCGCTAAAGCATCTGCCATTTGATTCTCTGCTCTTGGTATGTGGTGAAACTCAACTTTATTGAAGAAAGTTGACAACCTTCTTGCATAATCACGATAAGGAATCAAATCAGGTTGACGTGTCTCCCATTTCCCTTTAATCTGATTAATCACTAAAGCTGAATCTCCATACACATCAAGAATCTTGATTCTTAAATCGATAGCTTCTTCCAAGCCCATAATACACGCTTCATACTCAGCCGCATTATTTGTGCAATTGAAAACCAACCTTGCAGTGAAAGGAATATGAGAACCATGAGGAGTAACAATAATTGCACCAATACCTCTGCCATATTCATTAACCGCCCCATCAAAAATCAAACCCCAACGGGATCCAGGCTCAGGTCCTTCTTCATGTAATGGCTCCTCACAATCTTTAACCTTTAGATACATCACATCCTCATCAGGAAAGTCAAACTGAATAGGTTGATAATCATCAATTGGCTGGTATGCCAAATGATCAGCCAAAACACTGCCTTTTATCGCCTTTTGAGTTCGATACTCGATATCATATTCTGATAACAACATTTTCCAACGAGCAATCCTCCCAGTTAAAGCAGGCTTTTCAAAGATATACTTGATTGGATCCATTTTAGATATCAACCAAGTTGTACAATTCAACATATACTGACGGAGGCGCTTGGCAGCCCAAGCTAGAGCACAACATGTCTTTTCAAGCATCGTGTACCGAGACTCACAATCAGTGAACTTCTTACTCAAATAATAAATGGCAAATTCTTTTCTCCCAGATTCATCTTGTTGACCCAGAACACAACCCATAGACTCTTCTAGCACGGTCAAATACATGATCAAAGGTCTTCCTTCTACGGGAGGAGACAAAATAGGAGTTTCAAGCAGATACTCTTTAATTCTTTCGAAAGCTTTCTGACAATCTTCTGTCCAGACACAACCCTGATCTTTGCGGAGAAGTTTGAAAATCGGTGCACATGTGGCAGTCATATTGGATATAAATCGAGAGATATAGTTCAAACGTCCCAAGAATCCTCTTACTTGTTTTTCTGTTCTGGGTGCAGGCATCTCCTGGATAGCTTTAACTTTACCAGGATCAACTTCAATGCCTTTTTGACTGACAATAAAGCCTAACAATTTTCCAGAACGAACACCAAAAGTGCATTTATTAGGATTCAGACGGAGCTTAAACTTTCTCAAACGTTGAAACAACTTCAATAAATTTTTAATATGATCTTCTTCAGTCTTCGACTTACAAATCATATCATCCACATAGACCTCAATTTCTTTATGCATCATATCATGGAACAGAGTGGTCATAGCTCTCTGGTACGTTGCACCAGCATTTTTTAAACCGAAGGGCATCACTCTGTAACAGAATGTTCCCCAGGGTGTAATGAATGTTGTTTTTTCCATATCCTCAGGTGCCATCTTTATTTGATTATAACCGGAAAATCCATCCATAAATGAAAAGATATTGAACTTAGCAGTATTATCTACCAACAAATCAATGTGTGGTAGTGGAAAATCATCTTTTGGACTTGCTTTATTCAAATCTCTATAGTCAACACACATTCGGACTTTTCCGTCTTTCTTTGGAACAGGCACGATATTGGCCACCCATTGAGGATATTCGACGGTCACAAGAAAACCAGCATCAATCTGCTTTTGAACCTCTTCTTTAATCTTCACTGCCATGTCAGGATGAGTTCTTCTCAATTTCTGCTTCACGGGTGAACATTCAGGCTTTAATGGCAAATGGTGCTCCACAATACCGGTATCAAGACCAGGCATGTCTTGATAGGACCAAGCAAACACGTCAACATATTCTCTAAGAAGCTCTACCATCCTCTTCTTAACATCTGACTGAAGCAGTGCCCCAATCTTGACTTCTTTTTTATCATCATCGGAACCCAGATTAACCAATTCCACCGGCTCTTCATGAGGCTGAATGGCCTTCTCCTCATGCTCAAGCAATCGAGAAATCTCATCAGGAATTTCTTCAATATCCTCCTCTTCCGCTTCAAACACAGGGAACTCAAAGTTGGGAGGGGGCATATGGTCATTGTTTCCAATGGGTTTAACAATCAATCTGCACAATGATTTTATGTTTGATTTTAGAATATGAACAAAAAAATGAAAATATTATGCAGATAAGAGTGATTATAACATTATTATACTTTTTTCGGTTTTTTATGTTACCATTTTTCAGAAGTAAAGCAAAAAAAGGAAAACAACATATGGATAAACAGAAAAACATTTTATTGATGATGATAAAAGTTGAAACAAAGCCCTCACAAATTCACTTTCACCTTGGGCAGAGTGAAAGGATTTTTGAAAGAAACAAAAACAAATTACTTTGAAACATGAACAACAGTAGGAACATCAACAGCGATCCAATTCTGGCATATCAATCCACGTGTCACAAAGTTGGGCATTTCTTCCTCTTGGTCCTCTTCGAGAATTGCAGCTGTAGAATGATCTTTGCAATGGATGAACCCAGCACTTCGAAAGACTTCATGAATACTCTTCAGCTCTTTTTGGGTTGAACCAGATGTAAAACCCAAACCAGCTCTATCTTTTTTCTCAGCAACTTCAATGATTCGGCCCCATCCATCAGTTTGGCCATTATCCACTGCACGTTGTGCATCCTTTAGAGAAGACATGGACACCCCATCCTTCTTAACAGCTTTATCAACCACAGAAAGAGCCTGAAACGGAGTTCCAATATCCTCTTCCGCATCGATATAAGAAAAAGACGACAAACTGCTTACCAACATAGCCTGTTCTCCACCAACAACGACAAGTTTACCATTCTGCACGAATTTTAACTTTTGATGCAGTGTCGAAGTAACAGCTCCAGCTTCATGGATCCATGGGCGTCCTAGAAGACAACTGTAAGCAGGACGAATATCCATGACTTGAAAAGTGATCTGGAAAAAACACGGACCAATCTTGATAGGGAGATCAACCTCTCCAATCACGGTTTTCCTCGATCCATCAAAGGCTTTCACAATGACCCCACTGAACCTCATAGGAGTACCTTGATAAGATAATCTGGACAAAGTAGATTTTGGCATCACATTCAACGATGACCCAGTATCAACCAGCACATTGGATAGAGCGTCTTCCTGGCAATTCATGGAAATATGGAGAGCCAAATTATGATTTCTTCCATGATCAGTCAACTCTTCATCACAAAAACTCAGATTGTTACACGCAGTGATATTGGCAACAATGCTATCAAACTGGTTAACAGTCACATCATGATCTACATAAGCTTGTTCCAATACTTTCTGCAACGATTCACGATGAGCCTCAGAGCTCATTAACAGAGATAGAACAGATATTTTTGACGGTGTATGTAACAATTGATCCACCACATTATATTCACTCTTCTTGATCAATTTCAATACCTCATCATTATCTGACTTCTGATTTACATCACTTGATTGACCAGACTCCACAGAAGTCTTCAACTGAATTTGCTTACTCCCAGTATCTTCACTTGTCTTTGAAGGCACATTATCAAATACTCGACCACTTCTGGTTACACGTCCGACATCAGCGATAGTCACAACTGAGGGAAGAGAAGGAATGGGAACCTCTTTTCCATCCTCCAACATAGTAGCATTGTATTTGTAGGGAACAGCTTTATCGGATTCATACGGCGTCGGGCCAGGCAAACGGATAACCAAAGGCGTCACAGCAGATTTCTGACTGTTGTAAGAAATTACAACCCGCTCAGGAATATTGAAACGTGGGACTATGACATTCACCTCGTTCTCCACTTCATTTCTGTTTGCAGTAACCTGAATCAAATTCTCATCCATCATCTTTTGTAAGTCCCTTTTTACAATCACACATCCTCGAGGGTTCACAGAACAAATACAGCAGGCGGCATAATCATGCTCAATATCATGGAACTCACTCAAAGTAGCATGCATTTCAACAAGCGATCTCCGAATCCAGCGAATGTCGAAAATACGGTATGTACCAGGACAGCCATATACCATATTAACAGTTGCATTACCATGTTTAGGAAACGGATTTGATTGCACATTAGGGTTGGTATCTTCAAAAGACAGAATACCGCTTTTTACGAGCTTTGCAACTTCATGCTTCAGAGGATAGCAATTTTCGATATCGTGTCCCGGGGCACCTTGATGAAATGCGCAATGAGCATCTGGCTTATACCACCATGGAATTTCAGTTGGAACAGCCGGCGGATCACGAGGTTGAACCAAATTATTCTTTATTAAAGCCGGAAAGAGCTCAGTATACGTCATTGGAATGGGATCAAATTGTGTTTTCCTCTGTGTACGACCTTGTTGAGTTGTCTTCTCTTGGAAACGTGGTTGATAACTTGCAGCAGCTTGAGCGGTAGGGGTGTTACTGACAACAGGCATAACAGATGCTACTTGTTGCTGACGACGACTACCATTGTTGTTCACAACTCTGCGTCTTCTAGACCTTTCCTGAGATATAGCATTAGTTTCTCCCTCTTTTTTCTTAGGGAACCCAACACCAGGCTTTTTTGTACTTCCAGAATTTCCTTCTTTTATCAGACGTCCCTCACGGACAGCTTCCTCTAATCTCATCCCCATATTAACCATTTCCGTGAAATCACTAGGAGCGCTCGCAACCATCCTTTCATAGTAAAATGAATCCAGAGTCTTCAGAAAAATCTTGGTCATTTCTTTCTCTTCAAGCGGAGGGCTTATCTGAGCTGCAATCTCACGCCATCTTTGCGCATATTCTTTAAAAGTTTCTTTCTCTTTTTGAGACATTGCGCGAAGCTGATCACGGTCTGGCGCCATATCGAGATTATACTTATACTGACGAACAAAAGCTTCACAAAGATCGTTGAATGTCTTGATTTGTGTACTATCGAGTCCCATATACCATTTCAGCGCAGCACCAGTAAGACTATCTTGAAAATAGTGGATCAACAACTGATGGTTGTCAGTATAGGTAGACATCTTTCTAGCATACATAATCAAATGACTTTGCGGACAAGTGTTCCTTTGTATTTTTCAAAATCCGGAACCTTGAACTTAGCGGGAATCTTCACATTTGGAACAAGGCAAAGCTCATGAGCATTCTTTCCAAATAACTCCTTTCCCCTTAAAGCCCTGATTTCTCTTTGCATTTCAGCAAACTGATCTTGAAAGTCATCTATTCGATCCATAACATCCAAACTCTCGCTCGGAGCAGTATGGAAAATTTGTTCTTCAGTATAAGGCATAGCGTGAGTTACAGGCGGTGGCACAGGTATGACAGTAGGAACAACCGGAACTTCAGCATTAGGAACAACATTAACCACAGGAGGTGGCACAGCCATGACAGCAGGGAGTCTAGAACCTTCGGGAACAGGAGGTCGATATCCCTCTGGCACATAATTGTTAGGCATGCCCCAAGGGAAACCAACAGGCATTTGATATTGAGAAGCATTAATCGGGGCCACAGAAATGGGCGTTGATCCGATTTCAGAAATCACAGTTCCTTGGACAGGAGAAGGAGGAGGTAGTGGTGGCTGATTCTGAGCAGCCACCAGAGCTTCCATTGCGGCAGTCAGTCTCTCCAAACCATCTTTCAGAGTTGATACCTCTTCACGGAGCTCGCGGTTCTCTTGTTGCAACTGATCCATCTTTTTCTTAGAGCTAGCCCGAGTGTTGTAGTGATGCGACAGCTTGACTGAAGGAAGGCCAAAAGAAACAAATAAGACATCTGGAAAAGGCAACACACAATGCACGATGATGCGAATGCAAATGCAAAATGCAGGTGTTTCAACCAGTTTTCAAGGATTTTTAAGATATAAAGCAATTACAAACATCATAAAGAAAAATAACACTTCTTGAAATACTGATAAACATCTCATTTCATTGAATATTGGAAAGAGTTACACTTGGAAGTACAAAATACAATAATATCAAAATAAGAAAAAGCTAGGTCCTAAGGAACATCTGATGACGATCCAAGCTGATACTTCCTTCGGAGTCTCTTAATCTCTTTCTCATAGTTGTGCTTCATGGTAATCTTCTCTAGCACAAGCTGATCCACAATACCCTTCCAAGCACCAGAAGTAGGAGGGTGTGATAATGGAGTAGTAGAGGAAAATAAATCCTCTGCATGCCTCTTCACAGCGCGCCGCTCAAGTAACTCTATCAGATCATCTTTCTCCTTCATCTGTTTTTGCAATTCCATCTTCTCTTTGTCAGAAGCTTGAAACTTACTTTCCCACATCTCTTTCTCTTCCTTCATCTTAGCCAAAGCGTCTTGAAGTATCTTCACATCATCAGAAGAAACAGGGATTGCCGTAGGGAGTGGCGTAGAGATCACAGTAGTCAGAGGTTTCTCAATAGGGTAAGGCATCTTAAGCTCTATAGCCCTCTTCTTCACCCAAAGCGTGTAAGGTTCTAAAGCAATGCAAACTTGTCTTCCAAGCTCCCCTCTACCCAACCTGTGAATCTTAGTCCAGGCATGAGCCATTCTTCTTCTCAAACCAAGAGAATCATCCCCTCCTTGAAAGAATAAACCCTCTAATAAAATATTCTTAGGCCTATCCTTCAGCATGTAACCCAGCTGACGGCGAGCTAGACTCGGGTTGTAATTAATTCCGCCTTGTATTCCAAGAAGAGGAACATTAGCGAATTCTCCACAACTATCAATAATCCGGACATTATCGTAAACCGAAGAAGACCAAGTGATATCAGTATGCGTAAGAGACATAATCCTTTGAGACCACCTTAAACAATCCTTGTTTTTCCTAAAAGCAGATGTCTGAGGTAAGTGTGAAACGAATCAATTATACAGCAGAGGTAGACAGCAAACAATGGTACCGTTTCCCTTAGAAGTCCTACTATGGATGGAAAAATAAGTATCACCAAGCAAAGTTGGAACAGGGTTCCCAATCGAGAAAATCCTAATAGCATTAATGTCCACAAAATTATCAATATTAGGAAACAAGACTAGTCCATAGATGAGTAAAGCCAATATAGCCTCAAACGCCAATGTGCGACCAATGTCAGCAAATAAAGTAGCCTTCTCGATCAAGAACTTAGCAGTCAAACCCTTGAGGCCTCCCTTAGTCTTTAGATTTGTATCAATATCCGACTTCGTCAAATGGGTAACTTCAGCGATATCTTGAGGCTTAAGAGCTTCCTCCAAACCAGTATACGGAACTTTATCAGAAACCGGTACACCCAACAAATAAGCATATTCTTCCAAGGTCGGCATGAGCTGATAATCGGGAAATGTGAAGCATCGGTAAATAGGATCATAGAACTGCATAAGGGTATTCAGAATTCCGTCTTCAATATTGGTAGAAAGAACAAATAAAAGTCTCCCATAACGAGATAAGAAGCCTGAACGATCATCTACCAAGGACACTAGCTTTCTCAACTCTGTAAGATCAGGAGCCCGAAAACCGTACTTCTGAGTGTTTCTCCTTCCAATATCCATAATCAACAATATCTGCGATGTTTGCAAAAGAAAATCTCTGAGATCCTTAAAAACCAGCTGAAACACAATGCTCATGAATGCATGAGTGCAAGATGCAACACCCACAAACAAGTCATACAAAGCACACAGGTTCAAAGGTTCGACACGAGCATGGAGCCAAAGGTAAGAATCAACCAACCCACAATGGTATGTACTATGGTTATATCATCACCTGTAGAACAAGGTTCTAAAAAGTTCCCAGAATCATAATTCCATCTTTTGGATATTATCGGCTTAAACGACTACTCGTCGGCCAACAATATTCTCAAGAGAAACTCATCTGAGTGTGGTATCGCGTAACGACCAATTCAAGTCTACACCTGAACAGCCACCGCACCACGTCCTAATAAGGCCAAGATGGGTTAAAGGGTTCTAAGGTCCTCAGCTTCTCAGGCTCCCAGTCGGAAAAAGTAATATCAATTACGACTACTCGTAAGACATCAGTAATTTCCAAAGGGGCCTCCACCGAGCGGGGGATCTCAAGTCAGCTTAGTAAGGACTACTCCACGTAAGCCAACAAGACTATACCACCCTCCTATCATAAGTGCACTCAAGTCCGGGTTAGGACTTATCTCACCACACAAGTTACCAGGCACCAAAACAGAACAATCAATAACAAACAAGTCAAACAGAAAGCGAGAAATAAATCAAAGTAGGCGAAACCCACTAGGAACCGTTGGAATCCCCAGCAGAGTCGCCACTTTTCTGTAGCGGTAAAAATCGTGAGTGTAAGTTATTGACTAACTTAACTCAAAGAAAACAAGAGTCGCCACCGCACTTTTATTTTATCCAAATAAAGGA
Organism: Lathyrus sativus; assembly: GCA_963859935.3. NCBI lineage: Eukaryota > Viridiplantae > Streptophyta > Magnoliopsida > Fabales > Fabaceae > Lathyrus > Lathyrus sativus. The sequence continues at coordinate 878,857,937 of OZ012735.1, forward strand.
AAGGAAAAAGAGCGAACAAAACCAAAGAGTTCTAAAATAAGAACACGAGACAGAGATCGGGGTAAGGGGGTTGATTACGCAATGGGAAGGTGTTAGCACCCAAAACGTCTATAGTACTCTATAGGAGCCCTTTGAAATATTTTCGCTTTTTGGTTTGAAAGTGGTTTGTTTGAAAAGAGATTGGGGGGATGAGAGGAGAATATTTTTTTATATTTTTGTGTTTGGAGAGACTTATCGTCTCATGCCTACGTACCCATAAAGTGCAATATGGAATCAAAACCCCGTAGTTCGTGGTACAAATGACAAAATTTTGTTGGTTTTGATTGATTTTAGATGTTCAGACAAGTCGTCATTTCAAGGAGAAAACTGCGACTATCCACCCACGAGTATTAAGACAACATTTGCGTCACATAAAGATGGAGGATTTGCTTGGATTATCAACAAGACTATCACTCAACATCAACGTGGAAAATGTCCAAGTCTTAATAATATGGGGAATAGGAGATTTACATCTCAACTATAGAAATGAATCATGTCTAAACTTTGTGAAAAGTTTTAAAGTGAAAAGTGCATAAAGGCACAAAAAGAGTTGATGAGTTTTTTTGTATTTTTTATGTCTTTTGAAATTGGTCAAAGCATGATTAACATTGATTGACTTTTATTAAGAAAAACAAAGTTTAAAAATCACTTGACGAAAGTCAAGGTTTTATTGCGAAAGCGGTTTTGAAGTTTGAAACCAAGAAGGTTTTTGAAAGAGGGAGAAAGTTTTGAAAATTTAAGAAGGGGAGGAGATGAAGTGACTATCCTAAAAAACAAAATAAGAGCTAGAGATAAGAAAGATCTAACCGACTTGTAGCACACTCCATAGCAAGCAAAAAAGAATTCCATCCGATTTAAAGTATAAGCCAGAGATCGAGCCAAATAAAGGCTAAGATTCAAAATTCTCCAAGCATAGGGAAGAAAGTCCTAATCCTAAGTCCAAAATGTCCATGAAGTCCAAGGTCTAAGAATGGTCCAAGAGTATAACCACAAAGTTAATAGCACCAATTTTTTTAGATGTTTTATCCTTTATTAGTGTTTTGAACAAAGTATGGTCCAAGTGGACAAAAGAAAAAAATGACATAAACATAAACAAAGATATGGTATGAAATGATAAAATGGAAGCATAAAAGTAAAAAAATAAGGAGTAAGAAAAGAATATAAACAAAATTAAACAAGGATATTGTTAGCGAATTAGTGGTTAGTGGTTAGAACATATGATCAATGATGATTAATTCTTGCACTTAGACCAAGATTAATGAAAATTCATTAGAGGATTGATAGAATCAAAGCCTCCTAACAATGATTTTCATAGGTATTGGAGTTAAGACAAGCAACTAAACATACTTGGACTTTTAAACGTAAGTTTGAGCCACGAATGATCATTTTCCGATTAAGGGACACTTTAGCGCTATGTTAAGCAATCGTAATCGGGTTTATGTAGAAACCACGACTATCTGAGGCCGGTCAATAAAATGTTAGTGTTAATACATGTTAGAGAAGTGATATGTAAACCACTCTCCTAAAACATGCCACACAAAAAGAAAAGAGGTAGTGATCTCATCATAATCAAGATTTTTAATTAATTAATCAAAGGTAATCTATCACTATTCCAAAGTAAGGAGAATTATCTCAATGATTATTCGTCCATAGATTTGAAATAATGAAGATTAAACAACCTTGATAATCAATTATCTATGATCCATAGATTTCATCGATCAAAAATAAAAATAAAAAAAAAAGAAGAAAGAAAATAAGAATGAAAAGAAATCACAATTTGAATCTTAAATCGATTAAATTATCATCAATATCAATCACCTCTCTTGGTGGATAAAAATCAACACCCAAAGTCCATTGATATTGATGAAATCTTATCAAAATTCAAGATCCAAAACCACCAACAATTAATCAAAATATTTTCAAATAATTTTTTAATGCTTTCTTTTTTCAAGAATATTATTATTAGTTTATAAAAATAAACTAATAACAATATAAAAAAAAAAGATAAAAAAAAAAAAAGAATAAATAAATGAAAAAAACAAATTAAAAGGAGAAAGAGAAACAGAAACTTCATCTTCTCCTTTCCTCTTCACGGTAACTTCTTCGCACCATTTTTTCTCGAGCTCAAAGCTTGCTTAGATCAAAGCGACGGGATGCGAAAATTACACCGAACAGATCGAAATCAAAAGTTCTTCACAACAGTACCAACAGTTTAAAGAATCACGACAAAAGATAACGGATCGAAAATGACGGTGAAGCTCAATCTACCTTCAAACTCAGGTAAGAAATCAATCCAAACTTCTTCTTGCTTCTCTTCTTCTTCTGAACGAATCTCTAGTTGAATTGATCTGTGTTTGAGGTTGATTTGAAGTTAATTTGGTGGAATGAAGTATGAGAAGAGAATGAACGAAAGTTTTTCTGGTAGTGAGGAATTGAGGAAGAAAATCAGCAGAGATTTTTTGGCTTGAAAAGCTTGAAGAATAGAGTGAGGGATGAATTCTATTTATAGATGAGAATGAGTGAAAAATGATTTGCAGTTTGTGAGAATTTTCTGCCGTTTTGAAGTAGGTGTGTTGTGCGTGATATTTTTTGCTGGTATTTGACATGTCGTTTTGCAATTTTTCTCTTTGTAGCTCATTTAAGTGACATGGATAGCTTGTGGGGTCAGCTGATATTATATTCACATGGCTTGCAATATGGCTTGGATAAGTGACAAATTGTTTCTTCAGCTCAACCTCAATTTCGAGCCGTTTTCACTCTGTTTTCAAGTACGTGACGTGGATTGGCTCTCATGGCTTAATTACGGTTCGGCTTCAATTTTGTTTGCATCAACTTTAGCCTGCATAAACCCTGTTCAATGAGGAATCTGGTGTCTGGTAAAGATAAAACACCTCCTGCTTGCTCTAACCAAGCTATGATCTGGATCTGCATTACTCTGATTATGCCAAAAGATCAGCTGCCCCAAACAATAATTTTTACCATATACCTTCCGGTACTCCTGAATCTCTGCTCCCAGCTTGAGGCTCTGTCAATCCAACCATGCTGATTTCAGGATGAGTGAAACAAGCAGCTGGTATGCTTAAATGATTGAGCACATGATCTCTTCCAGTGACCTGTTCAACCACTGAAATTCCTTGTGCACTGGCAGCATGAGCAAGCATCATCTTGCCATTTGCATCGCCAATACAGTATAAATGAGGGACCAGGTTTCCATTTGCATCAATTACTCTCATGCGCTCATCCACGGGAACAAAACCACGCCGTGTTGCAACATCAATATTCTCCAATCCAAGACCTTGTGTGAATGGAGCCCTTCCGGTTGCTATTAATGCAGCATCCACCTCTAAAGTGTCCTTTTGTTCCTTGGTCTTTGCATCAATGAGCTCAATCATTACAGGTTTTCCATCTCTTGCAGGAGTGATCTTGGATGCAAAAACGCCTGTATGATAGTCAATATTCCTGGGATTTATGAGAACCCTCTGAGCCAACTTGCTAATTTCAGGATCAAATCCAGGCATAAGCTGATCTAAAGCTTCGACAAAGGTAACCTCACTTCCAAGTGCCGTATATACATCACTGAATTCAAGGCCAATATAACCACTTCCAACAATTGCTATCCAATCAGGCACTGTCTCCAATTGGAGTGCATGGTCACTAGTGATCACAGTCTTCCCATCGACTTCAATTCCCTTAGGAACAAAAGGAACGGAACCAGTGGCAATGATGATGTCTTTGGCAGTTACTACATTGTTAGAAGAGCCAACTTTCACCTTTTGAGGACCCAAAATAGTTCCAAAACCAGCGAGTATATCCACTCCAAGTGCTTTCATTGAGCTGGTCAAGTTACCGCGAATTTTCGATGCAAGATTATTAGCATGGTCAGCAACTGCTTGTCTATCATACCCAGCATTAGAAACTTGTAAGCCAAGCGATTTCAAGTGATGATCATTCCTCAGCTCTCGCATACGACCACTTACAGCCAAAAGAGCTTTAGAAGGAACACAACCTCTGTTCACGCATGTCCCACCCACCACATCTCCCTCAACAATTGCTGTTTTCAAACCCTTTTCAACAGCGTGAAGAGCAGCACCGTGACCACCGACGCCAGCTCCGATAATAAGCAGATCGTAATCGAATGATTTGGGAGAGGTGTCGTTGTCAGAAAGAGCGGCGGATATTGCATTGAAGTGTGTCCGGCGTATGGGATGATTATGGTTTGAGCGATGGCGGAGGGAAGTGAAAGTGAAGGCTTCGCGCCTCAGACCACAGAATCGGAGATTGAAAGACGTGGCAGTTGAAATGCTGGTGTGAAAGAGGGAACAGTGGCGCGGTCCCGAAATGGCGGCGGTGTAGGAGGTGGCAGAGGAAGATAGCGAAATCGGTGATGTCGTCATTGTGAAGGAAATTATACAGTGAAATGTAGAAATAGGAGTTAGGAATATGAGTTCAGGAGTATGGGAGTTTGGACAGCATATCCAAGAGTCGCCTTACTTTCTATTTTCCCCAAAAGCTGCGGGACAGCTCCCACATGGATAATGGAAGTGGAATCTGACTGTGATGAAGTCCATGATTCAAGTTGTCGCTAAAACTTGTCAATGGCCTAGCACCAGAATCTGTGCCGCCAGCTGCAGCTGCTAATTGCATGCTCTTCATTCTTTCTCTGATTGCATCCAATGTCCCACCTGTTACTCCAGTCATAAATTTATCATTTCTTTGGTCACCTAAGGTGTAGTCAGAACTTAAAACTCTAGATGCATAAGCATTCACCGCCCTATTCTCCTCATTATATGATGGCGGAAGATGGAAATTTGTTGGTTCGGGTTTCACATTTAATTTAGCATCACTCAATGCATTTGCATTTACAGGAGAAAGCGGTGCAAAATCTGGTGAAGATATGTTCAAAGATGCTGGTGGAGGAGTAGGCATTGGCATGCTTGACGGAGTTCTTCCAGCTGCAGCATTTTTCGCCATCTGAGCAAGACCATCTCTGATATAAGTGCGAAATGCCTCACTAGCATTCTGAAGTTGATCAAATATGTCAACCTCTGGGTATAATTGAGTAATCCGATAAAGTTCATATAGACCAATTGTGCAAGTTTGCTTCTCCCCAATCTTCTTAAATATTGCAGCCAACTCTTGCTTTAACTGGGCATCAGCGGAATGTGTTCCAGCCGCTGAATTATTGGTTGCTGAATCACTCCAATGGTTTGGTCCCCCGGGTCCAGATGCAGTCAGCATTCTTGCAGCAGCCAGAGTCTCAAGATTAAGTTCAATGTAAGCAAGGATGATGGGTTGAGGTTTCGTATCAATAGGAACCATTGAAAGATGACCCTTTATTGCTGCACCACGAAGCTTAACAAGCTCATGCAGAACAGTTTTCACCATTCGCAAGGGTTTGTCATCAGATTGTAAGTCCCAGGCGTCAAGCTGCATTTTAGTGCCCAAATTAAGGTCTAATTCCATGGGCAGACAAATGGGATTCTCCCCTCGTGAACCAATGTCTCCAACAGCTGATATTTCAGAACAGTATTCATTATGAGAATGATCACCGCATTCGCCTTCAAAGTAACAAGAACAGAAATAAAATGGGGTTCATTTGAGACTGATAAAACCTCATTAGTTTTGGTTTCAAATCCTGACTAGACAGCACAATACGAGAGGACTTCATCACATTGTCCATAATTTGAGGAAGTTCAGCCAATGCTTTTGGACCAAGAACATTGATCAAAGCAGCAGATGCTCGAAGGCGGCTAGAAGTTACAGCCAAGTTATGAAATGTAATACATTTTGTAATAGATCCAAGGCATACACCAAAGATGGAACTATTTGAAGGGAACCTTTCTGCAAGAACTTCCAATGCTGAAACTGCTGCTACTTTCAAAGAGGTATTTGATGAATCATCAAGTACTTGAAGAATTTCTAAACACATTTTATCAAGTGACTCTTGAGAACTTTCATCCATATGAAGCCAAGGAAAACTTGATCTTGACCTTGAACCTTTGTTGTCTTTAAGAGCTAAACTGACTTTTCGTGATTTCTTGCTGCATCACATAACAGCCCAAGAGCCTTTTTTCCAACATTTTTATCTGAATGGTGAAACAACTTAATTATGCTCTTAAAGTATACAGAAGGTATCATGACCATTGTTATATTCCTCAGAAGAGCACGCATAGTTTCCTTCAACTCTCTTCAAGTGCAAGTATAAGCAACTCGTATCATGTTTGTGGAAATGGAATAAGTGAGAACTTCCTAGATTCCATCCAGTGGACAACAACTTCTTCAGGAGTAACATACGGGTCAACCTTCAATGCTTTTAGAATCACTTGGAAATGACACACTTGAATGAACACTTTGGACTTGCATCCCAAAACAAACATCTTTATCGAACATCCGCCAAACTTGACTTGTACAGACAAAACTCTAGACTGATGAACCCTGATCGTGATAATCCTGACCAAACTTCTCATAGAACACTGCTTGAAAATTTAATGAATTATGATATAGGACAACTTGACCTTGAACAGTCACATTGCCTGAGAAAACAGCCTACAATCACGGGTAACTTATAGTCGAAGCAAACTCTTGATAGTTCGACCAAGATGAGGTCAAACTTTCATCTGATTTAGACTCGAATGAATGTCCTTGCCATCAATTTTCTTGCAGAACCCTAAACACACAGAGAAGAAGAAAAAACAAACAAATTGAAAAATATTTTTGGTAATTTTGGTTAGATGTTAGTAAACAGAAACAAACATAAAGTAAATAAGAAACACAAAGTAAGATCTTGTTTGTGGAATGATATGCAAATGAAATGTGGGATCTTAGGGGTAAAAATTAGGGTATTACAATATCCATGATGTAAAAAGTTGCGTCAAAATTCTCTGGCCCTACCTGAATAGGCATCGTAATCTCTCCAAACACCGATCTCTTAGACCCATCGAAATCCCTCACAACCAAATCACTTGGTGTGCATATCAAACCTCGAGTATCCAATTTCATCAATGCCTTCTTTGGAAGCACATTGAGGGATGATCCTATATCGACCAGGACATGCGACATCAAAGACCCTATACACTCCACAGATATGTGTAAAGCATAGTTATGGTTTCTCCGGGCAGGAGTCAAATCCAGATCATTAAAACTAAGACCATTACCGGCATTTACATGAGCTACTACCCCCTCTAGCTGATTGACAGAAATCTCCTAGGGTACATATGTTGCATTCAAAATTTTCAATAAAACGCTGCGGTGGGCCTCTGAACACAACAATAATGACAGAATGGAAATCTTCGAAGGAGTCTGATTTAAGTGATCCACAATCTTGTAGTCACTTTTTCGGATGAGTCTCATAAATTCCTCCGCGTCTTTCGCAAAAACATCAGTACCAACCTGTTGCTGGATATTCTCCTCAATCATGGCCTTGCCCTTACCTTTGTCATTCTTATCAGTGTTAACCTCTGGTGGAGAAAAGGTCCTACCACTTGTGGTAATACCTCTGACACCAACTATATTCTCAACCGACGAACTTCCACCCATAGGCGTTGTCCATTCCTTTCTCTGCCCATTACAAAACACCTCTTCCCCATAGTTCCATGGGATGGCTTTAGTGCTCTCGTATGGCACAGGTCCCGGTACAGTGATGATAATTGGAGTTGGCCTAGCAGGTGCTGAAATATTGATCGTCCGGTACAGAATAGAGATCGTAGCAACTTCTCCTCCATTATTACTCACCTTATCTTCAACATCGTCTTTTACAACCTTGTCAAATTGTAAACGGCCCTCATCAATCATTCTCTAAATACCCTTCCTCAAAAGGTCATAACTCTCGGGCTACACCTTACATTCTAAGCAGTCAGTAGAACAACCAGGAAACACCCCCTTTTCCAACAACCTAGCCTTCACAAAGCTCAACGGAGTCTTCAAATCCCCAACATCAGTTATCAGATTTAATTGTTCTCCCTTAATAACAGCATTAACCCCTGCCCCCCATGATTTGGCATCGGTTTTTTATTCACATTAGGCCCGTCGTTGGTGAAGTTGTTAGCCTTGGAGTCAAGCAAGTCCTGAACTTTGTGCTTGAAGGCCTTGCAATTGTCAATATTATGGCCCGAAGCGCCTAAATGAAAATCACACATGGCATTCGCATCGTAACCAGGAGGCGGTGTACCAGTGAAAGGAGCCAAAGTCCTCTTCTGGACTAATTGTAACTGCGGCAGATGTTGTAACAACTGAGAATACGACATCGTAGGATTCCTGAACTGTCTATCAGCCCTTCTGCGTCTAGCATTATAAGGTTGTGCAACATTAACTCGTTGCTGAGTTGCGACGGGATATCTACAGTAGCAACCTGTTGATTATAACGAGATTGAGCTCTACCTTTACCCTTGTGAGAAATAGCATTTGCATCCCTTCCTTTCTCTTGGGGTTTGCTGAATATGGTTTCTTTGTTCCTCCTGAAGAGGATCCACCACCATTAGGAATCTTTCCAGACTTAATCCCACTTTCGACTCTTTCACCAGCCATTACCAGATCAGAAAACCCTGCAGACATGCATCCTATCAACTTCTCAAAATACACACCAGGCAACGACACCATGAACATGTCGATCAACTCCCTTTCTACCATAGGGGGTCACACTCTTGCAGCTAGATCCCACCATCTCTAGGCGTATTCCTTGAAGCTCTCAGTACTTTTCTACGACAAAATCTGCAATTGTACCCTATTCGGTGCCAGATCACTATTATACTGATAGTGACGCACAAAAGCCTCGGCCAATTCTCTCCAGCTGCATATATGAGTTCTCTCAAGTCCCATATACCATTCCAAAGACGCTCCTGCCAAACTATCTTGAAAAAAATGCATTAGCAGCTTTTCATCATAGGAGTAAGCAGACATTTTCCTAAAATATGTCGGAATATGCACTCTTGGACAAGTCGTCTCTTTATATTTGTCAAAATTGGGTACCTTGAATTTGGGAGGAATCCTGACCCTCTGAACTAGACCAAGATCTGACATATCAATACCCAAAGAGTTTTTATTCTCAAAAGACTTCATCTTCTCCTCAATCAGTTTAAACCTTCGGTCAGCTTCGGTTGGTAAACCACCCTCCATATCTCTCATGGAAAAGACATCATCCTGGTTATCTTCCCAATGAGGGCCAGCAGCCCCGTGCACAGTGCACACACTTCCATTACCAGCAACATTACCATTCTCATTCGCAGCACCTCCGCCCGGAGGTATGACGACAGTAGGAATACCCTGTGGAACAGATCCACCGATCGGTGGAGGAATGACACCAGCTCCTCCATGCAAAATGCCCTCTTCGTGAACCCTTGTTATCAACGGCTGGACCATAGTTCTTAATTGTTCCTGCCCACTAGCAACAGTCTGCATCAACTCCATGAATTGGGTCATGCAAGCCCTAACTTCCTGCAATTCAGCTTGAACCTGATCCATTACTCTTTGTTGATTCCCTCGAGTTGAATACATGTGGAAACTGAACTCCTCAATCCTGTTACTAAAGAAAACCAACCAGAGTTAGGAACAGAAGGCCATCAAGAACTCCTGCGATGCAAATGAAAATGCAAGATGTAAAATGAAAACATGTCTATGTATTTACAGGGAGATCTCCCCCTTGATTCTAGTTTCAATAATCAAGAACAACAGAGATGGATAAGAACACCATGATAATCTTCTCATATATCAGATAAAGCTGAGCCAATACAACCAAATGAGGAATATCCATATACAAAGAGGTATTGATCTCATCCAACATCTCTGGTGATGATCAAGATACAAAGAAAAACAAAGAAACTACAAAAGATAAACCTCCCTAGTAGTCATGTTCTTTTCCCCAAGCCTGAGCCTCCCTAAGAATCTCCTTTGTATCTGGATGATCTGGTCTATCAACCAATTCTATGATGAGGATATCCCTTTTGCGTATCACATCTCGAAGATAACAACAATGATCCTCCCAAGCATCTTCGCTGAAGACATCTTCAAGCCTGGGTTTCTTCACCTCTGCGCGTATCTTGAGTCTCCCAGTGCTGATAAAGTCTCCTGGTATTTTTGCTCAATCGTGTATCTGCAGAACGATTCTATCAACACCTCTTTCTCCTTAGCATTGAGTTGCACCTTCAACTTATCAACCTGAGTACGAAGTTGATCCTCTCTACTCTTGTTGGAGGTCAAAGTAGCATTCCACTGCTCATCGAACTTGGATATCTTCAGATACGCTCTATCTAAATCCTCCTTCTTGCGCTTCAAAATGCTACAGGTGATTTCTAAATCATGACTGATTTGCTCTCGTACTTTGATCTGATCAGCAAGTTCTTTCTCCAACTTGATCAATGACTCTGACTTTATCTTGGCCAAATAAATAACGTCACCTTTATCATGCTTCAATTGATCGATCTCTTGTCTCAACTCTTCATTCTCATTGCGCAGCTTTTCCTTCTCTACCCAAAGCTCGTTATATCTCAGGATGTCGATCATAGTAGGCTGCTCAATGACTAAAGGATACAATGGTTTTTCGACAGGAAACGACAATAGAACCTTCCCAACTCCCTTCTGAATCCACTCCAAGTAAGGGTCATAGGCTCTACAATCTCCTTTGCCCAAAGAGAGCTTTCACTTCTTATGAATTTTGCCCCAAGCGTCCACGAATTTGGCCAAAATACAAGGATCCGCTATGCCGGTGAAGTACAGAGATTCCTGCACTTCCTCTTCTTTCGGAGGTCCTCTCAAAGCATAACCAAATTATCTCACAGCAAGAGAAAGATTATAGTTGATGTCGGCTTTCCTACCCATCAAAGGCGCATTATGAAAGCCACCACAGCTAAAGATAAGCTCACGACCAAGCAGGTCTCGATTGAATCAAGCAATATCCTTTTCTGTTAAACCCATATGCCTCTTTGACCATTCAAACGAGTTCGCTAAATCCACAAAAGCTCCAGAGCAAGGAAGATAATCAACAAACCACTTGTGCAAAAGTGGTGCACAACAAGAAACCATTTCCCTCTTCTTTTCTCATTCTTGTAGTGTATTGAATGATACAAATCCCCCAGAAGAGCAGGTACAAGATTCCCGGAGGCAAAGATATGAAAAGCATCAAGATCCACAAAATCCGGTACATTAGGGAACAACATAATGCCATAGATGTACAAAGCCAAAATAGCACTGAAAACCACCCAACAACCCTCTTCAGCATACTTTCGGGCTTTGCCCACCAAGAAAGATAAATCAAAGCCGGAAACTCCGTTTATGCTGATGACATGGTCTACCAACTCAGAGGCGCTCAAATAAAGAGCGGCTGATAACTTCTCGAGATCAGGTTTTTCTTTGGAACTGAAGAAAGGCACCTTATCTTGCACCGGAACACCTAAGATGAAAGCGAACTCCTCCAAAGTCGGAACCAACACATAGTCTGAGAACGTGAAACATCGCAGTGGTAGATCATAAAACTGTAATAGGGTATGAATAGTTATATGCTCATAACTCGTGATCTTATGGACAAGATTCAAAATTCTCCCATAATCTTCCCTGAAGGTTGCCAGGACGCCAGGATCAGCTAGGGAAATCAGACCAAATAAAGGTCCCAACTCAGGTGCAAGAAACTTGTATACCATAGTCCTCTTTCTGCCAACTTCCATCTCTACAGAAGACCGGTACCAGAATCAAAGGAGAGACGAGAACCTGTAACACACACAGGCATGCAATGTTAAATGTAGGATGATTATGCACATGCAAACATGGGATCAAGGTATCCAATGCTCAAACTTGTTGTTGTGCCGTTGATTGAATATAACCATAGCTCCGAGCTAATCAGAACACTGAGATAATAGAAAACCGGAGTACTCAGGATCAAAAATCTACACTGACAAGAAAATCAGGTTGGTTGGAGGTCAATTTTCCTGCAAAACTCATCCCCTCTCACATGTGGGTTCTAGTCTTGAAAAGTACGACATCCTATGCAGGTCATCAGCGTCACAGACTTTTGAGAAACGATGATACGTTCACTATTTCTTGTTTGGCATCATGACCTAACGAAGCGGCCTCACTTAGCTGACTTCCCAATGAGCGGCCTCTAGAGTCGTTAGTCTTTCTAAGTCGATACTCTCTCAACTGCACCAAACGCGCAGGATAGAGTATCTCCCAAGAAAAACCTCGTCTGGACGTGAATTTCACACGACCTATTGCATGGCCAAACGCCACACAAGCTCCCGCTACTCTCCACACTAACCCTGTGTGTATACTCAAGCCTGGGTATTGGGTTTATCTCTCAATGGAACAACCCACCCCACAACACAGAAACAACATAATATGATAATAAAATGCAAATGCAATAATATACAACAGATAAAGTACATAAACCAAAATAACTGCACAAAAGTAAACACCCAAAGATGCACAGCAGACAAGCGCTAGGATTGACTCGCATAGGGAACCATCGCTTTCCCCAGCAGAGTCGCCAGTTGTCGCAACTGCGAAAAACACCCGGCAGAAAAACAGAAGAGTCGCCAATGTTCGTTATTTATCCTAAAGAGAGGGAAAGGAAACAATCAGAGAAAACCTGACGAAAGGGGAAAAGACAAGGTCATCGCAACAAAATCTTAGGTTCGGGAGTCGGTTACGCAAGGAGAAGGTATTAGCACCCCTCACGTTCGTTGTACTCAACGGGATCCATGCTTATTGTCTAATCAAAGGGTGTGTTAATCTATCTAAGCTACAGGCTCACAGGACAAAAGAAAAGAAAAGAGACTCGATAAAGCATCGTCGCTCTATGCATACGTATTCCCTTGTGCAATGGGAAAGTCAGAGTCAACGTAGTTCGGACTGACACGAAACCACAAGTTGATTAAGTGTTTTAACCAAATAAGGTTAAACCTTCGTTCTAGCAGTTAGGTGTATTGTTGCTCAATCATTGGAGACTTAGGCGTTACCTGTTTGCGGTAGAACCAAGAGTTAACAACACTCTTTTGAAAATGGTTTTCAATTAATCCCGAAGGATAAAAAGGTTTGAGGTTTTGTTCGTGTTTTTTAGTGAAGTGAGTTAGTTTGATTTGTGATTCCCGTTGCACTAAATACTATGACATAGAAACGAATGTGTCCTATATCGCCCCTAAACGAGACGTACACTAAACACTCTAGACAAGCAAGAGGAGACCCTTCACTGATCATTTCCCATGTGCTTAAGGCTCGTAGCGTACAATGTTCATCGTATTTATTAGATGCGTTATAATGTGTTTTGAGATGAGAAGAGAGACGCACGAAAGGTCTAAGGGAAACTCGGCCCTAACGTTGTCATGCAAAGTGGTCCTAAAGTTGGGATTGAAAGGGAAATCTACCCTAATGTTAGCATGCTTGGATTGAACACTTAACGTCTCCCCTACTCCCAAAGGGACTAGGGATCCTAAGGGATCATGACAAAGAAAACCAAGAAAACACAAGATAAATCAATCACGAGTAGAAAGAAATGAAAGAGATGCAAACATGAAATGCAAACACAGAAGAAAAGTGGAAGGAAAAAGTGTAGGACAGAAGCCACCACAAGCACATCTCAACCAAACAATGCAAGCAAAGGAAACAATGCAAATGATCATCACTTTGAACCACATCCATAAGCATGCATTCAAGTGGAAACTGAACACACGTGTCAAAGAAATCATGATTAAACAATCACGAACAACAGCACAATATCCAAAACATCTCACTCCAAATGCATCATATCAATCCATGAAGATTCAAAATGAGATAGCACCAAAACAAGCTTGAAAAACAGCAAATATGACATTCTGGTACAATGTTAATCGGTTAACACATATGGTTAACTGGTTAACCAGTTGAAAATGTTTGAAAATTTGAAAATTTGCACTGGTTAATCGATTAACTAGTTTGCACTGCAACTGATTAACCGATTAACATTGTACCAGAGGCAGAAAACAGCAGCTCAAAAGCACTTTCCAGCAATTAATCACTTCTCCAGCAATCCAGATGATTGTATAATCAATTATGCATGAAATTAACACTAGAAAATAGTGATATAACAACATATAAACACATTCAAACAACAAGGTCATAAATCAACAAAATCAATCAAAAATGAAGATCAACATGATGATTATGCAAATAAGCTAAAAAACAGAATCAGATCTAGAATTTCCAACCTACAAAGCAGAGATTTGCTTTGGTGAATGTTGATTTACTCCAAATGAACCGATCCAAGCAAGAAACCCAGAGATTCTTCAAGATCCAAGTGAGTTCTTGTAGTATAAATGAAGATCCACCAAAATTAAGTAAGAATTATCCAAATAAGCTCCTCTAGATCAACTTCAAAATTCAGATCCAAACTAGCACGAAAATTGAATGGAGAATTGGAGATGATAAGGATGAATGATGAAGGTTTTAACTCTAGAATTCAATGATTCCAATGGAGAATCAAAGAATTCAAGGTGAGAAGAGCTTTAATGGAGTTTTGGAGTGAAAAGTTGAGAGAAAATTGAGAGAATTATAGTGAATTTAGAAAATGAAATGGAATTATGAGGATTTCGTATGTGAGGTTTGGAGCAAATCATTTAAATATGCTCTTGGTTAGGATCCAAATGTGGTTTGGAGTGTGGTTCATGAAAATTGGAATGGGAAATTGGACGGAATTTGAATTAATTTGAAAATTAACCAAACTTCAAAGTGGTTCTAGATCCTTCTTTTGGTGTAAAAATCAATTTCTCAAGTGATCAAAATGGACCCCAAAGTGACTTCTATTGAAAATTCACGTGCAGAGCTGAAATCTGTCTGAGTTAATCGGTTAACCATGTGGGTTAACTGATTAACACCTTCAAAAATTCAAATTTGACCTGATTTTGACTTGGTTAGTCGGTTAACACCTTAAAAATTTAAATTTTGGCGCCTTTTGGAGGGAAATCTGCACATTTGCCCGTTTTCACCTGTTCTAAGCCCTGCTCAGCCTCTGAAACTTGTTCTTGAATATTATAACCGTGAGAACGCTTGAGATAGCTTGAATGTTGCTTCCTGAGCTGAAAATAACCTGCAAAATAAAATAAAATTGACCGCTCGATCGCCGGGCAAAATAAATGTCGGAGCTTCTAACGCTCGTTGTTCAGTCTCTCGCACTAAAGAAAACCCTGAGCCACACGAAAACCTTGACCCCCTGGCTCAAGAACAAATGCTATGACATGCAGAAATGCGAAAATGCAAAGAAACAAAAATTAGTCCAGGTTAAAACAGAAGGGCAAATTTTGGGGTGCTACACAAACGTGCTCCTATAGGTAAAACTTCTAATACTCCTCTTGATTCATCCTCTAAAAATAGGACCAAAGAGGATAGTCTGTATTTGATAGAGCCATTAGAAAGTTGGTTACTAGGGTTTTATATGGAGGTCACAATGTTCTTGGGATTTCTACCCCACTTTCTCAAATGGATGTTATTCCCACTTCTGTTGCTAACCAAAGTGACGAAAGAGATGTTGATTGTTATCATTCTGAGAAGACCACTAATACTGATAACATGCACAAGTTGGATAACTTTGTGCTTAAGGAAGGGAGGATTGAAAGTGATGTTGATGTTGATGCTGGTGCTGATATTTCTAGTGTAGAGAACAAGACTAGTGGTTTTGATCAAAGTAAGAAAATGACTAATGTCTCTGATGATGTCATGGATCTTGATAATTTGCCATCTAATGATGAATTGATTATGAATGTGGCTCCTGGTATTGCCAAGAGGTTGAAGACAAGGAGAGGCAAAGTTGTGATTGATAGCTCTCCTTTTAGGAGTAGTAAGAAGAAGACTGTTGTTGGACCTCCTAAAACATGGAGCAAAGTTACCACTGCTTCTAAGAAGAGAAAGGCCAAATCTGATACTGAGTCTGAAGAGGATGTTGAGAATGATGTCCAGGACATCTCACTTGTCAGAAAGTTTGTTACCAAGAGACCAACTGACACAGTGCCTGATGCTCCTTTAGATAATGTTTCTTTCCACTCTATTGATAATGTGCCAAAGTAGAAGTATGTGTACCAAAGAATAGTTGCTCTTGAGAGAGAGTTGGGCAAGGATGCTTTTGAGATAAAGGAGGTCATGAAGTTAATTTCTGATGCTGGGTTGATGAAGACTGTGGCTGGTTTTTCTAAGTGTTATGCTATGCTGGTCAAAGAGTTCATTGCGAACATCCCCGAGGACATTGCTGACAGAAGAAGCAAGAACTTTAGTAAGGTGTTTGTGAGGCTAGTATCTTGGTATTCTCTCTAGTAATTATGTGGTCTGCAAAAGGGATTATGTGTTGTCTCTACATTATAAATTATTTGCAAGAAGACATGTCCCAGACATTGTCTTGACATCTATTGAGAAGACACCCTCTACCAAGACTGGGCTTATCTCAGAGTTGAAGGAAACTTGTAGAGATTTGGGATAAATCATTAGTATAACTGCTGCAAGGAAGCTGAAATTGGAAGCCTTGATTAGAAGTCTGAAGCAGGCTGAAGGTCTTGATGTTGAGGCTGCTGATGCAAATGAAGAGGAAGCTGGGGAGGGTTCTACCTCTGATGAGAGGACTGGTGATATTGAGGGTCATGATTCTGGGTCTACTACTGGTGATGAAGGTGACAACTCTGGTTCTGAGGAAGAGAGTTGATGGTGCTTGTTTATGGTGCTCTCTGGATTGTGTTTATTTTTTTATTATTCATAATTTTCTTTTAGCACTTAATGTGCTTTGGCTTGTATTTTTTGTGTGGTTTCATTCTGCACTCTTGACACTGTTGGCTTGTTTTATGATAATGGTTTTCTCTTAGTGAGATTTCTTTAATTATGGCTAAAAGGGGGAGGAGTAGTATGAGGGGTGTTGTGTTGTTGTTGTTGTTTCTGGGTTGAGGGGGAGTATTTTTTCTGGTGTTGTGGTATGGTTCTCTGGCACTTTGGTTTGAGGGGGAGCCTTATTTTTCTTTGTGACATGTTAGGCTTTTTTGTGTTTTTCTGCTGCTGTTGTGCTGTCTGATGTATTATGGTAGCTTTTGTGATCAATTGATTGTTTTAGCCTAAATTTGCCAAAGGGGGAGTTTGTTAGTTCTGTGATTGACAACAATTTTGGTAAAACTTGGTGTTATCACAAGATGTCCTATATGATGTATTGACATGTGATCTTAATATTCTACAGGTGGTTCTTTTTGTTGTTGCAAGGTTTAGTTCATGATGTCAAGTATGATGTCCTTACATGTGTTTACAGAACATTCAGTCAGAATGTTATGCTTTGCCTGTTGCGTTTTTCTGCAATCTTTTGTGTGACTTTGTTAAGTGATTGCTTGCACAAATCAAGGCATGACATTATTTGAAGCAAGTATTGTCTATTTCCTTTTGAAGAATGGTTTGTTGCTAATTTTGTGCAAAAAGATATGGAGGATAATTAGCTTTAATTATGGATTCTTTTGCCCAAGCCAATGAAGAATGGTTTCTATTTAAAGACGTGCTAACCCTACTTGGAAAGTGTAGAGAAGATTTTGAGATAGTTGTCTTTTGTCTTTTGTTAGGGTTTGAGTATTTTGTTAGTTGTTTTCTTGTGAGCCATTCATTCATCACTTTGATGTATGAATTGGACTGAGTTATTTGAGTTGTAAGTTGTCCACTCTAAGCTTTTAAGCACGAGTGCATTATTCTTGATTGAAGCTTTTAAGCAAGATCAAGTGTTGTCCTTTGAAATGTGTCTTCTACTTTTTGAACTTCTGTTTTTATCACTGCATGTGATTGAGGGGGAGTGAGAGGTGTCTTAGATAGAATTTACACGGGTAGAGATTAGGTGCAAAGATTATAAACTATAGAGAGTTTGCTGAGAGTCTTCAAACTAATTATGTTTAGTGGATTTCCTTCCTGGCTTGGTAGCCCCCAAACGTAGGTGTGTTTGCACCGAAATTGGTTAACAATTGCTTGTGTATCTTTACAATTGTTAACTGCATTTTATCTTGTTCATATATTGGTAATTGTTCAAATATTAGTGTCGTGACATCTCTTTCGACATCTCATATCTGATACCAGAATTTCACGTGTTTTGAAGAGAAAGTGGAGAAGAGTAGACATAGGGCAAAAGGGAAGAGAAGAACCATTATTGAGGTAGAAGAAGCGTTGTTGCAAGAACTATAAGATAAGGGTGGGGTTTTGACTCTCTAAGGGATTATATGATGAATAATGGGTAAGGGTTTAAGTTTTTGCATTGTTGGATTGTCGTATTTTCCTATCCTATGAACTTTGATTTATCTTTGCTGATAAATTATATGTTTTTCTCAATAATGCTATGAATGTTGTGAAGGAATTGATGACTAATATGTGTTTAATCCCCTTGAATGGCGCTCTATATGTTACGTTGTGTTTTGGGGTTGTTGGAGGTCAAAACATGTGGTTTGAAGTCTGTTGTAAGGCTGAGAAATAAGAGAAATCGCATAAAATTGCATAAAAATTAGGGTTTTCTGGGTCCTACTATGGCCCGTAGCAGCTACCACGGGTACCGTAGAAGCCCCCTGGACTAGGGCATCACGGGTGTGAAAAAAATCCAAATTTTTGCTTAGGAGTGCTACGGGCCGTAGCCCATGCTACGGACGGCTGTAGTAGCTCTCTGGTTTTGTAACCTGAAATCGTTTCGATCATAATTTTTGATCCGTAAGTCCGTTTAAGGCACCATTCAAAGCGTTAGAAAGCTAAGACACAAGGCTATAACATGAAAGGATTGGTGAAATGTTTTATTAATATTATATGTCTATTATTTGGATGTTTGTAAAGGTTTGTATGCTCGATTAACGAATCGAGGAGTTATAATGAAGTAACATGATTAACGAATCGAGGAGTTATAAAGTTATTACTATTGATCTCGATTCTTGATTATTGTGAATTAATAGTAATATTATATGTTATGATGGAGTATGATTATGTTATTATATTGATGTTGTTACAATGATGTTGTTGTTGTATGCATAAATACTCACATTGCATACATTTGTGAACAATGATCCGTTGTTAAGGAGCCTAAAATCCCATT
The DNA here is from genome assembly GCA_963859935.3 of Lathyrus sativus. Lineage (NCBI taxonomy): Eukaryota > Viridiplantae > Streptophyta > Magnoliopsida > Fabales > Fabaceae > Lathyrus > Lathyrus sativus. Next base: position 878,877,003 of record OZ012735.1, read on the forward strand.
GTGTGGATTGGGCCGATAGCTGATTTCGGAGATGATGGATCAGTGACTGGTTCTGATCCTATAAAGTGGGGATCAGAACAGTGAACCTGAGTGTTCACAAAAATTGGTACCACATGCATATGCATTGAGTATGGTTGTGGGTCTCATTGCATTATACATTAACTATGTTGCCATGTTGCTAATATGTCGTATTGTTGTGATTAATTAAATTTGTTATCATGTGATTTCCATGTTAGTTGGTGGATAATTAGTGATGATGTTGTTGGTTAATTAATAAGAGATATTTAGCTGAATTATTGTTGTGTTATCTTTATGCTTGGATAACTTAGTGTTGATGCTGATGTTGTTGTTTGATTAATATGAGATATTTAGCTGAATTGTTGTTGTGTTATCTTTATGTTCTGATAACTTAGTGTTGGTGTTGGGTGTGTTGTATTGTAGTATGGGTGATAACGCATGTGTTAACCTAATGCATACTATTTATCATGCTCTCCTTTATACTATCATGATATCTCACCCCTTTTGTTTGAATATTGCCTCCACGTGGTAATGTGCAGATAACCCATAGTAGGAGCTCAGATGTGAGTGGAAGATGAAGTCTTCCAGTTATTCTTTTAGTATGGTGTCTACTCTGATATGTAACATTGGGGTTAAGGAACATTGCATGCTTTTTATTGTTGGTGGTTTATTACCATGTTTTATTTTCCATGACTGTTGTTTCTTTATGACACTATCAATTATGTTATGCTTTAAGTTGTTAACTTGAATGATTAAATGTTATTTCCGCTGCTATATGAATTACCCCTCAGTTATGTTTTTCTGATAATGTTATTATAAATATTTTTTCTAAAAGAACATGTGTTACATATCTGATTGAATGAGTAAGTGTTTGTGGAAAGTGTGATATTCCTAAATATGATTTTGTGGATAATTACTCTAATTTTATTTATATTACGCGGGGGATTATTTAGGGTGTTATAAACAACAAATATCATGCAATGGTATCCAAAAGGTAGTGTATGTGACTTAATTGGTTATTCTGACTCAGACTATGCATGTTGTAAAACATATCGATAAAGCACAAGCAACACATGTCATATTCTCGAAAACGCTCTCGTATCGTGGTCTTGCAAAAAGCAAGTACATGTGGCTCTTAGTATAGATGAAGCATAATATATTGCATCAAGAAGTTGTATTGCTAAAATCTTTTGGTTAAAGCAACAACTTTGTGACTATGACATGAATCTTGGATACATTTCGTTGAAGTGTGATAATACAAGTGCCATAAACATAACCAAGAATCCAGTCATACACCCAAGAATAAAATATATAGAAATTCGACATCACTTTCTTCGAGGTCGTGTCCTTAAGGGTGATGTTGAAGTGACATTTGTTGATACTCATAACCAACTAGCAGATATTTCCAAAAACCGCTTGCAAAAGAATCGCTCTTCAAAATTCGAAGAGAACTAGGCATATTGAAAGAGCGTGATGTGTAAGTATCAATATAAAGGTATTATACTACAGTCATACTTTAAGAATAGTAACTTTCAATCATTAAGGTACATGTTATATCATATAAAGGTTTATGTTAATTCACAATTCCATTTGTGAATTATTCTTTCTATTATGATTATTCTTATTTTATTATCATGTAGTATGATTTCTATGTTGCTTCTATACAATATTTATGTGTTAGAAATCTTGTATTTACTCTTACAATGCGTTAAAAATTTTAAGTGTTACAATTATGCAATCCCTGTTAAAAAAATTCAAAAATTTCCTGCATGTAACTGGTTACACAATTGTGTTAACCGGTTACCAGTTTGAAAATTTAGATTCTCTATTATAATCTTCTTTGTGGTGCGTATTGGTAACCAGTTATCAGGAACCTTGTAACTGATTACATTGTTCAAAAAAGCACTTTTATCTCTACAACTCCCAATAAATTCTCACTCATCAAAAGCTCATATAATTCTTTAATCATGTAATCAAAGCAGCAAAACCCTAACTTTTCCGTCCTCCCTCTCAAGCTCTTTGAATGCTCATACTAGAAGAGAGAAATACAAGGCAAAAGATGATAAAGGTTCCTCAAATAGAGGTCCAGATCCACTTAACCTTGGCAGATTGGTAGAAACTCCAAAGGAGAATATATTTTTGCTCATCTTCAAAAATTGTACTCTAACACCCCCAAAGTATGGTAATTTATCAACCTTTCCCTTTTTAAGTTTTGACTTTCTAGCATTGTTTCACTATCAATGATTGGGTGTTTTGATTGATGACTATGGATATATATATCCTGACTTAGTCAAGATTTTTTATTTAAATTTGTCTATTGGAGATGGTTAAATTGTTTCTTCTTCTGTCAAAGGAAAAGAGGTTTTTTTGAAAATGGATGAATTATGAAAGTGTCTAGAAGTTCCATCTGAAGGGGAAAGAATTTGTCATGGATACACTTATAATTGGACTGGTTATGGCAAACTCAACTATTATTTCACCATAAGCATATTAATGGAGCACAAAATGTACAACAAGAGAGCTCGCAACACTGCTTCCAATTGGCTTATTCTGTACTCCTCTAACTTGTCCGTTAGTGATATGATACTTCATTATTTCATAGCCTACATCCTTATGCCTAAGCATTCCAACCACTTACAAATAAATGGCACTGAGATGCAAGTCATTTATGCATTGAAAGATAGGTTGAAGATCAACTAGGCATATGTTATCATGTGTCATATGTACCATCAAATAGGTTTTAGTTGTGGACTCCCATATGCTAGGCTGATAACAAAACATTCTGGAGTATTGTAACATTGACTTAAAAGACGAACCACGGAAGAAAATGAGTGCAAAGGAATAGGAATGTGAAATATTCATCAGGGCATCAGGCAAAAACATGGCATTTTCAAAGACAAAGATGCACTTTTTAAGCATAGAGATGTGGCTCTCCCCTCTTCATCGGCTCCACCTATTCCCGAAGGCAACTACACTAATGAGGTTATCTACAACAAGACGCATGCTATAGAGACTCTTGTGACTAATGGTTTTTGTGATCTTTGAATTGAAATAGTGAAACTTAGAAACCAAAAGGAGGAAAGTGAGGATGGTGATGAAGAGATGGAAGAAGAAGAAAGTGACTAAAAAGCCATTATGTAACATTATGTTGTTTTTTTTGTTTTTCCTTATTATGTTTAAAACTATCATGTTATTATGTTGCTTCCATTCCCGTATCATTATGTTTTGTTTTTTATTGTGTAAGCCTAAGACATGTTATGTTTTTGTTATGCAAGCCTTGTTATGTTTTGTCATTGTGTTACGTTTTCCTTGTAAAGTTTCTATTTTTATTGTATGTACATCAATTTTCAAGTCTTTTCCCATCTTTTTGCTAATGACAAAAGGGGAGAAGATGTATGTGTATTTTGTGCTTGTTTCTCTAACATTTGCAACAACAACAAGTTTTCAAAATGCACACTCAAAGATAAAGGGGATCACTCATCAAGGGGGAGTTAACATTATTAGAGGGAAAAACTTATCGAACTTTCAACAGTTTGTCATCATCAAAATGGGGTAGATTGTGAAGTCAATCTTCTCCAACTATTTATTTTGATGAAGATGACTTAGAACATAATGCTTATAGTCAAATGATGGAAAAAACCTCATAGTCAAAGCTAAAGTATCAAGTCTTACATCTCATTCAAATTTTGCATCATGTGTAACCGGTTACATAAACACCTTTTGGTTAATCGGTTACATAAACAAATTTTGAATTCCAAGGCTTGTAGCATCAGGTGTAACTGGTTACATAAACGAAATTTTTTTAAATTTTTTGAAATGTTTTAGCTGTAACCGGTTACCGCTGAAGTAGTGTCACTTTTCATTCAAAATCTGATTCCAACGAATTTTTTATCGCATCCTTCAATCGTGGCATCTTTTCATGATTACATACTTGTTCAGAAGGATATTATACTAATATAAACACCTGTCATGCCAGATTTTCAACTGAGTGCTTTGGGTTGCAAACTTTTGATTGAAACTCTTTGCCCCAATGAATTGATCCATTTTGACAATTCTAATTGGATTCACCACAAACACATATCTAATTATTTTAATGATATGAAAAATAGATAATTAGATGTTAATCAATTATTTATGTGATTGTGTTTTAAAAATTAATTATTTTTTTATTTAAATTTTTAATAATTTGTGGTTGTAGTATACCAGTGTGTATTCTCCCACAAGATTAATTATTAAAGAGTAATTGATTCTTTCTTGAAATAAATATTCAAAAGTCATAATTCAAATATATATGCAACTATTTAGTTCCCTAATATTAGAAATAAAATTTAAAATACTAGTCATTACTACGTGAGTTTTGATAATAACAAAAAAAGTTAAAATTAGTTAAAAGCTATAGCTAGGTTATTATATAGATATTATGCAAAAATAAATAAGATGTTTTTTTGACTTTGTAATTATACTTATCCAGTGACTTTAAAAAAGAAAATAAACAAGATGTTTTTTTGACTTTGAAATTATACTTATCCAGTGACTTTAAAAAAGAAAATGATATGATTTGTTTTGTAAATAAACCTTTTCTAAATAATATTATTTGGTGAGATGTTAAATTTAGAAGTTCATTTTTATATGTTATACCTTAAAATAGTTATTGAGATGTAAATAAATTTAAATTTTATACGAAACATTTGAAATACTATTTATAAAAATAAATAAATAAAATATATTGTGCTAAAAATATCAGAAAAAAGAGCACATAATAAAAAACACAGGATATAAGGGTATGATCTATTGGTTTCACCTGCAATAATAATGATAATTATATAATTTTACTATCGACTAGTCGTTGTAGTATAGTGGTGAGTATTCCCGCCTGTCACGCGGGTGACCCGGGTTCGATCCCCGGCAACGGCGTGTTTTATTAATTTTTAGATTATTTTGTTTTACACTTATTTGGGCCGAATTGTTAATTATTTTGGGCCCAATTAACTGTTTCATTTCATTTCTTAAAAATAAACTACATGGCTTTTACACCCATACTGGGCCGAATTGTTATTTATTTTGGGCCCAATTAACTGTTCCATTTCATTTCTTAAAAATAAACTACAACATATGGCTCTACCCTCCACACTAAACATAATAATGTCTATTTAGAAAAATAAATCTTCCAAAAATGTTTTTTATTTACTTATTAAATATCATTATTTACAAACTCAAAATACATATAATTTGTTTGTACTGCTTTTGGTGTCTTTTATTATTGTAAATTTGTAATAATCAAATATTTATAAAATTCAACATTAGATAAAAGAAACTCATTGTATCTTTATGCTTTTAAATTTGAGTTTTATGAAAATTGCTAAAAAAAAATAGTAGTTGTTTTAAAACTAATGTTTTTATACATATTAAAAGAACCTTGGCTCATGAGGTACAAAATATTTAAACTTCAATTAATAATACTTCCTTCAAAATTTTAATTAATGAATATACATTACTAAAATTATAATATATATATTATTATTATTTCATTTGAGATGATTTCTTTGAAAAAGCGGCAAAGAGTTTGATTTTGGAATTTTGCTTTTGGCGCTACAGAGTTCCCCTCGTAACAAAATAAAGCAATCTCCATCTTCAAGTCTCAGTGGTAGAGGTAACTATTCAACTCTCAGAGTCGTTTAAACAAAACGCCAAGTCGTTTAACACACCATTTCAGATGCAATCAAAGCTCAACAAATTTTTCAAATCTTCCTCCGATTCCACACCTCTTCCCGCAGCCGCCACCGGCGACGGCGACGATGATTTGGCCAACTGGAACTGGGAGAACAACCAACACCCTATTATCAACACTTACACCCGAACTCGTCGGAACCCTAATCCAATTCCTTCACCTGCATCCGTAATCGAAAAACCAATAGTAGTCAAGAACAAGAAGAGAAGCTACGCTCAGTTCCATCTGGAGTTAGGTCAATCTGATTTCCTATTACGCGCGTGTTCCACTTGTCGTATTCAGTTCACTCCCGGAGATGTCGAAGACGAGAAATTACACGCTCAATTTCACAAACGCTATACGCAAGGAATCCAATTTAGGGTAACTAAATTGAAATTTCCCTTTTCTGATCTTTATTATTTGATTCCTGTAACCAATTTGGCCTATTCCTATTATTGATTATTTTTATTCTGTTTTTATTTAGGGTTGGAATAATGAAAGGATCATTTCTTCTGATAAAATTGGTCGAGTTATTTTGGTGTTGGATAATGATCCATCTTCTCACAGAAACAAGGTTATTTATTTATTTACTGCTTTTAAGTTTTAATATATATATGATTTGTTAAGTTTTGAAATGTTGAACGGGTTCTTGTGAAATCGTTGTTATGACAGGTTCAAGAAGTTGTGAAGATGATGGAAATTGAGATGGGAAGTGGATGGATAGCTCATCAACTCTGTAAGGTGGATACTATTTTACTTCACCTCAAAAACTTGCAGTTTAGATTTAGATTTTGGTACTGTTTAGATTAGCTTTTGAATCATATAAATGTGTCTTGTAGTCTCAATCACATTAGCTAAAATTGATTGTCTAGGTGTATACTTGATTTTAACATATTGGAATGTGCTTGAGTAGAATTGATTTTAACTTTGGAGCTTTTTTCTTCATAATTGAATTTTATTCTTAAATGTATTGTTCAACTTGGTGTTATATGAATATCCTCAACACTCTTAGCCATAGTCAATTTTAATCAATGCAAGACCGAACACATATTTAAGTTTCTAGATTAAAACAAGTTTATGATCATTAATTTATGGAAAAATGCCTTTAAACACGCACTTATATGGATTGGTATGGACTGATATGCACTGAACACGCCCTTATAAGTGATGGCAATCTTCACACACAACCCGGTTTTGTAGAGATGAGTTAGGTCTAACCACATTTATTAACATTTTTTAATATGTAAGAATAACATGTTAAGTTGTTTTATATATTATTGATGGCATGTTTTATATATTATTGATTTGCATGGTTGTACGTATACAGGTTTATTTGTTCATTTCTCTCCAAAGGATTGTTGGTTGCGTGGTTGCAGAACCAATCAAAGAAGCTTTTAGAGTAGCATCTTGCTCAGATGATAGTCATTCAGCTAGTGCAAGGAAAAGGGAGAAGAAGCTGCGTCCAACCACTCTTCAGTTCGGGAATATTGTTTTTCAAAGGGAAGTCGGAAAAAGTGTGGTGAATGTGAGTGATTCTGAGACGTTGGACGATAGGGCTTTCTCTTGTGAAAGCAAACCTGTTGCTGCTGTTTGTGGCATTAGAGCCATTTGGGTCACTCCCTCCAACAGAAGAAAACACATTGCTAGCCAATTGCTGGATACTGTGAGGTAAACAAAACTTAGGTTTTGCTGTTTCTCTTGGAAAACCAAATCATGCATGATGCAACCATAGGTCCCTGCAATATCTGAATAATACATAGATTTGAGATAGTCAATAACAACAACTAGATTCAACTGGTACACAAGCAATGGAGGATAGTGTTAAGTAACATCACATCTTTTAAGCATTTAATACTACTATTTTGAATTAGTGTTAATTGGTTAATTATTTGTTCAATTTCAGGCTTGTTGATTCTTTCTTTTTTTCTGCACTAAATTTATGGCAGGAAAAGTTTCTGCACGGACGAGCTTGAACGTGCTCAGCTAGCATTTTCTCTACCAACCTTGGTTGGGAAGGCATTCGCCTGTAGTTACTCTGGTACTAGATCATTCTTGGTGTATAAAGCAGTTTAAACAGCAAGTAAAACCAGATGTGGAAATCAAATGAAGAAGTGTAGATGACATGTTCTTCACTTTCTGTCAGAAAATGTTTAAGCCAAACATTTGTGCCAGTGGTGTAACGGGGGTTGAGTAAGAGATTTCATATGCACTTAAGGATGTATTTATGTTTTGTATCTTCAGTTATAGTATATGACATTTAACCATTAATGGTTGTTGATAATGAGCCACCATCAATAAGAATGCTCGTTAGTATTTGATTATTCCTCTGTAGTATGTCACACTGAGTTCTGTTTCAACATTCATTTGTTGAATTATTTAAGGTGGAAACAATTGACCATGTTTGCTTTTATTTCATGAAACATTATCCTCAAATGTGAAACAAACCGGTTGTACTAGAATAAGAATTGTGAATTAAACCATTTTTCAAACTATCTTTACCAAGTATTCTGAGAAGAAAATGTTGATTGTCTTAGTGTTATTTAGCTACTAAACAAACAATGTCTTCATTAGAAACACATTTGGTAAGACTGTCAAAACAATCACATACTTATGCAACAATTTAATTTTCTGCTGCCCAATTTAAAATTTCAATATAAACTGTATTTACACTAATACAACCTTGAGCGAACATATAATTTTTTAAAATTTCATTTAAATTTGTAATATTTATTATAAAATATGACAATAATGTAATTAATGGTGTTATACAAAACAAAAATTGTTTTTGTGAGAATGAAACATTTCCTATCATATTTGCATCCCATGATATTATTGGCATGTAGATCAGATTAGTATTTAAAAGAAGCTAATCAAAGACACATTCTCAAAGTCATCATCAACGTTAGATTAAAAAATTTGTCATCTATATTCTACAATTTCATAAGGTTCAATTTGCTTATTTTTACTGTTGAAGTTAATATATGCTATTGTGAATCTCATATTCATCTTTTCAATCATTTAAAGTTTGGATTTACAATTGATCTATCGTCCAATATATAAGAGATAAAAATTGGTTGAGTTCTAACAAACTTCTAATTAACTGCAGTCAACTTCTAGTTGTTATAATAACTTAATCAAACTAACAACTAACTATCATAACGAATAACTGTAGCTTTAGCTTTGAAATAAGAACAACTTATTGAACTAAGTATTAGACTAAAAGATTGGCAAAAGTAATACTTGTAATACTCTCCTTCAAATGCAAGGTGGTTGCAAATCAACTTTGAGCTTGACAAAGGCTGTAAAGCTTAAAGGCTTGGTGAATGTATCAATTATGTGAAGTAGGAACATGTTGTACAACCAACTTCTTGGAGCATACTCGTTATCTAACAAAATGAATGTCTATCTCAACGTGTTTCGTACGAGTGAACTCTTTCAATTCCATGAAACCGTACAAAATTAAATCGTTAAGATTGTTATAGTTTCAAGATTGGTAGAGGAGTAAAGTGCAATTAAATTTGTTGTGGCATATTACAAATGAGTACCTCAAGTGTGTAACTTGATCATTAGTAAATTAGTTGAAAAAATATGACTTTAGTTAGACGTAGTTACTGAGCATGGTTTGTTTTTTGCACTAAAATTAAGAGGTACAACTACCTACATGACATTTTTAGGCTGCACTGTAGGATAAGTCATTTGCAGCATAGGTTTGCATTAATTCAGGAAGTTAACAGCAGGCTGCATTGAAGCTTTTTAAAGTATTTCCTACAAATATATGTCATAGTTATTAGAATATTAATAGTAATTCATATTTATTTAGTTGTACTATTTTCTTAGCCCCTAAGTTTGTTAGAGGGTATTTTAGTATTTTATCTTATTCTAGTAACCCTAGTTTTAGCTCATAAATAGGGTGACAATCATTGTAACTTTTATCATGTTTTGTAGCCGTCATTCTTAATAGAATATTTCCTTTGTTCATCATTTATTCACCTTTGCACCAACAATTGGTATCTAGAGCTCCGGTTCAGATTCACTGGGAAACACGGGAAACACGAGTGAACGTGAGGTCTTGTGTGTTTGATTTTGATTCTTAGATTCGTGTTGAATCTTGAACAAAATCTGATCAGAATTTTAATTCTGTGGGTTGGGAAACACTGTGTGAGAAATCTGAGTGTATTGTGCAAGGTGAAGATGAACGGAAACGGCAACATGAACACCAAGCTTCCAGTATTTGACGGTAAAAACTGGAATCGTTGGATGATCCAAATGCGTGTACTGTTTGGTGCTCAAGATGTTTTAGATCTTGTCACTGATGGTTATGTTCCGGTAGCAGCAGATGCAACGGATGAACAGAAAAACGCGCAGAAGGAAGTAAGGAAGAAGGATCAAAAAGCATTATTCTTTTTTCATCAATGTGTTGATGTAAATGTGTTTGAGAAGATTGCAGATTCAACGACAGCAAAGGCTGCGTGGGACACACTGGTTAGATGTTATGGTGGTGACGCATCAGTGAAGAAGGTGAAGCTTCAGTCCTTGAGAAAGCAATATGAGAATCTCAATATGAAGAATAATGAGAAAGTCTCTGAATACATCTCCAGAATGATTCTGATCACTAATGAGATGAAGGCGTGTGGAGAAACTCTTTCAGAAGAAACAATCATGGAGAAAGTATTGAGATCCCTTACTCCTCAATTTGATTACATTGTGGTAGCAATAGAATATTCCAAAGATCTGAGCACCATGAGAATTGAAGAGCTGCAGAGCAGTCTAGAAGCGCAAGAGTTGCGTTTGACTGAGAGAACTTTTGAAAAGGAAGTAAAGCAGCAGGCTCTGAAAGCAACTTCTGATAGGAGGTATCAGAAGCAGTCAGAAGCCAGGAGAAGATCTGATGGTGGTCAGAAGTCAGAAAGCTCAACCTCTGATAGACAAAAGAATGCTCAGAAGAGAAAAGAGAAGTATGACAAGAAGAAGATCCAATGTTACTGTTGTAAGAAGTTTGGTCACTTTGCTAGAGATTGTTGGTCAAACAAGGAGAAGAAATCAGAAGAAGCAAATATAACCAGAAGTTCTGATGACGAATCTGTGCTATTGATGGCCTCTGAATCTGATGATCTGACAGACTGGTGGTATATGGACACTGGCTGTTCAAATCATCTTACTGGAAACAAGAAATGGCTGGTTGACTTTGACTCTGAAAAAAGGACAAAGATCAGATGTGCTGATGACAAATATCTTAATGCAGAAGGTATGAGAAATGTCAGAGTGACTCTGAACAATGGGAAAACAACATTGATTCAGAACGTGTGGTATGTACCTGGCATCAGAAGCAATCTGATGAGTGTAGGACAATTAATTGAGAAAGGTTTTTCAGTTACCATGAAGGACAATCTTCTGAAGCTGTATGACTGCAATCAGAAGTTGATTATGGAGTCAGAACAGGGAAGGAATAGAACATTCAAGGTGAATGTCAGAACTGCAGACTCAGAATGTCTTAGTGCAACATGTGCTGAGAAGGAGAGTGAGTTGTGGCACAGAAGATTTGGTCATTTGAATTTCAGAAGTCTAAAACATCTAAATTCAAAAAAGCTGGTACATGGAATTCCTACAATTAAGAAGCCTGAAAAGTAATGCAAAATTTGCATGGAAGGAAAACAACCACGTTTGCCATTTGCGTCAGAAGTTGCTCCAAGAGCAAAACATGCCTTGGGAGTTGTACATTCTGATGTGTGTGGTCCATTTCCAGTAGCATCAATTGGAGGGAATAAATACTTTGTGCTATTTGTTGATGAATTCACAAGAATGACATGGGTATCCCTTATTAAGTTCAAACACGAGGTGTTTGATGAATTCAAGAAGTTCAGAATGAAGGCTGAGAATCAGAGTGGTCAGAAGTTGAAGATTCTTAGAACTGATGGTGGAGGTGAGTATAACTCCAAAGAGTTCCAGAAGTTCCGTGAGGAGAATGGAATTGAGCATGAGGTTACCGCTCCTTATACCCGTCAACACAATGGTCTTGCTGAAAGAAGAAACCGTACTTTGCTTGATATGGTGAGAAGCATGCTAAAGGAGAATAAGCTTCCTCAGAAGCTCTGGGGAGAAGCTGTTGCCACTGCAACGTATGTACTCAACAGATGTCCTACGAAGAAATTGAAGGAAATAGTTCCAATACAGAAGTGGACTGGAGATAAACAAAGTGTTAGTCATCTGAAGGTGTTTGGTTCTGTTTGCTATAAACATGTTCCAGAAGCCAGAAGACAGAAGCTGGATGATAGAAGCAAAGTGATGATTCTGATAGGGTACCACAGTACAGGTGCATACAAGCTCTATTGTCCAGAAACCAATAAAATTGAATTCAGCAGAGATGTGATTGTGAAGGAATCAGAAGTTTGGAATTGGGATAAGTCTCAATCTGATTCTGATGTTAGAACTTCTGAAGAAAGGTCAGAGTTAAGAATTTCTGAAGTTGAAGTAAACTCTGACGTTGATTCTGACTCTGATAGTGATTCTGACTCTGGAGAAGACTCAGAAGATGAAGGTGACTCTGATGATCCAGACTCTGATGGTAATCCAGATTCTGGTGGAAATTCAGACTCTGAAGATGGCCAAGACTCTGAAAATATGCCAGATCTTGAAGATGGTCAAAGCTCTAGAGGAAGTCAACCATCTGAAGCTGGAAACTATGAAGCTCAAGACTCTGAACAAGTTCAGAGACCACAAAGAATCAGAAGCGTTCCCAGAAGATTTGCAGAATTTGACATGCTGCAAGACACTGAAGTAGACTCTGAAGGAGAAGTTATTCAGTGTTCCATGTTAGTAGACTCTGAACCTATAAGTACAGAGGAGGCTCTTAAGCAGAAGCTCTGGCTGAAGGTCATGAAAGAAGAACTTGATGCTATAGAGAGAAACAAGACTTGGAAGCTGACAAAACTTCCAAAAGACAAGAAAGACATCAGCGCCACATGGGTTTTCAAGCAGAAGTTAAAGCCAAATGGCTCAATTGGCAAACATAAAGCAAGGTTGGTAGCCAGAGGATTTCTACAAAAACCTGGGCTGGATTACTCTGAAGTGTTTGCACCTGTAGCAAGACATGAAACAATCAGAATGGTGATTGCAATAGCTGCTAACAGGAATTGGCCTCTGATGCATTTAGATGTAAAATCTGCATTTCTGAACGGTCCATTAGAAGAAGAAGTTTACGTGTCACAACCTCCTGGATTTGTGAAAAAGAATCAGGAAGGGATGGTGTACAGATTATACAAAGCTCTATATGGATTGAAACAAGCGCCCAGAGCTTGGAATCAGAAGATTGATTCATTTTTCAAGAAGCAAGGTTTTCAGAAATGTGAGATGGAGTACGGTGTCTATGTTCAGCATACTTCTGAAGGCAATATGACTCTGGTATGTTTATATGTTGATGATATACTGCTGACTGGAAGTTCTGAACAGGAGGTAGCCAAGTTCAAGAAGGTTCTAATGAACGAATTTGAAATCACTGATCTAGGCAAAATGACATACTTTCTAGGGATGGAGTTCAGATATTCTGAGAAAGATATCATTTTGCATCAGCTCAAGTATGAATTAGAACTTCTCAAGAGATTTGATCTGAAGAATTGTAAGATGGCAGTCACACCTTCTGATACAAATCAGAAACTGGATTCAAACTCTGAAGGAAAGAATGTGGACGCCACAACCTTCAAACAGTTGGTTGGTTCTCTGAGGTATCTGTGCAATACCAGATCTGATATTTGCTACTCAGTTGGGATGGTTAGTAGGTTCATGAGTAAACCTAAGTGGTCCCATTATCAAGCTGTTGTCAAGATTCTGAGGTATATCAAGGGAACTCTGAAGTATGGAGTGTTATTTCCCTCTGGAGGACATAATGAGTCAGAACTTCTGAGTTATTCAGACTCTGATTGGTGTGGAGACAGAGTTGACAGAAGAAGTACATCTGGGTACTTGTTCAAATTTCTGGGAGGTTCCATTTCTTGGTGTTCCAAGAAGCAACCTGTTGTGGCGTTGTCAACCTGTGAAGCTGAATACATTGCAGATGCTGTTACTGCATGCCAAGCTGTGTGGATTCTGAATCTGTTGCAGGATCTGAAGATTAAAGTAGACAAACCTCTGAAGTTGATGATTGACAACAAGTCTGCAATCAATCTTGCCAGAAACCCAGTGTTGCATGGGAGAAGCAAGCATATTGAGACCAAGTATCATTTTCTGAGACATCAAGTTCAGAGTGGAGTGTTAGAAGTTGTACACTGCAGCACTCAGAAGCAGTTGGCAGATGTTCTGACGAAAGCTATCAAGACTGATCAATTTCTTAGACTAAGGGATGGAATTGGTGTTACAAGTTTTGATGGAATATGAATTAAGGGATGGTATTAGAATATTAATAGTAATTCATATTTATTTAGTTGTACTATTTTCTTAGCCCCTAAGTTTGTTAGAGGGTATTTTAGTATTTTATCTTATTCTAGTAACCCTAGTTTTAGCTCATAAATAGGGTGACAATCATTGTAACTTTTATCATGTTTTGTAGCCGTCATTCTTAATAGAATATTTCCTTTGTTCATCATTTATTCACCTTTGCACCAACAATAGTGTAGTTGACATGTCTGAGAAAACGAAAAAGCAAATGTACCTTGTAGTATATTTTAAGCTTTGAAACCTTGGATAAAGTGTGTCTTACGTAGCTTGCTTGAAAAGAGCATGGCCGGTTTCCGAGGATCTGTTAGTATGAAATCGAAAATATTGATTGCTTCTTGAAGGAAGCTAAAAGAGGTACTTCTCCAAAGGCCTTTCTTGAAGCCTTGCATAATTTTTGTTGTCCTTTTTATGTTGTTCCATGCTTTAATGTAGAAATTTGTCTGTTAGGACATGTGTGAGAGATGTACCTAGATTCTTGTTCTACAAAACAACCTTGAGATTGTGAAGGTATGGTAACACGTGAATGGCCAATGTGGGACATCGAGAGTCCTTTACACATGCTAATAGTTAAAGAATAAAACAGGAGATGATGTCGTTGGAGTCGAATGTTGGGGTTACATTGATAAAGGGACTGTCCTTATGTGGTGTTTTATAGCCTCAAGTGATTGCCTTATCAAAACATAAATAAAGTGATAACAGGAAAATAAAAGACCCTTAATCCAAACCTTATTATACATGATCAATGAAAAACACACACTTTGAATCTTTGATAGCATAAGTAGTCACTAACATAGACATACATAATAACTAAAACCTTATTATATGATTGTCATAAAAATAAGCAAGTAATCAGAAAATGATTGGAAATTAATTACAATCCATATATAATGAACGCTTTGATCTCTTCAAGCCCAGTACAACAAAAAGTATTCCAATGTAGTTTAAATTGTAAGCTTCTTCAAGTAGTTGAAACTTGGTAAGATTCCATGGAGGAAACCTGAACCAAAAATCAGTGTAGTAACTTCTCCTAGCCACATCTTTATAGTGACTGAACAAATCAAATGAGAACTTCCCATGATACTTGCCAAATCCACATTCACCAACTACTCCAAATGACAGGGTATCTGCCACATACTGCATAAAAATAAAGCTGACTGATCAGACTCTGTTTAGTAAAAATAGCGGTTAAAAAAAAACTCATCATCGTCTGAATACCTGTAGAATTGCATCATTGAATACAATACTTCCGGATGCTGTTTCAGATAATCTTTTCTGCAAAGTTTTGTTTTTTGTGAAGGCATAAATAGCTAGAGTTTTAGCCTTTGAGTTTATGAACATTGAAGCTTTAATCCAGGAAGTTAACAGCAGACTGCATTGAAGTTTTTTAAAGTATTTCCTATAAATATATGTCATAGTGTAGTTGACATGTCTTAGAAAACGAAAAAGCAAATGTACCGTGTATTATATTTTAAGCTTTGAAACCTTAGATAAAGTGTGTCTTAGGTAGCTTGCTTGAAAAGAGAGTGGTGACATTTATTGAAGATTTGACCAGAGCATAGCCGGTTCCCGAGAATCTATTAGTATGAAATCGAAAATATTGATTGCTTCTTGAAGGAAGCTAAAAGAGTTACTTCTCCAAAGGCCTTTCTTGAAGCCTTGCATTGAATATTAAAAAATTAGACATTCATAATTGAAAAACCATATATACTGAAAATAGACAAATGTCATTGCAAAATACTTTTCAACCAAAACATGTTTACTCAGCTAATAAAAGTCATAATAAACATGCTTTTAGGAAAAATAGCATGAATTGAAAAGTATCCTCCAACAATTGAAATATAACATCACTTTAAAAGTCAAAATAATAGCATGATTTGAAAACTCAGGTAAAAATCTTTTCAACAAAAGTAATAAATTCAAAAATTTTCCAAACTTGCAAAGTATGATGTCTTTGGAAAAAAAAGTATTGTGATAAACATGCCTTGAGCCAAAACCTGGAAGTGTTTATGTAATTATTAAAAATACTTTGTTTTAAAACCATATCAATATGCAAATTAAGTGTCAATTTAAACCATATACACACTAAGAGTAAATTTTTTAAACATATCAAAATATTAAGAAAGTTGCAGAATGTGAGGATAGATGTGGTAAGTTTCAAAGGACAGTTGGTAGAAATGATAATTGTATGCATAAAACTTGGAAGACTCATTATACAAAAAGTGGTTCATTAAACTTGGAACATTCATTACAAAAATAATAATCCATGATTTAATTTGTTCCAGCTAGATCAATAAGAAAACATTCAAAATGGCAGACCAAAGTAATAATATGGCTTAAGGTTTAGAATCAATCCATATTCAAATGGCGTCAACAAAATAATACAAAAGGCAACAAAATGAGAGGCTGGCAATGGTAAGGCCATAAAATCACTCTTTCTTTGAGTGTTTAGCTTTAGTTGTGGATTTCTTGGGAGTTACGACCTCATTCTGGAATAGGTTATCAAGAGATGCTGAAATTGAAACTCTCTTAGCAGGGGTGTTGTTGGAGCTAGTTGATGGACTCCAAGTTTGGTTGGCAGAGTTGGATGGTTGAGCAGAGATGGAATATTCACCACTTGGTGTCTTCTACACATAAATACAATAACAGTTAACATTTATGGACATAAATACAATACCAGTTGGTTGAATAGAGGATGATGTAAACAAATAAAGAAATAGTTATATATAACTGAGGGTATACAATAGGTGGGTCTTGAAGTTCCATTGTAATGGATGTGTCCAAGTTCAATTTTTCAGCATTTTAAGTATGCTGGAAAAAAAATTAAAAACTCATTATCCAATCATTAAGGATTATGCTGACCTAATCCATAATAGATGTAGTGGAAAGATATGGTATGTACCTCATCAGGGTTAAGCAAGTTGTTCAAGGTTTTGTAAACGTCATCATCCTTAATGAAGGTAACAATTGAGTATTGTTGAAAAAAAGATTAATACTTGACTCGAAATGCTAGTTCTTTGTTCAACAATTTGTCAAGCTGTGCTGGATATATTTTAGGGTTGTCCTCTCCAGCCTAGGGCAAAAGCATGGTTAGAATGTTAAATAGCATAATGTAACAGAAAAATGAAAATATTATGAAATGTTGGTTTTGAAGTACATACCTCCTTCATGAGTTGTCTTAACACTAAAGTTGTCATTTGAATGAAAGGGATACAATCCTTATCCCAAAACACAAAGCATCTAACATGGTTGTCATAGTCAACCTCAACTTCTATTTTGAATCTAAAACATGAAGAAAATAAAGTGACTTCAATTGAGTTCAGTTTATGAATACACATGAGGGCATATATGTATATTTGGATGATAACTTACTTAGTGATAGGTTCCACATCTTTCACTCCACAAATGCACTCAAAATTCTTTCCATGTGACTTGTTAGAGGTCTTGCAAGCAGGGCAAGACTCAAAATACCATCCAAACTTGGAAGCTTTGAATCTCTTTGTAGTGCCAATTGTCGTGGCAAAATAATTCTTTCCTAATTCATTGATATGACGAATAGTCTTGACCTCATTGGGGTTGATCCAACTTTTGTTTGTTGATTGAACAGATGAATCACATGTTTGGCTCAGAGAATGTGAGGATGCAGTTGATAGTTGTATTGAACCACCACTGTTATGCATTAAAAAATCAGAATTTTCTATCATAATGTGACAGAAGTAAAATGTTGTATAATGCTTCCACTGGTATGAAAGTTAGAATACAAAACTGTTATGCAATTGAACTACACAACTTTAATATGAGTTGGGTTACGAAATATGAAAAACTTACTACCTGGATTTCAAGCACTAAACTTGACATGTTTGAGACAAAAACTGAACAATGTATCACAATGACAAAGCAGGTCATACATCAAATAACAACTCAAAATAAAAACTCACAAAAATAACAGGGCAAAAACATGGCTCACAAAAATCTTAAGACTGATTTTTTAAAACTACTTCCATGACAGTAGATAGGAGTTATGATGATAAACACATGTAAAAAGACACAATGTGATGTGGGACAGTTTATGCATCATGTGAAAATATAAGTAAACTTGTTAAAAAAAACGTGAGACAATGGTGGTGGACATGTGAAATATTTGTGTCAAACTTATTGTAGGCCTTGAGTTCTTTAATATGTTGTGGTGATATTTTGAACACATGATGAAACACTAACCAAACAGAACACAAACCATTGTCAAAAAACACTGATGATAGAGAAACACTAACCAAACATAGTGAAATATTGTTGATATTTTAACATGAATAAGTCACAAAACAGAACACAAACACTCATATCTTGATGATGTTTTGAAAAAAACACATCCTTTTTAAAGTGATAAACTACACATGAGAAACCATTTTTTACTGTCAAACACTTCATAACAGTTGAATTTAAAACACACAATGTTGGTGGATCTGTCACAAAATAAACAATCATTTATGGTTGACAAACATTACCACATTCTAGACATATTGAATAAAATCGTGTTACATTGAACTAACCTTGCAAGAGAATGGAAGTTGGAAGAATGATTTCTTGAGAATCTACTATCTAATCTTGTAATGTATGCTGAGATGTAGTAGACACAAATGTTCTTGAAGTGAAAAGTGAGAGACTTAGTGAGCAAAATGAGGTTATATTGCATATTCAAAAATCGTTTTGGAGCGGTATGATGAACATGGAAATAGGGAGAAAACATTTTGTTTAAGTGCAACAAACCAGAAGATGACACGTGTGTTGTAATGAGGAGGATGGAGTGGTGAAATACTGTATTTTGTTAATTATTGAAAAACCATTTTAATAGTGTAAAGTTTTGTTACCATTTTAATAGTGTAAAGTTTTGTTGCTGAAAGGGTAAGAGAGACAATGCATTCAATAGTTTAGTATTAGTTAGATAGTAGATTAGACTCTACTTTTTGTTTTCTTCCAAAAAGCTATTAATAGTTTAGTATTAGTTAGATAGTAGATTAGACTCTACTTTTTGTTTTCTTCCAAAAAGCTATTTATAAAGTTGATATAAAAGTGAAATGTCATGGTCAATCAAATGCCTCACATAGTGTAATTTTTATGTTTCAAAAGGCCTGTGAAAAGCCACAATATATGAAAATTATTATGTACTTCACTATTTTTTTTTTGTATATACTCTATATTGGAAATAGTTATCATGTCATTATACATTATATCAAAGTTTATTGTTTAATATTATGATAGAGTCAAATGAGATTTGTAGTAATTAGCTTTCAAAAACCAAAATGTTTTTGATAAAGATAACATTTTACGAATTTCTTTTTAACATGCCATATTATTAATCTCTTTTTTTCAATATGCCATATAAGTCACCCATATATATTATTTTGCCATTGTTTCAAACAAAAAAACTTAAATATGTAGCCACTGCCGCCCAATGAAAGGGCGGAACTATTTAAAAATCACCTCTGCCACCCATTGAAAGGGTGACACTCTTAAAGTTTTTTTTGTTTTTTTGTTTTTTTTCTTCACGATATATATATATATATATATATATATATATATATATATATATATATATATATATATATATATATATATATATATATATATATATATATATATATATATATATATATATATATATATATATATATATATATATATATATATATATATATATATATATATATATATTAATATTACCAATGTTAATAATAATATAATTTAAATATTAATATTAATACAATTATAATATTAATATATATTAATTAATATTATTAATATTAATATATGTTGATAAACATAATTAATATTATTTAGTAAGAGATAATTATACTAATATAATTATTAATAGTATATTAGTAATTAATTTTATTATTAATATATTTATAATTAATATAGATTTTTAATGTAATTAACAATAAATAAACGAGTGTTAATAATAAAATTTTATTATTTTATTATTTTAATGCACTATCGACACTAGAATGGGCGGAATCCTTAACTATTTTATTATTTATGTACAGTGTCAGCATCTGAATGGGCAGAACCTTTTAATATTTTAATATTTTTGTACAGTGCCAGCAACTAAATGGGCGGAACTTTTTAGTATTTTATTATTTTTGTACAGTGCCGCACCTGAATGAGCATAACCTTTTAATACTTTAATATTTTTGTACAGTGTTGACACCTGAATGAGAACCTTTTAGTATTTTATTATTTTTGTACAGTGTCGGTACCTGAATGGTCGGAACTTTTTAATATTTTAATATTTTTGTACAGTCCCGCCAGTAATATAATTAGAGGTGTGGTGTGACATATTTTTCACATTTGTTTTAAATTTCTTGTATTGTTTTGAAGATGTATCTTCGCCGCTGGGAAAAAGTGATTTTTTCGAGAGAAAAACCGGCTATGGATATGCTTTTCTGGAACATATGTAGTTTAGAGCAACTACATAGAGAGTTGAAGTGTTGGTTAGAAGGAGATATACTGGAACGGGAAAAAATCAGAAGTATTGAGAGGTATGATGTTCGACGTGGGTGGGTGCCATTCAAGAATGATAAGGAAGCCAGGGAAATGATGTTTGGGCAAAATGAAATCAGACTGCTAATTGTAATCAGTTAGAGAAATTGTACCAAATGTTATGTTAAATGTTGCTTTTTAGTATTTTTATCTATGTTGATTTATGTATGTGTTGTGTCAACTAATGAAGTATAAAGTTGTGTGGTTTGTGCTAGAAGTTTGATATTAATCTGAAAACAATATATGATAATTAATGAAAACACTAACGATTACTTGTTCCCACATTGGAACACCGGGTTCGATTATGGCCCGTTTGACGACACATGGAACATTTTCTCTCAAAGTTATCCATTCTTGTTCTAATATGTGTGCTCACTGGGCGACCTTTCTTATATCTCCGCATTCTTGGGTTATGGAAAATTTGATCTCCTTCACAAACGGGTCAATATTCATCGTAAGAAAACACTGGAAAGCTTGTGTTGTAAACCCCAAACAGGTTTGTAACCCTATAAACGTCGGACAAAAGAGCGTAAGCTTCGTGGCGCATATAAGAACATGCAGTGATAACATGTGAGCAAGGGACACGGTATGCTTGAAACATTTCGCAGTCACACCACCCGTTTAGGAGGTTGACCTTATAATGTCCCACAGGCTTCCCCTCACCATGGTCCATTGTCTCCTTAACACTGAAAACATTGTTAGTGTAGTCAAAAATTCTGACTTGATGTGTGCTGGATTTTGTAGTTTCTTCTTTCATCACCTTGAGGCAAGTGTCTGTAAATCTCTGGCCAGAATTCAACACAACACCCCACTTTGCTCCCCTTTCAGCAAATAATGATCTCAATCTATAATATGTTGCACTTACCAATGTTGTAATGGGTAAATTATGTGTGCTTTTAAAGACATCATTCGATGACTCAACAAGGTTGGTAGTCATGTAACCCCAACGTCGACCCCTGTCAAATGCCCTCGTCCATTTTTCGGTTGAAATATTTTCAAGCCACCTCAAAGCATCAACATTCGACATGCCAATCTCATACCGGTAGTAATGAAATGTTGGTTGGTTTAAAGCATACCCTACATAAAAAAAAATTATAATATCAACAATGGACAAAAATATAATATATGTTATTGACAAAGATGTAATATATGTTATCAAATATACTTACCCATGTTAATTACTTTTTTCTGTAGGTTCATGTCCTTGATTTCTCTCATAAAATTATGGGTAATGTGTCGGATACAACAAACATGCACTAATGGGGGATTATGCCAACCATTTTCCGGATTGTTGTATGCACTTTCAATTTATGCATGCGGTCTGAAATCAAACATAGGTCTGGTTGTGGCGCAACATGCCTCCTTAAGTTTCGCAGAAAAACCCCCCAACCTTCAGCCGTTTCACCTTCCACAAGGGCAAAAGTAACTGGGAAAATATTGTTGTTGCCATCTTGTGCCACCGTCATAAGCAGTCTGCCCTTGTACTTACCGTATAACCAGGTTCCATCAATTTGAAGTATAGGTTTGCAATATGCAAAACCTCTGATGCATGGTTGGAATGCCCAAAATAGCCGGTGGAAGATGTGTTTCCCTTTAACAATTTTTCTGTCATTTGTATAATTGGTAGTGTTTCTATTTCAGCACAGTGCCCAAAATAAATTTTTTAAGTGCTAACAGAAAATGTGGAAGTTCATTATATCAGTTCTCCTAATTACCATATACCTATTCAATTGCTTTGTTCCTTGGAATCCATGTTTTTCTGTAAGACTGAGTAAAATTGTATTCAGAAACAATTTTACTTATGCAAACACTAACTTTAATAAAAGGATCCTTGTCTACAAATGGCATTAATACTAGAGAAATTAGCTGAGAGTTTAGTTTTTGATGATTCTGGTTAAACATAGTTGCTGGACAATTATATGGGGGTTCATAATGCCTATCTCCCACAAGTCACTTCTTTTTCGGTAGGACGCCAATAGATGAAACTTACAGGAATCATTTTTGCAACAAATTATGTATCTCTTCTTGTCGGAATCCGTCACCTTATAATTCATGCAGTGTTTCATGTGATATTTCTTAATGGCAAGCATACAGTCGGCTTTATTTTTAAATTGGTTACCGACTTCTATGTCACTTTCCATTATTCTGTGGCCATTCAAATGATGTTCCTTCTACATTTAGGGGTGGGTTTGTCATATGGGCAGGTGGGTAGAATACATTCCCAATTGGAATGTGTTGATCATCTTTGTTAACTTCGTTAACACTGTTTCATTACTCAAACAAAGTAGTATATAAATCATCAACATGTGCCTCATTTTCTTCTTTGACGTCTTCTTCTTCAACATCTTCGTGTGGAATTATGGTTGGCGTTTCTTCTGTAGATGCATTGATCACCTGAGAAATTTGAGTTTCTTGACATTTTTCAAATGTTATATATAAATCAATGTACGGAAACCCAGAACATTCATGATTCGAGAACATCGTTTCAACATCCTCGTCGTCACGAACCTTTAATGGAACAAATTTAAATTGATTGTTCCCAAAATGGACAGTATTTATGTACGTAAACTATGTAATCGATCCTACTTGGACTTTCATCTCTACTCTATCTTTAAAATGTTGGAATTAACACTAAAATGACTAATGTCAGTATATCCAAAGATCAAACTCACTTCATCAGATACAATAACACTCTGTTGTAATGGGCATTAACAATATATTTAGGAATGATAAACATTATATAAGAATATGTGATAGAAATGATTGGTGTTTGTGTAGAATATGTAAGAAAAAATGATATGAAAATGTTTGAAGATGATGAAAAAATTATGAGAACTAGTACTAGTTATAAAGGAAATGATATCAATTTTGGCATTTTCCTAACCCTCATGCATGAATTTCGTACGTGGCTTCTGGTCAACATTAATTGAACATTATCGCCCTTTCAATGGGTGGAAGAGACAAAAGTTAAAAGCAGCCGCCCATTCAATGCCCAACATGCCTGAAAAGCTGTTACACAGAATAACTATGCCGCCCATTCAGTCGCCGGTTGTCAGACACATGTATTCATTGTCGTCCATTCAAAGCCCGGACGTCAGACATGCATAAAGCTACCACCCATTCAAAGGTCGATAGTCATTAGCAATAAATTCTTGACATGCATGCAAGAAACACGTACCAGCATCTACCATATCATCTTCAATTCTTCACATTAACTTCTTACCTACATTTTTTTCACATTAATCATCTTCATCTCCTATAAATACCCTATCATTTCTATTTTATAATTCATCTCAATACAAAAAATATCTACCAATCTTATAAAATTCTCTACTACCACTCTTACAAAATGGTTTTGTTAACACTAGGAGAAGATCATCAAGCACAGCAAACATTGCATCATATGCAAGTTTACCTTATTTATAATGTTTATAATGTTACTTGTTAAAATGTTATAATGTTATTTATAATGTTAAAATGTTATAGTTATTTATAATGTTAAAATGATATAAAATGTTATAATGTTATTTATAATGTTAAAATGCTATAATGTTATTTAAAATGTTTATAAGTTTATAAACCTTATTTACCTTATTTATAATTATATTTATAATGTTATATAATTATATTTATAATCTTATAATGTTATTTATAATATTTATAATTATGTTTATAATATAATTATATTTATAATGTTATATATTTTATTTATAATGTTACTTGTTAAAATGTTTAAAATGTTATATACCTTATTTATAATATTTATAATTATATTTAAAATGTTATATACCTTATTATAATGTTACTGTTTCGTATAGATTTAACGTCAACGGCCAGCTAACAGACATCCTGGAAGCGAAAAGGGGGCTTAGACAAGGCGATCCGATATCACCTATGATGTTTGTTATTGTTATGGAATGTTTGAACAGGTACTTATACAATATGCAGGAGGATCGTGACTTCAATTTTCACCCTAAATGTGATAAATTGAAAATCACAAACCTATGCTTTGTGGACGACTTACTTATGTTTTCCAGAGGAGATAAGGTGTCAGTTGAAATGATGATGAATACTTATGGTAAGTTTTCGAAGGCCACCAATCTCGTAGTAAATCCGCATAAGTGTCGAATTTACTGTGCTGGCATGGATGAACTGACTAAACAGAATATTATCAAAGCATCGGGGTCCTAAGAGGGTCGTTTGCCTTTTAAGTATCTGGGGATGCCGGTAACAGGTAAAAAACTCTCTGTTCGCTATTATGCACCGTTAATTGACAAAATCGTGGGCAAGATAAAGCATTGGACTGCGCGGTTATTGACATACGCAGGGAGACTTCAACTCATTAATTGCATTATGTTTGTGATGACTAATTATTGGCTCACTTGTTTTCCTTTCCCCAAAACTGTACTTCAAAGAATAGAATCGATTTGTCGCATTTTCCTCTGGACAGGAGGGTTTGAAGGGAGCCGTAAAGCACCAGTAGCATGGAAACAGATTTGTAGCCCTCGTAGCCATGGCGGTTTAAACGTCGTTGACCTTGAAGTTTGGAATAAAACAACTATAATGAAGCTGCTTTGGAATTTAAGAGGAAAGGAAGATTCGCTTATGCAAAATTACATGATTGTGGTCAGCCGGTGGAGTGGAGGAATTTGGTGTACGGTAACAACGCAAGACCGCGAGCTAATTTTGTGTCTTGCTTGTCATGGGAGATTAGCAACGAAAGATAGATTGCATAAGTACGGTATGATTGATTATACTAAGTGTTGTTTCTGCGAGAAAAATGAATCTTTAAACCATCTATTTTTTGAATGTGATCGCTTAAAGAGCGTTTGGACTGAGATCCTAAGATGGGCTCAAATTAACCATACCCCTGGAAATTGGCATAGCGAGCTGAAATGGCTTATTCAACATACCAAAGGTAAAGGAGTCTGAGCTGCAGTCATAAAAATGGCGATTTCTTAAACCATCTATGAGATATGGCAGGCTCGGAATAGTAGCATTTTTGGAGAAAAGTCGGAGATCACTACTATAGGAAGAAAAGTCATAGATAGTTTGGTGTATAGAGGGTGAAACACTAACAAACTTAGGAAGTATATAGCTATTTTAATGATAGAGGGGGTTAGATTGATTGTTAGCTGCTTTTTCCCTTTTGGTCCTAGGTTGTCTTGTTTGTAGCTGGATCCAATGGGATCGCTTGTATCTATCGTCTTTTTTTGAGTAATATAGTTTTACTTTACTTTCAAATGTTACTTTTTAAAATGTTATATACCTTCTTATTATAATGTTACTTTTTAAAATGTTTAAAATGTAATATATCTTATTTATAATTATGTTTATAATTGTATTTATAATTATGTTTATAATTGTACTTATAATTATGTTTATAATGTCTATAAATATTTAGAATTGTATTTAATTATAATCATGTTTATAATGTTATATATCTTTTTTGTAGGATGAAAAAAATTTCAAACCACGCTCACATAAGTACATAGAGCCTGATGAAATTATCAAACCATATTTGATTCAAGCGGGTTACGGTCACGTCATCAACATAACTTCATTTGGAATTGATCAAAAATTTCTTTTCGCCTTGTGCGAAAGATGGAGACCAGAAACTCACACATTTCACTTTCCCACAGGTGAATGCACGGTCACCTTGGAGGATATCCATATGTTGTTAGGTATGCATGTGGATGGATTAGCGATTGTTGGTGACACAAACATGAAGTACGATTTAGTGGAAGAACTATTGGGGGTGTCGTTGGAATGAGGTGATAAGAAGGGGCATAGCCTTAAAATTACATGGCTAAAAAAATTTATGGTGCTTTGATATTGAACAAGGAGTCTCCTAAGGAACTGAAAATTTATAAAACTAGAATCTATATTTTATTGATTTTTGCATGCTTTTTATTTTCTGATACTAATGGTAATACTATCCATCTTCAATTTTTACCATTATTAGAATATTAAAGTCAAATAAGTATATATAGTTAGGGCGCTGCTACCTCTGATACTAATGGTAATACTATCCATCTTCAATTTTTACCATTATTAGAATATTAAAGTCAAATAAGTATATATAGTTAGGGCGCTGCTACCTTAGCGCATCTATACATAAATTTGTGTAGTTGCGCAAGAAAAAATGTGCATAATTTTACTGGTTATGACGTTTTGATTCAAGCTTGGGGATGATCCAAAATGCCTAGACTGGCGCCAATAAACCTCAATCCATACCACTTTCCATATGCGACCAAGTAAGTATACAAAGTTTATTTCTATATACTTTTCATCTATAATTTTTACTAACTATTTATTTCATAGGTGGTCCGCATATGGGATGAATTACGATAAAACCCCTCATCATTGTGCTCCTGGATATCGGATGTTCTTCGATCATTTCGAAGAAGATATTGTATTTTCTCTAACACTTATATTACTATCATTAACATTTATTTATTTTTTTAACTCTAATCATTTTTTAATTACATTATAGTTTATATGGAGGCCCTATCTTAAACTTGAAGATGAGGATCCAACTGAAAGTGACATGTGGAGTTCTACAACATTCATATTTTGTTTCACTTTTGTTGAAATACATCATTCGGATAGGGTGAAACTCCAATTCGGGATTCAATAAGACATTCCTAGTCCACCTACGAGCAATAGAAATTCGATAACTGAAGAGACCATAACAGACAAGAACGTCAACACTGGATAAATCGTCGTCAAATTGTCCTACAAGGAAATGTCATGGAAACCGAATGTAAACCCAGTAAGGAATACATGAATTGGTATAGATTTGTGACCATTTTTATTTATCACAACATAGATACTTATGGGACCCTCGTAACCAACCAACTTCTTCAAACTTCCAAAACACAAGACAACCTTGTAACACCCAACAACAAACATTTAACACCCAACAACCTTTCAACCCAACACAACAACCTTATACCCCAAGCTAACACTACCATCAACTTTACCTATCATTTAAACCAACCATCTTCAACACCTAACAACAAAACCCAACCTCTTCATACACTCAATATAACCAATACTCATTCTCTCAACCTACCCCACAAGAAACAGCTACCAAACACCCCAACCACAAGTGCCTTTTTATCCCTCACAAACCTTCACCCTTAATTCATCTCAAGACCAACATCCATACACCCTCTACATGACTAACACAATACCACCTTCGAACCTACCAAGTTGGAGTAATGAGGGAACAAGATTAAGTTATGGTAGTGCGGTGGCGATACCAAGTATGGACGATTTGAGTGATTATATGGTCATTGAATCCATGAACCCTAGCAATCATGCAGAAGATCCACCAAAAATGTACAGGCTCCTGCCTGTGGAACCCACCAACGCTTACATTGACCATTTCAAAATTAAGGGTAGACAGGAATTTAATGTACTTTTTTAATTTCACGAATAAATAAATATTTATCTCAATTCATTTTTTTATTATTTTTTTTATTACTATTTTTTTATTATATATAGTATTATTAATTATTATTACTATTATCCATCTCATAATTATTATTTATAATTTTATTATTATTATTATTATTATTATTATTATTTTTCATAATTATCATTTATGATTCATAATTATTATTCATAATTTTTATTTATTATTCAGAATTATTATTTATAACAATTAAATTTTAATTTTAATTAAAATGTTTTTTTTATAAATAAAAATAATTAATTAAAACTTAATTGAACAAATAAATATAATAAAAAAAACAAAAAAAATTATGTGTACACTGCCGTCTATTGAAAGGGCGGCACCTTTCTGAATTCCACTCTTCCGCCCATTGAAAAGGCGACAGCGTTGCACCAAAAAACGAGTTTTTTTTAAGTATGACAATCTGATATATTTTTTTTGAGACTTATGGTACTATAGAAATTTCTTTCCAATACTATGGTATGATAGGAAAAAATTCACATTTTACGTCTAGATCTTAAAGTAAGTTGTCAATTGATTTATCCAAATATTTTTGTTCAAATTTAAAAAAAGAAAATTATTATAAATATTCAATAAATTAATGTAATATGAAATTCAATTTTGATGGTTATTAAAATAATTAAATTTTTAAATATTTGTGTAGTGTTTATATATATATATATATATATATATATATATATATATATATATATATATATATATATATATATATATATATATATATATATATATATATATATATATATATATATTTGTATAGCTAATTAGGAAAATAATATTTATTTAAAAATTTAATAAATTTTGTTTTTTCTTAATATAAAAATTATATGAAACGGGGCAAATCAAGTTATTGATCAAAATATTGAATGATAATGAGAACAATTTTACTATTGATTTAATTTTTTTTATAAATAATGTCAAAACAAAAATAATATTTATATACGCGAAAAAATACATTGTTAATTCAAATATTTGTATATACAAAAAAATATTATTGTTATAAATGGGTATAACTTTATTTTTTTTTCAAATATTTTTATATACGGGAATTTTACTATTGATTTAATTTTTTTTTATAAATAATGTCAACAAAATTAATATTTATATACAGGAATAAGTACATTGTTGATTAAAATGTTTTTATATAGAGGAGAAAATACTATTGTTATAAATGGAGTCAACTTTACTACCGATCCAAATCTTGAATAATAGAAGTTTATGTACGGAAAAAAATACATGTTTAATTATTAATATAGATGGGAAAAATATTATTGTTATAAATGAGATCAACTTTAATTGTTTCAAATATTAAAAAATATAAATTTATCGATAGTTTTTCAAATATATGAAAAAATACTATTATTTTAAACGAAAACAATTTTATTACATTTTAGAAACAAATAGACATACTAACTATAGAAAACAAATTTTAATCAAATCATTACTTACCTATATTTTAAAACACGAAAATAAAACAATTATAACGAAGATATGAAATTATTAAACAAAATATTGAATAATAATAAGAAAAAATTTACTATTAACTGTAATATTTTTATAAATAATATCAAAACAAAAATAATATAGTGTTAATTAAAATATTTTTATATATGAAATAAATTATATACACTAATTTATTATACTTTTTAAAAATAATAATTTTTTTAATTAAATAATTTAATAATTTTAATATTATTTATATTATATATTAAAAAAAGTACGGGTATCTGACTTGTTACGTTTAAAAGCTTACATGACAAATGTTTTTGACCTTCCAACATTGCTTCATCCTTATTATCTTTCTCGTCAAGACACATAAATTCCTACACTTAAATTATTAATCCTCTTTTTTTGCATGCACTGCTCATATATATGATTATCATTCATCTTTATACTAGAACATAAATCAATTAATAGAAATGGCTTATAATTGAACTAAGTACTCATCAATTAATTGCCAAAATTGATATTTTAATATTACAACACTTTAAATTTATTTTAAGCTCAATTCTATCTTGTCCCTCGTGAATTTAATGTTTCAATTTTTGGGCAGTTTTGACCATTAAATTTCCATTGAAATTTTGTATTTCTCCCGCCTCAATTTTACCTAGTATTACGCATAACGCATAAATAAATGACCTGCTGCTAACTCTTATTTGCACGTTACTTTTGTTTTAGATTCAAATTTAAAGAGTTTGCAAAAGATTTCGTCTATCTTCCTAATTTTGCATGTCTATATCCCGTGACTAAAGGATATCCCGCACCAAAAAAACCCTTATTATACCATCCTGTTGTTCTAGTTGCTGTAGAACATATTCAATAGCAGCTCCCATGGTTCAAAATCATGGATGTGGAAACTTAGCAAAGAAAAAAAATGGATGAATATTTGTGCCTTCACTATTAGTATTATTATTATCATCATTTTATGTTAAATTAAAAAAAAAATGTAACATGAAAATAATGGTTTGCTTAACTTTTTAAGCACATCCGCCTAAAATTGAGAGAAATTGGGACAAAGTACTACTAGTTTGCAAATGAAAAAAAAAACAAGGGCCCCAAAATGGAAATAAAACCACACATACAATTGTGATATTTGAATGCGAAAAATGGAAATAAGTCTTTATTTTTTCACAACTCATTACAATGTTCCCAATCATGCTAGAAATCAACCAACGGTTTTCACATAAATTAATGTAAGATTTATAAGCCAAAATTTTCACATAGTTAAATATTTTTACATGATTAAGAAGCCAACAGATGGAAAAGTACAACATGCTCTCGAAGTATACTGGGCCTCGTGCAGGACCAGAAACTTAAAATTTCAGTAGCTCTCCCTGCTACCTTGTACTATGATGCAACTCCATTGACCCTGCTCTTCAACATCCCTCGGGAAAAAAGGGTGATCAAATAAAAAATTCAACCCTAAGAGATTAAATTATACACATTTTTAAAAGGAATACAAATCAGTTTAGAGGGAGAACTTGTGCAAGAAAAATATATCTTTCGGACTTGTTCCCAAAATTTGATATAACCTGCACTAAAACTCAGAGTGATCCTTGCTGGGAAGTGGGAACTTTACTGTCAGATAGTGAGATCTTTAAATGTGTCAAGTTTGCCGTTTGATGCAACATGTTCCACGTGATCGCCCAGTGAATGGCTAGAAGTGCCATTTACGGCAGTCTTGCATATTTGACTGAGAGCAGAGTTGGGTGTGGCAGAGCTTTGACTACCCTCAAAGTATGTGGAGTATGGGAAAAACTCGGCACAGCGCACTTTCCATCCTGCAAGCAAATTTACCATTTTTAAATTTATAAAACATGGAATATGATAATGTACCTGGAGGTTTTTTCCCTTCCAAATGGTAAGGCAGAAGCTTTCCATACATGAATTATTATTGAAGTGGGAGATTCTTGTGATACATTACATAGTTAACATACAGACATGACAGGACAGGTACAAGTATATAAACAAATCTAATTTTGGTAAAATTAACGATAATAATGCTTGTAGCAAATATTTCCTTGAATATATATATATATATATATATATATATATATATATATATATATATATATATATATATATATATATATATATATATATATATATATATATATATATATATATATATATATATATATATATATATATATATATATATATATATATATATATATATATATATATATATATATATATATATATATATATATATATATATATATATATATATATATATATATATATATATATATATATATATATATATATATATATATATATATATATATATATATATATATATATATATATATATATATATATATATATATATATATATATATATATATATATATATATATATATATATATATATATATATATATATATATATATATATAGTATATATATATATATATATATATATATATATATATATATATATATATATATATATATATATATATATATATATATATATATATATATATATATATATATATATATATATATATATATATATATATATATATATATATATATATATATATATATATATATATATATATATATATATATATATATATATATATATATATATATATATATATATATATATATATATATATATATATATATATATATATATATATATATATATATATATATATATATATATATATATATATATATATATATATATATATATATATATATATATATATATATATATATATATATATATATATATATATATATATATATATAGTTCTCCCTACAGCAATTACTGATTTGTTAATCTTAAAATGTAATGAAGACCCTTAAATGTTAAAGGAACATAAATATGTCCCAATAATACTTACTCAATGCAGCATCCTGATCCTCAAGAACTGATCCAAGAAGTTTATGAACTGCAATACAGTCTTTAAGTCTCCATTCTGGGATTGGTCCAAGTGCGCCATTTCTATAAAAGTAAAATATTGCATGCTTAGTATTACCATTAGACATATTAGAAAGCTAAACTTGAGTCCAGACCAGAAAAGTTATAAAGGAGAGAAAAATCTATAACAAGTAGACACACAATCACAAACACACACATCAAAACCCCGGAATTCTAGAATAAGTTTTTTTACAATTAAGACTATAGAATAAACTATGTTCAACATATTTGAATATTTGTTTCATTTAATTTAAACCATTTTTCAATTACTCAACATAGATATTTCTCACTAGTTTGTAGTTTATTTTGATCTAGTATTTATTACCCATTTTCCTGCGGACTCTTGTTTTATTCCTTTAATGGTTTAACAGTAGAGAACCTTTCAAATAAAAATAGAAACTGGACAATAGATTACTATCTAGCAATGAAGAGTGGAAAACTAACTCTTCACATTTGTCTTCATCTCCAAAACACTGAATTATCTCACCTACAGTCATTCTCTAAAACTATCTGGCATATATTTTGGATCTATGCAAGTGAAACTATTCCGTCATGTTTCACTCATTGATGAGAGACTCGTGTGAAAAGGAAGGCTCAGTACCACATCTAGTCAGCAAAACTAACTCTTCACATTTTTCTTAATCTCTGGAACACTGAATTATCTCACCTACAGTCATTCTGTAAAAATATCTGGCATATATTTTTCATCTATATGAGAATGAAACTATTCTGGTATGTTTCACTCGTTGTTGGGAGACTCATGTGAAAAGGAAGGCTCAGTACCACATCAGTCAGCAAAACGAAATTAGAAAGCTGATCCATAGCCAAACCATGATATATGAAACCTTACTGGTCCAAAATATTTTGCATCACATGCCAGTGTCATATAAGTTTGAAGACAGACAGGCAGAATATACCAAGTAGATGCTTTCACAGCATGATGAAGCAAAAGATGTTGCAAGAACTTTACCTTGACACAAGGTTATTTGTTGACCCTTCAATCAACTTGACAGCCTCAGATCTTCTATTGGGATCTAAAATGTACACCATTTCACCAACAGCAGCTCTATGCATCAAAGAACCTGCAAACAAGATGGGAAAAACACAACAAGCCTTCAAAATCAAAATCAAAACATGAATCACAGATTCACAGACAAACATTCATGGCATATCGAGTATAAACCTTCATGTTTTTCAAGGAAAAGATTATTTGCCTCAAGCAAAGATTTTCCATGCAGCTGACTGCTTACAATGAATAAAGGAGAAAGTTAGAATTGTTGAAGTTATGGCTGGTATTAAATCATGAATTAATCTAAAAGAGCTGTAAATATGATTGATCACACTTAAAGACAATACAAGAGAAATGTAAACAGTAGCAGTACAGAACCTTATAGTTTGGCGCTCAGCTTCTAAAACACTCCAAACGAGTTTCTCACCATCAGTCACGGGAGTATTCATGGAACCCACTTTATGGAAGAATTTAATCTGTAACGCATAGACTTAGAAATAAATGACAACAAAAAGATAATCCATTTCCTTGGTGGAGAAAAGAACAAAATCACAATAGAGGATCATAAGAGAGAACAATTTATTCAAAAAATAGGACAAAAAAGGGGAGGAAGAAGAGGACTGTTCCAAATTCAAAGAATATGATTTTTGTAGTACCCCATTTGTCACATTCTTAAAATATACAATTTAAAAAGATGATCTGCAGTGGCAGGATATTAGACAGCAGATATTATGTAATATCTTGATGCTGGTAAAACATAAACAACCTAAACTTTCTAACCCCGGTAACATAAATTCAATTGTTCTTCAGAAGAAAACATACCAAGCAACGATGAGAATCAGGGTGTTCAGCATCCAACCTCAGTAATTGCTTTACAGCCTACAAATAGAAAGATAAAGAATGATACCTGAGTGACCGGCATACATTCTAAACTGGCAAAGTGTAATATGAAATAACAACACAGAACACCCTTGAACTCTAAGCTTTAATGTCTAGGAAAGCAACCTTAATAAATTACTATAAGCCAGAAATAAGATGCTGGACCAAAATCTAGGCACCTTGTTTTAACAGATTAATACCTGGAAGGCTAGCAAAATCTTCTGTTTTCTCATGTATAATTCAAAGGAGAGCAAGTGTGTCTCCAAAGAATCAGGTGAATTCTTCTGCAGCAATTTCAAGTATTTTGTGGCTTCCAACAATGGATCTTCAACCTATGCAGGACAAATTGCACAAGAAACGGGATAATATCAGTCTTAATAATTATGACAACAAGTTTTCATCAGACAAATTTACAGGAAATGGTCCACAAGATGATTTTTTTTTCACAACGCATTTCCTTGACAAGGTTAGTATTTGATAAACCAAATACTTTAATCAACTATATTGATGTTAGGTCTTAACAGTTTAGTTATGACATATTGCACAGTAATGATGAAACTTTTAAAGCTGGTAGCAGGATTCCAAAACCAAGTACAAGCAATTTTTCTCAGAATAGTTATCCGAATCAAATGTTGTTTGAGGATCCATCCAGCTTTGGAATAAGAGACTTGTTAGATATTATATTATATATAATAGTCAATTATGGATCTTCACCTAATATGTGGGGATTTTGGGAAAGAGCTTAACAAGGTATCAGAGATGCTATGAGCAAGTCCTAATCATTATTGTCTTCATTCCTAATTGAAAAAAAGGTCAACTTAAAGTAGTGCGTGCATGAGCATTGTCCATAATCTGCTTAAAAGGTCCAAGAGCTTTTGCATAAGGGACATGTTATGTGAGAAAGAAAAAAAAACTCTGATTTACTAGTTGCGAAATTTTGGGAGAATTGGTTCTTAACAGGTCTTACTTATCTTCCAGGTGAATTTACAGAGGAAAGTCTGCTGATGTATAATTGTGAAATTTAAAACAGGTCTCCATGTTGGATATGGAATGCAAATATAAGAACGTTAATGGCAATATATGTACTGAAATTTAACCTGCAACAACTTTTCACCACGAGGATCAGGATCTACAGGTTTTGTATGACGTTTCCCCGACTTTGATATCCCACTAGCACTTGAGTCTTCATTTTTCTCTTCTGCTTCCTATAAAAGAAATAAATCAGTACCACGAATACTTCCGCAGCAAGAAGTTCAATAAAAGGTACATAAATTATTAATACTTTTTTTGCTCTTGCTTCTGCCTTTCTCTGTTTTTGCCTCAGTTTCTTTTTCTGAGCAGGAAGCAACTTAGACATTTCACTATCCTCCTCATCAGTTGACTTTGGAGGAGAGTCGTGCAATTTTATATAACATCTGCAGCAGAAAGCGTTATATCCACAAGATCAGAAAGAAAGTGCATTCGTTTATAGAAAATTAAAACTGAACTGTTGTGGAAGTCCCAAAAGGAGATTGTTTTAAGCCACAAAAGTTATGAGCACACACCAAATGTTATGCAAAAATAAGAAAACTCTTGACTTTATGAGAACCAAGCCAAAGAAACTGTTAAAAAATAGAAATATAATATAATATATTCCTGTGTATTCACTTGATAACTTCAACTTTTGAATAATTAGTTCATGAATTAATATCAAAGCCTCTATATAATCAAGTGGTCTAGGTTTTATCCCAGTAATCTCCACCCTTCAAGTAAGAAGTTGAATTTCTACACATGGTAAGTAAACTAAAGCATTGTCCACAATTCAAATTTGAAGGGCTTCTGCTTGAGAAGACATGTTAAAAATGAGATAAAGACATTTGTGTTTTCAATTAAATAGTTTTAAGCTTTTGAGACAATTGGTTCATGACCGAAACAATTGGGGGGAAACTTGCTGTTTAGGTTCCAGATGCAATTTGCAACCCAAGTGTAGCAATAAAATGAATGCACATAACCCACAGAGCACTGCATAACACTAACTAGCATATAAAACAACTCATACAGTAAACCAATCAAATTAAATACAACAAACATTCACCTGATAGCTCCAGCAGCCGCTTTACGAAAATATGCATGTGAATGCAATCTGTCTTGAAATTGAAGCATTTCCACATACGTACGCAATGTCATTTTCCTTAAGCAGTATGAATGAAAATCAAATTGGTCTTCAGTAATATCTGCATAATGCTTCTCCACTGCTAAGAATTTTTTGAGAGACAGTCCAAGATCCCCTTGGCGGAAGTAGCTTTCAGCAGAGGCAAGCTCGTACCTTCCAAAGATAGATGATGCAATCAGAGTTACACATAATGAAACCCTAACATTGCGAAGACAGTACAGAATGCTATACATCATTAAAGACATACCACATGCACTGCATGTCATGGAGGTTGTTGTGTTGATCCCCATCTTTTGTGAATAGCACGGCAGTTTTTTCTGCCAAAACCATCTGGATATCAAGGGTATTATAGACAAAAAAAAGTCAGAAAAAGCAACCCGTACAAAACTGAATGAAGCTAGAATGAAATTCAAAGAAATAGATGAAAAAACCTGATCAGCCTGCAGCATGCGCTTCACACAATCACTATTAACATAACGATCGCCGAGATCCATACACCTAGCTTCATCTGCCAATGCAGCAGCAGCAGCCAAATCACCAGCATGCTTCAGTATCCGACTCTGTATTCAAAAACATGCATCGATTATACAACAGTTATTCAGTATGCTTTACTGTCAGAGCAAATTATTATCATTACTAAAGCCAACTGCATCAACTCATTTACACTCTTTGATATGAACACAACTCTTATGTAATCATTCAACCTGCTACCCTTTTCTTGGTCATAAAAATACAACTAAGTAGTCTTCAATAAACCTGTTCAACTTTATTCAACCTAAAAACCACTGTTTAAGCTTAAAAAAGCTCGGACTCTTGAGGCGCATTCATTGCATGGCATCAGAGTAGTTTCTATGATACAATAAATATCATATATTTAACAAAAACAGAAAATCAAATAGTTTTCTAATGTAAAGTTCATTTTCAATACTTGCAAATTAATTTGTTGGATCAGACATGGTAGTTTTTATCATATTTTTGTTTGATATTTATAGGAAAATGCTAACTTATCTCAAAGGTTTAGCCCAAAGAAAAGAAAAGAAATGCATATCAAAATGCAATATTTCACAGTAACTGTATTTCCTAGTGTAGCAAGTCTCTATAAATTACTTCTGCTATTTACACTTGCCAAAGATAATTTGGAAAACCATACAGAAAAGTGTTATTTAATTAAAATATTTTGTTGACTGGAATATAAAGATATACATACATATACATACAGACAATTATAGCAAGAGAATATGTAGGAATGAAATATTTCTGAAACAATTAGAAAGCTAATTATAAATAAACCTTTGCAGAGTATAGATCAATGACAGTAGGTGTATGTTCTATAGCCTCATTAATTTTAGAAAGTGCGATTTCATATTGACCCCGCCTGTCATAATGCTGCACCAATAAAATTTTACAGAATAAGAAAAACTAAAAAGCAAATGGAGGAATCCAAACAAAATGTATTTAAAAAAATCCCCAAAAATAGTATAAAAAAACCTGAGCCAACAAGAACAAAGTCCACATAAAAGTTGATGGTGGCTCTTTTTCCACTCTGTATACAAGATAGTTGATGATTAGTGATCCAGCACAAGATAAAAGCGCAGCAGCATTTAAATTTCATTGTCAACGATAGGTCTTGGCTATAGTATTGCAACCGGATAGTATTGTTCATGGGCTCTTTTTCCACCGTGTAGACTTATAGCAACTTTTTATTTTCAGCCAATTTGACTATTTCTCCCCTTAGATTTGCATTATTTATTTCTTTTCTGAAAAAAATTCTTCTTTCAACAAAAACTATAAGGCTAAGAGCTGTTGTTTCATTTAAGAGAGTGGCTGAGATTTTTCAGAAAGAGCATATCTTGGTAACGAAGTACAAGTTATATTTGTGGCATGTAAAACCACTTTTTCGCTAACCAAACAAGCATAACTCAGATGGTCATTGACAAAAATAGCTACTTCTGCAACTTAGTTAGTCCAACCCATGACCATGGCTACATAAATTTCCATAATTCATACATAAATTTTCTCATCCTGGGGAAGGCTAATAGAGACAGAGATTCAAGCCAAACTCAACGGGTACCCACAAATATTTATCCAAAATATATCGGGTTTTACCTATTAAATGGGTCAGGGACCTGCACTGAGGAATTACCCCACAAATTTATGGATGAGTGCAGGTATGAGTACTAACTAACTCAACTCATATCCACACAATAAAATTGTTATATCTTATAATTAGAATTTGAAATATATTCAAATATTCTTTAAAATAAGTTAGATGCTGCACTTATGAATGTTCTCTTTTTTTTCACTGATGTTCAATAGCTTAGTAAAGTAATATTTCTGATTTGTAGTAGTCAGCATGCCAACCTAAGGGAATTTAAGTAAAAAAACATAATATCATTAATGCAAGTAAAACTCGGCTAATCCTTCCTAAGTAAAGCACTAAAGATTATGCATAAAATTGAAATTAAAATTTGTGAGGGAATAATGAATTCAGAAAGAGATGCCTCACATGATATATTAACATAAGCACTAATTTTGATTTTGTGAAAAACAGAAAAAAAAAGTATTCAGCTTTCCCTTGAACCACATGAACCCCATAATCATAACTCTTATGCTGCACACAGTTGTTGAATGACTAACTGTGTATATCTTACCTCCCAGGGTATTGTCCAGTCAGCCTAATAGAATTCTCTAACTCAAGAATAAGTTGTTCCAAAATGTCTGCCTGGAGAAAAATCAGAATCCACAAAATCAGAAACAGTATTTTCTACCAACAAAATATACAATACAATAATAAGACAAGCCAAAATATTTATAGACAAACTTAAGTAATAAAATTAACCTTCCCAGGGTGACTGTATAATGAAGAAAGATCCGAGAATAAAGATGGAACTCCCTAGAAATGGAACAAAATCACATTTTAATTTTGAAGCTAGGTAACTAGGCAGAACATTATACCAAATAGGCTGTGTGTATACCTTAGTTAGAAGAGGTCTAATATAACTATCTGCTGCTTCTCGAAACCTATCACCTTGAAGAAAATCTAGTGGTATTCTCTGACAAAAATAATAATATCAGATTTGTTCGTTCAAAAAAAATAGGCAAGGCACTGAATTACTAAAGTGATGATTGTTATGCATGATGATGAAGGCAGACTATT
Source organism: Lathyrus sativus (assembly GCA_963859935.3). NCBI lineage: Eukaryota > Viridiplantae > Streptophyta > Magnoliopsida > Fabales > Fabaceae > Lathyrus > Lathyrus sativus. The sequence goes on from OZ012735.1 coordinate 878,916,810, forward strand.
TATTAAACTAAAAGTATATGTAATGCAATAAAAGTATTGACTGCACTACCTTAACAGCAGATGACCACTTAAATTGCTGCCCAAGTGTTTTGTACAAGGCATCTAACCGATCTATTTCATCAGGAGAAAAATGGCCATTTGCTGAATATAATCCTACACATTGTTGAAGGCCTTCATAATATCTGAGCATCAACATGAAGCACAAATAATTACTTGTCTTTCTATGAATCAGTAAGAAAACAGACGAGAAAAAGTACAGACTAACAGGAAAGGAATTATTATACAATTATTTTGCATCCTATCTTTAAAATGATCAAAACACCCTATAACCCAAAACACTTCAGAGATGTTTAAAGCAGCTGAATAGTAAAATGAAACGTGAAACTTTTGTCTCATGCTTTGCTTCCACAAATCAGCATTATCAAAGACAACCATATACAGGTACAACATAAAAAGTTAATGCATCTGAGATAAAGTTATCCTATCATGTGTTTGGCTAATGCAAAAAGGAAACAATGATAGTGGTAGAACATGAAGAAATACTTCTAGACATGAAAACCTAAAAACAGTAGCCAGAAAGTTCACCTATAATTGTCCGGATTCATGGAAAGCAGTGTCTGGTACAATTTCTCGGCTTCTTCTAAGCGACCAAGCTTGACTAACAGTGAAACCTCTTGTTCTTTATATCCAAGCTTATCAATCTGAAAAGATATAATCCGGAAAAAAAGTAATGAAATCATGCCTTTAAAGAATAACAAGCTCACTCTCAAATTATATCAGTAAATAAAACCCGTACAATTTTTGACTCCTTCTTCTGCAATTCCTCAAAAGCTCTCTCAAAAAATCCACATTCCTCTAACAATGAGACCTGGACAAAGATGATTTATACAGAAAATCACCATATGAGGGCAATATTTAATACTCATATTAGAATAATGTGAAAAACTTCATATTCATAATCCCTAAACATGCACGAGAAACAGCAGAATGATAACATTAAAACAAAGTATAACTTGACTAGAGTCAGCTGAGAAAGGTTCGTTTTATAGTGACCATGATGCATAAGGCCATCATGGGCATTTACTAAAGCTCACAAATGGTAAAAAAAAAAAGGCAATTAAAAATCCTGTAATGTTATAACAAGATTGGCAAAAGTTACATTGAACAACAAAAAAATGAATATAGGCATTATGCAATCAACAAGAAAAAATTGTTAAATAGACAGCGGAAGTACCTTATATAAAAGCATTTCGCCATGCTCAATCCGTTCATTTTCTGGAGGATAATCATCTTCTAATGTCCCTTCATATGCTTCCAGAATTTCAATAGCCTTTGATGCACTGTTTCACATTTGAAGTTCAGTACAACACAACTAAAATAAAATTTTCAAAAATTTCCATTTCAACAGCACCATCGATGATACCAACGCCAGGGTACTGGCATGATAGATTGAAAAAAATGCATTTACACCTTTCTATGCACCATTTCTGCATATAAAAAATGGAATGAAAAAGCCGAAAAAAGGCATTAGAAAATAGTTCTTCACCTTAATTTGACCACTCTAGTATTCAGTTGTTATCTGAACATAACGATAAAATCTTTGAATTTTTATTTTAATATATAAAGTTCACTAAAAATTTTTGAAAGAAAGTATCTACCAGAAATTATATAAGATTTGTATTATTTGAATCATGGATCATAGGGTATAACAATTTAAATGTTTCAAATTACTATTGTTCATATTACGGTCACAAATTACTAAAGTATAACAATGTGCAAGTTAAATATATATGTTCTATATAAATCTGACTAACATGAAATTTTTGCAAATGTTCTGTTCTGATATATTAGAGGGCTTAAACAATATTTCAGAAAATGTGTCCCCTAACCTAACTGTCATTAACCCTATGAACATGAAAAATAACAAAAGAAAGCTCTTTTATTGATCATTATCTCAATAAAACTCGCATATAATAACATGTTTGCAACAGGTAGAATATGAGACTGGTGTCTGATAGAGTTTGTACCTAAAATATTGTTATACTTAATGATCCATCATTAAAATAAAATAAATATTTAATAACTTAAAGTAGATAATTCCTCATAACTTTTTAGCAAACTTTCATATATTTAAATTTTCAAAGACTACACTAGTTAGACTACATAACTTGAATCCTAATCAACTTTAAGTCTAATACTTTAGCCTTCGGATGCATGATGAGTTATTTGGTTTTGAATGTTACGGTTTCACATTTTAAACAAGTTAACATGTGAAAAATGCATTATGTGCTATGTTTAAATAATGTCATGAATGTGATTCATAAATTAGGAAATTGGCTTGCCAAATTGCTATTTGATTAACAAATTTATAGATACCATGAATGTAAATATTGGAATGTCATGAACCAACTCTCCCTAAGGTTGAAGTCGTAAAGTGAAGCCGCTTGAATAGTTATGTCTAACACACTCTTCAGTCAATAGTCCTTTGTACTGAAATTTCAAATAACATCTCACCGTGGACCCCATTGCAATATAAAGAAAGGAGAGGCGACCGAGGGGTAATTGATATTTTGAGTTGATCTTCTCTATCTCATATTTCCATTTTCTTAGGTTCCTTACTTCCCAATGTGAAATATGTATCATTAAAAAACGTGTAAATAATTTCATAATATATCATCTCAAAAGAATCAATAAATTAAAGGCAAACAGAAGAAGGTACATGACTACTATTTTTTATAAAGGCAGCTCAAGCGGTCATCACTAGAAAAAACCATTTAATTATATGTAAGCTAGTATCATACTTAGAGTTCAAATGATGTGAAACAGCAAAGCCAATCCAGTTCATGCGATGATTTGACTTGAGAGTCAGAAGTTGTTGCCTCGTCTCAACAAAACCAGCTAAATCTCGCATTTGAGCCTGTGGATGAGCAGTAAATAAAATCACATCACACGTAAGAAATAAGTACATCATAGAAGAATCCATTAAGTGTGTGGTTGTGCATTATGAAATGTGATGGTAAAATGTTATTGCAAAACATTTGTTAGCTCCAGACACCAGTATGTGATGAGAGAACCCTCCTATGGTGTGGCCCTTGCTTATGCATTCGAAGATTACAATGGGAAAAGGTTGGAGAAATATTTTTTATGTTCGCCTTTATGTGTAATAATCCAGCATAAGTTCAATGACAAGATAATTCTAGAAAAATTCTACATGAAACTTATCCCGAACTCAAGAGATGATACGACAGTAGCATTTATTTATGATTACCGACTTAAGTACCCACAAACGTCGCCAAGAGTCATAAACAAATTTAGATAGGAAATTGCAGTGCCATAAATCATGACAAGATAGGAACAGAGTTCACTAAAAAGTGTTTTCCATATTAAAGTGACCAACATCAACATGAAGAAATATGTTTATGTTAAGGAAACTTAGATATGAATTATGATGCTGTAAAAGAATACTCACACCCACGTTAACTTCGTTGTAGAGAAAGAGATGAGAATATTTATAAATTTACGACTGCTAAATAAACCAAATAAAAGCAAACTGATTTAATGCTCTACCTGTAAGAGAGATAGGTCGCGTAAGATTTCAATATTGTCAGGATCTATCCTTAGTGCATTTCGATAGCACTTGATTGCTTCCCTGTATTCTCTGTCCGACCGATAGAGAAGACCATAAACATGCCAGCAAACATGACTCTTAAGGTCATTCTGCAGCAGAGAAAAAATTAAGCTTGGAGCATCAAATAAAAATAATGTTGAAAGATTTGCAAAACCAAAATCAGCATACCTTCAATCCTTGGCGAACCAGTTCATATGCTTCAGATTTACGATCCATGCAATTTAATGTCAAACCCTTCATCGATAAAGTTTCTATCAACCAGAAGAAGGAACAGATACATAATAAGAAAAACACCCAAAGAAACATAATAATTAAGAGATGGAAAGAGAAGAACATATGTAAAAACAAAAACATATGTGTTTTGTGTTTCTCAAACATATAATAAGGAAATAAAACTATTCAAGATAAGGAAGTTAAAGCTTGCAATAGCAATTATCAATAAAGTATACCTCCATGATCTGGATATTTTTTCAAAATGGCATCGGCTGCTTTGAGACCCTTTTTGTATTGTTTGGTTTCATAGGATTTCTGCAGCAAAATAACAAAAAAATTGGAGCACGCATTTGCCAAACTTGACTACATATAATTATAAGCACGCATTTGCTTTCTTCTTTCTTACTAAGAAAACCAAAATCCAACATCGAACATGACTACTAGAAAACAGAGATAATCCTAGAGTTAAATCTGCTTATCTCAAAAACTAAACATATTCTTCAAATGAGACAGAGTAGTATCAAGTATCATTCAAAAGCTTCTCTGCCTCATTCAAAGCCAAGTAGCATCTTTGTTTCATTTCATTCCTTCTAATTTCAAATATATATATATATATATATATATATATATATATATATATATATATATATATATATATATATATATATATATATATATATATATATATATATATATATATATATATATATATATATATATATATATATATATATATATATATATATATATATATATATATATATATATAATCATTATCTTCATATATTCAATGGCAGAAGCAAATTATTAATTCAGTTAATCTACAAACACATTGATAAATGATAAATTGATAAATATTAGTTAAATAAAACTAGTTCATCCATAATCTCAGTGAAAACCTTCAAAGTCAAAGTAACACAAAACAGCACGAATTAACACTACCTATACCGATTCATTCAATTGCTTCTATTTGTATAAAGCATTTACAGTGAATTACGAGCAAGTAAAGCAAGTATAAGAAAGTGAACAAAATCTAGGGTTTATAAGAAAACGAATAAGGAAGCGTGAGAAAGTGAAAGAAGCTGGATCGAGCGAAGAAGAGAATGAAATGAAAGGTTTACCACAATGAGTTTGAAGAGGTTAGCCTCTTTGGGAGGAAGAGTAGCACCCATGGTTGTCGTAGCCGCAGGGTGAGTGGGTGAGTTGAGAAGAGCGAGTTGCGATAGAGAGCGAAACGAAAAACAAAGGGGTTTATGATTACGGTTAGGGTGAGAGTGATGGTGAATTGGAGATAGTGATTTTGAAGTGAATTGAGAATCTGGATGGCGTTTTTGTTGTGAAGTGAAGGCAGAGAGAGACACTGCAGCGTGCAACCCTACTACTCTTCTCAATAAGCACGAACCAAGGAATCTACGATACAACTAGTATTTCACTGCGTGGGTGCTTTTGTATTTTACCAAATATTACTAACATGAATTAAAAAAAGGTTAAAAAGTTACTACTCCATATATTTATTTGTCTTGCATCCATTTTATTAGTGATAATAATTATTTCAACGAATATAGATTATCACCCTTTTTGAAATACTAAGCGTTAATCATACAGAGATCACATATTCAATTGAAAAGGATAATAATATTACTTGAGTTCCAAATTTTATCTTCTAATTATATCTATTAATTAATAGACTTAATTAATTATTTTATCACTTTGTATCAATGTCAATTTGAATACATCTATGATTCATCATGATAATTTGGTAAAATTATTGTTCCTTTTTTATTTATTATATTTTTTTAATTTAAATCAAAGTGTTTGTGGCCAATCCATAACAGTTGTTCATAAGACTTATCGTGATGTGTCAAATAAGACATCTTACAAAATCAGTGTCAGACATAAAATGTCGAGTTAATTGCCTTAGGGATGTGGAAAAGTTTGGGGAATCAGTCGTAATATGAGTGGGGAAGAAGTGCACTAAATACATTTTTCATCATTGAGACATTTCGCAGGACTTTCAAACATGTGACTCTAGGTTTGTAGAATAAGGTGTGGCACCCCATTATATGGTGCTCAACTGCGCTCAAGCGCCATTGCGTTTTCCAAGGAAAAATTTAAGTGTTTCCTTTGGTCTCTCCATTTTCTTTTAATCCAGATTGTTTGTCAACTCATACATTTTCACTTATATAAAGATTGCTTGACTTTTTAGATGAACTTTCGCACTCATTACAAACTGAAATATATTTTGTCTTTTTGAAATTAACATTTCATCTCCCGAACTTCTTGTGACCTTTGATTACAGTGTTTTTTCCTCTGATGGAGTTGTGCGTCTTCTAACTAATCATCAACCTTTCAATCCCTTTGCTTGACATTGTTCATTTACCTCATCTTCCCTCCAGGTATCATTAATAGACTTTAATTATTCTTTCATTGTTTTCATTCCTTTATATATGCCATGGTCAATATAGATTATCAACATGCGGGTTTGGCAAGTAGCTCCAATGGTGGTGACTCTTCGTTATTTTTGTTGTGATAGAAAACCAAATAATCCAATACTACTTCCTTGGTGAATAATCACCTTGACCCGAATATAGTAGTTTTTGTTGATAGTTGAGTCTAACAATGTTTATGATTAATCATTTTTTGATAAAACCTTATTTGATGAGTTATATCGTTCTTTTATTGTAAGAGTGATGGGAAATCCATTAATGGTGAACAAACAAATAACATTACCTCTGTTTCTGATAACGCAAAATCATATTGTTTATTTGGCTTGATTTACATGCATTTATTTGTGACTATTGTTGATTTATCTTGATTTATATTCTATCATACGGTTAATTTACTTTGTTTTGCAGATTATGGAAATTTTGGATTAAAGAAATAATAGAAGAAGAAATGGAAGGAAAAGAAAGAAGAAAGAAAGAAATTGAGAAGAAAAACAAAAAGTACAGATTTTGTGCGTGTGACGCTCGTCACAGCTTCCTCACGCTCGTCGCGAGCATCACGGTCGTCACAAGACCATCACGGTCGTCACGTTCAACACGACCGTCACAAGACCATGACGACCGTCACGAACCAAGTATCAGAATAAAACAGAAGTCTGCACGACCCTCAACTAAATTTCTTCCTGCACTTTCTCCATTCACTGTCCACTACTGGAAGTTACTCTCACTCCTTCCATAACTCACTCATGATCTCTGGAAGTTGAGAAATGAAAGATCTCCTATAAATAGGCCTTAGATTCACAATTTTAGGGGGAGGCTTCGACGTATCGAAGTGCTGCCAAAATTTATACTGAAGCTATTTTATTTCTTTTATTTCCTTTTTGTTTTCCCTTTTGTTCAGAGCATTGTATTTCTGCAATTTTATTTCGCCAAAGTAGAATCCTGCCGACATTGTGGAGGACTACTCTTCAATTTTAGTACTACTTTCCAGGTTCTTATTAATTGAATTATTACTTTATTTTCTGTCATAATGTATGTTTTATCATTTTGTTGTTTATGTTTATTTCCGTTTGCATTAATTACCATGTCTAGCTAAACCGCATAAGTCGGTATGTAATAAATTAGTAGGAAAATTTGATAGTAACCGGTGCCATCCTTTTTACAAACACTTTTCTGGCTGTTAGTTTTTAATCTAATCTTTCTGAATAAACCTTCGTCGCGACAGCGAGAAATTATTTACAATAGTTTTGTCACGAAAGTGGGAAACTCATTAAGGCACGAACTGACACGCGAAAGCTGGGGTTCAAACCCGATAGTAAAAATTAGGCATTTATTTTAAACACAGCGAAAGCGCTTTAAAAGAAATCAGAATTTACTTATTTTCAAAGAGTAATTTAAACCCCGAATGGGACTGCGAGAGCATACATTCCGCCTTAGAATTATGACCCGAGTCAACAACCATCGTGAGGCAAAGGTCTTTAAAAGAGTATTTTCTCCTGAAAAGTGTTTGCACAAACTAAAAAGCACCGGTGATCTGTCGAATCCCCGATAACTAAGGCATTGCATACCGATATCCCATATCAATATATTTCTAAAACTAAAAATCTTTATTTCCTCTGTTTTTAATTTCATTCGCATTTAACTTTCCAAATTCCATTAGTCTTAGCTTTACGCCGTAACAATAGATAACGGTAGGTTGACATTGGTCTCTGTGGGTTCGATAATCTTTTATATTACTTCGATATTTCCGTGCACTTGCGGATGCATCAAGTTTTTGGCGCCGTTGCCGGGGACCAATAGTCAATATTGTGATTCTATTGTTGCATAGTATAGACTAAGACAGTCTTATCTCCATTACTATGTATAACCCAAATTTCCCTTATAACTACCACCCCCAATATTTTAACTACCACCCCCAGTATTTTGAGGAACCACAAGATCCGCTTAAATCTGACCTCGAAATATTATTAGAAGATTTCAATACGACGCACTCTCACCCAAATTCCCTCTACAATTACCACTCTCAATATTGTGAGGAACCGCAAGATTTCGACACATCCAACCTCGAACTATTACTAGAAGAATTCGACGCAGCGCTTACTCACTCCAGGATAGAATCTATGATGGAACGCTTTATGGAGACACAAACTCTCCAAAATGAAGATTTTAGAAAGCAACATCTCCAAATTAATGAAAATCTAAAGCAGATGAGCAATATGGTTGATTCCCTCGCAGCTCATGTAACACCCCATTTCTAACCCAACAGATAAACAACAAAATACAATCAGAGTGCACAAAATTTGGACGCGTGACGATCGTAAAGGTTCTGTGACGGTCGTCACACTACCAAAAACATGGGCGTCACATTTTCAACTTACAAAAACATACATTTCACAACTTAATTAGACAACATGCATTTAGTAATGATACATAGCACATAAGCTTGAATGAACATACAACATCTTGCTTAATATCTCGATTACAAGGCATCTTATTAATTTGCAGCGGAATATAAAACATTTCTAACATATATAATGATTAAAGCGAGACCACGAAACTTGCAGCAACTCCATTAAAATTCAGCAAGTAAAAGTCTTACATAGATTCAACGAAAATAACTAGTTCAACCATAGAAATCAGCACTACCGATTCACCGGCTTAGTGCGTACAACTAACATTTAGTACTCGACAATAACAACCAATTAAATTAAGAATATTCAGTAAAATTCAGCAACAAGAAAGTCAAATAAAACAGTGAAGTTCATCGTTCATCCCCCCAAGAGTGCTACGTATCAGAGCGACCGACGACACCTTAATGGAAAACTACACTCTATTCCTGATTACCTGCAAATTACCACCAACGGAGGTAATATACAACGTAAAGGGGTGAGATATCAACAACATAACATAAGACATGATAAAAGTCATGTCAGAATATTATCACATCATTATAATTCAGCAGTTCGCAAAATATTATCGACAATTAAACCGCAACAATTCGGTATTCATATCCATAACCAGTATCATTAAAATTCAGCAACTCATCAATTACTCGCAAATGCATAACGACACAACTCAACTATGCACTTCAACAAATGCGACTCAACTATGCAACTCAACTGTGCATATGCATGTGGTACCAATTTGGAGCCAACACTCCACAACCAATTTATTTGCCATTAAAGGCCAACTGTCGCCAATCCAGGCCAAATAACGCCAATACAGGCACAACCAAATATTTGCCACTAAGGGCCAACCGTCGCCAATCCAGGCCAAATGATATGCTATGAGACGCAACTATTATGGACTACAACGCAACAACAGCAATCGTGCAACAAGGTATCAAGCCTACAACCAATTATCCATAACAGAAACATCATTATTTCACATACATCATGTACTCACCATTTCAACACAATCAAATGAGAATACTATAACAACATTTTCTCAACAGATGACATCACAATTTCATATGCATCAGGTATTCATCATTTCAATCTATTCATGCAAGGGAACAATAACAACATCATTATCAACAAATAAGAATTCAAGACCTTTCTGCAGAAAGGCATCACAACCTCTACATACTTATTTATCTACAGTTTACGGTAAAACTCCATTAATTATGGAATGGCAATTCACGAGATATTACATAGACCAATGACCGCCCATACTATTTTGACACAGACAACCCTTTATCGTTAACATTTACCAACCTACAGAACCAAACCCATGATTCCATACCCTTCATGAATTCCATCATACCCTTGGTTATAGAATTGAACCCCACCCTTACCTTGGAATTAAGGTCAATCCTAACTTCCGGTTCTGGTTTATCTCCGCAGTGACTCCTCTGTCACAGCCTTGCAAATTCTCTGATGGATAATCTACTTCTGTTATCAACTTCTCTCAGCCACTCTCTTTCTTCCTTTACGGTTTCTCTTTTGCAAAATTCCCAACTGAATTGAGCGTAAGGGAATACGAGAATATGTTACTAACTTTCAGCATTTTCGTGGCCACGTTCCAATTTTGCTTAATTGAATTTTGTTACTATGACGATCGTAACAAATGTCACGACTGTGAAGGCCATGACGGTCATAACAAGCTCATGACGAACATCACAATCGTGACGACCGTAACAAGCCTATGACGAGCGTCATATCAGCAGAATTCCATTTTTCTAGACAGAACATCTCTTTAGCTTTCCAACGCTTCGAACGGGGGCTAAAACCGACTTACGGATCAAGAGATATGAATTTTCAAAGTTTTCCCTAAAACTGCTACGGGATTTTGCACTTTTGCCCGAAAATTCGACCGATTCAATTCTTTTCTTCGAGACAAACACATATTCAAATACGACTACGACACAATGAGACACCGCAAAGTCATAATTAAATTTAATCGAAATAAAACAGGCGTTACAACTCTCCCCTACTAAAATAATTCCGTCCTCGCAATTACCTCAATCAAACAGCTCGGGATAAGACTCCCGCATCTTGCTCTCCAGTTCCCACGTCAAGCTTTTGCCAGCAGCTCCCAACCAAATCACTTTCACCAAGGCAATCTCTTTTCCTCTTAATGTCTTCACCTCACGGTCATCAATTCTCACAGGCCTTGTCTCTACAGTAAAATTATCACGTACCTGCACATCGTCCATAGGAATGACATGCGACGGATCTGAAATATACTTGCGGAGTTGCGACACATGAAATACATCGTGCAGATTCGACAAATTAGGCGGCAACACCACTCGATATGCAACCTTTCCCACTCTATCCGATATTTGGTACGGACTAATGAAACGAGGAGTAAGCTTTTTAGATTTCAAAGCTCTACCAACTCCAGTCACAGGCGTGACTCTCAAAAACACATGATCTCCAACTTCAAATTTTAAATCCTTCCTGCGCTTATCATGATAACTTTTCTGTCTACTCTGTGAAGCTTTCATCTTTTCTCGAATTAACTTCACCTTCTCAGTAGTCTCCCGAACAATTTCTGGTCTGAGTACTATGCTCTCCCCCGATTCATACCAACACAACGGAGTCCTACACCGCTGACCATACAAAGCTTCGAACGGTGCCATTCCGATACTAGAGTGATAACTGTTATTATAAGTGAACTCTATCAACGAAAGGTAAGTATCCCATGAACCATCTTCCTCCAGAACACAGACTCTCAACAAGTCTTCTAAAGACTGAATAGTCCGTTCAGTCTGACCATCTGTTTGAGGATGGTATGCTGAACTCAACCTCAACTCAGAACCCAATGCCTCTTGCAAACTCTTCCAAAACTCAGAAGTAAACCTCAGATCTCTATCCGACATAATACACAACGGAACACCATGCAACTTAACAACCACTCCGACATAAATCTCTGCCAACTTCAATACCAGAAAAGTGATGTTAATAGGAATAAAGTGAGCTGACTTTGTAAGCCTATCAACAATCACCCAAATAGAATCACATCCTCTCAAGGTATTCGACAAACCCGTTACAAAATCCATTGAACTGCTGTCCCATTTCCATTATGGGATCTCTAACGGTTGCATCAACCCAGCAGGTTTCTGATGCTCGACTTTCGACTTCTGACAAGTCAAACATGCATACACAAATCGTGCTACATCACGCTTCATACCAGGCCACCAAAACAGATTCTTCAAATCACTATACATTTTAGTCGCTCCTGGATGAATACTCAACTTACTTCTATGACTATCTTCCAGAATCACCTTCTTCATATCTGCACTATCAGGAATACAAATACGACCACGAAACCTCAACACGCCCTGCGCATCCAACTGATAATCATTATTTTCCGAATGATCTACTCCAGGCATTAAATATACTAACTTCACATCTAATTTTTGAGCCTCTCTGATGCTGTCCAGAAAATCATTATTAATCTTTAACATGCCCAACTTTACACTCTTCGGTGTTACTTCGCAAACTAAACTCAGATCTCTGAATTTCTCAATCAATTCCAACTCTCTAGCCATCATTGCTGACATATGCAAAGTCTTGCGGCTTAAGGCATCAGCTACAACATTAGCTTTTCCTGGATGGTAATGTAACCCAAAATCATAATCTTTTAACAGTTCCAACCACCTTCGTTGTCTCATGTTCAATTCCTTTTGAACAAACAAGTACTTCAAACTCTTATGGTCACTAAACATTTCGAATCTTGAACCATAAAGATAATGCCTCCAAATCTTCAGCACAAACACAACCGCAGCAAGTTCTAAATCGTGCGTAGGATAATTCTTCTCGTGGGTTCTCAATTGTCTTGAAGCATAAGCAACTACTTTATTATTCTGCATGAGCACACCTCATAAACCAAACTTAGAAGCATCGCAGTATACCACAAACGGTTCTTCTGCATTAGGCAAGGTCAACACCGGAGCAGCCGTCAACCTCTTCTTTAACTCTATAAAACTTGCTTCGCATTGAGCATCCCACACAAAGGTTTTCCCTTTACAAGTCAACTTAGTTAACGGAAGGGACAACTTAGAAAAGCCTTCAATAAACCTTCTATAATAACCAACAAGTCCCAAAAAGCTTCTAATTTCAGTTCCCGACTTCGGAGTTTCCCATTGCAACACAGCATCAACCTTAGATGGATCTACAACAATTCCACTACCTGATATAACATGACCCATGAAGCTAACTTCTTCCAACTAGAAGTCGCACTTCGACAGTTTCGCAAACAACTTCCTTTCTTTCAACACTTGCAGTACTAACCTCAAGTGCCCAACATGCTCCTCTTTCGACTTAGAATAAATTAGGATATCATTAATGAATACTACCACAAACCGATCCAAATACTCGTGAAAGATACGGTTCATGTACTTCATAAAAACTCTCGGCGCATTAGTAACACCAAAAGGCATTACCGTAAACTCATAGTGTCCATATCTAGTTCTGAACGCCGTCTTCTGAACATCATCATCTTTTACCTTAATCTGGTGATACCCTGACCTCAAATCAATTTTACCAAACATCCGCGCCCCAACCAACTGATCCATCAAGTCATCAATTCTTGGAAGCGGATATTTATTCTTAATTGTCACTTTATTTAGTTGTCGGTAATCAATACACAACCTCATACTGCCATCCTTCTTCTTTACTAATAATACTGGAGCTTCCCACGACGATACACTTGGTCTAACAAACTTCTTCTCAAGTAAGTCTTCCAACTGTTTCTTCAACTCTGCCAATTCAGATGCAGACATCATGTACGGCGCCATAGACACAGGTCTAGTACCAGGTACAAGATCAATAGAAAATTCAATTTCCCGTTCCGGAGGAACTTCAAGAATTTCATCTGGAAACACTTCCAGAAAATCACGAACAACTTCTAACTCATCAATTATCGCTTGATTCTCAACGGATAATGATGCCACCAACGCAAACACCTGAGCATCTTCTAGAAATATCTGCTTCATCTGCTTCGTAGTTACCAAATGGGCTCCCTCCTCCTCAGGAGTAGAAAACCTCACCGACTTATCAAAGCAATTAATATGAACGCAATTATACTTTAACCAGTTCATGCATAAAATTACGTCTACCCCACTTAGCAAACAGACTAAGTCAACCAGGAAGTCTCTATCAAATATTGACAGAGGATATTTCAAACATACAAGAGATGTAGTCACTGATCCCTTAGCTGGAGTCTCAATTACCATCCCTCCATTCACGTGAGATAACACAAGACCCAAACGTTCAACACAATCAGTAGCAATAAAACAATGAGAAGCACTAGTGTCAATAATAGCAAGTAAAGAAGTACTATTAATGAAACAAGTACCTTCAATGAGCCGGTCACCGCTGGACGTCTGAGTCCCAGATAGAGCGAACACTCTTCCCCCAATCTTTTCTTTCTTAGGCTTCTGACATTTGTCACGCATATGTCCCTCTTCACCACAGTTGAAACAAACCATTTCCTTGCGTTTACACTTAACAACAGGGTGTCCCAACTCTCCGCAACGGTAACATCTCAACGATCCGGACTTACACACATCACTCTTGACCCGGTTTCCCACACTTATAGCAAACAATGCCAGCAGGAGCGTCTCCCCTACTAGTTTTCTTGCCATCAGTTGCTTTCTGTTTCCCTTTGCCAGCTGAAGGATCATAAGGTTTACCGCGAGTCTGATGCGACTTACTTCTCCTCTCACTCAACAGCTTGTAACGAGCATTGCTATCTTCTTCATAAATCCTACAGCTTTCAACCAATGAATCAAAAACACGGATCTTCTGATACCCGATTGCTTTCTTAATCTCCGACTTCAATCCGTTCTCAAACTTGATACATTTAGAGAACTCGACGATTTCAGTGTTGTAGTGCGGATAAAACTTAGCCAACTCCTTGAACTTCGCCGCATATTCAGTAACAGATTTATCTCCTTGCTTCGGTTCAAGAAATTCAATCTCTTTCTTACCACGGACATCTTCCGGGTAATACTTCTTCAGAAATTCTCTACAGAATACAGTCCAAGTAATCTACTCACTTGCAACTTCCAACACCGGATGAGTCTCTAGCCACCAGTCATCAGCTTCGGCAGCTAGCATATAAGTCCCATAACGAACCTTCTGTGCTGGAGTACAATCCATCACACAAAAGATTCGCTCAATTTCCTTCAACCACTCCAACGCACCATCAGGATCATGCTTACCCTTAAAGGTAGGTGGATTCTCCCGTTGAAATGTTGCCAAACTGCGAGACCCAACATCTCCAGTAGGATTCGGCTGATGTTCCATAGCATTAGCTAAAGCTTGCAGCGCAGCAGCAATTGCAACATCATTCCTCCCAGCCATTTCACTTAAACTGCAACAGCCAACCGTCAGATTTCACAAATAACGAGACTCTCGTGCTAGGCACGACAACTGACTCGACGACACTAGACAACTTGGTCGGACAAACCGACCTGCTATAATACCACTAATGTAACACCCCATTTCAAACCCAACAGATAAGCAACAAAATACAATCAGAGTGCACAAAATTTGGACGCATGACGATCGTAAGGGTCCTGTGACGATCGTCACACTACCAAAAACCTAGGCGTCACATTTTCAACTTACAAAAACATATATTTCACAACTTAATTAAACAACATGCATTTAGTAATGATACATAGCACAAAAGCTTGGATGAACATACAACAACTTGCTTAATATCTCGATTACAAGGCATCTTATTAATTTGCAGCGGAATATAAAACATTTCCAACATATATAATGATTAAAGCGAGACCACGAAACTTGCAACAACTCCATTAAAATTCAGCAAGTAAAAGTCTTACATAGATTCAACGAAAATAACTAGTTCAACCATAGAAATCAGCACTACTGATTCACCGGCTTAGTGCGTACAACTAACATTTAGTACTCGACAATAACAACCAATTAAATTAAGAATATTCAGTAAAATTCAGCAACAAGAAAGTCAAATAAAACAGTGAAGTTCATCGTTCATCCCCCCAAGAGTGCTACGTATCAGAGCGACCGACGACACCTTAATGGAAAACTACACTCTATTCCTGATTACCTGCAAATTACCACCAACGGAGGTAATATACAACGTAAAGGGGTGAGATATCAACAACATAACATAAGACATGATAAAAGTCATGTCAGAATATTATCACATCATTATAATTCAGCAGTTCGCAAAATATTATCGACAATTAAACCGCAACAATTCGGTATTCATATCCATAACCAGTATCATTAAAATTCAGCAACTCATCAATTACTCGCAAATGCATAACGACACAACTCAACTATGCACTTCAACAAATGCGACTCAACTATGCAACTCAACTGTGCATATGCATGTGGTACCAATTTGGAGCCAACACTCCACAACCAATTTATTTGCCATTAAAGGCCAACTGTCGCCAATCCAGGCCAAATAACGCCAATACAGGCACAACCAAATATTTGCCACTAAGGGCCAACCGTCGCCAATCCAGGCCAAATGATATGCTATGAGACGCAACTATTATGGACTACAACGCAACAACAGCAAGCGTGCAACAAGGTATCAAGCCTACAACTAATTATCCATAACAGAAACATCATTATTTCACATACATCATGTACTCACCATTTCAACACAATCAAATGAGAATACTATAACAACATTTTCTCAACAGATGACATCACAATTTCATATGCATCAGGTATTCATCATTTCAATCTATTCATGCAAGGGAACAATAACAACATCATTATCAACAAATAAGAATTCAAGACCTTTCTGCAGAACGGCATCACAACTTCTACATACTTATTTATCTACGGTTTACGGTAAAACTCCATTAATTATGGAACAGCAATTCACGAGATATTACACAGACCAATGACCGCCTATACTATTTCGACACAGACAACCCTTTATCGTTAACATTTACCATACTACGAAACCAAACCCATGATTCAATACTGTTGCGGTGAGAATCAGATATCAAGCTGTTGAATTAACTTGAATCTTTAATTCTTAAATTCATAATCGAACTTTAATTTATCCATAAAGGAAAGGTTTAAAGAAAGAAAAACCTATTAAAATGCAAAGAAAAAGCAAGGCTTAGAGCTAAGCAAAGAGAGATCTAAAGGTTCGGGGGTTGGTTATACCTAGGGAAGGTGTTAGCATCCTAAGTATCTGTAGTACTCTACAGGAACCTCTTGTTAGTATTTGTGTCATGCTAAAGTTGCTTGCTAAAGGGAAAAGTGCTAAGGTAAAGACCTAGGGGTATATACATTAAGTATGCTCGCCAAGACATCGCATCTCGTGCCTACGTATCCTGACGGGAATGGAATCAGAGCAATCGTAATTCCCCTGAAGGGGTGAGGAACTCTTGACTGTGGTCAAGGTTCCAAGGGGATGTAAGCATTCATAGAGAAGTACTTACATGAAGTGCAGCGACTCCTGAATCTACGTTGAGATTGTTATGGTAGAGAATGTTCACGGCGGGACGCTAAACATGAGTACGGCGACTCGGATCCTAAGGCTAGGATAAAGGGTAAAGGTAAAGGATATCCACGGCGGGACAACTACCTGGAGCTCGGCGACTCCGATCCTAAATTGAGAAAGGCAACAGGAAGTTAGTAGTTAGTGAGCTCGCCAAGAAATCGCATCTTGTGCCTACGTATTCTCAACGAGAAATCAGAGCGTTCGTAGTTCTCCGAAATATTAAATAAAAACATTTAAATCAATTAATAATTACAAACTATTTTGTTTTATGTTTTTATAATATCACAAAAAAACTTAATAAAATATATATAAAAAAAATATTTTGGTATTTTCAATAAAAATTATTCAAAACAATTTATTTACATTTTTTAAGTATAATTCCAATTAACTAATAAAACTAAAAAATAAGAGGAATAATAATAAAATAAAATAAAAAATAATTAAAAAAGTTTTGAGTTTTAATATTAAATAAACTAAAATGAAAGCAATAAAAAAAACTATCTTAAGAATTAGTCTTTCCTACACTTAAATATATTTACATACCTTTTATCTTCTTTCTCTTTTTAGCAACAGTAAACTTAAATTACAAAAGAAACGAAAAAGTGTATATATTAACCTAAAAAAAATAACGATATAAATAACTAAAAAATTATTAAAGTTACATAATGTATAACTAATTATTATAACAAAACAATAGTAAAAAAAGAAAGGAACAAAATTAAGAAACTCCCTGCAATTTCGACATACTGTAACGTATTATATTTGAACCCCATATTATACACATGATGTAAACTGTACTATAAAAAACAAAAATCAAACAAATATTACATTTATATATGAAACACGAAAGAAATAAAAGATTAAAATATTTGGTATTATTAGATGCCATATAAATTAAATTAAAGATAAAATTTTAACAAATAATTTAAAAAGAATATAAATAAGTAGCTAAGACAAACCATTTTTCTTCTAGATTATAAGACATAAATTAAAGGGAAAAGAAGAAATAAAAAATAATGTTAAACAAGTTTTTAAAAAAAGAAACAGCGTTCAAGCAAACAACCGCAGCTCGCACTCAACTCCAAAAATAACAACGACAAGCACATTCAGCATAACTCCACCATTGCTATTATAAAAAATGAAGGAAATAAAAAGAAATGACAACAAGGATAGAAGATACCTTTAGCCTCTGAAGTTGTAGCAGTAGCTTTCAATATGGTTTCTTCGAGTTGTCGGCGTCGATAACGGTTTGGCAGTGGTATGGTGAGAGTTATGTGAAAGGGTGGGGGTTATAGTTATTGTTTATGAAGAAGAAAATGGGGCGGTGGTGTTAACATTTGCATGCTGCTACATGAAAAAAGTATGGAAAAGAAGTGAGGTAAGTATATGGTTGTAATGAAAAGTTGAGAGATGATTTTATGTGAAGGTGATGAGTGTGTTTGAAAAAGATGAAGAATTCCTTTTTATGTTCATCCTCTTCTTCTCTCATGCGCAGTGTTTGTTTATGAGCAGTGGAAAAAAATGGCTTGTGTGTTGTTTTGGGTGAGAGGTCTTCAAACAAAGGGTTTTGCAGGAAGTATGTATGTATGAAGTGAAAAAAGCCTGCTATGTGTAAAGTGAAGTCACTTTTTGATGTTGTGATGAAGGTCTGTATGGTGTTAACGTGGGAAGGGTTCCAAGGGTGGTCCACCTCTCTTCTCTTAGTCTGCTAAACATTTTTCACAAAAACGGAGCAAAACAAAACTGCTTTCCCAAACTTGTTAATTAAGCATTGTCAAAAATGGATAAAAAACAAGAAATTCAAAAATAACAATAAAATATTAAATATTAAACAGAATTAAATATTAACTATTTGCAAATAAAATAAATTTTAAAAAATGATTAATAAAAGTGATTATTAATAATAAATAAATATAAACAAAAAAACGGTAAAAACGAATAATTGGACCGGTATCGAATTGTTCAAAAAAATAAAGTTAATACACCAAAGTGATTAGCAAAAAATATACGATTCGAAAAAATACAGCGTTTGGTCAAATTTTAAAATAAATTTTACCCGCTAAAATGACTTAAACTGTTCAAAAATGCGACCGAAAAGTGGTCGAAAAAAATAAATGAGCACGTCAGGTTAAACTACGTGAAACGCAGATTAATATCATTAACGTTTGCAGGCTCGATTTTAAATTTTTTCGTCCACTAATTTTACGCGCAATTGACTTTATTTGACCGATTCGACTGTAAATCCGACAAGTTTATTTTAGCTGATAAATTGGGTATTATGAAAAATGACAAACATGATATGCTATACAAACAATGCAAAAAATATGAGGGTAAAATTTGGGGTATGACACATACCCTTCATGAACTCCATCATACCCTTGGTTATAGAATTGAACCCCACCCTTACCTTGGAATTGAGGTCAATCCTAACTTCCGATTCTGGTTTATCTCTGCGGTGACTCCTCTGTCATAACCTTGCAAATTCTCTGATGGATAATCTACTTCTGTTATCAACTTCTCTCAGCCACTCTCTTTCTTCCTTTACGGTTTCTCTTTTGTAAAATTCCCAACTGAATTGAGCGTAAGGGAATACGAGAATATGTTACTAACTTTCAGCATTTTCGTGGCCACGTTCCAATTATGCTTAATTGAATTTTGTTACTATGACGATCGTAACAAATGTCACGACCGTGAAGGCCATGACGGTCGTAACAAGCTCATGACGAATGTCACGATCGTGACAACCATAACAAGCCCATGAAGAGTGTCATATCAGCAGAATTCCATTTTTTCTAGATAGAACATCTCTTTAGCTTTCCAACGCTTCGAACAGGGGCTAAAACCGACTTACGGATCAAGAGATATGAATTTTCGAAGTTTTCCCAAAAACTGCTACGGGTTTTTGCACTTTTGCCCGAAAATTTGACCGATTCAATTCTTTTCTTCGAGACAAACACATATTCAAATATGACTACGACACAACGAGACACGACAAAGTCATAATTAAATTTAATCGAAATAAAATGGGCGTTACAGCTCACAGCGAGACTTTGGAGATTCAAACCTCCCTGCTTACACTGACACCTCTAGGACCCTTGCCAGAAGGACATGTGAATGTTGTAACAACCATTAATGAAGAAAAATTAGAGAATCCTAGGGAGAATGATCATGAGTCTGAGGAGAGTTTTGGTGAGAAAAGCATAATTATTGAGAAAAATCCACCGACACCACCCGAAAGGGAGGTTTTCGAAGAGGTAGAGAAGGAAGGACCTATTGTTGCTCCTCCTCCTTATACCCCACCTAATTATTTCTCAAAATTGGTTGTGGAAGCTAAGGTAGACTCCCAATCCAAAACATATGTGGAGGTATTGGAAAATATCCACACCAATGCACCTTTGTCTAAGGCCCTTCATGAGAAAAGAAAATTCGAAGACCATGAAACTAGGGTCATCATTACTGTTAAAAGGGTAAGATCAACTTTGAGGTGGTGGATGAAATAACTAAGCCCAAATTTGAAAAACTGATACTCAAGATAGATCCAGAACCACCACCACAAGTTCAAAACAATGAACCACCCTACAGAAGAAAGAAAATAAAAGGTGAGGGATATGAGAGATGGCTTGATAAGTGGCCGTGGAAATCGAAGACTATTCAAAGTTCGATCAAGGAACCATTCTTGAAAGAACCACCATGAGTACTTGCACTCCTTGGTCGTCGAGCTATCAACGTTAAACAAAGCGCTGCGTGGGAGGCAACTCACAAGGTCTTTATTTTAATTTGTTTGTTTAAATTTGCAGAAAATAAAGAAATGTATCGCTTGTTACGCTTTAGCTATATCTAGGCGAAAACTCTCTAGATGACGATCTGAGAAGATGAGATATGCCCACGGACATTCCTACGAGTGTCGCTGCTGGTGGGGACACTGATGATGAGTACTTCCTCTGGAAGCGGGCAACATGATGAGATGATTCGAGAATTAAACAAATGAAGGTATCTCAAAATGCTTGCCGCCGAAGTAGAAGTGATCAACGAAGACATGGACATCAAGAGCAGGATCATAGTGGATTTGGCACGCAGTAGCATTCATACAGGTTCTATCTTTCCTTTTTCCACCTTTTACTAAAACATTGAGGACAATGTTTGGTTTAAGTGTGTGTGTGGGGGGGGGGGGGGGGGGAACTCTACCGCTTTCATTTATCGCTTTTTAGTCTGATTTATTGTTTTGTTTTATTTCATACTTTTAGGAATTTTATCTGTTTTTGACATTATGTCAAAGTCTTTGCATGTGCTGTCGAGTCTTTATGCATGGTTTTCGCATGTTATTCAATTTCCCCAAAATTTCAAAATTTCAAAACTCTAACCTCCAACAAAATTTCAAAGTTTCAAAATTCTAACCTCCAACAAATTTTTGCTTCGATGTATGACATGGTACTCTGAGAGTATATAGGCTGTTCAGGCTATATTAGAAAAACGTGGAAAAGTTTTGATAAAATTGATACCGTCCTGACACCCTTAACCCCCTAAATATGCAAAATCAATTTGAGTACCCATTATGCCGAGACCTTAAAGCTCCAGTTTCTTTCAGTAATCCCTAAGTAGTTTATTTAAGCAGTCAGCACCATCCTAAACACACTAAGTAAGAAATCGATGCAAATAAGTGTATGATCTCTAGTTTAAAATGAGAAATTAAGAAAGAAAAAAAATTAAATTATGAATAAAAAGACATGTTCCTTCTAAGTTAGGTGCTCCTCACCCGATCACTTAGCCCAACGGTACAGACTCTTTAAGTTCAATTGATGCTTAAGCACACTTGCAGAAAAAATGAAATAACAATGAGATCATAGTCACTAACAGGTTTACTTGTCATGAATGTGTATGGGATAACGGGCTTAATGTGATTGCACTATAATGAAATGGGGTGAAAAGAGAGCATGAGATATAGGTTGAGCTATAATGGCATGATTCAGATTAGTTTGCATAAGTAGGGAGTTTTTGAAATCGTGTCGTTACGGTATCCTTGGTATTGATATTTAGTACCTATCGATCTAACATTAGCCTAGCAGCCACATATGATTAGAGTCTCATCGTGTCTTTGTTTCGAGCTATGCTTATTTCTTTTTACCGTGTTGGTTGGTTGCTTGAGGACAAGCAATGGTTTAAGTGTGAGGGTGTTTGATAACGCGAAATCACATTGTTTATTTGGCTTGATTTACATGCATTTATTTGTGACTATTGTTAATTTATCTTGATTTATATTCTATCATACGGTTAATTTACTTTGTTTTGCAGATTATGGAGAATTTGGATTAAAGAAAGAATAGAAGAAGAAATGGAAGGAAAAGAAATAAGAAAGAAAGAAATTGAGAAGAAAAACAGAAAGTACAGATTTTGTGCGTGTGACGCTCATCACAGCTTCCTCACGCTCGTCACGAGCATCACCGTCGTCACAAGACCATCACGGTCGTCACGTTCAACACGACCGTCACAAGACCATGACGATCATCACGAGCCAAGTATCAAAATAAAACAGAAGTCTGCATGACCCTCAACTAAATTTCTTCCTGCACTTTCTCCACTCACTGCCCACTACTGGAAGTTACTCCCACTCCCTCCATAACTCACCCATGGTCTCTGGAAGTTGAGAAATGAAAGATCTCCTATAAATAGGCCTTAGATTCACAATTTTAGGGGGAGGCTTCGACGTATCGAAGTGCTGCCAAAATTTATACTGAAGCTATTTTATTTCTTTTATTTCCTTTCCGTTTTCCCTTTTGTTCAGAGCATTGTATTTCTGCAATTTTATTTCGCCAAAGTAGAATCCTGCCGACATTGTGGAGGACTACTCTTCAATTTCAGTACTACTTTCCAGGTTCAATTGAATTATTACTTTATTTTTTGTCATAATGTATGTTTTATCATTTTGCTGTTTATGTTTATTTCCGTTTGCATTAATTACTATGTCTAGCTAAACCACATAAGTCGGTATGTAATAAATTAGTAGGACAATTCGATAGTAACCGGTGCCATCCTTTTTACAAACATTTTTCTGGCTGTTAGTTTTTAATCTAATCTTTCTGAATAAACCTTCGTCGCGACAGCGAGAAATTATTTACAGTAGTTTTGCCACGAAAGTGGGAAACTCATTAAGGCATGAACCGACACGCGAAAGCCGGGGTTCAAACCCGATAGTAAAAACTAGGCATTTATTTTAAACACAGCGAAAGCGCTTTAAAATAAATCAGAACTTACTTATTTTCAAAGAGTAATTTAAACCCGAATGGGACTGCGAGAGCATACATTCCGCCTTAGAATTATGACCCGAGTCAACAACCATCGTGAGGCAAAGGTCTTTAAACGAGTATTTTCTCCTGAAAAGTGTTTGCAAAAACTAAAAACGGTGACCTGTCGAATCCCCGATAACTAAGGCATTGCATACCGATATCCCTTATCAATATATTTCTAAAACTAAAAATCTTTATTTCCTCTGTTTTTAATTTCATTCGCATTTAACTTTCCAAATTCCATTATCCTTAGCTTTACGCCGCAACAATAGATAATGGTAGGTTGACATTGGTCTTTGTGGGTTCGACAATCTTTTATATTACTTCGATATTTCCGTGCACTTGCAGACGCATCAGTTTTCCGTGAGGTAATTTGCAGTTTTTCCTCGTTTGTTTGACTTTTATCATATGCAAAACTCAAGATAAGTGGATGACTCAATACTTTATTAGGTTTTTTAAAATTTCACATGGTCTAGATCCCAACAAGATCAAGATTGGAGATCATATTAAACTTCATAGTCAAAATGTCTTTTGCCTGGCTTTGCCAATTACTTGAAGGTCAGGCAAATACTATATCCTTGGAGTATGGCGACCTTGTTGAATTGACTTATGCAAACTGATATTGTTGGGTAGATCTTGAATTATTGAGGACTATCTCTCTCATTATTAATATGGTTAGAGTGGAATGTGTTATAATAAAAGTAGGTTCGCTCTTTTATTAGTTAGTTCTCCATATTGATTATGACAAAAAGATCTTTAATTGTTTTAAAAGGTGTTATGTTCCTTTATACAAGTGTATGCCATCTCGGTAAATTTTAGACCGCCGTACAACAAATTTAAGGGAGAGGTGTTAAAGCACTTGAAGATCACGCCCTTTCACTTACATCTGAATGTATGGGCCTTTGTGAAGGTGTTATAGTTTTTGTATGAATATTGATATCTAAAGTCGTCTATAAGTCCTTTTTTCCATCTTTTTATGTTATGTGTATCTCATAGGACTAACTTTATGGATAAGGGTTGATCTCAATGCGATAATATGTCAAACAATTTCACGTTTATGTTGAGAATTTGGATAATTTTAAGGATCATTTCCTCCTGGCGAGCCTTCAAACTTATGAGGTTCGTTGTTTTTGTTGGGTTCCTAAGAGGAAACCTCATACTACCAACTTCCTCAACTATGAGTCGGCTAGATGTACGAATATATATTCACCATGATCACTACAGGTCAATGCAATATTTGATTCATTCTCGTTCGGGATAATCTGGGCAAATTTTTGAAAGACAACAAACATGTATTTTTTTTTTCTGATATAGAAATAATGTCCATGTATTGCGAGAGTAGTCATCCACAACTACAATGCCATAAAGATTGTCGCTAAAACTTTTGGTTTTATATGTGCCAAAAAGATTCGTGTGCAAAAGTTTATGAGTTAGTTTGTAGAAACAACAATTTTAGAGCACATCACATAAACGACTTTTCTTAAAGGATAATTTGAATGAAAAATGTCTAGGAAAAAATGAGAACTTGCACTCGTCATATAAATCATTATTTGACCAATGATTAACTTTACCCACTTGACCTTTGAACGGGTGAGCAACATTCTCATTAAAAAAATATATGTCTTGTCAGCTCTTGCCCTATTTCTAACTTTTTGCTACATAATCTTCACAATTATCCAGTGGACCATTCACATTTCACACTTCATTTGCCTTGTCTAAAAGTTTAAAAAGTCCAAATGATTTTTAAAGAGAGACTTGGATATGGATTCCTCAAATGGAATTCGTCAAAACTCAAGAGTACGATGTCGTGGATATATTTCAATGCCTTTGTTCTCCAACCCAAACACTATGAAGAAATATGAAAAAAATGAAGTGAACAAATTTTCCTCTAAACTGACACATTGAACCACTTGTCATGCTTTTAACATTACAGCACTATGCCTTCACTTGATCAAGATTAAACATCTTATTCACACCCACAAATATTTGCAAATTATGTTTTTCAAACGCTTTCATAAAATTTATTTTTAAAGTAGATTCAACTTCCTTAGTGACATAATATTCTTAAGCATAATCATTCAAAAATAGTCCATGATGCCGCTTGCAGTCATCTTCAAAAAAGAGATGTCTAACTTTGTGCAAATACACATAAAGATAAAGATTTGGAGTCGAAGCAAAAGAAGCATAAATAAATGGATTAAGGAAAATTACTCTGACTTTTGATTTTCAAGAATCTCCCTTTTCTTTCTGACAACAATTCACCGATCTCTTTTTGATAGGAACTCCGGCCAATTGACCAACTCTAAAATGCTTCTCTTTGTTGGATGCTAATGATTTTTTTACATATATTTTCCATTTTGAACAATTGAATTTGGATGAAGGAGAGAGGTTTAAGGTAGAGAGAGAGAATGAAAGATGTAAATGAGAGGAGTGAATGACAAAATTCAATTTAGGCAACCAAAATCAAATAACAACAATGATCATGATGCACAAAGATATGTCATGCACAAATAACACAATTCACAATCACATAAAACAAACAATAGATCACATATGAACAACAAATCAGACAAAATAACAATTAACACAAATCAAATACAACTGCGAGAAGATTAAGGATAATGGAATGTTCGGGTCCAACACCTCTGCATACGCGTGAAAAGCAGTACTATATAGTATATATTGAATCAGCAAAACAGACTTTAGATGTGAAAAAGTTAATTCTAAGGTCTAAACAGAGGCAGGTAACAGGCTTGAGCCTTTTCTGTAGTATATTGGAGCATAGAAAGAAGGAACAAAAAATTCTATTAACCAAACTAACTACTTTTCATCCCTAAAGAAACAAGTTCAATCAAACATTCACATGTGACACATGTTAGAGGATAAAGTCTTATATGCAAGGTCTATTTCTTGTTCTGTCATCTCGATTGTATCATCACTATCATAGTCAGCTGCACTAGAAGATGCAGCAGTTGTTTTTCCCTTTTTGCTCCTCTGTTGTTCATTTATCTTTGATTTCTTTGTTGATTCATGATCTAACCTATTTAGTTCCTCCTCGTAAATACGTTTACATTCCAGTGCTTGTTTGTGGATATCTTCCTTTGACATTGAAGTATTGTTTCCCACAGCATCCAATTTTGCAAGCTCCTCAACAACTCGAGGTAAGAATTTCCAGTCCTCAGTTCCTCTCCCAATGTCCTGGTTAAAGTTAATAAAAACAAACACAATCAGCTCAAAATCCTGTATTTCATTTAATCCTTGATATAATAGCACCACATTGAAACTAAAAGTAAGAATACCGAAACGGCACGGAACTCAGACATTTGTGTCAGGCCAAATATAATGGATACAAAGACAAAGCATATTAAAACTAGAAAGGCACTTCAAGTCTAGATGCAAATTATCAATGACTTTGAAAGGACATTTTCAATCTAAACGAGTGTCATTGAGTGTGATGACTCGGTCAAATGATTAACCAATTCCTATTCAAATAAACTTATCCAGTATCATTAGATACTTGAGCATTATAATTAGTCAGCATCATTAGGTACATATGGTGTAGGCATTATACATTGTTCGTCCATTCATAAAAATAAATAAAAAAGTTCTTGAAAGAGAAATTTTGACATGATTAGGAAATACAAAATACCAAGTACTATTGGTGTTCATGTAAGAGAAACTCTGAAATGCTTACGATTTGTTATGTTTCCTGAGTAATTCATTTCATACCTTGCCAAGAAAGATACGCAAATTGCAACGAATTCTCAAATAATAATGAATGCATTTTAAAAGATAATATAAATTTGTGCCCTGCATCTATCATGTATTATTAGTCTAATACTCTCATTAATCATTTTCTCACAGAATTTAAAGAAATGTCTCTATACACAAGGGAAATTATACATATATTAGCACCCCCAAAGGTAAAGAAAAAAGCTAAAATAGTTGCTGACTAAGTCGCAACCAGTTTTAATAATGTGCATTACCTGTTTTTCCTCGAGAGAACATATTGCATCTTGCAAGCAAGTCAGAATCCCTTCTGCAGCTATTTTTGTTATCTCACTTGGATCTGGCTGAAAGGATTACTTAAGAATTTAGTTTCACATAGGATATAACTAACGACCTTGAACAAATTAAGTTAGAACAACAGATAGGCTCATCTTCAAAGTATTTCTCACTGTAAGAGTGAGCACTGAAATACAAAATTTTCTAACATATAAAAAAACAAGAGAAAAAGTTATTATACAGGAAATGGAAGACCATAACCTTTTCTTCTTGACTTTCCAACCACTGAATTGTTTTATTCAAATCATCAAGAGCCCACTTCTTTACCTCAGAAGACTCAAAGCATTTCCTAGCGCCGTCGATATCTTTTCCCTGGAATATGTAACAAACAAAAAAGTAGCAAATATAATTTTCAACGGATAAAATAAATATTATTTAAATCCATTATCCTCAAATCAAGTATGTGTAAAATTATAAAACAGTTTGCCACTTTTTACCTTCGATTTTATAGAAGTAGTTGCCTTTGAAGACTCTCTATCAACATGCTTTGATGGTTTGTGCGGTACAGATGGTTTATGTTCTGCAGTCACCCATAAAATCACAAGAAGGAAATATCAGATGTGAAATTGGAGGGAGACAATGGTGTGAGACTTGCGTAGGAGGCAAACATGCATATGGCATCAGCTTATATAGATATGTTGTCACAATTTTGCAGTTATATAGATATATCATTGGTAAAAAAGATGGTTGTAAAGAAAGCTTTTAAGAACAAAGATGTCTTTAAGTAACTTCAGAAATAATTAAGCATGTATATTATCAATAATAGTTTGCAGATAATGGAATTTTCTCTTGTTAAAATAGTAATTCTGCTCCAGAAACAGGTAATTTTTACTTTTTAGGATTTACTTTTCCAGAAAAAAGAGAGAAGAGAGATGACTATTGAATGTGAAATCTAAGATGCAAGTCATAAAGGTGTTATATATAAGACGCGTGTAGCAATCAGTAAAGCATTTATTAAATGCCAAAAGAGCTTTAGTTACATGGCCTATCAATTTACTAGTGAACACACAGTTATGTCACCTTCGTTGACTTCGTGTGATTTACTTCCTTTACGCCATGGTTTCCCAGCATGCATAAGGTAACTATCAATTTCGACGAGTTTCCTCTGGTTGTAACACTCTAGTATCCAATCCTAACACACCCAAAGACAAAATAAAGGATACATCAAGTTAATTTTTGTTAACGAAATATATAGACAATGATACAGCCAAAACCAGCATAACGTTACTAGAGTTTCCCCACCAAAATCTAAAGAGTGGCAAAGCTTGATACCCAATAATTTTGACAAATTAATACGGCCAATATTAGTAAAAAAATGGCATTGTCTAGATTATACAACAAATAGTATTCTCCTCGGTGAAATGCTTGGATTAGCACTTTACATAAGAATCCCATTCATGTTGGCACAATAAAGAGCAAGGAAATCTATTGAGTGGTTTCCTTTCCTTGAGCAAAAAGCTTAATGTCCAAATGTCAATCAAGGTAAAACATCCCTAATTTTGCTTCATCCAAGAAAATCACTATCCTATGTCTCAAATACCAATCTCTAAAATACCAATCTTTAAATACCACTGCAAATTAAGGACAATACAGCTACAGCCTACAGCAATCGACACTGCACACAGAGAGCAGATATCAAAAGAAATGCTCAAAGAGAAATGATTCCATATTCAAAGAAAATTGACATTATACATTGAGATGCCCTAGAAGCTTCTTGGCTATTAGCTGGTTCAAAATTGAAGGTATCAGTTTCAATTTAACTCTATGGCATTGTCAATAATGGATCGATACCCGAGATCTTATCTGTTGATAAACTAAACAGTCTATAAACTCTGGCCATGAGACATTAATAAAACAACACATAGAACAATGTACTTATCCATACCAAAAGCAGCGAGAATAACAAATAATTAAATAGAGATTCCTAAAGAGTACAAGAGATAGTGATACATTCTTGAGGAGCTCTTTCTTTCCACTGCTATCCTTCCCAGAAGATATGCAGTATTTAGAAAATAGTTTTGTTAAATATCATTCACATGCAAAGAGTAAAAAGAAAGGAGCAGAGAAAAACCTTAGACACAATAGTTCCACAATCAGCTTCAACTTGTCGAAACTTGGGAGTATTTTGAAATGCACAAACCAAAAGAGTGCAATTAGAGTTCCAGTCAGGCTTAAACTCTGCTCCCATTTCCATAGCCCGCGACCTCAAAACCCCACGCTCGGGATTCACAAAGCCTGACAGCACAAAAACTACACCTTCCTGTCCATCCATAAACCAGTTTAACGACTTAATAAAATAAGCTCAGTCAACAACAACACAATCACAACCAAAAATACACAAATGATCCTTAATTGTTTCTTATTAATCAAATCAAGTACCATAAGCTTGTCAAAGCCTTTAGATTCCGAACAAGAAGCCGAAGATTTCCCAGCATTTTCAGATTGAACTTTGGTCTTCTTCTTGGAACTCTCAATTTCACTGGATTTCTCACCATCACCATCCAAAATTGGTTTCTTTCCGGAATTTCCATCATCATCGTTATCTTTTGAACTCATCCATGATGGAAGGTTTCTCTTGGAACCTTTGTTAATATTAGACATGACAATAACTACAAAGTACCAAATTTGAAAAACACTCGGGTTCCAGTAGAAAAACCTGCATTTAGGGTTTAGTATAAAATTCAAAAATTGTTTCAAAATTTCATCAATCGATAGAAACATACAATAGAATTTAATGATTGTTTAACATGCATTGCACTTGTTTAGATGAATAAGTAATAAAAATATATAAATAGGAAATTAAATAAAATGGTAAAAGAAAAGAAAAAGAAAAACCTCTTTGATTCGTTGCTTCTTCTTCTTTGTTTCTTTCGTTGCAGCGTTTGATTTTGGTATTATGAAAGGTGATAAATTTGTTATTTTCGAATATAAAGTTAGAATAGTGGATGTGCTGCAGTGGTTATCGGGCATAACTAAAAATTTTGTGTGCTTTACCTGCACAGGTTCAAATCCTATCGTCCATAATTTTTTTGAATTTTTTTTATTTTCAAAAACTGCAATACTCACCCAAGAATCTTTTAAAATTGCAATACTCAACCAAAAAAATATTTAATTCTCCCGTATTATTTTTAAATGAGTCACTAACATAGTTGTTGCAGCGTAATATTTACATGCTTGACAAATGTGTATTATTTTTATATTATAAATAATAATTATAGTAAATAATTATATTATTTTTTGATTTTTTTTTATTTTCAAAAACTGCAATACTCACCCAAGAATCTTTTAAAATTGCAATACTCAACCAAAAAAATATTTAATTCTCCCGTATTATTTTTAAATGAGTCACTAACATAGTTGTTGCAGCTTAATATTTACATGCTTGACAAATGTGTATTATTTTTATATTATAAATAATAATTATAGTAAATAATTATATTATTCAAAATAAAGATAGAATAATTATAATTTATACTAAATAATTAATTAAATTAAGATATTTTTAATATTATAAATATAAAAATGAGTTATTATACTAAGAGCATCTTTAGTGGGAGTAAACTAAATGGGTAAACTAAGATACTTTTTGTGGGTCCAAAGTGATTTTTAGGATTTAAAAAATTTACAGTTGATTTGAGTAGTTTTTACTTTAATGGTGATTGTCTATAAGAAACCAAAATTTGACCCCACATTTTATATTTTTTATTCAAGTTACCATTAATTTAATTATTTTAATTAAAATATATATAATTTTTTAAATAAAATTTATCTTAAAAACTTAAAAATAATATTAAATATATTTTATTATAAAATTAAAAATGATACAAAATTCACAACAATAATACATAAAAAAAAGATTACATTTTCATAGGAATATAATTATAATAAGGATTTAATTGGTTGGGATCCATTTGATAAATAAATAAGATTGAGAATTGAAAGAAAAAAAATTTAGAAGTAAAATTGTGTGTAAAAAAAATTAAAATTTCTATAGAATTTATAGAAGGTAAAAAATGATAATATGACCGTTACTATTTTCAAATATTATACCCTTACTTTAATGTTGTTGGAATATTTGAAATATTTTATTAATATTAAATAATATTATAATAGGTTTCACATAGTTAACGTTAACTATATAGATAATGAGAACTAAATTTTAGTTCATTTGAATGGCATGTCAGCTCTCCTATAATGCAAATTCCTAATTACTAACGTAAGCTATAAAGAATTTTGGTTTAGCAACCCTGCGTTAAAGTTGCTCTAAGTTACAACAAAATATATAACACATGTATTAGTTTTTTTACATAGTTTAAAAAATTGTTGGAATGGACCATGTGCATAACACATATTTTGTCTTTAATCAATTTGTTAAATTAGAATTGTTCTTTATATAATCTAAATTAAAATAAATATAATGATAATATATATATTTTATAAAATAATTTTTTTCACATTCTATTTATAAAAAAACTTTTGAAATGATTTTTTTCACATTCTATTTATAAAAAAACTTCTATCTAAATTAAATAAATTCATATAACATAATTATGATAATTCACCGTATATTGCCTTACAATTAAATAAATTCATACAATACATTAAAAATAATTAAAAATAATGATAGGTTGACATCAAATACAAATAAATTAATACTAAATATTTAAAATGGCGATAATTCGTCATCAATTATAAACAGTTATTTTAAAAATATGTTAATTATAAAATTAAAAATACAATTAAACTAAAATTAGAAGTGACAATTGGATCCATTATAGAAAAATTTATCCAATCCATCATTTAAAAAATTCATCCAATGCATCTACCATATAAAAAATAAATTAATGAATTAGATTAAATTCATCCATTTATATGCATGTATTGATTCAATTGATTAAATCAATCTAACATATTTTAAAGATCTAATAGATTATTTTTATTTCTGATAATTATTTTTAAAAAAATAACTAAAAATGAATTTTTTTCCGAAAAAAAAATCGGTTTTTTTCGGTAAAAACAATTGATTTTTTTAAATAAAAATATTGTTTTCCTAAAAAAAGTCGATTTTTATTTTAAATTAAAATATCAATTTTTTGAAAAATATAAAAAAGTCGAATTTTTCCAAAAAAATCGACTTTTTTTTGAAAAAAAAATCAATTTTTTTCAAAAATGAAGATATCAATTTTTTTAAAAATACAAAAAGTCTAACTTTTTCAAAAAAAGATCAATTTTTTTTAAATAAGAACCGATTTCGTTTCAAAATTTTAAAAATTATTTTTTTTAAAAAAAACTAAAGGTCGATTTTTCCCAAAAAAAATTGATTTTTTTTCATAAAATACAATAGTTTTCTTGAAAATTCAAAAAATGTTTTTTTTTAAACACAATTTAATTTTTTTATGAAAATATTAAAAAACAATTTTTTTTTAAATACAAAAAATAAGTTTTTTGAAAATAAAATAAAATCAATTTTTTTAAAAAAAATATGTTTATTTTTAAAAATAAAAATAAAAGTTGGATGAATGAATATCCATCCATTCAAAATATGTTAATAGATACGGATGCATTGAATTTGATAATTTTAAGAAAATTTCAGTGGATTGTTAATGGATTAATGAATTGTTTTGATCTATCCATTAACAATTTAATTCATATTCATCTAATCCATTTATTTTGCCACTTCTAAACAAAACTAACCATCAAAATAGAGATTGGAACAATGGTTGTGGGTAGTGAAATAATAGAAGTAACAAGACACTTGGTGGCCATTTAGTGGTGAAATTTTGTTGTAAGCTGTGAAAGAAAGAAGTTAAGTGATGTAAATTAGGTGTTTTTAAGTTGTTGATCATTCTGTTTTAAAGTTTAACTTTTTGATTTTTAGTTCTTTTAAAACTATGTTGATACACTCTAGTTACATACGTGACAACAATAAAGTCAAAAATATACTTTTAACGACGTAACATTAGAAGAATTTGTTTATTAATAATTTTTATAAGATAAATTAATAATTTTAATATAAGTCTTTTTTATATAAAATGTATTCTAAAATTAATTAATACAAATTTAAAAATAAACAATCCATAAGTAGAGGCTAACTAATGTTTGTCTAAGATATCGAAACATTGTAACTAAAACAGTGTAGAACTTGTGCATTTCTTCATATTGTGTCAAGATTTAACCAAATCAATAATTGCTCATAATGAATTATGGGTTGGTAGTATGAAGCTAGAGCAAAATTTTCCCTTCTTTTCCCATGCCTTAATTTTCCCATCTGCAGAAGCAGAATAGACAACCCATTTACATACTACGAACCCATTAGTAGCATCATCGTGAGCTTTAATTGACTCCAAATACTTCAAACTAGAAACACCTCACACTTTAAGTGTCTCATCCCTGGTTGTTGCCATACTATGATGTCTTTTCCTTGTGAAGCACTCAATATGAATTCACCACATAAGGCTACTAAAATTAAACAGAGCCAACATGTCCTGAAAGAATAGCCAATGGTCGATGAGAAAATGATGTGCATGGTGGTAGGTTGTAGTTGGGATGTGATAGGTCTTATATGTTGTAGTTATCATTGTTTTTAGTTCCATTATTTCCCAAGAACAATATGATAAACTAGTTAACTTTCTCCAACAAGTAAATTTACTTCCCTCGGGTCAACCTTCTAACACCAACCACATTTAAGTCCCCCCTATGAATCTTGCTCATCCATCTATAGCCAATTCATCAGCTATTATTTGCACCACCTTTAATTCAATTCATCATAATGATCATGTGTGTTCATCACGGAATTTTTTTACCCACATAACATAATGGTGATTCAATGTGTGTCGACCAAGCTGATTCAAATGTTTTGTACTATGATGCATTTCATTTAAATCTTATTTGTATATCCAAACTTTGCCAACTTTAAAATTTTCCTTTGAATTTTCTAGAAATGCACGTGTCATACAAGAGTTAAACACCAAGAAGACGATACAAAGTTCTTTCCCTCACCTTCACCTGCCACCAACATTAATACCATGCTGCCTAGTAATGCATTGTGGCATTTTAGATTAGGTCATATTTCATAAGTGTCTTACTCATATGACTTTGTTGTATCCCTATATCTCATTTGATAACAAAGCAACCTATTATATTTGTCATTTGGCCAAACAAATGAAATTACCATTTACTCATAGTTCATTTGTTGCTCAATCTAATTTGAAATGTTAGCATTTTGATATGTGGGGTCCTATATATGTGGAATACATTCATCATCATAGGTAATTTTTTTTATCATACTTGATGATCACACAAGATTTGTGTGGATCATACTCTTGAAAACCAAAGTTGAAGCTTCTACTAAAGTTCCTTAATTCTTAACCATGATATAAAACCAATATAACATTACCCCTAAAACCATTCCAACAAATAATGGGCCTGAATTTATGTTATCATCCTTTTATGCTTTCAAAGGAATCATTCATTACAAATCATGTGTTGAAACCCCTCAGCAAAATGGGAGGGTAGGAAGGAAACATTAACATTTGCTTAGTGTTGGTAGAGCTCTACTCTTTCAATCCAAATTACAAAGACAATTTTGGTCTTATGCAATTCTATATGTTGCAACACTATGTATGCTCCACTTCTCAAAATTCAAAGCAATCATCTCAAGGTAACACTCTATCCCATCTTTATTTCCTTATCTTATTCCAATTTGACCACACCACAATGTCACTATTCTCTTTCTTTAACATCACAAACTGAACCTAAAACATATGTTGAGGCTTGTAAATTTGAATGTTGGAACCAAGCTATGCAATTTGAGCTTAATGCTCTTGAAAAGTTATGAATTTTCCACCAAATGTCAAGTCCATGGAATGTAGGTGGGTATATAAGATCAAACACCATGATGATGGAACCATTGAAATATTCAAAGCTAAGTATGTTTTCAAAGATACAACCAAATTGAAGAACTTGATTATTTTGAAACATATTGTTTTGTTGCCAAATTGACTACTGTTAGAACAATCATAACTTTTGCTTCCATTAATAGATGGCATATTCACCAATTTAATGTGAATAATGCTTTCTTACATGAAGAACTCAAAGATGATGCATATTTGGTAGTTCCACGTGGTGTTGTCGCTACTGCAAAAAAGAGGGCCGACAATGACAAGAGAGTCACCACCGTTCGTTATTCATCCCAAAAGAGGGAAAGGAAACGATCAGAAAAAACCTAACGAAAAGGGGAAAATATGAGGTCGTCGCAACCAAGTCCTAGGTTCGGGAGTCGATTACGCAAGGGGAAGGTATTAACACCCCTCACGTCTGTCGTACTCGACGGGATCCACACATGGTTGTCTAGTCTAGTCTATGGGTGAAAAACAAATTATCTAGGGCTGCTAAAGCTAAACGAAAAGAACTGACTTTATAGAGCATTGTCGCTCTATGCCTATGTATTCCCTCGTGCAATATGAAAGTCAGAGTCAACGTAGTTCGGGAAACTACAGGGGGAATTGCTCGCTAAGACGTCGCGTCTTGTGCCTACGTATTCTCATCTGGCATGAGAAATCAGAGCAAAACGTAGTTCAGGCTAACTATGGGACGAAAGGGTATTCTCGATCACGCGGGGGTGAGAGAAAAGATTGACGATACTGGCGTACGCATTCTATCAGTTAGGTGTATGCTGCTCAACCATTGGAGACTTAGGCGTTACGTGTTTGTGGTAGAATGGACGTAGTATGTCATGGGTTTAAAGGTATGGGAACCTGCGGGTTCTATAACTACGGGCTAGTCTCGATTGCGCTAGGGCAAGAGAAAGGAAAAATTAGTCGCCAGCGGGAAAGTCTCGATCGCACGGAAGCGAGAGAAAAGAGAAATTAGTTGTAAGTATGCTCGCCAAGACATCGCATCTTATGCCTACATATTGTCGTCTGGTACGAGAAATGAGAGCAAGCATTATATGAAAAGAAACATTAATATAAAAATTTGACAAAAAGAATCATTTAAAAATTAATAAGTTATGGTGATTTGAAAATTTAATGAAAATTAAATTTAATCAAATGAATTAAATGCTGAAAACTAAACAAAGCGTCTCACCCAAGGCTTGAACTCAAAACCTTGGGGTCATAGACACAAAGCTTTTCCCTCCAAACCATTCTCACGCATGTGAATCGTAATGGAAAGAGGAGAACAAATATTGAAACAAGGAAAAATCATGAAATGAGCAAAAATTGCCCTCGTGAGGGTCGAACTCAGGTCCAATGGCATGGTGGGGTTCTTAAGGCAAGGCAAGCAACCACTGGGGTGGCAATACATCCGTTGTATCAAGCCACCCCAGCTTAAGATATACCAAAATATGCGTGCAGGCTGGGCATGGCATGAGGGCAAGCCCAAGTGAAAAATCTCCAAAACGATTTGCATCCAAAATCCTTAATACTTAACCAAATTCAGTGAAATTTAAACCAAAATTGATTGTTTTTTCAAGGGGATCATGATGGTACACTCCAATTTTCCAAATGATGCCTACAATTTAAAATTCGAAGGAAAGTGCCATGTGGATGCTTGAAATGCATTTGAAATCAAAAAAACCAAAACAGATGCATTCTAGAGCAAGTGAGAGTCTAAGCAAACTTCAAATGTGATATGGAATGTGTTCTAACAAGAAAATTACTCAACAAAACTCAGACCAAGAAAATGATGTGTGAGCTGCAAGTGGGTGAAAATGTGTTCTTCCAAAACCAACCTCTTAGCACAATGCAATATCAACTACTTTCAACAATGTAAAAAACAAACAGTCTTGCTTAGAGCAGAAGCAAAGACTAAACTTGGCACCATAATGCAGATACCAGCTCCACACATGTCTTAAAATCCTAAACTCAAACAACCTACCTAAAGCACCAACAGGCTACTAAAGGTTAAAACAACAACATAAACTCAATACTAAACACCTTTAAACTCAGCCCAAACAGTCAGACAAGCAACTGCCTTCCAAATATCTAATAAGTACTAAAGCACACAACAATCTTAAATCCTCAAGACAGTCCTCCACTTGCTATCCAACTCTAATTCAAACCACACTCCTCAGATGGAAACCAACAATAAACAATCTCTTATCATGTGAAACCACCTTTAGCAACAGCTAAACATGAGTTTTGACAAACCAATAATAACCATGGATAAAAGGTTACAACCTAAACCACATGCCAAAAGCAAACAAAATTGTTCCAAAACTACACAAAGTGAAGGTGTAAGTCTTGTAATCCAAACATCCTTACCAAGACATGAGGCAGATCTGAGTAAGTTCTAGAGATTAAAAGCAAATCTGACAAGAAAACAAACTAACACTCCTAACAACTCAGCTGAACAACAATTATAGCAGCAAAGTCAATGTGTCAACAAAGATAAAGCCCCAATCTGTCAAGAATCATAGCAGCAACTCTCTCTCATAAGAGCATACTAACAGGGACTCTACTGATTTTAACCCTCTAGCCTTAACTAGCTTACTTGTGATAATTCTCCCCAAAGCCTAGCAGCCTAAAGTCACAAATCAAAGGTAATGAACTAGCACTTAAACAAAAACAAGGTCCTGGCACTATAATATCAAGCCTAAATGGATGCACCAACACAAAGAGTTACCACTCTAAGTATTCAAAAAAAGTTAACAGATCCATCTTTAACACCAATCATGATGACAACCTTACATATGAACTTTAATGCCAGTCATATGCACAAACTCTAAATGCTAGACAAATCCACTTAAAAACAACAATTCAACATAACAGTTGCCAATGCTACAAATGATGGAGACAATCTTGGTTATAACATATTCAAACATTAAAACTGCTACCAACTTGAGGCAATACAAACCATCAAACAAAACAGCAGCTCTAAATTGTTAAAGCTCTGGGCAGTTTTTACTTGCTAACCAATTCTAGTTCACCAAACAGTCACATCAGCAAAAACTGCTCTCAAAGGTTGAACAGTCCAGAATCCTCATTATCACAAACCTGATCACAATCTTGCCACAAATGAAAATTAGCAACCCCTATGTAAACATGAAGCTCCAATGATAGTCCTATGCACACGTTGAATGCTAAACTACACCAAATGTGCATCAAGTGAAAGTTCAACAAATCAGCCGACCAACTGCATCCAAACCTAAACAAAACCAAAGAGGTTGGCATTACAATGCCAAGTCTAAAAGGAATGCAGACTAAAATGAAGAGTTAGCAACTCTAGATATCCTGCAGGCCTAACACTAATTCCTACAGCAGACCTGAATTCCTAACACCTGCTAGAAAACCACATCTGAGTTAACAAACTCATATCTCAAGCTCAGGCCTAGGCAGCAGTGAAATATGGCCTGAAAACCAAAATCCAAATGAGGCCAAACTCAAACAGCCTAGAGATACTAAACCAGCACCAAGAACCTGATATTAATTCAAGGCTAGATGCAAGCTACATGAGGGGTCACTGACTCTAGTCATCAATAGAGGCGATGGATGCAACCTCTAACAGCAGTCTTCAATCAAAAACTCAAATGACAGGCTTGCTGTAAACCACAATAACCTAGACAAATCCAATCTAACTTCAAACATAACAATGTTCAATATCAAAGCATCTAACCTAAGCCTCTCTTATTGACAGTTTTTAAACAGTTTTGGTAGTTAAATTGACATAACAATGCCAAGAGTCTAAACTCATCATGTATCCAAACAACATACCTTCACAAAGGTAAAAACATTCACAAACCACCTTAATGACATTCTGATAGCAAATGCACATGTTATTGGTCTCATATATTTTGACAACATATTTAACAAACTTCAACATGACAATGTACAAACTAATCTCAACCACCAAAATAACACATGATGATGCATACTAGTGAATGAGTTCAAAATAACATACCTCTTGCAGTCCTCACTATGCTAGCAGCAAAAGAAAACCAGAGATCCTTCCTTTTGAGCACACTTATGAAGGTTACTTCCTTTTGAAGAAATAAGCAACCTTAATGGACAGTTGGAGCAAATGAGATTCTAGCTGTTGTTTGAGACTATGAACAACTAATACATCATATGAAGTATTCCAAGGGTTGTGATGGTAAGAAATGGTTTGTGCAATGATCTAGTGTGAAGAATGCATAAAAGTCAAAGTGAGGTGTATGAAAAGTTGACTCTTTGTTCTAAGTGTTTTTTTTAGGAAACCAATGGTAGGAACAACTTCAAATGATCATTTCTAGGGCACGTATATGGTCTTTGAACTGTTTTTAGATTGGAAACAATAACTGGTGTGAAAAATGCAAAGTGGTGAAATTGGTGTTTTTCTTCACTTACAAGCAAAAAGGGAAAGAGGAAAGCTATGAGTTTCTGGTTGTTTTGGAGAACTATGAGTTTCTGGTTGTTTTGTAAGGTGACATAAAGCTTATTCAAAAGCCAATCTCATTTAAGATTGCAGCTTGAGGATTGCCTTGTGGTCCAGTGAGAATTAAGCACATCCCTTTGAACATGATCATAAGAAGTACATCTCCAATATAACCAGACTTTTGTTCTCTTTTGAATTCATTTATTTTGATCCTTTTGTTTTGGTTTCACCTCATGATCATTAATTGCAATTCATATACCAACTTTGTGCTCTAAAGTCTTTTTGAACAAATCTTTTGCTGAAACTCATTCAAAACCATGTTTACAACTTGCTCAGACTCTTACATGTTCTTGTTTGCACCTATTTTAATCCATAAGTTGCAAAAGGCATTTCAAACTCATAGCTAGCATGTTCCATCGTGTTTTAAGTTGTGGGCATTATTTTAAATTTTGGTTGACACCATGCT
This sequence comes from Lathyrus sativus, assembly GCA_963859935.3. NCBI lineage: Eukaryota > Viridiplantae > Streptophyta > Magnoliopsida > Fabales > Fabaceae > Lathyrus > Lathyrus sativus. The sequence goes on from OZ012735.1 coordinate 878,957,235, forward strand.
CTTCCTCATAAAAAATCAAGCGGGTTTGGTTTAAATTTCATTGAAAATGATTGAGATTTAAGTGAGAATTGAATCAAATCGTTTTTAGCATTTTGACATGTCTTGCCCACAAAATCCTTCCCAGAAAACGCCTCTTATGGTATATGTTTTACTGGGTGGCTTTATACATTTTTTAATGAATACATTTTTACTTACTTCAACTCTAGTGAAGTCCTTGGCGTACCAACTAAAACTCAGATCCTTATTTCAACCTGTCTAATGGTTCTTATTTTGGTCTTGTAATATATTGGTTAATTCATATTTCAACATTAATGACGATTCCAAGACTTTACCCTGTAACATCTATGTCTGATAGGCTAAGAAAAGAAAGCTGACTAAATCAGCTCAACCCGATGTTTCGAAAGAGGTTTCATCAGGTGCTATTGCTGCTGACTCAAAACAGATGAAATTACGAGAAATGCGGCTTAAATCATCAGAAGATGTCATGTGTTCGGTTAAGTTGGAAGATAATGTACCACTTAGGCTGATTGCCGATCATTGTCGTACAAATAACATTCGCTTCACAGTCAGACATCTCGAGTATCTTCTCAGCTTTCTGTTTCTGAAAAGAAAGGTTTTTCCTCTATTTTTGTCGCACATGCTTGCTTTAGTACCACCATAGAATAATTCAATAGCTTTTTAGTTTGTTGATGTAGCTTGTGATTATTTTCGGTCTTAGCTTCACAAACTGTTGCTCAACTTTGCAGCCTCTATGCTGCTGATATATACGACCACATGCGTGTTGCTGAGGTTTGTCCCGTTAATGCCCTATCATTGTTGTCTAGTGGCACATAGTTGTGAACTTTATAAAACGTTGATAAATGGTAAAACAAATATTCGCCTGAAGCATGCTTTGATTTTGCTTTTTTTTTCTATCATTTCATTTTCAGCTGTCGAGAAGGCCTAATCCTAATTTAATGGAAACAGTACAGCGAGATATCACTCCTAGTATGCGCGAGATACTGGTCGATTGGCTTGTAGAGGTTTGCATTATTTGACTTTCCAATATTGACTCATATAAAGTGGTTGATTTTAATGTTTAGTAGATACTATGATATAACTTATCAGTTGATAAAATATGAATAATGCACTGAATTCCTTGTGTTGAGCTTCATTTAAAGGTTTCTGAAGGATACAAATTGCAAGCAAACACTCTTTACCTCGCTGTATATCTTATGGATTGGTTTCTCTCAAAAAGTTTTATTGAAAGACAAAAACTTCAATTGCTCGGCATCATTTGCATGCTTCATGCGTAAATTGGGCTTTGTATATATTAGAGCTAAATAATAAATTTTACTGTAAAAATCATGATAAAACTCAAAAGCTACACATTTTATGTTCAATTAAAAATCAATTCTTCATAACATAATAAATTCTCGTCATATATTTTACTGGTTATATAATAGATGTATAGTCACCCCAGTGGTTAATGTCTCGCCTTTAAGTACTTTGCTATGCGTAAATTGGACTTTGTATATATTAGAGCTGTGATTTTTTATATATATAGTTTTGTGATTTTTTATATCCAAAAAAGTAAATTGGACTTTGTTTCAGGCCCGTAAATATATTAAACCATACATTAGGGTTCAAAACATCACTGAGTGAAGCAGAGAGAAGAGGACTGCGCTTCGTTTCACCAAGGACTGCGCTTCGTTTCACCAGGTTTTTCATCATGGGTATGTTCCTTCTATAACATCGAATAACATCTTCGTTCATTCTTAAGCGCCAATTAACTACTTAGCTATGTAATTTCTCTAATGGAATTCTATGATTTTGTTGTTTTGAATCTCAGGTATTTCAAGGGATTCGATGCACAAGAGGCGAGAGACGGGAGGAAAGAAGAAGGCATGGAGGAAGAAGAGAAAGTGAGCCTTCTATCTGTTTACTCTTATTGCTCAATGTTTAATCGTTTTGATTTTTGTTTTTGCTTCTAATTTGCTGTGTTCATCTAAATTCTTATAATTTAATGTAAATTAGGACAAAACATTGAAATCAATGTCATTGTAATCACTTTTTCATCATACCTATCGTCTAGGTTCATGTTAAACTCTTGTTATAATATCTGTTTTTGTTAAATTTGATTTATCGTGGTTTCAATTAATATTGCCGTGATTGTTTTAATAACCGAGTTATATTGGTGTTATTTAGATACGAGCTCGGTCGTCAGTCAGCTAACACCAAGCTTTCAAGCAACAAGACCATAAGGAGAATCCGTGTCCGTGGTGGTAATGTTAAATGGAGGGCTCTGAGGTTGGACACTGGAAACTTTTCCTGGCCAAGTGAAACGGTGACCCGTAAAACCCGTCTCCTTGACGTGGTTTACAATGCTTCCAACAATGAGCTTGTGCGTACTCAGACCCTTGTGAAGAGTGCCATTGTTCAGGTTGATGCAGCTCCTTTCAAGCAGTGGTACCTTCAACACTATGGAGTTGAAATTGGAAAGAAAAAGAAAACTGCTGGCAAGAAAGAATCTGAGGTAGTATTTTTGTCAACTCTTTTGTGTTCCACATAAGTAATCCTATTATTCTGATTTTTTTTTCTTTTAATTTTTAGGAGGCTGAAGCTGTTACTGAGGAAGTTAAAAAGAGTAGCCATGTTCAGAGGAAATTAGAACAACGACAGAAGGATCATCAGCTGGATCCACACATTGAAGAGCAGTTTGGCGGTGGAAGGCTGCTTGCGTGCATTTCCTCCCGACCTGGTCAATGTGGAAGAGCCGATGGGTAATTATTTTATTAATGATGTTGCTGAGTTGGTTTTATTGATCAATCTGTATTTGCTTTGTTCTTACCTTTTTTCTGTATTGTTCAGCTACATTTTGGAAGGTAGGGAGTTGGAATTTTACATGAAGAAGCTCCAGAAGAAGAAGGGCAAGGCTGCTGCTTGATGACTTTTGTTTTTAATTGAGACTAGTTTCCTACAAAGATGTTTTGTGCTTCAGTTTATGCTGCATCTTTTAATGTTTTTGACAATATTTAATGTTTTTGACAATATTACTTTGGTTTTGAGTTAAACTATTTTGGTTATTTATATTTTACGATTTACGTCAACATTTTAAAATCATCAAAAAGAGGTAGATTCTTTTGTATAGCATGTTTTAAAATGATTTGTATTATAGTGATATGGTCTTGTCCTACTATGGAGCAAGAAAATGAATGTGGGAATGTGGGTGATTCAATGATAAATTTGGATCTTTTAAGTTAAAAGATATATAAACCGAACGTTTTGATCAATTCAATTTGAATTACTTTTTTTTAATGAATACATTTTTACTTATTTCAACTCTAGTGTTGAAGTCCTTGGCGTTCCAATACTTTACCCTGTAACATTTATGTCTGCTAGGCTAAGAAAAGCTCAACCCGATGTTTCGAAAGAGGTTCCATCAGGTGCTATTGCTGCTGACTCAAAACAGATGATGCTGACTCAAAACAGATGAAATTACGAGAAATGTGGCTTAAATCATCAGAAGATGTCATGTGTTCGATTAAGTTGGAAGACAATGTACCAATTAGGCTGACTGCCGATCATTGTCGTACAAATAACAATCTGCTTCACAGTCAGACATCTCGAGTATCTTCTCAGCTTTCTGTTTCTGAAAAGAAAGGTTTTTCCTCTATTTTTGTCGCACATGGTTTGTGCATTGCTTTAGTACCACCATAGAATAATTCAATAGCTTTAATAGCTTTTTAGTTTGTTGATGTAACTTGTGATTATTTTCGGTCTTAGCTTCACAAACTGTTGCTCAACTTTGCAGCCTCTATGCTGCTGATATATACGACCACATGCGTGTTGCTGAGGTTTGTCCCGTTAATGCCCTGTCATTGTTGTCTAGTGGCACATAGTTGTGAACTTTATAAAATGCTTGATAAATGGTAAAACAAATATTCACATTTCATTTTTCAGCTGTCGAGAAGGCCTAATCCTAATTTAATGGAAACAGTACAGCGAGATATCACTCCTAGTATGCGCGGGATATTGGTCGATTGACTTGTAGAGGTTTGCATTATTTGACTTTCCAATATTGACTCATATAAAGTGGTTGATTTTAATGTTTAGTAGATACTATGATATAACTTATCAGTTGATAAAATATGAATAATGCACTGAATTCCTTGTGTTGAGCTTCATTTACAGGTTTCTGAAGGATACAAATTGCAAGCAAACACTCTTTACCTTGCTGTATATCTCATGGATTGGTTTCTCTCAAAAAGTTTCATTGAAAGACAGAAACTTCAATTGCTCGGCATCACTTGTATGCTAATTGCCTCGTAAGTCCTCAAACGGAAGAAACTTGCCCTCATATGGTTGCATTTAAAAGACCTTTAAGTCTTGTTGCTGCTTTTGGGACTGTAAGTGAAATTCATCAATGGCTGAAATGCCAAAACTTACTGCTCTTTTTTTGGTGTACTTGAAGCTGTCCAGCCTGTACACAAATTCACTGCTTGCATTTCTTTGATATAATTCTTGTTTTACAACTGCCTCATTTATTTTTCATGACGAGAGTTTGATCTTTGGGCTTTTCATATGAATTGACTGTCCATTTATGTTTAAATATGATGTAATTTATGTTTAAATACATTTTTGTAAAAGCAAGTTGAATAATAAATTTCAGTGTAAAAATCATGTTAAAATTCAAAAGCTACAAATCTTATCTTCAATTAAAAATCAATTCTTCATAACATAATCAATTCTCGTAAAGAACAAAAATATATATATATATATATATATATATATATATATATATATATATATATATATATATATATATATATATATATATATATATATATATATATATATATATATATTAAAAACTTGATATTCAAGCGATCTACTAATTTAATAATATCATTCCCACCGGTCACTGATGAGGATACATTTAAAACATTCAAAATTAATTCTAAATGCTCTAAACATGCACCCAAATATACACTTCTTTCAGGTTTTTTTGTGTGATTAGATTGTAAGCGGAAATATTCATGGATATTATATGAGATTAAAACATCAATACTTGTTGAAGTCATGATTCAGAATTCCGAATGGATGAATGACCAGATCTTCCTCTGTATCTCACACTCCCGTTCACAACTTTCAATGGGGCAAGTTATGGAGCCGTCAGTTATGTTTCTGATGCTTTTTGTGATTACAGAGGGGACCTAGCCATATAATATATATAACCTTAGTCCCTACCCATTATGGGCCCAAGGTTAAAGCCCACACTTTTACCCACACCAATCAGGTTTCAGATTCTCAACCATTAATTAAAAATTGATCACTTAATCAATTAAAGGGCTTATATATGCACCCCCATCAGAATCACGATTAACCCGTTTTTTACAAATTAAACCACAATTGATTGTAGCCCATAAAATATTAGATACATCTAACATTCTCCCACTTGGGCAAAATCAATTGTATGATTTTTATTTTAAAATACATTTTGAAAACGACTCTCGGGTTAATGACTAATTCCTTAAAATGCGGCCGCATTTTAAGGAAATCCATGATTCCAGGTGCAGTATCTGAATATGACTCCATCCAACAAAAGTTAAGCAGTATTGAATCACGACAATTATTATGTCCTTCATTGACATAAAACCTTTCGTGGTTACAAATACTACATACTCCGTCAACTAGTCATCAGTGTGGAGTGTGACAAGAAAATAACATGCTAATGTGATCCAACAACCATTTGCTATTTTCTTCGTCAGTCCTTAACAATTTCTCTCAAATGCATTAAACACAAAGAAATTGTATGGTTTTACAAACCATAATGCCTCAGCTCCAACATGGCGTCGACCACCGGCACAGTGGTCCTGACAACGCCGAGCTTAAAATCATACTTCAGCTCCAATATGGTATCAACCACCGGTACAGTGGTCCCGAAGACACCGAGCTCAAAATAATAACCATGCCTTGAACTCCAAACTAGTGTCGACCATAGGCACAATGGTTTCGATGACACTGAGTCCCAAATTTAGCAATTTAAATGTAAATAAACAATGACAAATGATAATAATAATAATAATAATAATAATCATTGTAATATCAATTGCTTAAAATAGAAAATACTCGACAATCCAACATTTAAAGTGTCTAAAATAAAATATAACATGATAAAAGAAAATGACATAAAGAACAAACTCCCACTAACCAAGTACATCAAAAGAACTCACAATGCCCATGTTCTCAACATGGTTTTTGAACACAATGGGTCTAAGTCTCTTAGTTAGGGGATCAGCTAGCATGAAATCAGTACCAATGTACTCAACAACAATGTCATTTTTCTTTACAAGATCTCTGACTGTTAAATACTTCAATTCCAAATGCTTAGAACCGCTAGAAGTTTTATTATTCTTGGAGTAGAACACAACTGAACTATTATCACAGTAAAGCTTTAGTGGCTTTGCAATGGAATCAACAATACGAAGTCCAGTTACTAAATTTCTTAACCAAACAGCATGAGTGGCAACAACATAACAAGCAACAAACTCTGCCTGCATAGTAGAAGAGGCGACAAGAGTTTGCTTTTTACTCTTCCATGATATCGCGCCTCCAGCCAACATAAAAATGTAACCAGAAGTAGATTTTCTATCATCAACACACCCAGCAAGATCAGAGTCAGTATACCCAACTATTTCCAAGTTGTCAACTCTCCTAAAAACAAGCATACAATCTTTAGTTCTTTGCAAATATCTCATCACTTTCTTAGCCGCAATCCAATGATCATTCCCAGGATTAGACTGGTATCGTCCCAAGACGCCAACTATGAAAGCAATGTCAGGCCTAGTGCATACTTGAGCATACATCAGGCTGCCCAATGCACTGTCAAAGGGTTTTCCCTTCATCTCTGCCCGCTCAATCTCATTTTTAGGACATTGATCTTTACTGAATTTGTCTCCTTTAGTAATTGGAACATCTCCTGGCTTACAGTTCTGCATATTAAATCTCTCTAGAACTCTATCAATATAAGCTCTCTGTGACAAGCCAAGCACACCACGTGATCTATCTCTGTGTATTTCAATTCCCAATACAAAAGATGCTTCACCAAGGTCCTTCATATCAAAGAACTTGGTTAGCATAAGTTTGGTCTCATGAAGTAGACCAAGATCACTACTTGCGAGCAAAATATCATCAACATATAACACAAGAAAGATGAATTTGCTCCCACTGACCTTAAGATAGATGCACTGATCAACTTTATTTTCTTCAAAACCCAATGAAGTTACCACCTCATCAAATTTCAAGTACCATTGTCTAGAAGCCTGTTTCAAACCATAAATAGATTTTCTTAATTTACAAACCAAGTGCTCATCACCACCTTTTACAAAACCCTCTGGTTGCTGCATGTACACCTCCTCATTAAGATCACCATTCAGAAAAGCAGTCTTAACATCCATCTGATGCAATTTTAAGTCAAAATGTGCCACAAGGGCCATAACGATTCTAAAAGAGTCTTTAGTGGAAACAGGAGAAAAGGTTTCATTAAAATCAATACCCTCCTTTTGTGTGAAACCTTTAGCCACAAGTCTTGCCTTAAACCTCTCAATTTTACCTTTCGAGTCCTTCTTTGTTTTGAATATCCACCTGCATCCAATCGCTCTATAGTTTCTTGGTAACTCCACTAGTTCCCAAACATCATTATTTATCATGGATTTCATTTCATCATGCATTGCATCTGTCCACATGCTAGATTGAGAACAAGTAATAGCTTCTAGATAATTTTTAGGATCAATAACAATACCAACATCATAAGCATCCTCACTAAGATAAACTACAAAATCATCAGGGATAGCAGGTCGCTTTTGTCTTACTGACCTTCTAACATGAATTTGCTCAACTGGCTCATTAGGTTGTTCAACCTCAGTTATAATAGGAGGATCCACTACATTTTCAACAAGTGGTTCAACCACATCTTCAACTGGATGTTCAGCCACATTCTCATTTGGAGAAAAACCTCCAGGAGTCGTGGATGATCTAGCATTATCAAAATTAGGAAGTGACAAAGTAACAACATCAGGCATAACACAATTAATATTATCAGATTCGGTGACAAGCTCAACAACATCAAGCTCAAGGAATTTTGCATGCATGGACTCCACAATTTTTTTTCCTTTACCATGACAAAAGAATTTGTATCCTTTAGATCGATTCAGATATCCAATAAAAAAACAACGACTTGTTTTTGGGTCAAGCTTTGTCTCAAAAGGATTATATATTTTAACCTCTGCAGGACAACCCCAGACACGGAGATGATTCAAACTGGGTTTTCTACCTGTCCAAAGCTCAAAAGGTGTTTTTGGAACTGATTTACTAGGAACTCTATTAAGTATATAGAGGGCTGTTTTCAAAGCGTCACCCCATAAAAATTCCGGTAAATTACTCCTACTCATCATGCTTCTCATCATATCTTTAAGGGTGCGGTTTCTCCTTTCAGCTACACCATTTTATTCAGGAGTACCAGGCATGGTGTATTGTGGAACAATTCCACAATCTTGCAAGTATTTTGCAAAAGGTCCCATGTGTTGCCCAGTAGAATGATATCTACCATAATACTCTCCACCACGGTCAGAACGTACCACCTTTATCACTTTTCCTAGTTGCTTTTCAACCTCAGTTTTAAAAATTTTAAACTTTTCAAGTGCTTCTGATTTTCCCTTAATCAAGTAGAGATAGCCATACCGTGAAAAATCATCAATGAAAATGATAAAAGATGTATTACCACAGATAGTTAGAGAAAGGGGGCCACTAATATCTGTATGAATTATTTCCAAAAGGTCTGAACTTCTAGTTGAACCTTTCTTATTGGTCTTTGTAAATTTTCCTCTAATAAAATCCACACAAGTCCCTACACCATTGAAATCTAAGGAAGGTAAAATATCATCTCTAATTAACCTTTCAACTCTTTCTTTAGAGATATGTCCTAAACGCTTGTGCCACAACAAAAAGGATTTTTCTCTAATTTTAGATCTTTTAGCAATGGAGCTTTCAACATTTAAGGATGAGGATATCATATCACAATACAAAGATAACTTATATAAACCATCCAACAAGATACCATTACCAACAACTTGAGAATTCAACATCAAATTTAATTTTCCATCATAAAAGGTAAATTGAAATCCAAACTTATCCAAACAAGATACTGAAATCAAATTTCTCCTAAAAGAAGGTACATAAAAAGTATCTTTCAAAACAAGTTCAAAACCAGTTCCTAAGACTAAGCTAATATCTCCCACTAGCTCCACAGCGACTTCAAGATCATTTCCTACCCTGAGTTTGCTTTCCCTCAAGTTTAGTCTCCGCTGGTTTTTGAACCCCTGTAAGGAGACAGCAATATGGGTTGTAGAACCACTATCAATCCACCAAGAGTTAATGGGAACATCAACTAAGTTAGACTCAAAACAGACAAAAGCTAAATGATTACCTCCAGATTTGTTCTTGTTGTCTAACCAAGCTTTAAAAGCATGACAATCAGTTTTAATTGTTAATGACTTTTAATTTTAATGGCTTTACAATTTCACGTAATGACTAACCATTATATTAAATCATAATTATATATTAAGAATAATAAATTGAGTCCTAATTCATATAATTTAAGCTCTGATACCAAATGTAAGCGGAAATATTCATGGATATTATATGAGATTAAAACATCAATACTTACTTGTTGAAGTCATGATTCAGAATTCCGAATAGATGAATGACCAGATCTTCCTCTGTATCTCACACTCCCGTTCACAACTTTCAATGGGGCAAGTTATGGAGCCGTCAGTTATGTTTCTGATGCTTTTTGTGATTACAGAGGGGACCTAGCCATATAATATATATAACCTTAGTCCCTACCCATTATGGGCCCAAGGTTAAAGCCCACACTTTTACCCACACCAATCAAGTTTCAGATACTCAACCATTAATTAAAAATTGATCACTTAATCAATTAAAGGACTTATATATGCACCCCCATCAGAATCACAATTAACCCGTTTTTTACAAATTAAACCACAATTGATTGTAGCCCATAAAATATTAGATAAATCTAACATAGATATCAATAAACTAAAGATTAGATTTCATATAACCATATGTTCATACATTAATAAGTTGAATTGATATACATTCTTTGAGAATGTTCCATACATTAAATTCAACAGAAATGATATGATGACACCATTTTTAACATATACACCGTATATTAATACTATCCAATATACTTCTTTCATTTTTAATTATTTTTTGGTGCATCTGAATTTGTGCCACACTTGCAATGTTTACACTTGGCTACGGTGTAACATGATACGGTGTATCATTTTAGTGTAAACATAGCACATCTCTAAATTCAATTGAGATATATGTACATCTTATAAGTAAAATTCAAATATTTTAATTTCGAGGTTAAAAGAATTGATAGAATACAATTTTTAAAAAGGAGTTTGTAAAATAAGATAGAGCTATTTTGATTGATTTTCAAGATGAAGTTACATTCTAGCTTATATAGCCACAAGTCATTCTTGCCATGAGGATTATCTAGGTCATTTGTGTTTTCTGGTATACTTGGTGTATGGAATAGTGGAGAGACTGGTGAGGTAACTTGTGAGGTTGTGTAAGGATGATTTTAGGGATATTTTCATAGGTGTTATCAGAATCATCAGGATGTCCAGACATGTTCTCTATGGCAATGAATGAATGGTAGTTCCATGAAATTTTTGAGTGATTCTCATGGTATGGGAAAATGTGTTCATGAAATGTGATGTTTCTAGATATGAAAATGTTTTTGTTGTTAATATCAAACATGACAACACCTTTTACTCCAGTTTTGTATTATAGGAAAATGCATTTTCTAAATTTATAGTCCAATTTTGTTTTGTTGGACTGAAGAGTTGAGGCACAAAATAAAGAACCAAAAACTTTAAAGAGTGTATATCAGGTATTTCAACTTTAAGGAACGTTTCTCCCAAGCATCAACTACGTTTTCCATGAATACGATAGAACGTGCGATGGATGTGTCAACAAAGTTCATAATTCAGGAATAGATAAGCATCTTACAAAGATTCCAACCACACATCGAAGGATCAAAATGATTAGCTTGCATCTGAATGGTTCCATCAAGACATTTAATCTTCGTTTTGGCACCTGAAGCACGATGCGTAAACCTCGCCCATGAATGATAGTTCGAACCAGTTAGAACAGGCATCATAGATATGAAGGAAGAAACTTCCATGGAGTGAACGAAAATGGACCCGTATGATCTAAGAAAGGATCAACAGTTAGTGGTGGAGTCATCCGAGGCAGCATGGTGATGGCAGAAGCCAAGGTCCAGATCGAAAGAGCAATTGATACCGTATTAGAATAAATTGAAATTTACAGTAAAAGCAACATATAGTTGAACAAGATAGAAGCTATTTTGAATGATTTTCAAAACGGAGTTATATTCTAACTTATATAGCAAGAAGTCACACTTTCCTTTCTAAGATAACAAACTAAAAGGAGGAAAAACGGAAATTACAAAATCAATATCAGAAAAGGGAAAATTGATGCATTCGACACGTAATCCTTCATATGATAAAAAGATTCAGTGCAACCATCCTATTTGGCAATTCATTCCTTTATACTGAGCTGCATGATGCCTTTGGAAACTAATGGTGCATGATGCCTTTGGAAACTAATGGCTCAGATTGAACAATGAGCCTTTGATATAGAGGTTTGTTGGGTTCAACCGTGAATGAAAAAAAAAATTCCTAGATTGATCATTAGATCATTAAATTCATTTGAAAAAATTGATAATACTCAATGGCAACGGAACAAAACAGCAGTAGACTACATAGCATTAGTTGCAAACATGTTATTATGTCATATCATTTATATTTTATGTTACTTATATAACAATAATGCATACATTTCAATCTTTATATTTGAAATGTTGTGGAATTTGACTTTCATGGCTCTGATTCACAACCTTGATTCACAACCTGGATTCCACGAAAACTCATGAATAACAATGAAAACATGCTTGCTATGGCCTGTACCAGAAATCTAAGTGTCTTGATAACAAATACAATTTAAGCAACAACACAATGAAACTATGAAATTGTACAGTATATCAATATTGAAAAAGAATAACAAATGTTGTAATCTAACAATCTCCTCCTTTTCAGTTCAGGCATGCAAGCAACTGGTTTTGCAGTCAGAAACCTATTTTCTTCAAGTGTCAACACATTTTGCCATTCAGAACTGAAACAACTGGTCTTTACAACAAAAAGCAAACAACAGTACTGCAAATTTGTTGCCAAGCAGCAACTGATTTGCTTTAAAATGGTAGCCAAAACCACTGAGAACATCTTAGACTTAAAATCCGTATGTTCTGAGATAGTTTTAATAAGGTTTGGCTATAATGAACTTCTATCTTGAATCAATGAGGATCTGAGAGGAGGGTTTGCGTCCACTAAAAACTGGAGTTCAACTAACCTGCTCTCCGATTAAATCAAGACCAACAACTAGAAAACTTATCCCTTGAAATAATAGGAAGTAGAAGTGAATTCCTTGAGCAGATAGTAAGCTTCTAACTGAGGCAGTTAACAAAATAAATGCAAGAGCAAGTTCTTTCCTGTAGAGCCGGTTTTTCTTGGTCTTTGGAGCTAACTTTGAGAGTTCAAGTTTGCTTAGTTCTTCAATGCCTGAATCTGAGGAAGATCGGTGAAGACTATGAGCTCGCATTAGAGGTTGCTTTTCGAAGGCAACCAAATCTGTCTCGGAAGGAACATGGTCAATGGAAGAATGATGCAGAAGAGGGTGAACGAATAAAATGGCAGAATAAGCTTCCTTAGGAGGAAGAAAAGGAATATCAAATTAGCTTTCTTTGCCCAACTAATCTGGTACAAATGGAATTCAATCAGCAATTCATAATAGTATATCCTTCTAGATGTGAAACTATTTCAACAAAAGTGAATACAAACCAGTTACCATTGCATACAATACGGGATGTGGCGGGCATGAGCATTTTAATTGCAACAACTTTTATTCAACTTTAAGTAGCGTTTTTTTAAAAGCATATACTATTGGAGGTTTTAACTATGATGACATTGTCATTGATTGACATAATTTAGTTCATACTCAGATGCTTTACCTTTCTTTTTTGCAAACCTTAAGTCTTTATTCTAGAGAACATTAAGTGGAGTAGTATGTTCAACAATTAGGTCATTAAGCAACTCCTTCGGTCAATGATGAACAAACAAAATTTGAAAGCCAAGTTTGATAACAAATTGAACAACAGGGTAAAAGTACATAACTGAATTAATCTCTATGCAATTGATGCATATATGAATTAAAAGAGCAATACATCATGTATCTAATTTATGTATAGAAACAACTATCATAAACCCTCCCTCCACGATCATACTATCATTGAAGCAAGCAGAAAATATTCATGTAGCATAATAGCATGAATTTGATACGATGAAATTGAAACCTTCTTCTTATGCAAATATGCATGCCATTGCCCAAGTACGATGTCTGACAATAATAATGGTAACAAGCAACTTCATGATGTGCACATGTATTTCATTTAGCTATTCAAATCTCATCAAGACACCTCGGGAATCAAATGCTGACTTCAAAATACTTAAAAGGATTAAAATTTGGCATAGCATTCTTTAAATGAAAAATAGTAACATAACAGAATAGTGATTTCATATTGGTATCCAGGGTTCAAAAGAATTGAACAGCTCTAAAAAGAAAACAAACGAAGAATTGCATACCTTTGAACGAAGACACAAACGAACAATTGCATTGGACCAGAATGCCAGCGGTGCTGTTGTTTTTTATAGGCCTCATATGTCTCTGGAAGCTCACAGAGGCACTGAAAGAAGCACAATGAACATACATAAGACTCTCAAAGATTTGAAATACAGTACCTTAACATCATTGAGAAAAATAAACTTCCATCCACAAAGATGAGCACGGACAGCAATGTCCATGTCTTCGACAGTTGTTCGCTCTAACCAACCCCCACTCTCCTCTAGGGCTTTTATTCTCCAGACACCAGCAGTTCCATTGAAACCAAAGAAGTTAATGAAGATACCATTTACCTGTTGTTCAACCTCAAAGTGGAAAGATAAATTGATATTCTGTAATCTTGTAAGCAAGTTCTCATCCTTGTTTACAAATGCCAAATCATCCCTTCCCTTCAATTAAAGTAAAGTAAGAAGAAAAATTGGTTAGATAGTTATTTAAACTATCGCAAACATTACTTTGAATTTCTGGACTTATATTACCTTGAAATAAGGTACTGTCTTCTTTAAGAAATCTGGTGTTGGCTGAAAATCAGCATCAAATATTGCCACAAACTCATAATCGTTAACATAATCACAACCCATTGCTGATTTAAGATTCCCCGCCTTGTATCCTGTGCCTATAGATAATCCGAACGCCCCTTTGTTGCCTTGATGAGGTTTTGAATTTCTACTTCATCCGAATCATCAAGAACTTGTATGAGAAATCTCTCCTTTGGCCAATCCAGGATACTAACTGCTGCAATAGATTGATGGTAAATCTATTGTACAACAACCAAAAAATTTAAGTAATGAATACATCCTCTCGTATCAACTATAAGTTGTTTTCATTTAGAAGTTCTCTCAGTCTCAAGCGCGTTTATTTCAACATTTGAACAGATAAATTCAAACAATTCAATCCAAACAAGCACCATGATTACCCGACAAAATGTTAGAACCTATGAATCGCTAATAATAAAAATGGCATTTAAGCAGAAATATGTTTCAAAAGGACTAAGGAACCTACATGTTCTCACCTCCCTCTCATTGCACATAGGAATCTGAACCAAAACCATTGGATAATCCTCAACTCTCTTAACATTCTTATCATGAGTTGTCTTCCATTAGGGAAGCAACACCGCTAGGACAAATCACGAGGTCATCGAAGACACGGGATTCCCCCTCCCCCAATCCTGAAGTGGTAAGCGGTAGTCATACTCTCCTGAAGAAATATGATGCATGATTCCTCAAGTGTTTATAAGCATATCAGACCGTTGATAATTGATAGTCAACAATTTCCAACAAAGAGATAAACAATCAGCTATGTTTATTTTCTTAATATCTCTTAGACCAAGAACTTCTTTAGACAAAGATGAGCAAATATCATTCCAAGATGTACTAGTTAGTTTTCTACTGTCTATGGTACCATGGTACCTATCCACCCAAAATTTCTAATGCAAAAAATTAGTTTGTTAAGAAGATTGGTTAGTCATTTATAAATCTAAGAATATATAGAAGCATGTTGTGTATGATTGAATGGACCAATTAAACCCTACCCATTATAAAAAGAAGGTGTCCCTTCCAAGTAGTTAGCTTGACCAATACACTATTTTTTATCATCTGTAGATGATAACTTATAGACTTGTCTTTGGATATAGGACCTCCAAGATAGTTAAAAGGTGTTTGTCTCACGGTGAATAAAAACATATATGTAATGTGCTTCAACCTAGATCTAGAAATACCTCCACCATAAAGCTTACATTTCTTTTTATGATTGGAGAGAGTCGAAGCCCAAAAGAGAAAACAATTACAAGATAGCGTTCCTCGTGAAGAAAGTTCCATCTAAATAAGCTACATACAAATCATACACCTCATGGGGGAAATCACCAAGGAGTAAAATATCACTCATGCTTGAAACACATACCTTTACTAGACCATCCACACGCATGTTGGCTTCTTACATTTAGTTGGATTGATGTATTGACTAGAATTCTAATCATATTCACGAAGAAGATGGTTAATTGTTTGAGCGTTTTTTTTTGGTAGATTTGCAAAATATCACAAGGTCATTTAAAAAATGTATGGTTAGGAATGATTGTCTTACTAACTGATATGCACATCAACTTATCTTGATCCACAAACATAGATAAGTGTCTACTAAATGCCTATTCAACAATGCGAAAGAGCAATAGAGACAGAAGATCTCATTGCATCACTCCTTTAGAGCATGAAAAAATCCTACAGTTTTTCTATTTATCATGATGGATAGTTTGGAAGAGTGTAGAATGCACTGCTACAAAAAGTATCTATCACCACAGTTGGTGGTCCGTGGTAACAAATTGTGTGGTAGTAAGCACACTACTTCTCACATTGGGGCTAAGGTTTATGGTGAAAAATTAGATAGAGCACTACATTTCACCACATTTGGGATTTTCAATTATGGTGAAATGTCAATCAACCCACCTTTTACTACGGTTAGAACTTCCAACCATGGTAAAATGTTAGTCAGCTCACTTTTCACCACGGTTGAAAGTTCCAACCGTGGTGAAAAGTCAGTCAATCTAATTTTTCATATTTACCATATGTTTGGTCTAACGAAATTGAGAACTTTCATCATAACATAAAATATTAAATATTTCTAGCACAACACAACAACAACAATAACAACAACCAAAAAACTAACAACAACAACAATGAATACTACTACAAAATTAATAGAATTATTAAGAAGAAGAACAACAACAATAACAACAATAACAACAACAATAACAAACAACAAAAAATAAAATCAATAGAATTGTTAAATATTAAATCTCAACAACAATAACAATAACAACAAAACAAAATCAACAGAATCGTCAAACATTCAATCTCAACAATGAAAACAACAATAACAAAACTAAATAAATGGACTCATCAAACATTAAATCTCAACAATGACAAGAACTAAAAACCACAACAATTTAAAAAAAAAACTTCATAAAAAACAATAAAAACAAAATCAATAAAATCTTAACAACAACAATAATAACAACATTAAATATTTTACTTGACACAAACTCTATATGTCTTAAATTAATGAAACTGTTTTCCTTTTGTTCAAACTTGTCATTTCCTTTCTTAGCAAATGTGTTTGACTTATGTGAACAATGTGCTTGCATATTTACAATTATGTCTAGGATCTTTACCCGTCTTTTTTATTATAATAAAGTGAGAAAAGTATACTCTTAAGGGAGTATAATATAATCTCTACTCATGTGAAGGGAGTGTATCACTCTAATTTATAACTATTTGTTTTCTTATTTACCACTCCCATAAGAGATGTGTTTTCATCATAAAAAATAGGGAGGATATGGATCTATGTGCCTATATATATATATATATATATATATATATATATATATATATATATATATATATATATATATATATATATATATATATATATATATATATATATATATATATATATATATATATATATATATATATATATATATATATTAGAGTTTGGCCTAACACTACCCTACAAAACCGGTTGGTAAGGTGAGGGGTGCCACTCTATATAAACTATTTCAATGCTCTATCTCCAACCAATATGAGACTTTAGGATCTTCCTAACAAGACATGAAGACTGCAGCATGTTGACTTGATTTTGATGCTTACAACACTCTTAAGAAGAGTTTTCACCAGTCTTGTTGTTCAAGGATATGTTTTCTCAAATTATGGTGTTTAACAAGTTATTTATCAAGTGATGGTATTTGGTAAGTTACTCAAGTGATGATGCTTAACGTATTTGCTCAAGTGATGTTGTTTGATATGTTTTTTTTATCAAGTTATGATGTTGGGTATGTTACTTAAGTGGTAGTGCTTGATATGTTTGCAAAAGTGACGGGGATTGACAAATTATTTATTAAGTGATAATGTTTGATATTGTTAAGCCTCTAGTTTCTATGGTTGTCATCAATTTTGGTAAAACATGTTCTTTAGCAAGATGTGTGAGCAAGATGTTCTGACATGTTGATCAGACATCTTTGCAGGATTTGTTTTCTTTTCAAGATTTGTTTTCTATTTAATTATTGAAATATTTGTTTAAATATCTAGAGATTTTCTGAAGTTTATAACACGTAGCTTTCGGTTCAAGGAGTTGATTTCACTAGAAGGTTTGATTGGATTGAAATTTGTTTTAACAAGTTTTTGGAAGACAAATCAAATATGTTAATATTTTAATGCAAATATATTCTGCATGATTTGTGAAGCTTAACTGACTGGATTTTCTGCTGACTTAAGCCAAAGCCCACACTCTCCAAAAAGCTATTTAAGAAGAATACTTATAACCTAATGAAAGGGGTCTTCGGTGCACTGTTGCTTGTAGTTTGTCATTAGGGTTTGGTGTCTTTTGTATTTTGTTAGCTTCTCTTATATCTATATGATATCAGAGTATATTTGTGTTTTGAGTTGTAAGTTGTTAATCGTCTATGAGATTTTAAGCAAGGATGGTTATGTGTCTTTGAAGTGTGTCTTCTAAACTCTGATTATTTTGTTCATATCGTCGTATGTGATTGAATGGAAGTGAGATGAGTCTCCTATCTAGGAGATTCTTGGATAGATATAACACAGGTAGAGATTAGGTAAGAAGATTGTAAGTCAGAGGTTGTTTGCTGAGAATCTTCAAAATAATTATATTTTCGTGGATTTCCTTCCTGGCTTAAATGTCCTAAGATGTAGGTGGTGTTACATCGAACCGGGTTAACAACTAAGTGTGTTATTTACATTATGAAATGTTAGAACATAGATTGGTGTTTAATATATCTCAATGTTTTGATGATAACACCAATGAAATTTCGTATGAAGTAAATATATACTCTAATTTTGTTCAAGTGTTTTTGTTTCAGATATTTAATTTAATATTCTTCTGGAAGCAAAAATACATCTGAACGTGAGTCAATGTAAACATCTGAACATCAGAAGCAACACAACGTCAAGTCCTGATGCACACATCAGAAGATTCTGAAGCGCTGCTTGAAGAAGAATCTGATCTGATATGCAAGACTCTGAACAAAGTGAAGAAGCATTTGAGTAAAGCATAAAGTAAAGAAAACTCTGGATGTACTTTACGCTGCAAGTACAAAAGATCTGAAGAGCAAGTATATTCTGATCATCATTCACGCTGAAGCACTTAGCTGCAAACTCTGATAACATCAACGCTGATGTACATACTTTGATAAAGAAGCTTGTTGAAGAAGATGTTGTTCAAATAAAGATCCGTTGGCATATGTTCTTGTCCTTATCTGAACGACTCTTTCCTCATTCATGTATGGAACAGGAAATCAGACAAAAGGGATTTGTCTGAACATTCCTCATCTGGGAAAGAAAAAGGCAATGAGACAAAAGGCTACAGCTACACAACAGTTCACGGTCTTCAATGCAATGGACCTCTAGTTCTATAAAAGCAAGCCTTCAACAACCTTTCAAAGTTGACGAAAAACAATTAACGAATCCTTTGAGAAATTATTCTAAGCATCTCAAACGCTCTCACTCAAGCTGAATAGTTTTATTTTCGTTCTTAAACTTGTGTAAAAATCACAGTTGTGATATAGCTTTTTAGAAGCAATCTTTTAACACACTAAGTTTATTTTACAAGTTTGTAAAAGTTCCTTGAGAAGACCAGGTTGTTGGTCAGTATTTCTTGAGAAGATTAAGACGGTTGTCTTAGTGGTTGACACTGTAATCAAGTTTGATTTAGTGGATTAAGTCCTTGTTGAGAAAGGCAAAATCACCTTGGTAGGGTGTACTGGAGTAGTTTGAGTTCAAACGAACCAGGATAAAAATAACCTGTTATTTTCTCTATTGTCTTATTTGTTTTTTAAAACCCTTATTCAACCCTCCATTCTAAGTGTTTTTTCCACCTTCAGTTGGTATCAGAGCTCCGACTTTGTAGTACTGTCACTTAACCGTGAAAGAGAAAGATCCAGTGGGAAAACTCTTGATATTTTATCCTTGATAAATTATGGCTGAAGCTTCAACTTCAACTTCAAACAAAAAATATGAAGATAGAGATATAATCAGCACCAAACCTCCCATGTTTGATGGTGAGAAGTTTGATTACTGGAAATATAGAATAGAAAGTTTCTTTCTAGGCTATGATGCTGACCTTTGGGACTTGGTTATTGATGATTATACTCACCCCACTGATGGGGATGGCAAAAAGATTGACAGGAAGTCAATGACTGAAGCTCAGAAGAGAGATTTCAGGAATCATCATAAAGCAAGAACCATTCTATTAAATGCTATATCTCATACTGAGTATGAGAAGATCACGAACAGAGATACATCATTTGATATGTTTGAGTCTTTGAAGATGACTCATGAAGGAAACTCCCAAGTAAAGGAGACTAAAGCTCTGGCGCTTATACAAAAATATGAATCCTTCAAGATGGAGGAATATGAATTTGTGGAAGCTATGTTCACAAGGTTTCAGATTCTAACTGCAGGTCTGAAGGTTCTGGACAAAGGGTATTCCACTGCTGATCATGTTAAAAAGATCATCAGAAGCTTGCCAACAAGGTGGAGACTAATGGTCATAGTACTGAAGCTTGCAAAGGATCTGAATAAGATCACTATGGAAGAATTGATCAGTTCCTTGAGGAGCCACGAAATTGAGCTAGAAGAAGACGAGCCTTAAAAAGATTTAAGTTGGCTCGGTTTTTTCGGGCTCAAGCTATTATTGCGAAAATTGGTGAATACAACCAACTATCATTAAGAATCTCAGTAAAGGTAAGTCTGTTGTGTTAAAATCTAACAAATCTGCTAAAGCTTTGCAGGTTATTGAAGAAAGCTCTGGAGAATCTTCATCTGATGAACTTTCCTTGCTGTCCAGAAGAATAAACCAACTCTGGAAGCATAAACAAAAGAAGTTCAGGAACTTCAAGAAACCAGAACAAAAAGGAGAATCTTCTGGACATAGAAGATCTGGAAAGAAAGAGGTCACATGCTTTGAGTGCAAGGAGCCAGGGCACTATAAAAGTGAATGTCCAAAACTTCAAAGGGAGAAACCCAGAAGGAAGTTTGAAAAGAAGAAGAAAGTTCTGATGGCTACATGGGATGATTCAGATGCATCTGAATCCTCATCAGAGTCAGACGAAGACTGTGCAAACATGGCATTAATGGCTGATGTAGAAGATCATGAAGGAACATCTGGATCTGAATCAGAATCAGATTCAGAAGAGGTATTTTCTGACCTTTCTAGAGAAGAGCTTACTGAAAGCTTATCTGAAATGCTTGAAAACTATAACAAGATCAGGCTTAAATACAAGAAGCTTCAGAGCTATCTTGCATCTGAGACTGATCAGATGAAATCTGAAATAGTTGAGTTAAAAGCAAACAATTTGCAACTAAAAACTAATTTGGAAAAAGCTCAACTAGAATCTGATTCAGATACATCTTGCACCAAAAACATTTTAGAAAAATATGATTATAGTTTTCAGAAATTTCTGTCCAGAGGTCTTGAAAGAAGTAAAATTGCTTCAATGATCTATGAAGTAAGCAGAAATAACATGAAGGGTATTGGATATGAATCTCCTTCTGGAAAGGATTTAAATCCAACATCTGTTGATAAACTTAACATTAAACACACACGTTCTGATCAAAACACTCATGTGTTTAACAAACCAAAAGTTCGTCAGAACATTCCTGTGTTTAACAAATCTAAAGTTCGTCAGAACAAGCCTTTTGTTAAAAGACAGAAGTTCAGACAAAACTTTAATTCAACTAACCCTAAAGGACCCAAGAAGATCTGGGTACCTAAGGACAAAATAATATTTGTTGCAGATGTCCTTAGCAGCAAGGTCAAACCACCAATCTTGGTACCTGGACTCTGGCTACTCACGACACATGACGGGAAAAAGGTCTATGTTCCAAAGCCTGGAACTTAGATCTGGAGGAGACGTCAAGTTTGGAGGGAACCAGAAGGGCAAGATAATTGGATCTAGAACTATTGGCAACTGTAACTTTCCTTCCATAACTAATGTCTTACTTGTTGAAGGATTAACACATAATCTATTGTCCATAAGTCAATTAAGTGACAATGGTTATGATATAATCTTCAATCAAAAATGTTGTAGAGCTGTGAGTCAAAAAGATGGTTCAATCCTCTTTAATGGAAAAAGGAAAAACAACATTTACAAAATCAATCTTTCAGAACTAAAAGCTCAGAATGTAAAATGCCTTATGTCTGTTAACGATGAGCAATGGGTCTGGCACAGAATATTGAGGCATATTAGTATGAGACGTATATCTCAGATTAATAAACTCAATCTGGTCAGAGGACTTCCTAAGTTGAAGTTCAACTCAGATGCTCTTTGTGAAGCATGTCAAAAAGGAAAATTTTCAAAATCTTCTTTTAAAGCAAAAAATGTTGTTTCAACCTCTAGACCATTAGAGTTACTTCATATTAATCTATTTGGACCAGTGAAAACTGCATCCATCAGAGGCAAGAATTAGGGATTAGTCATTGTTGATGACTACAGCAGATGGACATGGGTAAAATTCCTAAAACACAAGGATGAGTCTCATTCTGTGTTCTTTGACTTCTGCATTCAAGTCCAAAACGAAAAAGAATTTAAAATTGTTAAAGTCAGAAGTGATCATGGTGGAGAATTTGAAAAATAAATTTTTTGATAATTTTTTTAAAGAAAATGGCATTGCACATGATTTTTCTTGTCCTAGAACTCCTCAACAGAATGGAGTTGTAGAGAGGAAAAATAGAACATTGCAAGAAATGGCCAGAATCATAATCAACGACACAAACATGGCAAAACATTTTTGGGCAGAAGCAATTAACACAACATGTTATATTTAGAACAGAGTGTCTGTAAGACCTCTTCTGGAGAAGACTCCTTATGAATTGTGGAGGAATAGAAAGCCTAACATTTCATATTTTCATCCTTTTGGATGTGTCTGTGTTATTTTAAATACTAAAGACAATCTGAACAAGTTTGATTCTAAAGCACCAAAGTGTTTTATGATTGGATACTCTGAATGCTCTAAAGGCTACAGAGTTTACAATACTGAGACACAGATTGTAGAGGAATCAATTCATGTTAGATTTGATGATAAGCTTGGCAATCAAAGGCCAAAGCAGCTTGAAATTTCTGCAGACAGAGAAGTCATTCTCACAAACTCTGAAGGCTCAGAGGTAGACAAAGCTCAAGTGAAAGAACCATAAGCAACGTCAGATGCTACTCCTCTCACTGCTCAGATGAACAACTTGAATATTTCTGAAGAATCATCTGTTAAAGGATCATCCAGAATCAGATCTTCCCATCCAGAAGAAATGATAATTGGAAAGAAGGATGACCCTATCAGAACAAGATCCTTCCTCAGATCATCTGAAACGTCATTATTTGGTTTAGTTTCAATCATTGAACCTACATCTGTTGATGAAGCTCTAGAAGACAACGAATGGATACTTGCTATGCAAGAAGAGCTTAACCAATTCACAAGGAATGATGTATGGGATCTGGTTCCAAGACCAAAAGGATTTAACATCATTGGAACTAAATGGGTCTTCAGAAACAAGTTAAATGAGCAAGGAGAAGTAGTCAGAAACAAAGCAAGCCTGGTTGCTCAAGGTTACAGTCAGCAAGAAGGAATTGATTACACTGAGACTTATGCTCCAGTGGCAAGGTTAGAGTCTATTCGCTTATTAATTTCTTATGCTGCACAAAATAACATCACTCTGTATCAGATGGATGTTAAAAGTGCCTTCTTAAATGGTATTATAGAAGAGGAAGTTTATTTTCATCAATCTCCTGGTTTTGAAAATGAAAAATTTCCAGAACATGTTTTTAAACTTAAAAAATCACTCTATGGCTTAAAATAATCTCCCAAAGCTTGGTATGTGTTGAGGTGGAAATAGGATCACAAACTATTAATTAGTTTGAATCGCAATTCAATTCACAACCGCTCTTTGATTTATCCGAAGGAAAAGGTCAAAAGAGGGAAAACCTATTTTGCATCGTAAACACAATGCGGGGAAAGATCTAGGGTTCGGGGGTTGGTTAAATTTAGGGAAGGTATTAGCACCCTAAACTTCTGTAGTACTCTACAGGAACCTTTTGTTCAGATGTTCACTATTTGCTTTATTATTCTTAAGGTATATGTACAAAGGATTAAAAGTGAGAAAATAAACCTAAGGGGTTAATTCTAAGTTTACTCGGCAAGACATCGCATCTTGTGCCTACGTATCCTTACGGGAGTGGAATCAGAGTAATCGTAGTTCCCCTCAAAAGGGAGGTTAAAGAACACTTGACTGTGGTCAAGGTCTCAAGGGGAATAAACATGTCTTAAGGACACGCTTACGCGGAGTGTAGAAACTCCAAATCTCTACGTTGAAAATTGTTAAGTTGTAATTAGGGTTAAATTAGGTTAGGGATTCCGCGGCGGGAAACCCTAAAATGAGCGCGGCGGCTCTTTGACCTAATGCTAGGGGTAAAGTTATAATTTTGCCTGCGGCGAGACATTTGTGAAAATTAGGGTTTGTAAGAGTTGTAAGGGTTGAAGTTTGAGGACTATTGGCGCGGCGACCAAAAGCTAGACCTAACCTTCGGATGTGTGTAGCGTGACAGGATAATAGATGAATGTGAGATAACTGAATTGCAAACAGAGAATAATGACAGAAATTAAAACCATACAAGCAGAATTAAAAGGCAGAAAGTAAACGCGATTGTTATGTTCGCGAGGTTACAAACGAGGCGCAGTTACAATAATGGTGAAACTTAAGATAAAAACACAATACAATAGTAGTAGACATGAGCTGCAAAAGATGAACACCCGTTAGTAGGCAAAGTTAGACGGTAATTGGACGAGTCAGGAGAAAAAGTGCAATATTGAAGATTTTTAAATGAATCTATAAAAAAAAAAGAGTAATGCTAATTAGAAAAATATTTTAAATTCAATCTTTAAAAAAAAGTTTTAACTTAGATATTCTTAAAAAAGGATTTTTAAGTTATTTATTAAAAAAAAGTTTTTTTTTTATTATATGAAAAGAGGTTTTTTAATTTATTATAAAAAAGGTTTTTATTTTAAAAAAAAAACAATTATAATATTTACTTAAGAAAAGTTTGATGCTATTGCTCTTTTAAAAAATGTTTTCTTGCTATTTATTATTTTTTTTTAAAGAAGAAAGTTATGATGCTATTTGTTTTAAAAAACATTTGAGTATTTAATTAAAAAGGTTAAAAAAACAATATAAAAAACAATTAAAAAAACAAAGAAATAAGAAATAAAATAAAGGGGTTGGGCCGGTAATCACCTCCGGACCCAACCCGGTTGGTGAAAGTATGAAGCAAAGAGAAACTAGGGTTTCAGAACCCATTTTCTCCCCCCCGCGGCGCCGTTATGCTTTCTCTCACTCTTGTTTCCATCTCTCGTATTCATTTTGCTGCGATTCTCCCATCTTCCTCATTCTTTCGCTTTGCTCATCTTTCAGTAACCTGAAACCAAACATGAACATTTAAGGAAAACACTTCATGGCTTACATTTACGACGGAGTTTCGGTGAAAACGGCCGATGATGAAGTGAGCTGAGGCTTAGTGATTCGATTGCCCGCCGTTGATGAATGGTGAAGGCGGTCTTGCTCGCGGTTGATCGGTTTCAATCTCTCTCCCTCTCGCGGTCACTAGAGTTTGACATGCGATTGTGGTTTCGCCGTTTTTCTCTCTAGTCTTTCAAAGGTGACTTCGTTCCCTTTTATATCTCTATGAATCCATTTGTATTGGGCCTTCCACTGATAAGATTTGATTCTCGTTATTATTGAGATTGATTTCTGATTGAAAAATCTTTCCTTTTTCAGATCTGACTTGATTTTGTTTCAATCTTTCCGTATCTTTGCCTTCTGTTTACTTAACAAAGGATTTGATTTTTATTTATTTCTGATGCAGATTTGATTAAATGATGGATTCTCGGATTTTATCAGATGTGGACCCTTGTGATTTGTCTGATATTTGTTACCCCTGATACGGTTCACTTTCTGATATCTGTTGGATTTGCTCATGATTTTCATTTGATTTTGATAATTGAATGGCTTTGTCTTGATTTGTGGATATCCAGTTTCTTCGTTTCCTTGATTGGATCGAATTGGGTTTTCATTTTTCTGATGATATTCGGATCTTTCTCTTTTCAGAATTCCTTGTTGAACGTCACTGGACCCTATTCGATTTGTTTGATAATCTGAACTGATCTGTTTTGATTTCATTTGGACATTGATTTGGATTCTGATATCTGAACTGGTTTGGTTTTGTTTCGAACCAAATTGAACCATTTTTGATGCAGTCTGGGTTGGATTTCTGATTTTCTGGATTCCGGTTTTGAAACATACATTGATTTTTCCTCTTCTTCTTTCAGGGAATTGAAGCTGATGCTTCGGTCGGGTCAAAATTGCCGAGAACGGTAGGCGGTGATGATGACTTTAGGGTCTGAACTGCTATTGTGTGGTTGCTTTCGATTATGGTTGACGGCTTCGTCTGAACCTGTGTTAAATGCCATTGCCAAGTGGTTTTGGTTGCGTTGCCTTAGCGATGATGACCTTCGAGTCTGAGCTGATATTTTTGGGTTGATAGTTCGCACGAAATTTGCAGTTCGAAGTTCGGTAGGGGAGTTGGTAACGGCTTCGGCCGTGGCTCTCCCAGCCACTCGAATTCTCACGCCCAATGATGGTTAAACTGAGGGCTGAATCCCTGTTCCATCCATTTTGATTTTTGATTCCTTTATTTCTGTGGCTTTTAGTGAATTGCTTATGATGAACCGATTTGTCTTTTTTTGATATAGATTCACTGGGATTAAACTTTCCTTTTCCAAAACTCCTTGATGGATTTGCTTACCAGTATGGTTTGTTCCTTCCATTCTGATACCATCCTTGGCTGTGAAATAATTTTCTGATCTTGTTTAGTGCAGACTCTGATTGAATTCTTGACGCGGTCTATCCTCACGACTTGCATCATGGCTTTGGGGATTTACAATCTTGGATTGGCTTAATCCTAATCTCTGAATTTGTCACGACTGATGCGGCTTGAATATCCCTTCTGTTTTAATGGGCTGCTTATACTTTGGTTTGTTTCTTGTTGGGCGATGATGTTTGAGCTAAGCCCGCGTCCCGAACCTTCGGTTTTCCGCTCATACAATTTGTGGACTGGCTTGAATCTTTTAACACGACTGTGGTGTGTTATGCAGGTTCCAGTAACATGGACTTCCTCCTCATCTTTGAGTTGAACTGGTATGAATCTTCCTTGTTTTTCAAGTTGACTTTGAGTTTGATTTCTTGTTTGAATTGAACTTAACGGGCAGTTTGTATTTTCGTGAACTGTATCTGTTCCTCAGACTTTGTAGCCTTTTGTGAGTTGTTCCTGCAACTTGTGGTTCATTTTTCTGCTTTGAGTTTGGTCAATCGCTTTGTGACATTCAATTTGTCATTTGTTTTTACCATTTCTTTCTGAACTGTAATTTGATTATGAGGTTTACGCCCCTTTTTTTTTGTGCAGTTGCCGTCTGATCTCAATTGTTATGAGCTGCTTATGCTTTGCATTATTGGATCTTCCTACTTGATAGGCTCAAAAGTGCCGCAACTTTGACATTCAGTTGGTATTAGTTTGGAGAAAGAGTAAAAATTTACTTGATAGTGGCCATATTTACTTGATGGGTGGCATTTTATTTTGGCTTTGAAACAGAAATCGATCTCGGCAAATCAATTCAGCCCTACTTATTTTTATTCTTTATCTTTCTCGGCCCGTATCTGATAAGAACAGGAAATGCTTGATCCGACGCTGATGGCGCGGATTGGTAACGGGGGTAGGATGCAACTTCGGTTGTGCCACTCCCGGCACTCGATGATGACATTGTTCTGAGAGTGTCGAAAAACTTCTAACCTTTTTCTGTACTGTCTGTTCTCTTTTGATGTGCAGGTTAGTTGAGGATTCATGGAGAAGTTCAAATACGACATGAAGACCTTTAGATACTTTTAGGATTTAGGATAGATGCTTTAATGTAATCCCTTAGGATTTGAGAATTTTAATGTACTTCCTTGTAACAGTACTTTGTAAAATATAAAGCAACACCACTTTCTTGTATGATGACATTATTTATGAAATGAAATTCTCAAAGTTTTGAATTTATTTATATTTTATTCTTAGTTAAAGATATAAACAATTGTGAATAAATCCACAAGTATTTAGATTCATTAACAATAGGCATAAAACATAAATAACTCCAAGTGGTATTTGTGATTCTGATCTCATCATCCGATTAAAATGTTAACCAATTGTTTCATAACCAACACATATGGGCACCGTAATCACAACACTTTCAGCATCAACAGCAAAACTAATCGTAATTAAATTCCACTGACCAAACCGCTATGATCAGAACTGGTGATAGATAAATGCCTCAAAACCAATATGTATCAAATGCCTCAGAATTTTAATAACAGCCCGTCTTCAAGGAATTGGTAGAATTTGCGTAAAATGGCCAAAATACCCCTGGGACCAAATCTGCAAAACAAAACCCCTTCATAACTTGTTAGTGGTTAGCAAATGTACATATGAGGTGCTATGCGAAATGACTGACTAAATATAAGGGTAAAATTTGGGGTATTACAGTTGCCCCTATTTAAATAGCTACACCGGACGATTTGAGTGACAGAGACTCGAGGAATCGTGGTGGAGAGATTTAAATATAGATAACCGAAAATTTTGCCCTTATAGGCGACGATATGCGATGCTGTGGACAAAACGGGAACAGCTTAATGCAGATGATGCCATGAACATGGTATGATGCGTATGAATGCGAAAATGCTGACGAACATGACGACACAGGGACAGACACCACGAGAAGAACTCACTGGGGAAAATGACGCGCTGAGACACAGTACAACACTGGGGAAATCTAAAAATGATAGCCAACTGGTGCGAATGACCAATTGTCACTTTTAGAAAAGGAACGAGATCCTCAAATGGAAATGGTACCTACGAGACGGCCTCCACTGGGGAATCTAAAAATAAAACTGGATCGCGTACGATTGCAAGATCGCTTACAGAGTGCTGGAGCATTGAGCAAAGAATAACATCCAAGCTTCTGTAAACTATCTCTCGTGACAGGATCAAACGGACTTTTCGGAAATCCGTATCAAATATACAGGGTAAAGACCGACTGTATGCCAAAATAAATGGACTTTAATGGGAAATGCCCTGATAAGCTGCTCGAGGGAGGACTATCACTTATCGTTGGAAGGGACTTATGTGCAAAAATGGATAAGCACTCAAATAAAGAGGCTGTTGCTTATCTGATAAATAGATCTTCTCGCATTTTAAGGTCGGCGCCTGGAATACGATTCTGATTCTTCTCTTACTGAAGGATAAATAAATTGCTTCAAGATCGTGCTCTCTTGAACATGAAAAGGGTAAACTGGACTTCCTCATACGTCAGAATCGTGCTCTCCTGAATATGAAACCGGGTGACTGAATATACTCATACTTCAGAATCGTGCTCTCCTGAATATGAAACTGGATGACTGAATATACTCATATTTCAGAATCGTGCTCTCCTGAATATGAAACTGGATGACTGAATATACTCATATTTCAGAATCGTGCTCTCCTGAATATGAAACTGGATGACTGAATATACTCATATTTCAGAATCGTGCTCTCCTGAATATGAACATGGCTAATTGAACTTCCTCATAACTCAGAATCGTGCTCTCCTGAATATGATTCGGTTGTAAATGAATTTTTCCATACTTCAGAATCGTGCTCTCCTGAATATGAAAGTGGATAATCGAACTTCCTCATAACTCAGAATCGTGCTCTCCTGAATATGATTCGGCTCCTGAAATTTCTTCATTCTTCAGAATCGTGCTCTCCTGAAAAACGGCCAACTGAACTTCCTCATAACTCAGAATCGTGCTCTCCTGAATATGATTCCGCTCCTTCTTTTACTAAAGGATAAATGAACTTCTTCATAACTCAGAATCGTGCTCTCCTGAATATGATTTCGCTCAAACCTTCCCGTAACTCAAGATCGTGCTCTCGTGAATACGAATTGGTTCGTACCTCAAGACGGCAGGTAAATGGAAGCCCAACTGCTCCATGGAGATGGCCATTTGCTGCGAGTCATAACGAGGATAGGATCGACTTCTTAGGTGAGAAATGTCGTATGTTGATGCTGTAAAATGTAAAGTGTAAAGGGTTGTAACATGTAGGATTGTAAAGTGTTGTACTGACAGATTTTCCAGGCGTGAACTGTCGTGTATCTGTAAAGGATTGTAGTTGATTTTCTTGAAAGATAGTGCAAAATAAATGCACGTCCGGGTACAGTGATAAACTTCTCAAACGAGATAGTCGCGTATCTGTCATGGTATGGTGAAAACCTTTAGATGGTGCAAAATAAATGCACGTCCGGTTGGGATTGACGACCGACAAGACTGAGATTCAATCTAGGATCGAGCTAGAAAGAAGACTGGTAATCAAGACTCCATCGAGGGAATGAACCCGAAGGGTAGATATCTTATCCTGGCGAGGAAAGATAGCTGAAGTAACCGTCATCCACGAGGATCGAGCTCTGTGGGGAAACTGGAAACACATATGTATTTTATGCTTAGGGCTGACAATCTATTTGAAGAGAACGGACAAACCCCAGTTACTCGGCGGTAACAATCAATGATGGCGACACGATGAACCTGTGCATGTTATCGCGTATGTTAATGAATATGTTAATATGAATGTATGTTAATGTCTATGTATGCAAGATGTTATGAAATGAGTATGTAATGAGTATGTAATGAATATGTAATGAATATGCAATGAGATAGGCATGTGATGCTTATGCCCTTGCGCATGCTGACAAAACAGACTAGAGACGGGACGAGAGATGAAATAAACATCTCGACGGAAGTACCCTGCGTTCTCTGCAACCAATACGTCAATTACGGGATAGAATGGTAGGATCAACTCTGGTTTTAAAGTTCTGAATTCTCTGGGGAGGAAGTAAATTGCTTAGGGGCACAGTATTATGTCTTCCCATGGGGAGGAGAACACCTGAGGGATACTTTCGAGTTACCCAAGAAGAAGTTGTCAGCTTATAGTCTCGCTGGGGACTGTGATGAGGCAATGGTTTGAAAGTGTTTCTGCAATAATGATATTTCCGGGGAACGAAGAGATCCTTTCGGAACTTCCACTAGTCAGAGTAAATTATTACATTTCAAATTTGTTTTGTTTTTGAAAAACAGTTTTGAAAAATCTACAATGCACCTTTCATTTTCAAATTTTAGGAATAAACGCATTTTGCATAACAAATAGAAAACAAAGAGCAATGCACCAAAGAATGTAAGTAACGAGATGGTTTCTTTTATTTAAAGGGCGGTAGCTCGCTGAAGGCATAGCTCCACAGATGATTATGTTTTGAAATTGGCAACATGGGAAAAAGTTACATCGAATCCAATGACACCTACTGACACTAATAACTAAGACTAGTCCAAAATCCTGCTTTGGGCGAGGATGAAAGAACTGAAACATGGATCTTATGCGGAAAGTGTGTTCGAGATGATCAGTGTCCTCTGATGCAATGAAATGCATTTGTCCCTAACTTTTGCCTGGACCGCCCTCTCGGGTTTTCGATCCACCGGGACGCTCTTTTTTACCTAAGCCGCCCTTTCGGGTTTTCAACTTAGCGAGCTTTTTATTATTATTTCTTTTTTTTTTTTTCAACCCTTACTTTTGCCTAAGTCGCCCTTTGCGGGTTTTCGACTTAGCGGGTTTTTAGGCATAATATTTTCGGACTGCATCAGAATTCACGGGATGTGCTAGTTCTTCACCATCCATTGTCGTAAGTATTAGAGACCCTCCGGAGAAGACAGTCTTTACAACGAATGGGCCTTCATAATTGGGCATCCACTTTCCCCGCATATCTTTATGTACTGGTAAGATCTTTTTGAGTACGAGCTCTCCTTGACGGAACTCACGGATGCGAATCTTCTTATCAAATGCTCTTTTCATCCGTTTCTGATATAACTGCCCATGGCACATGGCTGTCAAACGCTTCTCGTCAATGAGGTTCAACTGATCCAATCTGTCTTGAACCCACTCAGCTTCCTCAAGTTCAGCCTCCATTAACACTCTTAACGAAGGTATCTCTACTTCGATGGGGAGCACGGCGTCCATTCCATATACCAGTGAGAAAGGTGTTGCCCCTGTCGAAGTTCTCACCGAGGTTCTGTATCCATGTAAAGCAAACGGTAACATGTCATGCCAATCTTTGTAAGTCACAACCATCTTTTGCAGGATCTTCTTGATATTCTTATTTGCAGCTTCAACAGCTCCATTCATCTTAGGACGGTACGGAGAAGAATTATGATGAGTGATCTTGAAATTATCACACAGCTCTTTCATAGTCTTATTATTCAGATTGGTGCCATTGTCAGTTATTATCCGGCTTGGGACTCCATAACGGCAGATGATCTCCTTCCTGATGAATCGGGCAACCACTTGCTTGGTCACGTTGGTGTAGGAGGCAGCCTCTACCCATTTGGTGAAATAATCAATGGCAACAAGGATAAAACGGTGTCCATTAGAAGCTTTTGGCTCGATTGCCCCAATCATGTCAATGCCCCACATAGAGAACGGCCATGGTGAAGACAAAACATTCAATGGTGACGGAGGTACGTGCATCTTATCAGCATAAATTTGGCACTTATGGCATTTCCTAGCGTATTGGATGCAGTCGGCTTCCATGGTTAACCAGTAATACCCAGCCCTTAACATCTTCTTGGACATGGCATAACCATTGGCATGAGTTCCGAAGGTCCCCTCATGAATTTCTTGTAGTAACATGTCCGCTTCTCGTTTATCAACACATCTGAGCAGGACCATGTCGTGATTTCTCTTGTACAACACACCGTTACTGATAAAGAATTTGGACGCCAATCTTCTCAATGTCTTTTTGTCCAGACCAGTAGCACCAACGGGATATTCCTGCTTGACGAGATAGTTCTTGATATCATGAAACCAAGGCTTTTCATCCACCTCAACTTCTTCGACCATCTGACAATAAGCGGGCTCAACCTTGCGCTCAATATGGATAAGAGGTGCTTCATTAACGAATTTAACTTTCCACATAGATGCTAACATGGCTAAAGCATCAGCTACGTGATTCTCGGATCTAGGAACATGCTCGAATTCTATCTCGTCGAAATGCTTGATCAGCTCAATAATGTAGTCCTTATAAGGGATTAACTTCTCATTCTTCGTTTCCCATTTGCCTTGTACCTGGTAAATAACCAAGGCTGAGTCACCACTCACTTTAAGAAGTTTGATTCGGAGGTGAATCGCCGCTTCGAGGCCGAGGATGCATGCTTCATATTCTGCGACGTTGTTAGTGCACTCAAAGTCCAATCTTGCTGTAAATGGAGTGAATCCGCCTTTTGGATTCATCAAAACGGCGCCTATACCATGCCCATTGAAATTTGAGGAGCCATCAAACATCATCTTCCACCAAAGACCTGGTTCTGGACCTTCGCTCGGATCTGGCTCTTCACAATCTCTTTTAATCAACAAAATATCCTCATCAGGAAAATCGAGCTTAAGAGGTTCATAATCTTCAACTGGCTGGTCTGCGAGATAATCAGATAAGATACTACCCTTAATCGCCTTCTGGGGTACATACTGGATGTCATATTCGGATAACAACATGTGCCAACGGGCTAGCCTCCCGGTTTGAGCAGGTTTTTCAAAAATATACTTGATCGGATCCATTTTAGAAATCAATAACGTGGTATGACAGACCATATATTGCCGAAGGCGCTTAGCGGCCCATGCCAATGCACAACAAGTTTTCTCCAATGGTGAGTATCTGTTTTCGCAATCGGTAAACTTCTTGCTCAGGTAATAAATCGCATGTTCCTTTTTCCCAGTCTCATCATGTTGCCCAAGCACACAACCCATAGACTTCTCGAGAACAGTAAGGTACATAAACAGCGGTCTTCCAGGTACGGGAGGGATCAGAATAGGGGGATCTTGCAAATAACCCTTAATCTTCTCAAACGCTTTCTGACAATCAGGGTTCCACTCAACTGTCTGCCCCTTGCAAAGCAACTTGAATATCGGCTCACAAGTGGCGGTCATATTAAAGATAAATCTGGAAATGTAATTCAGACGTACCAGAAAACCCCTAACTTGCGTCTCGGTTCGCGGAGCCGGCATATCTTGAATGGCTCGGACTTTGTCAGGATCCACCTCAATCCCTCGCTGGCTAACAATGAAACCAAGCAGTTTTCCAGATCTGACACCAAAGGTACATTTGGCAGGGTTCAATTTCAACTGATATTTCCTGAGTCGTTCAAACAATTTCACCAAATGGTCTAGATGCTCCTCTTCACTCTGAGATTTGGCTATCATATCGTCCACATACACCTCAATCTCTTTGTGCATCATATCATGAAAAAGAGTGGTCATAGCGCGTTGATAAGTTGCTCCTGCATTCTTTAAACCGAAGGGCATGACTTTGTAGCAGAAGGTTCCCCAAGGAGTAATGAAAGTAGTCTTCTCTCGATCATCGGGATCCATCTTGATCTGATTATAGCCAGAGAAACCATCCATAAATGAGAACAACGCAAAACTGGCCGTATTGTCTACCAGTGTGTCAATATTTGGCAGTGGGAAGTCGTCTTTCGGACTCGCTTTGTTCAGATCCCTGTAGTCTACACACATCCTAACTTTACCGTCCTTTTTAGGCACTGGCACGATATTGGCAACCCAATCTGGATATTTTGCGACTGCCAAGAAACCTGCATCCAACTGCTTTTTGACCTCATCTCGAATCTTCAAAGCCATGTCGGGTCTCGTTCTTCGAAGTTTCTGCTTGATAGGCGGGCAATCTGGTTTAAGCGGCAACAATATCCGTGTTTAGGCCCGGCATATCTTGATACGACCACGCAAACACATCAATATACTCTTTTAGCAACTCAATCAACCTCGGCCTAATCTCCGTCCCAAGCATTGCACCAATCTTGACCTCTTTCTTGCTCTCATCTGTACCGAGATTAATTAGGTCCACCTGCTCTTTATGCGGTTGAATCTCTGTGTACTCGTACTCAATCAATCTTGTCAGTTCAGCGGGTACTTCAAAATCTTCTTCACCCTCGTCCTCAGCCTGATTGATGGGTGCATCCCAGTCAGGAGTGTCAGTAAAGTCATTGGATCCCACAAGGTTTACGATATCTCTGCATGATGGAAGGCTTACTTAATTAAAATGCTCGAAGATATGTAAGAATGAAATGCTGTTTTTTTTATTATTATTTTTTTTGGGAAAAAGGTTGCCAATTTCATTTTTAAAGGTGAAAACGAAAAACGCAAATGAAACAAGGTGGAATTGAACAAAATGCTTTTATTAATATCTTTTTAGGAATGAAAGGTGGCCCAATAAAAGCGACCCTATAGCCTTGGGCAGAGCTACGGATTTTTATTTGAAAGTGTAAATGAAACTTTTTTTTAAAAAACAATTACTTTGACAAGGGAAAGATAACAGGGATCTCTACGGCCTCCCAGTTGTTCAGAACTGCATCACCCTTAAACACCAGGTTGCTCAGTTCTTCATTTTCCTCACAGTCGATGATGGCATTGACTTGGAAACCTCCGCTGACAAATACCTCTTGGATAACCTTGGGACGCCCTTCGACAGTTATGGCAGCTCCATCCTGAGTTGGTTTGTAACCCAACCCAGAGCGATCAGTCTTGGTCTTGACATCGATTACCTCTCCCCAACCTTCAGGAAGGCCCCTGTCAATTGTTGCTTTGGTGCTCTTCAGAGATGCAAAAGATGGATTACCCTGACCCACTGTTTCTTCGACTTCCAGCAGAACAGCATTGGCGATCTCAAGTGCTTGAAAGGAGATGTCTAAAGCATTCTCATCGGCCTCGATGTAACGGAAGGAAGACAGGTTACTGACCATCAGATCCTCCTCACCGTGTATAATAACCAACTTTCCATCGATCACGAACTTCATCTTTTGATGTAACGTTGAGGTCACTGCCCCAGCGGCATGGATCCACGGCCTTCCAAGTAAACAACTGTAATTGGGATTAATGTCCATGACTTGAAACGTGATATTAAAAACTTGCGGACCGATCAGGATAGGTAGCTCAACCTCCCCCATTACCGATCGACGAGAGCCATCGAAAGCCTTGACAACCAAAGGTGTGGGTTTCAGCGCAGTCTCTTTACAAGCCAACCTATCAAGAACCCTCTTGGGTAGAACATTCAGAGAAGAGCCGGTGTCTACTAACACTCTCGCTAAATTGTCCTCCTGACATTTTACCGATATATGTAAAGCACGATTATGGTTCGGACCCTCCTTCGGTAACTCTTCATTGCTGAAACTGAGGGTGTTACAAGCGGTTAGATTGGCAATCACACTATCAAACCGACTGGTGCTAATATCTTGATCCACATGTGCTTGAGTCAAAACCTTCTGCAAGGCCATCCTATGAGCGGGTGAACTCATTAACAGAGATAAAATCGAGATCTTGGAAGGAGTCTGATGAAGTTGATCGATAACTTTGTAGTCACTTTTCTTGATGATCCTCAAAAATTCGGCATCTTCATCATTCGTGACGGCTCCTTTACCTTTGTCTTTGGCAGGCACCGGGGTACTAGTCGTTTCCTTAGGTGGGACCTCATTGGAATGGGGAGTATACACACGGCCACTGCGAGTCATCCTGCTTACCTCTGCGATATTGGTCACCGTGCCCTTAGCCTCTTCATTTGGGATAACCTTCCCAGACTCCTTGTCAATCATCGTCACGTCATATTTCCAAGGCACAACTTTAGGATCACTGAAAGGAAACGGACTCGGTCTTCGAATAACTATAGGCTTAGGCTGATTCACTTCAGGGATATACGACCTCGGTATATCGAACACGAGATTGGCGGAGCCTGCCCCTGATAGATTAAACACTGGTACCTTACCCTTTGATTCAGGC
The DNA here is from genome assembly GCA_963859935.3 of Lathyrus sativus. NCBI lineage: Eukaryota > Viridiplantae > Streptophyta > Magnoliopsida > Fabales > Fabaceae > Lathyrus > Lathyrus sativus. The sequence continues at coordinate 878,994,064 of OZ012735.1, forward strand.
CGATGGAAGACAGGCTCAACCACAGCGACTACATCCTTCTTGGCTTGGCTTGTCACTTGTAAAACACCCTCATTAATCAACCTCTGAACATCATTCTGAACCAACACGCAACCCTTAGTACTGGCTTCACAACTTACGCATGCAACGTGGGAAGTATCTACCAAACCAGCTTCAAGCAGTTTCGAATGGAACATCTTGAGAGGAGTCTTAATCTGTTCAACGTCAAGGGCATAACCTTCCCCCGAATCAATACTAATGGCATTGACACTCTCATGGTTAGGAAAAGGGTTCTTCTTAACATTCGGTTGAGGATCTTCAAATGACAAAATCTTCTTTTCCAATAGATCCCTGACAATATTTTTGAGAGCATAACAATTCTCCAGATCATGACCAGGCGCACCCTCATGAAATAAACAATGAGCGGCGGCGTTGTAATTAGCGGGTAATGGATTAGGAGGCGGACCCAAAGCCCGAGTGGTGATGAGCCCCTGCTTGACCAAAGAGGGATACAACTCGGTAAAAGTCATCGGGATCGGCGGACAAGGTTTATACGTTCTTCTGTTCGGCATATTCTGGCGAGGAGCCGGACTCTTTGGCTGTTGAGGAGCAGGAGTATTGGGTGCCTGTAGGTAGTTTACAGGAGGCGGATAAACAGGAGGTTGTTGCATAGGTTGATACATAGGAACCTGTTGATTGAAAGAAGGTGTAATAGCTGCCACATAGGGTTGTTGAGCATATTGGACTGGGTACCCTTGGGGTTGAGCATAACTTTGCGGATGCCGATAAAAGCGTTCTCTTGGTCTACCAGAGGATATAGCATTAGTCTCACCCTCCTTCTTTTTCTGGGAGCCATACGGAGGTTTCTTCGGCTGATCCTTAGAAGCACCATGATTATTTGTCATTTTACCACTTTTCATACCCAATTCAATCTTGACACCCACAGCAACGATGTCGGAGAAATTTGAAGTCACACTGCCCACCATTCTCTCGTAAAATTCTGGACGGACCGTGTCGACAAACCAATCAGCTAACTCTTTTTCGGTCAAAGGAGGTTCTACCTGCGAAGCAGTCTCTCTCCACCTTTGAGCATACTCTTTGAATGACTCAGAATTCTTTTGTGACATACTCAGCAACTGTCTTCTGTCAGGCGCCAGATCCATATTGTACTTGTAGTGTTTGATGAAGGCGTCAGATAAATCTTGAAAGTTCTTGATGCGAGACTGGTCTAAAGTTAAATACCACTTGGAAGAAGCACCCTTCAGACTATCCTGGAAACAATGGATCATCAGTTTATCATTCTCAACATGGGCAGCCATTTTGCGATAATACATGATCAGATGACTCTTAGGACAGGTGGCACCTTCATAGCGATCGAAGTTCGGAGTTTTGAACTTCGGGGGAATAACCAAACCCGAGACCAAACAAACATCCCTTGCAGCAGTCCCAAAAATTTGATCACCCTCTACCTTTTTCAATCTCTGGACGATGGTGTTCACTTCCTCACGAAGCTTATCATGTTTCTCATAACCCTCAACATTCTCATCAAGATTATCAAAAACTGTCTCATTGAAGTACGGTTGCGCACGAGTGTGTACAACAGGTGGTGCAAAGATAGGAGCCCCCCTAGAAACTTCAGAAAACAAGGGCACGGCCTGCTGAACAGGTTGATTAATCGGAACAGTGGCTTGAGTAGGCACAAAACCGGGAGCAAGACCATAAGGTGGGTCCCTTGCTACGGTCACACTTGGTGGAGGGTCCACAGTAACGCCGGTAATCTCAGAAACAACAGTGGGCTGGGTATCCATCTTAGCATTCATGACATGTAACAATTCCATCATACGCCCCATACCCCCTCGAAGGTCTTCAAGTTCATTGCTAAGGCGATCAATCTCTTTTGCCTGATCCTCCATTCTCTTCCGAGTTTGAGCTCTGGTGTTGTATTGGTGCCGAGAACTCAGGGTGACGAAACTGGAAGGTGAGAGAACCGAGTGTGAGAAATCGGGAGACACATGCAATGCAAGAAAGTAAATGATGCTAAAATGTGGGTGAAGATTTCATGGAATTCAAACATTTACGAATGTCGTGGGGTACCAAGGAAATCTTTTTCTTGTTTTTTCATTTTATCTTTTATTTATGGTATCCCGCGATATCCATAAATGGTATTTGAACTCCATGAAATACAATGCAATGAGATGCTTTACGGATGCAATGCATGAAAACACACAAAGTCCTAGGTTAAAGGAACGTGAGCGGAGTCAAGGTCTACCCATCCCAAAAGGAGTGTACTATAGGTTAGTTGTACCTGCCGAACAAGGTTCTACAAAGTGCCCAAAGTCATCAGCCCATCTTTCGGATATTATCAACCTTCCGACTGACTCAGGGGTTAATAATATTCTCAAGAGAACCTCTTTTGAGTGTAGTATCGCGTAGCAGCCATTGTAAGATTACTCCCACATAGCTCCCGCACTACGTCCTAAATAAGGCCAAGGTGGTGTTAAGGTACTACGGTCCTCAATATCACAGACTCCAATCGACCATGGAAAAAGTTTTCACGATTACTCGTTCGACCGAACCATTTTCGAAAAGGTCTCAACTGAGCGGTGATTCTCGAATCAGCTTGGTCGGGATTCAACTCCCTATAAGCCTCATCGAATATATCCCCATCCTATAATAATGTCACTAGTCCGGGCGTAGGACTTATCTCACAGCACAAGGAACAGTCCCACAATCAGAGCACAAATATATACATGCAAAATAACAAAACAAGTAGCAATAAATATAAACAAATTAGGGATGACCCTCAAAAATTAAGAATGTTAGATCTCCCCAGTGAAGTCGCCATTTTCTGTTGCGGTGGAAATAGGATCACAAACTATTAATTAGTTTGAATCGCAATTCAATTCACAACCGCTCTTTGATTTATCCGAAGGAAAAGGTCAAAAGAGGGAAAACCTATTTTGCATCGTAAACACAATGCGGGGAAAGATCTAGGGTTCGGGGGTTGGTTAAATTTAGGGAAGGTATTAGCACCCTAAACTTCTGTAGTACTCTACAGGAACCTTTTGTTCAGATGTTCACTATTTGCTTTATTATTCTTAAGGTATATGTACAAAGGATTAAAAGTGAGAAAATAAACCTAAGGGGTTAATTCTAAGTTTACTCGGCAAGACATCGCATCTTGTGCCTACGTATCCTTACGGGAGTGGAATCAGAGTAATCGTAGTTCCCCTCAAAAGGGAGGTTAAAGAACACTTGACTGTGGTCAAGGTCTCAAGGGGAATAAACATGTCTTAAGGACACGCTTACGCGGAGTGTAGAAACTCCAAATCTCTACGTTGAAAATTGTTAAGTTGTAATTAGGGTTAAATTAGGTTAGGGATTCCGCGGCGGGAAACCCTAAAATGAGCGCGGCGGCTCTTTGACCTAATGCTAGGGGTAAAGTTGTAATTTTGCCTGCGGCGAGACATTTGTGAAAATTAGGGTTTGTAAGAGTTGTAAGGGTTGAAGTTTGAGGACTATTGGCGCGGCGACCAAAAGCTAGACCTAACCTTCGGATGTGTGTAGCGTGACAGGATAATAGATGAATGTGAGATAACTGAATTGCAAACAGAGAATAATGACAGAAATTAAAACCATACAAGCAGAATTAAAAGGCAGAAAGTAAACGCGATTGTTATGTTCGCGAGGTTACAAACGAGGCGCAGTTACAATAATGGTGAAACTTAAGATAAAAACACAATACAATAGTAGTAGACATGAGCTGCAAAAGATGAACACCCGTTAGTAGGCAAAGTTAGACGGTAATTGGACGAGTCAGGAGAAAAAGTGCAATATTGAAGATTTTTAAATGAATCTATAAAAAAAAAAGAGTAATGCTAATTAGAAAAATATTTTAAATTCAATCTTTAAAAAAAAGTTTTAACTTAGATATTCTTAAAAAAGGATTTTTAAGTTATTTATTAAAAAAAAGTTTTTTTTTATTATATGAAAAGAGGTTTTTTAATTTATTATAAAAAAGGTTTTTATTTTAAAAAAAAAACAATTATAATATTTACTTAAGAAAAGTTTGATGCTATTGCTCTTTTAAAAAATGTTTTCTTGCTATTTATTATTTTTTTTTTAAAGAAGAAAGTTATGATGCTATTTGTTTTAAAAAACATTTGAGTATTTAATTAAAAAGGTTAAAAAAACAATATAAAAAACAATTAAAAAAACAAAGAAATAAGAAATAAAATAAAGGGGTTGGGCCGGTAATCACCTCCGGACCCAACCCGGTTGGTGAAAGTATGAAGCAAAGAGAAACTAGGGTTTCAGAACCCATTTTCTCCCCCCCGCGGCGCCGTTATGCTTTCTCTCACTCTTGTTTCCATCTCTCGTATTCATTTTGCTGCGATTCTCCCATCTTCCTCATTCTTTCGCTTTACTCATCTTTCAGTAACCTGAAACCAAACATGAACATTTGAGGAAAACACTTCATGGCTTACATTTACGACGGAGTTTCGGTGAAAACGGCCGATGATGAAGTGAGCTGAGGCTTAGAGATTCGATTGCCCGCCGTTGATGAATGGTGAAGGCGGTCTTGCTCGCGGTTGATCGGTTTCAATCTCTCTCCCTCTCGCGGTCACTAGAGTTTGACATGCGATTGTGGTTTCGCCGTTTTTCTCTCTAGTCTTTCAAAGGTGACTTCGTTCCCTTTTATATCTCTATGAATCCATTTGTATTGGGCCTTCCACTGATAAGATTTGATTCTCGTTATTATTGAGATTGATTTCTGATTGAAAAATCTTTCCTTTTTCAGATCTGACTTGATTTTGTTTCAATCTTTCCGTATCTTTGCCTTCTGTTTACTTAACAAAGGATTTGATTTTTATTTATTTCTGATGCAGATTTGATTAAATGATGGATTCTCGGATTTTATCAGATGTGGACCCTTGTGATTTGTCTGATATTTGTTACCCCTGATACGGTTCACTTTCTGATATCTGTTGGATTTGCTCATGATTTTCATTTGATTTTGATAATTGAATGGCTTTGTCTTGATTTGTGGATATCCAGTTTCTTCGTTTCCTTGATTGGATCGAATTGGGTTTTCATTTTTCTGATGATATTCGGATCTTTCTCTTTTCAGAATTCCTTGATTGAACGTCACTTGACCCTATTCGATTTGTTTGATAATCTAAACTGATCTGTTTTGATTTCATTTGGACATTGATTTGGATTCTGATATCTGAACTGGTTTGGTTTTGTTTCGAACCAAATTGAACCATTTTTGATGCAGTCTGGGTTGGATTTCTGATTTTCTGGATTCCGGTTTTGAAACATACATTGATTTTTCCTCTTCTTCTTTCAGGGAATTGAAGCTGATGCTTCGGTCGGGTCAAAATTGCCGAGAACGGTAGGCGGTGATGATGACTTTAGGGTCTGAACTGCTATTGTGTGGTTGCTTTCGATTATGGTTGACGGCTTCGTCTGAACCTGTGTTAAATGCCATTGCCAAGTGGTTTTGGTTGCGTTGCCTTAGCGATGATGACCTTCGGGTCTGAGCTGATATTTTTGGGTTGATAGTTCGCACGAAATTTGCAGTTCGAAGTTCGGTAGGGGAGTTGGTAACGGCTTCGGCCGTGGCTCTCCCAGCCACTCGAATTCTCACGCCCAATGATGGTTAAACTGAGGGCTGAATCCCTGTTCCATCCATTTTGATTTTTGATTCCTTTATTTCTGTGGCTTTTAGTGAATTGCTTATGATGAACCGATTTGTCTTTTTTTGATATAGATTCACTGGGATTAAACTTTCCTTTTCCAAAACTCCTTGATGGATTTGCTTACCAGTATGGTTTGTTCCTTCCATTCTGATACCATCCTTGGCTGTGAAATAATTTTCTGATCTTGTTTAGTGCAGACTCTGATTGAATTCTTGACGCGGTCTATCCTCACGACTTGCATCATGGCTTTGGGGATTTACAATCTTGGATTGGCTTGATCCTAATCTCTGAATTTGTCACGACTGATGCGGCTTGAATATCCCTTCTGTTTTAATGGGCTGCTTATACTTTGGTTTGTTTCTTGTCGGGCGATGATGTTTGAGCTAAGCCCGCGTCCCGAACCTTCGGTTTTCCGCTCATACAATTTGTGGACTGGCTTGAATCTTTTAACACGACTGTGGTGTGTTATGCAGGTTCCAGTAACATGGACTTCCTCCTCATCTTTGAGTTGAACTGGTATGAATCTTCCTTGTTTTTCAAGTTGACTTTGAGTTTGATTTCTTGTTTGAATTGAACTTAACGAGCAGTTTGTATTTTCGTGAACTGTATCTGTTCCTCAGACTTTGTAGCCTTTTGTGAGTTGTTCCTGCAGCTTGTGGTTCATTTTTCTGCTTTGAGTTTGGTCAATCGCTTTGTGACATTCAATTTGTCATTTGTTTTTACCATTTCTTTCTGAACTGTAATTTGATTATGAGGTTTACGCCCCTTTTTTTTTGTGCAGTTTCCGTCTGATCTCAATTGTTATGAGCTGCTTATGCTTTGCATTATTGGATCTTCCTACTTGATAGGCTCAAAAGTGCCGCAACTTTGACATTCAGTTGGTATTAGTTTGGAGAAAGAGTAAAAATTTACTTGATAGTGGCCATATTTACTTGATGGGTGGCATTTTATTTTGGCTTTGAAACAGAAATCGATCTCGGCAAATCAATTCAGCCCCACTTATTTTTATTCTTTATCTTTCTCGGCCCGTATCTGATAAGAACAGGAAATGCTTGATCCGACGCTGATGGCGCGGATTGGTAACGGGGGTAGGATGCAACTTCGGTTGTGCCACTCCCGGCACTCGATGATGACATTGTTCTGAGAGTGTCGAAAAACTTCTAACCTTTTTCTGTACTGTCTGTTCTCTTTTGATGTGCAGGTTAGCTGAGGATTCATGGAGAAGTTCAAATACGACATGAAGACCTTTAGATACTTTTAGGATTTAGGATAGATGCTTTAATGTAATCCCTTAGGATTTGAGAATTTTAATGTACTTCCTTGTAACAGTACTTTGTAAAATATAAAGCAACACCACTTTCTTGTATGATGACATTATTTATGAAATGAAATTCTCAAAGTTTTGAATTTATTTATATTTTATTCTTAGTTAAAGATATAAACAATTGTGAATAAATCCACAAGTATTTAGATTCATTAACAATAGGCATAAAACATAAATAACTCCAAGTGGTATTTGTGATTCTGATCTCATCATCCGATTAAAATGTTAACCAATTGTTTCATAACCAACACATATGGGCACCGTAATCACAACACTTTCAGCATCAACAGCAAAACTAATCGTAATTAAATTCCACTGACCAAACCGCTATGATCAGAACTGGTGATAGATAAATGCCTCAAAACCAATATGTATCAAATGCCTCAGAATTTTAATAACAGCCCGTCTTCAAGGAATTGGTAGAATTTGCGTAAAATGGCCAAAATACCCCTGGGACCAAATCTGCAAAACAAAACCCCTTCATAACTTGTTAGTGGTTAGCAAATGTACATATGAGGTGCTATGCGAAATGACTGACTAAATATAAGGGTAAAATTTGGGGTATTACAGTATGAGAGATTGAGTAATTTTCTTTTGGAAAAGAATTTTATCAGAGGCAAAGTGGATACTACTCTCTTCTGTAAATCAATTAAGAAAGACATTTTAGTCTTTCAGATTTATGTTGATGATATTATATTTGGTTCAACAAATATTACGCTTGGAAAGGAGTTTGCTCAATGCATGCAAGCAGAGTTTGAAATGAGCATGATGGGAGAACTCAGATTCTTTCTAGGAATTCAAGTCAATCAAACTCCAGAATGTACTTACATACATCAGACGAAGTATGTGAAGGAACTTCTGAAGAAGTTTAATATGACTGAAATCAAATCTGCAAAGACTCCAATGCATCCAACAAGCACACTAGGAAAAGAAGAGGTGAGTAAGAAAGTAGACCAAAAGCTCTACAGAGGTATGATTGGTTCTCTCTTATACTTAACTGCTTATAGACCTGACATTCTTTTTAGCGTGTGTTTATGTGCTAGATTCTAATAAGATCCTAGAAAATCACACTTAACAGCTGTTAAGAGGATTCTGAGGTATCTGAAAGGTACTACTAATGTGAGTTTGTGTTACAGAAGATCTGACGATTTTAAATTAGTTGGATTCTGTGATGCTGACTATGCTGGAGATAGAGTGGAAAGAAAAAGTACTTCTGGAAGCTACCAGTTTCTGGGAAGTAATCTAATCTCTTGGTACAACAAGAAGCAACCCACGATAGCACTCTCTACTACAAAAGCAGAATACATTGCTGCTGCTGGTTGTAGCACACTGATGCTTTGGATGAAGAGTCAACTAGAAGATTATCAGATTTTTGAGAGTAAGATTTCAATCTTCTGTGATAATACTTCTGCTATATGCCTTTCTAAAAACCCTATTTTACACTCTAAGGCAAAGCATATAGAGATTAAGCATCACTTCATAAGAGACTATATTCAGAAGGGAATTTTAAGTTTAAACTTTGTTGATACAGACCATCAATGGGCTGAAATCTTTACAAAACCCCTTGTTGAAGATAGGTTCAAATTTATTCTGAAAAATATTAGTATGGATTTTTGTCCAGAATGAAAATATTGTTCAGAAGCAAATTTTAACTCTGATGAAAAATGTTTTAACTTCTATAATCTGGAGTATTATTTTCATATGATGTCTTTTATTGCTTTATTTATCTATTCTTTTGGGAAACTCTGAACTTACAACCTCAGAAGATCTGAACGTGTTGCTAACGTTTCATTTCCAAAGAGTTTCAGAGGAAAAAATACATTAAACACGTGTCACTTGTTTTCTGAATGATGGAAATGTTTGAGTGCACAAAGAGAAGCGCTGTTTCAAGGTACTGTTTGAATTGATTAAAATTCTCTTTTCCCCTCAGTTTGTCAGAATCATTTAATGCGTGAAATCATTATTTTCTTTTAATTGATTTTTGTGTTAATTAAATGTGAATTAAAATGCTAATTGATGCTGTGCGTTTCATGTGACCTAGTTTTTCATCCCTATATATTCCACTAGTTCACACTTTTCACACTTTTACGCTCACAAACACAACATATGCATTTTTGCTTGCTACATTGTTCCATCTTTTCTTCAAAACCCAAACGAAACCCTAAACCTCTCAATCGCTCAACAATGGCAACATCTTCCTCAACCTCTCAACAACTTTCATCTACAATGGCTGCCAATACTTCATCTGTCATGGGTACTACTTCGTACAAGGAACCAGTGAGAACGCTTCTCACACCAGTTGAAGATTTGGAAGTATTGTGTGAGTTCTTAGTTGATTTTGAATATATTGCTAAAAATAGGTTTGATCTCCGTCCCACTGTTGCTGCACAAGGATGGGTCAAATACTTTGACAGGATGATTGGTCCGGTTTATCCTCACCTGGTAATAGAGTTTTGGATTCATGCAACTGTTTATCCAAAATTTATTGTTTCATCAGTTTTGGGCAAAGAAATTATCTTTTCTGAAGAACTGATCAGAAAGCTAATTAATTATGAAGAAAATGATGGTGTTACTCATCTTCAAGCTGATCGTGTTAACTTGGAAGAGGTATTTGATGAAGTGATTAAAACTGGACAGGCGTCTAGCAAGATCAAAGATTTGAAGACTATCTACAGAATCTGGGCCAAGATTTTCTTGGGTTGCATCCACCACAGGAAGCTAACAAATTCCCCAGATTATGTCAACACAAATCAATGGTACTTCATGTACTATTTAGGAAAAGGTATAAAGGTGGATTTTCCATACCTTCTATTTACTCATCTATGGAGTCAAGTAAAATAGACTAGAGAAGAAATGAAGATAAAGACTCAAAAAATTAGGAACTGGATTCCTATGGGGAGATTGATATCAGATATTCTGACTGAAAATGGCCTTGTGGCGCATTTGACAAAAGCTGGTCAGAAAGCTGAACTAGAGGCAATTCATGGAAGGACTCTAAATGGAAAGAGCTTGCTGAAAATGAAGCTGATTGAGAAAATTTCTTCTGCACCTGTTAAGAGAGATTCTGCTGAGGTCTGCAAAAGAAGAATTCCAATAGATGACTTTCCTCTATTCTCAGCAGAAGAACCTAAGGAAGTTCTGCTTCTTTATATTCAGACTTGTATGCAAGATGGCACTTGTAATACCCCAAATTTTACCCTTACATTTAGTCAGTCATGGCGCATGACATTTCATTTTTGCATCCATTAATCACTAACCAATCATTGAGCGCGATTTGTTTTGCAGGAATTACTCCTAGGGGCGTTTTGGTCATTTTGAAGCATAATTCGTAATTTTGGGCCCAATGAGGTTTTATTCCTGAGTCATTTATTTACGTGGGTTGATTATGTTAAGGTATCAATTTGGTTTGGTTCAAGGCGATGCGAGAATCTGATATGTGGAACATGGTTTTAACAAGAATTCATTCTTCTATCTTCCAGTTCATTTTAAAGGGAAAACAGTGAAAACTTCGACTGATTAATGGAACTTATTCATATCGAAGGTATTAAGCTTATTATGCAAGATTGGATCGAATTAATTTCAACCTTTATTCAGGGATATTTGACTGGTGAGGTTTAATCGGAGGTTGAGGTGTTTGCAGCAAATTAAATCATGGAAAAGAAATTGAAAAGTGATTTTAATAGAATGTGTGAATTTTATTCATAATATTCTATTATTATTATAATTTGTAAAGAGAAAGTGAATTGGGATAGCACATTGGAAGTTTATTCATAATATCTTTATCATAATTTACAAAGTGGAAATAATTTGGATAAAAAATATATTATTGAATTTATTCATAATACTTTTTATTACAAGTTACAGAAGAGAAATAAAAATGGCATTCCCTAAAGAATCCTAAGTGTTCTTCAGGATGCTCCCTCGATCTTCTCCGCAAATCTCCGATTAACCTGCACAAAGGGAAACAAAACAAAACAGAAGCAGGAAAGGGTTAGAAGTTTGTTTTCGACACTCTCAGAACAGCGTCATCACTGAGTGCCGGGAGTGGCACAACCGAAGCTGCGTCCTACCCCCGTTACCGATCCGCGCCATTGGCGTCAGACCAGGTGATCCCTGTTCTTATCATACGGGACAACCGAGAAAGGTGAAGAAGTAAAAGAAGTTCGGGCCGATAAATGATTAACTGAAAAAGATCTATGCCATCATCGAATAAATCCCATTTGGTTTCCAAACTGATACAAGGGTAAAATAGCACGGCAAATTCGGACTCAAACCCGGATGCCGACAGGTCTGAATCACTTTGTGTTCAAAGTTTTTCCAACACCTGAAATTCCACAACAGCATCAGTACAAAATTGATAACAGAACTCAAAGCCAAAACAGTTCATAAGCTGCATAAACAAAACATCCACAGGTAATTGGAAATTCAAACTGAAAGTGCACAACCGAAGCAATCAGAGACAACCATCAGGTAGGCTTAGTTTAGAAACATCACGGCCCAATGTCATCAGGAAATGAAATTCGCAGCTGACGACAGCATCCATCAGAAAATCAGTTCACAAATCCAAAAATCCCAGCCCTGAAACAATGACAAGAACCAAGCTGCATCAGAAAACCAGATATCAGTTCAAGAGGAATCGAGTGTTAGTTCAAGAAGAACCAGGTATCTGTTCTGAAAAACCCTGAGTCCTATCGGTAAAAATCCATATCAGCATCAAGGGACCGAATGGCTCATGGCAACATCAAATGGGATAATCAAAAGTGAGTCCATAGAAAGTCTACATCAGATGGATCAGAGGAAACAAGTTAGTAGCTTTTCATAATCCAATTCATGAGACCCAGAACATCAAAATAAATCACATTTGCCTTAAAAACAAGAAACACTGCAAAGTGCCATTAACAGAGGTCAATGGAAGTTCATGAGTCCAGAAGAAGGGATTTAAAACTCAGCCCTCAGTAGACTCATCACTGGGCAAAGGTTCGAGCTGCCGGGAGAGAAACAACTAGAGTGTCTCCAGCTCCCGACCAAGCGTCGAAAACAATGGAAATTCGAAGGCTCCCAACAATCATCGAGAGTAGAAACAAGAATGGATGCCCTGGTAGCTCAGACTGTGAGGTCGTCATCGCCCAAATACCTCTCAACGCTAAAACCGGCAGTATCAGAACTCAAGGAAGCATGGTTTCCCCTGCAAAAGAAGAAGAAAAAGACGGTCAGTGAATTTAAAACCAGAAGAACAGATAAACTGGTAATCAGGACAAGCCGATATCCACCAGCCATATCACATCTGAAACAACAGCAACAATGCAGTTCAGTGTGAAACAAACAGTGCACCAGCAATCCAGACAAAACCATATCAGATAAAACATGAAAATCCATATCTGATAAACAACCAAATCGACAAAGGAAATGGGTATCAGAATGAAACCAGTATCCAAACCGAATCAGCAAACAAAATCGAATCAGATAAAGTGAACGAATCCAATCAAGTGAACCCAAAAAGGAAAGTCAGTGAGCAAATCGCAAAGGCCGCGTTTGAAGATCCATCAGGGATCAAATCCACATCTGCAAACATCAAAAGGAAATCCAATCAAATCACATCAGATAAAATCATCAAATTAGAAAATAACGCAAATCCAACACAATCAAAGGCCCACAGATCAGAGAAAGAAGTTATAAAGGGAACAATCTCACCATGTTGAGGGGGGACGGGCTAAGAGTGGCCGCGAGAGAGAAAGAGGCTAAGGTTCGAAAACCTAGACGGAGAGAACGCGAAAGCCCTAAACGGACAAAGCGCGAACAAAACCCTAACGGGTTAGTGGCCGCGAGAGGGAGAGAGATCGAAACGAGGCAACCCGAGTGGAGAGGATTCACCGGCGCCGTTTAAAGTCACGACGAGCAAATACCTTCCTCTGAAGCTCAGAACATCGTCATCATCGCCTCCCCTCGATACCGAATGCGAACGAAAAACGTAAGCAAAGAACATAATGTTGTCACTTTTAACATTGTTCGGTTTGATTTCAGGGTTTCCAACATGATCAGAGAGAATCACAGCGAGAAAGACGACGAGGAAGACGAAGTAACAACGGCGCCGCGAAGGGGATAATAGGGAGTGAAACCCTAAATTAATGTTTTGATGTATTCACACTAACCGGGTTGGGTCCGGGAGTGATGACCGACCCAACCCTTTTCATTTTTGTTGTTTTGTTAAAAATGTTTTAAAACCCTTTTATTTTTTGTTTTTTTTTAAATTTAAAATTCGTTTTATAAAACCTTTTATTTTTCTTTTTTCATTTTAATTAGTAGTTGAATTTTAATAAATTTTTTTATCAAATATTAAAATTGTTTTTTCAAAAATAAATAAAAGAAAACCTTTTTTTCATATAATAAATAAAAAACCCTTTTTTTCAATAAATAACTTAAAAATCTTTTTTTAAAATATCTAAGTTAAAACCTTTTTTTAAGATTAAATTTAAAATATTTTTCTAATTAACATTACTCTTTCTTTTTTATAGATTCATTTAACATCTCTTTCAAAACAACAAAAATCTTCAATATTGCACTTTTTCTCCTGACCCGTCCCATTACCGTCTAACTTTGCTTACTAACGATGTTCATCCTTTGCAGCTCATGTTTACTACTATTGCATGGTGTTTTATTTAAGTTTCATCATTGTTGTAATTGCTTCTCGGATGTAATCTCGCGAATCCTAACAATCGCGCTTTAATTTCTGTCTTTAAGTTCCTGCTTGCATGGTTTAAATTATCGACATTATTTCTCTGTTTGCACGATTAGCTTCTCACACTTTCACCATTTATTTTGTCCCACTACACCTCCGAAGGAATTAGGTCTAGCTTTTGGTCGCCGCGCCAATAGTCCTCAACTTCAAACCCTTACAACCTCACAAACCCTAATTTTCATAAATGCCTCGCCGCAGGCAAAATTACCATTTTACCCCTAGCATTAGGTCAAAGAGCCGCTGCGCTCATTTTAGGGTTTCCCGCCGTGGAATCCCTAATTTAACCCTAATTACAACAATCTTCAACATAGAGATTTGGAGTTTCTACACTCCACGTAAGCGTGTCCTTAAGACATGTTTATTCCCCTTGAGACCTTGACCACAGTCAAGAAGTCTCTAACCTCCCTTTTGAGGGGAACTACGATTACTCTGATTCCACTCCCGTAAGGATACGTAGGCACAAGATGCGATGTCTTGCCGAGTAAACTTAGAATTAACCCCTTAGGTCTCCTTTCTCACTTTTAATCCCTTTGTACATATACCTTAAGCAAATAAATAAAGCAGATAGTAAACATTTGAACAAAAGGTTCCTGTAGAGTACTACAGAAGTTTAGGGTGCTAATACCTTCCCTAAATTTAACCAACCCCCGAATCCTAGAATCTCCCCGCATTGTGTTTACGATGCAAAATAGGTTTTTCCTCTTTTGACCTTTTCCTTCGGATAAATCAAAGAGCGGTTGTGAATTGAATTGCGATTCAAACTCATTAATAGTTTGTGATCCTATTTCCACCGCAACAGAAAATGGCGACTTCACTGGGGACTATTCTTAATTTTTGAGGGTTATCCCTAATTTGTTCATATTTATTGCTACTTGTTTTGTTATTTTGCATGTATATATTTGTGTCCTGGTTTGGGGCTGTTCCTTGTGTTGTGAGATAAGTCTTACGCCCGGACTAATGACATTATTATAGGATGTGGATATATTCGATGAAGCTTATAGGGAGTTGAATCCCGACCGAGTTGATTCGAGAATCACCGCTCAGTTGAGACCTTTTCGAAAATGGTTCGGTTGAACGAGTAATCGTGAAAACGTTTTCCATGGTCGATTGGAGTCTGTGATATTGGGAACCGTAGTACCTTTACACCACCTCGGCCTTATTTAGGACGTAGTGCGGGAACTATGTGGGAGTAGTCCTACAATGGTTGCTACGCGATACTACACTCAAAAGAGGTTCTCTTGAGAATATTATTAACCCCCGAGTCAGTCGGAAGGTTGATAATATCCAAAAAATGGGCTGATGACTTTGGGCACTTTTAGAACCTTGTTCTGCAGGTACAACTAACCTATAGTACACTCCTTTTGGGATGGGTAGACCTTAACTCCGCTCACGTTCCTAGGACTTTGTGTGTTTTCATGCATTGCATTCATAAAACATCATATCGCATTAAGATTTCATGGAATTCAAACTCTATTTATGAACATTGCAGGATACCATGGATTACTCTAGGAAGCATACTTTGAAATTTACTTTTAAGGGTTTTAATTTGGAAGTCCTAGAGAAGCTAAGAGATTTGGTTCAAGATCAAGAAAAGTTCCAAAACAGATATGGAAGGCTATTGTCTTTGTTGAAGATTCAAGTAAACGAAGGACTTCTTGCGACTTTGCTACAGTTTTATGATCCGGATTATCACTGCTTCACCTTTCCAGATTATCAGCTTTTACCTACCTTAGAAGAGTACTCTCAGTTGGTGGGATTACCTATCTTGGATAAGTCTCCATTCCCTTTCTTGGAGGAAGACCCTAAAGAACGAGATATTGCTAAAGCCATTTGTCTAAGGATATCCGATGTCAAAAACAATATGATCACCAAAGGGGGGACCTCCGGCTTTCCCAGGGACTTCCTAATTAAGAAAGCCCAATTTTATGCCGATCATAAAGACATGTTTGCCTTTGAGACAATATTTGCTTTGCTTATTTATGGGTTGCTGCTTTTTCCTAGTTTTGAGGGGTTTGTGGACCTTAATGCAATCAAGACCTTCATGAGGAGAAATCCAATTCCAACGCTATTGGGTAATACTTATCATTCAGTACATCTTCGAAACTTTCATGGTGGAGGAATGATTACATGTTGTGTGCCATTACTATACAAGTGGTTTATTTCTCACTTACCCAAGTCCGGTCCGTTCTGGAGACCTAACCAAGAACGTTGGTCGCAAAAAGTTATGGCTTTAACTCACTCTGATATTGATTGGTATAATCGCATGTACGATGGGATATCGATCATTGATAGTTGTGGAAATTTCAACAATGTGACTTTGCTCAGTTTCAATGGAGGAATTAGCTACAATCCAGTCTTAGCTCGCCGACAGTTGGGATACCCCTTGAAGGGACCGCCTAAAAGTATTCATGTGGAGAAAATCTTTTTCAAAGACGACAAAAAGCTTCAAGATCAGATTTTATCTTCTTGGAATCATCTGCATAGGAAAGACAAAGAAAGTTTGGGCAGACCTAATTGTGTGTCCGTGGAACCATACCTTCAATGGGTCCGAGGAAGAGCTATTGAGTTGAAGATGCCCTACTCTCGCCAAGATCCTTTACCTCAAAGAGAAGAGTCCGTCCAGTATTTCATGACTGAAGCTGAGACTTTGAAGATCACTTTGAAGAGATCACAATGCGAAACAGAAGCATGGAAACAAATACCATGTGATGGCCAGCGAGTACGAAGAACTTCAAAAGCAGATTCAGTCGAAGAATGATGAGATACAATCCTACAAGAAGCAAAGGCTCTACGAATATTTATTTTCCTCCGGATCTCCGTCTGCTCACTGAAGTTGTGGAAGATGTTTCTCTAGGCTTTTCTAGGCTTTTATTTAGCTATTTTGGTTGCAAGAATATTATTTGTAATTTGTCTCCAATGAATTAAACGTTTCCTTGGTATTCCGCAATATTCATAAATATTTGAATTCCATGAAATCTTCATTTGCATTCACATTTTAGCATCATACTTTTGCATTGCATGTGTCTCCCGGTTTCTCATACGCGGTTCTCTCACCTTCCAGTTTTGTCACCCTGAGTTCTCTGCATCAATACGACCCTTCAAAAGGATGGAAGATCAGAACCAAGAGATCAACCGTGTCAGCCATGAACTCGAAGATCTTCGAGGAAGCGTAGGGCAGATTTTGGAAATGTTGCAAGCCCTTAAGGTGAAGATGGATGCTCAGTCTGCTGTTGTTTCTGAGACTAATACCGTTATGGAACTTCAACCAGCTGTTATTGTCGAGAATGTACCTCCTTACGGTCTTCAATCCGATTTGGTGCCTCCTAGTGCTCAGCCAGTTCGACGAGCTACCCCTCCAAAGTGCAAAACCCCTAACTCCGACCATGGTAAAGGACCTGCACGTTCGAGGAACCGCAAAATGGCTACCCCTCAACCTTGGCAACATCAGCAGAGTTATGTTCAAGGTCATTCGTTTCCATATGTCCAACAACCCTATGTAGCTACTGTTGCGCCACCTTTCAATCAGCAGTTTCCTACATACCAGCCTGTGCAGTCAGCTCCGGTGCATCAAGCACCGATTTATCAACAATCTTCCGGTTATCCGCCCGTGCAAGTTCCTGTCAACAGTCAACGAGTGCCCAACGCTCCTGTTCATCAACAACCGCAGGATCAGGTTCCTTATCTCCGTAAGAGTCAGTATAAGCCTTGTCCTCCAATTCCGATGGCTTTCACTGAGTTATACCCCCATTTGGTACAACAGGGTCTGATTACCACCCGTGCTTTGGGTCCTCTGCCTAATCCGTTACCTGCAGGGTACAACGCTGCCGCTCATTGTTTATTTCATGAGGGTGCACCCGACCATGATCTAGAGAATTGCTATGCTCTTAAGAAAGTTGTCAGAAATTTGCTAGAAACGAAGAAGTTGTCTTTTAGCGATGCTCAGATGAAGATCGAGACTCCTCTCGGGGTCCCTCACTTGTCAAGTTCGAATTCTGCAAAGCATGCTACTCCTGTGGCGAATCAGTCGAATCCAGTAATTATTCAGAGGCCTAGCTCGCTTCATTTCAGTAACCCTCAAGATGATATGACCGAGATCAACAAAGAATCTGGGAAAGTTATTTTGAAGCAACGACTGAAAACTGTTGAAGATGTGACCAGCATAACTGGGGCAAGCCATGACGACTCACAGCGATCATGAACCAGACGTCCTTTCCATTGAGGCTCCGCCAAAGGAAACTGTTACTTTTGAATTTCATAAACCATTTAGAAGGGTTTTTCCGACAGTTCATTTGTTTATTTATATGTATTTCTCTTTGATTAAGCATATTTAGCATGTACGAACTTGTTTATCTTGGATTAATGCAACGCATATGTTTGTCTTGAATAAGTCCATTCGCTTCACTCATTCAAAATATATTTTTCATAAATTATAATGCCAACTTTACCCGATCTCTTGTTCTGATGGAGAATTGGGGGGAGGATGATGAACCTAAAATGTCAGATTTCTTGTCGTATGCTTTCAGTTAAAACCTGCTGATGATGTAAGGCATTGTTTCAAATCCCATACACTGGAGATATAAGGATGTTAATCCCTAGTCAACCTCTTTGAGCCTTGAAGTAGGAATTTTCTTTCTTTTAAGAACCTTCATCCTAACCTGGGGCGGGGTAGGTTTCAGTTAAGCCGATCGAGCGCTTAGCCTCTTAAAAAGGAGGAGCAAACCTTCGAGAATTTATCCTTAGAATCTTAAGAAGTCCAATACAATGACTATCCCTCGGTTACCTAAGGAGTGGGGCAGTCACGAGCCTTTCAAAAGATTTACACGACTTGTGCATAAAAGAATATTCAAAAAATAAGAGCCCGCTAAGTCAAAACCTATGAAGGAGACTTAGGAAAAACTAGGGCATCCCGCTGGACTCCAAAGTCAGATCAAAAGACGTTGTCCAGACAAAAGTTAGGGAATAAAAGCAAAACAAGAGGGTACAATAAATAATCCCTAGTAAAGAACAAAATCGTGTGGCCAATTGCCATTAGAAATAGGTGAGTGACTGCCATGTCCAAAGCCTTGATAAGTTCTCGACCATAGCAAATCCGCTTGAGATATGAGCGTTTGTATCCGGTTAACTGAATTAGGATTGGAGAACATCACGAAGAAGGGGTGGGTACAAATATAACTTTGAGCCTTTATCCTTTTGTTTCGTAAACTGTGAACCGAGCCACGATACAACCTTTAAAAGACCTAATTGAAGTAGGACTTCAGTTGAAAGCATACTCGACAAGATCACGTTTCCTGACTCCTACGAGCTATGCTCAAAAAAAATTCATGTTGGCATTATAATTAAAACTTATATCCCGACTAATGATTTCGGTCACAAGTTATTGCGATATCTTTTTCAAAACAAAAATTCAAGACAAATATATGTGTGCATTGACAAGCTCAGGATAGGCATTTCAGGCATGACGACTTTGCTTGATATCTTAGAGATTTATATATGGACATAACCCGTGGAGCTTGAAGATCCTGCTAAACAGGGGCAGGCAGTTTCCCAGTTCACTTACCAACGCGAGGTTGACGTTCTGAAGGAGCTATTTCTCGAAGATTTCGTCGTGACACGATTAATTTGTGCCAGTTACGCCGAGACCCGACGAACCTCAAAGAGTTTGAGAACAATGGGGCAACCAGACTCCGTGTTCTCTATAAAATCCTCTTGAGATGACCATACCTCACAACGCAAATATCCTGGGGCACCGTGTTTTTTGAAGAAACAAATGGCGACTACTATGAGGTCCTTCAAGATCAAGGCCATGCGGTTTCACAACTTTTCTTCATGCACCCGACGGATTTTACTCACGGCGGCCTTCGTTCCCCAGTAAGTCTCAGTGTTGCAACAGGCTCCCAAACTATTGCCTCATCACAGTCCCCAGCGAGACTATAAGCTGACAACTTTTTCTTGGGTAACTTGAAAGTGTCCCTCCAGTTTTCTTCTCCCCATGTGAAGACGCGATACTGTACACCCAAGCAGATTACCTTCTCCCCAGAGAATTCAGAACTTTAAAACCAGATTTGGTTCTACCATTGATCCGTCTCACCCATGATTGACGTATTGATTGCCGGGAACGCAGGGTATTTCCGTCAAGATGTTTATTTCATCTCTCGTCCCGTCTCTAGTCTGTTCCGTCAGTATACGCAAGGGCATAAGCATCACATGCCTATACTCATTTCGCATACTCATTACATATTCATTTCACATACTCATTACATAACGATTAACTACATACATAGACATTAACATCCATTCATTGACATACATTCACATTAACATACGCAGTAACATATGCATTAGCATTCACAGGTTCATCGTGTTTCACCATCATTGGTTGTTACCGCCGCGTAACTGGGTTCGTCCATTCTCTCCAAATAGATTGTCAGCCCTAAGCATAAAATACATATGTGTTTCCAGTTTCCCCACAGAGCTCGATCCTCGTGGATGACGGTTACTTCAGCTATCTTTCCTCGCCAGGATAAGATATTTACCCTTCGAGATCATTCCCTCGATGGAGTCTTGATTACCAGTTTTCTTTCTAGCTCGATCCTAGATTGAACCTCAGTATTGTCGGTCGTCGAGCCCAACCGGACGTGCATTTGTTTTGCACCATCTAAAGATTTTCACCATACCATGACAGATGCGCGACTGTTCTCGCCCGAGAAGTTTATCACTGTACCCGGATGTGCATTTATTTTGCACTATCTTTCAAGAAAATCAACCACAATCCTTTACAGATACACGCCAGTTCACGCCTGGAAAATCTATCAGTATAACACTCTACAATCCTACATGTTACAGCATCGGTATGCGACATTTCTCGCCTGAGAAGCCAATCCTATCTTCGTTATGACTCGCGGCAAATGGCCATCTCCATTGAGCAGTTGGGCTTCCATTTTCCCTGTCGTCTTGAAGTATGGGGAGGTTTGAACCAAATCGTATTCAGGAGAGCACGATCTTGAAGTACGGGGAGGTTTGAGCGGAATCATATTCAGGAGAGCACGATCTTGAAGTATGAGGAAGTTCATTTACCCTTTAGTAAAAGAAGGAGCGGAATCATATTCAGGAGAGCACGATCTTGAAGTATGAAGAAGTTCATTTACCCTTTAGTAAAAGAAGGAGCCGAATCATATTCAGGAGAGCACGATTTTGAAGTATGAAGAAGTTCATTTACCCTTTAGTAAAAGAAGGAGCCGAATCATATTCAGGAGAGCACGATCTTGAAGTATGAAGAAGTTCATTTACCCTTTAGTAAAAGAAGGAGCCGAATCATATTCAGGAGAGCACGATCTTGAAGTATGAAGAAGTTCATTTACCCTTTAGTAAAAGAAGGAGCGGAATCATATTCAGGAGAGCACGATCTTGAAGTATGAGGAAGTTCATTTACCCTTTAGTAAAAGAAGGAGCGGAATCATATTTAGGAGAGCACGATCTTGAAGTATGAAGAAGTTCATTTACCCTTTAGTAAAAGAAGGAGCCGAATCATATTCAGGAGAGCACGATCTTGAAGTATGAAGAAGTTCATTTAACCTTTAGTAAAAGAAGGAGCCGAATCATATTCAGGAGAGCACGATCTTGAAGTATGAAGAAGTTCATTTACCCTTTAGTAAAAGAAGGAGCGGAATCATATTCAGGAGAGCACGATCTTGAAGTATGAGGAAGTTCATTTACCCTTTAGTAAAAGAAGGAGCGAAATCATATTCAGGAGAGCACGATCTTGAAGTATGAAGAAGTTTATTTACCCTTTAGTAAAAGAAGGAGCCGAATCATATTCAGGAGAGCACGATCTTGAAGTATGAAGAAGTTCATTTACCCTTTAGTAAAAGAAGGAGCCGAATCATATTCAGGAGAGCACGATCTTGAAGTATGAAGAAGTTCATTTACCCTTTAGTAAAAGATGGAGCGGAATCATATTCAGGAGAGCACGATCTTGAAGTATGAGGAAGTTCAGTTTACCCTTTAAGAAAAATCAGAATCGTATTCCAGGCGCCGACCTTAAATATGGGAAGATTTATATATCAGATAAGCATCAGCCTCTTTATTTGAGTGCTTATCCATTTTGGCATGTAAGTCCCTTCCAACGATAAGTGACAGTTCTCCCTCGAGAAGCTTATCAGGGCATTTCCCATTAAAGTCCATTTATTTTGGCATACAGCCGGTCTTTACCCTGTATATTTGATACGGATTTCCGAAAAGTCCGTTCGATCCCATCACGAAGGATAGTTTATAGAAGCTTGGATGCTATTCTTTGCTCAATGCTCCAGCATTCTGTAATCGATCTTGCAAGCCGTGTAGATCCTGTTATTATTAGACATTCCCTAGTGGAGGTCATCTCATAGGTGCCATCTCCATTTAAGGATCCTATCCAAGTCCATTTATTTTGGCATACAGCCGGTCTTTACCCTGTATATTTGCTACGGATTCCCGAAAAGTCCGTTTGATCCTGTCACGAGGGATAGCTTACAGAAGCTTGGATGTTATTCTTTGCTCAATGCTCCAGCATTCTGTGATCGATCTTGCAGTCGTACATGATCCAGTTTTACTTTTAGATTCCCCAGTGGAGGCCGTTGTCATACCCCAAATTTGTCCTACTTTGGTATTTAATAAATGTCCTACTGCCACATGATTTCTGGCCATGACTCTCTAAGGTTTCGTTATAAAGACTTTGCGTATACTCATTGTGGCGATAATCCATGGCAATTTATGCTGAATTATTACGGAAGGAGCGCGCCTCCATCCCCTTGTATCCAAACTCGTGTGTGTCCTCGTTCTCACACTCAGACATACATGATATGATCAATGACATGATTAGATTTATCATACCACACAGTTTCAGGAAATTCTACACCCTATCTCAACTTGATTAAAAGCTTTTTCAAAGATTGTTTAAAGCCTCCCTACAAGTTGCTATGGTATGTTCTTAATTCAAGTTAATTCAAAGATACTTCACATGATGCTCATGGACACGGTCGATTTAGCCTCAAGCTTGGCTCGAATTGATTGCAAGCATCAAGCGGTAATTGAATTGGAAAATCAGTTTGCGACAAACTTAGATTTAACTTGCAAATTTCACGTCATAATTTTGATGCAATCAGTCCCGAAAATATCTCAATTCATTCCTAAGAATTATGGTGTAATGCATCTCCATTAGTTTCAAGGCCATGTTGGAAGTCCATTCTTCAAACCTCATTATGATTTACTTCAAACTACATACTATGAGGGGATGAGAGTAACTCATGACTTGCTTGGTTTTAAGATGTTTCAAAATAATCAAATTTGTTTTAAAAAAAAAATGCTAAATTTTGAGCAATGCTATAGTTCCGAGTCACGGTAAAACACGCTTGGAAGTTTTGGCAAATCATGATTGTTTGTGACGGTCTAAGCATAATGTTTGTTGTTGCACTCATAAACCGTTCAACAGTGATACTAACTTGGTATTTGCAAATTGTCTCTATACAAGTCAAAAGTAATTTGAGATTTCACATACAAATTCCACTCTACCAAACATTCAAAACACAAGAGGCTGTTTATACATTTTCAAATAAATAATAAGTCGGCGGGATACAATACGCAAATGGAACTGAGGAACAGCCTGGCTTGATACCGCTAGCAATGACAAATATCATTTGTCTAAAACACGGAAAGCACAGCGCATCTATCATACTATGAAGTCTACATGGACCGATGTTACGACCTCTTAGAGTTAAAAGTAACTGAGATTCCAGTTTTGGATGACCAAGATGGTCAAACTCATCTTAGGGGACTGTCTCAAATTCCTGTACACACAATGTTTGAATTTCTAGATATTTTTTGCCAGTGGTGTTCAGAGGCGCAAAGCTGCACATACAAGCCTCAATGATGTAGCCAGTAGGAGTCATGGAGTGTTTGTGATATCTATAGTGTCTCTTCCGGATGAGATAGGAAGACCTGTATGTGAAAAGTTGAAACTTATCGACTTGGCGGGTAATGAAGATGACAGAAGAAGCTGCAATGAAAGGGATGCGTCTTCAAGAGAGCGCTAAGATAAATCAGTCCTTGTTTGCACTCTCGAACGTGATATATGCGTTGAACAACAACCAACCAAGAATACCCTATAGAGAAAGCAAATTGACCCGTATATTACAAGACTCTCTAGGCGGAACGAGTCGTGCGCTGATGGTTGCTTGCCTGAATCCAGGAGAATACCAAGAATCTGTTAATACTGTTAGTTTGGCTGCTTGATCAAGGCATGTCTCTAATTTTATACCTTTAGCTCATAGACTTGCCTCGACGTCTTCGTCGCACCATCTACAAAAGGTTCAATTATTCGTGTGCCAAAGTTTCATACGCAATAGAACAACTTTTTGCACGTGTTGATTAAGCCAGAGCTCACTCCGGTTGCCGTTAAAGCTCCCCCAAGTCTCTACCACGGTCATACGAAGGCATCAAACAGATTGCATCAGAATGTACACAAAAATAAAAATGTGTCAGAGATCAGAATATGAAGGAAAGAGAAGAACAGTTCACAGAAAATAACAAGTTCTCAAAAGAGTCCAAATAAATGCACAACAGTAGGACTTAACAACAGCAATAACATTCTAAGGTGCATAACATCACTAGGCATTCAAAAGGTCCAAAGCATAAATAGAGATTTCTGAGCTACCACCAAGAATGGCACATATGCAAAAATGTGAAAGGCTCGTTAATACCAAGATAGTGAGAAGTTCAGAGTAAAAAAACTTACGAGGACAAACATCACGAGAGCGTTTAATCTGAAGTTATCGTGCCGCTCAGCATCAGAATGAAGATCGATGCCGTTGCTGCTGCAATGAATACTCCTAGGCCGTCTGTTATATATTCATCAAAATGAACAGGGTGGTAGTCAACTTCAAAGGCTGCAGCATCAAGTTACGAAAATGATAAAAGGTTTTTCTCGCCCTCCTGAAGTTAAATATGCTAATTATAATCCAGAAGTTTTGACGAGTCAGAAGCGTCAATGGGCTGCTAACTTTCACTTGCAGTACAACGATTATAAGTCTTGGAAAGACCATTCAGGCTATGGTTTTTTTTAGCTCATTTAGCTGAGGAAAAAAACATATGGGGACCTTTTTGGTTGTTGCACCTGCTTCTGTATTAAATAATTGGAATGAGGAACTCGAGCGCTTCTGCCCTGAACTGAAAATACTTCCGTATTGGGGTGGGCTTTCAGAGCGGACAGTGCCTAGGAAAAGTGTGAACCCAAAGGATCTTCGCAGGTCACACTTTTCTTCATGGCGCTCTCTAGAACAATCAATTCGCTCAAACAGAAAACAGAGATGGGGTTTACGGCAGAATCCCAAGATTGAAGCTGTTGACAAACTTAAGCTTACAGATAGTAAAGTTGCGAGTCAGGGCTATGAGTTGGGCATGGAAAAGGATGTAGACCAATTGGAAGAAAGTAGTCCAGATCTTAATTCATGCTTGTTGAATGCAGACAACACTAATCTTGATACCAAGAAGGACTATCGAGGAAGGCAATTATTACGATTTGATAATGCTCCTAGACCAGCCTTTTATGGGTTTTGGCCGTCTAAAAGTCATGTCGTTGGAGCACGCCATCCTTTAAGGAAGGATCCAGGCCTTGATTATGATGTCAGCAGTGATGAGGAATGGGAAGAGGATGAACCTGGTGAAAGTCTTTCAGATTGTGAGAAAGATGAAGAGAAGGATGAAGAGGAATGTCAAGAGGAATGTTCAAAATCTGACGGAGAAAGTGAAGATGGATTTTTTGTACCAGATGGATATCTTTCAGACGATGAGGGTGCACAATTGGACAGAATGGAAACAGATGTTAGCCATGCAGAGGCTGATAGCTCACCTCGCTCTAAGGATGACATGGAGGCTGAGGAATTTTGTGCTTTACTTCGACAGCAGAAATATCTTAACAATTTGACAGAGCATGCTCTTCGTAAAAATAACCCTGTGATTATACCAAATTTTGTTCTTGACAAGGACCTTCCATTATTGGATCACAATATTAGCGGCATTCCTAAGCAGGAGCTGATGTGCTTGCAAGCCTTGAGTATGTACACAATTCCCGGTGGCTCATATATAGAATTAGAATTATCGACAGATAAAATTCAAGATGAAGACCAAAAAGCATCTCCTTCTACTGGCAAAGGTGCTGCTACTCCACCGTCCACACTTGTTCTAGAAATCAAGGAGAGCTCGACAACTGTTCGAGTCAATGGCGGAGTAAAGGTTTTTTAGTTTCTGGATCTGTGTGTGATGTGTCATCTCGAGACCAGAGGGAGAAGCTTATTCAAGAAGTCACCTCAATCTTCAATGGAAAACTTCACATTTATGTGAACAATGTTGGGGCAAACTGTAGGAAACCAACCATTAAGTACGCTGCTGAAGTATATTCAGGAACTATGGCGATTAATTTAGATTCTGCATATCATCTGCGCCAACTTACGCATCCTCTTCTAAAGGCATCTGCTGCAATCAATCAGCTTACAAAAAAGGTTGACTTGTAAATGGGCAAAAGATGGGATAAGGAGCAGTTGTGTTCTTCCTGCCACCACCAGTACACCACTTGTAGAACATCTGCTTCGCAACAAGCAATATGTAGATGAAATGTTGGCTCGAACTCCTTTTGGACGCATCGCAGAAGCTCAAGAAGTTCCATCCTCGGTAGCGTTCCTTTGTCTTCCGGCTACATCTTACATAACAAGGCAGGTTATTTGTGTTGATGGAGAACTAACTGTGAATGGATTTCAGCCCAGTATGGGAATGGCATGACATTCAGGTGCCTCACGGCTCTAGCTTAATTATCCTTGGAACAAGGAATTCTTATTCCTCCATTTCATAATTTTAATTCAGTTTCAACTTTGGTGGTTTTGTTGATTCTGTAAAATGGTTGTTGTGAATCACGATCATGTTTCCTGCAAGTCATAGAGGTCATAAGTCCAAAGCTGAGAGGTTATGATTACAATAGCAATAATGAAACACAGTTCAATTGCTACCAAGGATGAACTAACGAAAGAGGAAATCGAAACTAAAACCTAAACTTACCAAGCTGGTCATTGATTATGTCGATGTCAGGAATTCTATTGTCCCTGTCATCATATCCTTCACCGTAAAAATTCTTCTGAGCATTATGGCTGCACAGTGGGTGCACCAACCTTGTTATCTGCCTCGGGCTTCCACAAACAAACTAGGCACGCATCATCATAGTTCTCAGAACCATATTACGCCTATTCTTTTTGTGTCGCAAACTCCAAAGCTTTCAAATGACCCACGTGGAAGAAGGTTAACCAAACCCCTTGCATTTGCAGCCACAGAAACACAATATGAACAACCCAGCATTCGACCACTCATTGATCTCTTAAAGTCCTGCGAGCAAAGTGGGTCTCTGAGACAAGCCAGTTGCATTCATGGGCATGTTCTAAAATCCGGTTTTAGTGATCGGGACAATTTGGTGTGTTTGAATCACATAGCTCATGTCTACTCAAAATGCATGGATTATGATTCTGCTCGTAAGGTGTTCGATGGTATGTCTAAGAGAAATGTGTTTTCTTGGACTGTCATGATTGTTACATCGAACCAATACGGCTACTGCATCTTGTGTTGGATTGGATTCCTTTAAGTTGGGTGAGATAGTTCATGCTCAAATTGTTGGTTTTCCGACGCATGCCTTTATTGGGACATCTCTTCTCAACCTGTATGCAAAGTTTGGAAAGTGTGAGCGTTCTATTAAAGTGTTCAACAACATGACAGAGATTAATGATGTTTCTTGGAATGCAATGATTTCTGGTTTTACCTCTAATGGTTTATACCTGCAAGCATTTAATTGTTTTCTCAACATGATTGAAGTTGGTATTTCGCCTAATAAAACCACGTTTTTATGTGTTTCGAAGGCAGTTGGGCTGTTAGGTGACATTACCAAGTGCATTGAAGTTCATAGACACGGTTCTAACTGGGGATTGGATTGCAAAGCTTCCGTTGGAACAACTCTTATCAATATGTACTCCAAGTGTGGGTTTTTGTCTGATGCATGAGCATTTTTTGACTCAAAATTCATGACTGGTCTGGTTAGCGCGCCTTGGAATGCAATGATAACAGGCTATTCACATGCTGGTTGTCACCTAGAAGCTTTGAAAACGTTCACAATAATGCATGAAAATGGCTCAAACCAATGCACCTGAAAACAAGTTGAAACAAGGAGTATTATAAACAGTCAAATCATTCATTCTTTCACGAAGAACACCAACTCAATCGTTAAAAAAGGGGTTGTAAAAGAACATGACAGTTATAACAGAATGTGGCAGCAAGAACAAAAAGCATTAAGTCAAAAAAAGAGAGTCCCACATCAGCAATTGGTGAGTAGTAAAAGAACAGAATTTACACAGTAAAAAAAATAGGGTAAAAAGCAATTTTTTTCCAATTCACTACAGACAAACACCGAAGTCACTATCAAGTCTCAGAAAAGCAGAAATCATGGTATTACCTCCTAACAGAATCGTACCACCCCAAATGCTCCTCACTGTCCTACCTCACACGGATTAAGCCCTTCCTTCAGCAAAAATTCAAATTCTCACACGTATCAAAAAAACCCTAAAAAACCCCCTATAAATATGGTCCTATTCATTGGCAAGAGCAGGAAGAAAAAACCTAAAAAAACTCTGTCAAAATAGACCCCAACCCCCATTAATCACTAGAGCTCAAAATTTCAAGAGTCACTCAGGTTCAACACTAGAACCTGAGCTTACTCTGAGCTAGAGACCACAACACGCAAGTTTCGAAAGGAAGAGAAAAGAACGAGGGACTCGAAGCAAGGAGAGGAAATCACTCACCGTATCGTCGATACACCCAAATCGGTAAAATCTTCATCGCCTCTAAACTTTTTTTTCTCCGCTTTTGATATCCTTACACCGTTTCCATGAGTCATCTGTAATGCTTGATGTTTTTTTTTCCGCTTGCTGTGATTTTCGTGTGAGATTGTCAGTAGAGTTAGGGTGTGGTTTGTTGTGAAGAAAAGGGATTAGGTTTTTCTAAGGATTTAGGAGTATGGTTAGAGTAGAGGTTTTGTTTGAAAACGAGAGGAAAACGGCATATCAGCGGTGAGGAGATGTTGGCAGAAGCTCGGTTGAGTTTCGAGGGAGAGAGGTGGGCGTGCGTATTAGCCATATGGTTATGTTTTATTAACTTTTATTTTTAGATAATGTTATAGTAACATTTGTTTTAAGTGAGGTTTAGTGAACTTAATAAGGTTATTTTAGAACATTTTTTATGATAAGTTATTAAGTATTATTATAGCACGTTTTTAAAAAAAATATTATTAATAGTATTATCATGGTATATTTAAAAGTTTATTATCAGTAGTGTTATTATAGTATATTATTATTAAGAGTACCATTAGTGATATTATTAGTAATATATTTTTACTAGGATAATGTTTGCCTCACAATATCACCTTACCCAAAATTCTTTTTTTAGAATGTTATCAATTTATTTTTATTATTATTATAAATATTTTAAAATTTCAAAATATTTTATTTGTTTAGAATAAATAAAAATCTTTTCAAAATTTATATGAAAGTGGTGGGTCCTTGGAGTCTAGCACTCCTTGGATCCTTAAGTGACCGCTCTCGAGGTGCACACCTTGAGTTGTGGTCGCTTCGTCTTTCATCTTTAAAAAAATACCCAACCTCGTTTAAACCTTTCAAAATTCGCAAACCCTATTCGAGCAATATGCTCACCTTAGCCTAACCCACCTACGCTAATATTTCCAAATTATTTTCCTAATTAAATTACGAAGGAATCGAGTTCTTGAAGTCGCGCATTCCTTGAACTCGAGAATGATCACTATTGAGGCGTACGCCTTGTATAGTGTGTCATTCAAACTTTCGTTCCTAAAATACTTTCTCTTAATTGTTTGGACAAATACTTTCATTGTCCAACAAACATATTTTATAATTAATTGAATGAAAAAGATGTCGTTGGGATCCAGCATTCCAGTAATATCCCGATTAATTGGTTGCGAGGCCGACGTCTCGTTTATCGATTAGTCGTCATTCCTCCTAAAGTTTTCAACCCATCTAACCTCGTTCCTCACCCTCGTGCGATCGAGTCTAAACCCTAACACGCGTCTAAACGACCGTCAAACACAGTTTTCGAAATTGAATGAAAAAGATGTCGTTGGAATCTAGCATTCCAGTAATATCCCGATTAATTGGTTGCGAGGACGACGTCTCGTTTATCGATTAGTCGTCATTCCTCCTAAAGTTTTCAACCCATCTAACCTCGTTCCTCACTCACGTGTGATCGAGTCTAAACACTAGTATGTTTCTAAACCGTACATCAAATTCAAATCATTTTTCTTAATCAAATTACGAAAGAACTGAGTTCTTGGAGTCTCGCGCTCCTTGAATTCTTGAATGACAACTATTGAGGCGTACGCCTTAGGTAGCGTGTCATTCGACCTTTCGTCTAAAACACGCGCCTTAACTATTTGGACAAGTATTCATTGTCCATTCAAATACAATTTCCTAATTAATTGAATGAAAAAGGTGTCGTTGGGATCTAGCATTCCAACGATATCCCGACTAATTGGTTGCGAGACTGACGTCTCGTTTATCGAGTAGTCGTCATTCTCCCTCAAAATATCTAACCAACCTTATCTTCTTCGCCTCCGTGCAATCGAAACCCTAGCTACCTATTCAACCTAACCCTCTCTTTCTCGCCCCCGTGCGATTGAACTATCCTTTAAACACAATTCTCTTTCCTCGCCCTCGTGCGATTTCCAACTCAAACACCTTACCTAGAACATTGTTTAGTCCCTTCTTCCGCGCATATGAACTCGTGCTTCAGCCTCCCCTAGCGAGCAGACAAGCCAACGTTTAGCAGTTAGAATGCGACCTAAACTCTCGTTCATTCCCATACCAAACCTCTTTACCGTAGCCAGCCGAACTACGGCTGCTCTGATTCTTCATTCTCTTCTGAATGTAAGATACGTAGGCACAAGATTGCGATGATCTTGGCGAGCACAATCCCCTCTTTTTCCCGTAGTCCCATGAACTACGAATGCTCTAATTTTCCACTTCTTACAAGTGAAGATACGTAGGCACAAGGGCCCCAATCCTTGGCGAGCACCCTATCCTATAGCCACCTATTTCCCCTATAGGAGAAACTTTATAAGAAAACAAATAAGCATAGTTAACTTTACTCTCGAATCGATCAAGAGGTTCCCGTTGAGTACAACGGACATGAGGGGTGCTAATACCTTCCCCTCATGTAATCGACTCCCGAACCTGGAATATTGGTTGCGATGACCATGTTCTTATCTCCTTAAAGGTTTTATCGATATTTTCCTATTCCATCCTTGGAATGAATAAAGTTCGGTGGCGACTCTGTTTCGAACAGTATTTTTCCGCGGCCATCGCGAGGATCGTATTTTTCGAGGTACGACAGATGGCGACTCTGCTGGGGAATGCATTGCCCTATGCAAGAGAGAGTCAAGCCTAACTTGACTCGATTCGAGAATACTAATATTTTCTTAATTGTTTTCTTATGTTTATTTTCTCTTATTGTTTATTTATTGCTTTCTCTTTCTATTATATGCTCTGTATTATATTTACTTGTCGGATTCTGGGAAAATATCACAAGTAAAGCTCTACACCCGAGCTTTAGAAAAAGAAGAGAGAAAACCTAGTTTAGAATTGGTAGTAATTAGTGTTAGTCCCCAAGGACTCGCTCCTTGTGGGCCTAGCATGAAAGCTCCTCCAGAATAGATCTTTTCGTAGATCCTATCGTAACGCAGCTAGCCTGTTGCACGATTTGATTCATGAAGGGTCCGTGACTCTGGGAACCGCTCTTAGAACCAGTTTCTATATTGGTAGTCGCGTAGTGTTAGTCTCCGAGGACTCGCTTCTCGTGGGCCTAGCATGAAGACTCCTCTCGAGAGAGATCCTTTGGTATTACCATCGTAATGCAGCTCGCCTGTTGCGTGATGGTGGTATCATTGGTATCTATGACCTTGAGAACCCCATCCGTCAACGTAGAAACTATCCCGTGAGTGGGTCATTTTGGGTAAAGAATCTAGAGCTATCTTTGTACCTATTAGGAGGGTGGGAGATACTTGTGATAACCTGGATCCTGCACTGTTGCATTCATAAGCATTTACATATGCATCATAACTTACACTAGCTTTATTTTCAGGGAAGCATTTATATTGACAGGTTGACATACATTCACAATGGCCACGAGTTCAGAAAAAAGAAAGACTATTCAGCTTAAAGCACTCAAACCCGATGTCAGTGCAATCATGAATTGTTTGAAAGAAATGCCTTCGGTCTTCAAGAAGACTTTGATAGGAAGGTTCGGTCAAGTAATTGATCTGCTAACAATGGAAGTGCAGATTCCCGCTATTACAGCCTTAGCACAGTTCTATGATCCGCAAATGAGAAGCTTCTTGTTCCAAGATTTCTACTTAACACCCGCTATTGAAGAGTTTGAGGGATTTCTAGGCTTCCCTGTCAAAGGTAGGGCACCCTATACCATGATAGGTCAGACTCCAGAAGTGGAGGAGTTGGCAGACGCTCTCCAAATCTCAATTTCAATAGCCAAGGCTGGATGGAAGAAAAGAGAAGAATTCTTTGGATTTAGAAGTATTATGCTAGAAAAGGAGGCAATTAAGATGTTGAAGAATAAACAATGGGATGCTTTGGTAAATATATTGGCTCTTATCATATATGGGCTAATATTATTCCCTACTTTCGAAGATTTTGTCGATTCTGCGGCTATCAGTGTTTTTTGGGCTGTTTGGAAGAAAGAGCAAAGCCCAGTATATCCTCTCTTGGCCGACGTTTTTTACACCTTGCACCTTCGTCATGAAAGAAAGGGTTCGGTGTTGACATTCTGCCTCCCTATTCTCTACAAATGGCTTACTTCTCATGTATTTAAGCGTCATGCTACTATCCCTAATTTGAACAGTGGGGAATGGGCTCAATTGCTAATATCTATTTCTGAGAGAGACATCACTTGGTACCCTAACAAGTTGGGAGTAGGTGAAATTATCATGAGTTGTGGTAGCTTCTGCAATGTGCCATTGATTGGGTCTAAGGGTTGTATAAGCTATAATCCTATGCTAGCGATACGACAATTTGAATATCCAATGTTGGGGAAACCTGAAGATAAAGAGCTAGGAGAAATGATCCTTCATGAGAGAGGTGTTGAGGATCCCTCACTTCTCTGCCAGATTGTACGATCTTGGCAGAAAATTCATACTAAAGGATCTGAGTTGAGAAAAAGGGATGGGGTGGCAAGAATGCCTTATCGACAATGGGTTCTGGAAAGGGTCAAAATGGTTAAGCTACCCTTTTCTGTTGAGGCACCTCCTAGACCCACCACTCCGCAGCCTGTGCCCATATCAGTTGAAGAAGTGGAAGAGATGAGGCTCAAAATAGCCCGGCTAGGGAAAGAAAATGAAGACTTGCAAGTAAGACTTCAGGATGTGGTTAATGAAAAGAATCATATGAAGTATGAGATCGCAAGAAAGGATAAGCAAATTGAAGAAATGGGAAGCAAGATTGATGAAGAGGAGGGAAAGAGGAAAAGGACCAAAGTATGTATCAATCAAGCTGACAGTTGCTTAGATTCTCTCAAGGAGCAGCTAGAGTATGCTCATGCAAAATGGCGAGAAAATGAGCAATGGTACATTTTAGCCACTAAGAAGAGCAAGGAGCTCAGAGATACGTTAGGAGCTGAAGTTAAGACACTGAGTGCTGCGCTACGCCTTTCAAGAGCTGGCGAGGATAGAGAACGTCAACTCAAGGAAGAAGCCTTAAACGCATCTCGGATAACACCGGAGAATTGGCATAAGACTTGTGCTAAAATAGATGAGCTCGAAAGATTCATAAAATATCAAGAGAACAAGATAGGAGCTGTTATGGAAGACAAAGCCATTTGGTCTGCTGCAAGGGACCAGCTAGCTCAAGATGTTGCCACATATGAGCAATCCATTCACATCATGAGGAACAACCGAGACATATACCGCAACAAGCTAAATGGATTGATAGAATTTTGCAATTGGTTGACCAAGGATCTAGTTTGGAAACATAGAGATGCTATGGAGGCCATCGATGACTCCACCGCTCCGGCCATTTGCGAGTTCATATATGTGTGCCGGGAAATGTTAGCAAGGTTCAAAGAAGAGCTCAAGGAGCGAGAAGCAAAAAGAAATGAAGTTTGAAGTTTTCTTTGTCTTATTTTCCTGTTGTTTGTTTGGAATGCCAACTTGTTTTCCTTGTTAGCTTCTACTCTTGTTATGTTGGAACAATTTGAATGAATGAAGAGTAGTTATTTTGTTTTATTTGTTCTCGTGTTGTTTGAATGTCTGATAAATAACTAATCGTTATAAATGCTTCCCTAAAAAGAATAAAAATGCAATCATACTCATAAGCATAAGCATTTTTGCACCTTCACCCGACATTGCAACTCATGGGACTTTTTTTCTTTCAAAACTCAGAAAACTGAAAGCTGACTATTCGACATCGTTACGAGACTCGGCACAATTACCAAATGACGTTGGAACAGATGGAAGAGACTCAGAACATCATGAGAGGTGACATTGACGCCCTCCGGGCGAAGATGGACCAGCTGCTGGAGACGATGATGACGTTGGCCCAAAAGGAAGACAATGCTGCAATTTTGGCTGATGCTAGGAAGGCGGCTGACAATATAGGAACTTCTGGGATTGTTAAGACCCCACCTCCTGTTCATGTGGACCTTACTAATCATTCTACGTCCGCACATCATGGCTCAGAAGTGGAAATTGATGAACAATATGATGCTTTCTTCCAACCTCCTCCGCCACCTCATCCCCAACATAATGCGGGAGCTGCAATTGATCATTCTGCTGATAGACTGCGAACTGTTGAAGAGAGGATTAGGTCCTTGGAGGTCCAGAAGACTCCAGGCTTAGATGCTGTTGATATGTGCTTAGTTCCCGGGCTGGTAATACCAAAGAAGTTCAAAGTCCCAGACTTTGAAAAGTATAAGGGGGTCAGCTATCCAAAAACCCATCTGAGAGCATACTGTCGCAAGATGGCTGCTCACATTGACAATGACTTGCTCTTAATACATTACTTCCAAGATAGCCTCAGTGGGGCATCGTTGGAATGGTATATGCAGTTAGAGAAGGGGCAAATCAGTACGTGGAGAGACCTGGCGGACGCGTTTTCACAGCATTATCAGTATAATACTGACTTGGCACCGAATCGTACACAGCTGCAAGATATGACTCAACATAGCAATGAGTCGTTTAAAGAATACGCCCAAAGGTGGAGGGAGTTGGCTGCCCGTGTTCAACCACCATTGCTGACTAAGGAGTTAACTGACATGTTTATGGGAACTCTACAACCCCAATACTTGGACCGCATGCTCGGATCCAGTTTCCCTAACTTTGCTGAGGTGGTGTCAGTGGGTGAGAGAATCGAGAGTACTTTGAAGAAAAACAAGGTTGCGGTCCCGATGAATGGGGGGAGGAAGCCTTTTGTGAAGAAAAGGGAAGATGAAACTAATGCCGTGATAAGAGGACGAGGAGATAGGGCTCCAGTGAACATCCAGTATCCACAGGTAGCCGCAGTAGCCCATGCTCCTTATCAACAATCAACTCAACAACAAAATCAGCAGCAGAATTATCAGAGAGTTCCTCCACCGCAATATCATAATGCCCCGACTCAAAGACAACAAAGGCCAAGACAGCCAAAAAGACAACTTGACCCGCTGCCTATGTCATATGGGCAGATCTTTGCTCAGCTAAATCAGAGCGGACACTTAACGTTGCGAGATTTACGTCCAGCAACCTTTCCATACCCCCCGGGTACGATGCGAACGCCCATTGTGAGTTTCATAAGGGAGCCCCTGGACACTCCATAGACAACTGCTATGCGTTTCAAAACAGGGTGCAGGACTTAATAGAATCCAAAGATCTCACTTTTACACCTAGAGGGGCCAACATTACGAAGGATCCGTTGCATAAACATGGGGGTCCTTCCGTCAATGCTGTGGAAGAAAACAGTGGTTTGAGGCTAATTACGAATGTTGAAGATGTCCGTACTCCGATGGCCGTTATCGGAGAGCAATTGAAGAAAAGTGGGATGATTCCCCAAGAGGAAGAGGAGAATTTGACTGACGACGTGGTAAAGAAACATCTACAAAGGTTCTTAGAGCAGGGGATAATACAAATAGAACGAAGAGATTCGAACGTATCTGCTATTGATATTCAGTATGATGAAACGAGTGCTTATCCAGTAAGGCGACTTCGACCAGCGCCAGTAGTCTTACAGTACGATCCTTCGGAAGCCTTTCAACAGAGGCCCGCCCGACCAGCACCCGTGGTTATGCAGTATGATGAAGATGACGTCAACAGACAAAGAGCAGCGCGACCAGCTCCGGTGGTAATAGAATATTCTGTCAATGAATCTGAGCCCAAAGTTTTTAAACAGGGGCCAGAGAGACTAGTGATTGAGTATGACACTGCCAAATGCGATGCAGTAGTGGGGCCTAGTGGAATGACCCGTAGCGGTCGTTTATTTTCCGCCAAGCCAGTGGAAGTGCCAGCCAGAAATAAAGAAAAAGCTACAATTGAACCATCAAATGTTGAGCCACCTGTTGAGGTGTCATCACCAAAAGCAGCAGTAACACCAAAAGAAGCTGAGGAGTTTTTGAAGATCATCAGAAAAAGTGATTACAAAGTGATTGATCAACTAAACCAGACCCCTGCCAGAATTTCCATGCTCTCGTTGTTACTGAATTCAGAGGCCCACAGGTTGTCTTTGATGAAGGTGTTGAGCGCTGCGCATATTGCTAAAGACATCACCGTAGCCCAGTTCGATGATGTGATAGCTAGCGTAACTACCGGAAACTTTCTTGGATTTAATGATGATGACTTGACTGCAGAGAAAAGAAACCACAATAAAGCTCTCCATATTTCTATCAAGTGCCAAGACACATTGATATCCCGAGTCTTAGTGGATACAGGGTCTTCTTTGAATGTGCTTCCCAAGGTCACCCTGGAGAGAATGCCGGTAAAAGGAGTAAGCATGAAGCCAAGTGCTCTAGTGGTCAAAGCTTTTGATGGTTCCAGGCGTGCTGTGATTGGCGATGTAGACTTGCCAATAAAAATCGGGCCAACTGTCTTCACTATCACTTTTCAAGTAATGGATATTTATCCAGGGTACAGCTGTCTGTTAGGAAGACCTTGGATACATTATGCAGGAGCTGTTACCTCTACCCTTCACCAGAAGCTAAAATTTGTCAGTAATGACAAAGTAGTTCAGATTGGAGGAGAGGAGGATATCTTGGTTAGCCACTTAACATCCTTCAGGTACATTGAAGTTGAAGGGGAAATGGTGGAAACGCCTTTTCAATCTTTCGAAATGGTGAATACATTAGCGGTGCAACGAATTTCAGAGGGTCAGAGTTCAAGATCAGCAATGGCCTCTTATGAAGAAGCTAAGATGGTTGTAGACAAAGGAAACGCCCAAGGCTGGGGCAAAATGGTGGAAGTGGCTGAAAAGTTCGACAAATTTGGGCTAGGATACCATCCTTCATCCAACACTGTGACGATTGCATATGGCAAGAAACAGATTCCTTCTGTGGCAGAAGTCTTCAAAAGCGCTGGGCATATCTTCGACCATACCTCCGCCATGGTAATTGAAGATGGGGTTGATGACAAAGAAGCCTCCGCAAGCTGGGTCCGTCAGGCCGAACCTGGTGAAGAATTGAAGAATTGGAAGACCATCGAAATACCCCAGTTTTTCCCTCCTCAAAAGTAAAGTTTTAATTAATTTTCAAAACAAAAAACCCCTACGCTCTGCCCAAGGCGTAGCGGAGCTTTGTATCGGGCCCCCTGATGTTTCGAAACATGTTTAACATGAATAAATTTTGATTTGCATTCAATTTTGCTCACTTTCGTTTCTTTTTTTTCATAATTAATGGCATTTCTTTCGCACACTCACTTTCCTAAATAAGCTGCATAAATCATAAACATGCAGAGACACTACCGAGGTCCTTGATATCGACACTGCTATAGGACTTTATGATTTTGATTGTCCAATATACCGAGCGGATGAGGAAGACGAGAATGAGCTCCCCAACGAATTGGCTAGGTTGCTGCAGCAAGAAGAGAAGGTCATTATGCCGCATAAAGAGGATGTCGAGGTTATCAACCTAGGTTCAGAAGAAAATAAAAGGGAGATAAAGGTTGGAGCGTCTCTTCAAGATGTTGTCAAGGAAAAGCTGGTAGGGCTCCTCCGAGAATATGCTGATGTATTCGCATGGTCGTACCAGGACATGCCTGGTCTAGATACGAACATTGTTGTACACAAACTACCACTCAAAGAAGGGTGTCATGCCGTCAAGCAGAAGTTGAGGAGAACTCGCCCTGATATGGCTCTGAAAATCCGTGATGAGGTCCAAAAACAATTCGATGCAGGGTTCTTAGCAGTGGCCAAATACCCACAATGGGTTGCAAATATTGTTCCCGTACCGAAAAAAGATGGAAAGGTCCGTATGTGTGTGGATTACCGCGACTTAAACAAAGCAAGTCCTAAAGACGATTTTCCATTGCCTCACATAGATGTGTTGGTAGATAATACGGCACAGTTCTCTGTTTTTTCCTTCATGGATGGATTCTCTGGTTACAATCAGATTAAGATGGATCCAGGTGACATGGAAAAAACCACGTTCATTACACCATGGGGCACATTCTGTTACAAGGTAATGCCATTTGGGTTAAAGAACGCTGGGGCAACATACCAACGTGCTATGGTAACACTCTTTCACGATATGATTCACAAAGAGATCGAAGTGTACGTTGATGACATGATTGCTAAGTCCCAGACTGAAGAGGAGCATGTGGGTAATCTGGAAAAGTTGTTCGCCAGGCTGAGGAAGTTCAAGTTGAGACTTAATCCCAACAAATGTACATTCGGGGTGCGGTCCAGAAAGTTGTTGGGCTTTATCGTAAGCCAGAAAGGGATTGAGGTGGATCCTTATAAAGTAAGGGCGATTCAAGACATGCCTGCGCCAAAGACTGAAAAAGAGGTCCGTGGATTTCTAGGGAGGTTGAATTATATCGCAAGATTTATTTCACATCTCACAGCCACTTGCAAGCCAATTTTTAAATTACTCAGGAAAGACCAGCCAGTTGTGTGGAATGATGAATGCCAAGGGGCATTTGATGCAATCAAAGAATATTTGCAAGAACCACCGATCTTGATACCACCAGTTCCTGGAAGGCCACTCATTATGTACTTAACCGTGCTAGAAGAGTCCATGGGTTGCGTGTTAGGACAACAAGATGATACGTGCAAGAAAGAGCATGCTATATACTATCTCAGCAAAAAGTTTAACGACTGTGAGACTAGATACTCTTTGCTTGAAAAGACTTGTTGTGCACTTGCATGGGCTGCTAGACGACTTAGACAATATATGTTGACGCACACCACATACTTAATCTCCAAGATGGATCCAATCAAATACATCTTCGAGAAACCTGCTCTCACCGGTAGGATAGCCCGTTGGAAAATGCTTCTATCTGAATACGACATCCAGTACACCACTCAGAAAGCTATAAAGGGCAGTGTGTTAGCAGATCATTTGGCCCATCAGCCGGTGGAAGAATACCAACCTTTGAGATTTGACTTTCCGGATGAGGATATCATGATGGCAATAGATTGCGAAGAGCCAGGGCCAGATGAAGAGCCAGAACCAGGGGAGCGATGGACTCTTATGTTCGACGGTGCTTCTAACTCTTATGGACATGGAATTGGGGCAGTGATTACATCTCCAAAAAATTTTCACTTACCGTTTACGGCCAAGCTTTGCTTCCCGTGCACTAACAATATAGCGGAGTACAAGGCATGTATATTAGGGCTAGAAGAAGCCATTGACTTGAGAATCAAAACTCTCGATGTGTTTGGGGATTCTGCTTTAGTAATTTACCAGATAAGAGGCGATTGGGATACCAAGCATGAAAACTTAATTCCATACCGGGATTATGTGGCCAAATTGCTTCCCCGATTCGATGATATCACTTTTGCTCACATACCTCGAGAAGAGAATCAAATGGCTGACGCTTTGGCAACTTTGGCATCCATGTACAAGTTGATATGGCCAAATCATAGGCCATCTATTGATTTGTGACGCTTTGAAGAGCCCGCGCATTGCCTGAAGATTGATAAAGACGCAGATGAAAAGTCGTGGTTTTATGATATAAAGCGATATCTTGAAAAGCACGAATATCCTGAAGGAGCCCTGGGTATCGACAAAAGGACTTTGCGAAGATTGGCATCCAACTTCTTCCTCAGCGGAAATGTATTGTACAAGCGCAACCATGACACTGTTTTGCTTAGATGTGTGGAGAAACATGAAGCTGAACAGATTCTAAAGGACATTCATGAGGGCTGCTTTGGAACTCATGCGAATGGACACACCATGGCAAAGAAAATATTAAGGGCGGGCTATTATTGGCTTACCATGGAAGCAGATTGTTACCATCATGCCCGAACTTGTCACAAGTGCCAAATATACTCTGATAAGATTCATGTACCCACCACTCCATTGAACGTCTTAACCTCACCATGGCCCTTCTCCATGTGGGGAATAGACATGATTGGGATGATTGAACCAAAAGCTTCAAACGGTCATCGCTTCATACTTGTGGCTATAGACTATTTCACCAAGTGGGTTGAAGCTGCTTCGTATACCAACGTTACTAAGCAAGTAGTCGCCCGTTTCTTGAAATACAACATCATATGCAGATATGGAGTGCCCAGCCGCATCATCACTGACAATGGGTCGAATCTCAACAACAAAATGATGGACGAGTTGTGCGCCAGCTTTAAAATAGAACATCATAACTCGACACCATATAGACCCAAAATGAATGAAGCCGTAGAAGCAGCCAATAAAAATATCAAGAAAATCATCCAGAAGATGGTGGTCACATACAAAGATTGGCACGAGATGTTACCCTTTGCATTACATGGCTACCGTACTTCCGTACGAACTTCAACAGGGGCAACTCCCTACTCGTTGGTTTATGGCATGGAGGCAGTTCTCCCAATAGAGGTCGAAATCCCTTCTCTGAGGGTTTTAATGGAAGCTCAACTTGACGAAGCCGAGTGGGTAAAAACGAGGTTTGAAGAACTTAATCTCATTGAGGAAAAACGCTTGACAGCCATATGCCACGGCCAGCTTTACCAGAGAAGAATGAAGAGAGCCTTCGACAAAAAAGTACATCCCAGGACATTCGCGCAAGGAGACTTAGTACTCAAGAGGATCATGGCTATGTATAATGAATCTAGGGGCAAATGGACGCCGAATTATGAAGGCCCATATGTGGTAACAGAGGCATTCTCTGGTGGTGCCCTAAAGCTCGCAACCATGGATGGGGAGGAATTACCTTATCCGGTGAATGCAGATTTGGTCAAGCGATACTTTGCCTAAAAAAGTGGAATAATAAAGCCGCTAAGTCGAAAACCCGAAAGGGCGACTTAGGCAAAATTGGCTATCCCAGTGAACCGAAAACCCGAAAGGGCGGTTCAGGCAAAAATTAGGGATAAAATAAGAATAGGCCCGCTGAGTTGAAAACCTGAAAGGGCGGCTCAGGCAAAAAAGGGTGTCCCGGTGGATTGAAAACCCGAAAGGGCGATCCAGGCAAAAGTTAGGGGCAAAATTCCAAGGCAAAGTATCCATCCTGCATGATCGTTCGACCCTAGTACATAATCAAGAGACATAATTGATCCAGCCATCTTTCTACGAAGCAAGGCGTTGAAGACTTCCCAAAGTTATAGGGACTATAGCAGTGTCAAGACTCAAAAGGGGCTCTAATTTTCTGCCATTATGTTTTTTCTCGCACTGTGATCACCTCATTAAGGGATTACATCTTTGTATATCTACCCATTCAAGGGTCAAATCAATATAAAGAGAGATTTCTCATTAAATTGTGTTCACTCTTTTACTTTATCTGATTGTTTGCAAATTAATT
This sequence comes from Lathyrus sativus, assembly GCA_963859935.3. Classification (NCBI taxonomy): domain Eukaryota; kingdom Viridiplantae; phylum Streptophyta; class Magnoliopsida; order Fabales; family Fabaceae; genus Lathyrus; species Lathyrus sativus. The sequence continues at coordinate 879,035,886 of OZ012735.1, forward strand.
TTATTTTTGATAATTTATGTTCGAAACTTCAGCTAAAAAATATATAATAATAAAATATAACTTTTTGACAAGGTATAAAACTTGTTTTGACGTTTGAAGATATTGGGGAAGATAGATGGTCTCCAAGAAACATATCAACAGGTAGAAGCTTTGAGTTAGTCGTCAGCTGCCCCGACTTGTCATCATAAAAAGACTTGCTGTTCTAAAGGTTTTGTATGAGGTGGTTCCCTCCAGCACCGAGATCAAGAATTAAACTGGGGCAATCAATTCCCTGGTCATCTTGGAGTGTCTAAATTTGGGATGTCGAGTAGTCTAATTCTCTCACTACCCCATAGAAAGTCCAATCTTTTATTGGCTAACCACAAAAAGCCACTCTAATTGGCACCTTCAATTTACCCTAAAAGTCCAGTCTTCATTGGCAACCACTAAAGGTCCACCCTCGCTGGCATCCTCAATAACCGAAGTCCAAACCATTTGGCAACTACCGAATTCAGCCCCTGGTGATGTCCCCGACAGGATTTCATCCCCAGCATACCTGGTCGTTGCATTATCATAAGCACGACATACAGATTCATATCATAGTCATATCGATCATTAGCATATCATTTGCATTCGCATCTTGCACTCCCTAGCAGTTGCATCTTGGTTGCATGTTTATGTATCAAAACGCATATCATCGCCATCACCATTAACATGGCATAACAACAAAGCAGGATCCAGGATCGGTTCACGAGAATCTTGGTCAGTCCTCTATTGAAGTTGGCAGTATGACTCTGAAAAGAGTTAACACCTCACGAGTTCAGGGAATTCTACCCCCCAGCAAGTCTGTCTTCAACCATGCAGTTGATGATGATGATCCCCAGCAACTATTGCTCTAGTGGCTCCCCAAGCAGAGGTTATCCTCAAAGGAGTTTCTTGAAGACTTTCTCCCCTGCAGAGATTGGACAACGTTGTTCCTTTAAATAGGAATTTTAGCTCAACTATTCCTCAGCAAAATTATCACTCGAGATACTGCTTTGGTATCATCGAAGAGCCTTAATAGGTAAGGTACTGCTTCGACCACCCGAAGAATCTCCAGTTTTGTTCGAGATACTGCTTTGGTATCATCGAAGAGCCTTAATGGATAAGGTACTGCTTCGATCACCCGAAGAATCTCCAGTTTTGTTCGAGATACTGCTTTGGTATCATCGAAGAGCCTTAATGGATAAGGTTTGCTTCGACCACCCGAAGAATCTCAAGTTTTGTTCGAGATACTGCTTTGGTATCATCGAAGAGCCTTAATGGATAAGGTACTGCTTCGATCACCCGAAGAATCTCATGTTTCGTTCGAGATACTGCTTTGGTATCATCGAAGAGCCTTAATGGATAAGGTACTGCTCCGACCACCCGAAGAATCTCAAGTTTTGTTCGAGATACTGCTTTGGTATCATCGAAGAGCCTTAATGGGTAAGGTACTGCTTCGACCACCCGAAGAATCTCCAGTTTTGTTCGAGATACTGCTTTGGTATCATCGAAGAGCCTTAATGGATAAGGTACTGCTTCGACCACCCGAAGAATCTCAAGTTTTGTTCGAGATACTACTTTGGTATCGTCGAAGAGCCTTAGTGGATAAGGTACTGCTTCGATCACCCGAAGAATCTCAAGTTTGGTTCGAGATACTGCTTTGGTATCATCGAAGAGCCTTAATGGATAAGGTACTGCTTCGATCACCCGAAGAATCTCAAGTTTTGTTCGAGATACTACTTTGGTATCATCGAAGAGCCTTAATGGATAAGGTACTGCTTCGATCACCCGAAGAATCTCAAGCTTTGTTCGAGATACTGCTTTGGTATCATCGAAGAGCCTTAATGGATAAGGTACTGCTTCGATCACCCGAAGAATCTCAAGTTTGGTTCGAGATACTGCTTTGGTATCATCGAAGAGCCTTAATGGATAAGGTACTGCTTCGATCACCCGAAGAATCTCATGTTTCGTTCGAGATACTGCTTTGGTATCATCAAAGAGCCTTAATGGATAAGGTACTGCTTCGATCACCCGAAGAATCTCATGTTTCGTTCGAGATACTGCTTTGGTATCATCGAAGAGCCTTAATGGGTAAGGTACTGCTTCGACCACCCGAAGAATCTCCAGTTTTGTTCGAGATACTGCTTTGGTATCATCGAAGAGCCTTAATGGATAAGGTACTGCTTCGACCACCCGAAGAATCTCAAGTTTTGATCGAGATACTGCTTTGGTATCATCGAAGAGTCTTAATGGATAAGGTACTGCTTCGACCACCCGAAGAATTTCAAGTTTTGTTCGAGATACTGCTTTGGTATCATCGAAGAGCCTTAGAGGATAAGGTACTGCTTTGACCACCCGAAGAATCTCAAGTTTTGTTCGAGATACTGCTTTGGTATCATCGAAGAGCCTTAATGGATAAGGTACTGCTTCGATCACCCGAAGAATCTCAAGTTTTGTTCGAGATACTGCTTTGGTATCATCGAAGAGCCTTAATGGATAAGGTACTGCTTCGATCACCCGAAGAATCTCAAGTTTTTGTTCGAGATACTGCTTTGGTATCATCGAAGAGCCTTAATGGATAAGGTACTGCTTCGATCACCCGAAGAATCTCAAGTTTTTGTTCGAGATACTGCTTTGGTATCATCGAAGAGCCTTAATGGATAAGGTACTGCTTCGACCACCCGGAGAATCTCAAGTTTTGATCAGAGATACTGCTTTGGTATCATCGAAGAATCTTATTGGATAAGATACTGCTTCGACCACCCGAAGAATCTCAAGTTTTGTTCGAGATACTGCTTTGGTATCATCGAAGAGCCTTAATGGGTAAGGTACTGCTTCGACCACCCGAAGAATCTCAAGTTTTGTTCGAGATACTGCTTTGGTATCATCGAAGAGCCTTAATGGGTAAGGTACTGCTTCGACCACCCGAAGAATCTCCAGTTTTGTTCGAGATACTGCTTTGGTATCATCGAAGAGCCTTAATGGATAAGGTACTGCTTCGACCACCCGAAGAATCTCAAGTTTTGTTCGAGATACTACTTTGGTATCGTCGAAGAGCCTTAGTGGATAAGGTACTGCTTCGACCACCCGAAGAATCTCAAGTTTTGTTCGAGATACTGCTTTGGTATCGTCGAAGAGCCTTAGTGGATAAGGTACTGCTTCGACCACCCGAAGAATCTCAAGTTTTGTTCGAGATACTGCTTTGGTATCATTGAAGAGCCTTAGTGGATAAGGTACTGCTTCGACTACCCGAAGAATCTCAAGTATTGTTCGAGATACTGCTTTGGTATCGTCGAAGAGCCTTAGTGGATGAGGGACTGCTTCGACCACCCGAAGAATCTCAAGTTTTGTTCGAGATACTGCTTTGGTATCGTCGAAGAGCCTTAGTGGATAAGGTACTGCTTCGACCACCCGAAGAATCTCAAGTTTTGTTCGAGATACTGCTTTGGTATCATCGAAGAGCCTTAGTGGATAAGGTACTGCTTCGACCACCAGAAGAATCTCAAGTTTTAATCGTGATACTGTTCTGGTATCACCGAAGAACCTTAACGAATGAGGGACTGCTTCGACCACCCAGAGAATGTCAGATTATCCCATTTATCTTTTACATCATGCTACCCTGCTCTAGTATATCTCACTGCAGTTTACTTGCTTATCGGACAAATTTCGGGGTCTTCTTATATCTAATTGACTTCCACCTTTGAATGAACGTCATACATCGATTCATTCTCTCAGGTTTAAGGCAATTAGATAGGGGCATCTGTCATACCCCAAATTTGTCCTACTTTGGTATTTAATAAATGTCCTACTGCCACATGATTTCTGGCCATGACTCTCTAAGGTTTCGTTATAAAGACTTTGCGTATACTCATTGTGGCGATAATCCATGGCAATTTATGCTGAATTATTACGGAAGGAGCGCGCCTCCATCCCCTTGTATCCAAACTCGTGTGTGTCCTCGTTCTCACACTCAGACATACATGATATGATCAATGACATGATTAAATTTATCATACCACACAGTTTCAGGAAATTCTACACCCTATCTCAACTTGATTAAAAGCTTTTTCAAAGATTGTTTAAAGCCTCCCTACAAGTTGCTATGGTATGTTCTTAATTCAAGTTAATTCAAAGATACTTCACATGATGCTCATGGACACGGTCGATTTAGCCTCAAGCTTGGCTCGAATTGATTGCAAGCATCAGGCGGTAATTGAATTGGAAAATCAGTTTGCGACAAACTTAGATTTAACTTGCAAATTTCACGTCATAATTTTGATGCAATCAGTCCCGAAAATATCTCAATTCATTCCTAAGAATTATGGTGTAATGCATCTCCATTAGTTTCAAGGCCATGTTGGAAGTCCATTCTTCAAACCTCATTATGATTTACTTCAAACTACATACTATGAGGGGATGAGAGTAACTCATGACTTGCTTGGTTTTAAGATGTTTCAAAATAATCAAATTTGTTTTAAAAAAAAATGCTAAATTTTGAGCAATGCTATAGTTCCGAGTCACGGTAAAACACGCTTGGAAGTTTTGGCAAATCATGATTGTTTGTGACGGTCTAAGCATAATGTTTGTTGTTGCACTCATAAACCGTGCAACAGTGATACTAACTTGGTATTTGCAAATTGTCTCTATACAAGTCAAAAGTAATTTGAGATTTCACATACAAATTCCACTCTACCAAACATTCAAAACACAAGAGGCTGTTTATACATTTTCAAATAAATAATAAGTCGGCGGGATACAATACGCAAATGGAACTGAGGAACAGCCTGGCTTGATACCGCTCGCAATGACAAATATCATTTGTCTAAAACACGGAAAGCACAGCGCATCTATCATACTATGAAGTCTACATGGACCGATGTTACGACCTCTTAGAGTTAAAAGTAACTGAGATTCCAGTTTTGGATGACCAAGATGGTCAAACTCATCTTAGGGGACTGTCTCAAATTCCTGTACACACAATGTTTGAATTTCTAGATATTTTTTGCCAGTGGTGTTCAGAGGCGCAAAGCTGCACATACAGGCCTCAATGATGTAGCCAGTAGGAGTCATGGAGTGTTTGTGATATCTATAGTGTCTCTTCCGGATGAGATAGGAAGACCTGTATGTGAAAAGTTGAAACTTATCGACTTGGCGGGTAATGAAGATGACAGAAGAAGCTGCAATGAAAGGGATGCGTCTTCAAGAGAGCGCTAAGATAAATCAGTCCTTGTTTGCACTCTCGAACGTGATATATGCGTTGAACAACAACCAACCAAGAATACCCTATAGAGAAAGCAAATTGACCCGTATATTACAAGACTCTCTAGGCGGAACGAGTCGTGCGCTGATGGTTGCTTGCCTGAATCCAGGAGAATACCAAGAATCTGTTAATACTGTTAGTTTGGCTGCTTGATCAAGGCATGTCTCTAATTTTATACCTTTAGCTCATAGACTTGCCTCGACGTCTTCGTCGCACCATCTACAAAAGGTTCAATTATTCGTGTGCCAAAGTTTCATACGCAATAGAACAACTTTTTGCACGTGTTGATTAAGCCAGAGCTCACTCCGGTTGCCGTTAAAGCTCCCCCAAGTCTCTACCACGGTCATACGAAGGCATCAAACAGATTGCATCAGAATGTACACAAAAATAAAAATGTGTCAGAGATCAGAATATGAAGGAAAGAGAAGAACAGTTCACAGAAAATAACAAGTTCTCAAAAGAGTCCAAATAAATGCACAACAGTAGGACTTAACAACAGCAATAACATTCTAAGGTGCATAACATCACTAGGCATTCAAAAGGTCCAAAGCATAAATAGAGATTTCTGAGCTACCACCAAGAATGGCACATATGCAAAAATGTGAAAGGCTCGTTAATACCAAGATAGTGAGAAGTTCAGAGTAAAAAAACTTACGAGGACAAACATCACGAGAGCGTTTAATCTGAAGTTATCGCGCCGCTCAACATCAGAATGAAGATCGATGCCGTTGCTGCTGCAATGAATACTCCTAGGCCGTCTGTTATATATTCATCAAAATGAACAGGGTGGTAGTCAACTTCAAAGGCTGCAGCATCAAGTTACGAAAATGATAAAAGGTTTTTCTCGCCCTCCTGAAGTTAAATATGCTAATTATAATCCAGAAGTTTTGACGAGTCAGAAGCGTCAATGGGCTGCTAACTTTCACTTGCAGTACAACGATTATAAGTCTTGGAAAGACCATTCAGGCTATGGTTTTTTTTTAGCTCATTTAGCTGAGGAAAAAAACATATGGGGACCTTTTTGGTTGTTGCACCTGCTTCTGTATTAAATAATTGGAATGAGGAACTCGAGCGCTTCTGCCCTGAACTGAAAATACTTCCGTATTGGGGTGGGCTTTCAGAGCGGATAGTGCCTAGGAAAAGTGTGAACCCAAAGGATCTTCGCAGGTCACACTTTTCTTCATGGCGCTCTCTAGAACAATCAATTCGCTCAAACAGAAAACAGAGATGGGGTTTACGGCAGAATCCCAAGATTGAAGCTGTTGACAAACTTAAGCTTACAGATAGTAAAGTTGCGAGTCAGGGCTATGAGTTGGGCATGGAAAAGGATGTAGACCAATTGGAAGAAAGTAGTCCAGATCTTAATTCATGCTTGTTGAATGCAGACAACACTAATCTTGATACCAAGAAGGACTATTGAGGAAGGCAATTATTACGATTTGATAATGCTCCTAGACCAGCCTTTTATGGGTTTTGGCCGTCTAAAAGTCATGTCGTTGGAGCACGCCATCCTTTAAGGAAGGATCCAGGCCTTGATTATGATGTCAGCAGTGATGAGGAATGGGAAGAGGATGAACCTGGTGAAAGTCTTTCAGATTGTGAGAAAGATGAAGAGAAGGATGAAGAGGAATGTCAAGAGGAATGTTCAAAATCTGACGGAGAAAGTGAAGATGGATTTTTTGTACCAGATGGATATCTTTCAGACGATGAGGGTGCACAATTGGACAGAATGGAAACAGATGTTAGCCATGCAGAGGCTGATAGCTCACCTCGCTCTAAGGATGACATGGAGGCTGAGGAATTTTGTGCTTTACTTCGACAGCAGAAATATCTTAACAATTTGACAGAGCATGCTCTTCGTAAAAATAAACCTGTGATTATACCAAATTTTGTTCTTGACAAGGACCTTCCATTATTGGATCACAATATTAGCGGCATTCCTAAGCAGGAGCTGATGTGCTTGCAAGCCTTGAGTATGTACATAATTCCCGGTGGCTCATATATAGAATTAGAATTATCGACAGATAAAATTCAAGATGAAGACCAAGAAGCATCTCCTTCTACTGGCAAAGGTGCTGCTACTCCACCGTCCACACTTGTTCTAGAAATCAAGGAGAGCTCGACAACTGTTCGAGTCAATGGCGGAGTAAAGGTTTTTTAGTTTCTGGATCTGTGTGTGATGTGTCATCTCGAGACCAGAGGGAGAAGCTTATTCAAGAAGTCACCTCAATCTTCAATGGAAAACTTCACATTTATGTGAACAATGTTGGGGCAAACTGTAGGAAACCAACCATTAAGTACGCTGCTGAAGTATATTCAGGAACTATGGCGATTAATTTAGATTCTGCATATCATCTGCGCCAACTTACGCATCCTCTTCTAAAGGCATCTGCTGCAATCAATCAGCTTACAAAAAAGGTTGACTTGTAAATGGGCAAAAGATGGGATAAGGAGCAGTTGTGTTCTTCCTGCCACCACCAGTACACCACTTGTAGAACATCTGCTTCGCAACAAGCAATATGTAGATGAAATGTTGGCTCAAACTCCTTTTGGACGCATCGCAGAAGCTCAAGAAGTTCCATCCTCGGTAGCGTTCCTTTGTCTTCCGGCTACATCTTACATAACAAGGCAGGTTATTTGTGTTGATGGAGAACTAACTGTGAATGGATGTCAGCCCAGTATGGGAATGGCATGACATTCAGGTGCCTCACGGCTCTAGCTTAATTATCCTTGGAACAAGGAATTCTTATTCCTCCATTTCATAATTTTAATTCAGTTTTAACTTTGGTGGTTTTGTTGATTCTGTAAAATGGTTGTTGTGAATCACGATCATGTTTCCTGCAAGTCATAGAGGTCATAAGTCCAAAGCTGAGAGGTTATGATTACAATAGCAATAATGAAACACAATTCAATTGCTACCAAGGATGAACTAACGAAAGAGGAAATCGAAACTAAAACCTAAACTTACCTGTAACCCGGTGAACTGACTTTAAACAATGTTGCGGATAGCAAGAGTCGCCACCGACTTTTATTTTATCCATAAGGAAAGGTTATAAAAGAACAGGAAAGACCTTAGAGAATATTTTGGGTCCGGGGGGTAGGTTATGAAAAGGGAAGGTATTAGCATCCTTTTCATCCATGGTTATCCATGGGCTCTTAGGTACTTAAGCTCACTTTTGAATTGTTTTGAAATTGTAGTGTGTGAATAGAAAATTTTCAGAATAGTTAATAAATAATCCATGTAAGGATGTGTTAAGAACTTGTTTGAAAACTTGTTGAAAATTTGTTTAAGTGCGAAACAGTTTTGAAGTGAGCAAGCACCTAGGAGTAACCTACCCTAATGTTTAAAGGTCTTTCTTATTCTTCATTCTTTCCTTAGTAAGACTATCCCTACTATAATGGAGTAGGTAGTCCTTACTTTGGATGTTAAGGGGTATGTGAGGGACAATTTGACTTTGAAGGCCATTGTGGGATGTAATAAGCACATATAAGGGACCATCATCATTTTTCGAAAGGGACTTGATTCGTAAAGGCAACCATAAGGGACTTTGATGATTTTTTTATTTGAGGGACTTGCTTTATACACCCCACTTAACCATTATTCGTAGGCAACTTGAGGGATATCCTTAGGAAGTGAGACGGCGATTAAAATCGACTTACGTGTGTGACGTGTTTATTTTAATTATCTTTATTTAAAAATGATCTAAATTTATTTTAATATTACATACATGTTGTTACACTCCCTAATTACTAACCATAATAATAATTAAATAATTAAACAACTTTACATCCAAGAAACAATTACAAAATAATAAGCAAAATAATTAAATAGCAAAGATAAATAAAATATAAATAAGCAATAATAAATAATAAAGGGGGTTAATTCTAAGTTTACTCGGCAAGACATCGCATCTTGTGCCTACGTATCCTTACGGGAGTGGAATCAGAGTAATCGTAGTTCCCCTCAAAAGGGAGGTTAGAGACTTCTTGACTGTGGTCAAGGTCTCAAGGGGAATAAACGCATCTTAAGGACACGCTTACGTGGAGTGTAGAAACTCCAAATCTCTACGTTGAAATGTTAAGTTGTAATTAGGGTTAAATTAGGGATTCCACGGCGGGAAACCCTAAAATGAGCGCGGCGGCTCTTTGACCTAATGCTAAGGGTAAAATTGTAATTTTGCCTGCGGCGAGGCATTTGTGAAAATTAGGGTTTGTAGTTTGTAGTTTTGAGGATTTGAAATTGAATGTGTGAAGTTTTACGGACTATTGGCGCGGCGGCCAAACAGTTAGACCTAACCTTCAGATGTGTGCAATGTGACAGAAATAATAGTAAACGCGTGAGATAATTGAATCATGCAAACAGAGAGATAATGTCATAATTTAAACCATGCAAGCGGAAATTTAAAGGCAGAATTTAAAGAGCGATTGTTAAGTTCGCGAGGTTACATGAGAGGAGCAGATACAATATGATAATGAAATTTGAATTGAACAATAATAAAATAAAATAAATAACGGTTCTAGTTATTATTTTAAAAAAAAGATTTTAGTTATTATTTTAAATTTATCTAAAAAAAAGTTTTTCTTAAAAATAATAGGTTTTCATATTAATTTGGAAAAGATGTTAATGTTATTTATTTTAAAAAACAGATTTTTATATTATAACAAATTTTAATAAATTAATGATAACAATAATAATAATAATAATGGTAATAATAATGATAATAATAATAAATAATGATAATAATAATAATAATAATAATAATAATAATAATAATAAAGCAATAATGAATTTTAAATGTGCCAAATAACCCAACAATGTTGCTAACGCAGAAATGCGCTCATCGCAACCAGATCTAAATCGGACGAAACAAAATTTATCGCAAAGAAAAAGAAATTAAGCAAAAAATAGTATTATTGCTCACACAAAAAATGCGATCATCGCAACCAGATCAAACTAACACAAATGTCACGCGTCATGCACACAAATGTGCAAACATCGTATCGACATAATTCGATCAAAAATCTTATATATATAAACTCTAACAATTTAAAAAATTATATATATATAAACGTAACAGTAATAGATAAAGAAAAAGAAATAACGGTAATAGATGAAGAAAAAGAAATAACGGTAAAAGATGAAGAAAAAGAAACAACAGTAATAGATGAAGGAAAAGAAATAACGGTAAACGATGAAGAAAAAGAAACAATAGTAATGGATGAAGAAGAAAACTAAATAACGGCAAACGGCACTCACTCCTCTTAGGTTTTTTTCCTTCTCTCCTTTTTTTCCAACAAGGCAACACATGTATATATAGGGAACAAATTAGGGTTAACACCAAATTGTCAATAATGTCCCTAAAGCCCATTTTAAAGCCCAAACTAAATAATTAGTTAAGAAAAAATAAAATTTAAATAATTTAAAATAATTAAAATAAACTTAAAATAAAAACTAATAATCCTATTGATTCCTAAAATAAAAAATATTATAAAAAGAACAAAATTTTTTTCAATATTTTTTATTTTATGATTTTTTGGATATTTTTATGAATAATTTAGAAAAAAGTGAAAAAAATAATATTTTTAAAAAATGATTTAATTAAAATACGAAAATAATAATTAAATAATAATAAAAAACTATTTTTGTTATTTTTTTAATGAAAGATAGAAAAATTTAGAGTAAAAATAATAAAAAACAAAAAAAATGACAAAGGTGAGATTTGAACTCTCAACCTCTCACACTCATAACTCCTTACACATGTCCTCCTACCAATTGTGCCATTTTTACTTTTTAAAAAAAAATGCATGCCATATGATATTTACCTGCAAAAAATCAAACGACTACACAAATTTGTTAGTAATTGATTAAATGCAATGAAATGCGACGACAAATCTTAGGGCAAAATTTGGGGTATTACAGTTATTATGATAATATTTCTCACCCAACCTCTCTTTGATGTTGGCAAAAAAAAAATCATGAAGTTTGACTTTGGTTTGACCACAGTTGACCTCAGTTTGACCTTTTAACTGCATTGACTGCTTTTGACTTATCTGATCATCTGACTGAGCAAACTTTTGAGAAAAGTCTTGAAACTTGACATGGGGGTTCTTATACACATATAAGATGTTATGAAGCTCACTTGAAGTCTTGGAAGTCCATTTAGCCTGATTAAAGTCAAAACCCTAGTTTTGGATGCACTGCTTAGGAGGTGCATTGTCTGAGGGAATTGTCAACTCTTCTGACCAATTGTGAATTTTGTGAACCTTGTGAACCTTCTTGGAACACAAAGTCTTGTATTGTGAGGGCAAATTTTGGGGTGCAACAGCTGCCCCTGTTCAATTTTCTGAAACCTGAGGGGTTAGATTGGTATATTTGCCAGTCGTAACCTGGAAGGTTGAAGGGGATTGAACACAAAAGCCCAAAAATTTGCACTCACCAGTGCATGGAGTGATATTGATGGTTGGTTGAACATGATTGAGTGGGCTTAAAGATGCCACTAGGGGAAAGTTCTTCAGTAGTATAATGAGAACTGTCAGGAGTCTGGAGTAATACTGATGTAACAGCATGTCTTCATGAGGATAGAGCAATCAATAATGATAACCCTAAAGCAGTCTTGAAGTGATAAATCTGACCTCAGGAGGATAGAGCAATCAATAGCTCTAAAGCAGTCTTGAAGTAATAATGGCTTCAGGAGGATAGAGCAATCAATAGCTCTAAAGCAGTCTTGAAGTAATAGAATGGCTTCAGTAGGATAGAGCAATCAACAGCTCTAAAGCAGTCTTGAAATAATAATGTGATATGTCTTCAGGAGGATAGAGCAATCAATAGCTCTAAAGCAGTCTTGAAGTAATGATTTCAGGAGGATAGAGCAATGGATAGCTCTAAAGCAATCTTGAAATAATAATGTAATTTCAGGAGGATAGAGCAATGGATAACTCTAAAGCAGTCTTGAAATAATTAGATGGCTTCAGGAGGATAGAGCAATGAATAGCTCTAAAGCAGTCTTGAAGTAGTAATATGACCTCATGAGGATAGAGCAATGAATAGCTCTAAAGCAGTCTTGAAGTAATAGGATGATTTCAGGAGGATAGAGCAATCAGTAGCTCTAAAGCAGTCTTGAAGTCATGAGAGGCTATCAGGAGGATAAAATAACCCTGAGGTTACAATAAAGCAGTCCCAAAGTAATAAGAAGCTCATCAGGAGGATAAAGTAACCCTGAGGTTACAATAAAGCAGTCCCAAAGATCATAAGATTGTTTGTTGGATAATTAACCTGAAAACAAGGTAGCATTCTGTATAACAACATTAGTTTATGCTTTATGTATGCATGTATGACATGATGCACTTAGGTAATGTATTATAGACATATATGTTATGGTATGATGTAAATGATGTATGTATGCTATGACACTGCTGGAAGTGTCTGGATATCCTTGTATAACAACTGCTGGCCAAGGAAAATAAATCCCGATTCGTTGTTGAAGAATATATAACCCTCCGTCTGCTGGGGATAACAAGGTATAGATAACCTCCTGTTGTTGGGGATAACAAGGTATAGATAACCTCCCGTTGTTGGGGATAACAAGGTATAGATAACCTCCCGTTGTTGGGGATAGTAGGGTATAGATAACCTTCGTTTTCGTTTGATAGTAGGATAAGTATAACATCCCGTCTTCGTTCATCGTGCCTTTATTGGAAAGTAATTTCCCGTATATCCGTATGAGGATAAAAGAGATGGATATAAATTCCAGGGGAGATTAGACTTTGTGAAAATGGATTAGTCCTACTGATGGTTTGTAACTGTCTTGTAAAGATGAACCGGCGAAGCTTCGTTGAAATCCTTCCCTCGTTCGTCCTTAGTAAATACTATTACTGCATTTTCATGCATGTCTGGTAAACATCAATCATATTAAAAGGCATACATACATTCAAACACAACCAATGGACGTTTCGCTTATGTAAATAGGGTAAAAGTAAATCTGGATTCAAAAGATGGAATTTATTTATATCAAAAGTGACCCATACACGGGTAAGTTTGTACAAGGAGACATAAACCCTAGTAAGAGAATTTTGTCATGAAGTTTTACAAAAAGAATCAGCTATGTGGGAAATAATCCTATTGAGTTTCAATTCTACTATTGCCACTCAAGTATCTCATCTTCTTGCTGTTGAGACGGAAACGATTGGATTGAGCTTTATCTGTTTGAGCTTGAGTAAGTAGTACAACTGGTTGCAGTTTCATGAGTGATCCAAACGAGACATAGTCATACGCTTTAATCCCTAACTTTTGCCTGGATTGCCCTTTCAGGTTTTCAATCCACCGGGATACCCTTTTTTGCCCAAGCCGCCTTTTCAGGTTTTCGACTTGCCGGGTGTACATCTTTTTATATATATATCCCTAACTTTTGCCCAAACCCTTTTGGTTTGCCGGGATGCCCTTATTTTTGCCTAGGCCTGTCAACCTAGCGGGTCTCTTTTTATGCGTAGTATTTTTTAACTATGTCTGCGTTTACAGGTTGTGGGAAGTCTTCACCATCCATTGTAGTCAGTATCATGGCACCTCCTGAGAACACTGTCTTGACTACAAATGGTCCCTCATATGTTGGAGTCCACTTGCCCCTAGGATCACCCTGTGGTAATATGATACGCTTGATTACCAAGTCACCAGCCTGATATACCTTTGGCTTAACCTTCTTGTTAAAAGCTTTGATCATCCGTTTCTGGTACATCTGGCCATGACAAACTGCTGCTAACCTTTTCTCATCAATCAAATTTATCTGGTCAAGTCGAGTCTGAATCCACTCATCTTCATCCAAGCCTGCATCCTTCATAATTCTCAAGGAGGGGATCTGAACTTCAATAGGCAGAACTGCTTCCATACCATAGACTAAGGAGAATGGGGTTGCCCCTGTTGAAGTACGTATTGTAGTACGATAACTATGCAGAGCAAATGGTAACATCTCGTGCCAATCCTTGTAAGTAACAGTCATCTTCTGTACAATCTTCTTAATGTTCTTATTAGCAGCTTCAACTGCCCCATTCATCTTCGGACGATACGGAGAAGAGTTGTGATGCTTAATCTTGAACTGCGTACAGAGATCAGTAATCATAGTGTTGTTCAGATTAGAGCCATTGTCAGTGATAATCCTTTCAGGGATACCATACCTACATATGAGATTATTCTTAATGAACCGAGCCACAACATTCTTAGTCACAGATGCAAATGAAGCTGCCTCTACCCACTTCGTGAAGTAATCAATAGCAACCAGGATGAAACGATGCCCATTAGAAGCAGTAGGCTTGATCTCACCAATCATATCAATGCCCCACATGGCAAAGGGCCAAGGAGCAGTCAACACATTCAATGGAGATGGAGGTACATGTACTTTATCAGCATAGATTTGACATTTGTGACATGTTCTGGAGTGTTGATAGCAATCAGCTTCCATGGTAGACCAATAGTAACCTGCTCTCAAAATCTTCTTTGCCATGGTATGACCACTAGAATGAGTGCCAACGGTCCCATCATGCATCTCTTCCATAATTTCTGTAGCTTCCTTCTTATCCACACAACGAAGCATAGTTGAATCATGATTACGCTTATACAGAATGCCATTACTCAGAAAGAACTTAGCAGAAAACCTTCTCAGGAACTTCCTATCTTTGACAGATGCCCCTTCAGGGAACTCCTGAGCTTCAAGATAGTTTTTCACTTCATAGAACCAAGGCTTCTCCTCTGCCCCTTCAGTGTCAATCTCATTGCAGTATGCAGGCTTCTCAAATCTATCAATGGTAATCTTGGGAGCTTCATCATCCCAGCTGATCTCAAACATAGATGCCATGGTGGCCAATGCGTCTGCCAACTGATTCTCTCTTCGTGGAATATGTCCAAAAGTAATCTCTTTGAAATGTGGGATCAAAGACAACACATGTTCTCTGTAAGGAATGAGATTATCATGCTTTGTATCCCAATCTCCTTTAATCTGACTTACTACCAGAGCTGAATCTCCATACACCTCAAGGAACTGAATCTTCATATCAATAGCAACTTGCATACCCATGATACATGCCTCATACTCAGCCATGTTATTGGTACAATAGAAACAAAGTCTGGCAGTAATCGGGGTATGACAACCTTCAGGGGAACTAATCACAACACCAACACCATTACCATGTGCATTGGAGGCACCATCAAAAACCATAGTCCATCGGGATCCTTGTTCAGGTCCGTCATATTGTCCAGGTTCTTTGGTAACAGACATAATGTCTTCATCAGGGAACTCAAAATTCATTGACTGGTAATCACCTACTGCTTGATGAGCCAAATGATCAGCAACAACACTCCCCTTAATGGCCTTTTGAGTAGTATACTGTATATCATATTCCGTCAAGATCATTTGCCATCTTGCAATTCTTCCGGAGAGAGCAGGTTTCTCAAATATGTACTTGATTGGATCCATCTTCGAAATCAACAAGGTAGTATGGGTCAACATATACTGTCTTAGTCGGCGAGCAGCCCATGCCAAAGCGCAACAAGTTTTCTCGAGCAGTGAGTATCTTGTTTCACAGTCGGTAAACTTTTTGCTAAGGTAGTATATTGCCTGCTCTTTTCGACCAGACTCGTCATGTTGCCCCAATACACACCCCATTGAGTTGTCTAATACTGTTAAATACATAATCAAGGGTCTTCCATCAACTGGTGGCATTAAAATTGGAGGTTCTAGCAAATATCTCTTGATTTCATCAAAGGCAGTCTGGCACTCATCATTCCATTCCATCACCTGATCTTTCTTCAACAACTTGAAGATTGGCTCACAGATGGTAGTTAATTGGGAAATAAATCTTGCAATGTAGTTCAATCGTCCCAAGAAACCTCTAACCTCCTTCTCAGTACGGGGAGCTGGCATCTCTCGTATAGCTTTCACTTTTTGTTGTAACAACCTAGCAAGCTCTACAGGTATTTCACAATCGTCCTCGTTTCCGTCTTCAGTTTGATAGATCGGATTCTCGAAATTGTAATTGGCAATAGTAGAACTGTTATCAACTGGATCCAGAGTGGATGAGGATCTGCATTTTAGTGACGTGGGTGTGTGTAAGAACACATAGCTGATAAAGCAAAAATAAAAGAAAAAGAAAGACAAGGAACACAATATTTACGAAAACGAAACGTCCACTGATTTTATTGAATGAAGTATGCAAATGAAATGACAACCCGTAACAAGCACACCATTGTGCCCCGGGTAAGGCACATGGCTTGAAAGTTTTAATTGTTCCAGAAATTATAAATTTAAAAACATAACACAGTAATAGTATTTACTCCTGACTAAAGGAGATAGGGATAACATCTTCAGCTGTCCAATTATTGAGTCCAGCACCCACAGTAGGAAAAATCCATGCCTCCAAGTTGTAGTTTTCATCTTGATCTCCCACAGCATTGATAACCCCTTGATTGGTGATACGAACAGCACGGGCACGACGGACAGCCTTCTGGGACTCTGCAGTGAAACCCAAACCAAACTTGTCAGACTTGTATGGAATATCAGGAAGCTGACCCCAAATAGTACAACCACCTTCTTCCACCACAGCTTTTGCATCATTGAGGGAGGCCATTGCCATTGTTGGAGGGTTTCTGATGACCACAGGAACCTTCTTCACAGCAGGAGGAGTCACACAATCCTTAACAGCCCAGGGAACCACTTCAAATGACTGACATGGAGTTTCAATGTATTCACCTTCTACTTCCAGATACTTGAAAGTGTTTACATGGCTGACAAAGTATTCTTCCTCTCCAAAGACAGTAACAACTTTTCCATTCACCGGATATCTCAACTTTTGATGTAATGTGGAGGTCACAGCACCTGCCCCATGGATCCAGGGACGACCCAGCAGACATGAGTACGAAGGACGAATATCCATCACATAGAATGTAGTAGTGAACACCTGAGAGCCAACCTTGATTGGAAGATCAATTTCCCCATGCACTACTCTTCTAGAACCATCAAAAGCCTTTACCACAATATTACTGGGCTTCAATACCGTATCTTCAGGACTCAGCTTGTTCAGGACTTCCTTAGGCAACACATTCAGAGAGGAACCATTGTCTATCAGCACATGAGACAGGGTAGTGCCCCTGCATTCAATTGAAATATGCAAGGCCCTGTTATGATCCCTCTTGGCAGGGGTCAAGTCAGCATCAGAAAATCCTAACCCGTTGTCATAGGTCAGGTGAGCAACACAATTCTCAAACTGGTCCACAGAAATTGCACTGGGTACATGGGCCATCTTTAGAAACTTGATCAATGACTTGGCATGAGCCTCAGAACATAATAACAGGGAGAGCATAGAAATCTTTGAGGGAGTATGCCCCAGCTGATCAACAATATCATAATCACTCTTGCGAATGATTTTCAATACTTCTTCCATCTGCTTAGAGAGGTCATCAGCAACTGGCACATCAGTAGATACAGGCTCAATAACAGGACCCTTGCCCCGAGCATCAGTGGTGGAAGTAACAGCAGGAGTAACTGCACTCTTAGAAGCAACTGGAGGAGAGAAGACTCTTCCACTACGAGTGATCTTGCTAGATCCAGCAATATTATCAATGTCAACAGGCATATCAGGTAAAGGCTCCTGCTTGACACCATGGGTGTAAACATCAGACCCATAGTGCCAAGGCACAGCTTTGTCAAATGTATAAGGAATAGGACCAGGAGTGGTAATGATCAGAGGAGCTACTCTGGCTTCAGCAACAACTTTCACAGGACCTTCAGCAGTAATCTTGATTGGGCCCTGATGAGTGACTTTAATGGGACCCTTTGAAGTGATTCTTAGTGGTACTTTGTCAACCATGTCAACCTCTTCAATCTTCTTACCCTGAGTCAGATGATCCACCATACTTTCTACAGATGCTGGTCTTCTTTCACACACTATAGTATATTTATCCATGAGACGTTGAATCCCATCTCTCAAAATGAAGCAACTATCCGGCTTATAGGTACAATATAGACAATCTTCATGGCAACCTGGAAAGATCCCAGCTTGTACTAACCTCTTTTTGATAACAGACAATGGTGTGCTCAACTCCATAACTGAATAGACATGCAGATCTTCATCAATATCTTCATCAATGGCGTTGACAGTCTTCTCGTGATTTGGCATTGGAGCTGTAATCACATTTGGAGTACCTGGTGGATCAAACTCAATTTTTCCAGCATCAATCATATCCTGAATTTTGTTCTTCAAGACCCAGCAGTTATTAGTATCATGTCCTGGACAGTTTGAATGATATGCACATCGTGCATTGGGATTGTACTTGGGAGAGGTAACATTGGGATTCTGAGGAGCCTCCCTCAGGGTAATAAGTTCAGCCTTCAACAAGTGTTGCAATGCCTGAGCCATTGACATGTTGATCTTCGTGAACTGTCTTCTAGCCCTCTGTTGGTTGCCTTGAGGCTGCTCTGTTGTTGCAGGAGTTGGATTTGAAATATGAACTGCACTAACAGACTGATGCCTTCTGTTACGATCAGGCTGACCATACACATCATTAGATTCTTTCTTCCCAGTGGGAGGCTTCTTTGCAGCACCTGATGAAGAAGTGCCCACTTGGATCTTACCACTCTTGATACCATTCTCTACTCGCTCTCCTGTCATGATCAACTCAGTGAAGCCAGATGATGAGCTTCCAATGAGATGACTGTAAAACGGACCATTCAGCGTACACATGAACATATCAACCAACTCCCTATCAGTCAAAGGGGGTTGAACTCTTCCAGCTAAGTCTCTCCACTTCTGAGCATACTCCTTAAAGCTTTCTTTGGCACCCATAGACATGCTTTGAAGCTGCGTGCGAGTGGGGGCTAAGTCAACATTGTATTGATACTGCTTGTAGAAAGCTTCAGCAAGGTCGTTCCAATCTCTGATGTTGACGCTCTCCAACTGATAATACCACTCTAGCTGAGCTCCAGATAAACTCTCTTGAAAGAAATGGATCCACAACTTTTTATCAGCAGTGTGGGGTTGAATTCTTCTGACATAAGACCTCAGATGCAATTTGGGACAAGAGACCCCATCATAGACAACAAATGTAGGAACTTTGAACCCAATGGGTATGACCACCCCAGATATCAAGCTCAAATCCTCAAAATCCAGCCCAGATGATTTCTGTAATTCCATAGCATCCATTCTATCCACCAGCATCTTGAATTTGTCTTCGTTAGGCTCATGGTAGTAGTTAGCCTCAGAATCAGAGTCCCCCATAGTGTTGTGGAGACTGCCTCTCTCCTGCTCAGATTCTTCAGATTCATAGTCTTCAACCTGTTCCTTGGTCTTGTCAGGACCTTTGAACCTTCTTCCCATGTTGAGCAACCCAGCAGACCTTCTAGCCTTC
The DNA here is from genome assembly GCA_963859935.3 of Lathyrus sativus. NCBI lineage: Eukaryota > Viridiplantae > Streptophyta > Magnoliopsida > Fabales > Fabaceae > Lathyrus > Lathyrus sativus. The sequence goes on from OZ012735.1 coordinate 879,055,535, forward strand.
TTAGTCTTCTTGGCCAGCAGTGTCTTCAATTCATCCTGCCCCTTGGATAGGTTCAGGATCAGCTCTTGGAACTGTGCATTCTGTGCCTGGAGATCCTTAACTGATTGTTCAAGATCCATTGCTGAAATAAACAGCGAGAAGATGAGAAACCTGTGCTCAATTATAAACCTGTGATGCAATGATATGGGAATGCATATGCAATGTTTTCAAGGACCGCAGGATTTAAATTTGCTTAAACAAACAAGAAAGTAACTTTTTATTAGTAATAACTTGTTTTGCCTTTTAGGCTTACAAAAATGAAAACGAAATAAGTACAAAAGATGGGGTTTTAAGTCTCCCATGGACGTTTCCTCTTTGTGTTGAGGTATGAGTTGAGGTTTCGTTCCTCATGAAGTAGCTTTGTTAGCTCTAGGATCCTTGCTTGGCTTGCTTTGTAATGAGCCTCGAAAGTATCCCTTTGCTCTTTCAGTTGGATCCATGATCTCTGCAAGTCTTCCATATCAGTAGGCATGTCTGGGTGAAGGATGGTATAAGCTGTGTCTCCTTCAGCAACAGGTTCCATGGTAACTGGTAGGATGGCAGGATACGGCATCATGAGTGTCTGAGCACGAAATCGTACCCATCTGAGATAAGCCTCCATAGGAATGGTGTACTTAGGCTCCAGTGTCTTGCTGTCAATCCTGTTTACCTTTCCCCAAGCTCGTATGAATCTCTGACGGTAACCCTGAAGATCGTTGTAGTAGTCAAACACAATGCCCTGAATCAACATGTCATGTGGACCATCGCTCCGGGCGTAACCAAACTATCGTAAAGCTAGAGATGGGTTGTAGGTGATGCCTCCTCTTATGCCTAGAAGTGGCACATTAGGAAACTCCCCACAACGGTCAATGATGGTGACATTCTCCATAGATCTGGAGCACCAATGGATGTCTGAGTGAGAGAGTGACATGATCCTCTTGGACCATCTGAACCCTTGCTCATTCTTCATTACTGAGCGAGGAAGGTGAGAAATAAACCACCTAGAAAGTAAAGGTATGCAGCACATCAAAGTTCCTCTTGCCCTTGTAGTACGGGTGTGAAGAGAATGTAGGATGTCTCCAAGTAAGGTAGGCACTGGATTGTGACTCAGGAATATGTTGATGGCATGAACGTCTATGAACTGATCAGGATTGGGGAACAACACTAAGCCATAAATCAATAAGGCTAAGATCTCCTCAAAAGCATCGTAGCTCATAGCCTTCAAGAACATTTGAGCTTTATCCACTAATACCTTGGCAAGAATACCTTTAACTCCACTTCTCGTCTCTAGAACAATGTCAGACTTCTTCAGATGTAGAGCTGCAGCAATAACTTCTGGTTTAAGCTCCTTCTCTAAGCCTGTGAATGGCTTCTGATCAAGAACAGGTATACCCAGAAGTTTAGAGAACTCCTCCATGGTTGGAACCAGCTGATAATCAGGAAATGTAAAGCAATGGTGCTTAGGGTCAAAGAACTGAAACAGCACACTCATCATGTCTTCACTGAACCCTGAAGTAACTAGATCCAATAAGTGACCATGTCTCTTGTTGAACTGGGAATGATCAGGCACTAGAGAAACCAACTCCTTGAGCTTAGCAGGTATCCCTACAAAGTTGATCCTGATGGTGTTTCTACGAGCAGAAGCCATGACCTGCAACAAAGAACAAAGATAAATCCTTTGGTCCTTGAAATGGTTAGGGAAAATGATATGCTTATGATGCATGATGATGTCATGATGTCATGCTCAATCACAAACATGTGGCACACACAAACAAGTCACACCATAGCCCTAGGTTTAAAGGCTTGCATGAGGTTCAAAGGCAAGTACCCTCCCCTGAAGTTAGATGGTTCATCCTGTCCTACAAAAGTAACCAGGTTCTAAGGGATCTCAATATCATTGATCCTTCACAAGGGTGGTTGTTCAGAAGGCAACTTACTTGCCAACCAAAACCCTCCAAGTTTAAGATCTCAATGAGCGTAGTATCGAGTGTCAACCAACTTCAGTCTGCACCAAAGCCGGTTACCTCACTACTTTCTAAAGGCCAAGATGAGTTAACTAGGGTTCTAAAAGTCAGTTAGTGCATTGACAACATATGGCAGCCTCAATATTATCCTCAACTTGACTTAAGGAATATAAGCACCAACCAAGAAGTCGCACTAACTATGGCCACCAGATCAACCGTATCGATATACGTCGTACAGTTTCCTTGGTCTATTGCCATTTACCTAAGGTACACTAGATCCGGGTTAGGACCTTTCACACATAAGAGCACCCCAACAATATAATAATAAAGCAAACAAGGCAAACAACTTAAAGTGATCTTAATTCCTAAGGGTACCCCTCTTAAATAAATCCCCAGCAGAGTCGCCAGTTCTGTAACCCGGTGAACTGACTTTAAACAATGTTGCGGATAGCAAGAGTCGCCACCAACTTTTATTTTATCCATAAGGAAAGGTTATAAAAGAACAGGAAAGACCTTAGAGAATATTTTGGGTCCGGGGGGTAGGTTATGAAAAGGGAAGGTATTAGCATCCTTTTCATCCATGGTTATCCATGGGCTCTTAGGTACTTAAGCTCACTTTTGAATTGTTTTGAAATTGTAGTGTGTGAATAGAAAATTTTCAGAATAGTTAATAAATAATCCATGTAAGGATGTGTTAAGAACTTGTTTGAAAACTTGTTGAAAATTTGTTTAAGTGCGAAACAGTTTTGAAGTGAGCAAGCACCTAGGAGTAACCTACCCTAATGTTTAAAGGTCTTTCTTATTCTTCATTCTTTCCTTAGTAAGACTATCCCTACTATAATGGAGTAGGTAGTCCTTACTTTGGATGTTAAGGGGTATGTGAGGGACAATTTGACTTTGAAGGCCATTGTGGGATGTAATAAGCACATATAAGGGACCATCATCATTTTTCGAAAGGGACTTGATTCGTAAAGGCAACCATAAGGGACTTTGATGATTTTTTTATTTGAGGGACTTGCTTTATACACCCCACTTAACCATTATTCGTAGGCAACTTGAGGGATATCCTTAGGAAGTGAGACGACGATTAAAATCGACTTACGTGTGTGACGTGTTTATTTTAATTATCTTTATTTAAAAATGATCTAAATTTATTTTAATATTACATACATGTTGTTACACTCCCTAATTACTAACCATAATAATAATTAAATAATTAAACAACTTTACATCCAAGAAACAATTACAAAATAATAAGCAAAATAATTAAATAGCAAAGATAAATAAAATATAAATAAGCAATAATAAATAATAAAGGGGGTTAATTCTAAGTTTACTCGGCAAGACATCGCATCTTGTGCCTACGTATCCTTACGGGAGTGGAATCAGAGTAATCGTAGTTCCCCTCAAAAGGGAGGTTAGAGACTTCTTGACTGTGGTCAAGGTCTCAAGGGGAATAAACGCATCTTAAGGACACGCTTACGTGGAGTGTAGAAACTCCAAATCTCTACGTTGAAATGTTAAGTTGTAATTAGGGTTAAATTAGGGATTCCACGGCGGGAAACCCTAAAATGAGCGCGGCGGCTCTTTGACCTAATGCTAAGGGTAAAATTGTAATTTTGCCTGCGGCGAGGCATTTGTGAAAATTAGGGTTTGTAGTTTGTAGTTTTGAGGATTTGAAATTGAATGTGTGAAGTTTTACGGACTATTGGCGCGGCGGCCAAACAGTTAGACCTAACCTTCGGATGTGTGCAATGTGACAGAAATAATAGTAAACGCGTGAGATAATTGAATCATGCAAACAGAGAGATAATGTCATAATTTAAACCATGCAAGCGGAAATTTAAAGGCAGAATTTAAAGAGCGATTGTTAAGTTCGCGAGGTTACATGAGAGGAGCAGATACAATATGATAATGAAATTTGAATTGAACAATAATAAAATAAAATAAATAACGGTTCTAGTTATTATTTTAAAAAAAAGATTTTAGTTATTATTTTAAATTTATCTAAAAAAAAGTTTTTCTTAAAAATAATAGGTTTTCATATTAATTTGGAAAAGATGTTAATGTTATTTATTTTAAAAAACAGATTTTTATATTATAACAAATTTTAATAAATTAATGATAACAATAATAATAATAATAATGGTAATAATAATGATAATAATGATAATAATAATAAATAATGATAATAATAATAATAATAATAATAATAATAATAATAAAGCAATAATGAATTTTAAATGTGCCAAATAACCCAACAATGTTGCTAACGCAGAAATGCGCTCATCGCAACCAGATCTAAATCGGACGAAACAAAATTTATCGCAAAGAAAAAGAAATTAAGCAAAAAATAGTATTATTGCTCACACAAAAAATGCGATCATCGCAACCAGATCAAACTAACACAAATGTCACGCGTCATGCACACAAATGTGCAAACATCGTATCGACATAATTCGATCAAAAATCTTATATATATAAACTCTAACAATTTAAAAAATTATATATATATAAACGTAACAGTAATAGATAAAGAAAAAGAAATAACGGTAATAGATGAAGAAAAAGAAATAACGGTAAAAGATGAAGAAAAAGAAACAACAGTAATAGATGAAGGAAAAGAAATAACGGTAAACGATGAAGAAAAAGAAACAATAGTAATGGATGAAGAAGAAAACTAAATAACGGCAAACGGCACTCACTCCTCTTAGGTTTTTTTCCTTCTCTCCTTTTTTTCCAACAAGGCAACACATGTATATATAGGGAACAAATTAGGGTTAACACCAAATTGTCAATAATGTCCCTAAAGCCCATTTTAAAGCCCAAACTAAATAATTAGTTAAGAAAAAATAAAATTTAAATAATTTAAAATAATTAAAATAAACTTAAAATAAAAACTAATAATCCTATTGATTCCTAAAATAAAAAATATTATAAAAAGAACAAAATTTTTTTCAATATTTTTTATTTTATGATTTTTTGGATATTTTTATGAATAATTTAGAAAAAAGTGAAAAAAATAATATTTTTAAAAAATGATTTAATTAAAATACGAAAATAATAATTAAATAATAATAAAAAAACTATTTTTGTTATTTTTTTAATGAAAGATAGAAAAATTTAGAGTAAAAATAATAAAAAACAAAAAAAATGACAAAGGTGAGATTCGAACTCTCAACCTCTCACACTCATAACTCCTTACACATGTCCTCCTGCCAATTGTGCCATTTTTACTTTTTAGAAAAAAAATGCATGCCATATGATATTTACCTGCAAAAAGTCAAACGACTACACAAATTTGTTAGTAATTGATTAAATGCAATGAAATGCGACGACAAATCTTAGGGCAAAATTTGGGGTATTACAGTTATTATGATAATATTTCTCACCCAACCTCTCTTTGATGTTGGCAAAAAAAAAATCATGAAGTTTGACTTTGGTTTGACCACAGTTGACCTCAGTTTGACCTTTTAACTGCATTGACTGCTTTTGACTTATCTGATCATCTGACTGAGCAAACTTTTGAGAAAAGTCTTGAAACTTGACATGGGGGTTCTTATACACATATAAGATGTTATGAAGCTCACTTGAAGTCTTGGAAGTCCATTTAGCCTGATTAAAGTCAAAACCCTAGTTTTGGATGCACTGCTTAGGAGGTGCATTGTCTGAGGGAATTGTCAACTCTTCTGACCAATTGTGAATTTTGTGAACCTTGTGAACCTTCTTGGAACACAAAGTCTTGTATTGTGAGGGCAAATTTTGGGGTGCAACATTACCAAGCTGGTCATTGATTATGTCGATGTCAGGAATTCTATTGTCCCTGTCATCATATCCTTCACCGTAAAAATTCTTCTGAGCATTATGGCTGCACAGTGGGTGCACCAACCTTGTTATCTGCCTCGGGCTTCCACAAACAAACTAGGCACGCATCATCATAGTTCTCAGAACCATATTACGCCTATTCTTTTTGTGTCGCAAACTCCAAAGCTTTCAAATGACCCACGTGGAAGAAGGTTAACCAAACCCCTTGCATTTGCAGCCACATAAACACAATATGAACAACCCAGCATTCGACCACTCATTGATCTCTTAAAGTCCTGCGAGCAAAGTGGGTCTCTGAGACAAGCCAGTTGCATTCATGGGCATGTTCTAAAATCCGGTTTTAGTGATCGGGACAATTTGGTGTGTTTGAATCACATAGCTCATGTCTACTCAAAATGCATGGATTATGATTCTGCTCGTAAGGTGTTCGATGGTATGTCTAAGAGAAATGTGTTTTCTTGGACTGTCATGATTGTTACATCGAACCAACACGGCTACTGCATCTTGTGTTGGATTGGATTCCTTTAAGTTGGGTGAGATAGTTCATGCTCAAATTGTTGGTTTTCCGACGCATGCCTTTATTGGGACATCTCTTCTCAACCTGTATGCAAAGTTTGGAAAGTGTGAGCGTTCTATTAAAGTGTTCAACAACATGACAGAGATTAATGATGTTTCTTGGAATGCAATGATTTCTGGTTTTACCTCTAATGGTTTATACCTGCAAGCATTTAATTGTTTTCTCAACATGATTGAAGTTGGTATTTCGCCTAATAAAACCACATTTTTATGTGTTTCGAAGGCAGTTGGGCTGTTAGGTGACATTACCAAGTGCATTGAAGTTCATAGACACGGTTCTAACTGGGGATTGGATTGCAAAGCTTCCGTTGGAACAACTCTTATCAATATGTACTCCAAGTGTGGGTTTTTGTCTGATGCATGAGCATTTTTTGACTCAAAATTCATGACTGGTCTGGTTAGCGCGCCTTGGAATGCAATGATAACAGGCTATTCACATGCTGGTTGTCACCTAGAAGCTTTGAAAACGTTCACAATAATGCATGAAAATGGCTCAAACCAATGCACCTGAAAACAAGTTGAAACAAGGAGTATTATAAACAGTCAAATCATTCATTCTTTCACGAAGAACACCAACTCAATCGTTAAAAAAGGGGTTGTAAAAGAACATGACAGTTATAACAGAATGTGGCAGCAAGAACAAAAAGCATTAAGTCAAAAAAAGAGAGTCCCACATCAGCAATTGGTGAGTAGTAAAAGAACAGAATTTACACAGTAAAAAAAATAGGGTAAAAAGCAATTTTTTTCCAATTCATTACAGACAAACACATAAGTCACTATCAAGTCTCAGAAAAGCAGAAATCATGGTATTACCTCCTAACAGAATCGTACCACCCCAAATGCTCCTCACTGTCCTACCTCACACGGATTAAGCCCTTCCTTCAGCAAAAATTCAAATTCTCACACGTATCAAAAAAACCCTAAAAAACCCCCTATAAATATGGTCCTATTCATTGGCAAGAGCAGGAAGAAAAAACCTAAAAAAACTCTGTCAAAATAGACCCCAACCCCCATTAATCACTAGAGCTCAAAATTTCAAGAGTCACTCAGGTTCAACACTAGAACCTGAGCTTACTCTGAGCTAGAGACCACAACACGCAAGTTTCAAAAGGAAGAGAAAAGAACGAGGGACTCGAAGCAAGGAGAGGAAATCACTCACCGTATCGTCGATACACCCAAATCGGTAAAATCTTCATCGCCTCTAAACTTTTTTTTCTCCGCTTTTGATATCCTTACACCGTTTCCATGAGTCATCTGTAATGCTTGATGTTTTTTTTTCCGCTTGCTGTGATTTTCGTGTGAGATTGTCGGTAGAGTTAGGGTGTGGTTTGTTGTGAAGAAAAGGGATTAGGTTTTTCTAAGGATTTAGGAGTATGGTCAGAGTAGAGGTTTTGTTTGAAAACGAGAGGAAAACGGCATATCAGCGGTGAGGAGATGTTGGCAGAAGCTCGGTTGAGTTTCGAGGGAGAGAGGTGGGCGTGCGTATTAGCCATATGGTTATGTTTTATTAACTTTTATTTTTAGATAATGTTATAGTAACATTTGTTTTAAGTGAGGTTTAGTGAACTTAATAAGGTTATTTTAGAACATTTTTTATGATAAGTTATTAAGTATTATTATAGCACGTTTTTTAAAAAAATATTATTAATAGTATTATCATGGTATATTTAAAAGTTTATTATCAGTAGTGTTATTATAGTATATTATTATTAAGAGTACCATTAGTGATATTATTAGTAATATATTTTTACTAGGATAATGTTTGCCTCACAATATCACCTTACCCAAAATTCTTTTTTTAGAATGTTATCAATTTATTTTTATTATTATTATAAATATTTTAAAATTTCAAAATATTTTATTTGTTTAGAATAAATAAAAATCTTTTCAAAATTTATATGAAAGTGGTGGGTCCTTGGAGTCTAGCACTCCTTGGATCCTTAAGTGACCGCTCTCGAGGTGCACACCTTGAGTTGTGGTCGCTTCGTCTTTCATCTTTAAAAAAATACCCAACCTCGTTTAAACCTTTCAAAATTCGCAAACCCTATTCGAGCAATATGCTCACCTTAGCCTAATCCACCTACGCTAATATTTCCAAATTATTTTCCTAATTAAATTACGAAGGAATCGAGTTCTTGGAGTCGCGCATTCCTTGAACTCGAGAATGATCACTATTGAGGCGTACGCCTTGTATAGTGTGTCATTCAAACTTTCGTTCCTAAAATACTTTCTCTTAATTGTTTGGACAAATACTTTCATTGTCCAACAAACATATTTTATAATTAATTGAATGAAAAAGATGTCGTTGGGATCCAGCATTCCAGTAATATCCCGATTAATTGGTTGCGAGGCCGACGTCTCGTTTATCGATTAGTCGTCATTCCTCCTAAAGTTTTCAACCCATCTAACCTCGTTCCTCACCCTCGTGCGATCGAGTCTAAACCCTAACACGCGTCTAAACGACCGTCAAACACAGTTTTCGAAATTGAATGAAAAAGATGTCGTTGGAATCTAGCATTCCAGTAATATCCCGATTAATTGGTTGCGAGGCCGACGTCTCGTTTATCGATTAGTCGTCATTCCTCCTAAAGTTTTCAACCCATCTAACCTCGTTCCTCACTCACGTGTGATCGAGTCTAAACACTAGTATGTTTCTAAACCGTACATCAAATTCAAATCATTTTTCTTAATCAAATTACGAAAGAACTGAGTTCTTGGAGTCTCGCGCTCCTTGAATTCTTGAATGACAACTATTGAGGCGTACGCCTTAGGTAGCGTGTCATTCGACCTTTCGTCTAAAACACGCGCCTTAACTATTTGGACAAGTATTCATTGTCCATTCAAATACAATTTCCTAATTAATTGAATGAAAAAGGTGTCGTTGGGATCTAGCATTCCAACGATATCCCGACTAATTGGTTGCGAGACTGACGTCTCGTTTATCGAGTAGTCGTCATTCTCCCTCAAAATATCTAACCAACCTTATCTTCTTCGCCTCCGTGCAATTGAAACCCTAGCTACCTATTCAACCTAACCCTCTCTTTCTCGCCCCTGTGCGATTGAACTATCCTTTAAACACAATTCTCTTTCCTCGCCCTCGTGCGATTTCCAACTCAAACACCTTACCTAGAACATTGTTTAGTCCCTTCTTCCGCGCATATGAACTCGTGCTTCAGCCTCCCCTAGCGAGCAGACAAGCCAACGTTTAGCAGTTAGAATGCGACCTAAACTCTCGTTCATTCCCATACCAAACCTCTTTACCGTAGCCAGCCGAACTACGGCTGCTCTGATTCTTCATTCTCTTCTGAATGTAAGATACGTAGGCACAAGATTGCGATGATCTTGGCGAGCACAATCCCCTCTTTTTCCCGTAGTCCCATGAACTACGAATGCTCTGATTTTCCACTTCTTACAAGTGAAGATACGTAGGCACAAGGGCCCCAATCCTTGGCGAGCACCCTATCCTATAGCCACCCATTTCCCCTATAGGAGAAACTTTATAAGAAAACAAATAAGCATAGTTAACTTTACTCTCGAATCGATCAAGAGGTTCCCGTTGAGTACAACGGACATGAGGGGTGCTAATACCTTCCCCTCATGTAATCGACTCCCGAACCTGGAATATTGGTTGCGATGACCATGTTCTTATCTCCTTAAAGGTTTTATCGATATTTTCCTATTCCATCCTTGGAATGAATAAAGTTCGGTGGCGACTCTGTTTCGAACAGTATTTTTCCGCGGCCATCGCGAGGATCGTATTTTTCGAGGTACGACATCCGTCTCATAGGTGCCATCTCCATTTGAGAATCTCGTTCCCGTTCTAAAAATGACAATTGGTCGTGTTCGCACCAGTTGACCATCATTTTAGAATTCCCCAGTGTTGTACTGTGTCCCAGCGCGTCGTTTTCCCCAGTGTGTTCTTCTCGCAGCGTCTGTCCCTGTGTCGTCGCATTCGTCAGCATTGTCGCATTCATCATTCCAGCATATGCATCATATCATATTCATGGCATCGTCTGCATTAGTCTGTTCTCGCTTGGTCCATAGCATTGCATATCGCCACATATAAGGGCAAAATTTTCGGTTATCTATATTTAAATCCCTCCACCATGATCCCTCGAGTCTCCGCCACTCAAATCATCCGGTGTAGCTATTTAAATAGGGGCAACTGTAATACCCCAAATTTTACCCTTACATTTAGTCAGTCATGGCGCATGACATTTCATTTTTGCATCCATTAATCACTAACCAATCATTGAGCGCGATTTGTTTTGCAGGAATTACTCCTAGGGGCGTTTTGGTCATTTTGAAGCATAATTCGTAATTTTGGGCCCAATGAGGTTTTATTCCTGAGTCATTTATTTACGTGGGTTGATTATGTTAAGATATCAATTTGGTTTGGTTCAAGGCGATGCGAGAATCTGATCTGTGGAACATGGTTTTAACAAGAATTCATTCTTCTATCTTCCAGTTCATTTTAAAGGGAAAACAGTGAAAACTTCGACTGATTAATGGAACTTATTCATGTCGAAGGTATTAAGCTTATTATGCAAGATTGGATCAAATTAATTTCAACCTTTATTCAGGGATATTTGACTGGTGAGGTTTAATCGGAGGTTGAGGTGTTTGCAGCAAATTAAATCATGGAAAAGAAATTGAAAAGTGATTTTAATAGAATGTGTGAATTTTATTCATAATATTCTATTATTATTACAATTTGTAAAGAGAAAGTGAATTGGGATAGCACATTGGAAGTTTATTCATAATATCTTTATCATAATTTACAAAGTGGAAATAATTTGGATAAAAAATATATTATTGAATTTATTCATAATACTTTTTATTACAAGTTACAGAAGAGAAATAAAAATGGCATTCCCTAAAGAATCCTAAGTGTTCTTCAGGATGCTCCCTCGATCTTCTCCGCAAATCTCCGATTAACCTGCACAAAGGGAAACAAAACAAAACAGAAGCAGGAAAGGGTTAGAAGTTTGTTTTCGACACTCTCAGAACAGCGTCATCACTGAGTGCCGGGAGTGGCACAACCGAAGTTGCGTCCTACCCCCGTTACCGATCCGCGCCATTGGCGTCAGACCAGGTGATCCCTGTTCTTATCATACGCGACAATCGAGAAAGGTGAAGAAGTAAAAGAAGTTCGGGCCGATAAATGATTAACTGAAAAAGATCTATGCCATCATCGAATAAATCCCATTTGGTTTCCAAACTGATACAAGGGTAAAATAGCACGGCAAATTCGGACTCAGACCCGGATGCCGGCAGGTCTGAATCACTTTGTGTTCAAAGTTTTTCCAACACCTGAAATTCCACAACAACATCAGTACAAAATTGATAACAGAACTCAAAGCCAAAACAGTTCATAAGCTGCATAAACAAAACAGCCACAGGTAATTGGAAATTCAAACTGAAAGTGCACAACAGAAGCAATCAGAGACAGCCATCAGGTAGGCTCAGTTTAGAAACATCACGGCCCAATGTCATCAGGAAATGAAATTCGCAGCTGACGACAACATCCATCAGAAAATCAGTTCACAAATCCAAAAATCCCAGCCCTGAAACAATGACAAGAACCAAGCTGCATCAGAAAACCAGATATCAGTTCAAGAGGAATCGAGTGTTAGTTCAAGAAGAACCAGGTATCTGTTCTGAAAAACCCTGAGTCCTATCGGTAAAAATCCATATCAGCATCAAGGGACCGAATGGCTCATGGCAACATCAAATGGGATAATCAAAAGTGAGTCCATAGAAAGTCTACATCAGATGGATCAGAGGAAACAAGTTAGTAGATTTTCATAATCCAATTCATGAGACCCAGAACATCAAAATAAACCACATTTGCCTTAAAAACAAGAAACACTGCAAAGTGCCATTAACAGAGGTCAATGGAAGTTCATGAGTCCAGAAGAAGGGATTTAAAACTCAGCCCTCAGTAGACTCATCACTGGGCAAAGGTTCGAGCTGCCGGGAGAGAAACAACTAGAGTGTCTCCAGCTCCCGACCAAGCGTCGAAAACAATGGAAATTCGAAGGCTCCCAACAATCATCGAGAGTAGAAACAAGAACGGATGCCCTGGTAGCTCAGACTGTGAGGTCGTCATCGCCCAAATACCTCTCAACGGCTAAAACCGACAGTATCAGAACTCAAGGAAGCATGGTTTCCCCTGCGAAAGAAGAAGAAAAAGACGGCCAGTGAATTTAAAACCAGAAGAACAGATAAACTGGTAATCAGGACAAGCCGATATCCACCAGCCATATCACATCTGAAACAACAGCAACAATGCAGTTCAGTGTGAAACAAACAGTGCACCAGCAATCTAGACAAAACCATATCAGATAAAACATGAAAATCCATATCTGATAAACAACCAAATCGACAAAGGAAATGGGTATCAGAATGAAACCAGTATCCAAACCGAATCAGCAAACAAAATCGAATCAGATAAAGTGAACGAATCCAATCAAGTGAACCCAAAAAGGAAAGTCAGTGAGCAAATCGCAAAGGCCGCGTTTGAAGATCCATCAGGGATCAAATCCACATCTGCAAACATCAAAAGGAAATCCAATCAAATCACATCAGATAAAATCATCAAATTAGAAAATAACGCAAATCCAACACAATCAAAGGCCCACAGATCAGAGAAAGAAGTTATAAAGGGAACAATCTCACCATGTTGAGGGGGGACGGGCTAAGAGTGGCCGCGAGAGAGAAAGGGGCTAAGGTTCGAAAACCTAGACGGAGAGAACGCGAAAGCCCTAAATGGACAAAGCGCGAACAAAACCCTAACAGGTTAGTGGCCGCGAGAGGGAGAGAGATCGAAACGAGGCAACCCGAGTGGAGAGGATTCACCGGCGCCGTTTAAAGTCACGACGAGCAAATACCTTCCTCTGAAGCTCAGAACATCGTCATCATCGCCTCCCCTCGATACCGAATGCGAACGAAAAACGTAAGCAAAGAACATAATGTTGTCACTTTTAACATTGTTCGGTTTGATTTCAGGATTTCCAACATGATCAGAGAGAATCACAGCGAGAAAGACGGCGAGGAAGACGAAGTAACAACGGCGCCGCGAAGGGGATAATAGGGAGTGAAACCCTAAATTAATGTTTTGATGTATTCACACTAACCGGGTTGGGTCCGGGAGTGATGACCGGCCCAACCCTTTTCATTTTTGTTGTTTTGTTAAAAATGTTTTAAAACCCTTTTATTTTTTGTTTTTTTTAAAATTTAAAATTCGTTTTATAAAACCTTTTATTTTTCTTTTTTCATTTTAATTAGTAGTTGAATTTTAATAAATTTTTTTATCAAATATTAAAATTGTTTTTTCAAAAATAAATAAAAGAAAACCTTTTTTTCATATAATAAATAAAAAACCCTTTTTTTTTCAATAAATAACTTAAAAATATTTTTTTAAAATATCTAAGTTAAAACCTTTTTTTAAGATTAAATTTAAAATATTTTTCTAATTAACATTACTCTTTCTTTTTTATAGATTCATTTAACATCTCTTTCAAAACAACAAAAATCTTCAATATTGCACTTTTTCTCCTGACCCGTCCCATTACCGTCTAACTTTGCTTACTAACGATGTTCATCCTTTGCAGCTCATGTTTACTACTATTGCATGGTGTTTTATTTAAGTTTCATCATTGTTGTAATTGCTTCTCGGATGTAATCTCGCGAATCCTAACAATCGCGCTTTAATTTCTGTCTTTAAGTTCCTGCTTACATGGTTTAAATTATCGACATTATTTCTCTGTTTGCACGATTAGCTTCTCACACTTTCACCATTTATTTTGTCCCATTACACCTCCGAAGGAATTAGGTCTAGCTTTTGGTCGCCGCGCCAATAGTCCTCAACTTCAAACCCTTACAACCTCACAAACCCTAATTTTCATAAATGCCTCGCCGCAGGCAAAATTACCATTTTACCCCTAGCATTAGGTCAAAGAGCCGCTGCGCTTATTTTAGGGTTTCCCGCCGTGGAATCCCTAATTTAACCCTAATTACAACAATCTTCAACGTAGAGATTTGGAGTTTCTACACTCCACGTAAGCGTGTCCTTAAGACATGTTTATTCCCCTTGAGACCTTGACCACAGTCAAGAAGTCTCTAACCTCCCTTTTGAGGGGAACTACGATTACTCTGATTCCACTCCCGTAAGGATACGTAGGCACAAGATGCGATGTCTTGCCGAGTAAACTTAGAATTAACCCCTTAGGTCTCCTTTCTCACTTTTAATCCCTTTGTACATATACCTTAAGCAAATAAATAAAGCAGATAGTAAACATTTGAACAAAAGGTTCCTGTAGAGTACTACAGAAGTTTAGGGTGCTAATACCTTCCCTAAATTTAACCAACCCCCGAATCCTAGAATCTCCCCGCATTGTGTTTACGATGAAAAATAGGTTTTCCCTCTTTTGACCTTTTCCTTCGGATAAATCAAAGAGCGGTTGTGAATTGAATTGCGATTCAAACTCATTAATAGTTTGTGATCCTATTTCCACCGCAACAGCACTCCTTTGCCTGCAGATATTATGGAAAGAGCTAATGAACCAACTTTTGATTTCTACTATGAGAAGAAGAGACAGAAGAGAAAGATGACTAGTGAAGGACCAACAAGGAAGAGAAAAGCTTCAGAAGCAGAAGCATCTTCTGCAAAAGCTAAACGTGTCAGGAAAGCAGGTAAACCTTCTGTACATTTACCCTATATTTCTGAACAGATAACAAAACCAACGTCTAGATCCTCGCCTCCTTCTGAACCTTTAACCATTCCCTCTCCATCTCATCAAACTTCTGAACCTTTAACATCTGTACCATTAAACTCTGAACCACAAAAATCTCAACCACAACCATCATCTTCAACTCCTTCTGAACCTACAAAATCTCTACCTTCCTCACCCCTTGTCAACATCCCTTAACATCCATCACCCTCTCAACTAAATATTCCATAATCACCAGAACAACCACAACAATCTGAACCAATACCATCTGATCCTGAACCTGAGATTCTAGATCTTGAACCTCTGAAGACAATGTATCCTATATCTTCTAGATCATGTGAATCAGCTGATTCATCTTCTGAATCTGATGCTAACTCCCTCTTATAATCTCTAAACCTGTCATTAGATATCCCTTCACCACCCAGACCATCTGTACCTACACCTGTTTCCACATCTTCTGTTCCTATTCCATCTTCTCCATATCCTCCTGTTTTTTTCATTCCTAAATTTTCAATACCCTCTACATCTGTCACACCTAAACCATCCTCCTTAGAAACCTACCTGAAACCCAAAACTAGGCTAGATGTTAGTAACTTGTTATCTGGTTTTGAAAAAGAGATAAATACGTGGTTCTCTACCGTACAAAAGGAATGCCTTTCAACACTGAATCCTGCTGAATCTGATGCAATCTGGAATAGATTCAAAGCCAGATTCAACTCTGTTGCTTCGAATCTTCAAGGAATGTGTGCTGAAGATGCTAAGATCAGATTTTCTGAAGTTGTAAGATTGACTTTGCTGAACATCAGAAGATCTCCAACTTTGCTTCTGGAAAACACACCTGCAAAGGTTGAGTGTTCTTCTTCTGGAGTTTTAGCGACACTTCATTCTGGTGAAGTCAGTCAGCATGAAGAAGGTAGTCCAGCAAGTTCTGCTCTTGAAGAAACTCTTGTCTCAGATTAGTCTGCTCTGGTGACTCTGTAAAAGGAATCTGATTCAGTAATTCAAGAGACTGCATCTGCTATGGTAATTGAGTCTGCTCCTGCATCTGCTCCAGAATCCTCTGAAGTCAAGAAAGAAGATCAAGATCTGAGAGAGAAGTTAGCTCTGCTGGAGGCAAACAACTCTAAGATTAGAAGCTGGATGGTCAAGCAAGAGGAATCCACGACTAAGATTAAAACATGGATGGCTAAACAAGATGAACAAATGGCCATGCAAGTGAAACAATCTTCTGAGATCGCTGACCTTCTCAAAATTCTTGCTGCTCGTAAATGATTGTCTTGTTTTGTTTTGCACTTCTGCATGTTTTTCTTTTGCTTATATGTTAACCTCTGTTTGATTTATAAATGATTGTGACTGTGTTGAGTTTTCCATCTATAAATTGTTTATTATCTTTCTCTGTTGTTTCCTTTTTGTTTTAAAAAGTTTTCTTTTTGATATGACAAAAAGGGGGAGAAAATGGAAATTCTAATTGTTCACATAAACAACTACCAGAATGGTAACTCATACATGATGAAATATAACTAACTTTGATCTAAGTATTTCAAAGCTCAAAATTATCATCTGATACATTACTTAGAACTAACTCTGAACAAGGTCTGAGAAAATCTACATGTATACTCTGACACTGAAAAGAATACAAGTATCAAAAAAGGAAGTATTTACTATTTCTTTAAGTATTCATTTCAGGGGGAGATTATTATTCTTAGGGGGAGTTATATATTTAGTCCTTGAACAAAATTTCCCATAGTTTTTGTCATCATTAAAAAGGGGGAGATTGTTAGAACACAAATTGGTGTTTAATATATCTCAATATTTTGATGATAACACTAATGAAATTTTGTATGAAGTAAATATATACTCTAATTTTGTTCAAGTTTTTTTGTTTCAGATATTTAATTTAATATTCTTCTGGAAGCAAAAATACATCTGAACGTGAGTCAATGCAAACATCTGAACATCAGAAGCAACACAACATCAAGTTCTGATGCACACATCAGAAGATTCTGAAGCGCTGCTTGAAGAAGAATCTGATCTGATATGCAAGACTCTGAACAAAGTGAAGAAGCATTTGAGTAAAGCATAGAGTAAAGAAAACTCTGGATGTACTTTACACTGCAAGTACAAAAGATCTGAAGAGCAAGTATATTCTGATCATCATTCACGCTGAAGCACTTAGCTGCAAACTCTGATAACATCAACGCTGATGTACAAACTTTGATAAAGAAGCTTGTTGAAGAAGATGTTGTTCAAATAAAGATCCGTTGACATACGTTCTTGTCCTTATCTGAACGAATCTTTCCTCATTCATGTATGGCACAGGAAATCAGACAAAAGGGATTTGTCTGAACATTCCTCATCTGGGAAAGAAAAAGGAAATGAGACAAAAGCCTACAGCTACACATCAGTTCACGATCTTCAATGCAATGGACCTCTAGTTCTATAAAAGCAAGCCTTCAAAAACCTTTCAAAGTTGACGAAAAACAATTAACGAATCATTTGGGAAATTATTCTAAGCAACTCAAATGCTCTCACTCAAGCTGAATAGTTTTATTTCCGTTCTTAAACTTGTGTAAAAATCACAGTTGTGATATAGCTTTTTAGAAGCAATCTTTTAACACACTAAGTTTATTTTACAAGTTTGTAAAAGTTCCTTGAGAAGACCAGGTTGTTGGTCAGTATTTCTTGAGAAGACTAAGACGGTTATCTTAGTGGTTGACACTGTAATCAAGTTTGATTTAGTGGATTAAGTCCTTGTTGAGAAAGGAAAAATCACCTTGGTAGGGTGAACTGGAGTAGTTTGAGTTCAAAAGAACCAGGATAAAAATAACCTGCTATTTTCTCTATTGTCTTATTTGTTTTTTAAAACCCTTATTCAACCCCCCTTCTAAGTGTTTTTCCCACCTTCATGAAATTCTATTATATTACCTTGTTTTTAAAGTGTGTGAAGTTCGGGTATTAGTGTCGTGACATCACCTTCGACATCTCATATCTGTTATCAAAATTTCAATTAACATCAGAGCAGGTCACAATGCTCTACTTTGGGTGAGCTCCAGGGAGATTATTTTCTGGTATTATGGACAAGGAAGGAGGTGAAAATGTGAATAGACCCCCTATCTTGGATGGAACTAATTATGACTATTAGAAGGCTCACATGGTGGCCTTTTTAAAATACATAGATAGTAAAACTTGGAAAGCCATCATTAAAGGTTGGGAACATCCTTTGGTCAAAGATAAAAAGGTGAAGGAATATCTGAAGCCTGAAGAGGAATGGACTAAGGAAGAAGATGAGACTGCTCTTGGAAACTCGAAAGCTTTGAATGCCCTATTCAATAGAGTTTATGAAAACATTTTCTGGTTGATTAACACATGTATTATGGCCAAAGATGCTTGGGAAGTTCTAAGAACTACTCATGAAGGCACATCCAAAGTGAAGATGTCAATACTTCAGCTTCTCACCACCAAGTTTGAAAACCTAAGAATGACAGATGATAAGAGATTCATGACTTCCACAAGAATATCCTTAAGATAGCAAACCCATCCAGTGTCTTGGGAGAAAAGATGTTAGAAGAAAGTCTGGTAAGAAAGATACTCAGGTCTCTTCTGAATAGATTTGACATGAATGTCACAACTATTGAAGAAGCTCAGGACATCAGCGACATGAGAGTGGGTGAACTTGTTGGATCTCTTTAAAACTTTGAGCTAGCTATTAATGACAGATCTAAAAAGAAGAACAAAAGCATAACCTTTGTGTCCAATACTGAAGATGAAGAGGATGAATATGATCTGGATATTGATAAAGGAATAACAAATGCCATTGTGCTTTTTGGGAGACAATTCAACAAGGTTCTGAAAATAATGGACATGAAGTCAAAACCTAATTTCAAGAACATCTCATCTGACATCAGCAAGTATAATGACTTTGGGAAAAAGGCAAGAACTGAGGAAAAATCCACTCAAGGCAAAGGGATTCAATGTCATGTATGTGAAGGATTTGGTCACATTAGAGCTGAATGCCCTACATATATCAAGAAACAAACGAAGGGGTTGTTTGTATCTTGGTCTAATGATGACTCTGAGAGTGGGCTTGATGAAGAGTTTGCCAAGCATGTAAATGCCTTGATTGGAAGATGTGATTCTGATGAAGACTCATGTGATGAAGAAGTGACTTATGATGATTTAGATACTTTCTACAAAGGAATTATGTATCAGAAGTGAAGAAGTTTGTCAAATGGTAGAGAGACAAAAAAATCATATCCAAATTACAGACTGAAAAGAAAGAGCACATGTCAACTATTTCTGAGTTGGAAAATGAAGTGACCCTGCTAACTTCAAAACTTGACAACATGACCAAGTCTATTAGAATGTTGAACAATGGTTCTAACACATTAGATGAAATTCTTCAGGCTAGAAAAATTGTTGGGGACATGAATGGAATATGTTTTAATAATCAAGCCCAAAACAACAAAGGAAAAGATCATATTACAACCTTCATTCTTTCTAAACCTGAACCAAGGATGTTAAATCAAATGTCTCAACAACATGGAAATCAACATAACCACTCTAGAGGCAAACTCCATTACTGGATATGTTATTATTATGGTCGATTTTGTCATATAAAGCCTTACTGCTTCAAGTTGTATGGATATCCTAAGCTTGCTCCTCAACTTAGACATAATCAGGTTGCTACTAATGTTAAAAAACAATGGATTCCAAAGGCTGCTGCTAATGGTCTCATAGCTCACACTTCTCTCATAGTCTCAGCCAAAAAAGACTGGTACTTTGACAATGGGTGCTCCAGGCATATGACAGGGGTCAAGAATTTTTTGGTGGACATTAGATCTTACTCTACTAGCTATGCCACTTCTGGTGATGAGGCTAAAGGGGAGATCAAGGGAGTTAGAAAGCTGAATTGCTCAGCGATTCCTAACTTTGATGAAGTATTTCTTGTAAAAGGGTTGATAGCTAATCTGATTAGCATCAGTCAACTATGTGATCAAGGTCTCAAAGTCAATTTTACTAAATATGAATACTTGGTCAGAAATGATAAGAATGAAGTGCTTATGAAGGGAGTCAGATCTAAGGACAACTGTTACTTGTGGGTTCCTCAAGAAGCAAGTTGCCTCTCCACATGTCTTTTAACCAAATAAGATGAAGTTAAACTATAGCACCAAAATCTTGGCCACCTTCATCTGAAAGGCATGGAGAAAATCATCTATAAGGAAGCTATCAGAGGCATTCTAAAAACTCAATATTAATGAAGGAAAAATTTGTAGTAAGTGCCAAATTGGGAAGCAGACCAAGATGTCTCATCAGAAGATCCAATATTTGATTACTTCAAAAGTCTTGGAACTTCTTCATATGGATTTAATGAGACTTATGCAAGTGGAAATCCTTGGTGGAAAGAAGTATGCATATGTGGTTGTTGTTGATTCTTCAAGATTCACCTGGGTAAATTTCACCAGAGAAAAATTAGAAGTGTTTGAAGTCTTCAAAGATCTATGTCAAAGACTTCAAAGAGAAAAGGAAAGTGGTATTATTAGAGTCAGAAGTGACCATGGGAAGGAATTTGAAAATAGTAAATTTGCATAATTTTGCTCTTCTTAAGGAATTGGTCATGAGTTCTCTTCTCCTATTACACCTCAGTAAAATGGAGTTGTTGAGTGCAAGAATAAAACTCTCCAGGAATCTACTAGAGTCATGCTTCATGCTAAACATCTACCTTATCACTTTTGGGCTGAAGCTGTGAATACACCTGCTATATTCACAATAGAGTGACCTTGAGATCAGGTACTTCAGTCACTCTATATGAGCTGTGGAAAGGAAGGAAACCTACAGTCAAATACTTTCATGTATTTAGTAGTAAATGTCATATCTTGGAAAATCGTGAACAAAGGAAGTTGGGTCCAAAGAGTGATGAGGGAATATTTCAGGGCTATTCTACTAACAGCAGAGCTTATAGAGTTTTTAAAACCAGAACTAAAGTGATGATGGAGTCTATTAATGTTGTGGTTGATGACTCAACTGAGGAAGCAGATGTCGTAGAATATGTTGGAACATCTATTCAGATGAATGATACTCCAGAAGAGGCCACATACATAAGTATATATTGTGAATATGTAGGTGTTGATTCTGGAATAAATCAAGTCAACAAAGGACCCTCTGTCATAATTCAGAAAGATCATCCTAAAGAGCTCATCATAGGGAATCTTAATGAAGGAGTAACTACTAGATCAAGGGAGGTTGTGTCAAATTCTTGCTTTGTGTCAAAGGTTGAACCTAAAAATGTTAAGGAGGCTCTAACTGATGAATTATGGATTAATTTTATGCAATATGAGCTAGGTCAATTCAAGAGGAATAAAGTATGGGATTGGATCTCTAGGCCTGAAGAAACAAATGTGATTGAAACTAGATGGGTTTACAAGAATAAATCTGATGAACAAGGTGTTGTCATTAGAAATAAGGCAAGACTTGTTGCTCAAGGATATACTCAAATTAAAGGGGTAGATTTTGATGAGACCTTTTCTCTTCTGGCTCATCTTGAATTTATATGATTGTTGTTAGGAGTGGCATATATTGTGAAGTTTAAACTATTTCAGATGGATATGAAAAATGCCTTCTTAAATGGGGAGGTCTATGTTCAACAACCAAAGGGCTTTATTGACCCAAACTTTCCTAATCATGTGTTCAAATTGAAGAAAGCTCTTTATGGGTTGAATTAAGCTTCTAGGGCGTGGTATGAAAGGCTGATACAGTTCCTTGTTGAAAATGGTTACAAAAAGGGTGGAATAGACAAGACTCTTTTGTCAAAGAGAAGGATGGAAAGCTCATGATTGATCAAATTTATGTTGATGACATTGTGTTTGGAGGAATGTCTAATGAGATGGTTCAACATTTTGTCAAGAAAATGCAATCTAAATTTGAGAAGAGTCTTATGGGTGAATTAACCTACTTTCTTGGACTGCAAGTCAAATAGATGGAAGATCCTATCTTCATATATCAGAGTAAGTATGTCCAAAACATAGTGAAGAAGTTTGGTATCGAGAAGGCCAGCCACAAGAGGACTGCTGCACCTACTCGTTTGAAGTTGTTCAAAGATGAAAATGAGGTGAGTGTGGATCAAAGTCTCTACAGGAGCATGGTAGGAAGTTTATTGTACCTTACAGCTAGTAGACTTGAAATTACATTTGCAGTAGGTGTCTATGCAAGATATCAAGTTGAACCTAAGATGAGTCACATCAATCAAGTGAAAAGAATACTGAAGTATGTCAATGGCACTTGTGACTATGGGATGTTATACTCTCATGGATCTGATTCCATGCTGGTAGGATATTGTGATGCAGATTGGGCAGGTAGTGCTGATGATAGGAAAAGCATATCAGGAGGCTATTTATTTTTAGGGAATAATCATATATCTTGGTTCAGCAAGAAGCAAAACTGTGGCTCTTTGTCCACTGCTGAGGCTGAGTACATAGCAGCAGGAAGCAGTTGCTCTCAACTAGTATAAATGGAGCAGATGTTGACTGAATATAATGTCATGCAAGATGTCATGACATTATGTTATGACAATCTGAGTGGCATAAACATATCCAAAAGTCCCATTTAGCACAACAGAACTAAACACATTGATATTAGTCATCATTTCATAAGAGAACTTGTAGAGAACAAGATTGTTGCCCTTGAACATGTGGCTATTGATCAACAACTGGCATACATTTTCACTAAAGCGTTGGATGCTAATCTATTTGAAAAATTGAGGGGAAAATTAGGAATATGTGTGTTTAAAGATCTATAGCAATTAATTTTGATCAAGTGTCCCAATAAAGTTTTTTCTTTTTTCAATCAAGTGTCCCTATAAAATTTTCTCTTTCTTCAATCAAGTGGCATGCGTCTATCAAAGGAAATCATTTCAAATATACTAAACTTGTTCTCCTCCATGTTATCTCCCCTCAGCTCTTTTACTCACTAGTTTGTTCATGTCTTAGCTCAACATGGTTATCTTTTTCTAACCTCTCCACAACATCTTCATTCAACTCTCTTTTAAGATGTCTCAACATCTCGTTTCATCTCCAACAAATGGTCCTAAAGAGAATGATGACATGTCTCTTTCAAAGGGTAGGGTTGATTCTTTCTCTGCTATGGGAGCTACTAATTAGAAAGTGTTTGATGTCATGCCACTGTCAGTGGTACCTTTCTTTAAGAACATACAAAAGAAAGATGGAACCCCCTTCCAAGACTACAAAGACCCATGCAAAGAGTAAGTCTTCTAAATCTTCCTCTATTGTTAAGAAGGTTCATACCATGACTAGCTTATATGTTGATCCCATTGAAACTGGTACCATTAATTCTCATGCTGATAAAACCTCTGAAAATGTGCCTTTTGCACCTCCTCTGTCTGAAAACCCTAACATAGATGAATCTAAGAAAAAGGCCATAGATAGAGACTTTCGTAGGTTTGTTGCTTATGTATTAAAATAAGTTAGGTCAGAAGATGCGCCAGATGTTGAAACATCTTTGGCACAAGAAAATGCTACTGTTGTTACCACCGTTATTAGCCCTACTGATGATGTGTTTGGATCCTCTAAAATCCAGGCCCTAAATTGTGTCGAGAAAGAGAAGACTTCTAGTCAGAGAAAGGACGTTCCTACTGATGTTTTCAACATTAATGTAATGTTAACTGATGAAGAAGTCATTACTAAAAATCTTTCCTATGGTATTGCCAAAAGGCTTAAGAGTATAAAAGTAAAATTGTTGTTATTGAGAACACACCCTCAATGAGTGTTAATAAGAAGCTTGTTGCTGGCCCTACAAAATCTTAGAGTAAAGTAACTACTCCCTCTAGAAATATAAAGGTTGTCACTTCTAGTGATTGAGAATATGATGTCAAGGATGATGTCTAGGACATCACTCTTGTGAAGAAATCTGTGATCAAGAAAACCTCTGTGAATGTGCCTGATGCACCTTTGGATAACATCTTCTTTCACGCTATTGAGAATGTGGAAAGATGGAAGTATGTGTATCAAATGAGGATAGCTTTGGGACGAGAGTTAGGACAGGATGCCTTAGAGTGCAAGGAAGTCATGGAGTTTATAGAACATGCTGGGCTGATCAGATTTGTAACTAGTTTTGCAAAATGCTATGAGGTTTTGGTGAAAGAATTTATGGTGAATGTCCCATCTAAGTGTGCTGACAGGAAGACTAAGGACTTCAAAAAAAGTGTTTGTTAGAGCAAAGTGTGTAGAGTTCTCTCCCTCCATAATCAACAGGTACTTGGGAAGAAATGAAGACCCTCAGGATGAGCTTGAGGAATCAAATAACAAGATTTGCAAGGAAATAACTGCAAATCGGGTTGAACATTGGCCTAGGAAAGGGAAACTCTCTACTGTAAAACTTAGTGTTAAATATGTCATTCTGCATAGAATTTGAGTTGCTAATTGGGTGCCAACCAACTACACCTCAACTATCTCAACTGGTTGGGTAGGTTCATCTATGCTGTTGAAACCAAAACCAATTTTGATTGTGCTGCCTACATTTTTTATCAAACCTTAAAGCATGCTGGAACTTATACTGTGAAAATGCCAATAGCCTTTCCATCTCTTATCTATGGTATCATTCTAAATCAACATCCTGGTATCTTGACTAGTCCTGACAGTGCCCGTAAAAGGGAATCTTCTTTGTCTTTCCACTGTAAACTATTTTTAGGAACACATGTCCCAGAGATTATTCTGACATTTTCTAAAGAGGCTGGGCATTCAACTTTAAAGGCTGGGATAGCTGAGCTAAAAGAGGTATGCAAGGAGCTGGATGATGTTATTCGTGCAAGCATAGAAAAAAAGCTCAAGTTTGAAAGGATGATCAGATCTCTGATTAAAGAAGGCCCTAATGTTGTTAATGATGATGAGGAGGAAAATGGTGATGATGATGATGCAAGCGTAGCTTCTGCTAGTTCATATGGTTCTTCTGGAAACTGATGATTGTTTTTTTTTTCTTTTCTGTTTTGTTATTTCGTTTTGGGGTTTCGCTCAGGATTATCTTGGCACCTTGAGTGCATGGTTTGTACTTCTTTTCTAGTATTAGTAGTGTTTGTGACTGAGTTTTGTTTATTTCCATCTGCAGTTTGTGCTTCTATTTGTATGTTTCCATTTTTGTTTACATTTACTCTATTTTTGTCATTTTTTTTGGCTAAAAAGGGGAGTAAATATCAGAGAATTCGAGAATTGTGTGTTTGTTGAAGCCTTGTGTGATGCTATCTTGAGGGGGAGTGTATAAATACAGAGAATTTATTTTTCTCTGGTCTGGTGTTGAGGGGGAGGAAAATGTGTTGTGTTTTGGCTCTGACTTGCTAATGTGTTGTAATGTCAGACTTCATGTCATGACATTAGCAGATAATTTTTTCTCTTAGTCTCTAGCTGCATATGTCTCTGTTGGTTGGATGTGAAGGTTTCTTAATTTTTTTAATCCAAAATTTGCCAAAGGGGGAGATTGTTAAGTCTCTGGTTTTTATGATTGATATTAATTTTGTTAAAACATGTTCTTCAGCAAGATGTTCTGACATGTTGATCATACATCTTTGCAAGATTTGTTTTCTATTCAATTCTTGAAAGATTTGTTTCAATATCTCGAGATTTTCTAAAGTTTATAACATGTAGCTTTCGGTTCAATGAGTTGATTTCACTAGAATATTTGATTGGATAGAAATTTGTTTTAACAAGTTTTTGAAAGACAAATAAATTATGTTCCTATTTTAATGCAAACATATTTTGCCTGATTTGTGAAGCTTAACTGACTGGATTTTCTGATGACTTAAGCCAAAGCCTATGCTTTCCAAAAAGCTATTTAAGAAGAATATCGATAACCTAATGAAATGAGTCTTCAGCTTACTACTGCTTGTAGTTTGTCATTAGGGTTTGATGCCCTTTGTATTTTGTGAGCCTCTCTTATATCTATCTGATATCAGAGTAGGGTTGTGTTTTGAGTTGTAAGTTGTTAATCATCTATGAGCTTTTAAGCAATGATGATTATGTGTTTTTGAAATGTGTCTTCTAAACTCTGATTATTTTGTTCATATCACCGTGTGTGATTGAAGGGAAGTGAGAGGGGTCTCATATATAGGAGATTCTTAGATAGAAATAGCATGGGTAGAGATTAGGTGAGAACATTGTAACCATAGGTTGTTTGCTGGGAATCTTCAAACTAATTTTATTTTGGTGGATTTCCTTCCTGGCTTGGATATCCCTATATGTAGGTGGTATTACACCGAACTGGGTTAACAACTAAGTGTGTTAGTTACTTTATGAAATTCAATTATATTACATTGTTTTTAAAGCGTGTGAAGTTCCGGTATTAGTGCCGTGACATGTCCTTCAACATCTCATATATGTTACCAGAATTTCAGGTATGTTACCCAAGTTATGGCGTTTAATCAAGATGAAGCCTGCGTGTCAAGCTATCCTTTTGAAGATGTTCTTAAATATAATTTCATCATTCTGAAGTTAATGCTAAGTTCAAATGATATTCAAGTGAAGGCTCCTGTTTCAAGGATCATATATGGTTTAACATCTGAACTCTCTGATGATAGTAATTAACATGGAGATATCTCAAGCCTCATCAAGAAGACTAAATATTATTGTGTGATGTTAAAATCAAAGTCACTGATGCCAAGACTTGAAGCTTTAGAGTGTGAAATAGAGGAAATGTTAAAGCTCATTTAATCATATCCATTTGAATGGTCAATGTATTGTAAAGATAAAAAGGCATTTCTTGATGTATTATGGCTAAATCACACACACTAAAATAATTGAGAAGCTTTTTATTTTTTAAATTAAAATTACCAAAAATATTTTAGGGGCCTAGCCAGTTGATTTAGGGTTTCTATGTTTTATTATGAGAATTTTTACTACTATCTAATAAATTAGATTTTTGGCCTAACTGATTAGATGGTGCCTAATCGAGTATTTAATAGATTATGACCGTCTCTAATCATTGGTAACTTTTATCTATATAAATCTTTCATTTTGAGTAGTAACAATCAATTATTTGTATTGCATAGTCGATTAGGCCATTTATTTGACCTATGAGTTGTTTCCAAATATACACCATTTTTTGGCTCATAAATAGAGAAATTTTTACTCCTTTTAAAACATTCAGAAAATGTGAAAAAATCTCACTTTTTATTTCTCTCATCACCGCTTCTAAATTAGTTTTGCTTTTCTCACATATTTTAGTCATAATGCATTAAGAGTGCTCTTGAGTCTCATTAAGGATATTGTTTCGATGAGGGTATAATTGTAAATTTATCTAGAGTAGTTGTTTCTCTTGAGTAAATAATTCTTTCTTAGAAAGTGATTATTTTGGTTGGAAGCTAAACCATTTAAAATACTCTTGTTTGTATTTGGGGGATTAGCATAAGTCTCTGTTTGGTTCGTGAGCTCCGCTAATGAAAAACTCTTTTTTAGTCTGTGAAAATCAGTCAGTGGAAATATCCACAACAGTTCTTAAGCTTAGCCTGATTAAAAGCTTTACTGGTTCAATATCATTCTGGTGTAAATTTTTTTATTAGTTTCTGAGTTCAGCCGATGTAAAAACTCAGTAGGTTCAAGATCACTCTTGTATAAATCTCGATTCTGTTCATAGCCAACTAGTATAAAACCTCAATTCTGTTTGGAGGATAGTCAACTCAAAACTCCTTTTTGGTTCGAGATCAACTTGTGAAAAATCTCCGTTTGATGTGAGACTAATCACTTTAAGCCTATTCGTTGTTTGGTTTGGAGACTGAGTGCTTCAAGTGTGTTTGTTGTTTGGTTTGAAGACTAACCACTTCAAGCTTTGTTCGTTGTTTGGTTAGACATTATCCTGAAAACTTCATTTTCTTATATAAGGGGATTTGTGGGGTTAACCATCTAAAATCTCTCAAGATAAAATATATACTCTCAAAATCAAATTTTGAGGAGAGAAGTAGGTCACTTCATTAGACCGAATCTCCATAAATCTCCGGTGTGGTGTATTTTTCTTGATCTCTTTTATTTTCCACTTAGTTTATTTAGTTTAAATTTCTGCTGCATACTTATTCAATAATTTTTAAACATCCACAATTCACCCTCCCTCTTGTGTATTAAGTCACACACTCAACAAAATATTATGGCATGTTAATAATATTGTCAATTATTTTATTATTATTTTAAATTATTAATTAGTTATTTAATTATGTTAGTATCTAGATATTTTATATTATATTTTATTAATATCTTTTTTAGATCTAGTTTATTAAATATGAATATCATATCATTAATAATTAATCTTTCTTGTTAATTAATTATTTTTAATTTATATTGTTAAATAATAATTAACTTAATTATAATTTTGATCTTCCATTTTGTCTTATTCATAGAACGAATTCTCTATTTTAAATTTAAATAATTTAGTTTCATTATATATTTACATTTAAATTTTATATATTTATATTTTTAAATGATGTATCAATTATGAAATTTGCTATATAACATGACACTTAAATAATAAAAGTGAGATATAATTAAAAAATAAGCATGTCATGTATTTTGAATGTATTATGAGAAGAGCACTAAAATATTTGAAATTGAAATAGGTGGACTAATTATATGAATGAGCTAAAATAGATAGTAAAAATTCTAATTATACCTAGTTAATATTCAATTAATATTATTTTATTTTTTGATTAATTATTATATAAAATAATAATAATAATAATAATAACAATTATTATTATTATTATTATTATTATTATTATTATTATTATTATTATTATGATTTAACTGAAAAAAAAGAAAAAAAAGGAAGAACACCTCCAAATTTTATTTAGCAAGGGCCTTTTAAGGAATTATTGGAAAAAAAAGAAACAAAACATATAGAAAAAAAAGGAACACAATCACAACATAAGAATATAATGTAAAAATTTTAAAACCGAAGAAAAATCACGACCGTTGTCAATAGACAATTTGTAAATAACACTATGTGAAAATTATTACAATACATAATATACCCTTAGCAAACCTAGACCCCCCAGTACACTCACACACTCCAAAATAAATATTTAACTATATCTCACAACACTCTAATACAAGAGTAAAAGAGAACAAAGAAAGTCAAATACAAGTTTAAAGTGTTTTTGACGGGTGCATCTTGGAATGAAGAAATTGAATCCTATATATAGCATTAGACTCTCTATTCCTTCACAAAATTAAGTGATGCATGACTTCAAAAAACTTGTATCTTATATATAGATTTGAACTCTCTCTTCATTCACAAAACTAAGCGATGCGAGACTTCTTCAACATGTATATTTTCAACCAACCCCAACAATCTTCATCTTGATTGAAAATAATACACGGGATTTCATTGTCTTCACCGACAATCATACTCCACCATAAAGAGTATCGACATGTATATTTTCAACCAATCCCAACAATCTTCATCTTGATTGAAAATAATACATAAATTGTCATTCTTCACCAACAATCATACTCCATAATAAAGAGTTTAGTCACTTGAAGCTACAGCACTCCAAGAATTTTCACATTGTCTTCACTGACAATCATAGTTTTAAAAACTATCATACTCTCTC
Source organism: Lathyrus sativus (assembly GCA_963859935.3). Lineage (NCBI taxonomy): Eukaryota > Viridiplantae > Streptophyta > Magnoliopsida > Fabales > Fabaceae > Lathyrus > Lathyrus sativus. The sequence continues at coordinate 879,085,249 of OZ012735.1, forward strand.
ATAAAAGATATATTTCACTTGAAGATAAAACACTTCAAGAATTTCACATTGTCATCATCGACAATCATATACTTTATAATGAAAAATAAAAACTTGAAGTTAAACCACTCCAATTTTTTTAAAAACTATCATACTCCACCAAAAGAAAAATATACTCTGTTAGAAAAATTAATTTAAACCGAATGAAACAAGGCTAGAATCGTGAATGGTGTCACTTTCCTTAAAAGTATTTTAAACAATTTTTTAAATTTTAAATAGTAATAGATCTTGTTAAGTTAGTTAACCAAATCTGACATAAAAAGCGCAATGGACCAGACTTAAAAAGTGCTGAGAGTTTTTAAAGAATAAACTATTATGCCTTTTGTTCTTCTTACTCTTGAATATTTTTTTCTTTTGAAGTGTAGGATGTTCATTTTTAAAGTGTCTTATTTCTCCGCATTCAAAGCAAGTAACCTTCCTTCTTGGTGCTTCTTTTTTACTCATTTCTTTTATCCATTCTTTTCTCAATAATTTTTTGAATTTCTTGATTAGCACAGCATCTCTAAAAACATGATTTGAAAAAGTCACGGTTGCCATTATTTAAAATACTTTTAAAATTGTTAGAAATATTAATTTAAAATGAATGGAACGAGACTAGAATCGTGAATGGTGTCACTTTTCTTAAAAGTATTTAAAATACTCTCTTATAGTCTTAGAGTTGAAACACAAAAATACCCAGGATAATTCAACCTTCTAATCGAATCTGCACAAGACTGATGAAGATTCAAATGCAGGAAAGAGTCTATGGAATTATGTGAAGAGGATGCATAATTTTTTAATCTGATTTTTTTGAATTCGAAGTGCTCAATTTATAGACCAAACTGGTGTTGTTTCATAAGGTTACAGTCCTTGATGAAACACACACTTTCAACAACACTTTTGTTAAATGTTGCAATATTTCGCTTACAACAACACTTTTACTAAGTGTTGCACTGTTTTTGTTGGTGTAAGCCCTAGAGGCCATTACTTTTGGTACTTGTATCAAATTATTTATTAATAATAAAAGAAATTTCTATATTATGTTTGTTTTCTCAAGATAATAAAGTCCATAGAATAACTAGCCCGTTTAATTAAATATTAAGTGTGACTTAACCATGACATCCCATTAAACATAAGAATATTATTCTTAAAGTATCTGTAGTAGAGCTTTATTGTGAAGTGGGATAATCTTAAAGCATTAAGACTATTATGTAGATATACTAATGATCATATCTCATGGATCATAGATAAAGAGTTATCAAGTCTTAACATATGTATGAATATTAGGAGTAATATTTATTCTGGGTTGACCCACTATGAGAGTACTACATAGAATATTGTGCAAAGTTTCATAAATTACTCTTATGGTGATAGTGGTGTATACCACCCTTTGACCTGAAACCACTATGAATCCTAGATGTAGAGTCAAGTACTTTATTTCTGATCTAACATTGTCCGTAACTTGATGACCATAAAGACAATTGATGGGTACTCCATAGAGCATGTTGAGGGGCATGAGTGACCTAGACGGAATTTGCCCATCCTACATAATAGGATAAATATCTAAGGGCCTAATATTGAACTAGACAAGGATGACACGATATTGTTAGCTCACAAATTCGACACCATCTATGGATTCAACTATTTAATATTTAAAATACTAATCTGTTTTGGGCAATAAGGCTTTCGACAACCTTAAGGGTTTTGAGGAAGGAAAGAGTTGTTCAAAAAGGACTTAGAGAAAATTCAGAGTTTTGAAGTGGATACACCTTCGACCGAGAGTGCTGTTGGCTATGACGTTGACATTTGAAATTCAAAACATGGAGAGAGCAGTTATATTCGTCAGGACATATGGCAATCGCTGGGCATACATCTCCATGCATCATGACATGTGTCGGAAGGAGAAGGCCTTAGGAAGTTATTGGTAGTTATTTTTATCATTATAAATAGGAGTTCTAGAGATAGAATATGGGTGTTTTATTTTACCATTTGTACAAGTCACTCCCAAAACTTACTCAAAGTACCTGTGTGTGAGAAAAAGAGTATTCAAGGAGAATGTATGTTATGTAAATGCACCATCGTTTTCAATGAAATTTACTTTCCTTTTCCAGCATTATTAAGTTCTTTGCCTGTCAAACCATTTACAAAGCTTTACTTTTTGCCTTTACCTTTACCTGCACTTTTACTGCAAATTTACCCTTTCAAACCCTTTTGATTTATCTTGTCAAAGCCTCTTTAAAAAGTTCTTTACTGCATTTCTTACATTTCTGCCCTTAACTTTTCATTCGAACGACCTTTTACGTTAAGTCTCTTTTCAAACTGTCAAAGTAGGTAGTTTTAATGCAATTCCAAAATAAAGAAACCCTAACACATGTCCTAGGATCAATCTGATCGATCCTGTGAGTCACAAAAGTTAGATTTGGAAGATCAGCGGTTGTTTTCTATTTTTCAAGGGAAACAAAATGGCACGCCCAGTGGGACAATGCTAGAAATTTTTTTAAAGCAATCAGAGTTTGTAGAAATTAAAGTCTTATTAAACTTCGTGTAAAGAACGTTTTATGTTACTAAGAAATGGTAGAATTACCGTTGTAAACAAAGAGAGACTAACAAGACAAAACGTTAGGAGTATGGCAACAGATATGAATCAGTCAAATAATCCCAATTCTCAAGGAGTCGGTTCTAGCAAAGGAACTAGAAACAACATAGTGTCGTCTCCAATACCCTCGACAGGAGAGCAAATAATGCCTCTTGTGAGGCCAGAGCCAGTGCCTTTGCCAATAGGGACTGGATCGACCATAATGAGGCCTTACAGTCAACCAGTATTAGAGTATGTTGGACCGCACGTGTCGAACCCTCAAACTCCATTAGGAGGAAGTTCAGCGTCTAGACAATTCGCTCCTCCTGGGTTTTCACAGTTACCCAGAAACCCCCCATATGGGATGCCCACAACTGTGATGCAGGGGCTCCAAAACGCGCCCGCAATATTTTCAGACAATACAATGGCTTCACCATTACAAGGGTCAGGGTCTGGATTGAATGCTGGTCGAAATCCTCAAAGTTTGAGTCTAGGATATTCAACACAAGGCCCTAACTTACCCAATACGTCTGTTGCATGTTTAAGACAACAAATGGATGAAAGTAATCTACAAATGGTTCAAACTCTCTCCCAAACCATGGGCGAAATCTTTCAACCATTAATCCAAGACACAACCCATACCAACCAACAGTTAGCAACATAGTTAACACGTTTGGCTGAGTTTATGGGGGTGCCTCCCCCGACTAGGAACCAGGCCCCAGTGGAAAACATTCCACGGCGAGACTCAGGGATCACACCTGAGGCAAATCTAGAAAACCAAGGGAGGATGGGCCCTTACGTTGGTGAACCACCTAGGATCGAACCGCTAAGAGATCAGGTTCAAATTCATGGGGAGAGGGAACCAAAAGTAGTCATTGTGAATCGAAACCAGGACGCAGACAATGTCGTCCAACAGGTTCGACACAATAGCATGGCAGTCGAGAATAATCTAGCATCCATGGTCGAAAGAATCATGACTCGAAATGGCCTGAACACTGGGTTCACTAGGCCAAACTATACCTTACCAATAGTAGATTATATACTTCGAGCATAATTACCCCCTAGAACGAAGGTACCTAAGTTTACCAAATTCTCGGGAGATACGACAGAATCTACTGTCGAACATGTGGCTCGTTATATAATTGAGGCAGAAGAGATAGCGAACGACGAAAGTCTTAGGATAAAATACTTTCCAAGTTCTCTCACTAAGAATGCCTTCACATGGTTTACTACTCTACCACCCAACACAGTGTGTAATTGAACCCAGTTAGAGTGTTTATTTCATGAACAATTATATATGGGCCAAAAAAGATTAGTCTGAAAGAGCTTGCTAGTGTGAAGCGTAAGTTCTCTGAGCCAATCGAGGAGTATCTCAATAGGTTTCGATTACTCAAAGCAAGGTGTTTCACACAAGTTCCTAGCACGAGTTGGTCGAAATGACTGCTGGAGGCCTTGACTATTCCATTAAAAAGAAACTAGACACTCAGTATCTGATGGATATGGCTCAACTAGCCGATAGAGTCCGAAAATTAGAAAGATTGAAGAACGAAAAGACTAAGTTCAACAAAAGCAAGAAAGTGGCTTTTTTCGAATATAATGAGAATATTAAAGGGGCGTGTGAAGAGTCGTCGTACCTCGACGAAAGCGAAGTAGATCTCGCTGAACTCAAGCAAGGACCCCCTTATTCTTGCAGAGTATTGGCTCCCCCACAAGGAAAGAGCTTTGTCGAATCTGAAAAGAATGACAGGTTCCCAAAGAAGACATATACCTTCGACATCACGAAATGTGATGAAAATTTCGATTTGTTAGTAAAGGATGGGCAAATGATAGTGCCACCTGGTGCTAAAGTTCCATCTTTAGAACAACGAAAGAAAAGAGGTTTTTGTAAGTACCATAATTTTTTGGGTCATAAAACATCTCAATGTTTTCTTTTCAGGGACCTCGTTCAGAATGCAATCCAGGAAGGGCGCCTGAAATTTGGAGAAAAAGCCAAAGGCTAGATGAAGGTCGACACTGATCCTCTACAGATGGTTGACGCCCACTACACAGAGCCATTAGAAGCAAACCTAGTCGAAGCGACTGAAGGTTACGACTTCTCGATTAATATGACAGAGGTTACTGAGGACCTCATGCATGAGCCTGTGATGGCGAAGGTCATCATGAGTTTTGATTCAGAGAATCATGCCGAAATGGTGACTGAAGGCATCGACCAGATCGATGAAGACCCAAGTACAAGTAGAAGGGACAATCCATATTACGCAATGGTAACAAAAGAAACTGCTGACCATTTCGTCCAAATTGACCAAGCTACTGAGAGTTTGGAAAAAATGAAGCTGATCGAAAGAGTCGAAGTTAACATGTTGGAGGCCACCCAGCAAGAGACCATAGAGGACAATGAGTCGAATTGTCATGAGGAATGCGACAAGGTTGCCTACCCAAAAATCGAAAAGTCAATCATTGGTTTTCTCCACCGCTGCAAGGAGAAGGGATCTAGTGTAATGTTATACCCCAAGTGCAGTGCTATCTTCGACAGGAAGGCTGCTCAAAAATTGGAGGGAGCACGTAGGCTCTAACAAGGTAGAGGAATTCCTGAATCCAATACACGAAGGAACCCCCAGAAAATATCTAAGCCTCGAATCATGCCCCCAAGTGCCAGGCTCACCAATTTCAAGCCCACTGCTGAAACCACTGATGGGAAGTGGAGAAGACCCAACGAGGAAAAGCAGCGGGAACAACAACAATGGAAGAACTTTGAGGTAAATAGAGGATCGTCAGTCTCCTATCGGAAAGAGTTCCAGTCCTCGAAGACGGCTCACGTATCTGAAAACTACAAAGGCAAAAATCCCATGTCTCGATCTCAGTGGAGACGAGAGCAACAAAAGAGGAAAGCTCTTAGGGAAGGTTCAGTGAAAAACCAGCCAAAATCTAGTTCCAATGCCCCTAGCGGAAACAAAGGATATCAGTCAAAGGCAGTTGGGAAGACACCTGTAGGACGGAGGTTGTTCCCTCCCCAAGAAGAAGAACATAGAAAACCAATGGGAGTGGATGAAGAGATGACAGAAAATTTTGATTCTGATTCTGACGACTCTTTGAGATTGATTATTAACGTGGTGTCGGTGATGCCCAGGGAATTCGAAAGGGTATCAGTAGTCGAAGACAGGAGTCCCGACACAGAATGGGAAATGGCGGCGCACAAACCTGTGTGCTACTATGTGATGAACAATGGCTGCGTTGAGGAGCAAAATGCTTTCTTCGAATGGACCACAGAGGAGATGAGAAATCATCTAAAACCCCTTTACATTACTGCAAAGGTGGAAAACATCCCGATCAATAAAATCTTGGTGGATTGCGGCGCAACGGTGAACCTAATGCCACACTTCTTGTTGGCCAAGATAGGAAAACATGACACTGACACAAAACCACATAATATGGTTTTGTCTAATTATGAAGGCAAAATGGGCACCACCATGGGCGTGATACAAGTGGACCTACTGTCAGAATGATTACTCGACCGACTGTTTTTATGGTGGTCGAAACCACAGCCAACTATAACTTACTACTTGGCAGGGAGTGGATATATGGCGTGGGGGCAGTGCCATCCTCAATGCACCAGAGAATTGCAATATGGAGACCTGATGGCATTGTGGAGAATATTGAGGCTGATCAGGGATATTTCAAGGTGCTCAGAAAGCACATTGACCAAATGCAGTTCGACAAGCACTTGGCCAACATAGGTCCATGTGCCCCGGCGGATTTTGAGTTCGCGCCGAATGATGAGGTGTACTGCTCTCTGTATCTACATACTATCGACGGTTTCAGTTGGGACAAGGAGGTGGCAGGTGAAAGGCTTCCATACCTTGGTGCAACTCCAGTAGACCCCACTGGGTGGGGAAGTGAATTTAATACTAATGACTGAAGCTATGACGCTTCAAAGAATTTCGGCCTACGTGGCCGAAACTAAGCTGCAAGCGGCCTTGATGACTGTCAATAACCAGATGGCTGAAAAAGCTAGCGAAACTCAGCACGAGGACCAAAGACTCGATGCTATATATAACGAAGAACCTTTGGGCTTCGAAAAGGACCCCTTGGCGAACGACATCAAGATGCTCGCGCAAGATCCATTGGAAGAAATTGATCTAGGGGAGGGAACAATCAAGAGGCCAACATACATCAGTGCCAATCTTGGTCCACAACTCAAGATCGAAGTTATCCAATTGCTTCGGGAGTACAAGGACTGTTTCGCCTGGGATTATGATGAGATGTCTGGCTTAAAGAGGGATTTGGTGGAACATAGGCTACCAATAAAACCTGGCAAAAAGCCAATCAAGTAAAGCCCAAGACGCTTCACTCTGGAAATCTTGTCAAAGATAAAGGAAGACATCAAAAGGCTCCTTCGATGCAGATTCATCCGTACGACAAGGTATGTCGAATGGCTGGCTAATATTGTACCAGTCATTAAGAAAAATGGATCTTTAAGAGTATGCATAGACTTCAGAGATTTGAATTCAGCAACTCCTAAAGACGAGTATTCGATGCCGGTGGCAGAAATGCTAGTCGATTCAGTCACCGTCCATGAATACCTTAGCATGTTGGATGGATATTCTGGTTACAACCAGATTTTCATCGCTGAAGATGATGTTCCCAAAACTGTGTTTCATTGTCCAGGGGCCTTAGGCACTTATGAATGGGTAGTGATTCCTTTTGGCCTAAAAAACACTAGGGCAACATATCAACGAGCGATGAATTCGATTTTCCATGATTATATTGAATCTTTCATGCAGATCTATATTGACGATATTGTGGTGAAATCTGTTTCAGGGAAAAGTCATATAGATCTTCTGCGACAGTCTTTCGCGAGAATGAGGAAGTTTGGCCTCAAGATGAACCCCCTAAAATGCGTATTCTGTGTGCAGGCGAGAGATTTCCTGGGTTTCGTGGTCCACAAGAAGGGGATCAAGATCAACCAAAACAAGACGAAGACCATCTTGGAAGCGAAAGCGCCATCGAACAAGAAGGAACTGCAATCACTGCTAGGGAAGATAAACTTCTAGAGAAGATTTATATCCAACCTAAGCGGTAAAACACAGGCCTTCTCACCATTGCTTCGAATCACCAAAGAAAGGTTCGAATGGGGGAAAGAACAGCAGGATGCGTTCGACAAGATCAAAGATTATTTGACTCATCCTCCAATCCTTTCGCCACCTTGTAGAAACAAGAGCATGAGATTGTACATAGCAGCATCAGATAGGACTCTAGGGAGCATGCTAGCTTAAGAGGATGAGAATGGCGTCAAAAGAGTTATTTACTACCTTAGTAGAGTTTTAAATGATGCAGAAACTAGATATAGTGAAATTGAAAAACCATGTCTATGTTTATATTTCTCATGTACAAAGTTAAAGCAATATATAAAACTAGTTGATGTTTATGTCTCTTCGCATTTTGACATTATTAAACACATGTTATCAAAGCCTATCTTGCATAGTCGAATTGGTAAGTGGGCATTAGCATTAACAGAGTATTCTTTAACTTACAAACCGCTGAAAGCGGTCAAAGGGCAGATAGTGGAGACTTCATTGTCGACCACTCTATAAACGAAAACGCCCTAAACATGGTCAAGCTAGAACCCTGGAATCTATACTTCGACTATTCCAGCCATAAGAACGGAACAATCATTGGTTTGTTGATTATTTCGCCAGATAAAATTCCAACAAAATTCAAGTACAAAATTGAAGGGCCTTGCTCCAACAATGAGGCCGAGTACGAAGCCTTAATAGGTGGACTTGAAATTTTGTTAGAATTGGGGGCAACTCAGGTCGAAATAATGGGAGATTCAGAACTAGTGGTGAAACAGTTGACAAAAGAGTACAAGTGTGTCAAAGAAAATCTCATTATGTACTTCGTAATAGCCAACAGGTTGCTTAAAAAATTTGAAATGTCAACTATTCGACACATACCACGAATACATAATCAAGTGGCCAACGATCTGGCACAAATTGCCTTTGGATATAAGGTTTCGAAGGAAGATTTACAAGAAGTAATCGAAGCCAGAGGTAAGGTTGTGTCTGTAGGCCTTCGACCATCAGATCTAGAGGTGACAAAGTTTGGTTACGCTGATGAAGAAACCTTGGAAGTCTTTACTGTTGCACCCCAAAATTTGACCAACCGTTTCTCGTATTTAGCTTATGTTTCGTTTCATTAGCATTTGCATTCACATATCGCATACCGTGCATTTTTTGCAGCCGGATTGATTTTATCGGGATTATAGCCCTTTTCCTCGCGTTTCAAACGATTCAAACAGTTTCGGATACGGAGATTTATTGTGAAATTTGCGCTCTGCCCGGTTATCCAGTCTACGCTGTTGGTTTCGGTGGTATTTCGGTATCCGGTTTTATTACTGTTTATTTTGTCGCATTCTCGCATTTTATCGTTAACTGATTTTATTTTATTTTCTAGATTGACTTCCTATTTTTGGCATAATTTTTAGATAGGTTTGATTTTAATTTCTATTTTTCTAGAGGTTTTAATTAGTTTTTTAGATTTATTTCTTTATTTTTAGATTTTTGAATCTAATTTTTAATAGATTAAATAATTAATTTTGTTTTATTATATTCTTTTAATTTCTTTTACTAGAATTTTATTAATCTAGATTAAAACTTCTTATTTGATTAGTTTGTTATTAATAGTTTAATATTAGTAGTTTAATCAATTCATCATTTACTAGTTTCGTTTTAATTAGTATTAGTTTTTTAATTACTGTCAGCTTTAATTAATTATGATTTTAATGTAGTTTTAGTCAACTAATCTTGCTTTTTCAGTCTGCAGTCCGACACTTGTCAGGCTATAAATAGCCAGCACAATGTTCATTTAATGCTTTGGCGCGCATTCCGAAAGAGGTCACCTCACCACCGGCCATGCAAACCGCCGGAAATACCATCAACTAAATCGAACCGATCAAACCCGCCGGAACCTGTCGCCGGAAAACTCATGATACTCGCCAGAAAACTCATACAGTTCATCAGTGTTCATCGTTTTTCCAGACATCGTTCATCAACCTTCATATTTTCTTCATTGTTTTTCCAGAAACTCAAACATGTTCATCCAATATTCATACGTTTTCCAGATCTTCATTAAGATCTCTTCAATGTTCTTCATATCTTCAACCATCTCCATCCATTATTCCCAGAAATTCATCCATTCCTCAAAATCTTCAAATAATCCTAACAACCTTCATCATCTTCAAGATCCTAAACTCCTAAAACTTCAAACACTCTTCTAGAATCTTCATCCGCCATGGATGAACCTTCAAACTCCAGATTAACAAACTCGTCACATCTCTAAACAATTTCCAGATCTTCATCTCTCATTTTCCCAGATCCTTCATCATACCGTCCAAAATTCATAACAAACTTCTTCAAACAACATTTCCCAGAACTTCGCCTCCATCAACATCTTCAAATCAACTCTAAACTCCATGAACTTTCATTAGATCCGCATGAGGAACAAACTTCACCACAGACATTTCAAACCGTCATCTCCGTTCACGAACAAGCATCCATGAAACTTCGTAAATCTCCAGATCCATCCACAACAACATGCATCTTCAGATTGTCGCGTCCATCATCCATCTTCATATAATCATCAACGCCATTTCCAGACCTTCGAATCCTCTCGTCAACAACACCAGATCTAAACGCCAATCACACTCAAATCTTCGTCAATTTCCCAGATCTTCATAAACAACTCCAAATCGAGACGCCAAACCCTTCGTTTCCATTGATTCTTCATCAACTCCAAATTTTCGTTCACGAACAATCAACAACGAAACCTTCCACCATGAATGAATCTTCAACAACACCAACCGCGAAGTAATTTCAGTTGACTAGTTTTGTTATTATTTTCGTTTTGTTTTTGAACAGGAGAAGAAGAAGCTAGGAAGAAGGATGAGTTTCGTTTTGGCCAGGTGGAAGAGGAACAGACGGAGAGAGAGACCGAGGTTGCAAGCGGCGGAGAAAGAAGAGGGTACATGAACAGTTCTAGGGTTTTTTTGGCTAAACGGAGAAGATGAAGAGGCGGACGGACTTCTGGTTTGGGGTTAGTGGGCTTTTCAGCCCAACTTTGTGTTTGTTTGACTATGCACCCCATTATTACTCATTGTACCCCCCGTGTAGCTGTGTGTTTTAGAGTTGGGCCGAGCCCAATTGGTTCCTTGCTACGCCCCGTTTTTCACTTACCCCCTCCCCCTGCGGTTGTCTTGTTGCTGTTTTGCTGGGCCAAGCCCAATGATTTCTAAGTTGTACCCCTGTCTGGATGGTTGCACCCCCCTGTATTTTATTTTTATAATTGTTATGTATTAAATTTTTGTACATATATATGTAAGTATATTTTACTTCTTTTTTATTTTAGAAAATTATAGTAGTTTATTTTATATTTTTCTTATAGAATATTATATGTATATATTATATATAGATTTTTATATTCTATTTTCTTTTAATATTTCCTTTAAGAATTTATTTTTTCTATTAGGAGTTTCATCTCATTTTTGAAGTTGAGTTCTTATCTCCTTTTGTTGGATTATTTTTCTCACCATGTTTGTTTTGTAGGTTGATGACGAGACCTCCGTAATGCGTTATTAATCAGAATGTTGATGGATAATGCAGGATCCGAGACCGTTTTTTCTCTCCTCATCTTTTCTTCTTCTTCTGATTTTATTTTGATTTTCTGTTGTGCTGTCCGTGTGACATGATTCAATTGGAGAATGATTTTCAATATCATTTCTCTATCTTTTCTTTGACACATATATCGATACGCTACCTCTTGGGGTTTGCCTTCATTTATAATTCGAATTATGACGGTTCGGCGTCACATTGGTTCTGGTTCGAAGTATCATCATCAAGGATAAAAGAGTAGAGCTTGGAAATGGAGCTTGCACGCAAAAGTCAAGAGTCAACGGAACCACTCCGTTCGGTAACATTGTTTTTATTTCACTTCTTTCATCTCTTTGTTTTCAACCGTCGAGTGTTGTGAGCTGTAGCGTTAGATACGTGGGAAATGGTGATTGAGTGGCCACCTCTCAATTGCCTAGAGTGTTTAGTATACGTCCTTAAGACGATATGCGACGCATTCGCTCCTACGTCTAGGACTTAGCGTGTGCGTCCCGTTTCGAACCTTTTCTCTCCCGTCCTGGCGATTGAGACTTCCCCTTTTCTCTCACATCCTGGCGATTGAGATCCCTTCTCTTGCCCCCGTGCAATCGAAACCTGTTTTTCCGTAGTTAGCTGAACTACAACTGCTTTGATTTCTCGTACCAGACGAGAATATGTAGGCATAGGATGCAATATCCTAGCGAGCATACTAACAATTAACTTCTCGGTTCTCTCGCTGCCGTGCGATCAAGACTTTCCCGCTGACGACTAATCTTTCCCTTTTCTCTTGCCCTAGCGCAATTGAGACCAGACCGTAGTTCTAGTTCCCGTACCTTTAAACCCCGACATACTACGTCTGTTCTATCGCAAACAGGTAATGCCTAAGTCTCCAATGGTCGAGCAGCAATACACCTAACTGCTGGAATGCACACGCTAGTATCGTCAACCTTTCTCTCACCCATGTGTGATCGAGAACACCCTTGTTTACCCGTAGTTAGCCTGAACTACGTTTTGCTCTGATTTCTCATGCCAAATGAGAATACATAGGCATAAGACGCGACGTCTTGGCGAGCAATCTCCCCCCGTAGTTTCCCGAACTACGTTGACTCTGACTTTCCCATTGCACGAGGGAATACGTAGGCATAGAGCGGCAATGCTCTATCGAGTCAGTTATTTCCGTTTAGCTTTAGCAGCCGTAGATAGATTTTTTTTCACCCATAGACTAGACAATACAAGTGTGGATCCCGTCGAGTACGACGAATGTGAGGGGTGCTCATACCTTCCCCTTGCGTAACCGACTCCCGAACCTAGGACTTGGTTGCGATGACCTCGTCTTTCCCTTTTCCGTCAGGTTTTTCTGATCGTTTCCTTTCCCTCTCTTTGGGATAAATAACGAAAGTGGCGACTCTTCTGTTTTTTTCCGCCGGTTGTTTTTCGCAGTTGCGACAGCTGGCGACTCTGCTGGGGACAGGAACATCCCCTATGCGAGTCCATCCTAGCGCTTGTCTGTTTTGGTTTGTGGGTGTGTATTTGTGTGTTGTATTATGTATATTACTGTATTTACATTTTCCGCACTGTATTTTTTATCTGTTGCTGTTGGGTGGTTGTTCCTCTGAGAGATAAGCCAAAACCCAGGCTTGAGTACACACCTAACATTAGTAGTGGAGACTAGTGGGGGGCCTATTTGCTTAGCAGATACAGTTCCCCATGAAATTTACACTCAGACGAGATTTTCTTTGATGATTTTCCTTCATATCCTTAGGATCGGTTGGGATTTTGGATTTGAGAATTGTTGACTCTGGGAACCGATCATTTGTGAGTCAGCTAAGTGAGGCCTCTTTAGGAGATAATGATGCCAAACCAGAAATGGTGAACGTATCATCATTTCTTGAAAGTCTGTGACACTGACGAACACATAGGATGCCGTACCTTGTCAGTTTAGGTCCATACCCGTGAGTGGGAGGGTTTTTGCAGGAAACTTGACTTTCAGCCAACCCGGTATTTTGGTTTTCTCTTCAGAGAGAACTTACTCAGTTAGCAGCGCAACAATATTCAGAGCTTTGTGGGGGTTGTAATCCCGTGTGTTGCTTTCGCGAAAATAAGGTGCCGGCACAACAGAAGAGTCGCCACCTTTCGTTATTTATCCCTCAGAGCGGGAAAGGAAACGATCGGAAAAACCTAATGAAAAAGGGTAAGACAAGGTCATCGCAACCATTGTCTGGGTTCGGGAGTCGGTTACGCAAGGGGAAGGTATTAGAACCCCTCACGTCCGTCGTACTCGACGGGATCCTCACTTGTTTGTTTACTTGGACGGGTTGGTTTTGTTCTATCTACCTATCAAGGCTGGCTGAAAAAGAAAAGAAAAATGACTCGGCAAAGCATCGCGCTTTATGCCTACATATTCTCATCAGAGAATGAGAAATCAGAGTCAACGTAGTTCGGCCTACGAAGGGTTATGGGGGAAGGTAGCTCGCCAAGACATCGCCATCTTGTGCCTACGTACTCTCAACAGGCATGAGAGATCAGAGCTCACGTAGTTCGGGAAACTACGGTTTATTTCCTGTTTTGAAAGAAATGTTTTTTATTGTGTTTGCGATTTCAACCGCACTAGAGACTATGACCTGAGAGTGAATGCATCGCATGTCACCCAAAGGGTACCATACTAAACATCCAGACTGTGGAAAAGAAGCTCTCCCACAGTCCTTTCTCAGATAGCTTAAGGCTCGTAGCGTACGAAAGAAATCATTCATGATTACTGTATTTTAAACTGTTTGAGATGAGAAGAGAACAGGCCCAACTAGGAGGGAGACTATCAAGTCCTACTGTTGTCATGCCAAGGATTCATCCTATGGTTGAGGTTTGAACAGGGAACTCCTAGAAGTTGTCATGCATAGGTTTCAACCTAAAGTTCTATCATCACTTCCTTATCAAAGGAAACGAGAGCCCTAAGGGATCATGTCAATGATACACCGAAACAGATAAGGCATCAGCTCAAACTGTAAAATGCATGCAATGCAAGTGAGGGAGGAAATGTGTGTGGGGCTTCAGCCTGCACAAGCTCATCTCAACCTCAAGCCAGAATGAATAACAGTAATCATACTGAAATATAAAACATGCTATCAAGCAATACAGTAAACTGCAATCATACAGAAGAAATAAAGTCATGCTATCAAACAAAACAAACCACATGGGCAAGGGAGCAGGGCTCTACCAAATACCCGCAAGCAAAGCCACGCAATAACAATACAAGCAGAGGGAGCAACTCAACCTCTAATGTAATCATGCTCCTAGATTCTACTTATTCTAGATGAACTTATTCTAATGCAACAGACAAATCAAACAAAACACACAATACAGAAAAGAAAAATAGAAGAAAGCCTCAGCTCCTCCAGCGGCAACTCAGTCTTCAGACTTCAATCATCAATTGCTTTCCAGGTATCAACCCTACAATATGAGTATAAACTCATCTTCTCCCTTAAGCTTCAGCTTCTTTGATCAGCTCCACCTTCAGGCTTCACTATCTTCAGGGATATTCAAGTATCAACTTGATCTTCATGCTCTTCAAGCTTCAGCTGGAATGGCAGTCTTCAAGGATTCATCCTCTTCAATAATCTTCAATGAGGTCTTCATCTTCATGCTCGAGCTCTGACAGCTCTCAAGACAAATCAAACAGAGAAAAATCACTACTGGATAAGCTGGGGGATATTGAACTGCTTATTTGATCACCAAGGGTGACCTATAAGGGTTCAATATCAAGTGAAGGGTTCCCTCAAAAGTTCTACCTCCTAGGTATAGCATTAATCCCTCCAAAGGAGAGCGGTGCATACCCTGGAAGGACTTTGAATCACAGGGAGGAATGGATGTGAAGAATACTATCCATGTTTAAGAAAGAATTCTATCTACATCTAAGCTCTTCCCTAATCCTAACCCTAAAACAAAACAAAAAGAAGAAGAACAAGCTCCTAAAGCTCCTCCAAGCCTCTTCCAATCTTCTAGAATGCTCCACTAAGCTCCACAGAGAGACACCAAGCTCCTCAAACCAGAGAAAAACTCCAAAGCAAAACAAACTAAACAAAATTTGCCCTAAAGGCCACACAAACAATCATTCACTTCAAAAATCAACCAAAAATAGTATATTATTCTATTAAATCCTAATATAAATGCTAGGGGACCCTAACTAACTACCCTTAAGTCCCATATATTCCCCATAGACTAAATTGCCCTATAAAGCCTAAATCTAAAATTGTTATTGACCTATACTAAAGTTTTAATCAAATTCTATACTACTTAGAACCACCTAATTAAAACTACCCTAAAAATTATCACAAAATTATGAAATTAATTCAGGGGTACCCGAAACCATTCATCTAATTATCCTAAAAAAATTGAACTTAAAATTCTAAGGGAACTACCCTAATTAAATTCTACAAATTAGCATACCAACTAAAAGAATAAAAAAAGCTATTAAAAGTAAAAATATGCAAAAAATATAAAACTGAAATAAAGTGGCTATTTTATGATTTTATATTTTTCTAGACAGAAAATGAAAAATGGGAAAAAAAGTCTCATTAAAAAATATGCATTTTTCATTTTGTTATGAATTTTTAAAGTTTTAATAAAATTTGGAGTAATGTTTAATATGAAAATTGATGAGGGGTGCAAGAAGCAAATATATTCAGCTAAAAATCAATTGGGCCAAGAATATGGGGGGTGGGGAGAGCAATTCGCTAAAGCCCATTGCTGATTCATTAAACCCAATTTCGTGATTAAATCCCAGCCACAGGATGGTATTTTCAGTCAAACATTCCATGCGCATCCAACGGTCAATGTGTTGTTTTCTTCCTTGGAACACTTAGGGTTTAGAACTCCATGAAACTACAAGCTCCATGCATGAAACTTCATCATCTTTGTTCTCTCTCATTTCTCCATCAAATGCCATGATCCAAGAACCAATTTTGACTAGAATTTTATGTAGAATCCAACCATGCCATTAGATTGCATTGAAACTAACTATATCATGCAAACCGAACCATACAACTCCATGAATCCAAACTTTCTTCAATTTTCCACCATCACAAAACTCAACAATCTTTATATATAATTAATCCTCATGCTATGCTGATCACAACCAACCAATTCTCATGCATTATAACCCATTAAATAGTGTGTTCTAACTCCATCAAGAATCAACCTCCATTAATGAAACCTCACTAATTGGTCTAAAACTCATCCAAATGAATCACCTAATGGTCTCTAATGGTTTCACAACAAGAACTAATCCTAGCCATGCCTAAATCAAAGTGTGGAAGTGATTTTGCTTACCTTGACCCTTGCAATGGTAGGTGTTGAAAAGCTTCGAATCAATCCTTGTAGATCTTCAAGAATGGTCTCTAGGTGGTGAACAATACTCTTCTTGCACAAGATTTGATGGAGATGGCTTGTATCTTCAGATTCAATCCTTTTTTCTCTCTTGCAACTTCACTTGGAAAGCTCCAATTCTTCAACAATGGAACCTTACTTTGGCATGAACATGTTCAGCGAGGTTTGTAGTGATGATTTGTGGAAAGAAATGGAAGGGTAATGAAGAGAAAAATGAAGTTTCAATACAATTTGCAAAATGGAGAATTTTGGTTCAAACTCTTTTTTCTACCACCATTAACATCAACAATCACCAACCTTGAATCAATGCAATTCATATTCAATATATAGAGATGTTTAGAAAGATCTAGAACCTCTTAGAATCATCTAGAAAGGACTTGAACTTTCATGACATGATAACTTGCATTTCCATTCTCACCATGTGAGATATCATGACAAAAACCCTATAACTTGAGTAATTATCTTCATTTTCTCCTTAAGTGGTATTTTGGACAAGATACAAAGCTTAAACACCTTGTTTATGAAGCTTTTCTTTGATTTGGTTTGGTACCCCATTATGCAAGCAAGACTTTTACAAAGCAACCCCAAAATTTAAGCCTCAAATAAAAATCGTGGCTGAACCATTGTTCTTAAAATGCCCTTGGGAGTCAAAATGACCTATCATATGCCATGGTTAGGGTTTATAGCTTGGATTTTAGGATTTTCCGTTTCACTTGAATTAACTTATGTCCCATTTTTAGGCCATTTTTATCACTTTTTGCTATGAGTCTTTCCAACATCTCATGACCACCCTACTAGCCTTAAAGCATCATTCTAAGAAACTTTGATGTTGAAAGTTTTTTCATTTGAAGCTTGGAAGTAGGAGATATGGCCATATGCTTGAAATGACCTATAACTTCCAAATGACCAAAGGGCCCTTGGCTTGTCAAAGCCATAAGTTGAGTTCTACAAATCCTATCAAGGACTTCTAGTACTCTATAGAAAGCTAAGAAGATTCTCTTCAACATTCATGTTGACCAAGAGATCATAGGAATCATCCTACTAGGGAAAAAGTTGTCTGCAAGTTGGGTGACTTTCAAGTACCCAGATTCACATACCTCAGATGACCTGCAATTTGTCAAAACCATAACTTGAGCTCTGCACATCCTATCAAGGGCTTCTACCACTCAAATTAAATCTAATAACAAGCTCTACAACATTCATGTTGTGGGGAAGATGAGATGACAATCACATCTTGAGCTAAAACTGCCTGGAAGATAGGGATCAAACTAGGGGATTTTACACTGACAATCCTTAGAAACCCTAGCTTAAAACTTCTCAAACTCCTCAATCATGATGAGTTGGTATTGGAATTATCCTTATAGTATCTCAATACCTCATTCCATGATCACATGGCCCTTGGATTAGGTCTCAACCTTCTCCAAATCATCAGTTGACCTAGGGTTGACCCAGTTAAAACCCTAATTCCACCATTCATGGTTGAATCTTCTGATTACTCTCTCAATGACTTGGATAAGTCTCATGATGGCTTTCAATACATCTCATGAGCTCTAGCAAGGCTTCAAGATCAAAGTCATGGCTTCAGATTCATCTGAGTAGCTTCAATAACTTTTAACTTAGGAGACCTTCAACTTTGCAATCAACCCTATCTCTGTGGATCTTCAAATTCATCTGAGGAGGACATCAACCCTCCCAAACTCAATGACAACATTCAAGAGGTTCTCAAACCTCCCATTAGCCTTCAAAAGAAGATCACATCCCTTGACCTCTGCCCACAAGTTAATGAAATGCATATGCTAGTATATGAATGAAATGCAATGAAACCATGAACCAAGTTTCAACAAGGTTGGGCAAATTTTGGGGTGCAACAACTGCCCCTATTCAAACGGCTTGGGCCCGGCTAGTTCTCAAACAGGCGTGGTGAAAGACGGTTGAATATCAGTAAACCCCTAAATTTGCCCACTGCAGAAGCAAACTCCAAATTCTGATGACTGCACTGATAAATACCCGCGATACTCCGCTGGGGAAAATACAACACTGAACAACTCTGACCTGGGGCTCACCCCTGGTAAATGAAACAAATGGTACACTTGCGTATTTGAAACTACTCCGCTGGGAATGAGAGACTTAACCAAGCACTCTCTGATCTGGGGTTCTCCCTCAGAACCATAACGAACATCCAAATACTACTGCATACTGAGTTCACCGTAGAACTTCAACATCAAAGATATATGAAACCCTGTCCCCTGGCCACTTCCAGCTTCAGCTAGAAAAGATCTTCAAGTAATTATGAAGATGGAATCCTTGGCCTTCAAGGATAGATGAAACCCTGGCCCCTGGCCACTCTAGATCCGCTGGAGAATCTTCAAGTTCTTCTGAAGATAGATGAAACCCTAGCCCCTGGCCACTCCAGATCCGCTGGAGAATCTTCAAGTTCTTCTGAAGATAAGCATCCTTGGCCTTCAAGGATATAAACCTTGCCCGTCGGCGATTTCAGCTTCAGCTAGAAAAGATCTTCAAGTACTTCTGAAGATGGAATCCTTGGCCTTCAAGGATAGATGAAACCCTGGCCCCTGGCCACTCCAGATCCGCTGGAGAATCTTCAAGTTCTTCTGAAGATAGATGAAACCCTGGCCCCTGGCCACTCCAGATCCGCTGGAGAATCTTCAAGTTCTTCTGAAGATAAGCATCCTTGGCCTTCAAGGATATAAACCTTGCCCGTCGGCGATTCCAGCTTCAGCTAGAAAAGATCTTCAAGTACTTTTGAAGATAAGCATCCTTGGCCTTCAAGGATGTAAACTTTGCCCGTCGGCAACTCTATGGGGGTATCTTCGACTTCAGTCTGAAGAAATGGATCCTTGGCCTTCAAGGATACATGGATCTGCCTTCAGGCAACTCTGCCTCTGCTATAGAGAATCCGTGACTTCAGTCAGGAAGATAATTTGAACCTCAGTCCGAAAAATGAATCCTAAGTCATTCATGACTTTGGGGATAACCTTGCCTTCAGGCACCTTCGCTTCAGCTTGGGAAACCTGTGACTTCAGTCAGAGAAGTGGTATCTTGAGCCATTCATGACTCTGTGGGGAGCGAGGAGAGAAGGGTTCACCCAAACAATCCTGGAGACTCACTGGGGAAAAGGGAGAAGGGTTCACCCAACCAACCTTGTAGACTTTGCTGAGGAAAAACGAGAGAGTTCACTCAGACGACTTCAACAACTGCTGGGGAATAACGAAAGAGCTCACCCAGACGATTCCTATAAACTTTACTGGGGAGCAAGTACTTCTGCTCGAGAACAAGGTAACCACCTGGTTCATGCTTCTTATGCAAATGCTGGAAAAATGAGCGTAATGCTCCGTGTGAAACGGAATGCTACGCTTTTGAGTAAATGTTATGCGATCATGCAAGGAAATGCCCCAGCAAAATAAATGCTGGGAAGAGGAATCATCCTCTCGGGGAGAGTAACCACTCTGCTGAGGAAGAGCTACCCTTCAAAGGAACTGCATTTTCTGCCAATCTCAACTGGACTTACACTTGAGGATGACGGACTCCTCCGGAGAACACAGCACATCAGGCTGATCAACACACCACCCTCTGCTACTCCGCATGGGGAAAGCGATAAATGCCCTGAACGGCTCTCTGGGAAACGAACCTCCTGGGGAACATAACCTTCAGGCTACAAGACACTCATGTCATTAAGCCCTCAAACTCACGGGGATAAACAAACTTCAGCTTGCTGGACAATCCTTCAGGATCTGCTTGGGGAAAAACTTCATCCACCAACCATGGCTATGCCCGACTGGGGATATCAATCTACCTGCCTGCTGTTGGGGAAATACTATCCTCTGGCTGGGGAAAAGGGCTACACTCTGCTGACGATATCAATCTTAACATGCTGAGGATAACTCTTGCATACGTCTCACGGAGACTGACCCTTGCTGGGGACAACTGATGGACCAATCAAGTCTGAGGAGTACTCGTGTATCAACACTGCTGGGGATATCAATCCTTAGCCACTCGTGGTACAACTCTGTTGGAGATGTACTGATCCTATCAAGGAAGCACCTCTGACATCTGCGGAAGATAACAATCGATCACTGCACTTGAATCTCACTTCACCGAGGAAGACAACCCTGAACGGTCTTTTCTTGAACACCCTAAGTCCTTCTAAGGTACGAAGCAATCCGCTGAGAAACAACTCTTCTCTGGCTGACATCAAAATCTACCCGCCTAGAGATTACTCAATGAGGGAATCACCGTTGACTTCTGCTTGAGGAATGAGTCAATGACCTAGACTCGGAGGGGACGGGAGTCACACTTGGACTCTGTGGGGATACAACGTTGCATCAGTCCCACTGCTTGGGAAATAAACCCAAATCTGCTGGTCAGGGAAGGTTTCAGTCTCAACCCACTTGGGAAAATAGCACATCAGGCTAATCAACGTTCAATGCTTGGGAGGGCCATACTCTGCCGGGGATATCAATCCCGCCCTACCGAGGCTAATCTTGACCCTACTCTGATAAGGGATAAGTGCCATTTCAATTTGCCGCAGTCTCAAACTGCACAGGGGAAACCATCTCAAACTGTACATCTCTGCTGAGAAACAATCCTGATTCAACAACGTCGACACAGGGAATACAGACTACCAATAATGGAGCCGAGTAACAGGTTAGGCTGTAGGATAACAATCCAATGACAGCAAGGCTTCTTCAGAAGGCTCAGGTCGTGGCAGGGTAATGGCGCGATTCCCCGACACTCAATTCTTGCTAGGGCGAATAAACTCATTTGAACAACTTGCTCCAGTACAGTTCCACTTGCCCCAATCCGACTTTTGGGAATAATCCAATCTGAACAGATACAGCTGGCAACCAGACAACCTTCAGATGGCTTGTCCCAACATCTGCACAATGGGAGGATTCATCCTCAACTAATCAACTCTCAACATGGTTGGCTTCAATATCTCTGAAGTAGTTTGCCCCTGAACGAGCGATGAGCGACTCAACATGCTCTGATCGAACACTGGAGGGATCTGCCCCCCAAATCGCAAGAATTCTGGATAACTTCCCCTGATTGGGTCTCGAGAAGATTCACTTCCGATCAACCGCTTCTTGCATAAACTGCCCCATAATCAACTGATACTTCGGGACTTGTCCTCAGACAAACTGATTCCAAACTCACAGGAAGTCATTGCCCCAAATTCACCGGGCTTCGCAGCATACCGTTCTGATCCAGACCTCTGACGATTCAGTCCTGATTGACTATTCCCTGTTGAAGTTCCTCCGTATCAGCTACTGACCTGCAATTAAAATTGTCTATTCACGAATGGTAATTTTAATACAGTGTTCATGCAAATTTCGAAAAAATGTTGTACTGTCACTCATTTACGTGTCATGCTAGTGAGTGATGAATGAACCAAAGAGTTCAAACGTAGTGCTGATGTGATCAGTGAAAAATACAATAAGGATATGATTAGCAAATCATGCAGGAGTCAGGTTACTCAACCTTATCGTAATGCGCTTTCAGAATAAACCCTGCCTCAATTAGGTCTTTTAAGGGTTGTATCGTGGTCGGGTTCACGGTTCGTGAAACAATGGATATTTGGCTCAAATTATGATTTGTACCCACCCCTTCTACGTGATGATCTCCGATCCTAAAGTCCATCTAACTTAGCTCGAGCGCTCGCCTCTTCGAGAGGTATGTCGAACATTGGGAACAACTGGTTAAAGAATTCACAAGGTGTTTCGGAGTGACAGTTACTCCTTTTTCGTTTCGGTGTCTGTATCTACACGACTTCGTCCTTGTTTGAGGATTTTTCGTCTTTATATCCTTTCTTTTTCATTCTTTTGATTCCCTGATTTTTGCCTGGACTGACTCTTCAGAGTTCTTTTCGATTTTTCTTTTGAAGTCCAGCGGGATGCCCTGATTTTTTGCCTAAGTATTTGCTTTCTAGCTTTTCTTTTCTTTTACTTAGCGGGCTTTCTTATTCCTTTTTTTCTTCTTTGGGAACGAGTCGTGCGACACTGGTTGTCTTGATTGCTCCGAAAGGATTATAACTGTTTCACTCCTGGTTGGTGAGGTTTAACCATTGTGGTTGATGAGGTACGACCTCTGGCGAGGAATATGATGTGATTGGTCCTCGAAGGACAACACTCCTCTATAAGACTTGAACGCTCGATCAAGCTAACTGACAACTACCCTGCCCCGGGTTAAGATGTGAGGGTTAAAAAGTCCGAAAGGAACTCCTACTTCTCGGCTCAAAGTGGTTAACAAGGGATTCTCTTCCTTATCTCTCCGGTGTTTAGGGAATTTGAAACAATGCCTTATACGTCATCGACAAGGTTTTATCTGAAAGCAATACGATCATCGGCTATGAGTATTCAGTTTCGTCATCCTCCCTCCAATCTTTGCTAATCATAGTGATAAAGTGGAGTGAATAAAATGCAAGTGTCAGTGCAATGCGGTAAATGAGTGACAACGACATAACTAATGCAGAAAAAATGCATAGTCACTTTATTAATATTACCATTCGAAACATTCAATGTTTAACAGCAAGTAGTAACTAACAGAAAAGAAACTACAAATGCAAATGGTAAAAGATCTGAGGACTGCCAATGCTGAGGATGTCTGCCTGTCTGGACCACTGGCTTCTGAACATAACCCTCTGAATCTGCGAGCTCAGACAGCTGAGAGGTTGTCACGCACAACCAAAACTCCTTCTGGAAAGGAAATGCACCCTTTATCGATCAACTGCTGCACTTTCGCCTGAAAAGCTTTGCAGTCTTCAGTTGAATGCCCCGGAGATTCACCATGGTAACCACACTGAGCATGAGGATTGTACCCTGGAGGGTAAGGCTCTGGCACGGGCTTGAGAGCTTTCGGTTCCACCAAAGAATTCTGAATCAACTGTGGAAGAATCTGGCTATACGGCACAGGCACTGGATGGAAAGAAGCATTCCTTCATTCTAAGTGGTTGCGAGGCCTCTTTTGATCCTGGTGCTGGTATTCTTTCCGCCCAGGAGCAAGAGGTCGTCGTTTCTGCATGGCAACGGTCCCTTGTTTAGGCGCTTGCGTCCTTGAACTTGATCCAGGTAGAAACTGCGAGCGAGGCGATTCAGTCACCAAAGGTCGCGGGACATATTCAAGATCTTTCTCAGCTTCAGGCAAAGGAGTGGAATCATTCACCTGTCCTGCAGGGTACGGGATAAACTTTCCCGATGCTCTCATGCCGCCCGACACAAGCCTAATTGTCCTTGAGTCAATAAGGTCTTGAATCTTATTCTTGAGAGCCTTACATGTTTCAACATGGTGCCCCGGTGCTCCTGAGTGGAAATCACAATGTGTGTTGAGATCAAAGTCTGATGACACGTCATCCGGTGGGTCCAAAGTCCGAAGCTTGAGAACATGGTTCTGAATCAACAGTGGCAACAGCTGGGCATAACTCACAGGTATTGGGTCCACAGCTCTATCAAGTAGCCTCTTCTTTTGATTACGACCTTCAGGGTTATTCTGAGATGCCTGGCGCGGCTGCTGACGAGTCAGGTCTTGAGCTTCATGCTGTGTAGAGGATCTATGAAGTCCACTTGGCTTCAGCACAGGTGGCACTGACGGCAATGGAGGAAGCACTTTGGTCTCCACCTTGGGTGCTTGATCACTCTTCTTTTTTAGCATACTTCTCACCACTCCCATAAGAAAGCTCAACTGATTCTGCAGCTGCTGATTCTCTTCTCTGAGTACTTGTTGGTCCAGGCGCACTACTTGTATGTCATTCATGACCTGCCCCAGCTGGCTTTAGATTTTCCCTAACTCAGCTTGTACCTGCTCCATCAGTCTGGGTTGCTCGATTCTGAGTAAAACCTGCAAACACAAGGATTAGAAGACAAGCCCCGGCTTCTGCCATGAAAGATGAATCATGCTAATGCCATGGGTGTCTGTGCGTTTAGGGGATCACCCCTAATTCTGGTGTCAACGCGCCAACATAGTGTCAATGCAGTGATAAGACTGGATCCATTCATGGAAGAAAATATCTCATATTGCTCGGGACACCAGAATCAGGGTACGAAATGCGCCTGTAGCACAGACACCTACTAATGGAATGCAAAATGAATATGCGAACTAATGCAAAATGCAGTCATGCAATAATATATCCAAGTAACTGCTGTTGTGGAGATTTTGTATCAACAAAACCATGACGTTGATACGAAGAAAACCCTGGTGAAGGACCACATATCTGATCTGCCAAGAACAACCATCTGATAGGACCATATATAGGATTATAACTCTGCTCTGTCAAGAACAAATGTCTGATAATAAGGACCCCTGATGTATGATCAAGAAATATCTGCTGATGAAGTCTTCAGACCCCAAATCAAAAATCTGCCCTATCAAGAACAACAACATCTGCTGATGAGATCTTCAGACCCCACTCAAAATCTGCTCTATCAAGAACGAACAACATCTGCTGATGAGATCTTCAGACCCCAAAAATCTGCTCTATCAAGAACAAACAACATCTGCTGATGAGATCTTCAGACCCCAATAATCTGCTCTATCAAGGACAAACAACTGATGGCAATACTCTGATCAAACCTGCTCTATCAGGAACAGACATACACCTGATGATAAGATCCTCTGATCAAAACCTGCTCTATCAAGAACAGACAAATCTGCAACTGAGAAACCCTAGTACCAACACAACTGATTCACTGTCAAGAAAACCAGGTAATCTGAAGGTCAAAGTTTCCTGCAATAAACCCGATCTCACTCACAGATATGGACCTAAACTGACTCAAGGTACGGCATCCTATGCGTTCATCAACGTCACAGACTTTCAAGAGGGGTGATACAATACCCAGAAGGTGTGGCATCACCAGCTCATGGAGCGGCCTCACTTAGCTGAATCACAAATGATCGGTCTCCAGAGTCGACAATCCACCAAACCAGCAATCGTCTCAACCCAAAGGGTTGAAAGTGAAGCCAACCGGATGAACCTCGTTTGAGCGTGGATTTCATGAGACACTAGTGCCTGCAAAGCAAGCACGCGCCCACTGATTTCCACTCTAAGTCTATAGTGCACTCAAGCCTGGGTCTGGCCTCTCACTCATCAGAACTCCCATCCCGCAACAACACAAATAATCATTTTATACTGAAAATAAAATGCGGGAAATAAAGTGCGAGAAGTAAAATGCGATAAATAAACGCAACCCAACAAGTAAACATACAAGCGGTAGGAATCACTCTCATTGGGAACCGGAGAACTAGAGATTCTGGGTTCGTTCCCCAGCAGAGTCGCCAGCTGTCGCTTTCGCGAAAATAAGGTGCCGGCACAACAGAAGAGTCGCCATCTTTCGTTATTTATCCCTCCGAGCGGGAAAGGAAACGATCGGAAAAACCTAACGAAAAAGGGTAAGACAAGGTCATCGCAACCATTGTCTGGGTTCGGGAGTCGGTTACGCAAGGGGAAGGTATTAGCACCCCTCACGTCCGTCGTACTCGACGGGATCCTCGCTTGTTTATTTACTTGGACGGGTTGGTTTTATTCTATCTACCTATCAAGGCTGGCTGAAAAAGAAAAGAAAAATGACTCGGCAAAGCATCGCGCTTTATGCCTACGTATTCTCATCAGAGAATGAGAAATCAGAGTCAACGTAGTTCGACCTACGAAGGGTTATGGGGGAAGGTAGCTCGCCAAGACATCTCCATCTTGTGCCTACGTACTCTCAATAGGCATGAGAGATCAGAGCTCACGTAGTTCGGGAAACTACGGTTTATTTCCTGTTTTGAAAGAAGTGTTTTTTATTGTGTTTGCGATTTCAACCGCACTAGAGACTATGTCCTGAGAGTGAATGCATCGCATGTCACCCAAAGGGTACCATACTAAACATCGAGACTGTGGAAAAGAAGCTCTCCCACAGTCCTTTCTCAGATAGCTTAAGGCTCGTACCGTACGAAAGAAATCATTCATGATTACTGTATTTTAAACTGTTTGAGATGAGAAGAGAACAAGCCCAACTAGGAGGGAGACTATCAAGTCCTACTGTTGTCATGCCAAGGATTCATCCTATGGTTGAAGTTTGAACAGGGAACTCTTCAAAGTTGTCATGCATAGGTTTCAACCTAAAGTTCTATCATCACTTCCTTATCAAAGGAAACGAGAGCCCTAAGGGATCATGTCAATGATACACCGAAACAGATAAGGCATCAGCCTGCACAAGCTCATCTCAACCTCAAGCCAGAATGAATAACAGTAATCATACTGAAATATAAAACATGCTATCAAGCAATACAGTAAACTGCAATCATACAGAAGAAATAAAGTCATGCTATCAAGCAAAACAAACCACATGGGCAAGGGAGCAGGGCTCTACCAAATACCCGCAAGCAAAGCCACGCAATAACAATACAAGCAGAGGGAGCAACTCAACCTCTAATGTAATCATGCTCCTAGATTCTACTTATTCTAGATGAACTTATTCTAATGCAACAGACAAATCAAACAAAACACACAATACAGAAAAGAAAAACAGAAGAAAGCCTCAGCTCCTCCAGCGGCAACTCAGTCTTCAGACTTCAATCATCAATTGCTTTCCAGGTATCAACCCTACAATATGAGTATCAACTCATCTTCTCCCTTAAGCTTCAGCTTCTTTGATCAGCTTCACCTTCAGGCTTCACTATCTTCAGGGATATTCAAGTATCAACTTGATCTTCATGCTCTTCAAGCTTCAGCTGGAATGGCAGTCTTCAAGGATTCATCCTCTTCAATAATCTTCAATGAGGTCTTCATCTTCATGCTCGGGCTCTGACAGCTCTCAAGACAAATCAAACAGAGAAAAATCACTACTGGATAAGCTGGGGGATATTGAACTGCTTATTTGATCACCAAGGGTGACCTATAAGGGTTCAATATCAAGTGAAGGGTTCCCTCAAAAGTTCTACCTCCTAGGTATAACACTAATCCCTCCAAATGAGAGAGGTTCATACCCTGGAAGGACTTTGAATCACAGGGAGGAATGGATGTGAAGAATACTATCCATGTTTAAGAAAGAATTCTATCTACATCTAAGCTCTTCCCTAATCCTAACCCTAAAACAAAACAAAAAGAAGAAGAACAAGCTCCTAAAGCTCCTCCAAGCCTCTTCCAATCTTCTAGAATGCTCCACTAAGCTCCACAGAGAGACACCAAGCTCCTCAAACCAGAGAAAAACTCCAAAGCAAAACAAACTAAACAAAACTTGCCCTAAAGGCCACACAAACAATCATTCACTTCAAAAATCAACCAAAAATAGTATATTATTCTATTAAATCCTAATATAAATTCTAGGGGACCCTAACTAACTACCCTTAAGTCCCATATATTCCCCATAGACTAAATTGCCCTATAAAGCCTAAATCTAAAATTGTTATTGACCTATACTAAAGTTTTAATCAAATTCTATACTACTTAGAACCACCTAATTAAAACTACCCTAACAATTATCACAAAATTATGAAATTAATTCAGGGGGACCCTAAACCATTCATCTAATTATCCTAAAAAAATTGAACTTAAAATCCTAAGGGAACTACCCTAATTAAATTCTACAAATTAGCATACCAACTAAAAGAATAAAAAAAGCTATTAAACGTAAAAATATGCAAAAAAATATAAAACTGAAATAAAGTGGTTATTTTATGATTTTATATTTTTCTAGACAGAAAATGGAAAATGGGAAAAAAAGTCTCATTAAAAAATATGCATTTTTCATTTTGTTATGAATTTTTGAAGTTTTAATAAAATTTGGAGTAATGTTTAATATGAAAATTGATGAGGGGTGCAAGAAGCAAATATATTCAGCTAAAAATCAATTGGGCCAAGAATATGGGGGGTGGGGAGAGCAATTCGCTAAAGCCCATTGCTGATTCATTAAACCCAATTTCGTGATTAAATCCCAGCCACAGGATGGTATTTTCAGTCAAACATTCCATGCGCATCCAACGGTCAATGTGTTGTCTTCTTCCTTGGAACACTTAGGGTTTAGAACTCCATGAAACTACAAGCTCCATGCATGAAACTTCATCACCTTTGTTCTCTATCATTTCTCCATCAAATGCCATGATCCAAGAACCAATTTTGACTAGAATTTTATGTAGAATCCAACCATGCCATTAGATTGCATTGAAACTAACTATATCATGCAAACCGAACCATACAACTCCATGAATCCAAACTTTCTTCAATTTTCCACCATCACAAAACTCAACAATCTTTATATATAATTAATCCTCATGCTATGCTGATCACAACCAACCAATTCTCATGCATTATAACCCATTAAATAGTGTGTTCTAACTCCATCAAGAATCAACCTCCATTAATGAAACCTCACTAATTGGTCTAAAACTCATCCAAATAATCACCTAATGGTCTCTAATGGTTTCGCAACAAGAACTAATCCTAGCCATGCCTAAATCAAAGTGTGGAAGTGATTTTGCTTACCTTGACCCTTGCAATGGTAGGTGTTGAAAAGCTTCGAATCAATCCTTGTAGATCTTCAAGAATGGTCTCTAGGTGGTGAACAATACTCTTCTTGCACAAGATTTGATGGAGATGGCTTGTATCTTCAGATTCAATCCTTTTTGCTCTCTTGCAACTTCACTTGGAAAGCTCCAATTCTTCAACAATGGAACCTTACTTTGGCATGAACATGTTCACGGAGGTTTGTAGTGATGATTTGTGGAAAGAAATGGAAGGGTAATGAAGAGAAAAATGAAGTTTCAATACAATTTGCAAAATGGAGAATTTTGGTTCAAACTCTTTTTTCTACCACCATTAACATCAACAATCACCAACCTTGAATCAATGCAATTCATATTCAATATATAGAGATGTTTAGAAAGATCTAGAACCTCTTAGAATCATCTAGAAAGGACTTGAACTTTCATGACATGATAACTTGCATTTCCATTCTCACCATGTGAGATATCATGACAAAAACCCTATAACTTGAGTAATTATCTTCATTTTCTCCTTAAGTGGTATTTTGGACAAGATACAAAGCTTAAACACCTTGTTTATGAAGCTTTTCTTTGATTTGGTTTGGTACCCCATTATGCAAGCAAGACTTTTACAAAGCAACCCCAAAATTTAAGCCTCAAATCAAAATTGTGGCTGAACCATTGTTCTTAAAATGACCTTGGGAGTCAAAATGACCTATCATATGCCATGGTTAGGGTTTATAGCTTGGATTTTAGGATTTTCCGTTTCACTTGAATTAACTTATGTCCCATTTTTAGGCCATTTTTATCACTTTTTGCTATGAGTCTTTCCAACATCTCATGACCACCCAACTAGCCTTAAAGCATCATTCTAAGAAACTTTGATGTTGAAAGTTTTTCCATTTGAAGCTTGGAAGTAGGAGATATGGCCATATGCTTGAAATGACCTATAACTTCCAAATGACCAAAATGCCCTTGGCTTGTCAAAGCCATAAGTTGAGTTCTACAAATCCTATCAAGGACTTCTAGTACTCTATAGAAAGCTAAGAAGATGCTCTTCAACATTCATGTTGACCAAGAGATCATAGGAATCATCCTACTAGGGCAAAAGTTGTCTGCAAGTTGGGTGACTTTCAAGTATCCAGATTCACATACCTCAGATGACCTGCAATTTGTCAAAACCATAACTTGAGCTCTGCACATCCTATCAAGGGCTTCTACCACTCAAATTAAATCTAAGAACAAGCTCTACAACATTCATGTTTTGGGGAAGATGAGATGACAATCACATCTTGAGCTAAAACTGCCTGGAAGATAGGGATCAAACTAGGGGATTTTACACTGACAATCCTTAGAAACCCTAGCTTAAAACTTCTCAAACTCCTCAGTCATGATGAGTTGGTCTTGGAATTATCCTTATAGTATCTCAATACCTCATTCCATGATCACATGGCCCTTGGATTAGGTATCAACCTTCTCCAAATCATCAGTTGACCTAGGGTTGACCCAGTCAAAACCCTAATTCCACCATTCATGGTTGAATCTTCTGATTACTCTCTCAATGACTTGGCTAAGTCTCATGATGGCTTTCAATACATCTCATGAGCTCTAGCAAGGCTTCAAGATCAAAGTCATGGCTTCAGATTCATCTGAGTAGCTTCAATAACTTTTAACTTAGGAGACCTTCAACTTTGCAATCAACCCTATCTCTGAGGATCTTCAAATTCATCTGAGGAGGACATCAACCCTCCCAAACTCAATGACAACATTCAAGAGGTTCTCAAACCTCCCATTAGCCTTCAAAAGAAGATCACATCCCTTGACCTCTGCCCACAAGTTAATGAAATGCATATGCTAGTATATGAATGAAATGCAATGAAACCATGAACCAAGTTTCAACAAGGTTGGGCAAATTTTGGGGTGCAACACCGTGTTTGCTGCATCTTGCATTGCATTTGCATAAGCATCCTTGCATCATTTTTGCATATCATTTCTCCAGCTAGCCAGAGCTCTTATCCAACCTTTGTTTTGCTTCAGAAGGTGATTCTCCGGTGACCGTTATGGGCAAGTGTTGATTGTAGGAAGATGACCAAGTTGTTGAAGCAGAATCAAGCAGTGTCAAGCATTGAAGTCACTTGAAAGTTATCGGTAGCTATGTCAGGGAACGACTTCCAGAATGTTGATACCTTGTCAGGTTTTACTGTGATGTCCAATCCTCTGTATGGTTCTTTGCTCGATGAAGATTTTCTGCAAGTGAACAACCTTACTGAAGCTCGGACTGTGCAACCTTCTGTTGAGAACCAAGATCAGCATGAACAGTCTGTTGCCCGAAGTGAACGTTCTTCTTCTCTTAATACCTCAGATTATCTTGATGCTTTGTCCTCTGTGTTGATTTCTCGAAGAGAAGTTCCGGTAGTGAAGACTGAAGACCCGAGAGCTTTATTGGAAGGATAGAATAGAAAGTTTCTTCCTTGGTTATGATGTTGATTTATGGGACTTGGTCATTGATGTGTATGTTCATCCCACTGAGGGGGATGGCAAGAAAATTGATAGAAAATCAATGACTGAAGCTCAAAAGAAGGAGTTCAGAAATCATCACAAAGCTAGAACAATATTGTTAAATGCAACATCTCATACTGAATATAAGAGGATCACAAACAGAGAAACTACATTTGACTTGTTTGAGTCTTTGAAGATGACACATGAAGGAAACTTTCAAGTTAAAGAGACCAAGGCTCTGGCGCTAATACAGAAGTATGAAGCGTTCAAAATGGAAGAATCTGAGTCTATAGAAACTATGTTCTCTAGATTCCAGATCCTCACAGCTGGTCTAAAAGTTCTGGACAAAGGCTACTCAACAACTGATCATGTGAAGAAGATCATCAGAAGCTTGCGTATCAGATGGAGACCTATGGTCACTGCTCTGAAGCTTGCTAAGGATCTGAACAAGATTACTTTGGAGGAGCTAATCAGCTCACTAAGGAGCCATGAAATTGAACTTGAGGAAGATGAGCCTCAAAAGAAAGGTAAGTCAATTGCCTTAAAATCTAACAAATCTGTGAAAGCTCTGCATGTGTTAGAAGAGAGTTCTGAAGAGTCTTCTTCTTCTGAAGAAGAAGAATTGTCCTTGCTGTCCAGAAGAATCAACAGACTCTAGAAGCACAAGCAGAGGAAGTTCAAGAACTTCAAGAAGCCAGATCAGCGCAAGGAGTCCTCTGGACCAAAAAGATCTGGAAAGAAGGAAGTTGTTTGTTTTGAATGCAAACAACCTGGCCACTACAAGAATGAGTGTCCAAAGCTTCAGAAAGAAAAGCCTAGAAGAAATCCTGAGCATAAGAAGAAGGTTCTAATGGCAACCTGGGATGATTCAGAAGACTCTGAATCTTCATCAGATTCTGAAGAAGAATGCGCCAATATGGCTCTGATGGCAGGCATTGAAGATCAGAATGAAGGATCATTTGGATCTGAGTCTGATTTTGAATCTGACTCAGAAGAGGTACTTTCTGATCTCACTAGGGAAGAGCTTATTAAAGTTTTATCAGAAGTCCTGAAAAACTATAATCAGATTAAGCTCAAATGCAAGAAGCTTAAATGCAATCTTGAATCTGAGAATAATCTGTTAAAGTCAGAAGTTGCTGAGTTAAAAGAAAACAATTTAAAAATGAAAACTAATTTTGAAAAAGCTCAACAAGATTCTGAGTCTGAAACTAAGTCTAAATGCAAAAACATTTTAAAAGAATATGACTTCAGCTTTCAGAAGTTTCTTGCTAAAAGCATAGATAGAAGCAAGATGGCTTCAATGATCTATGGAGTTAGCAGAAACAACGGGAAAGGAATTGGATATGAATCTTCCTCTGGAAAGGATTTAAATCCAATGCCTGTTGATAAACTTGTTATTAAGAAAACTCCCTTGTACTCTCATTTCAAGTTTGGTCATCTGAATAATATCAAACACACACGTTCTAATAAGAACATTCATGTGTTTAAGCCAAAAGTCAGTCAGAACAAAACTGTTGTAAAAAGACAGAAGTTCAGACCAACTTTCAAGGCAACTAACCCAAAAGGACCCAAAAAGATCTGGGTACCTAAGGATAAGATAATCCTTGTTGCAGATGTTTTTAGCAGAAAAGTCAAGACGCCAGTCATGGTACCTGGACTCTGGCTGCTCACGTCACATGACAGGAGAAAGGTTTATGTTCCAAAGCCTGGAGCTTAAATCTGGAGGAGAAGTGAAGTTTGGAGGGAATCAGAAGGGCAAGATTATTGGCTCTAGTACTATTGGCAATGGTAACCTTCCCTATATATCTAATGTTTTTACTTGTAGAAGGATTAAAGCATAATCTATTATCCATAAGTCAATTAAGTGACAATGGTTATGATATAATCTTTAATCAACAATGTTGTAAAGCTGTTAGTCATAAGGATGGCTCAATCCTATTTAATGGGAAGAGGAAGAACAACATTTACAAAATAAATCTTTCAGAACTTAAGGTTCAAAATGTTAAATGCCTCTTGTCTATTAATGGTGAGCAATGGGTCTGGTACAGAAGATTGGGGCATATTAATATGAGACGTATATCTCAGATTAATAAACTCAATTTGGTCAGAGGACTTCCTAAGTTGAAGTTCAACTCAGATGCTCTTTGTGAAGCATGTCAAAAAGGAAAATTTTCAAAAGCTTCTTTTAAATCTAAGAATGTTGTTTCAACCTCAAGACCATTAGAATTACTTCACATTGATCTGTTTGGACCAGTGAAAACTGCATCCATCAGAGGCAAGAAGTATGGATTAGTCATTGTTGATGACTACAGCAGATGGACATGGGTAAAGTTTCTAAAACACAAGGATAAGTCACATTCTGTGTTCTTTGACTTCTGCAAACAAGTCCAGAATGAAAAAGATTTTAAAATTGTTAAATTCAGAAGTGATCTTGGTGGTGAATTTGAAAATAAATATTTTGAAAAATATTTTAATGAAAATGGCATTGCTCATGATTTTTCCTGTCCTAGAACTCCACAACATAATGGAGTTATAGAGAGGAAAAATAGAACTCTGCAAGAAATGGCCAGAACCATGATCAATGAGACTAATCTGGCAAAGCATTTTTGGGCAGAAGTAATAAACACAGCTTGTTACATTCAGAACAAAGTGTCTGTAAGACCTCTTCTGGAAAAGACTCCCTATGAATTGTGGAGGAACAGAAATCCCAACATTTCATATTTTCGTCCTTTTGGATGTATTTGTTATATGTTGAACACTAAAGAGAATCTTAACAAGTTTGATTCTAAAGCACAAAAGTGTTTCATGCTTGGCTATTTTGAACGCTCTAAAGGCTACAGAGTATACAATACTGAAACACAGATTGTGGAGGAATCTATACATGTTAGATTTGATGATAAGCTTGGCATTGAAAAGCCAAAGCAGTTTGAAAGTTCTGCAGATAGAGAAATAATTCTCACAGACTCTGAAAGCTCAGAGGTAGACAAAGCTCAAGTGAAGGAACCAGAGGCAACACCAGATGCAATTCCTTTAGCTTCTCAAATGAACAACTTGAACATTTCTGAAGAATCAACTATTAAAGGATCATCTTCCAGAATCAAGGCCTCTCACCCAGAGGATGTGATCATTGGAAAGATGGATGACCCTATAAGAACAAGATCCTTCCTCATATCATCCGAAACATCATTATTTGGGTTGGTGTCAGTTATTGAACCAACTTCTGTGGATGAAGCTCTGCAAGACAATGACTAGATAATTGCCATGCAAGAAGAGCTCAATCAGTTCACAAGAAATGATGTTTGGGATTTGGTTCCAAGACCAAAAGGATTCAACATAATTGGAACTAAATGGGTCTTCAGAAATAAGTTGAATGAAAAAGGAGAAGTTGAGAGAAACAAAGCAAGGCTTGTTGCTCAAGGTTATAGCCAGCAAGAAGGAATTGATTATACAGAGACTTATGCTCCTGTAGCTAGGTTAGAGTCTATTCGTTTACTCATTTCTTTTGCTGCACAAAATAACATCACTCTATATCAGATGGATGTTAAGAGTGCCTTTTTAAATGGAATTATAGAAGAAGAAGTTTATGTTCACCAACCTCCTGGTTTTGAAAGTGAAAAATTTCCAAAACATGTTTTTAAACTAAAGAAATCTCTTTATGGTTTAAAACAAGCTCCTAGAGCTTGGTATGAGAGATTAAGCAATTTTCTTCTGGAGAAATTTTTTATCAGAGGCAAAGTGGACACAACACTCTTTTGTAAAACATTTAAGAAAGATCTGTTAATTTGCCAAATATATGTGGATGATATTATAGTTGGATCTACCAATGTTATGCTGGGAAAGGAGTTTGCTCAATGTATGCAGGCTGAATTTGAGATGAGCATGATGGGAGAATTGAGATTCTTTCTAGGAATTCAAGTCAACCAAACTCCAGATTGCACTTACATTCATCAGACCAAATATGTTAAAGAGCTTCTGAAGAAGTTTAACATGACTGATAGTAAGATGGCAAAGACTCCTATGCATCCAACAAGTACTCTTGGTAAGGAAGAGGTAAGTAAGAAAGTAGATCAGAAACTCTACAGAGGTATGATAGGATCTCTTCTCTTCTTAACTGCTTCTAGACCTGATATTTTATTCAGTGTATGCTTGTGTGCAAGATTCCAATCAGATCCTAGAGAATCACACTTAACAGCTGTTAAGAGGATTCTAAGGTATCTGAAAGGTACTTCTAATGTGGGTTTGTGTTACAGAAAATCTGATGATTTCAAATTAGTTGGATTCTGTGATGCTGACTATGCTGGAGACAGAGTGGAAAGAAAAAGTACTTCTGGAAGTTGTCAATTTCTAGGAAGAAATTTAATCTCCTGGTACAACAAGAAGCAACCTACAATTGCGCTATCAACTACATAGGCAGAATATATTGCTGCTGCTGGATGTAAAACGCAAATGCTCTGGATGAAAAGTCAGCTAGAAGACTATCAGATCTTTGAGAGTAATATTTCTATATTCTGTGATAATACTTCTGCTATATGTTTGTCTAAAAACCGTATTTTGCACTCTAAGGCAAAACACATAGAAATTAAACATCACTTCATCAGAGACTATGTTCAGAAGGGTATTATAAACTTAGCCTTTATTGATACAGATCATCAGTGGGCTGATATTTTCACAAAACCCCTTGCTGAAGATAGGTTCAAGTTTATTCTGAAAAATATTGTTATGGATTTTTGTCCAGAATGATATTTATCAGAAGCAAACTTCTCAGATGAAAAAATGTTTAAAACTCTGAAGTATTTCATTTGTCATTTATTTGATTTATTGGATTATTATTTGTGTGTATCTGAACTAACCAATCTTAGAGGATCTGAACGTTGGCTAACGTTTCATTTCTCAAGAGAATTCAGAAGCACATGCAAGCAAACACGTGTCATTCTGAATCTGAAAAGATGGCGTGCACACTACTGAAGAGACATTTGAGGTATTGTTTGAATAGTTAAAATCTTGGTTTTCCCCCCAAATTGTCAGAATCAATTAATGCTTTGAAATGATTTTTTATTCTTTTCATTAAATGCCATTAATTGCTTTGTGAGAACGTGTTGAATGTGTCTTTTTGTATGCCCTAATTTCTTTCTCTATAAATACCACAAATCACACCATTTCACACTTTTCACTTCACAAACATTATATACATTTCTGTTTGCTCTTTTCTCTTCATCAAAACCCTAAACCTTCATCCAAATCTTCTTCATCTTCAACAATGGCAACATCATCCTCAACATCAGCTCAGTTTCAATCATCTATGGCTGCAGTAGCGTCATCAAACATGGGTGTTACTCCATTTAAGGAACCAAAGAGAACATTGTTAACCCCTGTGGACAAGCTTGAAGTTCTTTGTGAATCCATGGTGGAATTTGATTCTCTGGCTGAAAATGGGTTTGAGTTACATTCTATTATTGATGCACAAGGCTGGGTTAAGTATTTTGATAGGCTGTTTGGTCCAGTGTACCCACACTTGGTGAAGTAATTTTGGATACATGCATCTGTTTATCCAAAGTTCATTCTCTCTTCTGTTCTGGGAAAAGAGATCATAATCACTGAAGACCTCATCAGAAAACTCATAGGGTGTGAGAAAACTGATGGAGTTTGTCATCTGCCAGCTAGGCGTGTTGACATGGAAGAGGTTTATGAGGAAGTCATTGCATCTGGACAAGCTTCTAACAAATTTAAGGATCTGAAACCTGACTACAAAATCTGGGCAAAGATTTTTCTGGGATGCATCAATCACAGAAAATATACTAATTCTCCAGATTATGTGAATAATGAACAACTCTATTTCATGTACTGCTTGAGTCAGAGTACAAAGGTGGATCTGCCATACATTCTCTTTATGCATCTGTGGAATCACATCAATGCATCCAGAGAATCCACAAAGGATAAGGGACAGAAGATCAGGACGTGGATTCCTTATGGAAGATTGATCTCAGACATTCTGTCAGAGAATGGTCTGGTAGCTGCTCTCTATGAAGCTGGAGTTAAAGAAGAGTTTGAAACAATAGTTGGTAAACCCTTAAATGGAAAGAGTCTTCAGAGGCTAAAAGTTGTGGATGAACTCACAGATGCTCCTAAGAAGCTGAATGTTTCTGAAGTTAGTCAGAGAAGGATTCCAGTTCAAGATTTTCCACTCTTTGGTGCTGAAGAACCAAGGGATATTATTCTTAGGTATATTGATGCGTGCAAAGCAGATGGAACACCTTTTCCTACAGATATTTTGATTCGTGCTAGAGAACCTATGCCAGATGTTTTTGAAGAGAACATGAGGAAAATAAAATAATTAGAAGCAGAAGAAGTTGCTGCTCAGAAGAAACAGAAAGTTGCTGACAAACCACAGAAGCAGATCAAGAGAAAGGCTTCTGGAGAAGTTCCCTTTGTTACTACCAAGCGCATCAATACAAAAGGTACTAAATCATCTTTACCTTCTATTTCTAAAATTGCTGTAAATGTATCAACATTTAGTTCTATGCCTGAACCTTCTCCCACTCAAAATCAAACAATTCCTATTCCATCTCAAACATCTGAACCACCAAAAATTCCTACATCACAAATTCCATCTGATCCTATTTCCACTAAACCACTTAAATCATCTGATATTCCACAATTAAAACCACAAACAAAACCAACAGAACAACCTACAACACAACAGCAACCTGAAATTCAACAAC
The DNA here is from genome assembly GCA_963859935.3 of Lathyrus sativus. Classification (NCBI taxonomy): domain Eukaryota; kingdom Viridiplantae; phylum Streptophyta; class Magnoliopsida; order Fabales; family Fabaceae; genus Lathyrus; species Lathyrus sativus. The sequence continues at coordinate 879,123,552 of OZ012735.1, forward strand.
TAGTTGCATATGAACCTATACAATCTGACACAGTTGCATCTGAAACTGTTGCATCTGAACAAGTTGCATCTGAACAAGTTGCATCTGAACAAGTTGCATCTGAACCAGTTGTGTCTGAACCACCAACATCCAAACCTTCTGATCCTCAACCAGAACCATCTAATCCTATTGAAACAAACATACCTGACTCTGAGATTCTGGATGTACAACCTCTCAAGACTATGTTTGTTGTATCCTCTACATCTTGTACCCCAACCACCTCATCTGATTCATCTAAATCTGATATCCACCCAGATATTATCTCACTCCCTTCCCTCAGATCATTTGAATCTAACCAACTAGATCTACCCATTTCATCTGATACTATCATTCCTGAACCCACTCCTGAACCTATACCAAGAACATCTGAATTTGTTTCATTTGCTTCTTCTAAACCGTTTCCATCTGATCCCCTTCCACCTGGACTTGAAATAGAACACTTTTTTGATCAACCACCTCAATCAGATTTTGTTCCTTGCCTTGATAAGCCAAGACAATCTGCGTTTGTCCCATACTTTTTTGATAAAACATGTATTGTTCCACGTATACGCCAACGTAAACCATTCTTTCATCTCATGCCTGCAAAGATGGCACCACCTTATCCTAGCCCTTGGATCATCATCCCAGAATTCACCATACCACCACCAGAACAACCTAAACCATTCACTTTGGAAACCCTTCTGAAACCAAAAACTAGGTTAAATGTTGATAATTTATTTGCAAGTTTTATGAAAGAAATAAAGATGCATTTAGGATCTGTTCAGAAAAGATGCTTGTCAACCATGGATGCAAATGAATCTGATGCTATCTGGAATAGCTTTATTACCAGATTCAATATTGTAGCCTCAAATCTGAAGAATGTATGTTCTGATGACACGAAGCTCAGATTTGCTGAAACTGCCAGAAGCATGATCTGGAATGTGAAAAGATCTGCACCTTTGCTTCTTGAAGATGTACCTTCATCTTCTGGAGTATCTGATACATAAGTCTTTGTTGAATATGCTTCTGAAGAAACTCCACTGGCTATGACAATTGTGGAAAATCCCTCTGGATCTGTTGCTCCTGACTCTGCATCCCCAATGGAAATTGAATCTGCTTCTATTCCTGCACAAGAATCTGCTCCTTCTACCTCTACTGAGATCAAGAAAGAGAATCCAGATTTGGAAGATAAGATTGCAGTATTGGAAGCCGGACAATATGAGATCAAGTCATGGATGGCCAAGCAAGACCAGAAGACTGAGAACATGGCAGAATGGATGTCTAAGAAAGATCAGAAGAATGAAAACATGGCAAAGTGGATGACAAAGCAAGAAGAATCTTCATCTGAGATCACTTAACTTCTGAAGATGATTCTGTCCAAGCAAACCTAGTTTTATGTTTTTCTGTATCTGATGTTTGTGCACATATACCTGATTTTATCTGATGATTTGTCTGTTTCTATTTTGAATATGAATGAATGACTCTGTGTTTTCTCTACTTGAATGTATCTTTTCTCTATTTCCTTTTATTTGTCTTTAAAAGTTTTACTTTTTGATTATGACAAAAAGGGGGAGAAAATGGATCTGACTGTTCAAATAAACTCTACCTAAATGAAACTCAGACATATCTAATTATAACTAACGTGAATTCTTAGCATTTCAGAACATTTGAAAAATCTGAAAAATTCTTTAAAAGTAACTCTGAGATCCCCAGATCAAGTTTAACCAATCAGGCTCTGATTCTGAAACATCCTTCCAAGTCAAGATCTAATTATTTTTGGAACAATCAGGCTCTGATTCTGAAAAGAATACTCATGCAAAAGGGAAGTTTCTATTCCTTCTAAGTATTCAATTCAAGGGGAGATTCTCAATCTCAGGGGGAGTTATAATTATTTTTTTTATTGAACAAAATTTCTTATGTTTTTGTCATCATCAAAAAGGGGGAGATTGTTAGAACACAGATTGGTTCTTAATTATATCTCTATGTTTTGATGATAACTCTTATGAAATTTTGTATTAAAGAATTATATACTCTAAAATTTGTTTAAGTATGTTTGCTGCAGATATTAAAGTGAATATTATTCTGAAAGCAAATTAGATCTGAACATGAAATTATGCAAGGCTCTGAAGCATCAGAAGCATCTCTTAGAAGAATCTGAATGCTGCCTACAGAAGATTCTGAGCGCTGCCTACAGAAGATTCTGAAGCAGAAGCTACAGAAGGATCTGAAGCAGAAGCTACAGAAGCATCTGAAGCATTGAAGACTTTTGTATGAAGAGTTTCAAGCTTAGTTTATTTTCAGAAGACTCTGATAGTACTACGCTGCCAGTACTAAGGATCTGATCCTAAAACTCTGCTCTGAACAATTACACGCTGAAAGCACACTTGCTGCAAATGCTCTGATTCAGCAAACTCTGATGAACATCAGAAGGCTCTGATGATATTTACTGAAACTTGTGGAAGAAGAATTCAAAGTTATGTCAGTTGGTTTGGCCAAACGACTCTTTCCTCTTTTATGCTAGACACAAGAACACAGACAAAAAGGATTTATCTATGCATTCTACTTCTAGGAAAGGTCATGTGATGTGAAGACAAAAAGGCTACAGACCTTTTCAGTACACAACCTTCAAAGTGAAAACTACTTGAACCTCTGTGCCTATAAAAGCAAGACTCCATCACTCTTCTTCAGTTGACGAAATATTGAAAGAAATTCATTACAAGCTCTCATACAAATCATTCTCTTGCTGAATTTATTTCATTGTTCTTAAACTTAAGTGTAAAATCACAGTTGTGATATAGCTTAATTAGAAGCATTTAAACACTTGTTTTATTCTTACATTTGATTGTAAAAATCCTTAAGAAGATTCAGTTGGGATCAGTTGTTCTTAAGAAGACTAAGAACAGTTGTTCTTAGTGCTTGCTATTGTAATCAGTTGATTAATAGTGGATTAAGTCCTTGTTGAAAAAGGCAAATCACTCTTGATAGGGTGGACTGGAGTAGTTGAGTTCAACGAACCAGGATAAAAATCCTTGAGCTTTTATTGTCATAAGTTTTTCTATATACTTATTCAACCCCCCCTTCTAAGTATTTTCTCACCTTTAGTGTATTCGATATACAATCAGATCCCCATGGATGAGGCTGACAAACAGAGTACAACCTTCATGACCGAGTCGGGAAACTATTACTACAATTTAATTCCCTTCGGTCTGAAGAAGGTCGACGCTACCTATTAACGGATGATGAACAAAGTCTTCCGGGGAGAGATTGGCGACATGCGCGAAGTTTTACATGGACGACATAATTGTTAAATTGTGCATTGAGGTTGACCACACGATCCACCTTAAGAAGGTCTTTGAAACGACAAGAAAGTACAAGATGCAATTCAACCTAGAAAAGTGCACCTTCGGCGTACGGGCAGGGAAGTTCCTCGGATTTTACTTGACCGAACGAGGTATTGAGGCAAACCCGGACAAATGTCGAGCTTTCTCCAAGTTCGTGATGTCGAACACGAAGAAGTCGATCCCGTCGTTGAATGGGATGCTCGCCTCATTATCCCGGTTCATCGCCAAATCTGCGAAACATGCCCTCCCATTTTTTAAACTATTGAGGAAGGAGGCCACATTTGAATGGACGGATGAGTGTGAGCAGGCCCTTCTCTATCTCAAGTGCGTCCTCTCGGAATCGTCAGTCCTAACAAGATCGAACATCGGGGAAACCCTCTACTTGTACCTGGCTGTCTCCACCGAGGTTGTCAGTGTTGTACTGATCTGGGAAAATCCCGACGAACAGAAGCCGATTTATTTCACGTGCAAGGCCCTCCACGGCACCTAAGTGAGATACCAGCAGATCGAAAAAGTCGCCCTGACCCCCATCAACGTGGTCAGAAGGCTGCGACACTACTTCTTAGCCCACACTAACATGGTCAGAACCGAGCAGCCTATCAAACAGCTACTCGGTTGACCCGACATGTTGGGGCGCATGTTAAAGTGGTCGCTGGAACTCTCTAAATTTGACATCCTCTACGAAGGTAGAAAAGCACTCAAGTCACAAGTCCTGGCTAACTTCATCATCGAGATGACACCCACCACGGAACCTACTTCCAGGGCTCACAAGTGGACCTTCTTCATCGACGGCTCCTCGAGCTTGTTGGGAAGTGACGTGGGCATCATCTTGGAAAATGAATAGGGTACCGTGGTGGAAGTATCCTTTGCCTTGGCCTTCTCGACAACAAAAAATTAGGCCGAGTACGAGGCATTATTGGCCGGACTCTGCCTCACGGAAGATCTCGAAGCCAAGGAGATAAAAAATTTCACGGACTCCCAGTTGGTCGCCTCCTAGGTCCGGGGTGAGTATCAAGCCAAGAACGAAAATCTTGCCGAGTATCTAGCCCTTATAAGGGAGCGGACGAAGAGCTTCGACTCTGTCAAAGTGCAACACGTTTCCCGCGAGCATAATACCCGAGCAGATGTCCTCTCGAAACTGGTGAGCACGAAGAAGAATGGTGAGAACAAATCCGTTGTCCAGGAAGTCCTCTCTCGGCCAAGCACGGAGAAGGAAAAAGTGATGCTCGAGGTCAATGCCATTGGGGACATCAACTATTGGATGACCCTGGTGCACACCTGCCTTAGCACAAGACGCCTCTCCGATGACACGAAGGAGGCCAGCGCAGTTAAAAGTCGAGCTTGTTCCTACATACTACTCGAGGACAATTTATACTGAAGAGTCTTCTCGATTCCCCTCCTCAAATGTGTTGATAAAGCCCAAGCCCCGAGCATCATACAAGAGATCCACGAGGGCATCAATGCAAAACACTTGGGGGGGAGGTCTCTAGCCCGGAAGGCCTTGCGAGCAAGGTACTATTGACCGACGATGCAGCATGACGCTAGGGAGCATGTGAAGAAGTGTGACAGGTGCCAACAGCACAGGGACATGCACCTCGCCCCTTCGTGTAAGCTCAAGTCGCTCTCGTTCCCATGGTCGTTCGCCTGGTGGGACATGGATATCCTTGGTCCATTCACTATGGGCCCTCGCCAAAATCACGGCACACAACATACTCCGCTTCTAGAAAAGGAACATCCTCTCCCAGTTTAGCATTCCCCTGGTCATCGTGGCCAATAATGGGACGCAGTTCACTGACAAAAATTTCCAAGACTTTGTGACCAAGCTTGGAACAAAGCAACACTTTACGTCAGTCGAGCCCCCGCAAACAAACAGCCAAGAAGAGGCCGCAAATAGAGTTATCCTGTAGAGCCTAAAACGACGGCTTGGGGACGCCAATAAGAGATGGGTCGAGGAGCTCCACAACGTATTATAGGCTTACAGAATGATGCCTCACTCGACCACCGGGGAGACCCCTTTCCGACTGACCTACGAGACCGAAGCGGTGATCCCGGTAGAAATAAGGGAGTCGTCCAGAAGAACTGAATCCCCCTCAAGAAGGAGGCCAATGACGAATACCTCAGAGATGAGCTCGAACTAGTCGAAGAGATCCATACAGGAGCAGCTCTCCGTAAAGCCACACTAAAGCATAAGATTTCCCTTCGCTATGACAACAAAGTCATAAAACGTGAGTTCCAAGTCTGTGACCTGGTCTTACGAAGAAATCACAAGGATTCGCGCGAGGGCAAGCATGCCGTGAATTGGGAAGGCCCTTACTGTGTTTGGGATAAGACCAAACACAGAGCCTACTACCTTGAAAACTTACACGAGGATGAAATTGCTTGACCATGGAACGCTGAGAAGCCCAAAAGATACTACAGTTAAATACTGCCCACGACGATCAACCTCGCAACAACGGGAGCGCGACCTGGTGCAAACGCGTATCCTAAAACTCAACAAGATGACAAGCGCATGCCCTTTTGCGTATGCGGGCATAACTCTCTGTTTGATGGGGACCCCTCAATCGAGCTCCACCGCCTCCGTACTGAGATGGTAGAACACCCAACTCACGATGGGATGTTCACACCGCGGAGAGAGGGTTGCGATTATAGCCCCCACTTCGTAACCGACCAGGTAACAAGCCTGGTCACCTGGCCAGTTCCTACACTACCGGATACAAGTAAATGTCGAGCTACTACTCCCACCAATAAATAAACATGCAAGCAAGCATAGAAGAGCCCATGCAAACGAGCAAATATAAACAAATAAACAGGCACACACAAATACTTAGCAAAAAATAATAAATATTGTTATACAATCACGGGCACTAGCCTAGCTGTTCAGGAATTACAATAAAGGGGTATGTAGGCCCGAACATACATCTTAACAAAAATAAGCACGTAGGCCAGAAAAACTAACACGAGCATGCATACCAAAAAATACTGAAACAAAACCTAAGAGCTCTCCCGTCGTTTCTGCTCTTCCTCCTCGGTAGTCAGGTTGTCATCATTATCCTCGGTTCCTATCACTACCACCCGTCCGTTGACGATCTGGTGGTAGGGCTCTGTCCCTTCGGTGATAAGAGAAACCTTATGGTTCACTATATTGAGCTGCTCTACCGTGCTCACATAGCCAGCCTTGACAGCCCCCAAGCAATCTTGCTCGAACTCCCAAATCTTCACCACCAGCTCAGCCTGAGAGGCAGGAGTTTTTCCTCATCAGTCTCCTCCTCGGCAGGATGAAGGGCAACCTCCAACTCCATGACCCACGTCTGCAGCCTCAATCTATCCTTCCCAATGGCCTTCAGCTGCTACTCTACCTCACTGTTCCACTTGCGCTGCGCTGTCCTCCCTGGTCAAGTCCAACTTAGCAGCCAACTTGGTCATCTTCGACTCAGCAACTATAAGATCCCCCCACAGTTTGGAAATATCGGTAGAAGAGCAATCCTCATTGCTCAGAGCCAAGGAAATTAAGAAGAATCGCATCATCGCAACCAAGTCCTCGGTCAGCCTTTGTCTCTTTGTTTCCCGACTGGCCTCGAGAACTGCCTTTGCCTCTGCGGCCGACATAGAAGGAGACCTTGCCCCATGGAAGAAACCAGGATGAAAATGAAAAGGGGGAATTAGGAAACCTTCCTCTGCCCCGCGCTTAGTAAGGTCGACGACAGTCTCTGACCCATGGACCCTCGCCCTCTTAGGAGTCCCACGCGACAAGGGAGATTGGCTCCCTTGCAGTGATGATGACAAACCTCTTCCTCCTTGCTCGGTAGTAGGTTGGTGCTGCACCTGAGCCACCTTCTCCTTTCCGCTCTTCGAAACGCCTCTGGTGGCTGCCAGTCACTTCACGCACTTCTGCATGGTCGACATACTCCCTTCAAAACAAAAAGAATAAGGGGTTAGCAAACACAAAAATAATAGAGCCCAGAAGGGGGACGGGCAAAAGATGACCCACTACCTAAGAAACGCAAGGCTGCCTCGTCCGACAGACATTCGAGCAAAGCCCTCGTATTAATGAGCCTCAACTGCTGGAGGATATTCCCATGGCTGTCGAGGATAAGGTTACCGTCGGGCATCACGAGTTTCGCCGGGGTAAAGCTGGCCACGAAAGCCTCCAACCTTTGATAGCCTACCTGGTCCTCCTCGTCCAAGGTACCTGCCTGCACGATGTAATGATTTGTGCCCCTTTTAAAGTGTTTCTCCATCCAGTCCAAGGGGAACCTCGGCACCATGACCTCTTCCCTCTGCCCGCTCGCCTCCCAGGCTTCACGATGAAATAACGAGGCGCATGTGTCATGAGACACGGGTCGAACCACAAAGAATCGATCTTTGAAAGTCCAGAAAAAATCCATGTACGTCTTGAAAAATATCCTTGGCTGCTTTAATGATACCCATCCCTGTCGGCCATCAGTCGTTTTCCTTTGCAGGTGAAAAAGCCGAAATAACAGGGTGAGAGTGGCCCCGATCTCAAGGTGCCGACAGACGAGCTCGTATGCCCGGATAAAAGTAATTGCGTTAGGGTGCAACTGCAAAGGCGCCAGCCTCAAAAAGTCGAAGACCCCTAGTTGAAAATCCGAGAAGGGAAGCCGAAGTCCTGCTTCACGAAAGCAAAATTCATACATGGGAAATCACATCTTCCCATAGCTCGAGCATATGCGGTGGTGGGCCCGTGGTCTACATGCTTGCCAGCTCACAAAGGAACCCTCACGATGATCCTCGATTGTGGCGAAAGCATCATGTTGCGGTGAAATTTGGATGTCAAGCTATTGATTAACTTGAATCTTAATTCATTTACAACCGATCTTTGATTTATCCGAAGGACAGGTTAAAGAAAGGGGAAAACCTATTTTGCATCGTAAACACAATGCGGGGAGAGATCTAAGGTTCGGGGGTTGGTTAAGCTTAGGGAAGGTATTAACATCCTAAACTTCTGTAGTACTCTACAGGAACCTCTTATTTTAAATTCTATTGCTATAGTTATCTGCTTAAAGGTAATGCTAAAGGTTCAGGGTGAAAGGAAAGGGCCTAAGGGGTTAGTCCTAAGTATACTCGCCAAGACTCGCATCTTGTGCCTACGTATCCTGGGTAGGGGATGTAATCAGAGTATTTGTAGTTCCCCTCACAGAGGGAGATGAGGAACTTCTTGACTGTGGTCAAGGTTCCTGGGGGAAGTAAATGTTCATAGGGAAGTGCTTACTTTGGAGTACGAAGACTCCTATTTCTACGTCGAAGCTTGAATTAAAAAGTGTAAGGATAAGTATTCCACGGCGAGAAACTTAAGTGGAGTGCAGCGACTCCTAATTGTCGCTACTCGAAAAATACGCGCAACGACGGGGAAGGCGAAAAGGGAAAGGACAGAAGGGTCGCCACCGAACTTTATTTATCCCATGAGGGGAAAGGAAAATATCGAGAAAACCTTAAGAAAAGGACGGATAAGATGGTCTCGCAACCATGAACGGGTTCGGAAGCCGGTTATGCGAAGGGAAGGTATTAGCACCCCTCGCATCCATCGTACTCGATGGGAACCATTTGTTTGTCGTGTGTGATTTATTTGCTAAAAGATTATGCTATAAAAGTGTGTTCCAAAGGGTAAAGAAAGTGGGTTTAGAAACTAAGAAAGGAGGCAACAGGGAAGAAGAGAGAAAGGTCGGACTCGGTAGGACTTCGCGGTCCTAGGCCTACGTATTCTCAACGGATATGAGAAAATCAGAGTCGACGTAGTTCGGGGAACTACAGATATAAGGGGGAATGTGCTCGGCAAGGATTGTGGCCCTTGTGCCTACGTATCTTTACTTGAAGAAGTAAAGAATCAGAGCAACCGTAGTTCGGCCTACGATTTGTTGATGTTTTTATGGATGATGCTATCGTACGCATTCTAGCAGTTAGGTGTATTACTGCTCGCTCGTTGGAGACTTAGGCATTACCTGTTTGCGGTAGAACGGACGTATCATATCCTTTTCGAAAGAGAAGTTTTCGCCATGTGAGGCAAGATGTCACATTTGATTTGTTGAATTGTTTTTTTAGGGGCGAGATAGGTCCTCAGATTGTAACCCCTACGGGTAGTACCCAATTCTTCATCTCAAAATTTTTGTTATGAAAGGGTGTGGCGAACATAGCGTCTTCGTATTGAAAGACGAGTATCAAAACCACACACACTACAGTGAGCATCTCGACACTCAGAGAGGAAGAAGTCTGCACTTAATCCTATCTCTTTAGTTCAATACAAAGAGAACTTCATTCTCTTATGAAAGTGTTTTTGGTTTTGAATGGTAAGTGCTTTTGCGACAGAGAACCCTACGATAAACATCAGCACTCGGGAGAGGAGAAGGCCTACGCCTAACCACTCCACGACCATTCAAGTTTTTGTCATGAAAAGAGTTTAAAAAAATGCGCTCGGTACGGGACCGAGGTTTTTAGGTAACAAAGGCTGCGGAAAGAAGTTGTAGAGGGAGATAGGTGGCGGATAAAGTCACATCTTCATATTGAAAGACGAGTATCGAGACCACCCACACTACAGTGAATATCCCGACACTCGGAGAGGAAGAAGTCTACACTCAATCCTCTCTCTTTAGTTCAATACCAAGAGGATCAATTTATTTATTGTAAGTGTTTTGAAAATGCACTCGGTACGGGGCCGAGGTTTTTTAGGAGAAAAAGGTGTGGATGAAAACGTCTTCGTATTGAAAGACAAGTATCAAAACCACTCACACTACAGTGAGCATCTCGACACTCGGAAAGGAATAAGTCTACACTCAATCCCCTCTCTTTATTTCAATACAAAGAGAACTTTACCCTTTTATTAAATATGGTGAATTGGCTTAACAATCGTTTGAGAAAATCCGCTTGACGTTGGGTCAAGGGTTTAATTGCTTAAAAAGGTTTGAGGTGAAGTGAGCAAGGTCGATGGCGACGCACAAGGCAATCGACTTACAAGGTCAAAAATTGCTCGATGAGAATCGAGAGTTTGTTTTCTTGAAAATAGTTTTTGGAATCAAAAATCAACAAGGACAATAGTAATATTCACATATTAAAATCATACAAACATATGGGGTTAGTCGGCTAAAAAATATTGAGACATGCAAAAAAAACGACACTTTTTTAAGGTAAAAACAACAAGAAAATAAAATAAACAAACTGATCAGTTCGCGCCGCGAAGGGTGTTTGCGCCGCGAACTGTGAAAAGTGAACATTCGGTTTTTTGCATGTTCGCGCCGCGAACTGGGAAAATTTTCATTCTGGTTTTTGCATGTTCGCGCCGCGAACATGGGTTGCGCCGCGACCTGAAGCGGAAAATGCAATATTTCTCTTGTTTTTTGCTGTCTTTTGTGGTTTTCTTTCCTTTCTATTGGTTCTTAAAATGGTTTCTTGGTCCCCTTAGAACCTTACATGATATACACAGTACAATAACACACAAGAGAATAAATGAAATGAATATAAAAGCAAAAAATAAAGGGAGAAATGTTTGAAGAAATGGATACCAAGAGCTTTCTATCATTCTTGCAAGTACTCCAATGACCTTTGTTGGATGTGCTCTCCACTCTTCACTCTATGTTGTGAAGCTTCTCCTTCTCAATGGTCCTCTTATGCTTCTATATCACTCTCTTTTTTTTTGGTTTTTTTTCCTATTTTTCTGGTTTTTTGAGGTTTCTCTTGCTCTCAATCTCTCTATCTCCAAAATGTGTTGTCTGTCTCTCTCTTTTCTGGTTTTCCTATGTGTGTAGAATGTGTAATGAATGATAGTGAATGATCCTTTTGTGCAGCCTCCAAACCTCCTTATCTCACTTTTTCTGCTGCATTTTCTGCTGTACCAAAACCACAGTCTTTGCACACTTCTCCATTTTCAGAATTTCCATTCTTGGCAATATCTTTTTACCACCTTTTGGTGCAGCCCCACTTTCCTTCCATTTCTAGTATGTTTTTTGCTGTATTTTCTTCAGCAGCACTCTACCTCTCTATTCACCCTTGTACCCATTGGCTGGTTGATTTGTTTGGACATACTCATGTAGTCAATACACTACCTTTTGGACATCATTTTCAAATTCTGATTTTTGATGTGTAGATGTATCAACATAAGCTTATAGCCTTGGTTTTGTGACATAAAATGATTTTGTAATATGATACACATTGCCACTTCTTGCATGGGGCTGTTTTGGACCATATTCAAATTGCCCATGAATGTATGCATAACCTTGATCTTGAGATATTCCAACATTGAATTAGCTCTTAAATATTTTCCTTGCATGTTTGTAAGCACAAAGAGGGTCATGTGGACTTGATGGAGCATGGGGGATACCATGACATGAAGTTATTTTTAGAAACTTGAATTAAGACTAGAAATAACTTAATTTCCTAAGCATTACCAAGAGTTTGGATTTTGTAACAAATGTGACATTCTTGCAAATGTCATGAAATTTTCTTTGTAATATTCTTGAATCTAGCCTTGAATTCATGAATCTTGAATTTGGAATGATGGGCTTCCCTTATGTCATTGAATTTGAAAGAAATGAAGAAATGAGTCAAGCCTTGAAAGAGGGCAAATTTTGGGGTGCAACAGCTGCCCCTATTCAAACGACTTGGACCTGAAGGGATGAAAAGCAAACGCTTTCAAACATTCGAGGTAAAAGGTGATTGAATACAAAAGAACCCAAAAATTTGTCAACCGCAGAATGAAACCTCTAACATCACCGTCAGGCACCTATATCAGGTAGAACATCTGACTTCGCCATCAGTCGTCGATCAAATACAAACACCTGACCTTGCCGTCAGCTCTTAATAGCTTTCTAACTTCGCCATCGGAACTCAACATCAAATCTGTGAGATCTGACCTCACCGTCAATATTCAACATAATATGTAAAAACATCTGATTGGTAGAACATCTGACCTCGCCATCAGTCCTCCATATCCTCTGACTTCGCCATCAACTTACAACATAATCTAACTTCGTCGTTAATTAAAATCATCTGACTTCGCCGTTATTTCTCAAACTATTCTGACGTCGCCGTCAACCCTCTACATGATCTGACTTCGCCATCAATTCTCCACATAAAATTTGGAAAAACACCTGACTTCGCTGTCAGTCCTTAACATCAAATTGGTAAGACACCTGACTTCACCGTCACCCCTCCACAATCTGACTTCGCCGTCAACTCCTCTCATAATCTGACTTCGTCGTCAATTCTTTACATAATCCGACCTCGCCGTCAACTCTCAACATAACCTGACTTCGCCATCAACTCTCTTCATGATCTGACTTCGCCGTTGATTCCCAACATGGCCTGACTTCGCCGTCAACTCTCTTCATACTCTGACTTCGCCATCAATTGTCTTCATAATTTGACTTCGTCGTCAATTCTCTTCATAATCTGACTTCGTCGTCAATTCTCTTCATAATCTGACCTCGTTGTCAATTCTCTTCATAATCTGACTTCGTCGTCAATTTTTAATAGCATCTAACTTCGTCGCTAGCTATCAAAATCATTTAATTTCACCGTCACTTCATTTTGCTAATAAGCGAGCATCGAACCTAAAGGTCGGCTCAACCCTAAGTTCAGAAGAACGTTCGTCGGTTCACCATCTGGGTGAAGAAATCCGTTGGGGAAACATGAACTTGAATAAATAGACTCCGCTAGGGAGACCGATAAGATGAACACATTTGTCAATGACCTGGCTGGAGGTCTGGATACCACGCAGGATTGAGAAATATACTGATAACTGCTGGAGATACGCTTGAAAACAAAGGGGTGGCAACCCAACTTATGCTTTACATGCATATGTTTGAATATGGCGTAATGCTCCATACGAAATGGAAATGCTACGCGTTTGGGAGGATGTTATGTATGATGCAAATGCAAAGGAAACACTTTAGCAAAATAAATGCCAAAGAGAAAGGATTAATTCCGCCGGGGAAAAGACTAGACACGTCTAGCACAAACATTGGGGAAAACAAATCCTGGATGGTCTTCTGAGCAAACTTCTGGGTAAAATTGTTCCACTAAGAGCAAATCCACCCTGCTGGGGATTAGACAATGAGGGAACCAATATCAACCTTTGCTTGGGGAAATGAGCAATAAAATCAACAAATACAACTTCCGCTTGAGGAATGAGTCAATGACCTAGACTCTGAGGGGAAAAGGAGCCAGTTGTTCAAACTCTATGGGGAAAACAGATTTCTGAATTCGTTCCACTGCTGAGGGATAAACCCACACCCGCTCACTGGAAACGATCCTGCTCTGCTGGAGATGTCAATATTGACCTGCTGAGGATATCCTTTGATTGTCAAGGTTTCAAACTGCTGGGGATGAGAACCCACTTAAACTGCACACTTCCTTTAGATGAGGAACTTCTGGAGAAGCCTCGAGGAAAGTTCTCTTGCAAATAACAAATAAACAAGTATGTTTTATGCAGCAGGTACCATCTCAATTATCACTTAAGACATTATTTAAGCAAATACAATGTTTCAATTATAGATAGCAAAGCCCACAAATTTATGTATGCAAAGTTTTATCAAAAACATCAGGCGTCTTTTGTAAACAAAACGGTAAAAACAAAACAAAAGGTTTTCTGGATAGTGTGTTTTATTGATAAATGGCCTGCAAACAAGCAAATTTACATGGGACACAACTCCTGAAATGAGAAAGCTGCGTAAGAAATATACAGAAATGCACAAGAATATCAAAATGTCGGCAATGTGGTATAAACAACCACCATAGAACGACTCAACTATGACTCGCATGACTTCGACGCCTTTCCGACGCTTCGTCTTCTGAAGAGATTAATTTGAACGACTGCTGTCGCTTGCGCGAAAATAAGGTGCCGGCATGACAGAAGAGTCGCCACCTTTCGTTATTTATCCCTCAGAGCGGGAAAGGAAACGATCGGAAAAACCTGACGAATAAGGGTAAGACAAGGTCGTCGCAACCATTGTCTGGGTTCGGGAGTCGGTTACGCAAGGGGAAGGTATTAGCACCCCTCACGTCCGTCGTACTCGACGGGATCCTCGCTTGTTTGTTTACTTGGACGGGTTGGTTATAATCTATCTACCTATCAAGGCTGGCTGAAAAAGAAAAGAAAAATGACTCGGCAAAGCGTCGCACTTTATGCCTACGTATTCTCATCAGAGAATGAGAAATCAGAGTCAACGTAGTTCGCCTAACTACGGGTGAAGGATGGGGAAAGGTTGCTCGCTAGGATGTCGCATCCTATGCCTACGTACTTTCATCTGGTATGAAAGATCAGAGCAAACGTAGTTCGGGAAACTACGGGAAAAAGCTCAACTAGGAGGGAGACTATCAAGTCCTACTGTTATCATGCCATGGATTCATCCTATGGTTGAGGTTTGAACAGGGAACTCCTAGATGTTGTCATGCATAGGTTTCAACCTAAAAGTCTATCATCGAATCCTTATCAAAGGAAATGAGAGTCCTAAGGGATCATGTCAATGATACATAGAATACAGACAAAGACATCAGCTTTAACAGTAAAATGCATGCAATGCAAGTGAGGGAGGAAATGTGTGTGGGGTTTCAGCCTCCACAAGCTCATCTCAACCTCAAGCCAGTCATGAAATAACAGTAATCATACTGAAAATAATCAACATGCTATCAAGCAAAACAGTAAACTGCAATCATACAGATAAAGGAAATGAAGTACCATCAGGCAAACAAAACACACTTGAGAAAGAATCACCTACTCTCTAATCCTAATCCCAATCACAGAGTCCTAATCAAATCTAAGCAAAGCTCTCAAGCAGAACCCTAAGCAGGAGAAATCATTCCCAGTCTTCAAGCTTCAGAATAAGCTTACCAAAGAAAGGGAGCTAAGCAAGCAAGCTCATAGTGTCTTCCTCAGGAGAACACTAGGAGGTGGATACTCAGGAGTCATACCCTATGTGGCTCAACCACTGTGATCAGTTTACATCCCTCCTCAGGAGAGATTAAACTCACAAGCAGGCTCCAACATCACTGGACATTTAGGAAATCCTATATCAACTAGTGGAACTAAGTGAATAGACCCATAGGACCTTCCTCAGGAAAGTACTAGGAGGCTTCCACTTAGGAGTTGTATCCCATGTGGCTCAACAACATGTGATCAGTTTACATTCCTCCTCAGGAGAAATTAAACTCACAAGTTGGCTCCAACATCATTGGATACTTAAGAAATCCTAGATCAACTAGTGGAACTAAGTGAATAGACCCATAGGACCTTCCTCAGGAAAGTACTAGGAGGCTTCCACTTAGGAGTTGTATCCCATGTGGCTCAACAACATGTGATCAGTTTACATTCCTCCTCAGGAGAAATTAAACTCACAAGTTGGCTCCAACATCATTGGATACTTAAGAAAGAGGTGAGAAGGAAGGATGAAAGTCATTCATAGTGCCTTCCTCAGGAAAGTACCATGAACTTCCTTCAAACTTCAGGCTCTCAAACCTCACCAACAGGGCATCAGCCAAGCTCTGGGTCTCTGCATCTTGATCTACAAGCTTCCCCTCATGATGCTCTCCATCAATATCCTCAAGGCAACCCAAGCCCTTCATCAAATTCCTCAGAGAGAACCCCACAGATGAACAGATAACCCACTGAACAGGCCAAATCATCAGGCAACTTCAGAAAATGCCTAAAAATACTAAACTAATGGGGAAAAAATTTAACAAATATTCATAGGGGTCCTCAACACCTACTCATAACATCTACAAAGGTTTCTACCTAAAAATCAAGATAAAACTCAATCAAAGAAAGGAATCATCACCTATGCACAATTCTAAACCCTAATTAGACTATCCTAAGTCAACCCTAATTAAACTAATCAAGATCAATTCTAAAAAATCTAGAAAAAATCCTATGGGGAAGTATGACTAATCATCTAATTGCACAAAAAAGAAAGGATAAAAAACCCTAAGGGAATGTCCTAAAATAAATCCTACAAAATCAAATATCAAAATGAAACAATTAAAAAGCTATTTAATTGGAAAATCTACTAAAAATATTAAACCTAAAAATAAAATCTCAATTTTATTTTTATAATTTTCTACTCATTTTAATCTACTCAGGAAAAAAAGAAGAAATTAAAAAGCATTTTTTATCTATTTTTAATGCATTTTACAAAACAGAGAAAATAATAAAAAGAAAATCAAAAGAATTAAAATGGATAAAGGGGTGGGGGGTCAGAATAGCACTCCTCGCTAGTTATATGGATCGGGCCAACAAATAAGGGGGGTGGGGATAGAAGTCTGGGCCCAGCGCCCTCTAAATGAAACGCGGCGTTTGGATATAGTTTGAATTTCCCTCTCTTTTTCAGACATAACCACAGCCGTTGGATACGAATAATTGGTCAAAAATTGGGAACGATCCAATGGCTCACCATCATCGTCCCAAACATCACCTAGGGTTTTGCAGAACCCTCTCTCATGCACTCATACATTCGAGCTCCATTATCTCTCTCTACAGGCCACGGTTTGCCACGACTTAAAAACGAAAGTTGCTCTAAATCTCAAGGGGAACACAACCCTACGTACAGTTTTCCACATCTCGCCCTAAATTGTTCTAACAGAAGGATTGAAGATCCGGGTACAACCACATTCAACTGCTATCAAACTTTCACCAAACTTCAACCTAATGATTTACAGATACACTACACATTACCCTAACTAATGCACACTAATTCTTGATGATTGAAATGCCCTAAACTAATAGTTCTTGAAAATCAAAGTTTCAAACACCTGCCATGGAACCTCATGGAACAGGCTGTAACTCATGGGGAAGAATCATCTAGCCTAGTACATCATGTCTATGCCTAAGAAACTAATTGAAGCTGCATAATTAAGGAGGTATAAAGTGAAGAAGAAACCTGTCAAAGGGTTATGGAGCAGTGGTGTAGAGGTGGTTCCCAGCCTTGGAATTGCTTGCAGATGGTCCTTGAATGATTCTCAGTATTCTGTTTGCAATGGTGATGAAGGAGATGGCTGGTAGTGCAAGATATCTCAACTTGCTTCAACTTGAAGAAACTCCTCCAATGGCTATGTATCCTTCTCTCTCCTCTGACTTGGCTCCACTTTCACCAACCTCAGACTCTCCATAATGCACTCTTTTTATAACAATCCATGGAAGTCTCTAGATTCATCTAGAATGATGTGGAAGTTTCATGAATTTCTCCTTGAATGAGAAGTTGGTTATCTCATCTCCCATGCTTCAAGCCTTCAATTTGGTCTCAAAATGTCCTTATGTGAGTTATTGAATGAGGATGAGTGAAAAACAAGTGTATTTGTTGCTTGTGTAGGGTTTTCTAACATTGCCTTCTTTCTTAAGTAACAAATTTCCAAAGGAACCTCATTTTTTAAGCCTCAAATGAAAATTCTACTTAAACCAATCTTCTCAAAATGTTTTTTCCAATCAAAATGATATATTGGATGACCTATTTTGGATTTGTAGATCTTCCAAAACACTTTTCAATTTCAACTTTTCAAAGTTATAAGTCATTTTTAGTTCATTCTTGACCAATCATGGAATCTTGTGCTATGAGCTTTTTCAACAATTTGTGACCTTCTTTCTAGACTTAAAATCACATTTTGAGCAACTTTCATGTTTTGAGTTTTTCCATTTGAGGCTTGGAAATAGGAGTTTTAGGCATTGGTTAAAATGACCTATAACTGACAAATGACCAAAATACCCCTGCCTTGTTCAAACCATAAGTTGAGTTCCACAAATCCAATCAAGGACTTCTACCACTCAAATTAAAGCTAAGAACATCCTCTTCAACATTCATGTTGACCAAGAAACCATAGGAATCATCCTACTAGGGCAAAAGTTGTCTGCAAGTTGGGTGACTTTCAAGGACCCAGATTCACACACCTCTGCTGACCTGTAATTTGTCAAAACCATAACTTGAGCTCTGTAACTCCTATCAAGGACTTCCACCACTCAAATTAAAGCTTAGAACAAGCTCTACAACATTCATGTTGTGGGGAAGATGAGATCTCAATCACATCTATAGCTAAAACTGCCTGGAAGATAGGGATCAAATTAGGGTTTTTCACTGACAATCCTCAGAAACCCTAACTTGAAACTTCTCAAACTCCTCAATCATGATGAGTTGGTCTAGGAATCATCTCTATGACATCTCTATGCATCCTTCCATGATCTCATGGCCCTTGGATTAAGTCTCAACCTTCTCCAAATCTTCAGCTGATCTAGGGTTGACCCAGTCAAAACCCTGATTCTACCATTCATGGTTGAATCTTCTGAATTCTTGCATAATGAATTCTCTGGGCTTCATGAAGGCTATCAAGGCATCTCATAAGCTTTCTCAAGACATCAAGTTCATTCTCAAAGTCTCAGAATCATCCGAGGAGCACCCACAACTTTCAAACTGTGAAGCCTACAACCCTGGTTTCAACCAATTCTCTTGAACTTTCTGACGAAGGTATCAACTTCCAAATACTCAATGAACAAATAAATGTTGGTCAAATTTTGGGGTGCAACAGCTGCCCCTATTCAAACGGCTTGGACCTGACTGGGTGAGAAGCGAACGGCTCTCAACCAATCGAGGTACG
The DNA here is from genome assembly GCA_963859935.3 of Lathyrus sativus. Lineage (NCBI taxonomy): Eukaryota > Viridiplantae > Streptophyta > Magnoliopsida > Fabales > Fabaceae > Lathyrus > Lathyrus sativus. The sequence continues at coordinate 879,142,490 of OZ012735.1, forward strand.
AGACGGTTGAATACCGGTAAACCCGAAAATTTGCCAACTGCACGAGCGCACGTACTCTGCGGGGAACAAATCTTTGAACACTGCAACACTAGCTGCTCAACAACTAGCTGGAGAAATATCGACCTGACATCACCGTCAGTTATCCACATTAAATTCTTCTGACGTTGCCTTCAGACAACCACAACACCCAACATCACCGCTGGAAGACTAAACCTTCTGGCATTGCCGTCGAACAATCAAAACACCCGACATCGCCGCTGGAGAACTAAATCTGACATCGCCGTCTGAAACAAACATCGCTCTGAGAGACACTCGACATCACCGTCGTACCAACATCATCTCTACTGGGGATTTAAAGAGTCTGACATTGCCATCAACCAAACATCCAACCTCGCTGCCGGAAACAAACATAATCTGATCTCGCCGTCGGATAATCAAAATACCCAACCTCACTGCTGGACAACTATATCACTGAACAATTCTGACCTGGGGTTCACCCCTGGTAAATGGAACAAAAGGTACACTTGCGTATTTGAAACTACTCCGCTGGGGATGAGAGACTTAACCGAGCACACTCTGATCTGGGGTTCACCCTCAGAACCATAACGAACATCGGAATACTGCTGCACACTGCCTGCCGTAGAACTTCAATATTAGAACTATATGAAACCCTGGCCCCTGGCCACTTCCAGCTTCAGCTAGAAAAATCTTCAAGTAACTCTGAATATAGATGGAACCCTGGCCCCTGGCCACTCCAGATCCGCTGGAGAATCTTCAAGTATTTCTGAAGAAAGATGAAACCCTGCCCGTCGGCTATTCCAGCTTCAGCTAGAAAAACATCCTTGACCTTCAAGGATGTAAACTTTGCCCGTCGGCAACTCTGCAGGAGGTATCTTCGACTTCAGTCTAAAGAAATGGTCCTTGACCTTCAAGGATACATGGATATGCCTTCAGGCAACTCCGCCTCTGCTATAGAGTATCCGAGACGTCAGTCAGGGATATACTTCGGCCTTCAGTCCGAAAAATGAATCCTAGGTCATTCATAACCTTGGGGATAACCTTGCCCTTAGGCACCTTTGCTTCAGCTTAGGAAATCTGTGACTTCAGTCAGAGAAATGGTATTTTGAGCCATTCATGACTCTACGGGGATTCAAACACTTTGCCTTCAGGCAAAACTCCGCTTCAGCTGGAGAAACATCTTCGACTTCAGTCAGAAGAAATACTATTCACTTGATCGCAATCAATCATCTCCTCAGGACAATTGACTTGGTCTTCAGGCCAACACGGATCATCTTGTTATATCTACAAACTTTGGAACCTTGTCTTCAGCTACCTGTTGATTCTTCAACACGGAAATCTGGACTCACCGGAACCTTTTGATATCGCCTTTGGGCGCTTACGAAATCCATCTTCAGATTAGACATCGTTGCTGGGGAAACATCTTCGACTTCAATCGGAAGACGTATCATTCACTTGATCGCAATCAATCATCACCTCAGGACAACTGACGTGGTCTTCAGACTCACACGAATCACTCTGTTGTATCTACAACTCCGGAACCTTGTCTTCAGCCACCCGTTGCTTCATCCACACGGAAATCTGGCTTCACAGGAACCTTCTGATATCGCCTTCTGGCGCTTATGAAATCCATCTTCAGATTAGACATCATTGTTGGAGGAACATCTTCGACTTCAATCGGAAGACGTATCATTCACTTGATCGCACTCAATCATCACCTCAGGATAACTGACTTGGTCTTCAGACTCACACGGATCATTGTGTTGTATCTACAACTCCGGAACCTTGCCTTCAGCCACCCGTTGCTTCATCCACACGGAAATCTGGCTTCACAGGAACCTTCTGATAGCGCCTTCTGGCGCTTATGAAATCCATCTTCAGATTAGACATCATTGTTGGAGCAGACATATCACGCTGCTACTCGCTTGACATCCTGTCAAGTCGTTGCTAATTAAAAGCAAACATGTCGGGTCACCGGACATAATCATCACGTTAACAACTCTGTTGAGGAGAGAGGAATGAGGGTTCACCCAAATAATCCTGACGACTCACTGGGGAAAAAGGAAGAAGGGTTCACCCGAACAACCTTGTAGACTCTGCTGCAGAAAGACGAGAGAGTTCACCCAAACGACTTCAACAACTGCTGGGGAATAACGACAGAGCACACTCAGACGATTCCTACCAACTTTACTGAGGGAGAGCTACCCTTCAAGGGGGCTGCATTTTCTGCCAATCTCATCTGGACTTATACTTGAGGATGACGGACTCCTCCGGGGAGCACAAGTACATCAGGCTGATTAACACACTATCCTCTGCTATACTCTGCATGGGGAAAGCGATAGATGCCCTGAACGACTTTTTGGGAAATGACCCTTCTGGGGAACATAGCTGTCAGGCTACAAGACACTCATGTCATTAAGTTCTCAAACTTGCGGGATAAACAAACTTCAGCTTGCTGGACAATCCTTCGGGATCTGTTTGGGGGAACCTTTCATCTGCCAATCATGATTGTGCTCGGCTGGGGACATCAATCTACCTGCCTGCTGCTGGGGAAATGCCAACCACCTGCTGGGGAAAAGACCTCCACTCTGTTGGGGGTTCCAGAAATCACCTTGAACAAACAACTCCGGCGGGCGCTTCCAAGAATCATCCTGAACTGATAACCTTTCTGGAGACTTTATTCTGCTAGGTACTTCCAGGAATCTTCCTGGGCAACTCTTGCTGCGGACGCTACCGGGGGGCTCAAGAATCATCTTAAGCAAACCATTCGGGAACCTGTACTGAGGTCTTAAGAGTCATCTTAAGCAAACGGCCCTGCTGAGGAATTCGAGAATCATCTTGAACTGAAGACTTCGCTGGGGATCTCAAAAATCATCTTGAGCGGGCGACTGCGGGGATCACACCGGGGTCTTTTAGAATCATCTAAAGAAATCAACCTTGCTGGGGAGAACATCAAGAATCGTCCTGAGCAACCGGTCTTTCAGTAGTACACCTGTACAACAAGGATGATAATGACCTAGATCATGCTTATGATGCATATGCTTCGGCGTTATGCCCCACACGGTGGGAATGATATGTATTTATGCTAAATGCCATGCAATCATGCTCAGTGCTATGCAATCATGCATAATGCCATGCAGTGTTGAATGCTATGCAGTCATGCACAATGATACGATCCCGTCAGCAAAATAAATGCCGAGGGGGGAATCCTCCTGTCAAGGAGAAAGAACCACTCAGGTAGAGGAATCATCCTGCTGAGGAGAATGTGAACACGCCAATATCAATTAGGCTCTGTCTAGGGAATTGATCTTCCGCGAACTACTGCAGGGGAACAACTTCAGCTGACTGCTGCAGGGGATGAAGCTCTACGAGAACCTGGATCTGCTGATATCAATCGCTAGAATGAACTGTGCGGCCGTCTCGGCTACTCTTCTGGGGATAACCATTCCGTGGGGAACCAACTTCAGCTGTTCAACACTCCACTGGGGAAAAACCAATCATGATCTGATCCACTTCCAAGGATTCGGATCTCTTGGACATCTGCAAACTTGGCTGAGGAAGGAGAAATCGTTCTGCTTCGCTGGATAGAGTACGACCCTGGGGGAATACAACATCAGCTGCTCTACGCTCTGCTGAGGAAAATTGATCATGACCTGATCAACTTCCGAGGATTCTGCTTTTCTGCGGACTCGGCCGGGGATAGAAATCATTCTACTTCACTGAAGAGTACGACTCTGATGGGGAATTTCAATTCTGCTGGGGAAGAAAGAATCATCTGACTTCGGGGAGAGTACAACTCTGCCGGGGAATACAACATCAGCTGTCCCAACACTCTACTGGGGAAGAAGGAATCGTCCATCTTCAGGAGAGAGCCTGATTCTGGTGAGGAATCTCAATTCTGCTGGAGACTTCAGTCTGGCACTATCAGTTACTGCATACTTCGGTATACGACTAGCTTCCTGCGAAACCTGCACTTGTGACCCGGTGCGGGGGAAAATCCTGCTTCAGCGACTTTTCTGGGGAAAACACGAGCTTCGGCTCCCGAACATTTCTATGAACTCTGCACTTGTGACCCGGTGCTGGGGAGAGACGACATCATGCTTCAGCGCTTGACTCAGTTGATGAGGTGACACTCCTTCAGGATGCGCCTGCCTGGGGAAGAGAATCACCTCTACCTGGGGAAGACATATCAATGCTCACTATTCTGATTCTGATTCTACGGAGAAGAGATTACTGAACTCTGCTGAAGAAGGAGGACTCGCTCCGCTTCGGGGATATCAATCCTGGTCTGCCGAGGTCAATCTTGACCCTAATCTGATGAGGGGTAAACGCCATCTTAATCTGCTGCAGTCTCACACTGTACAGGGGAACAACCTCAAACCGTACATCTCTGCGGAGAAACAATCCTGATTCAACAATGCCAACACAGGGAATACAGGCTACCAATCATGGAGTCAAGTAACAGGTTATGCTGTAGGATAGCAACCCAAAGACCGCAAGGCTTCTTCAGAAGGTTCGGGTTTTGACGGGGTAATGACATGATTCCCCGATACTCAATTCTTGCTAGGGTGAACAAACTCATCTGAACAACTTGCCCCAGCGCAATTCAACTTGCCCCAATCCGACTCTTGGGAAGATTCATTCTGAACAGAAAACAACTAGCAACAAGACAATCTTCAGAGGGCTTGCCCCAGTATCTGCACAACGGGAGGATTCATCCTCAACTAATCAACTCTCAGCATGGTTAGCTTCAATATCTCTGAAGTAGTTTGCCCCTGGACGAGCGATGAGCGACTCAACATGCTCTGATCGAACACTGGAGGGATCCGCCCTTAAATCGCAAGGATTCCGGGTAACTGCCCCTGATTGGGTCTCGAGAAGATTCACTTCCGACCAACCGCTTCTTGCATAAACTGCCCCATAATCAAATGATGCTCCGGGACTTGTCCTCAGACAAACCGATTCCAAACTCACTGGAAGTCATTGCCCCAGATTCACAGGGTTTCAAAGCACAACATTCTGATCCAGACCTCTGGCGATTCAGTCCTGATTGACTATTCCTTGCTGAAGTTCCTTCGCATCAGCTACTAACCTGCAACTAAAATTGTTTATTCACGAATAGTAATTTTAATGCAGTGTTCATGCAAATTTCGAAAAAAAATGTTGTACTGTCACTCATTTACGCACCATGCTAGTGAGTGACGGATGAACCAAAGAGTTCAAACGTAGTGCTGATGCAATCAGTGAAAAATGCAATAAGGATATGATTAGCAAATCATGAAGGAGTCAGGTTACTCAACCTTATCGTAATGCACTCTCGGAATAAACCCTGCCTCAATTAGGTCTTTTAAGGGTTGTATCGTGGTCGGGTTCACGGTTCGCGAAACAAAGGATATTTGGCTCAAATTACGATTTGTACCCACCCCTTCTACGTGATATTCTCCGATCCTAAAGTTCAGTTAACTTGGGTCGAGCGCTCGCCTCTTCGAGAGGTATGTTAAACATTTGGGAACAACTGGTTAAAGAACTCTCAAGGTGTTTCGGAGTGACAGTTACTCCTTTTTCGTTTTCGGCGTCTGTGTCTACACGACCTTGTCCTTGTTCGAGGATTTTTCTTTTTCATAATCCTTTCTTTTTCATTCTTTTGTTTTGATTCCCTAACTTTTGCCTGGACTGACTCCTTTTGAGTTCTTTTCGATTTTCTTTTTTAAGTCCAGCGGGATGCCCTGATTTTGCCTAAGTATTTGCTTTCTAGCTTTTTTCTTTTTTACTTAGCGGGCTTTCTTATTTCTCTTTTTCCTTGGAACAAAGTCGTGCGACACTGGTTGTCTTGATTGCTCCGAAAGGATTATAACTGTCTCACTCCTGATTGGTGAGGTTTAACCATTGCGGTTGATGAGGTACGACCTCTGGAGAGGCATATGATGTGATTGGTCCTCGAAGGACAACACTCCTCTATAAGACTTGAACGCTCGATCAAGCTAACTGACGACTACCCTGCCCCGGGTTAAGATGCGAGGGTTTAAAAATTCCGAAAGAAACTCCTACTTCTCGGCTCGAAGTGGTTAACAAGGGATTCTCTTCCTTATCTCTCCGGTGTTTAGGGGATTTGAAACAATGCCTTGTACGTCATCGGCAAAGTTTTATCTGAAAACAATACGATCGTCAGTTACGAGTATTCGGTTTCATCATCCTCCCTCCGCTCATTGCTAATCATAGTAAGAAATCGGGGTAAATAAAATGCAAATCAGTGCAATGCAGTAAATGAGTGACAACGACATAACTAATTCAGAAGAAATGCATAGTCACTTTATTATCATTACCATTCGAAGCATACAATGTTTTACAGCAAGTAGTAACTAACAGAAAAGAAACTACAAATGCAAATGGTAAGAAGTCCGAGGACTGCCAATGTTGAGGACGTCGGCCCGTCTGGATCACTGGCTTCCGGAAATAACCCTCTGAATCTGCGAGCGAGGCGATTCAGTCACCAAAGGTCGCGGGACATATTCGAGATCTTTCCCAGCTTCAGGCGAAGGAGTGGAATCATCCACCTTTTCTGCAGGGTAAGGGATGAACTTTCCCGATGCTCTCATGCCGCCCGGCACAAGCCTAATCGTCCTCGAGTCGATCAGGTCCTGAATCTTATTCCGGAGAGCCTTACATGTTTCAACATGGTGCCCCGGTGCTCCCGAGTGGAAATCACAATGCACGCTTAGATCAACGTCTGATGACACGTCATCTGGTGGATTTAAGGTCCGAAGCTTGAGAACACGGTTCTGAACCAACAGCGGCAGCAGCTGGGCATAACTCACAGGTAGTGGGTCCAAAGCTCTATCAAGTAGCTTCTTCTTTTGACCATAACCTTCAGGATTATTCTGAGATGCTCGGCGCGGCTGACGACGAGACAGGCCTCGAGCTTCCTGCTGTGTAGAGGGTCCATGAGGTCCACTTGGCTTCAGCACAGGTGGCAATGATGGTAACGGAGGAAGCACTCTGGTCTCCTCCTTGGGTGCTTGACCACTCTCCTTATCTAACATACTTCTCACCACTCCCATGAGAAAGCTCAGCTGATTCTGCAGCTGCTGATTCTCCTCTCTGAGCACTTGCTGGTCCAGACGCACTGCCTGCATGTCATTCATGACCTGCCCCAGCTGGCTTTGGATTTTCTCTAGTTCAGCTTGTATCTGCTCCATTAGTCTAAGCTGCCAGATTCTGAGTCAAACCTGCAAACACAAAGGTTAGAAGACAAGTCCTGGCTTCTGCCATGCAAGATGAATTATGGGTGTCTGTACGTTCAGGAGATCCCCCCTGATTCTGGTGTCAACGTGCCAACATAGTGTTAATGCAGTGATAAGACTGGACCCATTCATGGAAGAAAATATCTCATATTGCTCGGGACACCAGACTCAGGGTACGAAACGCGCCTGTAGCACAGACACATGCTAATGGAATGCAAACATGAATATGCAAGCTAATGCAAAATGCAGTCATGCAATAATATATCCAGGTGGCTGCTGCGGAGATTCGGTGTCAACAGTCACTGATGAGAAGGAAACCCCGGTGTAAACCACTGATCTGATCTGCTGTGAATAACCATCTGGTAGGATCGAGATCAAAATTCTGCTCTGACAAGAACGAAGGCCTGATAATAAAGACCCCGGATGCAAGATCAAGGAATATCTGTTGGAGAGGTCTTCAGACCCCAAATCACAAATCTGCCCTCTCAAGAACAAATACACGGCTGCTGATGAGATCTTCAAACCTCACTCAAAACCTGCCCTATCAAGAACAAAATAACAACTGCTGACGAGATCCTCAGACCTCACTCAAAAATCTGCTCCATCCAGAACAAACCTCCGATAATAATACACTGATCAAAGCCTGCTCTATCAAGAACAGACAAATACCCGATGATAAGATCCTCTGATCAAACCCTTGCTCTATCAAGAACATATCTGCAACTGAGAACCCAACATAACTGATTCACTGTCAAGAAAACCAGGTGGTCTGGAGGTCAAAGTTTCCTGCAATATCCCAACCCACTCACAGGTATGATGGACCTAATCCATGGACAAAGGTACGGCATCCTATGCGGTCGTCAGCGTCACAGACATTCATGAGTGACAATACGATTCCCAGAAGGAGTGGCATCGTCAAGTCATGAAGAGGCCTCTCTTAGCTGACTTCCAAATGATCGGTCCCCAGAGTCGACAATCCTCACGTCTGGACTCCCCTCAGATCCTCAGGACCGGAAAGGAGCACCTCTGCAAGAATCTCGTCTGAGCGCAGATTTTCGTAGGGAACTGTGCCTGCTCAACAGACAGGTTCGTCTACTACTTCTCCACAACTATATCTAGGTGTGTACTCAAGCCCAGGTCCGGCTTTTCACTCACAGTAACATCCCTCTCCCACAGCAGCACAGATAATCATATCAAACTGGAAATAAAATGCGGGAAATAAAACGCGGGAAGTAAAATGCGAGAAGCAAAGATGCGATAAATAAACGCAACCCAACAAGCAAACACACAAACGATAGGATTGACTCTCATAGGGAACCGGAGAACCAGAGATTCTGGGTTCGGTCCCCAGCAGAGTCGCCAGCTGTCGCTTGCGCGAAAATAAGGTGCCGGCATGACAGAAGAGTCGCCACCTTTCGTTATTTATCCCTCAGAGCGGGAAAGGAAACGATCGGAAAAACCTGACGAATAAGGGTAAGACAAGGTCGTCGCAACCATTGTCTGGGTTCGGGAGTCGGTTACGCAAGGGGAAGGTATTAGCACCCCTCACGTCCGTCGTACTCGACGGGATCCTCGCTTGTTTGTTTACTTGGACGGGTTGGTTATAATCTATCTACCTATCAAGGCTGGCTGAAAAAGAAAAGAAAAATGACTCGGCAAAGCGTCGCACTTTATGCCTACGTATTCTCATCAGAGAATGAGAAATCAGAGTCAACGTAGTTCGCCTAACTACGGGTGAAGGATGGGGAAAGGTTGCTCGCTAGGATGTCGCATCCTATGCCTACGTACTTTCATCTGGTATGAAAGATCAGAGCAAACGTAGTTCGGGAAACTACGGGAAAAAGCTCAACTAGGAGGGAGACTATCAAGTCCTACTGTTATCATGCCATGGATTCATCCTATGGTTGAGGTTTGAACAGGGAACTCCTAGATGTTGTCATGCATAGGTTTCAACCTAAAAGTCTATCATCGAATCCTTATCAAAGGAAATGAGAGTCCTAAGGGATCATGTCAATGATACATAGAATACAGACAAAGACATCAGCTTTAACAGTAAAATGCATGCAATGCAAGTGAGGGAGGAAATGTGTGTGGGGTTTCAGCCTCCACAAGCTCATCTCAACCTCAAGCCAGTCATGAAATAACAGTAATCATACTGAAAATAATCAACATGCTATCAAGCAAAACAGTAAACTGCAATCATACAGATAAAGGAAATGAAGTACCATCAGGCAAACAAAACACACTTGAGAAAGAATCACCTACTCTCTAATCCTAATCCCAATCACAGAGTCCTAATCAAATCTAAGCAAAGCTCTCAAGCAGAACCCTAAGCAGGAGAAATCATTCCCAGTCTTCAAGCTTCAGAATAAGCTTACCAAAGAAAGGGAGCTAAGCAAGCAAGCTCATAGTGTCTTCCTCAGGAGAACACTAGGAGGTGGATACTCAGGAGTCATACCCTATGTGGCTCAACCACTGTGATCAGTTTACATCCCTCCTCAGGAGAGATTAAACTCACAAGCAGGCTCCAACATCACTGGACATTTAGGAAATCCTATATCAACTAGTGGAACTAAGTGAATAGACCCATAGGACCTTCCTCAGGAAAGTACTAGGAGGCTTCCACTTAGGAGTTGTATCCCATGTGGCTCAACAACATGTGATCAGTTTACATTCCTCCTCAGGAGAAATTAAACTCACAAGTTGGCTCCAACATCATTGGATACTTAAGAAATCCTAGATCAACTAGTGGAACTAAGTGAATAGACCCATAGGACCTTCCTCAGGAAAGTACTAGGAGGCTTCCACTTAGGAGTTGTATCCCATGTGGCTCAACAACATGTGATCAGTTTACATTCCTCCTCAGGAGAAATTAAACTCACAAGTTGGCTCCAACATCATTGGATACTTAAGAAAGAGGTGAGAAGGAAGGATGAAAGTCATTCATAGTGCCTTCCTCAGGAAAGTACCATGAACTTCCTTCAAACTTCAGGCTCTCAAACCTCACCAACAGGGCATCAGCCAAGCTCTGGGTCTCTGCATCTTGATCTACAAGCTTCCCCTCATGATGCTCTCCATCAATATCCTCAAGGCAACCCAAGCCCTTCATCAAATTCCTCAGAGAGAACCCCACAGATGAACAGATAACCCACTGAACAGGCCAAATCATCAGGCAACTTCAGAAAATGCCTAAAAATACTAAACTAATGGGGAAAAAATTTAACAAATATTCATAGGGGTCCTCAACACCTACTCATAACATCTACAAAGGTTTCTACCTAAAAATCAAGATAAAACTCAATCAAAGAAAGGAATCATCACCTATGCACAATTCTAAACCCTAATTAGACTATCCTAAGTCAACCCTAATTAAACTAATCAAGATCAATTCTAAAAAATCTAGAAAAAATCCTATGGGGAAGTATGACTAATCATCTAATTGCACAAAAAAGAAAGGATAAAAAACCCTAAGGGAATGTCCTAAAATAAATCCTACAAAATCAAATATCAAAATGAAACAATTAAAAAGCTATTTAATTGGAAAATCTACTAAAAATATTAAACCTAAAAATAAAATCTCAATTTTATTTTTATAATTTTCTACTCATTTTAATCTACTCAGGAAAAAAAGAAGAAATTAAAAAGCATTTTTTATCTATTTTTAATGCATTTTACAAAACAGAGAAAATAATAAAAAGAAAATCAAAAGAATTAAAATGGATAAAGGGGTGGGGGGTCAGAATAGCACTCCTCGCTAGTTATATGGATCGGGCCAACAAATAAGGGGGGTGGGGATAGAAGTCTGGGCCCAGCGCCCTCTAAATGAAACGCGGCGTTTGGATATAGTTTGAATTTCCCTCTCTTTTTCAGACATAACCACAGCCGTTGGATACGAATAATTGGTCAAAAATTGGGAACGATCCAATGGCTCACCATCATCGTCCCAAACATCACCTAGGGTTTTGCAGAACCCTCTCTCATGCACTCATACATTCGAGCTCCATTATCTCTCTCTACAGGCCACGGTTTGCCACGACTTAAAAACGAAAGTTGCTCTAAATCTCAAGGGGAACACAACCCTACGTACAGTTTTCCACATCTCGCCCTAAATTGTTCTAACAGAAGGATTGAAGATCCGGGTACAACCACATTCAACTGCTATCAAACTTTCACCAAACTTCAACCTAATGATTTACAGATACACTACACATTACCCTAACTAATGCACACTAATTCTTGATGATTGAAATGCCCTAAACTAATAGTTCTTGAAAATCAAAGTTTCAAACACCTGCCATGGAACCTCATGGAACAGGCTGTAACTCATGGGGAAGAATCATCTAGCCTAGTACATCATGTCTATGCCTAAGAAACTAATTGAAGCTGCATAATTAAGGAGGTATAAAGTGAAGAAGAAACCTGTCAAAGGGTTATGGAGCAGTGGTGTAGAGGTGGTTCCCAGCCTTGGAATTGCTTGCAGATGGTCCTTGAATGATTCTCAGTATTCTGTTTGCAATGGTGATGAAGGAGATGGCTGGTAGTGCAAGATATCTCAACTTGCTTCAACTTGAAGAAACTCCTCCAATGGCTATGTATCCTTCTCTCTCCTCTGACTTGGCTCCACTTTCACCAACCTCAGACTCTCCATAATGCACTCTTTTTATAACAATCCATGGAAGTCTCTAGATTCATCTAGAATGATGTGGAAGTTTCATGAATTTCTCCTTGAATGAGAAGTTGGTTATCTCATCTCCCATGCTTCAAGCCTTCAATTTGGTCTCAAAATGTCCTTATGTGAGTTATTGAATGAGGATGAGTGAAAAACAAGTGTATTTGTTGCTTGTGTAGGGTTTTCTAACATTGCCTTCTTTCTTAAGTAACAAATTTCCAAAGGAACCTCATTTTTTAAGCCTCAAATGAAAATTCTACTTAAACCAATCTTCTCAAAATGTTTTTTCCAATCAAAATGATATATTGGATGACCTATTTTGGATTTGTAGATCTTCCAAAACACTTTTCAATTTCAACTTTTCAAAGTTATAAGTCATTTTTAGTTCATTCTTGACCAATCATGGAATCTTGTGCTATGAGCTTTTTCAACAATTTGTGACCTTCTTTCTAGACTTAAAATCACATTTTGAGCAACTTTCATGTTTTGAGTTTTTCCATTTGAGGCTTGGAAATAGGAGTTTTAGGCATTGGTTAAAATGACCTATAACTGACAAATGACCAAAATACCCCTGCCTTGTTCAAACCATAAGTTGAGTTCCACAAATCCAATCAAGGACTTCTACCACTCAAATTAAAGCTAAGAACATCCTCTTCAACATTCATGTTGACCAAGAAACCATAGGAATCATCCTACTAGGGCAAAAGTTGTCTGCAAGTTGGGTGACTTTCAAGGACCCAGATTCACACACCTCTGCTGACCTGTAATTTGTCAAAACCATAACTTGAGCTCTGTAACTCCTATCAAGGACTTCCACCACTCAAATTAAAGCTTAGAACAAGCTCTACAACATTCATGTTGTGGGGAAGATGAGATCTCAATCACATCTATAGCTAAAACTGCCTGGAAGATAGGGATCAAATTAGGGTTTTTCACTGACAATCCTCAGAAACCCTAACTTGAAACTTCTCAAACTCCTCAATCATGATGAGTTGGTCTAGGAATCATCTCTATGACATCTCTATGCATCCTTCCATGATCTCATGGCCCTTGGATTAAGTCTCAACCTTCTCCAAATCTTCAGCTGATCTAGGGTTGACCCAGTCAAAACCCTGATTCTACCATTCATGGTTGAATCTTCTGAATTCTTGCATAATGAATTCTCTGGGCTTCATGAAGGCTATCAAGGCATCTCATAAGCTTTCTCAAGACATCAAGTTCATTCTCAAAGTCTCAGAATCATCTGAGGAGCACCCACAACTTTCAAACTGTGAAGCCTACAACCCTGGTTTCAACCAATTCTCTTGAACTTTCTGACGAAGGTATCAACTTCCAAATACTCAATGAACAAATAAATGTTGGTCAAATTTTGGGGTGCAACAGCTGCCCCTATTCAAACGGCTTGGACCTGACTGGGTGAGAAGCGAACGGCTCTCAACCAATCGAGGTACGAGACGGTTGAATACCGGTAAACCCGAAAATTTGCCAACTGCACGAGCGCACGTACTCTGCGGGGAACAAATCTTTGAACACTGCAACACTAGCTGCTCAACAACTAGCTGGAGAAATATCGACCTGACATCACCGTCAGTTATCCACATTAAATTCTTCTGACGTTGCCTTCAGACAACCACAACACCCAACATCACCGCTGGAAGACTAAACCTTCTGGCATTGCCGTCGAACAATCAAAACACCCGACATCGCCGCTGGAGAACTAAATCTGACATCGCCGTCTGAAACAAACATCGCTCTGAGAGACACTCGACATCACCGTCGTACCAACATCATCTCTACTGGGGATTTAAAGAGTCTGACATTGCCATCAACCAAACATCCAACCTCGCTGCCGGAAACAAACATAATCTGATCTCGCCGTCGGATAATCAAAATACCCAACCTCACTGCTGGACAACTATATCACTGAACAATTCTGACCTGGGGTTCACCCCTGGTAAATGGAACAAAAGGTACACTTGCGTATTTGAAACTACTCCGCTGGGGATGAGAGACTTAACCGAGCACACTCTGATCTGGGGTTCACCCTCAGAACCATAACGAACATCGGAATACTGCTGCACACTGCCTGCCGTAGAACTTCAATATTAGAACTATATGAAACCCTGGCCCCTGGCCACTTCCAGCTTCAGCTAGAAAAATCTTCAAGTAACTCTGAATATAGATGGAACCCTGGCCCCTGGCCACTCCAGATCCGCTGGAGAATCTTCAAGTATTTCTGAAGAAAGATGAAACCCTGCCCGTCGGCTATTCCAGCTTCAGCTAGAAAAACATCCTTGACCTTCAAGGATGTAAACTTTGCCCGTCGGCAACTCTGCAGGAGGTATCTTCGACTTCAGTCTAAAGAAATGGTCCTTGACCTTCAAGGATACATGGATATGCCTTCAGGCAACTCCGCCTCTGCTATAGAGTATCCGAGACGTCAGTCAGGGATATACTTCGGCCTTCAGTCCGAAAAATGAATCCTAGGTCATTCATAACCTTGGGGATAACCTTGCCCTTAGGCACCTTTGCTTCAGCTTAGGAAATCTGTGACTTCAGTCAGAGAAATGGTATTTTGAGCCATTCATGACTCTACGGGGATTCAAACACTTTGCCTTCAGGCAAAACTCCGCTTCAGCTGGAGAAACATCTTCGACTTCAGTCAGAAGAAATACTATTCACTTGATCGCAATCAATCATCTCCTCAGGACAATTGACTTGGTCTTCAGGCCAACACGGATCATCTTGTTATATCTACAAACTTTGGAACCTTGTCTTCAGCTACCTGTTGATTCTTCAACACGGAAATCTGGACTCACCGGAACCTTTTGATATCGCCTTTGGGCGCTTACGAAATCCATCTTCAGATTAGACATCGTTGCTGGGGAAACATCTTCGACTTCAATCGGAAGACGTATCATTCACTTGATCGCAATCAATCATCACCTCAGGACAACTGACGTGGTCTTCAGACTCACACGAATCACTCTGTTGTATCTACAACTCCGGAACCTTGTCTTCAGCCACCCGTTGCTTCATCCACACGGAAATCTGGCTTCACAGGAACCTTCTGATATCGCCTTCTGGCGCTTATGAAATCCATCTTCAGATTAGACATCATTGTTGGAGGAACATCTTCGACTTCAATCGGAAGACGTATCATTCACTTGATCGCACTCAATCATCACCTCAGGATAACTGACTTGGTCTTCAGACTCACACGGATCATTGTGTTGTATCTACAACTCCGGAACCTTGCCTTCAGCCACCCGTTGCTTCATCCACACGGAAATCTGGCTTCACAGGAACCTTCTGATAGCGCCTTCTGGCGCTTATGAAATCCATCTTCAGATTAGACATCATTGTTGGAGCAGACATATCACGCTGCTACTCGCTTGACATCCTGTCAAGTCGTTGCTAATTAAAAGCAAACATGTCGGGTCACCGGACATAATCATCACGTTAACAACTCTGTTGAGGAGAGAGGAATGAGGGTTCACCCAAATAATCCTGACGACTCACTGGGGAAAAAGGAAGAAGGGTTCACCCGAACAACCTTGTAGACTCTGCTGCAGAAAGACGAGAGAGTTCACCCAAACGACTTCAACAACTGCTGGGGAATAACGACAGAGCACACTCAGACGATTCCTACCAACTTTACTGAGGGAGAGCTACCCTTCAAGGGGGCTGCATTTTCTGCCAATCTCATCTGGACTTATACTTGAGGATGACGGACTCCTCCGGGGAGCACAAGTACATCAGGCTGATTAACACACTATCCTCTGCTATACTCTGCATGGGGAAAGCGATAGATGCCCTGAACGACTTTTTGGGAAATGACCCTTCTGGGGAACATAGCTGTCAGGCTACAAGACACTCATGTCATTAAGTTCTCAAACTTGCGGGATAAACAAACTTCAGCTTGCTGGACAATCCTTCGGGATCTGTTTGGGGGAACCTTTCATCTGCCAATCATGATTGTGCTCGGCTGGGGACATCAATCTACCTGCCTGCTGCTGGGGAAATGCCAACCACCTGCTGGGGAAAAGACCTCCACTCTGTTGGGGGTTCCAGAAATCACCTTGAACAAACAACTCCGGCGGGCGCTTCCAAGAATCATCCTGAACTGATAACCTTTCTGGAGACTTTATTCTGCTAGGTACTTCCAGGAATCTTCCTGGGCAACTCTTGCTGCGGACGCTACCGGGGGGCTCAAGAATCATCTTAAGCAAACCATTCGGGAACCTGTACTGAGGTCTTAAGAGTCATCTTAAGCAAACGGCCCTGCTGAGGAATTCGAGAATCATCTTGAACTGAAGACTTCGCTGGGGATCTCAAAAATCATCTTGAGCGGGCGACTGCGGGGATCACACCGGGGTCTTTTAGAATCATCTAAAGAAATCAACCTTGCTGGGGAGAACATCAAGAATCGTCCTGAGCAACCGGTCTTTCAGTAGTACACCTGTACAACAAGGATGATAATGACCTAGATCATGCTTATGATGCATATGCTTCGGCGTTATGCCCCACACGGTGGGAATGATATGTATTTATGCTAAATGCCATGCAATCATGCTCAGTGCTATGCAATCATGCATAATGCCATGCAGTGTTGAATGCTATGCAGTCATGCACAATGATACGATCCCGTCAGCAAAATAAATGCCGAGGGGGGAATCCTCCTGTCAAGGAGAAAGAACCACTCAGGTAGAGGAATCATCCTGCTGAGGAGAATGTGAACACGCCAATATCAATTAGGCTCTGTCTAGGGAATTGATCTTCCGCGAACTACTGCAGGGGAACAACTTCAGCTGACTGCTGCAGGGGATGAAGCTCTACGAGAACCTGGATCTGCTGATATCAATCGCTAGAATGAACTGTGCGGCCGTCTCGGCTACTCTTCTGGGGATAACCATTCCGTGGGGAACCAACTTCAGCTGTTCAACACTCCACTGGGGAAAAACCAATCATGATCTGATCCACTTCCAAGGATTCGGATCTCTTGGACATCTGCAAACTTGGCTGAGGAAGGAGAAATCGTTCTGCTTCGCTGGATAGAGTACGACCCTGGGGGAATACAACATCAGCTGCTCTACGCTCTGCTGAGGAAAATTGATCATGACCTGATCAACTTCCGAGGATTCTGCTTTTCTGCGGACTCGGCCGGGGATAGAAATCATTCTACTTCACTGAAGAGTACGACTCTGATGGGGAATTTCAATTCTGCTGGGGAAGAAAGAATCATCTGACTTCGGGGAGAGTACAACTCTGCCGGGGAATACAACATCAGCTGTCCCAACACTCTACTGGGGAAGAAGGAATCGTCCATCTTCAGGAGAGAGCCTGATTCTGGTGAGGAATCTCAATTCTGCTGGAGACTTCAGTCTGGCACTATCAGTTACTGCATACTTCGGTATACGACTAGCTTCCTGCGAAACCTGCACTTGTGACCCGGTGCGGGGGAAAATCCTGCTTCAGCGACTTTTCTGGGGAAAACACGAGCTTCGGCTCCCGAACATTTCTATGAACTCTGCACTTGTGACCCGGTGCTGGGGAGAGACGACATCATGCTTCAGCGCTTGACTCAGTTGATGAGGTGACACTCCTTCAGGATGCGCCTGCCTGGGGAAGAGAATCACCTCTACCTGGGGAAGACATATCAATGCTCACTATTCTGATTCTGATTCTACGGAGAAGAGATTACTGAACTCTGCTGAAGAAGGAGGACTCGCTCCGCTTCGGGGATATCAATCCTGGTCTGCCGAGGTCAATCTTGACCCTAATCTGATGAGGGGTAAACGCCATCTTAATCTGCTGCAGTCTCACACTGTACAGGGGAACAACCTCAAACCGTACATCTCTGCGGAGAAACAATCCTGATTCAACAATGCCAACACAGGGAATACAGGCTACCAATCATGGAGTCAAGTAACAGGTTATGCTGTAGGATAGCAACCCAAAGACCGCAAGGCTTCTTCAGAAGGTTCGGGTTTTGACGGGGTAATGACATGATTCCCCGATACTCAATTCTTGCTAGGGTGAACAAACTCATCTGAACAACTTGCCCCAGCGCAATTCAACTTGCCCCAATCCGACTCTTGGGAAGATTCATTCTGAACAGAAAACAACTAGCAACAAGACAATCTTCAGAGGGCTTGCCCCAGTATCTGCACAACGGGAGGATTCATCCTCAACTAATCAACTCTCAGCATGGTTAGCTTCAATATCTCTGAAGTAGTTTGCCCCTGGACGAGCGATGAGCGACTCAACATGCTCTGATCGAACACTGGAGGGATCCGCCCTTAAATCGCAAGGATTCCGGGTAACTGCCCCTGATTGGGTCTCGAGAAGATTCACTTCCGACCAACCGCTTCTTGCATAAACTGCCCCATAATCAAATGATGCTCCGGGACTTGTCCTCAGACAAACCGATTCCAAACTCACTGGAAGTCATTGCCCCAGATTCACAGGGTTTCAAAGCACAACATTCTGATCCAGACCTCTGGCGATTCAGTCCTGATTGACTATTCCTTGCTGAAGTTCCTTCGCATCAGCTACTAACCTGCAACTAAAATTGTTTATTCACGAATAGTAATTTTAATGCAGTGTTCATGCAAATTTCGAAAAAAAATGTTGTACTGTCACTCATTTACGCACCATGCTAGTGAGTGACGGATGAACCAAAGAGTTCAAACGTAGTGCTGATGCGATCAGTGAAAAATGCAATAAGGATATGATTAGCAAATCATGAAGGAGTCAGGTTACTCAACCTTATCGTAATGCACTCTCGGAATAAACCCTGCCTCAATTAGGTCTTTTAAGGGTTGTATCGTGGTCGGGTTCACGGTTCGCGAAACAAAGGATATTTGGCTCAAATTACGATTTGTACCCACCCCTTCTACGTGATATTCTCCGATCCTAAAGTTCAGTTAACTTGGGTCGAGCGCTCGCCTCTTCGAGAGGTATGTTAAACATTTGGGAACAACTGGTTAAAGAACTCTCAAGGTGTTTCGGAGTGACAGTTACTCCTTTTTCGTTTTCGGCGTCTGTGTCTACACGACCTTGTCCTTGTTCGAGGATTTTTCTTTTTCATAATCCTTTCTTTTTCATTCTTTTGTTTTGATTCCCTAACTTTTGCCTGGACTGACTCCTTTTGAGTTCTTTTCGATTTTCTTTTTTAAGTCCAGCGGGATGCCCTGATTTTGCCTAAGTATTTGCTTTCTAGCTTTTTTCTTTTTTACTTAGCGGGCTTTCTTATTTCTCTTTTTCCTTGGAACAAAGTCGTGCGACACTGGTTGTCTTGATTGCTCCGAAAGGATTATAACTGTCTCACTCCTGATTGGTGAGGTTTAACCATTGCGGTTGATGAGGTACGACCTCTGGAGAGGCATATGATGTGATTGGTCCTCGAAGGACAACACTCCTCTATAAGACTTGAACGCTCGATCAAGCTAACTGACGACTACCCTGCCCCGGGTTAAGATGCGAGGGTTTAAAAATTCCGAAAGAAACTCCTACTTCTCGGCTCGAAGTGGTTAACAAGGGATTCTCTTCCTTATCTCTCCGGTGTTTAGGGGATTTGAAACAATGCCTTGTACGTCATCGGCAAAGTTTTATCTGAAAACAATACGATCGTCAGTTACGAGTATTCGGTTTCATCATCCTCCCTCCGCTCATTGCTAATCATAGTAAGAAATCGGGGTAAATAAAATGCAAATCAGTGCAATGCAGTAAATGAGTGACAACGACATAACTAATTCAGAAGAAATGCATAGTCACTTTATTATCATTACCATTCGAAGCATACAATGTTTTACAGCAAGTAGTAACTAACAGAAAAGAAACTACAAATGCAAATGGTAAGAAGTCCGAGGACTGCCAATGTTGAGGACGTCGGCCCGTCTGGATCACTGGCTTCCGGAAATAACCCTCTGAATCTGCGAGCGAGGCGATTCAGTCACCAAAGGTCGCGGGACATATTCGAGATCTTTCCCAGCTTCAGGCGAAGGAGTGGAATCATCCACCTTTTCTGCAGGGTAAGGGATGAACTTTCCCGATGCTCTCATGCCGCCCGGCACAAGCCTAATCGTCCTCAAGTCGATCAGGTCCTGAATCTTATTCCGGAGAGCCTTACATGTTTCAACATGGTGCCCCGGTGCTCCCGAGTGGAAATCACAATGCACGCTTAGATCAACGTCTGATGACACGTCATCTGGTGGATTTAAGGTCCGAAGCTTGAGAACACGGTTCTGAACCAACAGCGGCAGCAGCTGGGCATAACTCACAGGTAGTGGGTCCAAAGCTCTATCAAGTAGCTTCTTCTTTTGACCATAACCTTCAGGATTATTCTGAGATGCTCGGCGCGGCTGACGACGAGACAGGCCTCGAGCTTCCTGCTGTGTAGAGGGTCCATGAGGTCCACTTGGCTTCAGCACAGGTGGCAATGACGGTAACGGAGGAAGCACTCTGGTCTCCTCCTTGGGTGCTTGACCACTCTCCTTATCTAACATACTTCTCACCACTCCCATGAGAAAGCTCAGCTGATTCTGCAGCTGCTGATTCTCCTCTCTGAGCACTTGCTGGTCCAGACGCACTGCCTGCATGTCATTCATGACCTGCCCCAGCTGGCTTTGGATTTTCTCTAGTTCAGCTTGTATCTGCTCCATTAGTCTAAGCTGCCAGATTCTGAGTCAAACCTGCAAACACAAAGGTTAGAAGACAAGTCCTGGCTTCTGCCATGCAAGATGAATTATGGGTGTCTGTACGTTCAGGAGATCCCCCCTGATTCTGGTGTCAACGTGCCAACATAGTGTTAATGCAGTGATAAGACTGGACCCATTCATGGAAGAAAATATCTCATATTGCTCGGGACACCAGACTCAGGGTACGAAACGCGCCTGTAGCACAGACACATGCTAATGGAATGCAAACATGAATATGCAAGCTAATGCAAAATGCAGTCATGCAATAATATATCCAGGTGGCTGCTGCGGAGATTCGGTGTCAACAGTCACTGATGAGAAGGAAACCCCGGTGTAAACCACTGATCTGATCTGCTGTGAATAACCATCTGGTAGGATCGAGATCAAAATTCTGCTCTGACAAGAACGAAGGCCTGATAATAAAGACCCCGGATGCAAGATCAAGGAATATCTGTTGGAGAGGTCTTCAGACCCCAAATCACAAATCTGCCCTCTCAAGAACAAATACACGGCTGCTGATGAGATCTTCAAACCTCACTCAAAACCTGCCCTATCAAGAACAAAATAACAACTGCTGACGAGATCCTCAGACCTCACTCAAAAATCTGCTCCATCCAGAACAAACCTCCGATAATAATACACTGATCAAAGCCTGCTCTATCAAGAACAGACAAATACCCGATGATAAGATCCTCTGATCAAACCCTTGCTCTATCAAGAACATATCTGCAACTGAGAACCCAACATAACTGATTCACTGTCAAGAAAACCAGGTGGTCTGGAGGTCAAAGTTTCCTGCAATATCCCAACCCACTCACAGGTATGATGGACCTAATCCATGGACAAAGGTACGGCATCCTATGCGGTCGTCAGCGTCACAGACATTCATGAGTGACAATACGATTCCCAGAAGGAGTGGCATCGTCAAGTCATGAAGAGGCCTCTCTTAGCTGACTTCCAAATGATCGGTCCCCAGAGTCGACAATCCTCACGTCTGGACTCCCCTCAGATCCTCAGGACCGGAAAGGAGCACCTCTGCAAGAATCTCGTCTGAGCGCAGATTTTCGTAGGGAACTGTGCCTGCTCAACAGACAGGTTCGTCTACTACTTCTCCACAACTATATCTAGGTGTGTACTCAAGCCCAGGTCCGGCTTTTCACTCACAGTAACATCCCTCTCCCACAGCAGCACAGATAATCATATCAAACTGGAAATAAAATGCGGGAAATAAAACGCGGGAAGTAAAATGCGAGAAGCAAAGATGCGATAAATAAACGCAACCCAACAAGCAAACACACAAACGATAGGATTGACTCTCATAGGGAACCGGAGAACCAGAGATTCTGGGTTCGGTCCCCAGCAGAGTCGCCAGCTGTCGCTTGCGCGAAAATAAGGTGCCGGCATGACAGAAGAGTCGCCACCTTTCGTTATTTATCCCTCAGAGCGGGAAAGGAAACGATCGGAAAAACCTGACGAATAAGGGTAAGACAAGGTCGTCGCAACCATTGTCTGGGTTCGGGAGTCGGTTACGCAAGGGGAAGGTATTAGCACCCCTCACGTCCGTCGTACTCGACGGGATCCTCGCTTGTTTGTTTACTTGGACGGGTTGGTTATAATCTATCTACCTATCAAGGCTGGCTGAAAAAGAAAAGAAAAATGACTCGGCAAAGCGTCGCACTTTATGCCTACGTATTCTCATCAGAGAATGAGAAATCAGAGTCAACGTAGTTCGCCTAACTACGGGTGAAGGATGGGGAAAGGTTGCTCGCTAGGATGTCGCATCCTATGCCTACGTACTTTCATCTGGTATGAAAGATCAGAGCAAACGTAGTTCGGGAAACTACGGGAAAAAGCTCAACTAGGAGGGAGACTATCAAGTCCTACTGTTATCATGCCATGGATTCATCCTATGGTTGAGGTTTGAACAGGGAACTCCTAGATGTTGTCATGCATAGGTTTCAACCTAAAAGTCTATCATCGAATCCTTATCAAAGGAAATGAGAGTCCTAAGGGATCATGTCAATGATACATAGAATACAGACAAAGACATCAGCTTTAACAGTAAAATGCATGCAATGCAAGTGAGGGAGGAAATGTGTGTGGGGTTTCAGCCTCCACAAGCTCATCTCAACCTCAAGCCAGTCATGAAATAACAGTAATCATACTGAAAATAATCAACATGCTATCAAGCAAAACAGTAAACTGCAATCATACAGATAAAGGAAATGAAGTACCATCAGGCAAACAAAACACACTTGAGAAAGAATCACCTACTCTCTAATCCTAATCCCAATCACAGAGTCCTAATCAAATCTAAGCAAAGCTCTCAAGCAGAACCCTAAGCAGGAGAAATCATTCCCAGTCTTCAAGCTTCAGAATAAGCTTACCAAAGAAAGGGAGCTAAGCAAGCAAGCTCATAGTGTCTTCCTCAGGAGAACACTAGGAGGTGGATACTCAGGAGTCATACCCTATGTGGCTCAACCACTGTGATCAGTTTACATCCCTCCTCAGGAGAGATTAAACTCACAAGCAGGCTCCAACATCACTGGACATTTAGGAAATCCTATATCAACTAGTGGAACTAAGTGAATAGACCCATAGGACCTTCCTCAGGAAAGTACTAGGAGGCTTCCACTTAGGAGTTGTATCCCATGTGGCTCAACAACATGTGATCAGTTTACATTCCTCCTCAGGAGAAATTAAACTCACAAGTTGGCTCCAACATCATTGGATACTTAAGAAATCCTAGATCAACTAGTGGAACTAAGTGAATAGACCCATAGGACCTTCCTCAGGAAAGTACTAGGAGGCTTCCACTTAGGAGTTGTATCCCATGTGGCTCAACAACATGTGATCAGTTTACATTCCTCCTCAGGAGAAATTAAACTCACAAGTTGGCTCCAACATCATTGGATACTTAAGAAAGAGGTGAGAAGGAAGGATGAAAGTCATTCATAGTGCCTTCCTCAGGAAAGTACCATGAACTTCCTTCAAACTTCAGGCTCTCAAACCTCACCAACAGGGCATCAGCCAAGCTCTGGGTCTCTGCATCTTGATCTACAAGCTTCCCCTCATGATGCTCTCCATCAATATCCTCAAGGCAACCCAAGCCCTTCATCAAATTCCTCAGAGAGAACCCCACAGATGAACAGATAACCCACTGAACAGGCCAAATCATCAGGCAACTTCAGAAAATGCCTAAAAATACTAAACTAATGGGGAAAAAATTTAACAAATATTCATAGGGGTCCTCAACACCTACTCATAACATCTACAAAGGTTTCTACCTAAAAATCAAGATAAAACTCAATCAAAGAAAGGAATCATCACCTATGCACAATTCTAAACCCTAATTAGACTATCCTAAGTCAACCCTAATTAAACTAATCAAGATCAATTCTAAAAAATCTAGAAAAAATCCTATGGGGAAGTATGACTAATCATCTAATTGCACAAAAAAGAAAGGATAAAAAACCCTAAGGGAATGTCCTAAAATAAATCCTACAAAATCAAATATCAAAATGAAACAATTAAAAAGCTATTTAATTGGAAAATCTACTAAAAATATTAAACCTAAAAATAAAATCTCAATTTTATTTTTATAATTTTCTACTCATTTTAATCTACTCAGGAAAAAAAGAAGAAATTAAAAAGCATTTTTTATCTATTTTTAATGCATTTTACAAAACAGAGAAAATAATAAAAAGAAAATCAAAAGAATTAAAATGGATAAAGGGGTGGGGGGTCAGAATAGCACTCCTCGCTAGTTATATGGATCGGGCCAACAAATAAGGGGGGTGGGGATAGAAGTCTGGGCCCAGCGCCCTCTAAATGAAACGCGGCGTTTGGATATAGTTTGAATTTCCCTCTCTTTTTCAGACATAACCACAGCCGTTGGATACGAATAATTGGTCAAAAATTGGGAACGATCCAATGGCTCACCATCATTGTCCCAAACATCACCTAGGGTTTTGCAGAACCCTCTCTCATGCACTCATACATTCGAGCTCCATTATCTCTCTCTACAGGCCACGGTTTGCCACGACTTAAAAACGAAAGTTGCTCTAAATCTCAAGGGGAACACAACCCTACGTACAGTTTTCCACATCTCGCCCTAAATTGTTCTAACAGAAGGATTGAAGATCCGGGTACAACCACATTCAACTGCTATCAAACTTTCACCAAACTTCAACCTAATGATTTACAGATACACTACACATTACCCTAACTAATGCACACTAATTCTTGATGATTGAAATGCCCTAAACTAATAGTTCTTGAAAATCAAAGTTTCAAACACCTGCCATGGAACCTCATGGAACAGGCTGTAACTCATGGGGAAGAATCATCTAGCCTAGTACATCATGTCTATGCCTAAGAAACTAATTGAAGCTGCATAATTAAGGAGGTATAAAGTGAAGAAGAAACCTGTCAAAGGGTTATGGAGCAGTGGTGTAGAGGTGGTTCCCAGCCTTGGAATTGCTTGCAGATGGTCCTTGAATGATTCTCAGTATTCTGTTTGCAATGGTGATGAAGGAGATGGCTGGTAGTGCAAGATATCTCAACTTGCTTCAACTTGAAGAAACTCCTCCAATGGCTATGTATCCTTCTCTCTCCTCTGACTTGGCTCCACTTTCACCAACCTCAGACTCTCCATAATGCACTCTTTTTATAACAATCCATGGAAGTCTCTAGATTCATCTAGAATGATGTGGAAGTTTCATGAATTTCTCCTTGAATGAGAAGTTGGTTATCTCATCTCCCATGCTTCAAGCCTTCAATTTGGTCTCAAAATGTCCTTATGTGAGTTATTGAATGAGGATGAGTGAAAAACAAGTGTATTTGTTGCTTGTGTAGGGTTTTCTAACATTGCCTTCTTTCTTAAGTAACAAATTTCCAAAGGAACCTCATTTTTTAAGCCTCAAATGAAAATTCTACTTAAACCAATCTTCTCAAAATGTTTTTTCCAATCAAAATGATATATTGGATGACCTATTTTGGATTTGTAGATCTTCCAAAACACTTTTCAATTTCAACTTTTCAAAGTTATAAGTCATTTTTAGTTCATTCTTGACCAATCATGGAATCTTGTGCTATGAGCTTTTTCAACAATTTGTGACCTTCTTTCTAGACTTAAAATCACATTTTGAGCAACTTTCATGTTTTGAGTTTTTCCATTTGAGGCTTGGAAATAGGAGTTTTAGGCATTGGTTAAAATGACCTATAACTGACAAATGACCAAAATACCCCTGCCTTGTTCAAACCATAAGTTGAGTTCCACAAATCCAATCAAGGACTTCTACCACTCAAATTAAAGCTAAGAACATCCTCTTCAACATTCATGTTGACCAAGAAACCATAGGAATCATCCTACTAGGGCAAAAGTTGTCTGCAAGTTGGGTGACTTTCAAGGACCCAGATTCACACACCTCTGCTGACCTGTAATTTGTCAAAACCATAACTTGAGCTCTGTAACTCCTATCAAGGACTTCCACCACTCAAATTAAAGCTTAGAACAAGCTCTACAACATTCATGTTGTGGGGAAGATGAGATCTCAATCACATCTATAGCTAAAACTGCCTGGAAGATAGGGATCAAATTAGGGTTTTTCACTGACAATCCTCAGAAACCCTAACTTGAAACTTCTCAAACTCCTCAATCATGATGAGTTGGTCTAGGAATCATCTCTATGACATCTCTATGCATCCTTCCATGATCTCATGGCCCTTGGATTAAGTCTCAACCTTCTCCAAATCTTCAGCTGATCTAGGGTTGACCCAGTCAAAACCCTGATTCTACCATTCATGGTTGAATCTTCTGAATTCTTGCATAATGACTTCTCTGGGCTTCATGAAGGCTATCAAGGCATCTCATAAGCTTTCTCAAGACATCAAGTTCATTCTCAAAGTCTCAGAATCATCTGAGGAGCACCCACAACTTTCAAACTGTGAAGCCTACAACCCTGGTTTCAACCAATTCTCTTGAACTTTCTGACGAAGGTATCAACTTCCAAATACTCAATGAACAAATAAATGTTGGTCAAATTTTGGGGTGCAACAACTGCTTCTCGAGTTCTCCCATAATCCACTATGCTTTAAAGATCAATGCGCAGGCCGCAATCATTTGCTTTTCAAATCCCTAACTTTTGCTTGAATCGCCCTTGCGGGTTTTTGATTCATCGGGATACCCATTTTTTCCAAAGTCGCCCTTTCAGGTTTTCAACTTCGCGGGTTTACATTTTTTATTTTTATCTCTAATTTTTGCCTGAACCTATCCTTTTATGGTTCGCCGAGATGCCCCATTCTTGCCTGGATTTTTTTTCCAGCGGGTCTATTTTAAGCAAAGTATCTTTTGATTGTGTCCGCGTTCACAGGGGACGTAAAATCTTCACCATCCATAGTTGAAAGTAGCAAGGCTCCTCCAGAGAAGACCTTCCTTACAACATACGGACCTTCATAATTGGGAGTCCATTTGCCCCTATGATCGTTCTGTGGTGGGAGAATCCGCTTCAACACCAGATCGCCTGTCTGAAAGCTTCGAGGACGCATCTTCTTATCGTAGGCTTTCTTCATCCTACTCTGATACAGACGACCGTACGCAAGAGACGCCAACCTCTTCTCATCCATCAAACTGAGTTGATTCAACCTGTTCTTCACCCATTCTGCTTCTTCTAACTTGACGTCAGCCAGAACTCTCAAAGATGGGATCTCGACCTCCAATGACAGAACAACCTCCATGCCATATACCAACGAGAAAGGGGTTGCCCCAGTTGAAGTACGCACCGAGGTGCGATATCCATGCAAAGCAAAAGGCAATATCTCGTGCCAATCCTTATAAGTCATAACCATCTTCTGTACTATCTTCTTAATGTTCTTGTTAGCCGCTTCTACGACGCCATTCATTTTCAGATGATAGGGAGAAGAATTGTGATGCTTGATTTTGAAATTCTGGCACAGTTCCTTCATCATCTTGTTATTCAGATTAGAACCATTATCTGTAATGATCCTCTCGGGTATTCCATATCGACAAATGATTTCCCTTTTGATAAACCGGGCTATGACTTGCTTCGTTACACTGGCGTAAGAAGCTGCTTTGACCCATTTGGTGAAATAGTCGATGGCTACTAATATGAAGCGATGTCCATTAGATGCAGTTGGCTCGATCTTTCCAATCATATCGATGCCCCACATGGAGAAAGGCCATGGGGATGACATGACATTCAAAGGACAAGGTGGCACATGAATCTTGTCGGCATAAATCTGGCATTTATGGCACTTCTTGGCGTATTTGAAGCAATCCGACTCCATAGTTAACCAATAATAGCCCGCCCTTAATAATTTTCGAGACATGGCATGCCCACCTGCATGTGTTCCAAAGGCACCTTCGTGGACTTCTTCCATAAGCAAACATGCTTCTTTTTCGTCCACACATCTTAGCAGCACCAAGTCAAAGTTTCTCCGATAGAGTACACCGTCTGGATTCAGATAGAAGTTACCAGATAATCTTCTCAAGGTCTTCTTATCCCGGGCCGATGCCCCAGGCAGATATTCTTGGTTCTTGAGAAAGTTCTGGATGTCATAAAACCACGGTTTACCATCAGAAGTTTCTTCTATTGCGAAAACAAAAGCCGGCCTGTCGAGGCGTGAGATGACAATTCTCGGTGCATCATTCCAGAAGTTTACTTTGTACATCGAGGACAATGTAGCCAAGGCATCAGCCATCTGATTTTTTGCCCTCGGTACATGGTGAAACTCTACTCGGTCAAAGAAAGGTAGCAACCTTGTGGCGTAATTCATGTAAGGGATCAGATTAGGCTGGCGGGTCTCCCACTCTCCCTTGATCTGGTTTACCACCAAAGCTGAATCTCCATAGATATCAAGGTTCTTGATCCTCAAATCGATTGCTTCTTCGATACCCATGATACACGCTTCATATTCAGCCTCATTGTTGGTGCATGGGAATGTTAGCCTTGTAGTGAATGATATATGGGAACCATGGGGAGTCGTAATGATTGCCCCAATCCCGCTACCGTAGGAGTTAACAACACTGTCAAAGATTAATTTCCACTGGGAGCCCAACTCTGGACCTTCGTCTGGCAACGGCTCATCACAATCCTTCATCTTTAAATACATAATGTCCTCATCAGGAAAATCAAACTTCATTGGCTGGTAGTCATCGACTGGTTGCTCTGCGAGATATTCTGATAGGACACTGCCTTTAATTGCTTTCTGAGGAACGTACTGGATGTCGTATTTTATCAGAACCATCTGCCATCTAGCAATCCTTCCTGATAGTGCTTGCTTTTCGAATACATACTTAATAGGATCCATCTTTGAAATTAACATGGTTGTGTAGTTTAGCATATACTGTCTTAGGCATTTGGCGGCCCAAGCGAGTGCGCAACAAGTTTTCTCCAACATTGAGTATCTGGATTCACAGTCTGTGAACTTATTACTCAAGTAGTAAATTGCATGCTCTTTTCTTCCAGTCTCGTCGTGCTGACCGAGAACACAACCCATGGAATTCTCAAGAACTATTAAGTACATTATCAATGGTCTTCCAGCCACCAGAGGTATTAGTATTGGAGGTTCTTGTAGATACTCTTTTATCTTCTCAAATGCTCTCTGGCAATTCTCATTCCAGGTAACCGCCTGATCCTTTTTCAATAGCTTAAACAACAGCTCACAAGTGGATGTGAGGTGAGATATGAACCTTGCGATGTAGTTCAATCTACCTAAGAAACCACGAACCTCCTTCTCGGTCTTTGGCACTGGCATTTCTTGAATCGCCTTGATTTTCACAGGATCGACCTCAATACCTTTCTCACTGATAACGAACCCCAACAGCTTTCCTGACCGTACGCCGAAAGTACACTTATTCGGGTTCAACCTCAATTTTAACTTTCTCAACCTCTCAAACAACTTTAGAAGATTCACCAGGTGCTCCTCCTCCGTTTGGGATTTCGTAATCATATCATCGACATAGACCTCAATCTCATGATGAATCATATCGTGAAAGAGAGTGACCATTGCTCGCTGATAAGCTGCCCCTACGTTCTTCAACCCAAAAGGCATTACTTTATAACAAAACGTCCCCCAAGGCGTGATAAAAGTCGTCTTCTCCATGTCCTCCGGTGCCATCTTGATTTGGTTATATCCGGAGAAACCGTCCATGAAGGAAAACACTGAGTATTGTGCGGTGTTATCAACGAGAACGTCAATATGGGGGAGCGGGAAATCATCTTTTGGGCTCGCTCTATTCAGGTCCCTATAGTCAACACACATCCTGACCTTGCCGTCCTTCTTAGGCACGGGCATGATGTTAGCGACCCAAGGAGGGTAGTTGGTCACAACAAGAAATCCAACATCTAGTTGCTTCTGGACTTCATCCTTGATCTTTACTGCCATATCTGGCCTGGTTCTTCTCAGTTTCTGTTTGACAGGAGAACACTCTTCACGCAAAGGCAGGCGATGAACTACAATATCTGTGTCGAGTCCGGGCATATCTTCGTATGACCAAGCGAAGACATCCTTATACTCTTGGAGTAACTCAATCAATCTTTGCTTGATATCATTCTGCAGCGCAACCCCTACTCTGACCTCCTTTTTATCCTCTTCTGTTCCCAGGTTGACGACTTCAACTTCCTCCTGATGAGGCAGGATGACCTTCTCCTCTTGTTTTAACAATCTGGCAAGCTCTTCGGGCAGGTCTTCGTTTTCGTCAATCTCTCCTTCCGCTTGAAAGATCGGATTGTCAAAGTCACACCGAGTCATAGACGAGTCTGAATCGATGGTATCTGAAATGTGCAACCTGCAATGTTGATGATTTTATGCTTCAATGATATGCAAACAAACAAACACAAACCACATTGCCATTTTATTGTTTGAAATAAAAATAAGAAAAACAAGGATCACAAAGTCTTGAATGAAAATATGCTTTTTGATTGATAATGATAAAAGGGTTGTTCACAAACATAAAAGATAAGGCCCAACAAATAAAGACCATTATGCCTCGGGCAGAGCACATGACAATACATTAATCAAAACAAAACAATTACTCTTCATAAGTCGCAGTGATAACTTCTTCCATGGTCCAATTCTTCAAGCCTTGGCCAGGGACGCATGGCTGGATCCATGCATCCATGTCACAGTCACTATCTCCTTCCTCGTCAGATACGGCGTTGATCTTTTCGAACACCACCCCACCACTGGTGAATTGAATAGGTCCTTTGTAGCGAGGGGCGCTTGAAGAAGATGCGTATGGGTTGTACCCTAATCCAAACTTATCTTGTTTGTTGGGGACGCTTATCACCTCCCCCCATCCTTTCGCTGATCCAGACTTCACCACAGCTTGGGCTTCCTTGTAGGATGACATAGCAACTTCTGGCGCCTTGGCTTCAACTGTTGCTTTCTCTTTGATTTGGACGGTCTCAAAGGCTTGGCACAGGGTTTCGTGAATTTCACCATCGACCTCCACATACTTGAATGAGGACAGATGGCTTACCATGATATCTTCCTCTCCACAAACAGTCACGATGTTATCACCCACCATATACTTCAGCTTTTGGTGTAGGGTTGACGTTACCGCTCCTGCTGAGTGTATCCAAGGCCGACCCAAGAGACAACTATATGTTGGTTGGATATCCATTATATAGAAAACCGCATCAAAAACCTCAGGACCGACTTGAATTGGCAAGGTTAGCTCTCCAAACACAGACCTCCTTGTCCCATTAAAATCTCTGACCACCATATCGCTTGGCATATATATTATCCCTCGAGTGTCTAGCTTCATGAGGGCTTTCTTGTTAGCACATTTAATGACGATCCAGTGTCTACCAATACATGAGACAAAACGACACCTCTATATTCCATAGAGATATGCAGAGCCAAGTTATGATTCCTTCCTTTCGGTTTCAAATCACGGTCAGTGAATCCCAAACCATTCCCTGCATTGACATGGGCCACTACTCCTTCCAACTGATTGACGGATATTTCTTGTGGCACATAAGCATTATCCAAGACTCTGAGCAAAGCGTTCCTATGAGCCTCGGAACATAACAACAACGACAAGATAGAAATTTTTGAAGGCGTCTGTTGTAGATGATCCACGATCTTATAGTCGCTCTTTCTTATTAAGCGCATGAACTCTTCTGCGTCTTTCAGCACGACTTCTTTTTCTCCAGCCTGATAGCTTTCCTCCGCTACTACCTTCCCTTTACCTTTATCAGCTCTTTCTGCACTTACTTCGGGACGTGCAAATATCCTCCCACTCCGAGTCATTCCCCCGGTTCCCACCAAGTTGTCAACTGAGTCCAAAGGCAAGCTTTTTAATTCCTGCTTCTGTCTATCGCAGTAGAATTCCGCTCCATAGTTCCAAGGGATCGCCTTGGAGCTTTCATAAGGTATAGGTCCTGCCTTCGTAAAGATGATGGTAGGTCGCGCTGGCGGTGCAGAAATAGTGATTATTTTGTAAGGGATAGAGAGGGTGGCCACCTCATCCTCTTTCTTACTGACTATCTTCTCATTCTTTTTCTCACAGATCTTGTCAAACTGCAGAACACCTTCGTTTATCATACACTGTATATAACTCTTCAAACTCTCACACCCTTCAGGATGGGCGACACAATTTTCACAATCCTTTTCACACCCGGGAAACACCCCACCTTCTAACAACTTGCATTTTAC
Organism: Lathyrus sativus; assembly: GCA_963859935.3. Taxonomy (NCBI): domain Eukaryota; kingdom Viridiplantae; phylum Streptophyta; class Magnoliopsida; order Fabales; family Fabaceae; genus Lathyrus; species Lathyrus sativus. The sequence goes on from OZ012735.1 coordinate 879,174,805, forward strand.
AAAACTTAAAGGAGTCTTCAATTCTTCAACATCATATACCAGATCTAAATCCTCCCTTTCAACAACAGCATTTACTCTACCTGCTCCATGATTTAGCATAGGGTTCTGATCAACATTCGGCGCATCATGGTTGAAATTAATGGCCCTACTATCAACAAGGTCTTGTACCTTGTTCTTGAAGGCTTTGCAATTATCAATATGATGGCCGGGAGCGCCAGAGTGGAAGTCACACCTAGCGTTGGCATCATACCCAGGTGGTGGTGAGCCATTTAGAGGGGCTATCGTCCTTTTCTGGACCAACTGCAGTTGCAATAAGTGTTGTAGTAGTTGAGAGTAAGGCATTGGTGGTGAGTCAAAGTGCCTATCTACCATCCTTCTTTGGTCTTGATATGGTCTTGGCGCGTAATTTTGTTGCTGTGGTTGTTGCCGTTGCTGTTGTTGCTGTTGACGTGGTTGTTGTTGAGGCTGTACTGCCGGGATGACAATACTAGCTACTTGTGGTTGTTGTTGATAGTACGGTCGTGGGCGATACTGATTCTGATTCTGGTTCCAATTTTGATTTTTAAAACCTGATATTGCATTTGTCTCATTCTCCTTTCTTTTAATACCGAAGTTCTTTCTTCCACCTCCAGATGAGGTGCCTTCTCCAGCTTGTATTTTACCCAATTTAATCCCATTTTCTACTCTCTCGCCTGTGATGATCAAATCTGAGAAACTTCCAGACATGTTGCTTATCAATTTCTCATAATACACACCAGGTAGTGTATCTATAAACAAGTCGATGAGTTATCTCTCCACCATTAGAGGTTGAACCCTCGCAGCCAACTCGCGCCACCTCTGGGCGTACTCCTTGAATCCTTCATTGTTCCTTTGCGATAGGTTCTGTAACTATACACGATTCGGTGCTAGGTCACTGTTATACTGGTAGTGTTTAACAAAAGCTTCTTCCAAATCCTTCCAACTTCTGATATGGACCGGCTCCAGTCCCATATACCATTCTAAAGATGGACCTGACAAGCTATCTTGAAAGAAGTGCATCAACAACTTCTCATCATCGGAGTATGCAGACATCCTTCGAAAATAGGAGCGAAGATGCACCCTTGGACATGTTGTTCCTTTTTATTTATCGAAATCTGGAACTTTGAACTTTGGAGGAATCCTAAGTCCCGGAATCAATCCCAGATTGGACATGTCAAGACCCATAGTATTCTGGCCTTCAAGAATGCTCCTCATCTTTTCTTCGATTGCATCGAACCTTCTATTAGCGTCAGATTGTAATCCTGCCCCAAGGTATCCCATGGAGAAGACGTCATCTTGCTCATCTTGGTTCCACTGAGGGCCATTGTTAACAGGCACGGCGCCCGCCCCAACTGGGATGGGAATTCCATCTTGGTTTTCTCCACCCGGAAGATTGACTACAGTTGGACCACCATTGGCCTGCGAAGTGCTACCATTAGCCGGAGGAGGAACAACAGTAGTTCCTCCATGCAAAACACCACTGTCATTCACTCGAGCTATCAATGGTTGAACGAGAGTTCTCAATTGTTCCTGCCCATTGGCTACCCCTTGCATTGTTTCCATGAATTGCGTCATCTTTTCCCTAAACTCCTGCAACTCTTGTTGTACTTGATCCATGACTCTTCGTTGGTTCCCTCTTGTGTTGTATGAACGTTGAGAAGTCAGCTTGCTCTTTCTCTTTCTTTTCTTCTGAAATGGCAAGCGGTATGAGGTCGGGTTTTAGGGAATGCAAAAATGATGTGTGGGTATATGAAATGCTCGAATGATGTTCAAGGGACTTTCAAGATTTATGATTATCAATGGTATTATGGAACTATAAATGAATAGTAATGAATGCACAATTTAAGCCAAAAAGCAAACTTTCATTAATTTTGAGGGAAGATTCAATATAACTGATTGTTCAATAAGCTGCAAAATAAAAACTCATGCTACAAGAAAATATTGAATGAACTAAAACTCTTTCTTTCGGAGACCTTCTTCAAGCTTTTTTGTCTCGGACATGAATCTTCTAACCATTTGGTCGCAGAGCCGGATAAAGTGATGGATGGAAGGAGGAATATCATTTCCTTCTAAGTCTTGAATTGCGCATTCCAACCTCCATGGGATGTCACGGATCATAAGGTTGCAATGCTCCACTAGATTGTTATACCTAGCGCGACACATGTCTAGGGTCGGCTGGTAATAACGAAGAGAATCCTCATACGTATCCAAAAGTTCATTGAGTTGGGCTTCCTTCTTCAACCATAGTGAACTATTCCTCTGCAGGGCCTCGAAACGGTCTTTCCACAAGGTGGCTGTTTCCTGAGCGGTCTTCAATTCTGAGCATTTTTCGTGCCATACATCAGAGGTGACATATGAAGCTCTCAATGCTTCTTCTTTGAGTTGTCGCTCGCTTTCGGCTAGAATTAAGGCACTCCTCAACTCCTTTTCAAGGACATCAATATCGGCCTTAAGTTCCTCCCTTGTCTTCTTCTTTTCAGCAGAGGCTAACTCGAAGAATCTCCACACTTTATCACAAGAGGCCTTGGTTTCCTTTAGGCGTTGCCGGAGGGCTTTTACCGATGCATCGGCTCCTTCATAACCTTCTTGATACCTGACCCTCAGATCTGCTTCTAGCTTTAGCTTCTTGCTACACTCAGCTGCTTGGTCTTGTTCGAACTCCACTTTCCTTTTATATTGGCCATTCTCCACTCCTGCTTGGTGAACCTCAGCCTGAAGGTCTTGATTTTCCTTAGTCAATCTTTCTATCACTAGCTTTAGTTTCTCATACTCCTCCATGGATACATGAGTGGGAGCAGGAGGTTCTTCTCGCATGGATGGTTCGGAGGGAAATGGAAGCAACCTTTCGGCCACTCTAGCTTGCAACCATCGGTTGTAGGGCTCCTTAGCCACACAGTTCTTCGCCTTTAACTTTTTCCTCCCCTTCGTATGAACCTTGGCCCACGCTTTAACAATATTCCTGACAAATGCAGGGTCGTCTGTTGTGGCTAGCAAAAAGAAACTCTGAACCTTCTCTGCTTCGGGCTCATCTTCCATAGCATAGCCCAACTGACGCAACGCCATGACGGAGTTGTAGTTGATGCAACCAGCCCTACTGATTAGAGGTACATTACCGAAATTCCCATAACTAAAGATGATCTCCACGTCGTAATACTCATGAGAGCACCAAGCAATGTCACTGGCCTCTAGAGACATAATACGTTGAGACCATTTCAGTTTCTTCTTGTTTTCCACAAACGACCCTTTCTTCGGCAGGTGGGAAGCATACCATTTGAACAGTAGATGAGAACAACACTGGACCATTACTGTCTTCTTTTCACTTCTCCAATGAATGGAGTGGTAAACATCAGCGAGGAGGGTAGGGATAGGATTCTTTTTCATGAAGAGAATGATAGCAGTGATGTCTATGAAATTGTCCACATTTGGAAAGAGGACAATCCCATAAATCATTAGAGCAACGACAATACCAAAACTTTCCTAAAACCCATTGGTCTTGTACTGATCGGCTTTATCTAGCAAAAACCTCAAAGGAAAGCCTTGAGTACCTCCCTTATTGGTTAGACCATCTTTAACCTCTTCCTCGGTCATACGGAGAGCGAGAGCAATGACAGAAGACTTTGGCTCTTCTTCCAGGCCGGTGTAAATAGGTTGATCCTTAATCTTGATATTCAAAAGGTGGGAATATTCTTCAAGAGTAGGAGCTAACTGATAATCTTGAAAGGTGAAGCATCTGAGAGGCGCATCATAAAATTGAACCATAGCGAACAAAGCCCATGTATCGACCCCAGAATGGAGAAGGTCAAGCAATTTCCCATATTTCCCTTGAAAGTTGATTTTGATAGCTTTTGGCACATCAATCAAAAGATCTTGGATTGGTCCCAACTTCGGTTCTCTGAACTTTAAGGAATTTGTACTTCTTTTCCTTTGATCATTCATCTTGTTCTTCAATACCTATGATAATCACAGCCTCTTAAGTCCCTTGATATGCAACAATGCTATGAAATGCAATGCTTTATGGATGCATATGAGAATGGAAACACATGGATCAAAGTCACAGATCCTGCAGGGTATTGTAACAAAATATCTCTCACCACGGGTGGGCAATCTATTGGTTTATAAGAGGGCATCCCAAAAGGCTTTTAAACAAAGTCCCATGCACTAACCCTCAAAAGTTTTCCATCATAACGACTACTTGTAAGACGGTAATCCCTTCAAAAGGATAAACACAGAGTTATGTTTTAGTAACCTTTTGGAATAAGGTTCTACAAGAGGTCCTCAGAATCACGGAATCCCACGTCGGAAATAAAACACCGTTACGACTACATGTAGGACATAATCTTTCCAACGGGGTCTCATCTGAGCGGTGGAATTCGATCCAACTCAACGAGTCCTACGTCTCGCAAATCAGAAAGAAACCACCTCCTAATCTTAGTGTATACTCGAAAGCTCGGGTAAAAAGCTTTATCCTCACAAACCATCCCAATAAACCCAACAGGTTAGAATGAAACACAATAATAAAATAAAATAAAACATAAAATAAAATAAAACATAAAAGCAAATAAAGCACAAATGCAACAAACAGACTAGGTTTGGCTTGCTAGGTGTCCCCAGCAGAGTCGCCAGCTGTCGCTACTCGAAAAATACGCGCAACGACGGGGAAGGCGAAAAGGGAAAGGACAAAAGAGTCGCCACCGAACTTTATTTATCCCATGAGGGGAAAGGAAAATATCAAGAAAACCTTAAGAAAAGGACGGATAAGATGGTCTCGCAACCATGAACGGGTTCGGAAGCCGGTTATGCGAAGGGAAGGTATTAGCACCCCTCGCATCCATCGTACTCGATGGGAACCATTTGTTTGTCGTGTGTGATTTATTTGCTAAAAGATTATGCTATAAAAGTGTGTTCCAAAGGGTAAAGAAAGTGGGTTTAGAAACTAAGAAAGGAGGCAACAGGGAAGAAGAGAGAAAGGTCGGACTCGGTAGGACTTCGCGGTCCTAGGCCTATGTATTCTCAACGGATATGAGAAAATCAGAGTCGACGTAGTTCAGGGAACTACAGATACAAGGGGGAATGTGCTCGGCAAGGATTGTGGCCCTTGTGCCTACGTATCTTTACTTGAAGAAGTAAAGAATCAGAGCAGCCGTAGTTCGGCCTACGATTTGTTGATGTTTTTATGAATGATGCTATCGTACGCATTCTAGCAGTTAGGTGTATTACTGCTCGCTCGTTGGAGACTTAGGCATTACCTGTTTGCGGTAGAACGGACGTATCATATCCTTTTCGAAAGATAAGTTTTCGCCATGCGAGGCAAGATGTCACATTTGATTTGTTGAATTGTTTTTTTTAAGGGCGAGATAGGTCCTCAGATAGTAACCCCTACGGGTAGTACCCAATTCTTCATCTCAAAGTTTTTGTTATGAAAGGGTGTGGCGAACATAGCGTCTTCGTATTGAAAGACGAGTATCAAAACCACACACACTACAGTGAGCATCTCGACACTCAGAGAGGAAGAAGTCTGCACTTAATCCTCTCTCTTTAGTTCAATACAAAGAGGACTTCATTCTCTTATGAAAGTGTTTTTGGTTTTGAATGGTAAGTGCTTTTGCGACAGAGAACCCTACGATAAACGTCAGCACTCGGGAGAGGAGAAGGCCTACGCCTAACCACTCCACGACCATTCAAGTTTTTGTCATGAAAAGAGTTTAAAAAAATGCGCTTGGTATGGGACCGAGGTTTTTAGGTGACAAAGGCTGCGGAAAGAAGTTGTAGAGGGAGATAGGTGGCGGATAAAGTCACGTCTTCGTATTGAAAGACGAGTATCGAGACCACCTACACTACAGTGAATATCCCAACACTCGGAGAGGAAGAAGTCTACACTCAATCCTCTCTCTTTAGTTCAATACCAAGAGGATCGACTTATTTATTGTAAGTGTTTTGAAAATGCACTCGGTACGGGGCCGAGGTTTTTTAGGAGAAAAAGGTGTGGATGAAAACGTCTTCGTATTGAAAGACAAGTATGAAAACCACCCACACTACAGTGAGCATCTCGACACTCGGAAAGGAAGAAGTCTACACTCAATCCCCTCTCTTTAGTTCAATACAAAGAGAACTTTACCCTTTTATTAAATATGGTGAATTGGCTTAACAATCGTTTGAGAAAATCCGCTTGACGTTGGGTCAAGGGTTTAATTGTTTAAAAAGGTTTGAGGTGAAGCGAGCAAGGTCGATGGCGACGCACAAGGCAATCGGCTTACAAGCTCAAAAATGGCTCGATGAGAATCGAGAGTTTGTTTTCTTGAAAATAGTTTTTGGAATAAAAAATCAACAAGGACAATAGTAATATTCACATATTAAAATCATACAAACATATGGGGTTAGTCGGCTAAAAAAAATTGAGATATGAAAAAAAAACGGCACTTTTTTAAGGTAAAAACAACAGGAAAATAAAATAAACAAACTGATCAGTTCGCGCCGCGAACTGAGAAAAGTGAACATTCTGTTTTTTGCATGTTCGCACCGCGAACTGGGAAAATTTCCATTCTGGTTTTTGCATGTTCGCGCCGCGAACATGGGTCGCGCCGCGACCTGAAGCGAAAAATGCAATATTTCTCTTGTTTTTTTGCTGTCTTTTGTGGTTTTCTTTCCTTTCTATTGGTTCTTAAAATGGTTTCTTGGTCCCCTTAGAACCTTACATGATATACACAGTACAATAACACACAAGAGAATAAATGAAATGAATATAAAAGCAAAAAATAAAGGGAGAAAGGTTTGAAGAAATGGATACCAAAAGCTTTGTATCCTTCTTGCAAGTACTCCAATGACCTTTGTTGGATGTGCTCTCCACTCTTCACTCTATGTTGTGAAGCTTCTCCTTCTTAATGGTCCTCTTATGCTTCTATATCACTCTCTTTTTTTTTGGTTTTTTTTTCCTATTTTTCTGGTTTTTTGAGGTTTCTCTTGCTCTCAATCTCTCTATCTCCAAAATGTGTTGTCTGTCTCTCTCTTTTCTGGCTTTCCAATGTGTGTAGAATTTGTAATGAATGATAGTGAATGATCCTTTTGTGCAGCCTCCAAGCCTCCTTATCTCACTTTTTCTGCTGCATTTTCTGATGTACCAAAACCACAGCCTTTGCACACTTCTCCATTTTCAGAATTTCCATTCTTGGCAATATCTTTTTACCACCTTTTGGTGCAGCCCCACTTTCCTTCCATTTCTAGTATATTTTTTACTGTATTTTCTTCAGCAGCACTCTACCTCTCTATTCACCCTTGTACCCATTGGTTGGTTGATTTGTTTGGACATACTCATGTAGTCAATACACTACCTTTTGGACATCATTTTCAAATTCTGATTTTTTGATGTGTAGATGTATCAACATAAGCTTATAGCCTTGGTTTTGTGACATAAAGTGATTTTGTAATATGATACACATTACCACTTCTTGCATGGGGCTGTTTTGGACCATATTCAAATTGCCCATGAATGTATGCATAGCCTTGATCTTGAGATATTCCAACATTGAATTAGCTCTTAAATATTTTCCTTGCATGTTTGTAAGCACAAAGAGGGTCATGTGGACTTGATGGAGCATGGGGGATACCATGACATGAAGTTATTTTTAGAAACTTGAATTAAGACTAGAAATAACTTAATTTCCTAAGCATTACCAAGAGTTTGGATTTTGTAACAAATGTGACATTCTTGCAAATGTCATGAAATTTTCTTTGTAATATTCTTGAATCTAGCCTTGAATTCATGAATCTTGAATTTGGAATGATGGGCTTCCCTTATGTCATTGAATTTGAAAGAAATGAAGAAATGAGTCAAGCCTTGAAAGAGGGCAAATTTTGGGGTGCAACACTAATCCTAAGGCTAGGATAGAGGGATGGATGTCCACGGCGGGACACTTAAGCATGAGTGTGGCGACTCGAGTCCTAAGGCTAGGATGGGGTAGGGGTATGTGAGTTGTGAAAGTGGTTGATTTTGTGTTTTAGGAATTGAGTTTTAATTGCTTGTGAATTATTTGATTAGATTAAATCTAAATAGGTATGAAAATTAGAATTAAATAAGTGAAAAAGAAAATTGAAGGTTGATCTTAAGCCATAATAAATTTTGGTTATTTTGGGTGTGTTTGGTTCGGGGTAGATGGAGGGGAGGGGAAAATTTTAATTAAATATGTTTGGTTCAAATTTTAGGAGGGGAGGGGAGGAGAGCAAAATCCCTCCAAAACACACTTTTTGCTTCCGTCCGAATTGGGGGGATTTGGAGGGGAGGGGAGGGAATATGAGTTTTGATATTTAAAAATTATTATATTTGCTAAAATATCCTCAGTTTAATTTTATTATTTCAAAACTATTTGTTATCTTTTGTGTTACTGTTTTTTCTCGATTGTTTTCATCAACTTATTATAATTGTTCTCCACCTTCAAATTATTTTAGAATTTTTATAATTAATATAAATCATAATCATTGTCTTTTTTTATTAAAAAATTATGTTTCGTTATATTTGTTTTTTTCTTTTAATTTTGTTATGTACTCTATCATATTTTCTTTTATATCAAATTGTAAACCATATCATTTTATTTATTTTTGTTTATTCATTTTATTAAATATTTTGAACCATTAATATTTAGTAATAAGTTATTTTATATATTTGTTTTGTTATATGATTCATCACAATTTAAACGATGTTATTGACATATAGTTTAATTTATGTTGGAAAGTTATAAGTTGAATCGATTGTACTCAATTTTTTAACTTTATGTGACAAATAAGTATTTTTTTAATCACTCAATATTATAAATTTTATTACCAACAAAAATACGCACAGATTTTTCACATTTTAATATCATATGACTTATATAAGATCATAAGGATAAAAATGTAAATTATTAATAAAACCCCTCCCCTCCCCTTCTGAACCAAACACATTTTTAATTAAAATCCCTCCCCTCCCCTCCCCTCCTCTCTTTTGAACCAAACACTTATTTGATTAAAAAATTCCTTCACCTCCCCTTCATTAAAATCCCTCCCCTCCCCTCCCCCTCATTTGAACCAAACACTTAAGGAAAATGATTTAAGTGTAATGGTGAAATTGAGATTGAATTGAGAAATAAAAATAGTTATTTTATGATTTTTGAAAGGTTTTTAAATTAATTAAGAAAAGTTACAATTTAAGAATATTGAGGGTTAATGGATTAACTAGCAAAAGGTTAATTAACTTGATTAGGATTTTAGAAAAACTTTTTATTATTATTTGATTTGTTTATGTGTTGTTTTAAGTTAAACCTAAATTAAAATTTAAAATTTATTTTTGTATTTTTGTTTATGAAAGCAAATAGATTAAACTAATTAAATATTTTTATCATTTTTTATTTTCTGATTTTTCAAATTAATTAGGTAATGTTAGTAGTTAGAGGTTAGTTTTTTTTATTAATAATAATAATTACAAAATACAGCAATTAAACAAAAAAAGCTAAAATAAATAAATAAAGAAAACAAAAAAAAAGTGGGTTGGGCCGGTGGTGATGAACCCACCGGACCCGGGTCGACTCAGACACGCATAGAGAAAGGGGGGAGAACCCTATTTCTCGAGGACCATCAGACGACGCCTTATTCTTCTTCTCCGTCAAACTTCCTCCGTTTTTCACTCTTCTTCGCGAACTTACCCAAATAAAAGACAGCGGCAGCTCGATGAGGGTTTTGATGTAGGGAGAGGTTTCGTGGCGGGATTCTCTGACGGTGACGGTTTTGAAGGTGGTTGTTTGATGACGAAAGCGCGGGGGTCTGAAAGAGATGAGTTTCCCTTTTTCAATTTTTGCAATTTTTGATTTTCTAAGGGTTTGTGAACTTTTCAGTGTTTGTGAATCCTTTTGTCTATGAATTTTGTGGGTGTTGTTCGTGAAATGTTTTTGAATCCCCTCAATGACTGATTTTTCTTCTCTTTTATAAGTTTAAAGAGTTAATTGAAGAAGTCAGACAATTAAACTTGGTGATGAACTTTCCATTTTGAGGTAAACATGTTCGAGACATGTTTAACTCCTTCATAATGTATGTCTGCTCTCATTTTGGGATGAAATTGAATCTGCCTTGCTTTTTGAATATTATTGACAATCTTTCCATTTCCTTACAGAAGCATGTTTGATTGTGTTGATTGTAATTTGAAGGCTTGGTCTGTTTGTCTGATATCTTTCCTATTCTATTGAAACATGTTTTAATTCGTTTGGTAATGATTGATGGTTCATAATTCCTGTAGGTTTGAAAGAAATTAAGAAGATTGATGAGCAATGATCCTGTCACAAAACATTTGTGGTAGTCGGATTTCATGGAGGTTCAACCAAAGTTTCCTAATCTTCCTGAACCAAAAAACCGCATGTACCTCTGTAACTCTTTTATGCAGGCAAGATCAAAGGGTGTGCAACAATAATTCCTTCTCATCATTTGACTCTATTCAGAAACGCAACCCCAACACTGACGTGAGTGAACTGACACTTGAAGAATGATTCCACTTCTTTTTCCTTTGCTTACGCTTCTCCATTTTTCAGGTGCCTTCACAACAGGCCCAAACGCCTGGTGAGAGTAAAGGATGAGTCATAAAAGCTTAAAGGTTTATCAGTCGCAACTTTGATGTCTACATTGCTTAACACTCATTCCGGAATTTCCTACGGGTAGAAGCCTTTGCTTGTATTTGGTTCTGATGTGTTTTGGTTTATTCGTTGTGTCCAATTTATTTCGAACTAACAACTCATTCTTTCTTCTGCGTAATATCCTGCTATGGAGACCGTGAGGATTCGTAAACGAAGACGACTCTAACGTTTGGATGCCTCTGCTGCTTAGTCTTTGTTGAATACAGAATCGAAGCTTCAACTGGTATGGAGTTGGGTTTAAATAACAAGGCGTGGGATTCGCCACGGTTCCACACCAAGTATAAAAATAGATGCGGGTTGTTGCTGTTATAACTTGATTTTATCGTGTGAATTTTGGTGTGATTTGAGTTGAACATAAACACTTGGATGTTTGGTCAGCTGCAGGTACGTGTTAGGGTCGCGGAACAGTTCCTACGGCGGTTTTGCAACCCTTTGGCACAGACGAGGATGACACAATGTCGCAGTAAGGGTCGTTAATAATAGAACACGTTAAATCCTCTGCTTATAAGAACCAGAATTTCCATGTGTTTGCCTAAACACCCATGTTGTCCGTGTTTTCTTTTTTTCCAGTTAAATTGGTTTTGGACGGGAATGACAATACTGATTTGGAAGGCAAAAGTCCGTCTTCAATTTGTAGGTGGAGGAAAATGTCCACCTCCCCTGAGTGGACACCATTTTGTATGGATCTGAACTCCATCTAGGTAACATGTGCAGACCAAAAAGTCAGAATCCCATAGCCACCGAACTTGCCATCCAATGATCACACCACTTTAAGTCACACCCACTTTTAGTTTCATGACAGTCGTCGGTTTTCTCACGGTTTTATTACTTTTGATTCCTTGCAGGAAAAAAAATACTACCTGTGGCCTTTGAGTAATACGATGGTTCCTGCAACTTGATTTAAGACCATCGGTATTGCTTGTCTTCTCTCCAAATGTAAGGCTCTTCCGCCGGTTTCACGAGATACATGAAAAACACATGTTGATTCAATGTTTCCTTCTGATTTTGATAGGGCTTACATTCTCTTTGAGCTGGGAATTGGATTGTAATAAGTGGTTTTTTTACTTTTGAGTTGTGTTTGGTAAGGACCTGTTCGCAATGAATCTTCCAAATGCAGGTTATCGTGTTCTGTTGAATTGCCCTGGAGTGTCATTCAAACTGGACCAATTACCTGGGTGCAACAGCATTTTGGCGCAACGCAATGACGGCGACTGTTCTCATGAGTAAAGAATACATTTTCTTGTTTCCTTGAATTTCCAGCCTTGCGTGGATTAAGAATATGGTGAAAATTGATGAGCCTCTCATATGCCTTGCATTGGGTTATTCAGAACATTTTCAACATTTCTTTTGATTTTAAACAGTAACCTCTTACTTCCTGGCTAAGCAACTAATGATCATTTTTGTTGTCTTTTAACAAAATTTTGCAGGACGGAGCCGTGTTTACCAACAGTACTACGACCTGTTTATGCGACCATCTATAGGGAACTCGGATGATCCAGCTCCGGGTACCTGCTGGAGCTGTTAGAGGGACATCACCTCACCCAATATGCGCGGCTTTCAAGCATCAGCCTACATCTCCAGACTTTTCCTGTTGGCTTCCGGCAACGGTCCTAGCTATTGCATTCTCCAGATGTACTTTGTTATAAGTGAAAATACTTGTTCATGGCATGATAACAGTGATAGTTTAGGCATGACGCTTATTGTAATTGGTACAGAGAAATGGCATTTGAATTATCATGATTTTAATTCTTATACTTTGTACCTTTAAACAAACAAACCTCCTTGGAGAAACTTCTTGAATCAAGATGAATTTATAACTTGTATATTTGAATATTCTAGCAAGTTCTCAAATTTTTGAACTCTCTTCGAACTTCATGTGAGATTTGCATGGGTGAAAATCTTGAATCCAATTCATGAGCCATGATTAAGTCTAAAATTTGGAAATGAAAGTATGAACCAGCTTGTAGTTTGTGAAGGAAAATAAATCTTGAATTACATGTAACGTGCAAACTTCTTGAACTTGTGGCTTGAGTGAAGTTCAAAAATAACTTGAAGCTTGTGAACTTTGGGCTTGAAAGTATGATACTTTCCTTTTAAGAAACCTAACATAGATGTCTTTTTGTTTGAGTTCTATGCCCTCAACATGACTCTAGGAGTTTATTAGTGCACTTCTAAAATTAGAAACTCTTTGTGATAATTTATGGTGCAATCTTGGTTGGATCCCGACTTAAAAGTATGAAATCTCCGTGAAATTAGCCACGTAGGTAAGTTTTGGAAAAAAGGGTAATGTATCGATTTAAACTTCGTATTGAAATGATTCTCGCTTAAACTTACATCCACACTCTTTCATCTAATTTAACGCCTCCAATCATACGGTTCCAAAATCTTATATCTGACAAATTAAAACCCACTTTATGAATAAAAATCGAATCATGCTATGAGAATTCTAAATCCATCTTCCATATAACTCCAACCAGTTCTCAATACTTCTGAAACTTAATTGCCGAAAAATTTAGTCCTCTTAGGGGACTATTGATCTGAGTTTGAGGATATATGCTTCTACATAAATTCAACCCAGTTTGCAGGAGACAAAAGCACACACACATTCTTCATGTCCTCTGGATCTTCTGTAGCAACCCTAGCTTCACAAATATAACAAACAACGTCTAGTAAAGTTGGTTAGCTATGCAGGAATGATTAACCTAAGATGATGTGTGAGGATCTATGAATCTAAGGGTAAAATTTGGGGTATGACAGTTGCCCCTATTTAAATAACTTCACCAGATGATTTGAGTGATGGAGGCTCGAGAAATCATGGTGAAAGGGATTTAAATACAGATAACTGAAAATTTTTCCCTTAGATGCAGTGATATGCAATGCTGTGGACAAAACGAAAATGCTGACAATGCTATGAATCTGAAATGATGCATATGATGAAAAATCGTAAATGTAAGGATGCAGGAATGCAGACGAAACAACGACACAGGGGGAACGACGCAACGAGCAACCACACACTGGGGGAAAAGGACGCACTGGAGAAACAGTATGCCACCGGGGAAATCTAAAGTGATGGACCAACAGGTTCAAGGATGACCAGTTGTCACTTTAGAAGGAAAGCAAGAAGAGATCCTCAATGGAGATGACACCAGTGAGACGACCTCCACTTGGGACATATCCAAGAGTAGCTGCTTATCAGGTTCAAGCTTGACCGGTTGACACTCTAGGATGAAAGGGTAACGCAGGATCCACATGGCGGTATGATCAAGTAAACAGAATGCTGAAGCATTGAGCGAGAATAACATCCGAACTTCTGAAAACTCTTGAGCGAAGAGATCAAACGAGATCTTTGATGGAGATGACACCAGTAAGACGGCCTCCAATGGGGAAAATATCCAAGAGTAGTTGCTCGACAGGTCTAAGCATGACCGGTTGACACTCTAGGGTAGGATCAAGTAAACAGAATGCTGGAGCATTGAGCAAAGAATAACATTCGAGCTTCTGGAAACAAGATTTTCAGGAATCATTAGAAAATATACAGGGTAAGAACCTGCTATATGCCAAAATAAATGGACTTCAAGGGGAAATGCCCAGATAAGCTTCTCGAGGGAGGCTACCACTTATCGCTGAAAGGGACTTATATGCCAAAATGGATGAGCTCTCAGATAAAGAGATTGTCGCTTATCTGGGGGTACAAATGAAATGATAAGCTCCTCTGGAGGGGCTGTCGCTTATCTAATAAAAATAAAATTCCATAGGATCCTCAATGAAAAAGGCACCGACGAGACGGCCTCCGATGGGGAAAAGCAATAAGATAAAGGCTCAACAGGTTCGGGCATGACCGGATGACAGTCTAAAGTGATGGACCAATAGGTTCAGGCATGACCAATTGACACTTTAGAAATTAGATCCTCAATGAAGAAGGCACCGACGAGATGGTCTCCACTAGGGAATATCTGAGAGTACGGCTCAACAGGTTCAGGCATGACCGGCTGGCACTCTAAGATAAGGGTAAGCTTCCATTATCAAAATATGATTTAGCTTTTTCTTTAACTAAATGATCCATTTATAAAGGGTTAATAAACTTCTTAACGTTTCAAGGTCTGCTGATCCCTAAAATGATTTTGTTTCTTCTTTTACTAAAGGGTAAAATAAACCTCCCCCATACTTCAAGGTCTGTATTCCACGAACGGGTCTTAATTTCTTCTTTTACTTGAAAAGGGTAAAAATTGTCTACGGCGAGACGCCCAAGAATGAGTACGACGACTCAACATCTTAAGGTTTAGGAAGGGATATCTCCACGGCGGGATGCCCAAGAATGAGTACGGCGACTCCACGTCTTAAGGTTCACGAAATGGTAATGATATGTCCACGGCGGGACGCCCAAGAATGAGTATGGAGACTCAAGTTCTTAAGGTGAAAGGATATGTCTGCAGCGGGACGCCCAAGAATGAGTACGGCGACTCAACGTCTTAAGGTTTAATGTAATAAAATGTCCACGGCGGGACGCCCAAGAATGAGTACGGCGACTCAACGTCTCAAGGTTCAAGGTAATAAAATGTCCACGGCGGGACGCCCAAGAATGAGTACGGCGACTCAACGTCTTAAGGTTACAGTCACTTGTTGCTAGTCATAATGAAGATAGGGTAAGTTTCTCAGGTCAAAACTGTTGCATACCGTTGTAAAGTGGTGATAAGCTTCTCAGGCGAGAACTGTCGTATATCTGTTGGTTGTAAAATGGCTTTTCTTGATAGATAGTGCAAAATAAATGCACGTCCAAGTAGGTTCGGCGACCAATAGGGACCGAAGTTCAATCTAGAATCGAGCTAGAAATAAATTGTCAAATAAGACTCCATTGAGGGAATGAACTCAAATGGGGATTATCTTATCCTAGGCACGAAAAAGATAACTGAAATAACCATCATCCACGAGGGCTGAACTCTGTGGGGAAACTGAAAATAGTAGATATTTTATGCTTAAAGGTTGACGATCTACTTGGAGAGAACGAACAAACCCAGTTACTTGGAAAAAACCACAGCCAAAGTAGCGACAAGACACAAGGAGGAAAGCACACATGTAGATGCTAGTGCGTATGTCAATGCGTATGAAAATGCAAATGCGAATGCAATGAGTATGCGGATGTTCATGCTTATGCTCATGCACATGCTGACACAACAGACGAGCGGAGGAGGAAACAGGAGATGAAATAAACATCTCGGCAGGGATACCCGGTGACCTATGCAACAGTACATCTATCAAGGGATAGGGAAGCTGATGGCGGAACTAAATCTTGCTTCAAAGTTCCAAATTCTCTGGGGAGAACAAAATTCCACTTGGGGATAAGATATCATGCCTTCACTGGAGGATTATCGTCATGGATCTAAAGTTCTGATCAAAGAAGACTTGTTCACTGGAAGAGTCATCTTAGGAGTAAAGACTTTAGGGGATAAAATAAATATCCGCTTTAATGGGGAAGTGTGGAGCTAGGCAGCTTCGTGGAGAAAGTAGCAGCTTCCTGGAGAAGTACGTCAGCTTCCTGGGGAAAACATCTCGACTTCTTGGGGAGAGCATGGCAATCTCCTAGGGAATATTTCCTGAGGAAAGTATGGCAAATTCAACGAGGAAAAGATGGTTCCACTGGGAGTGGGTCCTCAAATATATATATATATATATATATATATATATATATATATATATATATATATATATATATATATATATATATATATATATATATATATCACTTGGAGGATACTGAGGAGATCTCTGCAGTCTTGAAAGTCACTGGAGATTACCGGCTCAATCCAAAAATGTTGTCAGCTTATAGTCTCGCTGGGGACTGCTCTGAGGCAAAGGCTCAAAGGTGCTTTTGCAGCATGAGACTTACTGGGGAATAATGACCGCCTACAGTAAAATTTATCGGGGTAGGAAGGGCGTAATAGTCGCCATTTTGAAAAACATAATGCCCCAGAGTACCTGCTTTGTGAGGAAGATTCATCTCAAGAGGATTTTACAGAGAACATGGAGTCTGATTGCCCCATTGTTTTCAAACTCTTGGAGAGATTTGTCGGATCTCGATATAACTGGCCTGGATCGACAGTGTAATGACTGAGTCTTCAAGAAATAGCTCTTGGGAAAGTCAGACTTGCACCGGTAAGTAATTTGGAAACCACTTGCCCTTGTTTAGCAGAATTTTCAAGTTCCATTGTTAATGTTTATATGTAAATTTTCTAAGATATCAGGCGAACTCAACATGCATGAACTGCTAATCCTGAAACTGATAATGCAACATACATATTTGTCTTGAAGTTGTTTTTCTTTTTGTTTTGAAAAGATATCGCGGAAACTTGTGACCGAATCACTAGTTAGGATATGAATTTTAATCTATAATGCCAACGTTGAATTGAGCATAGCTCGCAGGAGTCAGGAAACGTTCTCATCGAGTATGCTTTCAAGATAAACCCTAATTAAATTAGGTCTTTTAAAGGTTGTATAGTGGCTCGGCTTACGGTTTTAAGAAATAAAGGATAAAGGCTCAAAGTATATTTATACCCACCCATTCTTCGTGATGTTCTCCAATCCTATATTTAGTCAACTGGATACGAGCACTCATCTCTCAAGCGAACTCGATATGGTTGAGAAATCCTCAAGGCTTTGGACATGGCAGTCACTCACCTATTTTCTTTTGTGTTCGATCAACACGACTTTGTTCTTTATTGAGGATTCTTCTTTGTAATCCTTGGTTTTTGCTTTTAGCGTTTTTATTCCCTAACTTTTGCCTGGACGTGGTCTTTCGAGTTTGACTTTGGAATCCAGCGGGATGCCCCAGTTTTGCCTAAGTCTCCTTCATAGGTTTTGACTTAGTGGGCTCTTTTTCATTTTTTATTTTTGAACAAGTCGTGTGACTCTTTTGAAGGCTTGTGACTGCCCCACTCTTTAGATAGTTGAGGGATAATCATTTGTGTCTTCGAACTTCCAACCTCCTGACATGTTGAGGATAGATGGGTTCTCGAGTGTATGCTCTTTTTGAAAGTCTGAGCGCTCGATCAGTTTAACTAAAGAAACTACCCTGCCCTAGATTAAGATTAGGGTTCTTATCTGGAAAGAGAGGCTCCTACTTCAAGGCTCAAAGGGGTTAAAGAGGGATTATCATCCTTATATCTATGGTGTTTAGGATTTGAAACAATGCCTTACATTATCAGCAGGGTTTCACTCGAAAGCATATGACAAGAGATTTGACGTTTTTTTGTTCATCATCCTCCTCCCAATTCTCTATCAAAGAAAGAGATCGGGTAAAGTTGGCATTATGAAAAATAATTTTATGAGTGAAACGAATGGATTTCTTCAAGACAAACATATGCATTGCATAAATTATTCAAAACAAACAAGTTCGTACATGTTAAATATGCTTTCATAGTCAAAGAAAAAAAAATACATATAGATGAACAAATGAACTGTCTGGCACACTTATTAGGTCTCTGTATCCAAGTCTGGCACAGTGACAGCTTCCTCTGACAGAGTCTCATTGGAATGAGTCTTCTTGCTTGCCTCAGTTATATTAGCCACAGTTTCCTCAACAGTCTTCAATTCTTCCCTCAGAACAGTTTTTCCAGATTCTTTGTCAATCATGGGCACCGCCTTAGGATCACTGAAGTGAGGTGGACTAGGCTTCTGAGTAATTACTGGCTGCGGATGATTCACTGTAGAAGCAACTGGCTTAGACATATTGAAAACTGGTTTTGCAGAATTTGATCTTGGCAACGGGAACACCCTGCGAGGAGTCCTGAACTGAGAAACCTTGACAACCCCATGATTTGGTAAAGGGACATTCAACAGAGGATCGTCAAAGGACAGGATATTCTTCTCCATTAACTCCTTGACAATGTTCTTGAGAGCATAACAGTTTTCTAAATCATGGCCAGACGCACCCTCATGAAATAAACAATGAGCAGCGGCGTTGTAATTGGCAGGTAGAGGATTTGGAGGTGGACCCAAAACTCTAGTAGTAATCAAACCTTGTTGCACTAGTGAGGGGTACAACTCGGTGAAAGTCATTGGAATAGGAGGACAAGGTTTATACTGCTTCTTGTTCGGACCATTTTGGCGAGGTGCCTGATTTTTCGACTGATATGCAGGAGCGTTGGGCGCTCGTTGATAGTTGGAAGGAACTTGTGCAGGCTGATAACCAGGAGGTTGTTGATATACCAGAGGCTGATAAATAGGAGCCAGTTGCACAGGCTGGTATGTAGGAATTTGCTGATTGAAAGCAGGTGTTACAGCAGCCCCATATGGTTGTTGAGCGTACTGACCCAGATAACTTTGTTGTTGAACATAATTCTGCTGATGTTGATAAGGTTGATGAGTAGCCATTTCACGGTAGTATATGGCCGAGTGACTCTTCGGACAAGTAGCACCTTCATAACGGTCGAAACTCAGAGTCTTGAACTTTGGGGGAACACCTTGTTGAACTGGTTGAGCAATAGGAACCGCAGGAGGAGGAGGCACAAAACCAGGTGGAAGACCATAGGGAGGTACATCTACAACAGTAACAGTTGGCTGAAGGCCCACAATATTACCGGTCATCTCAGAAACCACAGTAGGAGGAGTATCTATTCTTGCATTAATGGCCTAAAGCATCTCCATTATTTGCCCAACACTTCCCTTAAGGTCTTCAAGTTCATTTCTGACACGATCAAGCTTTTGATTTTGTTCCGCCATCTTTTTCCAAGCTCAGGCTCTGGTGTTGTATTGATGCAAAGGACTCATGGTGACACAACTGGAAGCGAGAGAACCAAGGATGAGAAATCGGAGGGAACAGGATGCAAAATGCAATGCATTGGTTTCAAGGATTTCAAAAGTCGATTGCAAACATTTTCGAGGAAATCTTGAAAAAGTTTTAGATTTTGAAATGTAGAATGTTTTTGAATTTGCATAAAGACGGTTGGATTCCTTGAAACTAGGAATGATATGATGTTGGATGCTATGCACAAGCATACAAAAGCACACAAAGGTCCTAGGTTAGAGGAACATGAGTGGAGCCAAGGTCTACCCATCCCGAATGGTAAGTACTATGGGTTAATTGTACATGTAGAACAAGGTTCTAAAGAGGTGCCCAAAGTCATTAGTCGATCCTTCAGATATTATCAACTTCCTAATTACTCGGTGATTAATAATATTCTCAAGAGAACTTCTTTTGAGTGTAGCATCGCGTAGCACTACTTCGGGAGTACTCCCTCATAGTCCCGCACTACATCCTAATAAAGGCCAAAGTGGGGTTAAAGGTAACTATGGTCCTCAGTATCACGAACTCCAATCGTCAATAGTAAAAGTCTTCACGATTACTCGTTCAACCGAACCATTTTCAAAAGGGTCTCAACTGAGCGTGATTTTCGAGTCAACTTGGTCGAGATTCAACTCCCTAAAAGCCTTGTCAAACATATCACTATCCTATCTTAAGTTCACTCAAGTCCGGGTGTAGGACTTTGTCTCACCACTCAAAGGTATCAACCTAAAAGCATAAACAAGATATATACAAATAGTCATATAACAATAAACAAAGCAAAAATAAAACAAGTTAGGGAAACCCACAAGACCAATCCCCAGTGAAGTTGCCATTTTCTGTTGTGGTAAAATTTGGATGTCAAGCTATTGATTAACTTGAATCTTAATTCATTTACAACTGATCTTTGATTTATCCGAAGGACAGGTTAAAGAAAGGGGAAAACCTATTTTGCATCGTAAACACAATACGGGGAGAGATCTAAGGTTCAGAGGTTGGTTAAGCTTAGGGAAGGTATTAGCATCCTAAACTTCTGTAGTACTCTACAGGAACCTCTTATTTTAAATGCTATTGCTATAGTTATCTGCTTAAAGGTAATGCTAAAGGTTAAGGGTGAAAGGAAAGGACCTAAGGGGTTAGTCCTAAGTATACTCGCCAAGACTCGTATCTTGTGCCTACGTATCCTGGGTGGGGGATGGAATCAGAGTATTCGTAGTTCCCCTTACAGAGGGAGATGAAGAACTTCTTGACTGTGGTCAAGGTTCCTGGGGGAAGTAAACGTTCATAGGGAAGCGCTTACTTTGGAGTACGACGACTCCTATTTCTACGTTGAAGCTTGAATTAAAAAGTGTAAGGATAAGTATTCCACGGCGGGAAACTTAAGTGGAGTGCAGGGACTCCTAATCCTAAGGCTAGGATAAAGGGATGGATGTCCACGGCGGGATACTTAAGCATGAGTGCGGCGACTCGAGTCCTAAGGCTAGGATGGGGTAGGGATATGTGAGTCGTGAAAGTGGTTGATTTTGTGTTTTAGGAATTGAGTTTTAATTGCTTGTGAATTATTTAATTAGATTAAATCTAAATAGGTATGAAAATTAGAATTAAATAAGTGGAAAAGAAAATTGAAGGTTGATCTTAAGCCATAATGAATTTTGTTTATTTTTAAGGAAAATGATTTAAGTGTAATGGTGGAATTGAGAAATAAAAATAGTTATTTTATGATTTTTGAAAGGTTTTTAAATTAATTAAGAAAAGTTACAATTTAAGAATATTGAGGGTTAATGGATTAACTAGCAAAAGGTTAATTAACTTGATTAGGATTTTAGAAAAACTTTTTATTATTATTTGATTTGTTTATTTGTTGTTTTAAGTTAAACCTAAATTAAAATTTAAAATTTATTTTTGTATTTTTGTTTATGAAAGCAAATAGATTAAACTAGTTAAATATTTTTATCATTTTTTATTTTTATGATTTTTTCAAATTAATTAGGTAATGTTAGTAGTTAGAGGTTAGTTTTTTATTAATAATAATAATTACAAAATACAGCAATTAAACAAAAAAAGCTAAAATAAATAAATAAAGAAAAAAAAAGTGGGTTGGGCCGGTGGTGATGAACCCACCGGACCCGGGTCGATTCAGACACGCAACGAGAATGGGGGAGAACCCTAATTTTCGAGGACCATCAGACGGCGCCTTATTCTTCTTCTCCGTCAAACTTCCTCCGTTTCTCACTCTTCTTCGCGAACTCACCCTATCTCTTCTCCTTCAAACCTGAAAACTGACAATGAAACAAAAGAGTCAATCAACGGGTCATCATTTTACCCAAATAAAGGACAGCGGCGACTCGATGAGGCTTTTGACGCAGGGACAGGTTTCGTGGTGGGATTCTCCGACGGCGGAGGTTTTGAAGGTGGTTGTTTGATGACGGAAGCGCGGGGGTCTGAAAGAGATGAGTTTCCCTTTTTCAATTTTTGCGATTTTTTATTTTCTAAGGGTTTGTGAACTTTTCAGTGTTTGTGAATCCTTCTGTCCATGAATTTTGTGGGTGTTGTTCGTGAAATGTTTTTGAATCCCCTCAATGACTGATTTTTCTTCTCTTTTATAGGTTCAAAGAGTTAATTGAAGAAGTCAGACAATTAAACATGGTGATGAACTTTCCATTTTGAGGTAAACATGTTCGAGACATGTTTAACTCCTTCATAATGTATGTCTGCTCTCATTTTGGGATGAAATTGAATCTGCCTTGCTTTTTGAATATTATTGACAATCTTTCCATTTCCTTACAGGAGCATGTTTGATTGTGTTGATTGTAATTTGAAGGCTTGGCCTGTTTGTCTGATATCTTTCCTATTCTATTGAAACATGTTTTAATTCGTTTGGTAATGATTGATGGTTCATAATTCCTGCAGGTTTGAAAGAAATGAAGAAGATTGATGAGTAATGATCCTGTCACAAAACATTTGTGGTAGTCGGATTTCATGGAGGTTCAACCAAAGTTTCCTAATATTCCTGAACCAAAAAACCGCATATACCTCTGTAACTCTTTTATGCAGGCAAGATCAAAGGGTGTGCAACAATAATTCCTTCTCATCATTTGGCTCTATTCAGAAACGCAAACCCAGCACTGACGTGAGTGAACTGACACTTGAAGAATGATTCCACTTCTTTTTCCTTTGCTTATGCTTTTCTCCATTTTCAGGTGCCTTCACAACAGGCCCAAACGCCTGGTGAGAGTAAAGGATGAGTCTTAAAAGCTTAAAGGTTTATCAGTCGCAACTTTGATGTCTACATTGCTTAACACTCATTCCGGAATTTCCTACGGGTAGAAGCCTTTGCTTGTATTTGGTTCTGGTGTGTTTTGGTTTATTCGTTGTATCCAATTTATTTCGAACTAACAACTCATTCTTTCTTCTGCGTAATATCCTGCTATGGAGACCGTGAGGATTCGTAAACGAAGACGGCTCTAACGTTTGGATGCCTCTGCTGCTTAGTCTTTGTTGAATACAGAATCGAAGCTTCAACTGGTATGGAGTTGGGTTTAAATGACAAGGCGTGGGATTCGCCACGGTTCCACACCAAGTATAAAAATAGATGCGGGTTGTTGCTGTTATAACTTGATTTTATCGTGTGAATTTTGGTGTGATTTGAGTTAAACATAAACACTTGGATGTTTGGTCAGCTGCAAGTACGTGTTAGGGTCGCGGAACAGTTCCTACAGTGGTTTTGCAACCCTTTGGCACAGACGAGGATGAGACAATGTCGCAGTAAGGGTCGGTAATAATAGAACACGTTCAATCCTATGCTTCTAAGAACCATAATTTCCATGTGCTTGCCTATACACCCATGTTGTCCGTGTTTTCTTTTTTTCCAGTTAAATTGGTTTTGGACGCGAATGACAATACTGATTTGGAAGGTAAAAGTCCGTCTTTAATTCGTAGGTGGAGGAAAATGTCCACCTCCTCTGAGTGGACACCATTTTGTCTGGATCTAACCTCCATCTAGGTAACATGTGCAGACCAAAAAGTCAGAATCCCACAGCCACCTAACTTGCTATCCAATGATCACACCACTTTAAGTCACACCCACTTTTAGTTTCATGACAGTCATCAGTTTTCTCACGGTTTTATTACTTTTGATTCCTTGCAGGGAAAAAAAATACTACCTGTGGCCTTTGAGTAATACGATGGTTCCTGCAACTTGATTTAAGACCATCGGTATTGCTTGTCTTCTCTCCAAATGTAAGGCTCTTCCGCCGGTTTCACGAGATACATGAAAAACACATGTTGATTCAATGTTTCTTTCTGATTTTGACAGGGCTTACGTTCTCTTTGAGCTGGGAATTGGATTGTAATAAGTGGTTTTTTTACTTTTGAGTTGTGTTTGGTAAGGACCTGTTCGCAATGAATCTTCCAAATGCAGGTTATCGTGTTCTGTCGAATTTCCCTGGAGTGTCATTCAAACTGGATCAATTACCTGGGTGCAACAACATTTTGGCGCAACACAATGACGACGGCTGTTCTCATGAGTAAAGGATACATTTTCTTGTTTCCTTGAATTTCCAGCCTTGCGTGGATTAAGAATATGGTGAAAATTGATGAGCCTCGCATATGTCCTGCATTGGGTCATTCAGAACATTTTCAACATTTCTTTTGATTTTAAACATTAACCTCTTACTTCCTGGTTAAGCAACTAATGATCATTTTTTTTGTCTTTTAACAAAATTTTGCAGGACGGAGTCGTTTTTACCAACAGTACTACGACCTGTTTATGCGACCATCTATAGGGAACTCAAATGATCCAGCTCCGGGTACCAGCTGGAGCTGTTAGAGGGACATCACCTCACCCAATATGCGTGGCTTTCAAGCATCAGCCTACATCTCCAGACTTTTCCAGTGAGCTTCCGGCAACGATCCTAGCTACTGCATTCTCCAGATGTACTTTGTTATAAGTGAAAATACTTGTTCATGGCATGATAATAGTGAAAGTTTAGGCCTGACGCTTATTGTAATTGGTACAGAGAAATGGCATTTGAATTATCATGATTTTAATTCTTATATTTTGTACCTTTAAACAAACAAACCTCCTTGGAGAAACTTCTTGAATCAAGATGAATTTATAACTTGTATATTTGAATATTCTAGCAAGTTCTCAAATTTTTGAACTCTCTTCGAACTTCATGTGAGATTTGCATGGGTGAAAATCTTGAATCCAATTCATGAGCCATGATTAAGTCTAAAATTTGGAAATGAAAGTATGAACCAGCTTGTAGTTTGTGAAGGAAAATAAATCTTGAATTACATGTAACGTGCAAACTTCTTGAACTTGTGGCTTGAGTGAAGTTCAAAAATAACTTGAAGCTTGTGAACTTTGGGCTTGAAAGTCTGATACTTTCCTTTTAAGAAACCTAACATAGATGTCTTTTTGTTTGAGTTCTATGCACTCAACATGACTCTAGGAGTTGATTAGTGCACTTCTAAAATTAGAAACTCTTTGTGATAATTTATGGTGCAATCTTGGTTGGATCCCGACTTAAAAGTATGAAATCTCCGTGAAATTAGCCACGTAGGTAAGTTTTGGAAAAAAAGGGTAATGTATCGATTTAAACTTCGTATTGAAATGATTCTCGCTTAAACTTACATCCACACTCTTTCATCTAATTTAACGCCTCCAATCATACGGTTCCAAAATCTTATATCTGACAAATTAAAACCCGCTTTATGAATAAAAATTGAATCATGCTATGAGAAGTCTAAATCCATCTTCCATATAACTCCAACCAGTTCTTAATACTTCTGAAACTTAATGGCCGAAAAATCTAGTCCTCTTAGGGGACTATTGATATGAGTTTGAGGATATATGCTTCTAAAAAAATTCAACCTAGTTTGCAGGAGACAAATGCACACACACATTCTTCATGTCCTCTGGATCTTCTGTAGCAACCCTAGCTTCACAAATATAACAAACAACGTCTAGTAAAGTTGGTTAGCTATGCAGGAATGATTAACCTAAGATGATGTGTGAGGATCAATGAATGTAAGGTAAATTTGGGGTATGACACATCAGAGTCATCCTCGACGAAATGGGAAGGCGTACTTAGAGGCTCCTCCCTGATCCAGTCCTCGATTGTCCTATCCTGCCCCTTAACGGGCGAGGCCGCAGGAGACTCTGGCTCTATGTCGACTTCCATAACTCCTGGTATCGACGCAGCCATGTTCATCTGAAAAGTAGAGGAAAATGGTGAATTCGACGTTTCAAGATCAAATTCACCTTTCCACCACAGCTCAAGTGAAAGGGCAAAGGGGATGATAACTACGACCTACGCTGCTCCAACCTCAACATCCACCTCCCCGTGTGGTCTACTATTATATCCCTGGGACATTCATCCCATGATAGCATGTGTCCCCGGGACATTCATCCAGCGCTCACATACGTCCCAGCGACATTCTTCTATACCTAGCGTACGTCCCCGGGACATTCATCTATACATATCCTATGTCCTATAGGTGTTCACCCAAACCCTATCATCTGTCCTCGGGGTATTCATCTAGTGCTATCACATGTCCCCGGGACAGTCGTACTAAACCTCTCAATTGACCCCGGGGGCTTCATCATAGGTAAAGGGAGTCCTATCGTAATCGCCAGAAAACCCACATCCTCCTCGGGACACCCATCGTGTTCGATGCAGGAGCTTCCATAAATAAAAGAAATAGAAGAAAAGGAAGATAGGACTTACTTAATACAGTAGCTTGAGCAGAGGTACGATGGACTTCACGGTGGTCGGTACGATAGCTGCATTACACGACGACGTAAGTACGGAAGAGCAAGAAAAAGGTGCGTACAATAGATTTGAGAGTGAAAAGTAACAAAGGGGCAGACAACGACCTATTTATAAACCTAGCACGGAACTCGAAGCGCCCCTAGGTACTCAAGTACCCCTAGGATTAGCCGCCCTAGGATGGGCAATGGGCGACAGACATGTGGCTACCATGAACGACTGTTTCCTTTCATTCTCCCTCGAGCTCGGGAGGCTGGCGTCTGATCCTCTTTCGCCTCCCCGACATGGTATTCCAGCGAGCACAGCTCTCGACCCCATATGTCCTCGACATGGCTTGTTCTTAAGTCATCACTCCTCCGCAATGGAGCAACGACTTAGGGGACTCTTGTTCTGGACTGGGCCGAGACCTGCCCATCAATCGGGAAGGCCCAACCCAACACTATGTTGGGAAGGCCCAATAAGGCCCAATCCTCCCATGTCAGGCACAAGCCATATACGTCGGGCATACGACTCCTTTGATGGGCAGACCCACATGTTTTCCCCACGTTCTCCACGTGCTCCCCCATGCGGGGACACGTCATCAGTAAACTACCCACCTCCAAAAGAGCTGGTCAACCCACCTTCCGAAGATCACGGGGCAGTTAACCTAGGGTGAAGACCACGTGTTGGTCTTTGTTATGCCGCGTAAGCCCTAGCAGTTACTTGGGTTGGGCCTGACAGTCTGGCCCAATGCAAGTAACTGTTGGCCCTGCGCTGGGGTCTCTCTATAAAAACCCTATTTCACTAGAGGGTCAGGTATTCTATTCTACACCTACCTTTGTATTTGCTCTCCCACTCTGATCCTTTACTTACTTAAGCATCAGAGTGCCTTGCAGGTACACCCCCTCCTTCTCCCTTCTTCTCCTACCTCCGGTGGAAGTTACAATTCAACGACGCTTGGCAGACCTTTGATCTATTCTGATCAGGTACGATCACCTTATTTTACAAATACATGGTATACACGAAGTTTAGCTTCTTTAGCACACTATTCATTATCACGCGCCTACACTAATAGTCTTGCAGGACTACACTTCCAAGACTACACTAAAGTTCTAGCAACTACACTTACAAGACATTAAAGTCTTACAAGCACACTATTCATTGTCTTGCATGCCTCATGTGATTCTCTATATGACAAGACTACACTCCATGAAGCAATGGCTTCACATGCAATGCCTGCAAGAATCTCTGCATGACAATATCCAAGAATCTTGTAAGAGAACACTTACGCAATTCCTTGCACAATGTTCACCACATTTCACCATGCATTAATAGTGAAAGTTCATACATGCCTACACTAATAGTCTTGCAGGACTACACTTTCAAGACTACACTAACATTCTAGCAACTACCCTTATAAGATATTAAAGTCTTACAAGCACACTATTCATTGTCTTTCATGCCTTATGTGATTCTCTGCATGACAAGACTACACTCTATGAAGCAATGGCTTCATATGTAATGCCTACAAGATTCCATGCATGACAATGACCAAGAATCTTGTAAGAGAACACTTACACGATTCCTTGCACAAAGTTCATCACATTTCACCATGCATTTTCATGTGACTTCTCTCATCACATTTCACCATTATAAATAAATGTTCATCACGTTACAAACTCTTCTTATCACATCAAAAACTCTTCTCATCCATCAAAAACTCTTCTCATCCATCACAAACTCTACTCATCAAACTTTCAGCAAGCCAATAACTTCATCACAACCTACCTTTATACCAATTATTTAAAAATGTCTCTACTCACGATGGGCAACGATTACAGAGGAACAATTGAGAACATCGCAGAGTTTGTAAGTGTTTTGCTTTATTTGTTGTGTCATCCCTTACTTAGTTGTATTTTTCTTTAAAACTAAGGGTATTTATATTCTTTGTCAGAATGTATCAAGGTTTCACTGTCGTGAGCATGATTACGTACCACACGTCCCATTCGTAGAAGGATACCTAAATTCACGCGGCTTTGTGATTTGATAAAAATCAAATCATACTCACTTGACCCCAAACTTATTCTAGACTTGCTATAATGTTGGAGACCAGAAACCCACACATTTCACCTTTCTTTCAGTGATGCACTGTCACACTACAAGATGTGTATATGTTACTTGACCTACGCATCGATGGTAAGGTTTTTGTAATACCCCAAATTTTACCCTCAGATTAGTCGATTCATGTCGCATGACGTCTCATTTTGCATCAGCTAACTACTGACGGGTTACGTAGTCTGTTTGTTTTGCAGGAGTTACATCAGGTGCACTTTAGCTGTTAAAAGGGCGAAATGGTCATTTATACGTATTTGCTGACTGTTTTTGAAGATGAGTCGTCGCCAGGATTTTTGTTGAGTAATTGGAGCCCCCATTTCCGAATTCTTTATGTCTTGTGAGGGTAAACAGAAATTCACGGTAATTCTGGAATTTAATTCGACAGGTCGGACTCTGTCGCCGGTGGATTTCTGAGACATTTATTTTATCACCTGGGTTTGATTATGTTGAGATATCTGGCTCAAGTCAGTACAAGAATCCATTCTGTGGAATTTGGTTTTAACAGGTGTTTATTTTCTGTTCATTTGCTATCCGCCAGTAAATTCTTAAAAGGAAAACAGTGGAAACTTCGACTCAAGTCCGGATTTATTTCATATCTATTTAATTGCAATTTTTGGCCGAATTGGTTCAAGGCATTGGATTTAGTCATCAGAGACGCAAATCAAATTTTTGGCACGGAGTATATTCCTGCCCTTGCCGTTAATTGGATTTTTTGTGTCCTCTTCTATTTTATTTCGTTCATGGCCATCATCGCTTCTAATTATCATGCACGATTTAATGTGGGAAATATTTGACTGGAATTGAATGTCATGTCAATTTTAAGTGGAACAACACATTTTGGGATGGCAGGGTTGATTTGGATAATTTTATGGGATTTATTCGTATGATTCTATCTGGTGAAGTTAATCCATTCGCGAAAGTTTAATTGCCGAAACCAGCTCCCATTCCGATTCCCGACCTCGGCTACCAACTGGTAATATCTGTTCTTTTGTCGGGACAGCCAGAAAAAGAGAAAAAGAAGTTTTTATGCCGAAAAAAGAGATTATGGAACTAAACAGGTCACTATTGGAATCCAGAATCCGTTTTCTCTATCAAGTAAATTATCCAAAATCAGATTCAGATCCGGTTTCACTATCAGAAGTAACCAAGCGAGCAAATCTGCATCCAATATCCATAAATCCACACTGAATCCAAAAAATGAATTCATATGAAAATCCACAAATCCAAATGAATATCAGAAAAAGCAAACCAACATCAGAAGATCCGTAAATCGAATCTGGAAATGATCAGCCAAAAAATCCAATCAAACATCAGAAAATCCGAAATCAAATCATCATTAACTCAAATCCATCTGCAAAAATAACGTAAGAACCTAATGGTCCAAGCCCAGTCAGAAGAAGAAAAGAGATATATAAGACGAAACCCTAACGATAAAAAGGGGGGAGCCACAAACCACAAAAACAAGAATGAACTCACCCAAGAGGAAAAAACGAAGAACGATGGCCATCACCATCATCCTTACCTTCGCGGATTGGACGAAGAAGAAAACGGCGGCAGATTCAGAGACGGTTGTCTCATCATCATCCGAAATTTAAGGAAGGAAAATAGAACAAGCTCACAAGCGAAACCTCAACGAACGGCGCCGTCAATGACGTGAATGCATCATAATCAAAATACATCAAAAAAATCATAAAACGAACAACCGCAGAGGAAGTTCCCGGAACCAGAGACTACCATCACCGGTCAAACGGCGGGCAATCTCGGTTTTAGCCTCAGCATTTGATCCATCATCGGCCGCGAAAACCATCGAAGAACACCCACAAGCCTCAGCATTTGATCCATCATCGTCACCGTCGAATCGGCAACAACCATCCAAGAAAAACGTAAATCATCGCGCTAACTCACTGCTTACTTTGTTTCTGTGGTTCTGTTTTTTTCCAGGAAAAATGAGAAGGATAAAGCTGTGAAAAAAAGAACAGGGGAGAAAGCTGTGAAAGAAGAATCCCTTCTGAGAGGCGCCGCAGATGATACCAAGAGATTAGGGTTAAAAACTCTAATCCTCTCCACTCATAGCCCTTATACGGTCCGGGTTGGGTTCGGAAGTGGTGACCGGCCCAACCCAATTCCTGTTTCTTTTAGTTTTTACATTTCATTAATAATACATGCAGTTTTTTTTTATAAAATTAAAACAGTTTTTTTAAATAAAATTAAAACCTTTCTCTTTATAATAAATAAAAACTTTTTTGAGATAATAAAATAAAAACCTTTTTTAAAATATAAATTAAAACTTTGTTTTTTAAAACTAAAGATCACAAATAATAAATAATACAAAGAACAAAACTCTAGTATAACATGTTCTGACCACATGTTCCAACATTATGTTGATCATATTGTCTAACTAACTTGTCACAACATCTATCTCAACATCTTGCTGAAAATTGTTTTAACAAAATTTCTGCCAATCCAATCACAGAACTTACAATATATATATATATATATATATATATATATATATATATATATATATATATATATATATATATATATATATATATATATATATATATATATATATATATATATATATATATATATATATATATATATATATATATATATATATTAATTTTTAAATTCTAAGAAATCAATTTTGCATTAAAAAAACTACTTTGTCGATTATTATTAATTAACAGAAATAATTAATTTTGTTTAACAGGATATATATTTAAAAAATTTGAACTTTTATTAAGCATGACTATCTGGTATGAGATATTATTTTTATTAATTTAATAACAAAAAGATTAAAAATAAATAATTATAACTATTGCCAAGAAACAATAGTTCAAGTATATTGATTCATTATCGAAAATTTGATCATATATTGTTAAGATGAGAATAAGTAGTTTGTTCAAATTAAAAGAATAAATAATAATTAAATTAAAAATAAGTTAAAATTGATTTGAGATCAACTTTTTTTTTAATTAAGATTGGATATACTGATTCTATTATCAACTAAAAAATATTAAATAAAATTAATTATAATAAATTAATATATATACTGATTTAATTTTATTTAAATTTTAAAAATTGCATTTTAAAATTTGCCTCGGATTTTGATAAGCTTTCGGTTAGTCCTGAAAATAAATTATATATATAAAAAATATACAACAATTACATAAATATCTGATTCTTTTTTAAATATATATTATTTAAAATTAATTAAAAACATTTTTAAAATCAACAATATTTTAATAAAAATTAAATGTGTTGGTTTTATTACCTATTAAAAAAATTTTTTAAAAAATTATGATAATTTAATAAACAATTTTGTATCTCAAAATATCCTAAACTAAAATTTATTTAATATTGGTTGAGTGGGGCTTACTTGCAGATAAAGATCACGCACCGATGACAATCATATAAATACAAATAATCAGTTTCAACTTTATGATAAGAATTCAAGAGAGCAAGTGGGAACACCAATTGACACACGAAAGTTCATGAATGCAAATCTATGTTCAGACCACTATGCCTATTTGCAAGCCTGTCTATTTCTAATATGTCGTGTATTAAAAAAAAAACTTTATTCAACCAAAATATGATTACATCAACATTAGAGCTCTGACTTCACAAGTCTACTAATGTAATTCCTAAATTTTAGTTTAGTGCAACACCTATACACAATAATATCAATAATTTTAGATCCTATTGAACTTTTACTAGTAACTTTTTCAAAATTGATTATATTCCTTTAATTTCAAAGTCTCATATATTGTCTTTGCAAAAACGCGTTAGAGAATACTAGCTTTATAGTCCTTGTCTTTACTGTATCGGTTATCCACTTGATTTCGTCATTCCAAGTACAAAGGGAGTGATCAATCTTCATCCAACACAAGATGTGATTTCAAATCTCTTTCAACTCACTGCATTGAAAAAAAGACAAGGTTTAAGGTCTCTCTATCCCTGCTAAAACAACATTTGTCATCTTTTATCATCCCAAATCTAAGGAGCCTATCCTTGGTTGTCATTCTTTCATGGCAAGTTAGCCAAAGGATGAACAATGCTCTAGGTCTAGTAGCATTGTCATAAATGATTTTTCTCCAGCTAACCTCCTGATAAGAGTTTGTCATAGCTTCATACATCCTATACATCCTTCTGGTTGAAATTTATCTCCCTGTACCAAGTTATTCCAAATTTAAAGTTGAGAAACATTTCGCCTTTGCTTCATGACAACTTTAAGGATCCATGAGGTATTGTTTTTCACCTCCATTGTCATGATATTCTGATTCTTCACATAGTAACAGTGGATCCACTTGATCCACAAGTTGTCAACTTTACCATTTAAGTTTCACAATAGCTTGGCCAGATTAGCATTGTTCCAATCTTTCAGGGCTATGATGTTGAGACCACATCGCTTCTTGGTGGAGCAAACTCTCTTCCAAGCTATGGGGGATTTTCTTGTGACTTTCTCACTGCCTGACCATATAAAAGATCTACAAATTGCTTTAATCTTTCTAATAACTTGCTTAAGTAAAGGCGCAATTGCGACCAGTAATTAGTTAGAGCAAACATGACACTTTTGATAAGTTGAGACATGCCTGCAAAGAACAGCAACCTAGAGCTCCAATGGTTGATCCTAGCCAAAATTTTCTCAATCAAGGGCAGATAATGAGTAATATTAAGTTTTCTACTGGTAAGAGGAATTCTAAGATGCCTAAAAGAGAGGATGCCCTATGAGAAATATGTAATCTCTTGAACTTTCTGCTTGTCCTCGTACTCCACATTCCCAAAGAACACCATACATTGGAAGGGTTTACTTTCAGACCCCTGGCTTTCGAGAAGTCATTAAAACCTTGCATCACCCTCTCTACTGACTTGATATCACCTCTTATAAACAGTAACAAGTCATCTACAAAACTCAAGTTGATTAGAGCCATTTTTTCACACTTCGCATGAAAGTTGAATTTAGGCTTGCTCTTCAAATTTTGCAACACTCTATGCATATACTCCATGACAACAACAAATAATAAGGGGGATACCGAATCCCCTTGTCTGAGACCTTTATTAGCTTTCACCAATTGAGAGTGCCCACTATTTGTGAGGGCAAAGCCTCAGATACTAGATATGCGTGTTTCGATGATGTCAAAATCTAGCCGCATGGAAGAATAGATATTTGGCGTTATCACCATGATGCATAAACATACCTTATTTCTCATGTTTATTTTCTTGCACTAAATATCTCGAGTACTGCATTTAGAGTGTCAAAATATACGTCATACGAGTTAAACTCAATTGGTCTATTATAGGTTTCATCTAAGAGAATCAAAAATATAAATTTAGGAATTTTTTGAAGTTTCAGGTCTTTGAGTCGACCTAAACTCTACTCCAGTCAACTCATGGCAAGTGTCCTAGAAATGCATTTTTCTCGGGTTAGGTATGGTCGACCTACCGGTCGATGCATACTGTTGTCATTTGCATTTGTCTAAAAATTCAGGCTTTGCATCGACACATGCCTTGTTCCGTTCGATGCATAGATGTGTGTTTTGCACAATATGTTGCCTCGTGTTAGCTCAGGTCGACCATGCACTCTGCATGGGTCGACCGCTCACTGTTTGCTACATATTTTCTGATTTGTCTATTATTTTTGAAAAAGTTGGTTTTATCAGTTATAACAGTTTTGTTTGGTATAAATATTTAGTTGCTCTATTCATTTCATATCAATTGAATCAATTACAAAAACAAAAAAAGTGAAAGAGGTGTCAATTCAAGTTCTCGTCATCTTCATCTTGTACATTTCATACCACAACAATCACATACAATAATCTTTGTTGTGTATTATGGATTGTCTAAGGTGATAACATTCGAAGCCGTGATTGGGTAATCCGGTTCGGGTTGAGGAATTAACAGGTTTTTTTTTGAATAAAACCTATAGGATTTTGTCCTCCAAGATTCTCTGAATTTGAGGGTTTTTGGACGAGTCTTCTCAACACATATTCGGCCGAGTGAAGGTGATCGAGGAGTGGTGGATTCCGACGATCTAGTAGCGGTAATCAGAGAGTTATGAAGGAGAGGTTCGGGTTCGACATGCGAGTGTTTGAGATCAACCGGGCTGGGGTTTGAAGATGAAAGGTTGTTCAAACATAGAGTTGTAATCGGAGGTTCATTCACAAGCTGTCTAAGGACTTGATTCGACTCGAATCAAGGGGCAAGAGGAGATAGCATTTACAACAACAAGGGAGTTCGTTTATTTGATTACTATTTCATTCTTGTATATACGATTCTACAACAGGTTAAATTTATATTATAAGAGCTCAATTCTATTGTTAGAATTGAGGGCAGACGTACCCCGAAGCAAGGACGACGGGGGAACTGCCTCAACAAATCCTTGTGCCTTTTACCTTTCGTTTTTACATTGCTTAATATTTGTGTGGTTTTAGTACAAGCAATTATATCAAATTTAGGACTGTTTTGAGTAAGTGTTGGACTGATTTTGACTCTAGTACAATCGTTGATTGTACAAGGAAACTAGATCAAATTACTAAAAGCAGAACTCACTTGTAGTGCTATGCACTCCAAGTGTTTGATAAATTGCCTGAACGAAAAGCCTTGTGTGCTGTCCATTTATTGTGGTAATATTTTAAGACATTGGAACTAGTCATACCACATTGTGAGCTAAATCAAATTGAGAGTGTGACTAGCGTAGTTATTCTCATTACTCATTATCCGATTCCATCGGCTAAAACACATATCTGATTTTCTAGTAATCGTTCGTTATAGGCGATATTTTTCCATGGTCGCTTCCGCAAATTAAACAAAATTTTTAAAACCATGTTATTGGTAGCGCCAATTTTTTTATCAAGGGATCTATTTTATCCCCCCCCCCCCCTTCTAGATCTGTGCCATCGTCTAACAAGTGGTATCAGGAGCACCGGTTCACTCTGTGCTTCAAGTATAACTTAGTAGAAAATGGCTAACTAACCTAAAGGGGCCTATAATAGAGCTCCTATTTTTAATAGAAAAATTATAGTTACTGGAAAGACTGTATGCGGGTGCACATTAATTCCATTGATAGGAAGGTATGGAATGTTATTCCTAACGGTCCAATTGAAATAACTATGACCGATGAGAATAACATGATTGTGCCTAAGCCTGAAGCACAATGGACTGATGATGACGAGAAGAAATATAATTACGATTGAAAAGGCAAAAATATTTTGATCTCCTCATTAGGAGTTGATGAATATTATAGTATTTTTCATTGTTTAACGGAAAAAACTATGTGGGACTCATTGCAAGTTGCCCATGAGGGAACCAATGATGTCAAGCTAGCGAGAATCAATACGTTAACGCAAGAGTTCAATCTCTTTCACATGGAGCAAGGGGAAACCATTGCAGACATGCAAAAGAGATTCACTCATCTCATTAATAGATTGCACTCACTAGGTAGGCCAGCTGCCAATGATGTTGCTACTAATAAAATTTTCAGATGTCTTAACAGGGAATGGCAAACGAAGGCAACCGCCATCAAAGAAGTCAACGATCTCACAATTTTGGATCTCACAACATTGTTAGGAAAGCTGCAAGAGCACGAGCAAGTGCTTCTAAGCCTAAATCAATATGAAAAGAAGGAAAAGAAGGAGAAAATGAAAAACATTAAAAAGAAGTCTATTGCTCTCAAGACTTCTTCCTCAAAGTCCCAAACTAAAGAGCATAGTGATTACACTTCGAGTGATGACGATGATAATGACAAGAGTGAGGATATGGAGATGTTTGTAAAGCATTACAATCGCTATGTCAAAAAGAACGATATCCAACACTCTGAGAAAAATCTTGTCAACTTCTAGAAATGATGACACTAAAGGAAACAAGACAAAAGGGTCATGTTATACTTGCGGAATGACCGGACATTACAAACCGGATTGTCCCTTGAACAAAAAGGGAAAAGAAAAGGAAACAAGTAGATCACATAAGAAGCAATCTAAGCCAAGGAGAGCGTATATAGCTTGGGAAAGCAATAGCGAATCCTCCGAGGGTGAAAGCTCAAGTGATGAAGATGAATCCGTCAATCTTTATCTTTCCGCCCATCAAAAGAACAAAAAGAAAAAGGTACGACATGCCAAGTATGAAAATTCCTCTAAAATGTCTCATTTTGAATTGCAAACTGCTTTTAATACTTTGAATTGTGAAGCAAAAGAAGCCTTTAAAAGGCTTGCCTCAAATAATCAAATCTTTGCTCACCTAGAGCAAAAGATTCGTGATTCCGAAAAGAAACTAGAGGCATTGAAAGCTTCCATAATGGAAAGTACAAAAGTAGATTGTGAGGATCTAAGAAAAAGAGTTGTTAACTTTGGGTGTGATACTTGTTACATTTGGCAAAATGAAGTTAGAAATCTCAATTCCAAACTTAACAAGGCTCTAGAGCCCAAAATTGCTTTTGCTATTAATAAAGATAATTTTAGAAAGAGTATGGTTAATCCATAACAAAAATACACATATGTTGTAAGAGATCATGATAGCAAAAGTAATTCAAAAGTTAACTTTTCTTGCTTGTATTGTTGCAAGAAAGGTCACACCATTGCTAAATGTCATTTTAGGAGATTTTTGGTTCCTAAAGGCATTTAACAATGGTTGCCTAAATGCGACCATTTTGTCACTCACAACTTAGGACCCAATAAGCCATGGGGTACTGTCGCAACTGCGAAAAACAACCGGCGGAAAACAGAAGGGTCGCCACTTTCGTTATTTATCCCACAGAGAGGGAAAGGAAACGATCGGAAAAACCTGATGAAAAAGGGAAAGACAAGGTCATCACAACCATGTCTGGATTCGGGAGTCGGTTACGCAAGGGGAAGGTATTAGCACCCCTCACGTCCGTCGTACTCGACGGGATCCACGCATTGTTGTCTATCTAAAAGGGTGTGTAAACTATGTAGCTAAAGGCTCAGGGACAAAAGAAAAAGAAAGGAGAAGTGAATCGGCAGAGCATCGCCGCTCTGTGCCTACGTACTCCCTCGTGCAATGGGAAAGTCAGAGTCAACGTAGTTTGACTAACTAAGGGAGAAAGGGGGAAGGTTGCTCGCTAAGACATCGCGTCTTGTGTCTATGTACTTTCATCTGGTATGAAAGATCAGAGCAAATGTAGTTCGGGCTAAAAGGACCACAGGTTGGTTCAAAAGTTTTTTTAGGCCCGAGTAGGGTTAACAAGTAGTTCTAGCAGTTGGTGTATGCAGCTCGACCATTGGAGACTTAGGCGTTACCGTTTGCGGAAGAACTAAGAGTTAACGACACTCTTTTATCTGAAAAGATTTTCCTAATTAGAATCCTGAAGGATGAAAAAGGTTTGAAGTGTTTTTGTGTTTTTTAGAGAAGAAGTGTTTTGAACTTGATTTGTAACTCATGTTGCACTAAAGACTATGACTCAGGAGCGAATGCGTCGCATATCGTCCAAAGGACATATACTAACATTCTAGACAATTGAGAGGCAACCACCCAATCATCATTTCCCAAATAGCTTAAGGCTTATAGCGTACAACACTTGTCATTCTTTATTAAGTGTTTTATGAATGTTTGAAGATGAGAAGAAAAGAAAGAACACTAATGGGAGACTAATCAATCCTAAAAGTTATCATGCAAAGTGGACTTAGAGTTGGGATACAAAAGGGAACTACCTAATGTTATCATGCATGGTTAGGCACTTAATGTCTATCATAACCTTAGGAGGTTAGAGAACTTATGGGAAGCATGGCAAAGAAAAGCAAAAGGAGAAGAAGAAAAGAAAGCATATGCAAATGAAGATGCAAACATAAGATGCACAAATAGAATGAAAGTGGGAGGAAAATAGTGTGGGGAAGTAGCCTCCACAAGCTCATCTCAACCAAGCATGCATAAGGAAATGCAAGAAAAGAAAATAAAAAGAAGTTCATAAGAAGAAATCAATCAAACAAGAACAAACCACACAAAGATGCACGAAAAGTGGGATGAAATGACATAAGTCAAACAACATCAACCACACCCCCAAAACTAAACCAAATGAAAGGTAAAGCAAAACCTAAAGCCAAGTGATAATGGGATACCAAATGAGGGCAGTAAGGACCTCATAATAGGTACTCAACCATAAGCATCACAAACCAAGTGCAAAAGAAAGCACAAAAGAGTCCTCAAGGATCCATCATTTTAGGTATACTTCAAGTACCTCCTCAGGAGGGACTAAGATACCTTATATGAGGTTCCAAAGTCATTGGACAAAAGGTAAAGATGGAGAGGAAAGATCAAAAGCATGAGCAAAACACAACAAAAGGAAATGCAAACAAAAACATAAA
The DNA here is from genome assembly GCA_963859935.3 of Lathyrus sativus. NCBI lineage: Eukaryota > Viridiplantae > Streptophyta > Magnoliopsida > Fabales > Fabaceae > Lathyrus > Lathyrus sativus. The sequence goes on from OZ012735.1 coordinate 879,213,434, forward strand.
GGAAAGCAAGCATACTCCATATCGAAACCCTAACAGAAAGCTCAAAAGAAAACAAATAAATGAATAAGGAAGAAACAATATCATGACCTAAAATTGAACAAACATCATCCTTAACATGTTAACAACATGAAACAAAAGGCATTGAGAGCTTAAAGGATACAAAAATGTCATATCCAAGTCAAACTAGGTCAAGGTGCATGTGTGAACCTCCCTTGGAGATAACTTGACTTGCAAGTTACCTCAAAATTAGGAAAATGGTTCAAAAATGATCAAATAAAATGCACAAGGTACCTAAACATTTTGGAAAACAGTGGCCAAGAGCATAAGGCTAATATTCCCTCAAAGCACCATCAAAAGAAAATAATCCTTAAGATGTACCACTTTGAAATGGGAGAATTGAGGGTCAAAAGAAAAGCACCAAAAGTCAACCTTAAAGTCAACCAACAAGGGCCAAAATGGTCCTCAAAAATTGTTCAACTCATCAGGGGTATGAAGATCAATTTTCATTCATTGGATCAAAAAGATAGGAGAGAAATAAATCAAAGAGCAACCAATATCACAATTTAATCCACTTAAAACAATTCCAATGTTCCATTCCTTTTTTAATTGAAAATAAAATCATAAAATAAAATAAAAAAATCCTAAAAATAAAGGACATCTCAAAGTCTCTAAAAAATATTTTTTTGTAATTTTAGGAACATTGGAACTATTTTAAGAGAATTAAATTCAAACAAAAAGCAAAACAAAATAAAAAAGAAAAAGAAATTTAAATAACAAAGCAACGGTGCAAGTAACAATCCAAAACAGTTAGAAACAACGCATGGGCCCAGTAGGGGTGCGCGAATAGAAAGCAAGGCCCAAGTCCATCAGCATAAAAGACAAAACGAAAATAAATCCTGGTGATCACATGTAGCATAGTCAAACATGGCATATGGTGGAAATCAATGTGGTTCACATGATCAGAAAGTATGACAATCCAATGGTTCACAGCATGACAACTCAATTAATGAAATTCGAACATGATTATGTGCGTGCAGTCAACGTGGTGTGCATGGTAGGTCTTAATCAAGACCGTGTGTGCAAAATGTAAACAGATCCTGTGAACGAAAACGTGACACATAATCATCTTCCTCACTCAAACTTAGAGGGAACCCAGGTGGCGGCCGGAGCCACCTTCGATCATCTTCCTCAAAAGCTCAGGCCACCGTGCATAGTGCCAAAACAACACCAAATTGTACAAACTTTATATGAAAACTCATCTACGCATCATGAGGAATTCAAATCCAACGTCCATTTCCATTAATTGTGCACAACCAGAGCAATTCGAAGAAAAACAGTTTGGATCCACAAAATCAAAAGTTCACAAACATCATTCAATTTTGTCCAGAAATCATCTACTTGTTATGTAGATCACAAATCAAGCAACAATTAAGCACGAAGCCTCAAGAACAGATCAAACCAAGTCAAAACAGTTTGGAGCTCACAACATCAACCATCAAAAATGCCAGTTCGTTTTAGTGATTAATGATCAACATGTTTCCTAAGTCTCAAATATGCAAAAATGGCAAAGAATCATGGAGTAAACAGAGAGATATGGTGAAATGAAGAATACCTAGTGGAGAGCTTCCACTGAGTGTGATTCTTTGATGAAGCTTAAAGAAAACTATCCAGAAACGTTGCACAAACTTCAGAGAAGCTTTTGCAATCCTCAATTTTGCTTGAAAGAGAGTAGATCTCATAATTCAACTTTCAATTTTTCTGCACTTTTTCAAAGTTGGTTTTGCTCAAATTCCTCACGAAAACGAGTTCTGAGCATTTGTGAATGATGGAAATGTTTTATATGTTGGATTGTGATAGAAATAAAGCCCAATGGCAGCTTGTGCAGCCCAATTGCAAATCCAACTTTTCCTTCGTACACAGCAAGTAAGTTTCGAAGATGTTTTTAAGCCAAAAGTCGATGATGGTTCACCGTGATCATTAAGTCAGGCATTCACTTTCTTTTTTTTAAAAAAGTATATAAGCCCGCTAAGTCAAAACCTATGAAGGAGACTTAGGCAAAAATGGGGCATCCCGCTGACTGTAATCTTCACAAGAAACAGTTCAGGCAAAAGTTAGGGATAATAAAAAGAGGAGAGCTTTAAATCCTTACCCTGAAAATCCTCAATGTCAATAAAAAACAACAACCAAATGTTATAGGGAAGTAGTGGCTGCCTTTTCATAGGTTCCTTGACTTCTGAACCATCATTGCTATCATCAGTGCAATTCCTAACCTATAGGGACCTGAATGCATAATATGAGTTAACTGAGCGTAGGATTGAAGATTATCACGTAGAATGGGTGGGTACAAATAAATGTTGAGCCTTTATCCTTTGTTTCATAAACCGTGAACCAGACCACGTTACAACCCTCAAAAGACCTAACTGAGACAAGGTTATTTTGAAAGCATACTATATCAAGGTTGCGTAAGCTGACTCCTAAAGATATTTGTGAATCATTTATTTTGGCAGTACACTTTTGTTTTAAACTTCGAGCGTCTAGAATCGCCGTGTTCTGGCCAACGACTCCTTTTTATCTTTCAAAAATAATTTTGGTTTCAAAAGTTGCATGAACTTTGCATTACCATGTTTGTATGAATATTTTTGTTTGCAAATTGGCTTTCCTCTAAGGAATTTTTAAACATCGAGAAACTTGGTCCAGTGATCCTATCAGGGGCAAGTTCCTTTTACATCCTGTCGAAGAATCAGTTCAAGATTTGTCCAAGGCAAGGTATTCTCGTATTTGGTTTATCCAAAATATTTTTCAAAACTCAGACTGGGGCAAGCCTTCCGAGGGTACAGTAAAACAGTCAGTTTCACGGATCAGACGAGCTGAAGTATCTACCAGTTTAGTCTACAGACAAGTTAATCTGGGGCAGTTTAATTGAAGGATTCCCAGAAGTGGCGTCTTTAGTCCCCGAGCAAGTGGCAGCAATCTCCGTGTGAGGAATCATTCTTCCAGTCTTTTAATCTTACCAGAAGAGTCGGGCCTTGTCGTCGACATCTGCATTTGCATTTGATCACATCTCATAACATAATTCATATACATATTCATATACATATACATATCATGAGTGTTTCATCCTTATTTGCATTTCTCTTGAGGTCATGTTTTATCCACGTCTTACCTTGTGGTCAAAGTCCAACTCACTTGGCACCTACCAAATAATTTTGTCGGGTCTATCTGATGTTCTTCCAAATATGACGTTTTTCTTATCCGATGGTTTTCCAGATTTATCCTTCTTTCTGATGGTTTTCCAGATCGAGTCTTTGTTCTGATGTTCTTCCAGTACTCTATCTAACGGTTTTCCAGATACCCCTATGATTCTGATGGTTTTCCAGAATCTCATCCGATGTTTTTCCGGATCTATCTCTTTCTGATGTTTTCCCAGACTGAGTTTTTGTTCTGATGTTCTTCCAGAACTCCTTTGTTGCTTATCTGACGTTCTTCCAGATATGTCTTCAACTTATCCCGTATGTTTATGGCTTTCCTAAATGTTTCGGATTTACCTTCAGAAACTTGTCTTCATCTCATGCTCCTATAGATGTTGTTCTTTTGTTTCTAGATGCAGCCTAGAGTTATTCGATGGTTTTCTGAATATCTTTGGTAGGTTTCAGAGTTCATTCGATGTTCTTCCAAATGTCCCTGAAATGTATTTCTTTGGCCCCGAGTTTATTCGATGTTTGTCCGAGTATCTCTGGTGTGTTTTAGAGTTCATTCGATGTTCTTCCAAATGACCCTGAAATGTGTTTCTTTGTCCCCGAGTTTATTCGATGTTCTTCCGAATATCTCTGGTGTGTTTCAGAATCCATTCGATGTTCTTCCGGATGCTTCTGATGTTTGTTCCTCCTTGTTTATTTTTCGACCATTCCTGAAGATCCCACTCGATCTCTTCGTTTAAAGGAATGTGCCGAAAACTCCAGCGTTGGTCATTTACCTGATCCTACCGCCGTGTGGATCCTGTGTTATCGTTTCATCCTAAAGTGACAATTGGTCGTGCCTGCACCGGTTGATCCATCACTCTAGAATTCCCCAATTGTCGCGTTGTTCCACCAGTGCGTCGTATTCCCCAGTGTGTGTTGGTCGCGTCTGTCCCCTGTGTCGTCGTGTCGTCTGCATTCTTGCATTTATCATTCTCATCATACGCATCATATTGAAGTCATGGCATTGCCAGCATTACATTTCATTCCGTTGTATCCATAGCATTGCATGCCACTGCATATGAGGGCAAAATTTTAGGTCATCTGTATTTAAATCCTTCCACTGTGATTCCTCGAGTCTCTGTAACACCCCACTTCCCAAAAACAATTAAAATAATAAACATCATAAATAAACATCAGAGTTTTTCTTCCCAAGTGGGATATCACATAGCAAAACCAACATTTCCTTATAAAAAGGTTTTTCTCCAAATACAGCGGAATATTAAATAGTAAAATCCAACAAAGGTTTTTGATACGTTCACAGGAACAAAATACAAGTTCAGCATAAAACAAATAAAAACACCCAAGTCCCGTGCTACGTATCAGAGCATCCTAGACTCGACTGGCACACCATAATCCAAGCTAGCTAAGTACCTGGATTATCTGTACTTCCGAAGAAGCACAGACCACAACAACAACAAAGGGGTGAGAAAACATGATCAAAAATATATTGGTAATGTAATACATGTAAACAAGGTAGTAAAACACACTAACACCCCAATATTCACCCCACAACACCAATCACGAACCTACTGTTCAAATTACAATATAACATATTATAATGCAAATATGCAACTCAACACCATGCATGCGGTACCGACTCATTGGTTCATTCAATCGAACCATGGACAGATCACTTACGCTCCTACTGAGATATGATCTATCCCTGACAGATCACTTACGCTCCTACTGAGATATAATCTATCTCCCACCATTCTCCACAAGGAGTACGGATGAATCACTTACGCTCCTCCTGAGATATGATTCATCCCACCAAACACCATGATATGCACGACACCAATGCATAACTATTATATTCAGGCACACTAAGTGCACACGATCCTCCTGATCATATCATCATACGTCAATGCATATAGGTATAGATATATTACACACCAACATCATATAATTCAAATCACACAGTGAGCAATCTCACATTCTAACACCAAGTATAAACACATCCCACCACTCGGGAATACACCAACTAATCATCCACTTAAAATAAAATATTAAGGGATCACTTACTATCACCAAGTACACCAATTAAATCCTACAATCACCACTCTATCACTTCATCATGGCCAAAGGGATCACACAAGATCAAAGCTCAAGGCCAAACGTCACAAAAAGTCACATTTTTCTGCTACGTTCGCTGGGACATTCGCCAGGCGAATCCCCGTAGCGAACCTTCGCTGGCATTCGCCAGGCGAAGTTCCTACTCTTTTGGTCTGGGATTTAATTCAGAATTATTCACTACCACTCGCCACAGTTTTCCAGGCGAATACTCGCCTTCATTCGCCAGGCGAAGCTTCGCCAACACTCGCCAGGCGAAGCCCAGCGAATGCTGCGATCCACCAAATTTTCTACTGCTCTGAAGTGCTACGGAGCCAAATTCAAGCCTAACATTCCAACTTTAATCCTCATCTTATTCTCAGTATCAATAGTGTACGTAATTCCAACCAATCACTCCCTAATCCATATTCTAGAGTCAACACTTAAGCATTCTATCGATACATCAAAAAGATTACACAGAACTTCCCTAAAACCGTAAACCCAACCAATACCCCAAACTCACCAAAAACAACAATTCATCAACATCGACATATATCAATTCATCATTGGTTTATCAAATACCAATTCTCAACATCAATCAACAATTATAGGCATGTCAACATAAAACTTCATACACCGATACATTCCTACGGGGTTAAGGAATCCCCGACTACCCTATACATGTAAATACCATCCCAATCAAGTTTCTCCCCCCTTACCTTGTTAATCGATCTGATCGGTGAAGAAATCCTCCAAGGTTGGCCAATTCTGACTTTCCCTCTTCTCCTTCGTTCTTCGCTCTCTTTCCCGTTCTTCTAACTTCTATCGTTCTTTCTCCCAACTCTTCCAATTCTCTCGTATCCGTTTTCTCTTCTCTCTCCTTAATTCCCTTCTTACCCCTTCAACTTATATCTTATTCTTAATATTCTAATCCCAACTAATATTAATAATAATAATATAATATTACTAAATATTAATAATACTAATCATAATAATACTAATAATAATAATAATAATAATAATAATAATATTATTAACTCACCAAAAGTCATAATAATATTAATAATAATAACAAATATAATAATAATAATAATAATAATAATAATAATAATAATATCACCACCAATATTATTATTATTTATTATATTATTATATCCACACCAAAACACCACCAATAATCCTCCCATATCAGGGACACCCACCAATCATCATCCAACACACTCCACCAAAGGGCACACCAACACATAATAATTAAAATTATAATAAAATGACTAAATAATTAAAATGGGTGTTACAGTCTCCGTCTCTCAAATCATCCGGTGAAGCTATTTAAATAGGGGCAACTGTAATACCCCAAATTTTACCCTCAGATTAGTCGATTCATGTCGCATGGCATCCCATTTTTTCATCCGCTAACTATTAACAGGTTACGTAGTCTGTTTATTTTGCAGGATTACATCAAGTGCACTTTAACTGTGAAAGGGGAAAAACGATCATTTGTACGTTGTTTGCTAATAATTCATGAGGCTGAATCATCGCTAGGAATCCATTGAGTATTTATGACTTCCATTTTCGAGTTTCTTACCTTTTATAAGGGTAAACAGAAATTCACGGTAATTTTGGCATCAGGATGTTTGAAATACAGTAATTAATTCAGCAGGCCGAGACTCTGTCATCAGTAGATTTCCGAGACATTTATTTTGTCATATGGGTGTGATTATGTTGAGATATCAAATCGGTTTGGTTCAAAGCGATGCAAGAATCTGCTCTGAGGAATTTGGTTTCAACATGAATTTATTCTTCCGTTTCTTCTGTTATCTGCCACTTAAATTTCTCAAAAGAAAAGCAGTATAAATTTCAAATCAAGGCAGGATTTATTATATCTGTTTAATTGCGATTTTTGGCCGGTTTGGTTCATGGCATTGGATGTAGCCATCAGAAACACAATTGGATTTTTTTGGCGCGGAGCATAGTTCTGCTTTGCTGTTGAGGGATTTTCTCTGTTCCTTTTTCTATTTTAAGTCGTTTAAAGCCATTTCTGATTCTATCAATCATGCACGACTTAATTTAGAATATATTGGAAATTAAGGTTATATCAGTTCTGTGGAGCAGTACGTATTGGAGTGACAAGGTTGTTTCGACTAATGTTTGAGATTTATTCATGTTGAATTTGTATGGTGAATTTAAGCTTATGGCTCAAGTTTAATCGGATTAATTGGTAGTCGTTGGAATTTATGCGAAGGTAATTTGACCGGTTAGATTTAATCGGATATTTAAGGTGGTTGCAACAAAATTAAATCATGGAAAGGGAATCGAAAAAATAATCTTGATAGGAAAATATTTGAATTTTTATTCATAATATTTTTTTATTATTATTACAATTTATAAAGAGGAATTGAATTTGAGTAGAAATATTATTTGAATTTTATTCATGAATATTTTTATTATAAAATTATAAAAAGGGAAATAAAAATTACATTTCATATCCTAAATTCTTAAGTTCTTCATGCTTGATTTCTCCGACCGTCTTCATGCCCGATTTCTCTTCGTACCTGCACAGGAAAAATCAGAAACAGAGCAAAACAGAGAATATGTTAGAAAATTATTTTTGACACCCTCAGAGCAATTTCATCATCGGGTGTCGGGAGGGCACGACAATTGCCGAAACCAATTCTCTTTCCGATTCCGACTTCGGCTACCAACCGGTAATATCTGTTCTTTTATCGGTACAGCCAGAAAAAGAGAAAAAGAAGTTTTATGCCAAAAAGTGATTTTTGCCAAAAATGGATTATGAAGCTAAACAGGTCGCTAACAGATATCCAAGAAAAATCCAAATCAGTTTCCATTAAGTAAAATATCCATATTCAAAACCAATCAAAAATCCAAATCCGCAGCCAAATATGGATAACAAACCAAATCCGAAAAATGAATCCAACACCTGAAAGGACAGAATCCAAATCAGAGAAAATCAAATCCAAATCTATATCAAAAATAAGTCAGACAAGTCCAATATCAGAAATAACCAGAACCACATCACAAAGTCGAAATCAAATCGCAACAAATCATCATCGGCATTAAAATCTGCACAAATCAAGTAAATAAATCGAATGTCCAGGCCCAGTAAAGAGGATATAAAACGAAGAAGTTAAAACCCTAACAGAGAAGGGACAACGCCGTAAGAACGAACTCACCAGAAACAGCAAAACTCAACCCAGAAACGGTGCCAATATCAGAAGCAACACCGTCCGCAGGAAGCCCTAGAGTCATCGCGAATCATCATCATCATGAAGATCATCGTGTTCACGAATAACAATCAAAGCCACAAAGCCTCAGTTTGAACATCACCGGTCGGAAATCTCCATATCACCCAAGACGCTTCCAACCCTTCGGAAGGGTGAGCATTTTTTAGATTAATCACTTTTTTCCGGAATTTTTATGTTTTTCAGGGACATTGAAAGAATAGAGAGGATGGACAAAGGACATGCAATCTAAAATTTGAAGGAGCGGAAAGCTCCGCGAAGCAACAATGGTCGCCGACACTCCAAGAAGGAAGAAGAAGATGAAAACTCCCATCTGGGAGTCGTCGCTGATGTTCTTGAATTTAGGTTTACCCTAAAAACTCAATGCTAACCTTTCTTTGTTTGTGTGGACCGGGTTGGGTCCAGGAAGTGGTGACCCAGCCCAACCCATCTTGCTTTTATGTTTTGTTTTTAATTTTTTCTATGTATTTAAATAGTTATTGTATTTAAGTTCAATACAAATAGAAAATATAAAAATAATAACTTGTTTTAGTTTCTTTTAACACATAAAAAATAAATAAATAATTCTTTTTCATTTAGTTTGATATCCTATTTTTTAAATTAACTTAACTTTTTTAAAAATAATAATAATAAGATTTCATCCTCTTTTGTTGCTAAAATTTTGTTTTCATATAAAAAACTAACCTTTTTAAAAAAAAAAAAGCATTTTTCTAAATGAATTTGTTTTTTCTAATTAAGAAAATTATCCTTTTTGTAAAAATCACAAAACCTTTATTCAAAAAATTGCTAACCTCTTTCAATTTTAATGTTTAAACACTTTCACATTCTAAGTGTTCTCGACGTCGTCCTGTTCATTTTTCCGTCTACTTTTATGATTGACCTGGTTCACTAACTCTTTATTTTTATATCGTTTCCCTTTTCAGGATTGTAATTTATTTAATAACATCGCCATTATTTTTATTTCTATTCACGGTTGTATTTTTCAAACATTATCTGTAATTTATTTATCGTGCACTGTTTATTTCTCTGTTAAACTCCCACCGAAGGATTAGGTCTAGTAATTTGACCGCTGAGTCAATAACCCTAACCTTTGATGTTTTCAAACCCTAACACTTTTAGGCGTCCCACCGCGAACAAGAATGCCCTTTACCCTAGCATTAGTTCAAAGAGTCGTCGTACTCTATTTTAGAGTTTCCCGCCGTGGAATCCCTAATTTAACCATAATTTTAATTAGCAATCCCAATGTAGAGATTGGAGTCTCCGCACTCCACATAAGCGTGTCCTTAAGATACGTTTACTTCCCATTGAAACCTTGACCACAGTCAAGACGTTTCTAACCTCCCTTTCGAGGGGAACTACAATTACTCTGATTCCATTCCCGTCAGGATATGTAGGCACAAGATGCGACGTCTTGCCGAGTAAACTTAGGACTAACCCTTAGGTCTTTTCTTTTATCTTTAACCTTTGTATATACCCTAAAGCAAATAATTAAAGCAAATAGTAAAAATAAACAAAAGGTTCCTGTAGAGTACTACAGAAGTTTAGGGTGCTAATAACCTCCTTAAGCTTAACAAACCCCTTACCTAGATCTCTCCCCGCATTGTGTTTACGATGCAAAAATAGGTTTTTCCTCTTTTGACCTTTTCCTTCCGATAAATCAAAGAGTGGTTGTGAACTAAAGATGTGATTCAAACTAATTAATAGTTTGATATCCTATTTCCATCGCAACATTATGTCTACGTGTACTTTGATTTTTGGATATTTAACAATTGAAGATGTTGAAAGTATATGTGTGAATTAGGCTTTAGAAACTTTTTCCGGTTTTTTGATAATCTTGAAATTTACTTGGTTATGATCTTGATGATGAAAGCAGTAAAGGCAGAATGAAAAATAAACACAGAGATTTATAGTTGTTCCCTTCACAATCCGAAGGTACTCCACTCCCCTTTCCACATGAAAGAGAGTTTTCACTATAGTTTTAGAATGTACAATCTATCACACCATCAACCGGTAAGGCCTACTATCTAACAACTATTTCAACAACTTAGTGTGCAAGAACAATCCTCTTGCAAACACTAACCCTTGTGTTCAACAATCCTGAATCACAAGTCACAAAGAAATAATTCTTGTAATTTTGTAATTTGAGAGTGATGTAATAATAATATCAATACAAAGATTGATCTTCTCCTTTTGATCAAAATTCACTTTTCAATATCAATACAAGTGTTCAACAATTCTGGATATGAAATGGTATGAACAATATGAACACTTTTTGAAAATATTTGAAAAGTAGTGAATTTGATTTAATTATTATTTTGAAAAATTATTGGAGTCTCGTACCAAGACCGGACAACAAGCACATCATAGGAACAAGATGGGTGTTTAAGAACAAACTTGACGAGAATGGGATCATAGTTCGTAACAAAGCAACATTGGTCGCACAAGGCTACAACCAGGAGGAAGGAATTGATTTTGATGAAACGTTCACTCCGGTAGCAAGGTTAGAAGCAATTAGATTATTACTTGCTTATGCTTGTTCTATGAATTTTCAGTTGTTCCAGATGTATGTCAAAAACGCTTTCCTGAATGGATACATCAATGAAGAAGTCTACGTCAGACAACCTCCGGGTTTTGAAGACTTCAAGAATCCCTCGCATGTTTACAAACTGAAAAAGGCACTCTACGGACTGAAACAAGCACCAAGAGCATGGTATGACCGCCTTAGCAATTTCTTGTGTGAAAAGGGATTTACAAAAGGAAAGGTTGACAAGATGTTGTTCATAAAGAAGATCAAGGGTAACACCTTATTGGTTCAAGTCTATGTCGACGACATCATCTTCGGATCAACAAACAAAGAGCTTTGCGAAGAATTTTCACTAATGATGCAAGGAGAATTCGAGATGTCCATGATGGGAAAATTGAACTATTTTCTTGGACTACAAATCAAGCAAACAAAGGATGGCATCTTCCTCAACCAATCCAAGTATTGCAAGGAATTGTTGAAGAAATTCGATATGGATAGTTGCAAGGTGATGTCCACTCCTATGGGATCCAGAACGTACGTTGATCAAGATGAATCTGGTACTCCAATTGATATTACAAAGTATCGAGGTATGATTGGTTCATTATTATATTTGACGGCAAGTCGTCCTGACATTATGTTTAGCGTTTATTTGTGTGCACGCTTTCAAGCAAGTCCGAAGGAATCACATCTCACCGCCGTGAAGAGAATCATAAAGTATCTCAAAGGGACATCGAATGTCGGATTATGGTATCCAAAAGGTAGTACTTGTTCTTTAATTGGTTATTTTGACGCTGATTATGCAGGATATAAGACCGATAGAAAAAGCACGAGTGGTACGTGTCACATTCTCGGGAATGCACTAGTGTCATGGGCCTGCAAGAAGCAAGCATGTGTGGCACTCAGTACAGCGGAAGCGGAATATATTGCAGCAGGAAGTTACTGTGCACAAATTATGTGGCTCAAGCAACAACTCCTCGATTACGGTGTAGATCTCAATTGCATTCCTCTTCGATGTGATAATACAAGTGCCATCAATATTACAAAGAACCCGGTCATGCATTCAAGGACAAAGCATATCGATATCCGGCATCACTTCCTTCGAGATCACGTACTTAATGGAGATGTAGACGTTACTTTCGTCGATACACACAATCAACTCGCCGAAATCTTTACCAAACCATTGGCGAAAGAACCATTCTTCAAAATTCGACGAGAACTTGGGATTCTCAATGAAGGTGATATCTGATCTTTTCTCTGGTTTATGTATGCATAATGTATGTTTTCCAATCTTTGTGCATTCTGTTTTTAGCAATTTTCCAAAATTCGCGTATGTTAATCGATTAACCTATAGGGTTAACCGATTAACACTGTTAATTTTTCAATTCTGTCTTAAATTTTTAATGTGTTAACCGAATAACCTATAGGGTTAACCGATTAACACTGATACTTTTATTTTGGAAATTAAATTTTTAATGTGTTAACCGATTAACCTATATGGTTAACCGATTAACACTGTTAATTTTTCAATTCTGTCTTAAATTTTTAATGTGTTAACCGAATAACCTATAGGGTTATCCGATTAACACTGATACTTTTATTTTGGAAATTAAATTTTTAATGTGTTAACCGATTAACCTATATGGTTAACCGATTAACACTGTTAAAATTTTCAAAAATCAGAAACGAAAAAATTAATTAAAATTTTAGAAAATTAAGTGTGTTAAATGTGTTATTTATGTGTGGTTAATATTTTCTTAAACATCCAAATCACTATCCAAAGAACTCTTCTTCTTCTTCTTGACTACAATTTTTGGACTTTAAACCCACCTTAAAACCCACTCAAATAACTCCTCATATATATTGCCTCTTCTTTACCCTCTCCTCCATCTCTCAAAACCCTAACTCCTTCAAGAATCCAGAATCCTCAGCATCTCTCAAACTTCATCCATGGCTTCATCTCATAAAGGCAAGGGAAAGTTACCAGAATATGACTCTGCATCAAAAGACAGCACTCCTATGGAGACAACCAAGAAACGCCGTATGGATTCAAGGTTCGGGTCCGTCATATTCTACCGGTAAAGTACGTAAACCTTAAGGCTTTTCCTGCTTCATCTTTTGATTTTCCTGCTCTGCTCAAATATCAAAAGATAGATAAGTTTGTTTCTGATTATGGGAATTGCTATCATGATTTGATCAAAGCATTTTTGAATAAGTTATATGTGTACTTGAATGTCGACGATGAGCACATTATGGAAACCTCTGTTCGAGATTGCCTCTTGAAAGAGAGTCTGACCGATATTGTTGCGAAGTTGAAAATTCCATCCTCTGGCTACTTTCTCCGGAAAGGGGTTAACCACGTGGAAGGACCGTGGTCTAACTATGACAAGATGGAGTACTATTACCAAATCTGCAGGTTTCCAAAGGAGAATGTTGTAACAAACCAACGGACGGCTCGCATGCTGTGTTATGCAAAAAATATGACGGTTTCAGACCGAATGCTACATTACGTAATTTGCTATGTGCTGATTCCGAAGGATTCGAATCATGCTCAGATCAATGACCTGGAAATGCAACTTCTTTTCACAATCAAAAACAAGTTAAGGGTAAATTGGATTCTGACAATCATGTATCATCTTCAACAACAACTTTCTCTGTCGACACGTCTTCCATATGCAAGGATGGTTTCTAGAATCCTTGAGTTGACGGATTTGGACCTTCACAGGGAACCATCCACCAAGATGAAACCAACAACCAATGAGATTAATGAAATCACCATTGTTAAGAACACTGGAATTATTAAAGACGTTGACGACACCTATAAGTATGCGGGCGAAGGATCAGCCTCCAACCAAGCATATCCCGTTCCCGAAGGAGGTATTACAAATGAGTTTCTCTATACCACTATAATGACCCAACATCGAGAAACTATGAATTGTCACCGAGAAACCTCCAGGGCCATTGCTTCACTTCACAACCTTTTCCTTACCGCTCATCCTTTCAAAATTCGTTCAGTGTTAATCGGTTAACCATATAGGCTAATCGGTTAACACTTGAACGTTAGCCCTGAGAATTCAAAAATTAAGGCCGTTAACTGATTAACCCATATGGTTAATCGGTTAACACTGTTAAAACTCAGAAAAATACTAATTTAAAAAGTGTTATACCAATCCAAATGATTTTTTAAAACATGCAGATGCAAAATGTAAATATGATAAGTATTTGAACACTTGCATATCAATTAAAGGAGTGAATATTGATATACCGAAGCTTGAGTCCAAATCTTGAAAGTTGAATGATCATTTGCTCATGATGCTTGATTTGCTTGACAACATTCCATAGTCTTGATCTTGATCAGTTTTGAAAGCTTTGACTTTTTGCAATCATGGAATGAGCTTAGGTCTTTGTTGACATCATCAAAACCTTGAGATTGAGGTGCTTCTACAGAATTGAGATAATATCTTTCCTCACCCAACTCTCTCTCTCTCTCTCTCGATACTCATGTTCACAAAATGTATCAAATTATGTGTTCCATTTGTCATATATGTCTTATTATATGTATGTTACCTAGTTTAATGCTTAAAATATGGTTTGGCTATTTATCTATGTCTTTATGTTTGCCCATATGATAAAAAAATGTCAAATTTGCTAGTTCTAACTGCATGAGTCGACCTAAACAAGGTCCGGTCGACTCACAAATATGTCTTCAAATTTGAAATTGAATCTGGTATGCTCAGGTCGACCTACTGGTCGACGCATACCTTTTGTTTTTTGAACGTGTATTTTTGAACACAGTATGCGTCGACGCATACACAGAGCGGCCGACACATCGCGCGATTTCCTTCAAATTTTTTTCTGAAAATCGTTCAAAATCCCCTCTTAAATCACCTTTATGACTCATATTCATTTGCATCATTACATTTGCATTGAAACTTGATATCTACATCACATGTTACTCTACTATTCTCCTCTTCCCAAAACCTAGAAGCTACTACAAAAGGGTCAAAGTCTTACAATTCTTCTCCATCTTCAAAGAATTCTCTCCAATATTTGAAATCATCCTCACTACATTTTCTCTTCTTACCTTTGAAAGCAAAAAGAAAAACCATGGCTACTCGAAAAGTTACCGGTAAAAGATCCACAAGAGCTTCCTCCTCTATAAGACCTTCTTCTGCATCTCTTCCAGCAACTGCCGTCTCACTGGTTCCTCCTGAATTTGCCGAGAGCTTCACCAAATTTTTTGGCAAACGGTCTATGGTAAAGCAACATGCCTACTATCGACTCTCTGCTGAAAGAATGCACATTCCTCAAGTAATCAGACTTCTTGATTTTCAAGGGTTTAACAATTTTTTGGAATGAAATGCGAAGTACAACGAAGACCTTGTGTGGATCTTCTACACTTGTCTTCATGGTAAGTTTCAGGGTTCTGGGTTTCAAACTAAGGTCGGAGATACAAAGGTTGTTGTTAATAATGTTGTTTGGCAGAAATTGTTTGATACGACCCCCGTGTCCGATACACCTAACGTTAAGGTCATTGACACAAAAACGATTGAGGGCTACGAGTTCAAAGAAGCCTTGAACTCAAAGCTGAAGAAGTTGTATGCTGCTGGTATTGTTGCAAGTGATTTGTTTCCGAAAACGGTCACTACAGGTAAACTGAAACCTATGGGTAGAATCTTGCAATGGATTATGGCGTGCATTCTGTGGCCTAAGAAAGGAGGATTTTCTCAAGTTGATCAGACCAAGGTCTATTTGATTTACATCTTAAAGAAAAGGATTAAAATTAGCTGGCCTCATTATATTGCTAGTCAGATGTATGCCCTTAGAGATTCAGGTTGCAGTACCGCTCTTTCCTATGGTTCCTTCATCCAAGAGATTTTGAACAATGTTAAAGTCATGATTTTGGAGATTCCATATAGATCTCTCACTCCAGATCAAGAGTTCTGTCAAAAGACTCTTACAATGATGAGCTATCTATGGATTCAGGAAGAAAATCGTTACCAATTCGTTGTTAAGGCACCGGCCTCTCGGTTGGAAGACTCTGATGGTAGTGATGAGGAAAATGAAGAAGACGAAGAAGAAAAAGATGAAAAACAAGGTGATAGATAACCAATGGAAGTTGAAGACCACATAAATGTGAATTGGGTTGACCAATCTCCTACCACAGATCATGGAAATGGTCAAGGTTGGGGTGAATGGCAAAATACCGGTTGGACTTCGTTACGCGACAACTACCAGCCCCCACAGTATTTGGAGTATCAGGAAACTCCGCATTGGGGATATGAGGAGTCTCCACATTGGGGTCATGAGGAGCCTCCACAATTAGGCTATGAGGATCCTCCATACTTCACGAATCCGCCGCAACCACATTCTGACGAACTTCTCGAGATGATGAGAAGTATGCAATTAGAACAACGTGTTTTCTTCAATACTCAGGATGGGCGTCTCTCACAACTTCAGAGTCAATATGAGATGCATATTGAAAACTTCAACACATTCTCTTCTAATGTCAACCAACGGTTCAATGATCTAGTGGAAACAACCGCAAATCAGCACCGCGCTCTTGCCACAAGCTTCAATACCTTGAACCGAGCGGTTTTGGAGTTTACTAAAAGGGTCGAGGCTCAACTACCTCCGCCATATCCGTATCATGGGTGATTTGCCTTTCGAGGCTCAACTTTATCCTGGTTCGTTGAACTCAACTACTCCAGTCCACCTTATCATAGGTGATTTGCCTTTCTCCACAAGAACTTAATCCACTATTAATCAACTGATTACAATGGTAAGCACTAAGAACAACTGTCTTAGTATTCTCAAGAACAACTGACCACACCTTGGTCTTCTCAAGGAACTTCTTACAAATTAATGTAAACTAAACAAGTGTTTAAGTGCTTCTAATAAGTTGTATCACAACTGTGATATTTACACTTAAGATTAAGCACAAATAAAACTATACAGTTTTATGATATAACAAAAGTATATGAGCTTTGAGAGATTTCACTTTGATGCTTCAAACGTGTGTATAAATATTTCTTTCTGAATGAGCTAGCAACTTCTAAATGTTGTAGAAGTTCTCCTTTTATAGCTTTTTCCAATTGCTTTGAGTAATGTGCAGCTAAGTATTATATTTGAAATATAAGACTTTTCATCACCAAAAGGTATGGGCAGAGACATGCTTTTTGCAGTAATAGTATGGTTGTAGAAGCTTTGGGATTTGCACCACGTCTCTTCATTGGACAAAATAGTCGTTGGTTACTTTGGAAGTAGCACCACGTCCAATCAAGTTTACAGCTTCTTCAACAAGCTTCCTTCAGGATGAAGTCTTCATAATCTGCACTTCAGATCTTGTAACAAGCTTAAAAGGAATGAAATGCTTGAGATGATCAGAGCTAAATGTTTGAGATGATCAGAGCTTGATAGATGATCAGAACTTGATATATCAGAGTCTCAATCTTGATCAGAGTCTTCATCAGAGTATGCAGCAGTATGTGCTTTGAGCGTGAATATTAATATGATTAGAGCCTGATTATCAGAGCCTCTGTTCTTGTAGCTAAAATAAACTACAGAGTCTGATTTGATCAAAGCTTTCAACTCTTCATATAATTCTTTCAGATACGCTTCAGATCATTCTGCAGCTTCTGTTTTAGATTCTTCTGGCAGCACTTCAGAATCTTCTGATTGTCTTGCATCTGATGCTTCAGAGCCTTGCGTAGTTGCTTGTACTTATGTATTTTACTTCTTTAAGAGTATTCAATTTAATACCTAAAACAATAATACTTGAACAAATTTTAGAGTATATATTTTCTTAATACAAAATTCCATAAGAGTTATCATCAAAACTTAGAGATATAAGAAACACCAATATGTGTTCTAACAAGTATGTGAGGGCAAAGCCTCAGATACTATATATGCGTGTTTCGATGATGTCAAAACCTATCCGCATGGAAGAATAGACATTTGGCGTTATCACCATTGTCGCACCCTAATTTTTGACCTTAAGGATCCCATCTCCTTGTGCGTTTTATTACATTTTATCTTTTTACTCTTATGTGCGACTAACGAGTGTGTGCAGGTTTATTTTTGCTTTAAGGACGTCTCTGGTGGATTTTTATGATTAGATCCCCTTTAATCAAGATTTTGGTCCCTTTCAAGTTTTCTCTTTAGTAAGGAAGTTTTGTCAAGACAGGATTCATATAAGAACTGAAATCACGGGCTCATAGCTTGAGGCATTTGTAGCGCAAAATGATTTGGATTCAAGATATGAGGACTATTTATTTGGGCTTTAAATTCGACATTTACAAGTTAATCAAGTGGTGTTATCTGGTCTTTGGAACCCGTTTGGTATCCAAGTTTGGTTCATATCGCTTTGGGTTTATGTGGTGCATAAGTTAGTAAGTATGCTAAGGATGGGATGTCTGCTTTTGAAGGATCTTTTAAAGGACGTGTTCATGTAGAATACGATTTACTAGCAAGGGATGCAGGAACATTTAATTCAGCATTGCTCGAACTAGAACTCAAATCTGAGTCATCATATCGGTCCAAGTACTCCAAAATTTGGAATTTTACAATTTAAAGTCAACTAAAATCTCACACTAAGGATGTCGAGATCACAAGATAATTTCAATATTAGATGCCGAGGCTCAAGGATTCTTTCACAAGGATTTATGCAAGTCCGATTCAAATTTTTAAAGATCGAGCGTTCACTAAAGTACACTTTGCCTCAAATAAGGATATGTCACTCTAAGTTTATCCAAGTTTCTAGCAAGGAGTAGATGATTCATTTAAGTGCAAGGTTTGGTTTTATATGTCATTCCAAAGTCAAACATCAAATTTAGGCTTCCATGATTAGATTTACGAGGATTTTCATGTGGAACATCTTAAATCAATTCAAGTACGTTACAATGAATCATATTCGAACACAGAATGAATTACACAAGTAGATAAAGGTAACACTACAACGGTGAAGGACTATATCCATGGCTACTAAAGGAAATCTCAGGCCAACCTCAAAGTTTTTTTATTTCATTCTCAAATACTCAAATCTCAAGTACAACATGTATTAGTGTTACATTTGGAACCGTAAACTACTGCTACTTGTAACACCCCCTTTCTATACCCCCAAATAAACAAATAAATCACTTAATCATTTATTGAAATTTCGTCAGAGTAAATTTAAAACATGGTATAAAAGAAGCATGTCACACATACATGAAAATAAAACATGCAACACCTGCTCAAATAAAGATATGTAACAATGGGGTAGCTACAACATAGGAACTTCGTCCTTACGCCCATGTCTCAATATTTAAAATTAAAGCGGAAGATTAGAACATTTGAATCACTTAAAACATCTTATCATATAAATACATAATTCAGTTTGGTTCACCATATCATTCATGTTTTCCAAAACATTATCAGCTGATACATTTATTAGTTTAGTTCACCATATCAAATACTCAAATCTCAAGTACAACATGTATTAGTGTTACATTTGGAACCATAAACTACTGCTACTTGTAACACCCCCTTTCTATACCCCTTAATAAACAAATAAATCACTTAATCACTTATTGAAATTTCGTCAGAGTAAATTTAAAATATGGTATAAAAGGAGCATGTCACACATACATGAAAATAAAACATGCAACACATGTTCAAATAAAGATATGTAACAATGGGGTAGCTACAACATAGGAACTTCGTCCTTACGCCCATGTCTCAATATTTAAAATTAAAGCGGAAGATTAGAACATTTGAATCACTTAAAACATGTTATCATATAAATATATAATTCAGTTTGGTTCACCATATCATTCATGTTTTCCAAAACATTATCAGCTGATACATTTACAAATGTATCACAAAAGGATGTTATACAATCCTAACTACCCGGTGCTACATATCAGAGCTGGCCGACAAAAGAATGAAGCTATACTTCACAAAAAGACCTCCAGCAATCCTAATCTGCAATGCCTCATAGAGCATTATAAAACAGCAGAAGGGTGAAAAATATTATCATAATAATCAATGCATATAATCATATATATATACACAAGTATAAAATACAGATATTCCACATTTTCTCACCACAATTAATTATAATCATCATATACATCACAACATGTATAAATAAATATGGATAATCACTCAAGCATGTTTCATCATACAAACATCCATAATTCACAATCAAACAATTCACACACATGCATATTTTCCTATAACAATGATATCTATGCCATGTGACTCGATGCAACTCAATGCAAACTCATGTCATGTGGTACCAACACTTGTTATCATTTTTCGGTTTTTACACTTAAACCGGGTCCGTTCCTTAGACCGATAACAACAAAAGCCCGTTCCCTAAGCTTTCAAACCCCGCTCTAGGTTTGGGACAAGTCACTAGCCTCCACGAAACTAGAAAACATTGCCTCTTGACTAAATGATGCGTATGCAATCAACAACCAAATGCACTTAAGACCGTTCTCGCATCTTAATCTCATGCATTCTCAAATAATTCATCACATAAGAATTATATCACATGATTGCACACACAACATATTCATAATCACCAAAGTATTCATACTTTCACACATCATCATTACATTTATCAAGTAATGAACAAGAATACATATCATGGTGCTTCACATACAATCGCATACGAATCAAATGCACTCACAATATCGCGCCAAACGGCAACGAACTCCGTAACATAATCATACACTTTTAATCAATTTAAACAATGCATATGTTTGCCAAAAGGTCACGTTTCGCAATTGATTTCACAATCTATGATTCACGCCATACGGCTACCCACAACATATCATATAACAGCACACAAGCTACACATTATATATCGAAAGCATACAGTATGATAACACATCAAACGCACCCGTTTACGACGGTAAAAGTTGACAAAATGACACGTTTCGAATATTATGCTATATTTGGATCATATAATGACATAAAAAACATTTTTCCTAGAAATAACATCTCTTTAGCTTTCCAACGCTTCGAACGGGAACTAAAACCGACTTACGGATCAAGAGATATGAATTTTCGAAGTTTTCCAAAAAACTAGAATTTTGCTTAAACACGGCTACGGGATTTTGCATTTTTGCTCGAAAATCCGACCGATTCAATTCTTTTTTTCGAAACAAACACATACTCATACTCACCTAACATATAGCAGTGAATTAGAACCATTAAACATGATTTCTACGACGTCCAATTTCCACTCAAATCTCAAACCCTCAATTATCCAAAAATGTCAAAACTCACAAACTCAACCAAATTCAATCAAACGAAATCCAATAATCACGGCTAAACATTACCCGACTAAACTACGCAATTTATTTTGAATTCTAACCGTTCAAAACTCGATTCTACCGATTAAACCATTTATGCCCTAAAATGGAATATGGAGAAAAACACCCAAACAAACTCAAACAATCCATACATAATCACATACATTGATAAGATAATGATATTTCACACCCTTACCTTGATTAAATCGGAGCTAGAAGTTGTTCTTGAGATTTTCCAAGTTTTTCCTTCTTCTCCTTCTCTTTTCTCCTCTTTCTCCTTCTTTCTCTATTCTTTCTCTTATGTTTCTATCTTTCTCTTTTCTTTCCACTTTTCCCTTATATGTCTTTCCCTTCTAATTTTCTCCAAAATCTTCTCTCAAAATATCTAGCAATAATTCCAATAATTAAAACAATATAAATAAATTAATTAATTACTATAAATAATTTATTAATAAAGTTGGGTTGTTACAACTCTCCCCCACTTTAGGAATTTTCGTCCTCGAAAATGTTACCTGATTCAAATAACTCTGGATAAGACTCCCTCATCTGGCTCTCGAGTTCCCAAGTCACATTTCCACCAGCCGGTCCTCAAGCAACCTTCACCAAAGCAATCTCTTTTCCTCGAAGTTGCTTCAACTCCCGATCCTATATCTGCATAGGTGATGTCTCCACAGTCAGGTTATCTCTCACCTGCACATCATCTACTTGGACTACATGAGACGGATCTGCAATGTATTTCCTCAACTGAGATACATGGAACACATCATGGAGATTAGCAAGCGACGGAGGCAATGCAACACGATAGGCTACCTCTCTTATCCTCTGCAAAATCTGATAAGGAACAATGAAACGCAACGTCAACTTACACGACTTCAATGCCCTACCAACACCAGTCATTGGAGTAACCCGAAGAAACACGTGATCTCCCTCTTGAAATTCAAGTATTTTCCTCCTCTTGTCATGATAACTCTTCTGATGACTCTGAGAAATCTTCATCTTCTCTTGAATCATCTTAATCTTATCGGTAGTCTGCTGAACTATCTCGGGTCCAACCACAGAACTCTCTCCCGACTCATACAATCACAATGGCGTCCTACAACGTCTGCCGTACAATGCCTCAAAAGGTGTCATACCAATACTCGAATGAAAACTGTTGTTATAAGTAAATTCAAACAAAGGTAAATAGCTATCCCAAGCTCCTCCCTTCTCTAATACACAAGCTCTCAAAAGATCCTCAAGTGATTGAATCGTTCTCTTAGTCTGACCATCTATCTGCGGATGATAAGCTGAACTCAAACGCAACTTCGTACCCAAAGCACTTTGCAAACTCTCCCAAAATATCGAAGTAAACCTCGGATCTCTATCTGACACAATGCTAGATGGAATACCATGCAAACTGACAATCCTTTCAATATATAGCTTTGTCAATCTCTCTAACAGGTAATCCATTCGCATAGGAATAAAGTGAGCAGATTTGGTCAATCTATCCACAATAACCCAAATAGCTTCAAAGTTACTCGGCGTCCTCGGTAACCCAGACAAAAAATCCATAGAAATGTTATTCCATTTCCACTCAGGAATAAACAATGGTTGCATCAAACCCGACGGTTTCTGATGTTCAATCTTTGACTTCTGACAAGTCAAACAAGAATACACAAACTCGGAAATATCCTTCTTCATACAAGGCCACCAAAATACTTTCCTCAAATCTTGATACATCTTAGTAGCACCCGGATGAATACTCAATCCACTACGATGTCCTTCTTCAAGAATACTCCTCTTCAGCTCAACAATATCAGGAACACAAACTCTATCGCGACATCTCATGATACCATTCTCATCAATCCGAAAATCACCACCTTGACCTTGATTGATCAAAGTCAACCGATCCACTAAACTCAAATCAGATTTCTGTCCTTCTCGAATCTCGTCCAGAATACCACTCGTAAGCTTTAACATACCCAGCTTAACTCCGTAAGAAATCTTTTCACACACCAAACTCAAATCACGAAACTGCTCAATCAATTCCAACTCTTTTATCATCATCATCGACATGTGCAACGATTTCCTACTCAATGCATCAGCTACCACATTCGCTTTACCCGGATGGTAATTTAAACCAAAATCATAATCTTTCAGAAGTTCTAACCATCTTCTCTGCCTTGCATTCAATTCTTTCTGATCAAAGAGATACTTCAAACTCTTATGATCACTAAATACCTCAAATCTCGAACCAAACAAATAATGCCTCCAAAGTTTTAGCATAAATACAACGACGACCAACTCCAAGTCATGCGTCGGATAATTCTTCTCATGCACTTTGAGTTGTCTCGAAGCATAAGCTACAACTTGGTTATTTTGTATCAACACACCTCCTAAACCCATCAAAGAAGCATCACAATACACAACAAACAGTTCTTCCGGATTCGGCAAAATCAAAACAGGAGTTGTCGTCAATCTTCTCTTAAGCTCTTGAAAGCTTCCTTCACACTTTGCATCCAAAACAAAAGCTTGACCTTTCCTAGTCAACTGTGTCAACGGCAATGATAACTTGGCAAATCCTTCAATGAATTTCCGATAATAATCTGCCAAACCAAGAAAACTTCTAATTTCAAAAACGGATTTCGGAGTCTCCCATTGCGATACCGCTTCAACCTTCGACAGATCAACTGCAATACCTCTACTCCAAATCACGTGACCAAGGAAACTCACTTCCTTCAACCAAAATTCACACTTAGAAAGTTTAGCATATAACTGCTTCTCTTTCAACACAGTTAACACAATCCTCAGATGCTCGACATGCTCTTCTTCACTCTTCGAATAAATCAAAATATCATCAATGAACACAACCACAAACTTGTCCAAATAAGGATGGAAAATCCTGTTCATGTACTCCATAAATACACCTGGTGCATTAGTCACACCAAATGGCATTACAGAATACTCATAATGTCCATACCTTGTTCTAAAGGCAGTCTTCGGAATATCCTCAGCCTTCACACGAATCTGATGATACCCAGACCTCAGATCTATCTTACTAAACACGCTTGCACCAGCCAACTGATCCATCAAATCATCAATCCTCGGAAGTGGATACTTATTCTTGATAGTCATCTTATTCAATTGCCTATAATCCACACAAAGTCTCATAGAACCTTCTTTCTTCTTAACCAACAACACTGGTGCACCCCACGGCGACACACTTGGACGAATAAACCTTTTATCAATTAAATCTTCAAGTTGACTCTTCAACTCTTTCAGTTCCAATGCGGACATACGATACGGAGCCATCGATATCGGACTAGTTCCAGGAATCAAATCGATCATAAACTCCACTTCTCGTTCCGGCGGTAAGTCTCTTAACTCTTCAGGAAAAACTTCCGGAAAATCACAGACAATTGGTAAAGCATCAATTGCTCCACTTTAACCAATACTCAAATTTGCCATCAACATAAATACCTTCGCATCATCTTGCACCGATTCTTTCACTTGCTTAGCGGTCATAAACAAATCTCCTTCACCACCAGGTTCAGGAAAAATAATCGTTTTGTCAAAACAGTTAATATAAACATGATTGAATTCCAACCAATTCATCCCAAGAATAACATCAATTTGATCTAAGTGAAGACACACTAAATCAACGCCGAAGTCTTTATCATAAATACTCAACGGACAATTCAAACACACATATGGGGTAGTTACCGAACCCATAACAGGAGTATCAATAACCATACCTCCACTCATAACAGACAACTCAAGATTTAATCTCTTAACACAATCCAAAGAAATAAAAGAATGTATAGCTCCAGTATCAATTATAGCGACGAAAGGTATATCATTAATGAAGCACGTACCTCGGATCAATCGATCATCACTAGCAGTCTCCGATCTTGATAGAGCAAACACTTTCCCACTCCCTTGAGTCTTCTTAGGCTTGTCACACTTGGTACTAATATGCCCTTGCTCATCACAGTTGTAGCAAGTCACATTCGCACCGCTTCTACACTCAAGAGCTTTGTGTCATGGCTTGCCACACTTGAAACATTTATGCTCAACGCTTTTGCACTCAGGAGCTTTGTGGCCTTCTCCACCGCATCTAAAACACTTCACCGGAGAAGGAGTTCCTCCCCCACTTGGCTTCTTTCCATAACCAGCTTTTTGTTTCCCTTTATCAGCAGGAGTCACATACGGTTTTTCTCTGAATTGACCTTTTCCATTTTTTTCATTTAAACTCATGTAGTGGCTAGACCGAGCCCTACTATCTTCATCATAAATCCTACTCTTGTTCACCAATTCAGAAAATCGCCTAATTTGCTGATAACCAACAGCTTGCTTGATTTCAGGTCTCAAACCATTCACAAACTTGAGATACTTAGATCTCTCAGCATTAGCAGTGTTGTAATGAGGACAAAACTTAATCAATTCCTCAAACCTTGCCGCATACTCGGCCACAGTTGAGTTATCCTGCTTCAGCTCAAGGAATTCAATTTCCTTCTTACCACGCACATCTTCTGGAAAATACTTCTCCAAAAATGCCTCTCTGAAAATATCCCAAGTAACCACAACCTCATTTTCTTCAAACCTTTGGCGCGTATTACCCCACCAATCCTCATCTTCCTCTTCAAGCATATGAGTGCCAAACTGCACTTTATGCGCATCTGAACAGTTCATGACTCGAAAGATCTTCTCAATCTCTTTCAGCCAAACCTATGCTTTGTCAGGTTCATGGGTTCCCTTGAACATTGGTGGATTGTTCCTTTGAAACCTTCCCAAAGCACGAAACTCATCATCAGCATTGTTTCCAGCATTCACGTTGGCTTGCGGATTCTGTCCAATTGCTCCAGCCAACATCGCCAAAGCCTCAGCAATCGCTTCATCATTCCTACCGGCAACCATAGTTCTGAATTCCAACAACAGAACTCCATAAGAACAAACAATATTGATAGTGTCACACACAATCAGATATAAATGGTAAAACAAACACGTTAACAACTTGGCCAATTGGCCGACCTGCTCTGATAGCACTAATGTAACACCCCCTTTCTATACCCCCAAATAAACAAATAAATCACTTAATCACTTATTGAAATTTCATCAGAGTAAATTTAAAACATGGTATAAAAGGAGCATGCACACATACATGAAAATAAAACATGCAACACCTGCTCAAATAAAGATATGTAACAATGGGGTAGCTACAACATAGGAACTTCGTCCTTACGCCCATGTCTCAATATTTAAAATTAAAGCGGAAGATTAGAACATTTGAATCACTTAAAACATGTTATCATATAAATACATAATTCAGTTCGGTTCACCGTATCATTCATGTTTTCCAAAATATTATCAGCTGATATATTTACAAATGTATCACAAAAGGATGCTATACAATCCTAACTACTCGGTGCTACATATCAGAGCTGACCGACAAAAGAATGAAGCTATACTTCACAAAAAGACCTCCAGCAATCCTAATTTGCAATGCTTCATAGAGCATTATAAAACAGCAGAAGGGTGAAAAATATTATCATAATAATCAATGCATATAATCATATATATATATATATATATATATATATATATATATATATATATATATATATATATATATATATATATATATATATATATATATATATATATATATATATATATATATATATATATATATATATATATATATATATATATATATATATATATATATATATATATATATATACACACACACACACAAGTATAAAATACATATTTTCCACATTTTCTCACCATAATTCATTCTAATCATCATATACATCACAACATGTATAAATAAATTAGGATAATCACTCAAGCATGTTTCATCATACAAACATCCATAATTCACAATCAAACAATTCACACACATGCATATTTTCATATAACAATGATATCTATGCCATGTGACTCGATGCAACTCAATGCAAACTCATGTCATGTGGTACCAACACTTGTTATCAGTTTTCGGTTTTTACACTTAAACCGGGTCCGTCCCCTAGACCGATAACAACAAAAGCCCATTCCCTAAGCTTTCAAACCCCGCTCTAGGTTTGGGACAAGTCACTAGCCTCCACAAAACTAACAAACATTGCCTCTTGACTAAATGATGCGTATGCAATCTGTTGCACCCCAAAATTTGCTCAACATCTTTTACTTGGTTTATGTTTCATTAAATTGTTCTAGCATTTGCATTGCATAGCATTTATTCTCAAGGCAGGGGATCAAGGCGTTCAGGTAGCTCCAGGTGCAACTTTCAGTGCAAGAGGCTAAACAACAAACATCGGAGGCTTCAACACTTGTTTTGCCCAGCGATCAAGCGACCGATTTTATTTTATTTTGAAGGGCATTTTTTTCATGTCAGAAGCAGCATTCAGGTTATGTACAGTGTCCCCATGGTCAGAGTAATTAAGAATGGCTTTCAGCAGCTAAACAGAGTTCAGAACAGCAGGAAACGGGCAAAGGGGCAGGTTTCCCTCCAAAAGGCGCCAAAATCAATTTTTTGAATATGTTAATCGATTAACACATAGGGTTAATCGATTAACCATTTGAAAATCAGTCCAGATTTGAATTTTTAACAGTGTTAATCGGTTAACCTATATGGTTAATCGATTAACCACAGCAGGTTTTGCCTTGCACGTGATTTTTCAAGTCCAGCCACTTTTGGGGTCCAATTTTGGTCATTTAAATTGCATTTTCACACTTGGGAAGGATCTAGAACACTATCAAATTTCATTTTCCCTCCAAATGCCCAAACCTCATTCCATACCACATTTTCCAAGACATTTTCCAATCCTTGCTTTGGATCCAAACCAAGAGTGTATATATTTGATTCACTCCAAACCTCCTCATGATTCACTCTCATTTTCATAATTGCTCTCAATTTTCTCTCAATTCTCTCTCAATTTTCTAATCTCAAAAACCTCACTCAAAGATCTTCTCCTTGAGATCATTGATTCTTCATTGGAATCATTGATTTCTAAGAGTTAAACCTCCATTAATTCACTCCATCAATTCCATTTCATCATCCAATTTTCGTGCACAAGCAGATCTGAAATTTGAAGTGTTCTTGGAAGTGATTATTTGGCTTATTTTGAGTTGTTCTTGGTGGATCTACATTGCTACTACAATAATTGGTGTGGATCTTGAAGAATTCTGGTTTTCTTTGCTTAGATCTACTCATTTACAGTTGAATCAACAATTACCGGATCAAGTCTCCGATTCGAAGGTTGGAATTCTGATCCGATTTTGTTTTCGAACTTATTTGCACAATTTGCATGTGGATCTTTGCATTTGATTGAATATGTTGATTTTGATCCATGATCTTGTTGTGTTATTGTATTTACATGATGTTTAAATCAATGTTTGCTGGTTTAATTTTGTGCATGATCAATCACATGATAATTGGAGTGTTTGCTTAAGTGATAAGCTGCTGGAAAGTGATTCTGAACTGCTGTTTTTCACCTCTGGCACAGTGTTAATCGATTAACCTATATGGTTAATCGATTAACCAACTCAAATATTCAAATTTTCAAGCATTTTTCAATGGTTAACCGATTAACCCCTGGCGTTAATCGATTAACATTGTAACAGAGGGCCTGTTTTGCTTGCTTGTTCGCATGCCGGTTCGATCCGAATCATTATAGATTATTGTGTTGCATTAGGATTGAATTATTTTGGATGTTTGTCACTGTTTTTAGCTGTTTAATCATGATCTTGTGTGCATTTTCCACTCACATGTTTGCATTTGCATGTTGCTTGTTTTCTTTTCTTCTTTTGTAATTCTTCCCTCTTTTTGTTGTTTTTTTTTCTAGTGATTAGAATAGAATTATGAGGATATCTTTTGCTGGCTGTTAGTAGACATATTGATGTTCCCCTAGGAATTTTATTAGAATTTTACAACTTTGTTTTCTATTTTAGTTGTATTTTGCAACTTGCTTGTGCTTTTGGTTTCCTCTCTTGAATGCTTTGGATTGTTTGGTTTGGTTGGTTGCTTTGGAGTGGGTTTAAGCTTGAGTTATTTTTGGTGGAGCTTCTGGATTCATTGAAGATGCTTGGGATTGAATATTGGATCTTGGAGTTGAAGGCTATTCTTCTTGTGGAAGTTTCTTAGGAGCTTAGGAAATTAGGGTTTTAGGAAGTGCCTTAGACCTAGTTTTGATTATTTCTTCAAACATAGAGTGCATTGTTTACCTCTATTCTATCCAATGACATAAAGTCCTCTTTGGGAAGCTCCATCTCTCCTTAGGAGGGATGAGTGGTATGCCCAAGTGAGTAGAACTTTGAGGATACCTTTCATTTGCAATGTTGAGTTCTTAGTGATTTCCTTTGGTTGTCATTAAGTTTCTTAACATTATAGCTTGATCTTGATGTTTAATCCTCCTCTTGGAGTGTGCTTGATGAATCTTGAAGATAGAAGCTTGTTTGAAGATGAGGCCTTGCTGTCAACTTTGCTGTCTATCCAACTTTGCTGTTTAGAGCTGCTGTTGCTGTTTGCTGTAGGAGTTTGGTACTGCTGCTTGGGCTGCCTCCTCTGTGTCTTTTGTTTTTCTCTGTATTGTCTGTTTACTTGTGTTGATTACCTCTAGGTTTGAGGTGGAGCTTGTCCCCTCTTGCCTATTATTTTCTCCCTTGCCTCTCTTATACTGTTGCATGCTTATTTGTTTACTGTTTACTGTAATTGCTTGCTTTCTTGTGTTGTTTTCCCCTAGGATCTCTGATTTCCTCTGTGCAAGAGGGAATTATGATAGACATTAGGTTTGTAAACCATGCATGACAACATTAGGTTAGTTTCCCTTTCAGCCATAGGCTTTTTAGAGCGTCTTTCTCTTCTCATCTCAAAACAATTCAAAAACATAGTAATAAGGATAACGCGTGCTGTACGTTACGAGCCTTAAGCTATTTGAGAAAAGGTTGTTGGAGGGTCACTCTTCAGTAATCTGGTTGCTTAGTATGGTACCCTTAGGGTGACATGCGACGTAGTCACTCTCAAATCACAAGTCTTTAGTGCAGTACAAGTTACAAACAGACTAAAAAACATTTCTTTCGTAAAAAACTCAAACAAACATTCAAACTCTGCTTTCGTCCTCTTGGACCTTTAATCAGGAAAACCCTTTTCAGAAGGAGATAAAAAATTGTCAGACAAGCTTGTGTCTTCCGTAGCCCGAACTACGTTTGCTCTGATCTTTCTTGCTGTATGAAAGTACGTAGGCATAGGTTGCGATATCCTAGCGAGCAACCTTCCCCTCCTTTCCCGTAGGTAGGCGAACTACGTTGACTCTGATTTCTCGTTCCAGACGGGAATACGTAGGCATAAAGTGCGATACTTTGCCGAGTCATTTTCTTTTCTTTTTAACCCAGACCTGTAGAGTAGATAGAATAACACACCCTTAGATAGAAAACAAGCATGGATCCCGTCGAGTACGACGGACGTGAGGGGTGCTAACACCTTCCCCTTGCGTAACCGACTCCCGAATCCAGGATTTGGTTGCGATGATCATTCCTTTCCCTCTTTGCGTTAGGTTTACTCTGAGCGTTTCCTTTCCCTCTTAGGGGATAAATAACGCACGGTGGCGACTCTTCTGTCATAGCCGACGCCGATTTTCGCAGTAGCGACACAATCAACAACCAAATGCACTTAAGACCGTTCTCGCATCTTAATCCCATGCATTCTCAAATAATTCATCACATAAGAATTATATCACATGATTGCACACACAACATATTCATAATCATCAAAGTATTCATACTTTCACACATCATCATTACATTTATCAAGTAATGAACAAAAATACATATCATGGGGCTTCACATACAATTGCATACGAAATCAAATGCACTCACAATATCGCGCCAAACGGCAACGAACTCCATAACATAATCATACACTTTTAATCAATTTAAACAATGCATATGTTTGCCAAAAGGCCACGTTTCACAATTGATTTCACAATCTAGGATTCACGCCATACGGCTACCCACAACATATCATATAACAACACACAAGCTACACATTATATATCGAAAGCATACAGTATGATACCACATCAAACGCACCCGTTTACGACGGTAAAAGTTGACAAAATGACACGTTTCAAATATTCTGCTATAATTGGTTCATATACTGACATCAAAACCATTTTTCCTAGAAAGAACATCTCCTTAGCTTTCCAACGCTTTGAATAGGGACTAAAACTGACTTACGGATCAAGAGATATGAATTTTCGAAGTTTTCCGAACAACCAGTATTTTGCCTAAACACGGCTACGGGATTTTGCATTTTTGTTCGAAAATTCGACCGATTCAATTCTTTTTTTCGAAACAAACACATACTCGTACTCACCTAACATATAGCAGTGAATTAGAACCATTAAACACGATTTCTACGACGTCCGATTTCCACTCAAATCTCAAACCCTCAATTATCCAAAAATGTCAAAACTCACAAACTCAACCAAATTCAATCAAACGAAATCCAATAATCACGGATAAACATTACCCGACTAACTACACAATATATTTTGAATTCTAACCGTTCAAAACTCGATTCTACCAATTAAACCATTTATGCCATAGAATGGAAAATGGAGAAAAACACCCAAACAAACTCAAACAATCCATACATAATCACATACATTGATAAGATAATGATATTTCACACCCTTACCTTGATTAAATCGGAGCTAGAAGTTGTTCTTGAGCTTTTCCAAGTTTTTCCTTCTTCTCCTTCTCTTTTCTCCTCTTTCTCCTTCTTTCTCTATACTTTCTCTTATGTTTCTATCTTTCTCTTTTCTTTCCACTTTTCCCTTATATGTCTTTCCCTTCTAATTCTCTCCAAAATCTTCTCTCAAAATATCTATCAATAATTCCAATAATTAAAACAATCCAAATAAATCAATTAATTACTATAAATAATTAATTAATAAAATTGGGTTGTTACACTACTCGCTCCCAACTGAAGGCTTTGAAGTTCCTTTGCTCTCGATACCGCCCACCTATTATTATAAAACACAAAAATCAAATTAGTGACCTCCCGATAATCAGAACTGTATAACAGAAATGAATTGAAGATTAGAATTAAGAAGAGATGAAATAGGTTCAGCCCTCAGATTTAATAATCATCATCGGGCGAACTCGAGCAGTCGGAAGAGCAACTAATCCGCCGCCAACTTCTAACAAAGCATCGAAAAAACAGTTTCGGACAGTTCCAAATCGAAAGAGAACATCATGAACATCAGACATATCAAAGGCAACGACAACAACTTCGATCCTTATGGTTCAAACAGGACAACATCATCACCAGATACGAAAGCCCTTTCTCGACAGCATAAGATATGCAATATCTGAAACTAAAGCGGTTTCCTGAAAGAAGAAGAAGGAATGTTAATACAGTTCAAGAACAAATCCAAAAATAACCATTCTTCAAACAACAAGATGAACCAGGGTAACCGACAATAGTTAGCAATACAATTAATCTCCTTCCAAAACCAGCATCCGACATAATCAGCAAGAAAAGGAAATATTTTCAAACTCAAAATGCCTCGAATGGAAACATATCCAAATCATTATCATTCAAGTCCGAAAATGGTAAATTCGGATCCACAACAAAGGAACACAAATCAGACAAACATTACTTCCTTCCCAAATTAGAACCGACAACATTACTCCTCTCAATCAATTCAAATTTTTCTGAAATATTATAAGAGGAGGAAAAGATTCAAGAAGCAGATACGGACGGAAAACCCATGAAAAATCCGCAAAAACCATAAAATCCATCCAATACAAAATCCCAAATCAAACCCTAAAATTTGTAAAGAGGAAAAGTAGGAAAACTTATCCTTTTGTAAGCTCCACTGCGAAACCATCTTGAAACCGCCGACGCCGGGAATCACGAAGCTAAAGTCGAAATCCTCAAACCCTCGCCATTTTCACAGCAGCCATCAACCACTGGCCATCCATCAAAACCCTCGCGCCTCCGTCCGTGAATCCACCATCGAGATCCCTGCGAAGCAAAATCGTTACACCGTAAGTTTTGGTTTTTGGACTGATAATATTTCTTTATGTTTCAGATTTGATTTGAAAACAAAGAAAAAGGAAAACAGTTCACGGAGAAAGAAGAAATGGAGATGGAAACGAAAAGGACAGAGAGAAAGAATGGCGGACGAAGAAGGAAGGTGGTTGAATCGAAGAAGGAGAAGAAACGTGAGGCGAGAAGAAGAGAGAAGAAAAAATGAAGAGGGAGAGAGGTGAGGGAGGAGTGAAATGGCGAAAGAAGAGGAAAAGAAATTGGGGATTAGGGTTTTTGTTTATGTGTTTTATATATTGTAATCACGTGCACGTGCACCCACATCACCTACCGTGCACCTTCACTCACTGCCACTCATCGCCCATTTGATCATCATCATACGATCCATATCGCGTACCACGGTAGGCCTTCCCTCGCCTACCGTACCCAATCTTCCGCCCCTTTCCCACTTAACCCCTTAATCTTCCTTAATTTAACCTAATCATTACTTTTTTTAATTAATTAACACTAATTAATCTTTTTTCTAATCAGCCACCTATTTATTTAATTAACTGAATTAATAAATATTTTTTTAACTTAATATTTAATCAATCAATTAACCTTGTAATTAATCGTGGCTAATCAGTTCTTTTTAATTAAACCAACTAAAAA
Source organism: Lathyrus sativus (assembly GCA_963859935.3). NCBI lineage: Eukaryota > Viridiplantae > Streptophyta > Magnoliopsida > Fabales > Fabaceae > Lathyrus > Lathyrus sativus. The sequence goes on from OZ012735.1 coordinate 879,247,498, forward strand.
CTTTTTATTCAAATTAAACCTTTTTTTAACTTATCCTTTTTTCTATATAACTTTTATTTAATAAAACAAATAATAAAAAACTTTTTATTCAATAAGTAATAACCAACATTTGTTTAATAATCATTATTTTAAAATTATTATTTCTTTCAAAAACCCAATTAATTTATAACCTAAAATTTAATTTTTGCTAAATAAATAAAAACTATTTCACCCTTTAACTTACCTTTTCTTAAAATCAATCTCGCCTAAAACTTAATAAACACGCGCTCCCGCTTCCATCCGTCCAAGCACCGATTCAATTTTAGTTTGCATGCTCCCGAGCTTGTCTGTTCTATTAGCACTTTTATTTGTTTGTATGATTTTACTTTACCGTTATTTATTTTTATCGCATTGCATAATGTCCAAAGGAAGAACCTACGCATGACTTAACACTTGTGCGTATCGCATCTCATCTTGCATCATTTTCCCCACTTGATCCTTGATCCTTTTCAAGTTGATCAGTTTAAGTTTAGATCCTACCCCATAAGGAGGGCCTTTTTTCTTTTACAACTTAGATAAACCTTTTCAACTCAATCAACTTATTCTCCCTACAAGAGAATTAGATGTTAGTCATCTTGACAGTCGAGAAATAAATCTCCTGCCCCATAACAATATAATCGAGATATAAGATCTTTTCTGCTTGAGAGTGATAGTGGCGTACTCGTCGATAATTCTGAGTTTCTGAACACTTCTCTCAAGACGATGCAAAGACCATCTCCTACAAGTTGTGGTGGTTAAGTCGAGTGTTCTCCCTTAAGATGACGACTCGTCTTTTCTCCTAGAATCAATCAATCAACAAACCTTACCCCTTTGGAACTTTGACCAACAGTCAATGATTCCTCAAACCCTTTAGAGGAACTACAAATACTCTGATTCCACTCCCGTCAGGATATGTAGGCACAAGATGCGATGTCTTGGCGAGTATACTTAGAAATAAACACTACAAGAAAAAAGGAGATTTACGACACTTGAGTTGCGACAGTTATCACAAAAACCGTCCTTATTTCTGGATTGCGACAGTTGTCAAGACAGTTAGGATCAACTGTCGTAGATTTTGTGCGACAGTTATAAAAGAACCGTCCTTATTCATAAACTACGACAGTTCTCACGACGGTTTGAGCCAACCGTCGCAGATTTTTTAGGCATGTTATATAAAATAATTGCGATAGTTACCAAAGAACTGTCCTCTTTCCACACTCGCGAAAGTTAAGGCGAACTGTCGCAATTACTTTAGTCAATCATAATCACTATTTTTTTTATTCCTTTGATTTTCCACTTTTTTTTTCTTTTTTTTCCAACCTTTTCAATTTTATTAATTAATTTAATAAATAATTATTATAATTATCATGACAATGTAGTTTAATATTTTTGTCTAAAATAATAGTAAAATATATTCTGTTTTATTATTTAAATAGTTAATTTTGGTATATATATATATATATATATATATATATATATATATATATATATATATATATATATATATATATATATATATATATATATATATATATATATATATATATATATATATATATATATATATATATATATATATATTTCCTTAGACAAAATTTAAAAGACCGCATGTAAAAAGTTAAAAGAACCGCGTAAAAATTGGAATAGGGAAATCACTTTCTTCTTTTCAGAATCATGTCTTTTCTACATCTTCCTTTCATATCTGGAAAACTTGAAACAACCACCACCACACCACTGCAAAAACCCTAACGCCACCAGCGACACCGCATTGGTATCTATCCCACACCACAAGTCCCAAACGAATCTTGCCAGGTTAGTATTCTTAAACTCTAAATCAATTTCTCTATGTTTTTCAATTGTGATAGGTTTCAGTTTCTCAATTTTTTATTGGGATGCCCGTTGGTCCTTCGTAGCGGAGGTTTGCCGCACCGGGAGAGAATACCGAGATAGCGCCTGGAGCGGCTGCTATTAATAACTTTGATTATATTTAGAGACAAAGGGTACTATATAATTAGGGATGGAGGTTTTTTTTTCTTAAAGGGTATTAAAGCAGTGATTACACAAGCAACAAAACACGATGCTGCTGTTTCTGCGCTTGTTGTTGGTGCAGTTATTTATGGTGTTACCAGCCTGGAAAGACTGGTTACCATTCTTAGGTTAAAGGAGGGGCTAGACGTGATACAATTTATAAGAACCTCAAGATCCAATTCAAATGGAAATGCCCGTTTTGTTGGGGCTTTTAAGGCAGATAATTCAATTGAAGTTCATGTTCACTGGTTTAGATTGCTTGTTGGGAACTGCAGAGCCCTCTGTGAAGGATTAGTGGTGGAACTCTTGGGTGAACCTTCTATTTCATCTCTTTCAAGGATGCAACATATGCTTCCTCTAAGTTTGATTTTTCCACCCGCGTATTCAATATTTACATTTGTTAGATGGCAACCGTTCATTCTAAATGCTAATGTCACAGTTCATGAAGACACAAATCAACTTTATCAGTCTTTAACAGTAGCCATAGCTGAGGTTATAAAACAGTAGCCCTGCTAGAGTTGAATAGCTCTGATATGCATTTAAAGTCCATGGCTTTTGTTCCTCTTTGTTCCAGGCTTTTTCTGAATGCCATGATTGATTGTAAGATGCCACCATCTATTTTGACAAAGGACGATGTGAACCATGTTTCCGGACCCAGTGAATCTAAGATTAAGTTTGCAAATGGTGATTCTAAGCTTCAGGATAAGCTCGTCCATATTTTGGATACTTTGCAGACTGCTAAATTTCATTGGCAGTGGGTTGCCCTGAGGCTAATTTTAAATGAACAAGCTCTCATCGAAAAATTGGAGGCACATGATATGTCTTTATCTGATGCCATACAGTTGTCCTCACCTAATCTAGAGAAGGTTGTTGTTGTTTCCAAGAACGAGAACAATTTCATTCAAATACTTCTCACTAGGTTACTGGTTAGACCTGATGCTGCACCTCTTTTTCGGAGTTGGTTCATCTCTTTGGTAGGTCACTACAGGTTTGTTGTACATACTTTTGCAAAATTGTGCCTTTGAAAAATCATATAAATCCTCTAAAATTGTTTTTATTCACTGTTATTTGCTTGCATATAAAGGCCAATAGATATCCCTGATGAGAAGGGGTGTTCTCTCTACGGAAATAAGGAAGACCCCACATTGTATGTTGGTAGCTCATTGTCTTTACTTATAACTGTTATCGACACAGAAAAGGTTAGGTGGTTAAATTTTGTTGTATATTTGTTTTATACGGTTGAAAATTTTTAAGATTTCTAACTTCTAAGCAATACGTAACAGCTTGTAGCTTTTGGAAGTGGTGAATGGGAGAATCGACTTAATAAGATACAACAGAAATCTCCTGTTTGTTTTGACACGCCGATCCCAAACTGTTATAAACTACAGCTAGTTGGGGTGGAAAGTATTTTATTAGTTCCATTTTATATCTGTCTTGTCAATTAATTATACTTTCAATGATGAGGTGACATACATATTTGGTTGCAATACTTCTGCGATTAAAGAAAGGGAAAAAATAGAAATTAGAATGTAATATGCCAAGAAAATTTTCATTAATATTCATATTTAAGAGGAGTGAAAGTCTCTTTAACAGTCATTTCCTTATTAGTTGAAATTTATATTAGTCTCACCATTTTATATGAAACATATTTTTAAAGTTTGGATCCACATTTACTTCATCCAATAAAAAGATGAATATTGAGCACAGAATGTTTCTTGTACTCTTATAGTCAAACAATAAAATAACTTGCATTTAATTATTTAACAAATAGGTTGAGAATTTCATCCATGTATACTCAACCCAAGGAAAAAAAATTATGAGAAACTGAAGAACTAAAATTTGAAGGACATTTACAAAATCTTCATAGACATAGTCAATTTAATTTTATTCTACTTGCAATAGCCATCTTTTCTCTATAACTTTGTATTCATGTAGTATTGTAAGTTGTAGTTTGCCTTTGTAAATTATTTTTTGGGCGTCGTGCACTGCAACATGGTGCCTTGGTGATTTTGTCTGTTATTGTCTGTTAGGTGGACTCAATCAGTAAAAGTTGTGACAAAAGGGTGACAGACAAGCCTTCTCTTTGTGCCGAGAAGTATGAACTTCTAACTGATGACCAAAGTCCAAAGCTAGATGTAAGGTATGATTGCTAAAGATGTTTGTTGATGAATATGTAATATACTAAAACACGTCTTTCCTTCACAAAGTTTTTATTATTTTTTCCTTTTGTTTATTTCTCGGACATACCTGTTTTAATTGTTGGAATATTGTGTGTAATTTTAACTTGTATTTCTACTTCTCATCAAGAATGTTTACTTTGGTATGTCATTTTTCAACAAATGATTTGTTATGCAGGGTTGGTTCTAACTTTCCAACCTTAGAGATTGCATGTTATGACATCCATGGTAATCGAGCACCATTTCAAACAACTCTAGATGTGGCTATCCAATTTCAGGCAGCTGAGAACTTGTACTTCGAAGTACATGGAATGAAGATTGGACTCTCAACTGATAAAATGACTTTAAAAATCATGGTATGCATGTTGTGTACTTTTGGGTCTTGTTGATTGAAATAAATTAACTATTGCATTCTTTTGGAATAATTGATACAGGATGCAATGGTTACATGTAATGAATTGAACAAGATAAGGCCCAGCTATACAGCTACTTTGATTATTACTTCAAAAAAATTTCCGTTGTCACTAACCTTTCCGTGTCGAGGTGCTTTTGATTGATATTTGTCTTTTTGTTCATCAGGAACTAAATTAGTTTTCAGTGTTGTTTATTCTTATGCTTGTTATTTGTTTTATACTCAGTTTTTCCTAGTTATCTCAAACATGTTACACTGAAGCCTGCTGAGATAAGAGACAACCAACTACTTCTAGGTTTGATTTTCAAGGAATTAATGTTGGAGGTATCTCAAAGTTGCATATGTTGGTTGATGTACATTTTGTCTTTATATGATTCATTTGTTTTAGTTCATTCTTTTAATGCTTGATGCAACATTATATGGGAGGGCTCTGTTTGGTAATTAAGTACAATAATAAAAATGTCCGAAAAAGCTTAAAATGATAGATCAATGCTACAGCTTCTAAGTTCTGCAAATGTTTCAATATACAAAGTGATTAGACAATGGAAAGTCAAATGTTTCAACGTTTATATGCTGGGTTGGATCTGTGAAAACTTTGCAAAATCCAATCAAATGGGTAGATGGTGATTTGATGAAAAACTAAACAAAACTATTGAATGATATATGGATTAAATGGTGTTATTGAACACTCGTGCCTTTATAACAATAATGGTGTTGATCAATATATATAAGAATGGTATATGTTAAGGAACATTTTTCCTTTTAAATCGACCAATGATTAAATGGTATATATTTTTTGTGGGTTTATTTTTGCCCTTTTTGGATTTCTAGTATTCAAGGGTTACCAATTACCCAAATATTCACTTGAATGGCCAATTAATGTTTTTTTGGATGATCTTAATGAAATTGTTCATATATTTATTTAACTTGTTGAATGGCCAACTAATACTATGTAAAATTACAAATACACTAAAAGCCACATATTTGTGTTTCTAACATTATATCAGATTAAGTTTCTAGGTGACATATTTGTTTGTATTTCTTTCATCCAGATGTTACCATGTGTCTGAAGGCACGGAAGTTGATATTGTTGTGGCTGGATTTGAAATGCTAAATCATTGCAGTACTTCATACAAGGTAATGCTTTTTTTTACAAACTCTATTCTAGTATACTGTAATGAATGTTTTGCATGGTTAAAGCCCCTTTTCTTCATATAGAACTTTTACTAGTCTTATAAGCTCTGGCACTGTTTGGAAGTGGTTATAATATAAGTTATTATGTATAGGCTATTTCTATAAAGAAACATAAAACAAAGTCAAGCTGAACATATATAAATCTATAAACTATTATCATATGCTATATACCATAGAGCTTTGGGAAATAAGCTGAAAAGAGCTTGTAGACATGTCATAAGTTGTTTCATTAAGTTCTCCCAAACAATCTCACAAGCTTTATGTTAATAGATAAGTTCAAATAAGCCAATTGTAACAAACTCTGATTCATGTCATATCTATCATGAGATATAGTAACATAACCTATATCATGAGGATCACAACCAGTACATCCAACCAAGAGTACAAGATTACTAGGCTGAGTGAATTGCCATGCAATTTACAGAAGTAGTTTTTTCTATCTCATTATTATATATTGATTTCCTTCATCATTAACTTTCTTAATGTCTGAGTATTATGTTACATGATGTTTGGTGGTTGTCTTGTTAATGAAGATTCATGTATTGTAGGTTTACTCTGAAGAAGAAAGGGTGTGAGTCTGGACAAGATGATCCAGAGGAGATCACTGTTTATGATTATTTCGTAAATCGACAAAATATTGCTCTTGCCTTCTCGGCTGCTCTTCCATGTATTAATGTCAGGAAGCCCAATCGATCCGTTTATATACCAATTGAGGTAGATTAACCTCTTTATATTAGTTTAGTACTAACCTTTTAATCAAAGCACTCAGCTGTCACTTTACTGTATATTATTTTTCCTATTTACAGGCACTGAAGAACATGAACTACAACTCTGAACCCATGATACAGAAATGTGGTATTTCAACAAGAATGTAGAAAACAACTTTGTAAGTTTGCTTAAGCATTTGGAAATCATACCAGCCAGTAGTTTTAATATCACTTTGTTACAACATGAGCAGTGTAAGAGAGAGGGATAAGGTATGGTCTTAATGTTGGATGTGTTCTTAGCTTTAAAACTTCTTTAGGAGTAACTGTAAGTTTGAAATATTTCTGTCATTGGTTGTGGAGTTAATGCAATGCAGGTGCATTTTTATTATGTGATATGTCTGGAAGTGGTATTATGACTATATGGTCAGCACAGGCTGGTGCAAAGAAGGTGTATGCAGTGGAACTATTAAGATGTTCGAACTTGCTCGGGCACTTGTCAAAGCGAATAGTCTTGAAAATGTAGTTGAAGTCATTGAGGAGTTATCCCAGCTTTCTTGCAGAAGATTTCATTAATTCTTTTAAGTTATATGTTGCATATAAGACTAATTTATGCTTTCTTTAATTTCTGTAGACATCATTGTGGAGAAATCTTCATCCATATCAAGTTATAGGAACTATTGGTATAGTAAAGAAAATTGACTGATTGACTGCCACAGTGGCGGACATAGATAAAGTCAGATCAAAATTTTCTTTATCAATAACCATGGACAATACAAAGTTGTGTGGACCAAAGGTGGTTTGATGTGCATTTCTGGGTAAGATACTCTAACCTGTAATGACATTATATATATGCAATCCAATATCATAAATCTTATTGTTTCATGTCTGCATCATATTAACTAAAGACATTGTTGTTTATTGTATACATGGAGACATGGTGTTAGTTAAAGAGTTATTATACCTTGTGATTGTGAATGAGAAAATTACCTAACTAATATGTTTATTTTTTTTACAAGGAGAAAATTACTTTGAGATTGATATAGATATGCATAGATTCAGCTATATCTCTAGGAAAGGATTTGAAGCATTCATGGATAGATTAAAGAAATGCACTCTAGATGTTGGCCTTATAATTCAGGCATGTAGTTTTCTCATGCTTGTGTGTGTATGTGTGTTTTTGACATTTATGAATATTTAACATGTGTGTATCTTCATTCAAGGTTCAACAAAATCTATGCTTGCGTGTGTGCGTGTGCTTTGTGGTCCAAAGTCAAGGAACTATTGGCCGTTCTTAAAGACGTAGAGTCTGCCTAACTTCACATGGAGTGGTTGCGTACGATTGTCAACGATATTGCTAAAAACATCGAGCTCATCAACGAGCACCAGACCGTGGAAACGGAGAAAGCCAAGTCTGATAAAGAAATTAAATCATTAAAGAAAGAGCTTGAATCAAAAACCGAAATTCTTGTTCAGAAAGAACAAGAGGTGGCGAATATTAAAACGAAAATCGACAGAATAATTAGAGAGCGACTCGGCGAGCTCGAGGTGAAGTCATCTGATTTGGAGAAGAACATGTTAAGTATCAAATCAAAGGTTGATAATTTGGATAGAAGATCATTGCTAGATGAACTACTTTGATTTTAATAATGTAAACTTTATAGGTAATATATGCACAACAAGTAGGTTTGTAAGGTTAATAATTTGGATAGCAGATCCTTAATAGGCTGTGACATATGAGGTAAACAGAATCTGCTGCAATGTTTTTTTCATCATATTTCACTTAATACTGGTGGTAATTTGTAGGTTGGAAATATGGGCGGTCGAGAATTTGCAAATTTTTTTTTAAAAAAATATTTGCAACTTGCGACGGTTCAAACCGCCACAATATACCGTAGTTTTTTTAAAAAAATATTTGCAAATTGCAGCGGTTCAAACCGCCACAATATAACATAGTTTTTTTAAAAACAAAATATTTGCAACTTGCGGCGGTTCAAACCTCCACAATATACTTTCGCAGTAAAACAAAAATCATTAAGCAAATTAAGACGGTTGAAAACCGTCACAATATGGAGATTACGACAGTTAGCTACCCGTCGAGAAAATAACGACGGTTTGTACGACCGTTTTCACAACCGTCGTAATACGACCTCGCGACGCACGTTTCTGTGACGGTGTTGAAACCGTCGTAATTTAAAAATTGTGACGGTTAAAACCGTCGTAATCTGTCAAAATGAACCGTCGCAATTTGCAAATTTTCTTGTAGTGAAACCACTAGGTCTTTCACCCTTAACAAACAACAATAGCACATAAAACAAGAGGTTCCTGTAGAGTACTACAGAAACTTAGGATGCTAGCACCTTCCCTAAGTTTAACCAACCCCGAACCTAAACTCTCTAGCTTTTGCATTTGCATTGCATTTTGGGTAATTCAATCTTTTTCCCTTCCTTTGGACAAATAAAAGACCGGTGGTGAATCAATGAATTAAGATTCAAATTAATTAATAAATTGACATCCAATTCTCACCGTGACAACCATGATGCATAAGCATACCTTATTTCTCATGTTTATTTGCTTGCACTAAATATCTCGAGTACTAAATTTAGAGTGTCAAAATATGCGTCATACGAGTTAAACTCAATTAGTCTATTATAGGTTTCATCTAAGAGAATCAAAAATATGAATTTAGGAATTTTTTGAAGTTTCAGGTCTTTGAGTCGACCTAAACTCTGCTCCGATCGACTCATAGCAAGTGTCCTAGAAATGCATTTTTCTCGGGTTAGGTATGGTCGACCTACCGGTCGACGCATACTGTTGTCATTTGAATTTGTCTAAAAATTCAGGTTTGCGTCGACGCATGCCTTGTTCTGGTCAACGCATAACTGTGTATTTTGCACAATACGTTGCCTCGGGTTAGCTCAGGTCGACCCTGCACTCTGCATGGGTCGACCGCTGCCTCGGGTTAGCTCAGGTCGACCCTGCACTCTGCATGGGTCGACCGCTCGCTGTTTGCTGCATATTTTCTGATTTGTCTATTATTTTTTTAAGTTGGTTTTATCAGTTATAACAGTTTTGTTTGGTATAAGTATTCAGTTTCTCTATTCATTTCATATCAATTGAATCAATTACAAAAATAATAAAAGTGAAAGAGGTGTCAATTCAGTTTCTCATCATCTTTATCTTCTACATTTCATACCACAACAATCACACACAATAATCTTTGTTGTGCATTATGGATTGACTAAGGTGATAACGTTCAAAGCCGTGATTGGGTAATCTGGTTCGGGTTGAGGAATTGACAGGTTTTTCTTGAATAAAACCTCTAGGGTGTTATCCTCCAAGATTATCTGAATTTGGGGGTTTTTGGACGAGTCTTCTCAACACATATTCAACTGAGTGAAGGTGATCGAGGAGCGGTGGGTTCCGCCGATCTAGTAGCGGTAATCGGAGAATTGTGAAGGAGAGGTTTGGGTTCGACACGCGAGTGTTTGAGATCAGTCAGGCTGGGGTTTGAAGATGGAAGGTTGTTCAAACATAGAGCTATAACCGAAGGTTCATTCACAAGTTGTCGAAGAACTTGATTCGACTCGAATCAAGGGGTAAGAGGAGATAGCATCTACAACAACAAGGGAGTTCGCTTATTTGATTGCTATTTCATTCTTGTATATACGATTCTACAACAGGTTAAATTTATATTATAAAAGCTCAATTCTATTGTTAGAATTAAGGGCAGACGTACCCTGAAGTGAGGATGACGGGGGAATTGCCTCAACAAATCCTTGTGCCTTTTACCTTTCATTTTTACATTGCTTAATATTTGTGTGGTTTTAGTACAAGCAATTATATCAAATTTAGGACTGTTTTGAGTAAGTGTTGGACTGATTTTGACTCTAGTACAGCCGTTGATTGTACAAGGAAACTAGAGCAAATTACTCAAAGCTGAACTCACTTGTAGTGCTCTGCACTCCAAGTGTTTGATAAATTGCCTGAACAAAAAGCCTTGTGTGTTGTTCATTTATTGTGGTAATATTTTAAGGCATTGGAACTAGTCATACCACATTGTGAGCTAAATCAAATTGAGAGTGTGAATAGCGTAGTGATTCTCATTGCTCATTATCCGATTCCATCGGCTAAAACGCATATCCGATTTTCTAGTAATCGTTCGTTATAGACGTTATTTTTCCACGGCGCTTCCGCAAATTAAACAAATTTTTTAAAACCATTATATTGGTAGCGCCGATTTTTTTTTATCAAGGGATCTATTCAACCCCACTTCTAGATTCATGTCATCATCTAATACCATTCACCTGAAATCTATAAGATACAGTTTTAATAATTAGCATGATCTAGCTAATAAACTGGTGAGGGAAACTAAGCTCCTTAAGAATTGTCTCCAGAGCCTTTCATTCAATTGTGTCATAGGCTTTTATCAATTCATAAGCCAAGAGGATATGATCATGAATGTTCTGTCCAGGAAGAAAGGCAACTTGGCTATTATGAATGATACTACAAAGAACCTTACCAACCCTAGCTGCCATAATTCTAGAGATAATTTTGTAAAGGACTGTACATCAAGAAATAGGCCTGAAGTCTTTGACCATATTAGCTATGGAAGTCTTAGGGATGAGAGTGACTAAGGTACAATTAATGCCTCTATAGACTTTATTCCTCTAAAAGAAACTCCTTAGTTGCACTGATGGTGTCATGTTTGATGATGTCCCATGTGGATTTAAATAACATAGTATTGTATCCATCTATATTAGGGGAAGATAAGTCCTTAATACCCTTCAGACTATTAAAAATATCTTCCTCAATGACTGGAGCAATCAAGGAATTCCTCTGATCAACAGATAGTTAATGACCTTTTCTCGTATCAACAATATCAATGCTAGTCAAATTCCTGTTAGCAATACCCACAAGATTCTGGTAGTACTTGATAACTTACTGCTCAATCTCTTCCTGTTGGTAAAGAATGTTACCCGCTTCATTTTTCATATTGGCAATTTGAGCTTGTCTTCTTCTAGACTTCAAAGAAGGATGAAAGTATGCATTATTGCCATCCCCAAGTCTAAGCCACTCCACTTTATATTTCTGCTTCAACAGTTACTCCTCAACATTGCTCAAATTAAAAACCTATGTGGGGCAGACTTTAACTCTTTCATTAAGTTAAATGTTCTTTCTATCTTGAAGGAGCTTGATCTGATAAGATGACAAGTCTTCTCTAGATTTCTCTAGTTGTTGGGTTATGCCTCTATAGGAAATACTTATTGATGTACATAAAAGCCTTTGGAGCCTTTTGAGTTTCTTCCATATGATGTACATAAAAGATACCTCTAAAGGTCTGGCCCAGTTCTGCTTCACAGCATCAGGGAAGTCCACTTTGTTAACCACCACATTTTGGAATTTGAAGGGAGGTCTACTAAGGGCTTTAATATTTTGCTCTTCCAAGCAGAGGAATGCATGATCAAAGATCCCATGATTCATAATATGGAGCACGGTATCCATATTTTATCGCTTCCAGTCTAGGTTGCCTAAGACCCTATCAATCCTCGAATATATCATCCCATTAGTTTGGTTGTTGGTCCAAGTGAAATGGTCTCCAATATTATCTATCTCATGGAGGCCAGTTTTTTCCACCATGTCCACAAGTTCTTTGTACTCATTCTCATTGACCAGGTTACCACCAGTTCTCTTGATCCTTCAGAACATTATTGAAATTACTCATGAGACACCAAGGGCCTGTGATACCCGAGTGAATGTTTTCTATATCCTTCCATAACTTCTTTCTTTGGTCTAGGGTTTTGAGGCAATATATTGTTGTTAGCCATGTTTTCAGCTCAACATTTGGGTGGTGGATGCTATAGTGGATGTACTGAGAGGAGCTATCATGGTTAGCCACCTTGACTTTATTATCATCCCATAAGACCCATATTCTACCATTATTGTATTTAGAGTAATTATCAGTGACATTCCAATTCCTACTATGTCTATTCCTAACCTTCATAGCATTATGAGGTTTGACTCTAGTTTCAATAAGAATAGCTAACTCAGGTTTCATTCTATTGAGGCAGGAGTTAACCTCATGACACTTACCTGAATTATTTACCCTTGTCACATTCCATAATACAATAATGTAAATACATCATGTGAGCCTCTAGGATCTCCAGTCATGAGGGCTTCAAAACCATTTTGACAAGCTATGTCTTCATTCGAGCTAGAAATAAGAATCCCCTTGCCTTTGTTTTTTCCATTACTTTTTAAATTCTCCCAACCAGATGTCCATGGTTCCTCGTTGCTTTCTTTAGTCTCTATTGGTTTGATCTAGATACTTTGAGGAGGTTTTTCCTTCCATTACTTCTTATTCTTAGGTTTGCATTGATGTCCCACCTTTTGACAGCTTTCACAAAAGCTTGGCTTTCATTCATATTCCACAGGCTGAATTCTCTTATTTCCTGCATTATCTTTGACGATGATGCTTTCTTTCTGTTTCTGTGTGACATCAATCTCTACCAGAATCCTAGCATATGATACTCTCAATTTATTCGCAGTGCACTCATCAGTAAATAAGGGGCTGCCTAAGGCACTACCTATCTTCCCTAAACTTCTAGCTCCCCACAAATGTAAAGGTAGGTGTAGAAGTTTCACCCAGACAGGCAAAGTGCGCAACATGTCTATCTTGAAATCAAAGTTTAGGTTCAAGTTCTTAAGAATCATGGGCATATTTTAAATGGTGTAGGTTCCTCTAATGACAACCAAATCTTTGTCCTTATGTGATCTAAACTTCAACAGGAAATATCCCTCTTCATTATAGTACATCTAAGGCAATTGAACAAAGTTCCATAGTTTTGTCATGTATTACTTCACTGCATTCAAACTAAGGTATTTGCCTATAACATACATAATTAAGGTAGAGTCACGAAACTTTACCTCAGATTTAACATCAGCTTCTTCTATATCAACTTCAATTTCACCTTCCACGATATTTGGAGCTATGAATTTAATAGTTACCCCATTTGATGGCATTCTATTCCCATTAATGATATCAACCCACAATTTATGTGTTGGTTCCTCTTCTACAATAGTGGTGTTCTTCATTACTTCAGGTGACTTGATTTTTAGGGTTTCGTTTTTCTCATCACGACTCTTCCCTGAGTTGGATTTGATTTCTACATTGGATCCTCCCTTAGAATCATCCTTCCTTATACTCTATTACAATAGAGTGGCAAGAATCGTTGGCAATGGAACCTTTTTCTTCACCCTCCCCCGTCCCCGACCCATGGTGCTACTGAGTAAACTCCGGCTAGGATCTCTCAAAGTAGGTCCCTAATCCTTAGATTAGAAGTTTAAACCATCTTGAATCAATTATTCACCGGTGAAAACGAGCCATAACTTCCTAAACAAACCTACCAAAAATCGTTACGACTGCTTAAAAATTGCCTTAGGGAGGAAGGTGGAACATATTTTAATCCTTTTTTATTGAATCCTTTCAAATATAATGCTTGTAATGTTGAATTGTGATTCTTTGTGTCAAAACAGTATTTTTGACAGAGTTTATTGTCGTCTAAATGTTATGTGTCAAAATTGTTTGAGTGTTGAAGCGTCAAAGGAGTATACATCAATAGGAATTTCGATTTAGGTCTAATTTTATAATGCTAACAAAATTAAGTATTTTGAACCTTTTATTTTTGGGCTTTGCTTAGGGAATAAGCAAATCAAATCTATAAATAGGAAATAACCCTAATATGAATTGTAACACTTGAACACTTGCAGTTGAAAAAAATAAAATTCTAGTTTAAAAGGAGAGAGTTACTCTGCAGAAATTTCTCTTCTTTCTTATTCTTCCCAAAATTCAATTTTATTTAAAATTTTCATCACCATTGTGCATAATACAATTTTGCAATTAAGATTGGTTGATTCAATTGAATGAAAAATGAAGAATAAGAAGAATTTGATAAGTGTAATTGAATTTTGTTCATCAAAATTGATTCAAAATTACTCAAATTCTTTGATTTGATTCCAACATAATATTATTATTATTATTATTATTATTATTATTATTATTATTATTATTATTATTATTAAAGTATTTAACTACTTTTATTAGGAATCCTAGTTTCTTATTTAAAATTAAAAAAATTAGAATTGTAGTTTCTTGCAATTAAATGTAATAAAAAAATGAATTTGTGTTGGGATTTGAGAAAATAATTTAAAAAACAAGCTTAATTAGAATTTCTAGAATAGTGGAAACGGTTAGGAGCTGAAGCGTGAAACCATTCATTATCTTATCCGAAAGACGCAACTCACCGATTACCTACGGAAACGGGCCCACGACAAATTTTCACCATGCATCACTTTGGCATGCTAATCTTATCTATAAATTTTCTTTTTTCCCTTTTCTGAAACTAATCTTATCTAGGTTGCTAAATTCCACTTTTACTTTTTTGATATGGTCGCATTGATTGATAACTTGATGTAACAGTTTGATAATTTCAGTTTCGGATAACCTCATATGTAGTTTTCATTTTTAGGAAAAGGATAACAACCTAGTGAACCTTTTTACCAAAATAACATACTTTTCCAATTTTATTTCCATGTTATCATTATTTCTAATTTAATTCCTAAACAAAAATAATTTTGAAATGGTTGCTCAATTGAATTGGTAGAATCATCACACTGCAAATCTCGTAAAAATCTTGGTAAAATTATCACACTGCAAATCTCGTCTTCTTTTTTTAATCACACTGCAAATCTCGTAAAACTAAAAAATTATTCAACTAATTTGGTCCATATATATTTATTATTCAACTAATTTAAAAAATAAATTTTTGTTTATAAATAGAATCGGATATAGTAGTAGTATGTATTAAAGGCCGATGTTGATTGTATGTAGTATTAATGCTATTACGGATGAATATTCAAATTTTTTAAAATATTAAATTGATAAATAATAATGGTTAAATAAACAAAATAAATAGTTAAAAGTTACAAACATCTAAGATCAAACCAGAGACCTTATTGTGACAAGGCGGGTGGTCATAAGATGCCAGCACTAGACCAACACAACTTTTCATGAAATAATTTGCTATTATTGTTATATGATGTTTCGCGAATGTTATGTTTAAACCATTGAAATATTGTTTCTCCTCACTAATCGGTACAAATTTTTCTATAAATAGAGATATTTGTTAGTCATAAAATAGACACAAAAATTATTTGTTTCAAGCGCCAAAAATTATATTTAGGTCATTCTTTTATTTTTCTGGTGCACAAGAATAAATAATGTGATCGATATGCTTAATGAGAATATGCGATTTATGTTAAGGTTACCAAAGTATCCCGAAGGGGATTCACCAGTTAACTCATTTGCATCCAATTTGTCTAAATTGGTGGAGACGAATCGAACCTAAAGCTTACTGTAAACATACGCTTTGGAACTTATTTTGTGCAACTTTCGTCGTACCGTATTCATCTTCTTTTTCATGTTTTACAGCAGACCCCCAACACAAGATCTAACAATCTTATATTTTTTTGTGAATTTCAATTTTTTTTTACGCTCAATTAAATGAAGAAGACGGAGATTTGTAGTGTGATGATTATACCAGGTTTGATTGGAAAAAAAAAAGAGAAATAAAGAAAGATGCAAGAATTGAGCAGGGTAGAAATATGGGTGCTGCTTTTATTTCTCCAACAAGTTTAAATTATTAAATTATTTTTAATAAATCCAATAGTATATTTTTATTGGTACACCTGTGAAGGACTTAAATGCTTCCTCACCTTAATAATTTATGTATTTGGTTGATTACATAGTCCATTTATATTCATTATTTAACTAATCTAAAAAATAATTTTTTTCTTATAAATATGACCGGATATAGTAGTAGTAGTATGTGTTATGGGTCGATGTTGATTGCAGTATTATGCTCTCAAGGGTGAGTATTTGTTTTGTCGTGTCCACATGGAATATTTAAAGCTCTCCTGAGAGACTCGACTATCTAAGTCTCGACTAAGGGACTCGCCTTTTATAAAGTCTCGTATAACGGACTCGATATCTAAGTCTCGCTTGAGGGATTCAACTATCTAAATCTCGCCTATCTTAGTCTTGATTGAGGTACTGAACTATCTAAGTCTTGCCCAAAAATTGATTACCTTTTTACTAGATCAAATCACTTCGCCTTTTCCAAGGCCTCGTGATTGAGAGACTATCTATTGGGATATTTTTTATAGACCCTATATGGAAAGATCCATGAAACTATAAACCAAATTCACTGATCAATATTTGACGAACCCCCAAAGTGGAACGAGTAAGTTATATGAGAATGTGAGAATTTAATAGCAACCATTAGGTTTATATTTAATGATTGAGATTAAAAGATATTTTTAAAATTTGATTAATAATTTCTCTTTCTCAACTTTTCTTTATATATATATATATATATATATATATATATATATATATATATATATATATATATATATATATATATATATATATATATATATATATATATATATATATATATATATATATATATATATATATATATATATATATATATACACACACACACACACACACACACACACACACACACACACACACACACACACACACACACACACACACACACACACACACACACACACACACACACACACACACACACACACACACACACACACACGAAAGTCTATGGGTTCAATTAATTAAATTATTTTTGGTAAAATTGCTTTTTATGAATAATTAAAATTTGTCAAAATTTTGTATTGTTAATACATTCTTATATGAGATTCACATTATAAAAAGAATGAAACAATTTTTTTTGATAACAATATCTAAATAAATAAATATTGTTATCGAATTTTCTCTCAAAATTGTTGAAAATTCAACCACATTCTATGGAGAATTTCACTCAATCAATCGTGATCTTAAGATTGTTTCAACTCACGTAATGACAATGAAAGAAAAATTTAGAAAGAAATAAATAAAGAAAGAAAAGGTTGGAGAAGAAGAAGATGAATAATTTTTCTGCAGAGAACTCTCTGCCCACAAACTATGGAAATTCTGTTATTTCACTTACAATTACAAACTGTGAATTACAAAATATGATGAGTTGTTTACAAAACAAGGGTTTCTCCCTATTTATATATTTAGGTTTGCTTGCACCCCAAGTCAAAGCCCAAAACTATGAAAGACCAAAATAGCTAACATTACTAAAATAGGCCTAAGTCGAAATCTTGTGTGAAACAATCTGCTTCGAAACTTCGACACACTAAGCAACTCGATACACTAGGACATTAGGCTAATTTGACTAATCCTTGTTTTTGTCGAGCTACAATGCTTCAACACGAGGAATTATAAACTCAACACACCACCTAATTCATTGTGTCTAGGCTATCTACACTCATCATAGACCTTAGCCTTCTGAACGCTTTGACTGACATTCTCTTCGTCATGATGTCTGTAATTTGATTCTTAGTTCTGCAGTGTTCCAAATTCATCTTCCCTTATGCTACCTGCTCTCTAAGGTAATGGAACCTTATTTAGATATGCTTGCTTTGACCATGTGCTATTGGATTCTTCGCCAAGTTGATAGCTAACATGTTGTCGATCTTCATGGTAATTACTCCATGACTCTTCGCTGTTATCTCTTCAACCATATTCACCATCCAGATTGCTTGACATGCACAAAGAGAATCAACTATATATTTTTCTACGCGCGATGATAATGCCACTACTGGCTCCTTTCTCGAACTCCAAGCAACTGGTGCACCACCTAATATTAACACATAGCCAGATGTGGATTTTCTATCATCAACACCATTACACCAACTACAATCGATGTATCCCACTAACTTGCATTATTTTCCTTTATCAGTTGCACGAAACAAAATGTCGTAGTCGGGAGTCTCTTTCAGATACCTCAGTATCCTCTTCGCCGCTGCTAGGTGTGATACCTTTGACTTCTGTAGGAATCTACTTACCATACCTACACTGTATGTTAAGTCGGGCCTTGTATGACAAAGGTATCGAAGTAACCCAATAAGTCTTCTATATTGGGTTGGGTTGACATCATCTTCATCTGAATCCTTCGACAGTTGCAATCTGGTCTTAGTTGGAGTCGAAGTTGGGTTGCAATCTCAAATCTCAAATCTCTTGAGTATTTCGTCTACATATCTTCTTTGGTGCATCATCAAACCTCTACTACTCTTGTAGAATTTGATGCCAAAGAAATATGAGAGATTTCCCAAGTCTGACATTTCAAACTCCTCACTCAAGTTATGTTTGAAGTCTTCGATCTCCTTCTTGCAACTTTTTGTTATCAACAGGTCATCGACATAGAGACATAGTATAAGTAATTTACTACTGATTCTTCTTACATACACTCCATTCTCAGTCGTACACTTTACAAATTCCTTCTCCATTAAGAAGCTTTCAATTTTCTTATTCCAAACTTTTGGAGCTTGCTTAAGTCCATACAGGGCTTTATGCAGCCTGTACACCTTTTTTTCTTCGCCTCGTTTTACAAACCCAGCTGGTTGTGTAACATAAACTTCTTCATCTAAGGGGCCATTAAGGAATACATATTTCACGTCCATCTGACATGTGTGCCAATTGTTCATATTTGCTAGACCAACAACCAATCTGATTATTTCAATCCTAGCAATAGGTGCAAAAACTTCGTCGAAGTCGATTCCTTCCTTCTGAAGAAATCCTTTCGCCATAAGTCTCGCCTTGTGTCGAGTTACTTCTTCTTTAGGATTCACCTTCATCTTATAAACCCATTTCACATAAATTTCCTTCTTGCCTTGAGGCAATTCGACAAGTGACCAGATGTTCTTGACTTCGATGGAGTCTAACTTCTCATTCATTGCTTTCACCCACTTTGAATATTTCAATGCCTCATATGCATTGACTGGTTCGACATCTGCATAGAAAACATAATGTACCAACTCACCTTCTTCATCGACCACATCATCTGATGTAATCACACATTCTTGCAACCTTGCAGGCATGTGTCTTGTTCGTCGAGGTCTGCTTGGGCCAGCTTCATCTCTGACTTGTTCCTGTCGAACTTCTCTTTCAACTCCAATGGCTAGTTCTTCATAAAAGATTCTCACTAAATCCTTCTTGAAATTCTCAATCCAATCCCATTCTTTAAGCCCATCTATGATCACTTCTCTGCTAATCACTACCTGCTTATTCACTGGGTCGAACAACTTGTAACCTTCAGTCGAATGATATCCTATCAAGATCATCTGATTCGACTTGTCATCAAGCTTCCTTCTCAACTAATCTGGCACATGTCTATCTACTATAAATCCAAACACCTTCAAGTTATTGAGACTATGCTTGACACCAGACTAACATTCTTCGGGTGTGATTCCTTCAAGCTTCTTTGTGGGACATCTGTTTAATATGTATGTTGCTGTCAAAACTGCTTCTCCCCATAATTCTTTGGGTAGATTATTTCCATTCAACATACTTGTTACCATGTTCATGATGGTTTTGTTATTTCTTTCTGCAATTCCATTTTGTTGTGGAGTGTAGGGTGACATCACCTCATGTATAATCCCTTCTTTTTCACATAATGCATCGAACTCTTTCGACACATACCCTCCACCACCATCAGTTCTTAAAATTTCATCTTTCGACCACTTTGTCTTTCGACCATAGATTTGAGTTTTGCAAATACCTCGATCACATCACTTTTCTTCTTGATGAGGTAAGTCCATAACTTTCGACTGTAACCATCTATGAATGTGACAAAGTATCTGTTGCCTACAATCAAATCCACCTGGATTGGACCTCATACATCAGAGTATATGACTTCCAGAATTGCATTCGACTTCCTTCCTGCATCCTTGCTGAAGTTATTCTTGTGTTGTTTCGACTTAACACACTCTTCATAGACTTCACTTGTAATGTCAATTTCAGGTAATCCTGGATACATATTTATTCTCTTTAGCTCTCTGGTGTCATTGAAGTTAAGATGGCTTAGTCGAAAATTCCATAACCATTCATCTCTGCTAGCTGCAGTTGCTAGGCACTTATGCTCCATCACATTGAGTTTAATCTTGAAGGTCTTATTCTGATACATTGGAGCCTTCATGATTAACCTACCACCTACATCGAGAAATTTCATCATCTTGTCTTTGATCGACACCTTGTAGTTCTTTTTTACTAGCTACCATATACTGAGCAAATTACTCTTCATGTCTGGTATGTATAACACATCAGAAATTGTTGACCTCTTGCCATCATTCCTCATAATCAAAACATAGCCAATACCTTCAGCTGCTAGAGTATTGTCATTTGCAAATTTCACCATGTTCTTTGACGAGGGATTCATGTTGACAAACCAATCTTTCCTTCCAGTCATGTGTGATGAGCATCTTGAGTCCAAGTACCGCTGGTCCTGCAATCTCTCTTCGTCTCTTGTTGTGACCATTAGCAACATCTCTTCTTCTTTATGTTTCGCCATATTTGCATCAATTTCTTGATTCTTCTTCTTTTCTCGACATTCACTAAACTAGTGGCCATACTTCTGACAATTGAAACACTGAATGTGACTTTTGTCAAGCTTTCGTCTACCATGTCTTCCTCTACCTGCAGCACCACCTCATTGGTTCCAGGTTTTTTATGATTCAACCAGTTTCCTTCCTGCTGATTTCGACTAGTCGAATTGTTGTAGCCTCCTCTACCTTTGTTTCCATTCCAGCTTCCTTTGCCTTTCATTTCCTTTTTTGTCTGTGCTTGTAAAGTCATATCACTCTTCGACTTTCCTACATCTCTCTCAGCCATCCTTTGTTCATGAGACTCAAGCGTCCCTTAAAGTTATTCCTCTGTCAATGTTGACAAGTCTTTCGAATCTTCTATGGCTACTACCACGTGGTCGAACTTTGGAGCCAACGACCTCAAGATCTTTGCAACAACTGATCTTAATGTCAACACTTCTCCATATATCTTGATTTGATTCACCAGTTTTGTAACTATTGTGAAGAAATCTGCTAGACTTTCACTTTCTTCCATCTGAAGCAATTTATAGGTTCTCTTGTGAGTTTGTAACCTCACCTCTTTCACCTTTTCTGCGCCTTCAAACGACTTTTCAAGAATCTCCCACGCTTCCTTCACTGATTCTACATCACTAACCTTTTCAAAATTATCTAGATCTACATATTGATGGATTATAAAGAGAGCTTTATAATCTTTCTTCTTCAATTGTTTGAATGCAACATTTTCTTGATTCGTCGCATTTTCTGCAAGCGGTGCTACTCCTCCCTTCATAAGATCCCAAAGATATTGATAACAGAAACCACCTTAATTTGCTTGCACAAATTCTTATAATTATCTTTCTTAAGAATTTGAAGGTTTGCTGGAAAGTGATTGTTTGGATGATTCATCGCCATCACGATTTTCCTTCCTTGAATCGTAATCGGAGCTCTATATACCAAATGTTGGAAATTCAACCACAACCTATAGAGAATTTCACTTAATCAATCTTGATCTCAAGATTATTTCAATCCACGTAGTGACAATGAAAGAAAAGTTTAGAAAGAAAAAATGAATGAAAGAAAACGTTGGAGAAGAAGAAAATAAACAATTTTACTGCAAAGAACTCTCTGCCCACAAACTGTGAAAATTCTATTATTTTACTTGCAACTGCAAACTGTGAATTACAAAATATGACGAGTTGTTTACAAAATAAGGGTTTCTCCCTATTTATAGTTTTAGGTTTGCTTGGACCCCAAGCCAAAACCCAAAAGTATGAAAGTCCGAAATAGCTAACATTACTAAAATAGGCCTAAGTCGAAATCATGTGTAAAACAACTTGTTTTGACACTTTTACACACTAACACATCAGACTAATTTGACTAATCTTTATTTCTGTCGAGCTACGCTGCTTCGACACAAAGAATTACAAACTCAACAAAAACAACAGTGTATTATATACTAAAAACAATCATTGTTTTTAGGCATTTTTTTTAATGAATAAAAGATTCAAATTTTATGTATCAATGACCAACTTTAAAATTGGATCGTTCATCGACTCTGTTAAATTATTGAATTACTGGATTAATAATCGGACTAGTGAATCGTTGATCGAACCGTATAAATTTTAATAATGTAAAAATACAATTTTATTTTTCTTTGATAACATGAGTTATTTTCAAAAAAATTTATTAATTAAAAATATTATTATATTATATAATTAATTTTCTAATATTTTAAATGTATTTTGTTATTATATTGTATGATTAATAATAAATATTATAGAGTATATAACTTTTTTCTTTTTAAATAAATTAAATATCAAAGAGATGGTACAGATGATAAAATTACAATCATAATCATTTTGAAATGTTGCATATCCGATTCTTAAAATTTGACAAAAATTTATTATTATAGTTTTAATATTATTTTATTATTTAAAATAATTAAATAATTATAAATATTAATAAAATCAAATTTTAAAATAGGGACGTCAAAACTTTAAAAAAAATAAAAATATAGGATCAAAATTATAATTTAACAAAAAGTAATAAATAAAAAGGCAAATTCTTTGAATCAAGAAATCCACTAATTCATCTGTCTGATTAATAAATTGGTCGGATCACACCATATTTTATTAAATCAATTATACCTATGATTTGATGATTTTATTGGACCGTTCTACTCTTTAATTTACGTTCTAATCAATTCGACCGACCGAAATAGTACGGGTTTTAAAACTCTCTCAACCACAAAAGTTATCTCATGTATATTTAAATTAGAATTTATTTTTTATTGAACTAACTTATAAATTATTATCTTTTTAAATATTAAATTTATAAAATATTTATCCCACTTTTATTTATCAATGTGAAGAATAATAAAATATAAATCCTATTTTTTATTAAATCTTATAGTAATTTCAAATTACTATATTACAATTATTTTGATTTGTAATTATACCATATCAAAAGAATTTATTAAATTTGATTAGTTGATTAAAGACAAATATTTATATTGTATATAAATAATGTACTTTAATAAAAAAATAAATAAAAAAATTGATTCCATCAAAGTTAGCTAAGTTGATAGTTGCTTACGGATATCGAATTGTTGGGGTAGGGCTGACAATGAACCGAACCAATTCGAAAATAGTTTGGAATTCGATTCGACAATAAAATCGTTGAACTAGGTTCATGAACCAAATGAGTTGAGTATGAGCGAAAAATTAAGTTCGTTAACTAAATGAGTTGAACTTGAACTATACATAGTTCGACTCGTTAGGTTCATGAGTCAACTCGATTACATATGAGAATAATTATACTGTCTTTAAGATTAGGTTTAAATATTTACTTCAAATTTTAGACAAATTTAATCTTCAATTTAGTAGTTTTTGAATTAAACTCTTAAATGTATCTCTTGAAAATTGTGTAGGTTTTGAATTAGTAGATTTCGAAGATAAAGTTAAATTTCAATATGATAACTTTTATTTTATTTTAATATTTTATTTAAAATATATATATTTATTTAAAATGTTAAATATACTAAAAAATATATAAATTTTAAAAAATAGTTTTTAAGTCCGTGAATCATGTGAGCTGAACCTAATGAGATGAACCTAACGAGTTGAACCGAATTGTTCGTGAACTTATAACGAGTCGAGTTTGAGCTTAAAAAAAGTTCGTGTCAAACTCAAACTCGAATAACTTTTAACGAGTCGAACCGAGCTGAGGTGAGTTCGACTCGATTCGACTTATTTCCAGCCCTAATTGAGGGCGTGAATTCGACCTTGCGAAATTTTAAATTAAAATAATGATAGCATTGAAAATTAAAAAATTATAGTGAGTGTAATAGAGTTGTTTTAATTTTTAACACTTGTGTTGTAAGTTTAATGCTAAAAATTAGAGCTGGTATATAGACTGAGGTACTCGGGTCAGCGCTCGTTTAACTCATGACACGCGGTCTTGTAAAAAGTAATTTTAATTAATTAAAGTGAAATTAAGTACTTTTTAGTTAAAAAAAGAATTTTTGTATTATTATCTCTATTTTCTTTAACAAAAATAATTTCTTTATTTAATTATTTAAGGTTCACGACATGTTATTTTATTAAAAATTCAATCTTATAATTGTTAGATTCAAATTATAACGACAACCAGTCTACCCAATTTTTCTAAAAATTCAATCTTGTAATGGCTAAATTCATATTATAAATCCTCTCATCGTAAAATGGATATTAATATCATTTTAATTGATAAAAAAATTTTCATCTTCATTTCCTTTATATCTGTATCTCGTTAACTTCATAGAAGCCGTCAGCGAAGTATTGATCCGTGAAACTTTTGAAGGGTAGAAACTAATATATTTCACGAGCAAAACTCTCCAAAGGCCCGAACTCAAGTACCAGTATATTGAGAAGGTCGCTTTGGCCCTCATCAACACGGTCAGAAGGTTACGACATTACTTCTTGACCCGTACAATCATAGTCAGAACCGACAAGCCCGTCAAATAGCTACTCGGGCGGTCGGACATGTCGGGGAGAATGCTCAGATGGTCGCCCGAACTCTCCGAATTCTACGTTCAATACAAGAGCAAAAAAGCCCTCAAGGCTCAAGGCCTGTCCGACTTCGTCGCCGAGATGGCTTCCACATAGTCCCCGACTCCCGGGGCAAACAAATGGACCATCTTCGTCGATGGCGCCTCTAGCTCGACGGGAAGTGGAGCAGTCATCATACTGAAAAACGAAGAAGGTATCCTGATAGAAGTCTCCCTCTCCTTGGCGTTCCCAACATCGAACAACCAGGCCGAGTACGAAATGTTACTCGCAGGACTCTGTCTGGCTCAAGACCTTGGCGCGAAAGAAGTAAAGATCTTTACCGACTCCCAGATCGTGGCATCCCAGATACGGGGAGAATATCAGGCCAAGAACGACAACCTCGTCGAGTACCTCTCTTTGGTAAGAGAAAGAATCAAGAGCTTCGATTCCGCAGAGGTACAACATATTCCACGCGAACACAGCACCTGAGCAGATGTCTTGTCAAAACTAGCTAGCACGAAGAGGAAGGGCATAAACAAATTCGTAATCCAGGAAGTCCTCTCTCACCCCAACATCGAAAGAGGCACGATAACTGCCGAGGTAAACACTATCGACAACAGTGACTACTGGATGATCCCTGTGTATACCTACCTCAGCACAGAACGCCTACCCGACGATGCCAAAGAGGCGAGCATGGTAAGACGTCGAGCCTGCTCGTACATCTTGATCAAGGACAAATTGTATAGACGGTGATTCTCCATCCCCCTTCTTAAGTGTGTCGACGAATCTAAAGTACCGGGCATACTCCAAGAGATCCACGAAGGGATCAACGTTCGACACCTTGGCGGAAGATCACTTGCACACAAGGCCTTACGATCAGAATATTATTGGCCCACAATGCAGCAAGACGCCAAAGAGCACGTCAAGAAGTGCGACAAATGCCAACGACACGAGGACATGCATATGGCCCCGCCAAACAAGCTCAAAACACTTTCGTCGCCATGACCCTTTGCTTGGTGGGGGGTGGACATCCTTGGGCCCTTCGTCACCGGATCCTACCAAAATAAATATTTGATAGTCGGTATCGACTACTTCATTAAGTGGATAGAAGCCAAAGCCTTAGCCAAAATCACGGTCCATAGCATACTCCGTTTCTACAAACAAAACATACTTGCCCGATTCGGTGTACCCCAGGTTATCGTCACCGAAAATGGGACACAGTTTACAGACAAGAACTTCCAGGATTTCGTCGCCAGGCTAGGCAAAAAACAACATTTCACGTCGGTCGAACACCTGCAAACAAACGGGCAGGCCGAAGCCGCGAATAGAGTAATTCTGCGCGGGCTGAAACAAAGGCTGGGAGACGCCAAGAAAAGATGGGTTGAGGAGATACACAACGTCCTCTGGGCTTATAGGACCACTTCACACTCAACAACCGGGGATACCCATTTCGACTGACCTATGGGACAGAGGCGGTGATCCCGGTCAAAATAAGAGAACCTTCGAGGAGGCGAACGACGAAGCACTAAGGGAAGAACTCGACCTGGTCGAGGAAATCAGGTCGGGGGAATCTCTGTGCAAAGCCTCACTAAAACAAAGAATAACCTTACGAAGCGACAACAAAGTCGTCAAGTGTGAGTTCCAGGTGGGCAGCCTAGTTCTACGAAGGAACCAAAAGGACTCACGCGAGAGCAAGCTCGCTACAAACTGGGAAGGCCCCTACCATGTTCGAAACAAAACGGGTAACAGGGCCTATTACCTCAAAAACCTACATGGGGAAGAACTTGCTCGACCATGGAACGTAGAAAAACTCAAGCAATATTACAATTAAACACTGTTCGCGACCTACTAAGCATCGCGACCACAGGGGCGCGACACGGTATAGACGCGACTCCTAACTTTAAAAACAAAAAGACAAGAGTTAGTGTCATACCCCAAATTTGTCCTACTCTTGTATATCTTTCAATTTACCACTGACAACTATTCACTAAATCCAAGAATATATATATATATATATATATATATATATATATATATATATATATATATATATATATATATATATATATATATATATATATATATATATATATATATATATATATATATATATATATATATATATATATATATATATATATATATATATATATATATATATATATATATATATATATATATATATATTGCTTTGAAATGAATCAGATCAGGTTTCAGTTGAGTTTTAGCAGGCCAGGGTTAAGTGCAGTATATATTGAAATCCAAGGTTTTGACTTAGTTTTTTAGTCTGACAAGGGAGTTGTTTTCAGGGAGCATTAATTTGGGCAGAGTGCGACTGAAGCCTCAACCAGAATTTTTGCGATATTTCTAGTCAGTTGTGAATGAATCAAGTTGTCATAACTGTGGCAAATTCGAGTGTTTCAGGGTTCAGGGTGAAAATGTTGGTTCATCAGTATTCAAGCGGCCAAATTCAAGATTGATTCATTATTTTTTTGTGATTCAAGGGGCTTCTCCAATCAAAAGATCAAAGAAGATTCATGCTTAAATTTATTTCTCACGGATTAATTCATAGTGGATTCGATTCAAATTTTAGCGAAGAGTTCAAAGATATTGGAATTTGGTCTAGAACGTGTTTTTGGGTTCAAATAGACATTCATTCTTACTTCTCTCCATGGACAAACATGCTGACGCTTATTTTTAACCAAGAACTTCGAGAGTTAATTGGACTTACAACCTCATGACTAATTGTTTCAAATATGTTTCTAGTGTGAGAAAAATGGAGGTACAAATTCAAAAGCCCATTAGCATTTGTCACATAACAAAGGAAAGGCCATTCATATCTCAAAACTCATACACTCATTTTCATTACAAATTGTCAAAGTCCAAGACCAAATTCAAGTTACCAAAAGTCCATTCACAAAAAATCTACAAAAAAAAATAATTCATCAAAGGATTCAAGAAAAGCTTATTTACAATTCCATCTAAAAAAACACAACAACAATTTCATAATGGGTGACAGGCCATAAGTCCGAAGGCTACTACGCAAGGTCTGGTATGGCGTTGCAAATTGCGGTTCATAGTATGCAAATGCAGATTTTCATGGTCACTCTCACTAAGTTGCCAAGTCACTTAAGTCCATCCATTTCTCCTAAATTCAGTTGGGCCTCACACTCCAACTACATCAACCACCATAAAGCTAAATGAACCGTAAAAACTTTGCAAGTTTGTCCTATACTATTTGCACAAAGTCACGCAGGCCCCACTCCCTCTCCATACGCATAAATTTGTCTTCACACAGCTTAGTATAAATCATCACCAATAGAATATAATAGGAGGATGGTCTACCCAAGTTGAGGAGCACAACGAATCACATGCTATTTTTTTCGGTCATGTAACGTACACAAATCCTTAACGCATATGATTAAGCACTAAAATATCTTGCAGCTTTCTAATACATAAAAATTGCGCGACATGATCTTACAACACCAGCAGGACGATATGACAACATCTTTGATTCTCACACAAAAACCTTAAAATACAGATCACAACCATTCAAAAGGAGGCGACTTGTTTTTTATTTTATTTTACAAAGATAAGAAGAAGGAATTGAAAAATGGAGAAGGGGGTACCTCTGCTTTTTCTTCGACCTTAACCCACCTCCTTCCTCATTTTTCCAACAACAACAACCTCCCTAAACCTCCATTCTCTTTCGCGGTCTCTCTCTCTCTCTCTCTCTCTCTCTCTCTCTCTCTCTCTCTCTCTCTCTCTCTCTCTCTCTCTCTCTCTCTCTCTCTCTCTCTCTCCCATCAAAAACCTCTCTTTCTCCTTTCCTTCTTCATCACCATCAACGACAACCCTTCAAAGTGAACCTTCTCCAAGACACAACCCAAACTTTTTTTTTCTTCAACTTATAAAAACCCCACTCTTTTTCGACCGTCTTCAATGCGAACAACCACCTAACCTCTGTCACCATTCATTAAATACCCATTTCTAAATTGAACTAAAACACAAACAGATTTGAGGAATTGGGATGAAGAAAGTTTGAAGACAAACACAAAGTGAGCAAATCAAATATCAGATTGAAACAGAGCTAGAAAATAAGCAAACGATTTTGGATCTGGAAAAACGGAGGTGAAGTCGCGAGAAGGTTCGAACGTGAGCCGACGAATTAATTTTTTTTCTTCGCTGTGTATATTCATGACATTCTTTGTGATATTTTCAAGTGGCATGGCTTCGATTCAAGACTTTCTTCATGCCTTGGATTTTATTTTGGCTGTTTTTATTATATGTTAAAGAAGGTTGTGGATTGTTTGACGATGGGACACGATGCTGGTGGAAGAAGATAATAGGCTCGGCCCATTTGGTCTTTATTCACTATGTTTTTTGTTCACAAAGTTAGTGTTTGGAGAGGTGATGGGCCTTAGGCCCATATGATCCTCTCCTACTTATTTGCATATTTTGCACCCCCCATTTCAAAAATGCACCACCTCTTCCTTTTTAAGTTTTTAGAGCTTCATAATGTGAATTTTCTTTAGTTTTTTTGTTAAATTCCTTTATTAAATAATTTGACTTTTTGTTCTTACTACTATTAAATCATTCTTGATTTTATTAGATTTTTGTTGTTGTTTTTATTCATCCTCACCTTGATTTCGCTTTGATCTTTATTCTCACTATTTGCGGTCAATGACAAAACTCCAAGAATTGTTATCGATCAAATTATTGATAGATAACAATTTATCCGAGACCACCTTCTTTTCTCTTTCAATTTCTTCTTTATTTTCGATTTTATTTAATTTTTTTTCGATCTATGAAGTCTTTCGATTCGTAAACATTGATTTGTCGAAGTCGATAACCTTCACAATGTCAAATTTATGGAAAATGACCATTTGGGTCATTTTCTTTACTTTGGGATCGTGATAGGCTACCTTCGATTAATCGGCATGAGTTTATGATTAAGACGAGATCCCTTCTTTTGTCCGTACGACACAATTTAATTGGAGAATGGTCCTCAATATCATTTCTCTATCTTGTTCTTAGCACAAATATCAATTCACGCGACCTCCTATAGTTTGACTTCCATTATAAGTCGAGCTACAATGATTTAGCGTAAAATTTCGTCCCGATTCAATTCATAGCAGACTAACCACTAACTTTACTTTCCATCAATATACAACTGTTTTATCTTCAGTCAAATATACCCTTGATTTAAATTCAGTCATTACATCTTGTTCATATTATTGTGGATATTATCTTGATTATATTGTTATATTATCTTGTCATATTATTCATAATTGTCATATTCATATTCATTTTATTCATCCCTTATTCACACGTATTCGAAAACACTTAATAAATGATCGAAACACTAAAAGCCTAAATTGGTGGATTGTTGGATCTTTGGACTTTGTCATGTTCCCTAGCTTGGAGTTGTGCCTGACTTTTGATCAAGGCTTAGTTTAGGAAACTTCGCACACACACGGATTTCTCTTGGGCTACCTAACAATGAGACCTTTTATTTCGTGCAATCCCGTGTAATTTACATGTACCCCTTTCCCATTCGGATGTATGTTTTGTATTTCTTTGACTGTGGTTTATCTTCTAGGAGCACCCTTAGGGACTAGCGTACATCAAACTATTTTCAAACTAATTCTCGATTCATCATTGAGCCATTTTCAACCACCCTCCGTAAGTCGAGTGCTCATCCACATTCGCCATCAACCTAAGACACACACTTTCACATTTCATCGTGGTTTCGATATTGGGGGCACCCTCAGGAACTAGTATCATTTCTCATAACTTAACCCTTGATTCATCGTCAAGTCGGTTACATTTTCAATCCAAACCCTCGAATTGTCGTCGAGCCATTTCTCAACCCATTTCCATTCCACCATGGTTTTGCACGCAAATATAAACCAAACCCGTGATCTAACGTCAAGTGGATTTTCTCAATAAACTATTAATCAATTAATAACTATTCGATTTTTTTCAAGGTGAAAAGAGGGGGATTGAGCCTTTGATCTCCCTTCAGTTGTTTGGATGCGAGTTATCTTACACGTGCGTAAGCAATTGACACCTCTAATAACATTTCTAACTCAACCACGCTCAATCATCTTTCAACCACTCATTACTCAAACACCCTTCAAACACAACTTCTTTTCATGATGAAAAAGAGAGAGAGAGTCAAGTTTTTGATTCTTTCTCCCCATTACTTGGGCCCGAGGAGCCTTTCTTAAGCTTTGAGTAATCGTCATCCGCACCCACTTCAAACCAATTCAACCTTGTCCCTTTTCGTAGTTGTTACCACGAACTACGGACGCTCTGATTCTTCATTCACTCTTGAATGTAAGATACGTAGGCACAAGATTGCGATGATCTTGGCGAGCACACTTTTATCTTCTTCTGTTATTTCGTCCATAATCCCCTCCATCTTCCGTTTCCCCCATCCTTTCTCGTAGTCGAACCACGACGCTCTGATTCCTCATTCTCGTCCGAATGAGCATGCGTAGGCACAAGGGCCCCAATCCTTGGCAAGCACCCTATCCTATAACCACCCATTTCCTCTTATCGCCTATATCCTTTTATAGTATTGTTTTACATTTATTATTGAGAAGATAACAGCTAAGCTTAGCTAACGCTCATCACAATTCAAAGTAAGAGGTTCCCCTTGCATAATCGACTCCCGAACCCAGAACATCAGGTTGCAACGGACGTGTTCCTTTCACTTTAGAGGTTTTCTTGATATTTTCCTTTTCCGTTTATTCGGGATAAATAAAGTTTGGTGGAAACTCTATCGAACCGTATTTCCGCGCCTTTAGCACGAGGGTCGTGTTTCCGAAATAGCTTTATGATTTTTCGAGGTGCAACAGTTAGCCCCTTGCGCGTGTAGGCATGACCATTGATCCAGCGGAGACCCCTCGACCGAGCCCCACCACTGCCGTAGCATTGAGGCAGGACACCCAACCTACGATGGGAAGTCCACACCTGGGAAAAAGACTTCGACCGAGGTCTTGGGCCCATGATCGATCGGATTCCAATCCCGATCGCCCGACCAGTTCTCCGCACATTCGGTCATCAAACAAGTCGAGTAAGAAAACAAACAGAAATACAATTCAAACATGGAAACATAAAGCATACACAACATAAAATTAAAGTTGCTATATATCCAAAATGGCGGCCAAATCCCATTGTCAAAAAATTACAAGAATGGCCAAGCAGGCCAGAAACAGGTACATCAAAAGTAGGCACGCAGGCCAGAAAAACAACAGACAAGCTAAAAGGCTTCCTCCTGCTCGCCACCAACCTCGACCAAAGCCTTGTCCTCCTCTTCGGTTTCTGACGCAACCACGTGACCCTAGACGACTTGATGAAAGGGCCCCGTCCCCGCTGTGGTAAACGAGACGTCCAAGTTCACGAGCCAGAGCTGCTCCATATCGTTGTTGTAGTCCACCTCGGGTGCCCCTAGGCAATCCTGCTTGAGCTGTCAGATCCTCGACACCAGAGCTGACCGATATGCCATGAGCTTTTCCTCGTTGGTATCGTCCTTCACAGGCCGGGAAACCGCCTCCAGTTCTGCAATCCGCGCCAAGAGCCTCGTCCTCTCTTTG
This sequence comes from Lathyrus sativus, assembly GCA_963859935.3. Lineage (NCBI taxonomy): Eukaryota > Viridiplantae > Streptophyta > Magnoliopsida > Fabales > Fabaceae > Lathyrus > Lathyrus sativus. The sequence goes on from OZ012735.1 coordinate 879,280,159, forward strand.
CCCGCGGCCTTCAACTGCTTCTCCACCTCGTCGTAGAGCTTAAGCTGGGCAGTGCTACTTTCTTTTTCCTGATCGAAGTCAGCAACTAGTTTGCTCCTCTCCGCCTTGATGGTCACAAGGTCGGCCTAGAATTTGGAGAAGTAGGCTGAAGATCAAGCCTCATCATTGAGGACCATAGACGTCTCGAAGACCCGAATCACTGCGGTCTGGTCTGCCAATCATCACCCAAGATGGATTTTGTCTCTGCGGCACCCACCATTGGAGAGTTGGACCCATAGAAGAATGCGAGCTGTAGATGACAAGGTGGGAGCATTAACCTCTCCTCGGCACTACCTTTGGTGAGGTCGACGGTCTCTGACTCGCCGACCCGGGGTCTTTTAGGTGTCCCTTGCGAGGAGGGGGACTGACTTCCCTGGGGAGAAGAAGAAGAGCCACCATGCCGTTGGTCGAGACCAGGCATCTGCTGCACCTGGGAAACCCTCCCCTTTCCATATTTCTTCACGCCCTTGCTAGCTGCCAACCTCTTCACGCACTAGTGCATGTTCGACATTTCTCATGCAAAAGAAAAATAAACAAAGTCAACAAAACAAACCAATAATGAACATGCAAACAAGGTCCAAGTGAAAATCGAACCCACTACCTAAGAGGCGTAGGGCTTCCTCATCAGACGCGCACTCGAGGAAAGCCCTCGTAATGATCAAGCGCGACTCCGTACGAATCTCCCCGTGTGAATTGAGGATAAAGTTTCCATCCAACGTTACACACTTAGCAGGGGTGAAATTAGCCACAAAAGCGATCAGCTTCTAGTAAGTTGCCCAGTAGTCGGTGTCCAGCGAGCCTGCCCGCACTATATAGCTATCCGTTCCCTTACCGTAGTATTCCTCTGTCCAAACTAGCGAAATCTTCGGCACTAAGACCTCCTCGGACTGCCCGTCCCTTTCTCGGACCTCGAGGTTAAAAAGTGAATCCACGACCATATGAGTGACGGGCTTGCCAACGTAATATAGGTCCTTGAAAGCCCGGATGGAATCCATATATGCTTAGAAGAGCCTCCTCAGCTGCTTTAAGGAAACCCAGTTGTGTCGGCCATCGAGCGTTTTCCTTTGGAGGTGGAAGATACAAAAGAAAAGGGTGAGAGTGGCCTCGATATTAGGATGTTAACAAATGAGCTCGTACGCCCGCACGAACGTGATTACATTGGGATGCAGTTACGAGGGCGACAGCCGAAGCCAATCAAAAACTCCTAGTTGGAAGTCAGTGAAGGGCAAACGTAATCCCGCCTCCCGGAAGGTAAACTCGTACATAGGGAACCTCATCCCCTTAAACGCCGAGCATATTCGGTGGTTTGCTCGCGGTTCATACACTTGCCAGTTTACAAGGGAACCCTTGAGATGGTCCTCGATGTTGGCATAGGATTCAGACTCATCTATAACGAAGCGAGAGGAGATGCTCAGGGGCTCCTCCCCGACCCAGTCCATGGAAGACCTTTTGCGCTCTTCGTCAGTGTCAATAATTCCTTGGACCTAAGCATCCATTTACACCTGAAAAGAAAAGGAAATCAATGAATTCGATATTCAAAATCAAATCCATCCTTCCACCGCAGATCAAGTGAAAGGGCAAAGAGGGGAGACCCTCCTACGGACAACACCTCTCCCGCCTCGACAGACAAGAGTGGACCCCCGAGACTTAGAGCATTTGTCCCCGGGAAGTTCGGGCTAACTACAATACTTTTCTAGGGGCATCTTCGTTTGTCCCCGCGGGATTCATCCAAACTGTCATACTTCCCCGGGGGCTTCCTCGTTTGTCCCATGCGGGATTCATCCAAACTATCATACCTCCTCGGGGACTTCATCGTTTATCCCCAAGGGATTCACCAAAAACAATCCTACGGGCTCGAGGAATTCATCGTTTGTCCTTGGGGGATTCATCTAAAATTATTCTCTGTCCCCGAGGTCTTCATCGATCGTCCCCGGGAGCTTCAACCTAACCTTACTTTTGTTCAAGGGAACCCCAACTTATTCTCCGAAAACTCCACGATCTCCTCGGGACATTCATCAAGTCCACCATGGGACCGTTGGAAAGTAAGAAAAACAAAACAAAAAGCATGTAAGACTTAATTGATACAACGGTTTTGGGTAGGTGATGATGCGACGAACGGTATGGCGGCGGACGATAGACGTCACAGTGCAGAATGTGAAGAGGCAAAAAAAAAAGAGGAACAACATCATGAACGGTAAGAGTGAAAATTGAGAAATGAAGCAGACTCGATCCTATTTATAAGCCTAGCACATGACTAGAGGCACCCCTAGGCATTCAAACGCCCCTGCCCCTAGCCGCCCTAGTTAAGCAATGGCTGCCTGACACATGGCAGCACCAGAAACTCCACATCCATCTGTCTCCCCACCAGGCTCCCTGACATGTCTCCGCTCCCGACATGGTAAAAGAATCCAGGATCCCCTACATGTCTCCGCTCCCGACATGGTAAACGACTCCCAATTCCATACGTCGGGCAAATACCTCCCCCGAAGAGGTCCTCAATATTTTGACCTGCTCTTAAGTCATTACTCCTATGTGAAGACAAGCTTTCAATGTGTTATGATGAAGACAAAACTATTGATGAAGACAAACACATCAACAAAAAGAAGAGTCTAAGCTTGAAGACTAGAGCAATCAAGTTCGAATTATCAAAAAGCTTTGGAAAATAAATGGAAGAATTAAGATGGTTAAATATGCATTACAATTCAAGTATATATATCTTTATTGCTCATAAAAATAATTTATATTCATCTTAAAACTTTCATGAATCTTTTAAAATTATTTTTAAATTAACTATTATGTTTTTGGTAAATTGTGGCATTTCAAACCGCCGTAATAGCACTTAAAAACCGCCACAATTTGCATAATTTTCTCAAAATGTAAAAATAATTTAATTTTTGAAAATGTACCATGTGTAATAAATTAACCACTTTAGGTAAACGATTACCACTGGACCAGTGACACTTTTTCATAAAAATTCTGATGCAAACGAATTTTTTAATGCATATTTGAACCACAACATCTTTTCATGTATTTGTACACTTTTAGAAAGGTGTTAAGGCATTATATAAACCATAATTTTAAGAATTAAAACTCATTTCTCTTTCATAGAAATTCAAAACTTATATTCTCTCATTTTCAAAATCAAGTGTTCTTGGCATAACTTTTTGTTGAAACTTTTGCACATCAATTTCATTACGTTCTCAAATAGTTTCAACTACATAAATCATTGAACACTTGTAATACATATTGTGAATTGCATACTTTATAGAGAAGAACAATTCTAGGAATTGATATACATTGTTATATAAATTCAGACACATGTAAAAATGCAGATTGTTGTAATTTCCTTGTCGTCCAGGATTGTTGGAAGTAAGAGAGTGAATAAGAGAGGATTGTTGTTTTGTTGCTCTTTGTAAAGATCATAATGGGATTGTACTTATTAATTGTGTTGCTTATATTATAAGATTGTAGGATAAGTCTTGGTGGAAGACTTGTACAAAGATCTGGCATAATAAAAATCTCTCACGGGGAGTGAGGGGACTGAAGTACTTTCGAATTGTGAGGGGAACCAAGATATATCTGTTGCGGTGAAATTTGGATGTCAAGCTATTGATTAACTTGAATCTTAATTCATTTACAACCGGTCTTTGATTTATCCGAAGGAAAGGTTAAAGAAAGGAAAAACCTAAAAGGGAGAGATCTAAGGTTCGGGGGTTGGTTAAATTTAGGGAAGGTATTAGCACCCTAAACTTCCGTAGTACTCTACGGGAACCTTTTGTTTATTTTTTTTATTTATTTCATTAATTATTTTACTTAAGGGTATATACAAGGGATTGAAAATTAAAAAAGACCTAGGGTTAATTCTAAGTTTACTCGGCAAGACATCGCATCTTGTGCCTACATATCCTTACGGGAATGGAATTAGAGTAACTGTAGTTCCCCTCAAAAGGGAGGTTAGAAACGTCTTGACTGTGGCCAAGGTTTCAATGGGGAATAAACGTATCTTAGGCACACGCTTACGCGGAGTGTAGAAACTCCAATATCTACGTTGTAAATTGTTAAGTGAATTAGGGTTAGGTTAGGGATTCCGCGGCGGGAAACCCTAAAATGAGTGTGGCGACTCTTTGACCTAAAGCTAGGGGTAGTTTTGTAATTTTTGTCCACGGCGAGACATTTGTAAAAAGTTAGGGTTTGTAAGGGTTTGAAGTTTTGAGGACTATTGGCGTGGCGGCCAAACAGCTAGACTTAATCCTTCAGAGGAATGCAATGGGACAAATTAACGATGCAAATGCGCGAATTTAAACCATACAAACAGTAGAAATTAAAGTGCGGAAAGGTAAACACGATAATTTGTTCGCAAAGTTACAAATGAGAAACAAATACAATTATAATACAACTTGAATTGAAAAACACATTAAAATAGCTAATAGCAACGTAACAAGCTGCACATTGAATACACAAAGTTAGTAGACAGAGTCAGACAGTAATCACGAGTTATGAAACGAAAGTGCGAAAGTTATAGATATTCTTTGTTGTTTATTTGTGATATATAAAAAGCTTTTGATTTAAGTTAAAAAGAGGTTTTAATATTATTAAAAAAAAATTTCAAAAATAGTCTTAATTTAATTATCTAACAAAAAGGTTTTATTTTAAAAAAAAGGTTTAATGTTATTATTATATATTTTTTTTAAAAAAACGGTTCTAGTTATTATTTTAAAAAAAGATTTTAGTTATTATTTTAAATTTATCTAAAAAAAAGTTTTTCTTAAAAATAATAGGTTTTCATATTAATTTGGAAAAGATGATAAAGTTATTTATTTTAAAAAAGAGATTTTTATATTATAACAAGTTTTAATAAATTAATGATAACAATAATAATAATTGTAATAATAATAATAATAATGATAATAACAATAATAAATAATAATAATAATAATAATAATAATAATAAAGCAATAATGAATTTTAAATGTGTCAAATAATCCAACAATGTTGCTAACGCAGAAATGCGCTCATCGCAACCAGATCTAAATCGGACGAAACAAAATTTATCGCAAAGAAAAAGAAATTAAGCAAAAAACAGTATCATTGCTCACACAAAAATGCAATCATCGCAACCAGATCGAACTAACACAAATGTCACGCGTCATGCACACAAATGTGCAAACATCGTATCGATATAATTCGATCAAAAATTAATCTTATATATATATAAACTCTAACAATTTAAAAATTATAAATATATAAACGTAACAGTAATAGATAAAGAAAAAGAAATAACGGTAATAAATGAAGAAAAAAAATAACGGTAAAAGATGAAGAAAAAGAAACAACAGTAATAGATGAAGGAAAAGAAATAACGGTAAACGATGAAGAAAAAGAAACAACAGTAATAGATGAAGAAAAAGAAATAACGGTAAACGGCACTCACTCCTCTTAGGTTTTTTTCATTCTCCCCTTTTTTCAACAAGGCAACGTATATATAGGGAACAAATTAGGGTTAACATCAAATTGTCAATAATGTCCCTAAAGCCCATTTTAAAGCCCAAACTAAATAATTAGTTAAGAAAAAATAAAATTTAAATAATTTAAAATAATTAAAATAAACTTAAAATAAAAACTAATAATCCTATTGATTCCTAAAATCAAAAATATTATAAAAAGAACAAAATTTTTTCTAATATTTTTTATTTTATGATTTTTTGGATATTTTTATGAATAATTTAGGAAAAAGTGAAAAAAAAATATTTTAAAAAATGATTTAATTAAAATACGAAAATAATAATTAAATAATAATAAAAAACTATTTTTGTTATTTTTTAATGAAAGATAGAAAAATTTAGAGTAAAAATAATAAAAAACAAAAAGTGACAAAGGTGAGATTCGAACTCTCAACCTCTCACACTCACAACTCCTTACACATGTCCTCTTGCCAATTGTGCTATTTTTACTTTTCAGAAAAAAAATGCATGCCATATGATATTTACCTGCAAAAAGTCAAACGACTACACAAATTTGTTAGTAATTGATTAAATGCAATAAAAATGCAATGAAATGCGACGACAAATCTTATGGCAAAATTTGGGGTATTACAGTTGCCCCTATTTAAATAACTTCACCGGGTGATTCGAGCAACGGAGACTCGAGAAATCGTGGTGGAGAGATTTAAATACAGATAACCGAAAATTTTGCCTTTAGACGCAGTGCTATGCAATGATATGGACAAAACAAAACGAACTATAATGCTAAATATAATATAAATCTGATATGATGCGTATGATGAAAATGACAAATGCACGGATACAGACGAAACAACGTCACAGGGGACGACCCACCGAGGAATTGCACTAGGGAAGAAGACATGTCATATCTGGAAGAACGTCGGGTAGACACGACACAGAATTGTTGATAGGTGCCAAGTAAATTAGAAATTGTCCGCAATGTAAGACGCGAGTAAAACACGAGCTCAGGAGAAAAACGCAAATGGGGATAAAACACCCATGATGCCAAGTAAATAAATTTTGCCCACAAGGTAAGACGCGAGTAAAACACGACCTCAGGGGGAAAAAAGAAGTAAATGGGGGTAAAACACCATGATGTTAGGTAAACCCAGGAATATCTGGTAAACGGGGAATAAAACACCCGGGATAAAGGTACATGGGGGATAAAACACCCAAGGATAGAAGGTAAATGGGGAGTAAAGCACCCAAGATAGACATGTAAATGGGGAGTAAAGCACCCAGGATAGAAATGTAAATGGGGAGTAAAGCACCCAAGATAGACATGTAAATGGGGAGTAAAGCACCCAAGATAAAAATGTAAATGGGGAGTAAAGCACCCAAGATAGAAATGTAAATGGGGAGTAAAGCACCCAAGCTAGAAATGTAAATGGGGAGTAAAGCATCTAAGATAGAGAGGTAAATGGGGAATAAAGCACCCAAGATAGAAATGTAAATGGGGAGTAAAGCACCCAAGATAGAAATGTAAATGGGGAATAAAGCACCCAAGATATGCACATGTATAGGAATTATGCTATGACATATGATCAAATGCAAATGCAGACGTCGACGACAAGGCTCGACTCTTTCGGTGAGATGACAAAACTGGAGGACTGATTCCTCAACACGGAGATCACTGTCATTCTGTTAAACTGTATCAAGTTGATAGTCACTGTAGGAATGATGAATAACTGCTTGGGGATTATGCAAGTAAACTGCCCCAGGTCAAATGAACTGATAATTGCTTCAGCTGTCTAATTCATGGAATCGACTGTTTTGTTGTATCCTCGGAGGGCTTGCCCCAGTCTGAGTCTTGAACAATTCTCTGGATAAACCAAATCTGAGAAGATATTGCCTTGAACAAATCTTGAACTGATTCTTTGACAGGATGTAAAAGGAACTTGCCCCTGATAAGATCACTTGACCAAGTTTCTCATTGTTTGAAAATTCCTTAAAGGAAAGCCGGTTTGCAAACAAAAATATTCATACAAACATGGTAATGCAAAGTTCATGCGACTTTTGAAAAATTATTTTTGAAAGATGGAAAATACATGAGTCGTTAGTCAGAACAAGGAGGTTCAAGACACTCAAAGTTTAAAATAAAAGTGTATTGCCAAAATAAATGATTCACAAAGATCTTTAAGAGTCAGGTTACGCAACCTTGCTGTAGTATACTTTCAAAATAACCTTGCTTCAATTAGGTCTTTTGAGGGTTGTAATGTGGCCTGGTTCACGGTTTATGAAACAAAAGATAAAGGCTCAAAAGTTATTTGTACCCACCCAATCTACGTGATGATCTTCAATCCTATGCTCAGTTAACTCATACTATGCATTCAGGTTCCCATAAGTTAGGGATTTCATTGATCGTAGCAGTGATGATTCAGAAGTCAAAGGGACCTATGAAAAGGCAGCCACTACTCCCCTATAACATTTGATTGTTTTGTCATTGAGGATTTTCAAGATAAGGATTTAAAAAATCTCTTTGTATTATCCCTACATTTTGCCTGAACTGTTTATTTTAGAGTTTACAGTCAGCGGGATGCCCCAGTTTTTCCTAAGTCTCCTTCATAGGTTTTGACTTAGCGGGCTTCTTTTGCTTTTTTTATATTATTTTTTTGTGTGAAGGAAAGTGACTGTTTGATTTTAATGATTACGGTGAACCATCATCGACCTTTTGATTAGAAAACATCTTCGACACTTATTTGACGTGTGCGAAGGAAAATTTGTTAATGAAAGGTGTATCGTATGAACACACAACCAAGTTAACTGAGAACTACCCATCCCAAAGTTAAAATTGTGGGTTTTTTGTAACGAAAGAAACTCCAACTTCTAGGCTCGAAGGGGGTGACGAGGGATTAACTTCCTTATTTCTCCAGTGTTTGGGAATTGAAACAATGCCTTACATCGTCAACAAGGTTTAATTGAAAGCATACTGACAGCAGTTATGGGTATAACATTTTCGTCATCCTCCCTCCAATCTTAGCATATCAAAATTTTGGACAAGAAGTAAACATTTGAAAAATAAAGCATAAAGATGCAAATAAATGGACGGAAATGAATTGAATCAAAAGTCGCAATGCTTATTTCATTAATGAAAGTACAAACATAATTGAAAGCAAACAACTTAAACAAAATAAGGAAAATGCAAACAACGAGAAAAAAAAGGCCCAATGACAAAGCTTCAATTCTGATGTGTTGGCAAGGGATCTGTCTGGACGCTCGGACGACTATCTGTAAAATCAAGTATTCCAGTTCTAACCAATTCACATACTCTAGCCTTCAATGCAAAACAATGCTCCAAGTCATGGCCTGGGGCACCCTCATGGGAAGCACAATGGAGATCAGCCCTAAATCCAGCCGGAGGATTAAGAGGAGGTGGTAAAGCCTTTGTAGTAATCAGTCCTTGCCGGACTAAGTCAGGATATAGCTCTGTGTAAGTCATGAGAATAGGATCAAAGTGACTCCTGTTCCGTTTCCGGTCTGATATCTGTGTCGAGGAATCAACTTGACGACTCAAAGGTACACTAGAAGACGATAGGACCAATAAGGAGAAACTGGGGGATAAATGCAATGCAAAAATGTGATGCTAATGCCATGCAATGGTCTCAAGAATTTCAACGGTCGATTGCAAACACTCCCTTTTAGGAAAGCGAGAAAAGCTGTTAGACTTTAAAATGTAGGACTTCTTGAATTTGCAAAGGACTTTTGAATTCCTTGAAACTAGAAATGATATGATGCTTTATGGATGCGAAGCACAAATACACATAAGCAAACAAAAGGTCCTAAGTTAGAGGAACAATGAATGGAGTCAAGGTCTACCCTTCCCAAAGTGGTGTGTACTATAGGTTAATTGTACCTGCAGAACAAGGGTTCTAAAAAGTGCCCAAAGTCATCAGCCCATCTTTTGGATATTATCAACTTCTCGACTGACTCAAGGGTCGATAATATTCTCAAGAGAACCTCGTTCGAGTGTAGTATCGCGTAGCAACCATTGTAGGACTACTCCCACATAGTTCCCGCACTACGTCCTATATAAGGTCAAGATGGTGTAAAGGTACTACGGTTCCCAGTATCACAGACTCCAATCGATAACGGTAAAAGTTTTCACGACTACACTCGATCAACCGAACCATTTTCGAAAGTGTCTCAACTGAGTGGTGATTCTCGATTTAGCTTAGTCGGGACTCACTCCCTATAAGCCTCGTCGAATATATCAGCCATCCTATCATAAGGTCGCTCAAGTCCGAGTGTAGGACTTATCTCACAACACAGTAATTCCCAAGCAAGGTACCCCTGAACAATATATATACAAATGAGCAAAAATATTAATGAAACAAATATATAATGAAAAATAAACAAAATGGGGATAACCCTCAAAAGTTAGGACTCCCCAGTGAAGTCGCCATTTTCTGTTGCGGTAAAATTTGGATGTCAAGCTATTGATTAACTTGAATCTTAATTCATTTACAACCGGTCTTTGATTTATCCGAAGGAAAGGTTAAAGAAAGGAAAAACCTAAAAGGGAGAGATCTAAGGTTCGGGGGTTGGTTAAATTTAGGGAAGGTATTAGCACCCTAAACTTCCGTAGTACTCTACGGGAACCTTTTGTTTATTTTTTTTATTTATTTCATTAATTATTTTGCTTAAGGGTATATACAAGGGATTGAAAATTAAAAAAGACCTAGGGGTTAATTCTAAGTTTACTCGGCAAGACATCGCATCTTGTGCCTACATATCCTTACGGGAATGGAATCAGAGTAACTGTAGTTCCCCTCAAAAGGGAGGTTAGAAACGTCTTGACTGTGGCCAAGGTTTCAATGGGGAATAAACGTATCTTAGGGACACGCTTACGCGGAGTGTAGAAACTCCAATATCTACGTTGTAAATTGTTAAGTGAATTAGGGTTAGGTTAGGGATTCCGCGGCGGGAAACCCTAAAATGAGTGCGGCGACTCTTTGACCTAAAGCTAGGGGTAGTTTTGTAATTTTTATCCACGGCGAGACATTTGTAAAAAGTTAGGGTTTGTAAGGGTTTGAAGTTTTGAGGACTATTGGCGTGGCGGCCAAACAGCTAGACCTAATCCTTCAGAGGAATGCAATGGGACAAATTAACGATGCAAATGCGCGAATTTAAACCATACAAACAGTAGAAATTAAAGTGCGGAAAGGTAAACGCGATAATTTGTTCGCGAAGTTACAAATGAGAAACAAATACAATTATAATACAACTTGAATTGAAAAACACATTAAAATAGCTAATAGCAACGTAACAAGCTGCACATTGAATACACAAAGTTAGTAGACAGAGTCAGACAGTAATCACGAGTTATGAAACGAAAGTGCGAAAGTTATAGATATTCTTTGTTGTTTATTTGTGATATATAAAAAACTTTTGATTTAAGTTAAAAAGAGGTTTTAATATTATTAAAAAAAAATTTCAAAAATAGTCTTAATTTAATTATCTAACAAAAAGGTTTTATTTTAAAAAAAAGGTTTAATGTTATTATTATATATTTTTTTAAAAAAAACGGTTCTAGTTATTATTTTAAAAAAAGATTTTAGTTATTATTTTAAATTTATCTAAAAAAAAAGTTTTTCTTAAAAATAATAGGTTTTCATATTAATTTGGAAAAGATGATAAAGTTATTTATTTTAAAAAAGAGATTTTTATATTATAACAAGTTTTAATAAATTAATGATAACAATAATAATAATTGTAATAATAATAATAATAATGATAATAACAATAATAAATAATAATAATAATAATAATAATAATAATAATAATAAAGCAATAATGAATTTTAAATGTGCCAAATAATCCAACAATGTTGCTAACGCAGAAATGCGCTCATCGCAACCAGATCTAAATTGGACGAAACAAAATTTATCGCAAAGAAAAAGAAATTAAGCAAAAAACAGTATCATTGCTCACACAAAAATGTGATCATCGCAACCAGATCGAACTAACACAAATGTCACGCGTCATGCACACAAATGTGCAAACATCATATCGATATAATTCGATCAAAATTTAATCTTATATATATATATATAAACTCTAACAATTTAAAAATTATAAATATATAAACGTAACAGTAATAGATAAAGAAAAAGAAATAACGGTAATAAATGAAGAAAAAAAATAACGGTAAAAGATGAAGAAAAAGAAACAACAGTAATAGATGAAGGAAAAGAAATAACGGTAAACGATGAAGAAAAAGAAACAACAGTAATAGATGAAGGAAAAGAAATAACGGTAAACGGCACTCACTCCTCTTAGGTTTTTTTCATTCTCCCCTTTTTTCAACAAGGCAACACATGTATATATAGGGAACAAATTAGGGTTAACACCAAATTGTCAATAATGTCCCTAAAGCCCATTTTAAAGCCCAAACTAAATAATTAGTTAAGAAAAAATAAAATTTAAATAATTTAAAATAATTAAAATAAACTTAAAATAAAAACTAATAATCCTATTGATTCCTAAAATCAAAAATATTATAAAAAGAACAAAATTTTTTCTAATATTTTTTATTTTATGATTTTTTGGATATTTTTATGAATAATTTAGGAAAAAGTGAAAAAAAAAATATTTTAAAAAATAATTTAATTAAAATACGAAAATAATAATTAAATAATAATAAAAAACTATTTTTGTTATTTTTTAATGAAAGATAGAAAAATTTAGAGTAAAAATAATAAAAAACAAAAAGTGACAAAGGTGAGATTCGAACTCTCAACCTCTCACACTCACAACTCCTTACACATGTCCTCTTGCCAATTGTGCTATTTTTACTTTTTAGAAAAAAAATGCATGCCATATGATATTTACCTGCAAAAAGTCAAACGACTACACAAATTTGTTAGTAATTGATTAAATGCAATAAAAATGCAATGAAATGCGACGACAAATCTTAGGGCAAAATTTGGGGTATTACAATATCTTTGTGTTCTTTACTTTCCGCATCTATTTTTCAGCATATTTATATTCATATCATTTTTGAAAAATAAAAAAACCAGTGCTAATGCTTCAAATTGAGAAAAGTCCAACAAATTTAATTCACACCCTTCTTAGAGATCGCACATAAACTAACATCCTCTACCTAGGAGCAACGACTTAGGAGGCTCCTGTTCTGGACTGGGGCAGGACTTGTCCTCTAGCCGGGCAGACCCAACCCAGTGCTATGCTGAGGAGGCCCAACAAGGCCCAATTTCATCTAGCCCGCGCGCTTTCCCCACGTGTCTCCCACGCAGGGACACGTTATCAAGCAACTATCCACTTCCGAAAGAGATGGTTAGCCCATCTTCCGAAGATCACGGGGCAGTTGATCCAGGGCGAAGACCACGTGCTGGTATTCATTACGCCACGTAAGCCCTGACAGTTACTTGTGTTGGGCTTGACAATCCGGCCCAATGCAATATAACATTGACCCTGCGTTGGGGGCACGCTATAAATATTCTTTTTCACTAGAGGGTCCGATATTCTATTCATCACACCTTCTCTCTGTACTTGTTCTCTCTTGTTCCGGTACTTACTTAAGCATCAAAGTATCTTACAAGTACATTCCTCTTTCTTCTCCACAACACCGGTGAAGACAGCAACTCATGGCGCGTGGCTGGTTGCTCATTCCTTTCTGATCAGGTAAGATCAAGTATTAATATCATTTTAATTGATAAAAATTTCTTCATCTTCATTTTCTTTATTTTATTCCTTTTGTATTAAAATAAATATTTTTTTTTGAATAAAAAATTGTGGTATTAACTCAAAAAACACATTACAAGCAAGGCGATCACATGATCCAGCCAACAAACAAACTAATTAAGGTAAAAGAAGCCTACCTATATGTGGTCTAAGCTTAGGACTAGTCCACCCTCTATATATTATGTTGTTAATAATACTATCTAGGCAATTCCTATTATCTGTTCTTTGATTAAAACAGGAATCATTCCGATACATCCAGAGCTCGTGAAGAGTTTCCGCGAGTGCAAGCCTAAATAAATCAGATTTCCAGCCTTTCCCACCATAATTTATCAGAGCCCATTGCATTTCCTCTTTCCATCTTGTTGGGATGTGTTGAATGCCCATCCATTGAAGAACACCACTCCATATTTGCCTCAATTTGAAACAACAGAAAAATAAATGATCAATGGTTTCCTCTTCATTGCAGAACCCACATTTGTTATTCTAGAGCATACCCAGTCTGAAGAGTCTAGCCTTGGTGGGTAGCTTTTCTTGGCAGATCATCCATAGAGTAATAATTGCCCGGGGTCTGGCTCTATTGTGAAGAATAAGTTTAGCCCATGTAACATTAGGAGTAATAGGTAGAAGACTTTGATATACTTTCCTCCCAAGGAATTTACCTGTTTGCAGTATTTCATTCCAAGTATTCTGTATATTAACTAGATTGTCCCTTTGTAGAAGAATAGTTTTGAAGATTCCAGAGTCTGAGGCCTTAGCAGTTCTGGTCAGTATACTCTCGTGTCTTAAGTAGTAAGCATGTATCCATCGTACCCATAGATCATCAGATTTCGAAAAGATATTCCAGAGCAGTTTTATCATAAACATTCTATTCCATATATCCAAATTCATCACATTTAGTCCGCCTTTCACATGTGGTTTACAAACATTTTCCCATGCCACTGGACTCTTCCTACTGATAGTAGTACCCCCTGTCCACAGAAATGACCTGCATATTGCATTGATCCTATTAATCACAGTTTTTGGAAACCAGATACATTGCATCCAATAGGAAGTGATGGCATAGAGTACACTCTTGATAAGTTGTAGCCTGCCTGCATAACTCAACAGTCGAGAGCTCCAATGAGTTATTCTACTTAATAATCTGTCTAACAACGGCATGTAATGGATAATAGCAAGACGCTTACTAGTCACTTGAATCCCAAGGTATCTAAAGGGGAAGGTTCCTTCTTGGTAGGAAGTTAGCTGAAGGATGACACACTTGACATTAGCAGAGACATTACTAAAATACACCCTACTTTTGGAAGGGTTTATTTTCAAACCTGTAGACTCCAGAAACTTGTTCACAGTTAAATGCAGGATTTCCATGGACCCATAATCTCCTCTAGAAAACAACAACAGGTCATCAGCAAAGGTTAGGTGGGTGATTTGCAGCCGTTCGCATTTAGCATGATGATTGAAGTCAGGGTTTTTTTGCATTCTGAATAGCAATCTACTAAGATATTCCATAATAATTACAAAAAGGAGAGGGGATAATGGATCCCCTTGCCTAATACCTCTTCTAGCTTCGATCTTATCCGTATACTTCCCATTAATATTAAATCGGTAAGAAACTGTAGTCACAGTGGTCATAATCCAATCAACAAATCTCGTAGGTAATCCTACTTCATTCAGAATATTTTCAAGCGCGCCCCAATCCACCATGTCATAAGCTTTTTGGAGATCTAGTTGCACCATACATCTAGGAGGACCATTACTCCTAGTATAACCTTTTAAAAGTTCCATAGCAAGTAGTATGTGAGAGTGGATTTTCTGACCCGGTACAAACGCGGCCTGCGCTTTGCTAATGATGCTTCCTAATACCTTACCAAGTCTAGCTGTGAGGATCTTTGAGATGATTTTGTAGATTGTTGAGCATCCTGCAATTGGCCTATAATCTTTCAGATTTTTGGCGTCCGGCTTTTTTGGGATCAGAGTAACAATTGTTTCATTGAAAGCTTTAAAAATCATATTTTGCTCAAAAAATTCTGTAACAGCTTCAATGACATCTTTCTCAACAATTTCCCAACTGTCCTTGAAAAATTTCCCACCGTATCCATCTATGCCTGGGCTCTTGAGATCACCAATCCCTTTTAACGCAACATTAATTTCAGTAGCAGTAACCAGAGAAATTAATTCAACTCTCTGTTCCATGGACAGTTGAGGTCCCTCCCTCATAACATCAATGTCTATCATATTAATTCTAGGTTCTCTAGTTCCCATTAGTTTCCCGTAAAATTCACATACCTCTTTTTCTATGTCTCCCTGGGTGTGAATACAAGTGCCATCTTCTTTAAAGAGTTGACTGATATTAGTAGCTGCAGATCTAGATTTGAGGTAGGCATAAAAAAAGGATGAATTCGTGTCGGCTGTACGAAGCCAATTAATCTTTGACCTCTGTCTCAACATTTGTTCCTGTAGTTCATGAAGGTGTGTTAGTTCATCAGTATAAATCTTCACTTTCAAAATGGTCTCAGTGTTCATTCTGTCCACAGTGAGGCTTTCCTGTGCTTGTATTAAATCTTGCCTTGTTTGGCTTACGGTCTGTTGGAGATTTGACAGTTGTTTGCTCAATCTGCTAAGGGGGCCTTGTAATCTCATCAGTTTATGCCACAATCTTGCCATAGGTCTACCTTTAATTTCTTTGTTCCAACTCTGCTTGACAGTATCATGGTAGCCTTCAATCTTCACTACACTATTAGTAAATTTAAAATTTTTTTGCACTGCTCTATTTACCACATCAGCATTTAATTTTAACAGGCAATGATCAGAGATACTAGGAGGTAGAATTTCCAACTTCAAATCAATATTTTCCTGCAGCCACGCTATGTTACCAAGAACATGGTCAATTTTTGAATATATGGTGCCTATAAAGTGTTTATTGGTCCAAGTATAATAGTCTCCCATACTTTCCTTCTCATACAATCCGGCATGATCCATCAAACTTCTGAGATCTTCAAATTCTCTCTCAGTCACCAGATTCCCGCCTATTCTGTCCATGGCTTTGGTTACATTGTTGAAATCTCCCATGAGGAACCAAGGACCCTGTTGGCTGTCGTGAATATGCTTCAAATCTTCCCACAGATGCCTTCTTTGTTCAAGGTGGTTCAGTGCATAGATTGCTGTCATCCAAGTTTGGAACACTCCATTTGCATCATGGATACCACAGTGTATCATCTGTGATGTACGTTTTATAACTCTAACATCACATTGCTTCTCATCCCAGCATATCCAAATTCTACCATTGTTATGTTCTGTGTAATTATCAAGATATTGGCCTTTGAGGTTAAGTTGATTCCTGATCTTTCTCACCTTGTCATACTTAACTCTAGTCTCAAGTAAAATTGCAATCTTAGGGTGAAGGTGTAAGAGACGGGAGCTTATCTCCTTTACCTTCCCTAATTTATTCAGCCCCCTCACATTCCAAGATGTAATCATTATCCAATGTTTTGAGACTCTAGAAGATCTTCCGAAATCTCAAGAGCCTCAAATCCATTATCACAAACAATCGTGGTTCCGCAATTGGGATTAACTTTCGGTTTACCTCTATCCTTACCACTTCTTATAACTTCTATCCATTTTTCCATGACTGCTTCAACCTGTTCAATTATATTTCCTTCAATACCTTGAGATGGATTTTTATCCGGGGGAGTCCCAGCTAAGCTACTTCTGTTTTCATTTATAGTCACAGCATTTTTATCAGGTTCACTAACAGTAGGGGAATTCACAACATTTTTATCAGGTTCACTAACAGTAGGGGAATTAACACTGTTACCTATAATGTTGTTGTGTTCTGCACTCCCAATGATCATAGCAGCAGAACTGGCCATCACAGGTTTACCTACAGGTTGAGGTTTAGGTTTCCATTGTTGTGTTACTTTAGGTTTGTCACATCTATGTCCAATCTTTTGACATTTACTGCAAAACTGGGGTTTCCACTCATATTCAATAGGTTGTTGAAACTTTTCGCCTTCATTGTCGCCAATTGTAATTGTATTTGGGAGTTCCTTTGTGATATCCATTTCCACTAGTATTCGCGCATAGGATACGCGAAGTCTGTTTGCCGTACACTCATCTGTCATGATGGGTTTTCCAAGAGCACTTCCTATCTTGTTTAAACTTGTATCTCCCCACAAAATGATGGGTAATTGAGGCAATTTCACCCAAATAGGAAGGGTTCGCATCAGTTCATCTTTAACCTTGAAACCTGGCCTCCATTCACGAATCAATAGAGGAATATTCCTTATCATATATGGTCCTCTCAGCAAAACTTCATCACGGTCCTTGAATGACTTGAATCGTAGTATAAAATAACCTTCATCGTTGTAATACATATCCGGCAATTGAACAAAATTCCAAGTCTTAGTCATGAAATTCTTGACCGCATTCATACTTAGGTCAACTCCCATTGTGTATAGAATCAAAGAGGATTCCCAAAATTTTACCTCAGAGATGATATCATCGTCTTCAATTACCACTTCAAGATTCCCGTTCACGACTTGGGGTGCTATGTATTTCATCGCTCTGCCCTTCGTCGGATTCCTATTGTCCTTGAGCACATCTACCCAAAGTTTTCGACCTTCCTCAGAAGCATCTTCATGACTTGGTTTAGCATTCTCAGATTGTTTGGAGATCGCAGCTGAAGTAGTGTCTTTCGGTTGAGTGGCGGTTCCAATTCCTTCATGGTTAGGGTTATCAGGGCATACTTCTAGGGTTCCTAATTCCAGATTCTCTTCTTCAATTTCACAGCTATTGCTCTCGTGTTGGTTGTGGACTTCTACTTGTTGGTTAGTACAGATGACAATGGTGGGGAAACAACTGGCGGAGGCACCGTGTTCTTCGGCGGCCGCCCTCGCCCTCGCTTCATCTCACCGTAATATTTATATTAAAATAAATATTAAATTTAAATAAATCTTTATTGACAAATATTTGTCTTATTTATAGTTTTTAAAATAAAATTCAATTGGCATTTTATAAATATCTTAATTTTATCTCGTCAAAACAATTCAACGGATAGATGTGCACGTACATCCAACTGTATTAATTTTTTTTTTAATTTTTAATTAAAAATATATAAAACTATTAATACTAATTAATTGATTAATTGCAATTAGTTGCTCGTGTTATATGTTCTAACTATTTTTTCTTAAATAACATAAAAAATTAAAATAGGATAAAAAACATAGTTAGTGTACGACAAAAATAACTTATTATGATTAACTACATAGTGACTGTTTTTTATGTATGAGTTGTATGCTTTAATGACTAACTACAAAACAAAAATATTAAAGTGTGAAAAGTATTTATAATTCATATATTATAATTATTAGTATTTAATGTGTAGGAAGAGAAAAAATATATAGTTCCCATGTATTTTTTATTAATCAACTATTTTATATATTTTTTAAGTTAAGATAAATCTGAACGGAATGTTTCCTTCAAAATAAAGTACTTGTAAACATTAGATGAAACCGAAGAAAAAATGTTGTTTGAGTAAAGAAAATTTTGGTTAAGAATTCAAATTCAAGAGGTTTATTTCTAAAGGGTTAGTGAGTGTATAAGATCATGTTGAAAGACATAGTCAATGTCTAAGTTAATATTTTAATATTATTGGTTTCGAGTGACGAAGGAGGTTAATTCTACAAAAGATCTATCAAAAACACAATTATATTTTGATTATTATTTAAATATACCAACAAAATTAATTTAAGTCATTGATTAATGTTATATTTTGATTATTTTTTAAATATTCCAACTAAATTAATTAAAGTCATTGATTAAAGACAAACATTTGTGTATCTTAAAATTTAGTCTTATAATTTCTAAATTAAAATATTATTCGTTTTTGTGTTGCAAGTTCAAACTCGCAATGTTTTTATATAATTAATTATCAATTAAGCCGATTTAATTAAATAATTTAAATAATTTTTTAAATGACAAATATTTATTTCATATATTATTTTTATAGTAAGCTCAAATTAGTATATTATAATTATTTAAATTTTTTTATTTAGAATTTATAAGAAAAGTATTAAAATTAAGTAATTGATTAATGACAAATACCTGTCTCATAAATGAGTTGTAGACCCTAGCTATTTCGTTAGTGACTCATTTTTTATTCGACGCAAAAAGATAAAAGCTGACTATGAAAGAGTGGCATCCAAGTTGATTTACGCAGAAAATGATGGGATGGACGGTGACAGAATATAGTTCTACATGAAATAGAATTGATTCACACTTGTACGACTCATTAATCCATGGTCCCATACCAATGTCAACATCCAATCACGTATAGCTATAGAGGAAACATCAATTATTGCAATAACCAAATATCAATACTTTCCTTTTTTTTAAATTTATTATAAAAAATAAATAAAATATTTTTAGTAATATGACGGTTATTATTTAAATATGGCTAGATTCTCCCAACCTAATCAATGCTCCATAATCCTCCAATGCATCAAATAAATGACAACTTTGCTTTTAATGCTCATTTGTCTTTTATGTTGCCGATTCTTAAAACCTTCTAGAACATCCACGCATTTCTTTATCATTTTCTATGCATAATTATCGCTAGAAAATTTATTCTTATCTCAATCTCCATGTGCATACCGCTATAAAACCGTATACTAGGATTACGATACACATCACCTTCCACTTTCTATATTCACTTTTTATATTCTTATCCAATTCAGTTATTCATTCACTCTCTTGTTTATATATACTTACCTTCAAAAAAAACTCTTCACTATCTTCTTTCTCGTTAAATTCTTAAAAACGGTTATGGAGTTGATTTCAGGTTTACCGGAAGACATAGCACGAGACTGTTTGATTCGAATTTCGTATCACCAGTTTCCGGCTGTAGCCTCTGTGAGCAAAGGATGGAAAACGGAGATTCAGATGCCGGAGTTTCGCCGGTTAAGGAAGAGTACGGGACATGCACAGAAAATCCTAGTTACAGTTCAGTCCAAGTTCGATTCGGAAAAAAGTAAAACCGGTTCACTCGGAAAGGGTGTTATGGCCATGACGAACCCGGTTTATCAGCTGAGTGTATTGGAAACTGAAACCGGTGTTTGGAGCGAGTTACCGTTGGGACCCGAGTTATGTAACGGGTTGCCCTTATTCTGTCAAATAGCTGGTGTTGGGTATGATTTAGTTGTTATGGGCGGGTGGGCACCCGACTCATGGAAAGCTTCAAATTCGGTTTTTATTTATAATTTTATATCAGGTAATTGGCGCCGTGGGGCCGATATGCCTGGTGGGGCCCGCACGTTTTTCTCTTGTGCGTCAGATCATGAGCGTATGATCTATGTGGCAGGAGGACACGATGAAGAGAAAAATGCATTAAAATCTGTTTTTGCTTATGACGTGGCAAGTGACACGTGGATGCCGCTTCCTGACATGGCAAAAGAACGCGACGAATGCAAGGTTGTGTTCTCTCTCGGAGCAACTGGTTTCGCGAGGGTTAGGGTTATTGGTGGGTATCATACGGAGATGCAAGGGCGGTTTGAGCGGAGTGCGGAGGAGTTCGATGTTGCCACGTGGAAGTGGGGTCCAGTGGTGGAGGATTTTTTAGCTGATGCCACGTGTCCAAGGACTTGTGTGGATGGTTGTGATGTGGAAGGGAGAATGTATATGTGTAAATATGGTGATGTGATGGTATTGGAAGGTGACACGTGGAAGAACGTGGCGAAGGTGCCAAGTGAAGTAAAAAACGTTGCGTGTTTAGGAGCTTGTGATGGAGCGTTGTTGTTGATTGGGTCAAGTGGGCTTGGGAAACCTTGTATGGGCTTTGTGTTGGGCCTGAAGAGTGGTGTTTGGACTAAATTTGAGAGCCCAGAAAACTATTCTGGACATGTTCAGTCTGGTTGCCTTTTGGAGATTTAGTTTTGTTTTGTGATATATATTAATGAAAATATGATGAACATTTTTGTTTTCTTTGGTTAGGATACTTAGCTCTAAAATTTTGAGAAATATTTCCTCTTCTATATTCTATGAGCAAGTTGTGTGTATGTGTACAGAGTTTTTCATATAGTAAAGTTTACATTATTTCTTGCCTCACTGCTGGACAAGTAAAGTGTTAGCAAAAAGGTTAAATTCCACAACACAGTATTTTCATGATGGACATAGAGTGCAAGGATGATAAAGACTGAAGATATGAATTGACATATTTAATTTGTTTCTCATAAACTAATTGTAATAAAATTTGTTACAGTAGTAATATTTAAAAGGGACTAAATTGTCCCAATACACTTTTTGTTAACTAGACTTAGGGAACCAATCTACTGTTACAATTTTTTTCTTCTTCTTCTTTCTCATTTTACTTGGATATTAGTTAAGTTAATGTAAAATATATTGTAAATTAATTAACGAAATTGTCATCATCGTGTAAATCTTAGATTTTGATTATCGTATTTATATTTATAAAGGTGTCAAATTGTTTACCTGAATCATATTAATCGAGATTTAATTTAACATTTTTTTTTTTCACAATCCCAAATTTTTTTGGATGGCTATTGTAGAGCAACTATTATAGAATAAACAAAACTCTATGCAATAATGTGTGTGGCTTTAATCAAGTTATCAATATTGTTAAATATTATTCATATCTATTCATAACAATATATTTTTACATGAATAACACAACACAATTTTATTTTAGGGGAATAACATCACTTTATATTGTTCATTTTAAAATCAACTTGAAAATAGTTTGGAATTCGATTCAATAATTAATTCGTTGAACTTAGTTCATGAAACTAATGAGTTAAATATGAGCGAAAAACTAAATTCGTTAACAAAATGATTTGAACTTAAACTATACATAATTCGACTCGTTAAGTTCATAAGTCAATTCGATTATATATGAGAAAGATTACCTTGTCTTTAAGAGTAAATTTAAAAATTTAATATAAATTTTAACCTTATATTTATTTTAATCTAACGGTGTTAATTGATAATTTATATTCTCAAAATAAACAAGTTATTTCTAAAAATAATTATACAAATAAAATTAGAATCATATAAATTAATAAAATTTTGAATTAGTATATATTTTAGACAAATTTAAATTTCAATCTAATAACTTTTTATTTTATTTTAATATTTTTTTAAAAATAATATTAATATCAAATATCAAATATAAAAAAAAAGATTTTAAATAGATGATTTTTAAGTCCGTAAAGCAAGCGAGTTGAACTTAATGAGCTGAACTTAACAAGTCAAATTGAGTTGCTCGTGAACTTATAACGAGTCGAATTTGAGCTTAAAAATTTGTATCAAACTCAAACCGAGATTTCAGCTGAACCAATTCTTAATTATTAATTAGTTTTACATTCTCCCATTTAACTCACGTAACTTATGAATACTTTAATAATAATGCGCATTAACAAATTTTAAATGTATTAGTTTTATCATTCATCATAATTAAGAATATAAACCAATAAAAACCACACACACACACACATATATATATATATATATATATATATATATATATATATATATATATATATATATATATATATATATATATATATATATATATATATATATATATATATATATATATATATATATATATATATATATATATATATATATATATATATATATATATATATTCTCCTTAGTATGATCTTAAGTTTAGAAATTATCTGATATGGATTTGAAGAAATTGGCATTAAACTTGATTATCTTGGTGAGGTAATAAGCACCAATAACTAGTTGTTCGTTAATTCTTTGGCTGGCGTCAGAGGTTGGTATATGCAAATACACAGACGCTTAAGTCAATAACTGAATGAGGAAGCAAGAAATATTTTAGTTTTTAAAGAGCGTGTACCTTCTTGGTTGTACTGTTTACTTCCCTTTTATAGGTGGATTCTCAAATTTCCATGGACCAAGAACCTTCCTGCGTAGAGCAGGTGCCCGTTTTATTCTTTATGTCATCTAACGGTTCTTACACAACCACTATATTTGATTAGGTGTATTCTTAGGACGAAACTTATTGTGTTCCCGAGGTCATCCCATATTCTCTTTGATGTGCTTTACATAATCATACCTTAATATAATCGTTCACAAGTTATGTGACGAGTCAAGACATCTTTATTACAAGCCCATAATCTCGTTGGACTGTTGTTGTCGTGAACTTTGGCCCAGGCGAGAATAGTTTCCCCAAAGATTAGTACGACGAAGTCGGGGCGTGGCTTGTGATTTTGGTCTTTAATGGTAGATGTATTAGTTTATGTTTTATTCATCATTAACTTGTCCCGTCACATTTGATCTTCAATATTCTCTCTTTCTCTTGTTAGGAAATGATAGAGTTTTTTGGGATATGTTGTCTTTGTTGTTTTTCACGTGTTTATTTATCGCGGTAAGGGCGACGCCCTTTCACTAGGCATGATATGATTGTTTTTCTAGGAAATAAAATTGTAATTATTATTTTGATGACGTCATCTCTGATGACGTGTCCATACACTACCCTTCGATTCTATTTCCTTTGGACTGTTGGATCTTATCCTTTCTGTTTCATTTCCTTGAGGAAAATGTGCATTTAAAAATTTGAACATGTTGTGTTTCTCCCTTTCTTCCATTAATTTCTCTATGTTATTTTTGTCCGTGCTTAAAGTGTTTTTTGCTTTTTTTTTTGAAGTGCTCTTGTTATCCTTTAACTTTCTCCAACCTCCTTACTTGTAAGTTCTTATTATCTATAACTTTTTATATTCCATTAGATTTGGTATCGATTAGTCTGATGAGGTAGCTTGAACCCCTGATTATATTCCATATTTTCTCTATTTTTAAGAAAGTTTTAGGATACTTGCTAATGTTTTATTGCTGATATGATAATATTTATGTCATCATTCATTTCATGGGAAGGAAAGTGGTAACTATTCAGTAAGTAGGATTACCTTCCACGAAATCTACTATTCTTTCTATGTTATTAGGTATATTGGTGCATTATATCAAATACCTTTTAGAGTTTATAATTGATGAAAAGAAAGATTCTTTGTGCTCTTTAGTAAATGATGTTTAGTTGGGCACTGCTTTTGTGTACTATGATTCAACAGAATCATAAAAATAAAGACGGTTAAAGAAGTGAGAGGTCCCTTTGGTTTCTAGATAGTCATCATCCCAACTTTCACTTATATAATTTTGTCAAGAGTTTCTTCACCCCTCATTCCCTACGTTTGATGTTATTTTTAGAAAAATCAGTTTCTTTCTTCCTTTTACTACTTTTGAGAAAGGTGTTCTTTATTATTAGGTTGTGGCCCCCTCACAAATGCTCTCTAATTATTTAGGCTTTATTAAAGATTATCAATCAATTTATCATCCTAGGATGAAAAGGGTCTCTAAGAGCTTTCTTTTGTATTTTCTTTGTTGCGTGGGAAAGTTCTACATCCTCATATGGCCTAATCCATTTCAAATAGCCTCCAAATATATTTGAAGTCTTTGAAAAAAATTAAGTTTTTCTACATTATTGTCGAGCCTCTTACTGTCGAGGCCCACTTCAATGTGTGTGATTTTGACGAAGAGGTTGGAAACACAATTTGTGAACCCATGTTCCCTCGACGCTCAAATCAAACAAATTTGGGTCAGGCAAAGCAAACCAATACTTTAGACCCCTATGAAGTGGAAAAGGAATGTCTCACATCCATCCAAGGTTTCATTGAAGGCTTCAACCATATATTTTTCTTTGATCCCAAGTCTAAAGGGAAAAAGATATGAATATGAAATCTCTGGTTTTATAATCTAGTTGAGAGGATGTCAAGGATCTATTGGGTGTGTTTGATAATATTCTTTTCATTTTTCTTTAACTTTTCTCTATGGATTATTAACTTATTTTTATTTCTGTAGATAACATAGCCATTGATGAAAAAAATTAACGCTTATAAGAATTCACAGGCCCAAGCTCTTGCCAAGGTTACCCTTGTAAAAGCTGCTCAAGATGCCCCATCAGAGAAAGAGGCAGATAGATCTTCGATAGTGGTGGTTGATATATAAATATCTCCCTCACCATATGCCTTCCTAAGTGATTTCGTTGCTCATATATCTAAGAAAAGGAAAATTCAACTCTTGAGGAATATGAAGAAGGGAAGTTTGTGTCAATTTTTACTATCCAACTTACCATTTCTCTTAATAAACTTTTAAGTTGACTCTTGATTCAAATTGTTGTTTTTTTTGCCAACATGAGACCCTTAGGTTCCGCTGTGTGGATCCTGACTATTTGTGAGTAGATTGTAGGTTTTGCTGGAAGTATCTCTAGAAAAGATTGTATAAGGTTGAATCTTGAGAAGGAAGCAGATTGAGGATGTATCTCTCTTCATATGGAAAAGGGGTTTGATTTCTTCCAAGTGTGGATGACATCTTGGCTAACCAAGCAGTTAAGAGAATTTGTATGTCTCTTTCGGGGATGTGAGCATTCCAGGTTTGGTTGGATTTATTCTCAAAGAACAAGGTTGTCTATGGCTGTAAGATTCAAGATGGATTTGTACAGTGTGTGAATGTGTTTAGGGGGAGAGTGATCAATGATGTTATTTGGTTTCAATCCAAGAGTTTATTGGTTATGGTACAAGGATTGTGATCCTGGTATTTTCTCACTTATGAGCATGAAGATGTTCGTGTGATTCATGCGAGGTTGTGACGTCATACTAGATGTCTTGACATCGTGGTGTGTTGATCCTTTAGCTTAGTAACTTCTGCTTGTGAGTTTGAATTGTTAAGGCTATTGAATTATTTCAACTATGTCCATGATTCTTAGGAGAGGCTTGAGAAATAATATTCGATATTGTCTGGGAGAATTTATTTTTCTCTGCAGATTGGGATAAGGTTCATGGGAGCTTTTGTTGATAAATGAGAGATGTCACACATAATGTCTTGACATCATGGTCAGGTTTTTCTAATTTTGGCTAAAAGGAGTATGCTTGTAGTTCATTGGAAGGCACTGTGATTATGCTTCAAAGTTTACAAGAGAGAGTAGATAAGGTCTTATTGGGTGTCAGGACATTGTTTAGGATTCTTATTTGTTTACAAGTGGCTCTATGTGGACGGTGTTCCTTGGACGGTGGAAAACATGCCTTAAAGAGGGCGTGCAAAACATGTTTCTTTGGTACTTGTGTATTCTTTGGATGGTTCACATTAAAGAAGAAACAATCAAAATTGAGTTTGCCGGTGTACATTATTTTTTGTTGAAGTTATCTTCCTCAATTTACGTTCTCATTGAATTGATCTTCGGTAATATCAATGGCTCATTAATTCCTAAGGAAACTGCTCGGGCATTTAAACGGGTCTTTGCTTCTTTTGTCTCAGGTTTTGTTTTTGTTGTGTTGTGATTTTATGGCATTTATCTGGGGTTGGGTGAGTACTGTTTGGGTATGGAATTACGTTAGATACTTTTGTCAATTTTTGGCTAAAAAGTGGGAGATAGGTTATGTGTCCATATCAGTTGTGTGTTGTTCCTTGCAACACATGGTTGATCTTCATTTGTGTCTTGAGTCCGTTCTTGCAGTTGTTTTACAAGGATGTTGGATAAGATGTTATAATATCCTGTATGTGTCTCGATTATTTTTGTTCCGAGTCTTCTTTTTGTGTCTTGTTATCTGAGTTATGAACACAGTTGTATCTTGTGTTCTGAGTTATCTGAAGTTGAGGTTTGGTCTACTAAGCCTTGATCTGGATAATGGATGAGGGTGAATTAGGACTGGTTTTGAGGGGGAGTGTCTTGTATCTTCCTCCTCATGTACACCAAGGCAAAGGATACACGTCATTCAACAAGTAGTGTATGATGCGTAAATCATCCAAACAGCTGCTAAACTCATCATAGGCCAGCTGGAATGACTTCAAGACTTTATACTCTTTCTACTCCTTGATTTCATGGGTTTATTGTACAAAAGGAGTTTTAGCCAAAATTTGTCAAAAGGGGGAGATTGAAGGCTCTTAGATTTGACAAAATTTTGGTAAAACATGATGTCGAACAAGATGTTCTAATATGAAGAAGTTTATAAAAAACAACATGTCGGACAAGGTGTCCTATCTTGAGGACTTGACATCTTGGTCTGATACAATAGATTTGTTGCAAATATGTTCCAAGATTTAAGGCGCAATCAGAGCATGGATCAAGGAATGATTGGACAGAGATTTTGAAGCCCGTGGACAACTGAAGATTATAAAATGAAGACCAAGACCTAGGGTAAATCACTAGTCCTTGTTAAGACTTTTGTAAAGTAAAAATAAGGGTTTAGGCTTTTGAGAGTCGTGTGTTTTTCTTGTATTGTAAGTCACCCTTTGTATCGGTTTGATACACTGTGGTAGACATAATTTTTCATATTCAGAAACCTATAGGTAATAAATTGTATATTGTTCTTGGATGAAGCTTTTAGGAAAATTTAAGTATTAGTGTTAGTCAAGAGTATTGACTGAATATTGTGTTGAAATGGTTGTCTTTCAATTGAGCATATTGATACAGTCACCGAAGGTTGTGACTGTTAGATATCACTGAGGTGATTTAGGAATTGAGATGGGTTTCTCTTATCTAGATGAGTTTCTAGGTAGAAGTTGCACTGGATAAGGAATTAAGTGATAAGTTACCGGAGGTTGTATACCTAGAATTAATACTATTGATAGTGAATTCATTATTGGCTTGGTAGCCTCCAGATGTAGGTGTGGTTGTACACCGAATTGGATCATCATATCTTGGTGTTATTTATTATTCTGCTATCTATAATTCAATCTATTCTTATGCTCTAAAATATATGTCTTAACAAATGTTGTAACATCTGTTATGACACTATTATGACTTTGAGATATCAGAATGTTCTTGTTCTGTCCTTGTTTAATAAAGCAGAGATCAATGTCTCAACATTTCTTGGGACATATGTTATTTGTATACCAAAATTTCAATATATATATATATATATATATATATATATATATATATATATATATATATATATATATATATATATATATATATATATATATATATATATATATATATATATATATATATATTGTAGTTTTCAGTTTCACTAAATCAACAAACACAAAATCCTAACAAGGAACCCTAAGCAGCGAACACAGTAAACACATATCATCCTCCAACTCGTCGAATAATCAAGAATATACGAAGATGATATGTGTTTAAGACTCTTGTTCGATACTTGCCATAATGAAAAACCAAAATCATTTGTTTAACTTCTTCTTCACATATATAGTACGTCAAACATCCCTTACAAATATGATATGTTGTTGTTGTTAAGACCTTAAATCTTAGAGATTTCTTGTTGTTGTTGAGACCCTAAATCCTAGAGATTTGTTGTTGTTGTTGTTGTTTAAACTGAAATTAAGTGTTATATGTTGTTGTTTTTATTGAGATAAGTACATAAAAGGTTTATGGTTGATGTTGATGTAGTTTTGTTGAGAGATTATTATTTTTTAGTTGTTGTTTATATTGAAATTGAATGTTAATGTTGTTGTTATTACTGTTATTTATTATGGTTTTTGAGTTGTTGTTATTGTTATTGTTGTTCTTGTTTTCCTGTTGTTATTGAGTTTGAGATTGAGATGCTTAGTTGTTCTACTAGGATATATATATAAATATATATATATATATATATATTATATATATATATATATATATATATATATATATATATATATATATATATATATATATATATATATATATATATATATATATATATATATATATATATATTATTTTTATTATTGAGTTTGAGGTTGAGGTTGATATTATATTTTTTATTCTTTGTGCAACTCTCATCAAAATGACATTAGAGTGTTAAAAAATATAGTTGAGTGTATTATATCAAATATCGATTGTTTGTTTCATTAACGGTATATAACCTTTTAAATTGATTTTGAAAATAATAGTATGAAAAGTTATGTTGCATTTGAAAAATATCTTACACTAATTAATATTTTCGAGCATTTTGTAATTCATCATCCATCTCACATTTCTTAATAGTTAAAATATCTCTCAATGCTTCTAGTTTTCGTTCAACTTTATTCTATACTTGTTAATTACAAAGCATCAAATTTTATACTTTGAATATTGAATTAATAGAGAAGGAAGTGTTTGAATGAAAAACTTGAAATATTGAACAAGATTCTAGCCATTAAAGAACGAGAGATAAATGATGAGTTATAGGATGCTCAAAAATCATTTATTAATGTAAGTTGTTCTTCAAACATAACATAATTGTTCATATAAATATTTTGTAAACCAATTTGAAAATTTATATGTTCAGTAAGAATTTGGTGAAGTAAACAATCAACATTAGATATAATATACTCAATTGTGTTTTATCCGTCGGTTAATGACAAAACCGAAGGAAAGGTGTTTTCGCCATTTAAAAGTTCCAAAAAGTTTTCGCTTGGATCAAACTCATGACCATTACATCTATCCCGTTAGTGGAATTTCAACTGAGAGGTAAAGTGGTGCATTTTAGTGACGCCTTTTGTTATCTCGCATATGAAACTTAGATAACACCTTATGTCTAACAGAGGTTAAGGGTGTTTTTTTGTTGTAGCGATTGTTTTTTTTTACAAAATTAATTAATACTTTTACTTATCATTAAAATATCTCAAAGTCAATACATTATTCATCATACACTATAAACGTGTTTAAGAAAATCACAATAATACATTAAATTAAACCTACATATTCATGATCTTAAATAATCTATTTATCATTTGCTATGATACCACTGAACAACACATAAATTGAAATTTTAAACTACTTTTGTTTAAGGTCACAAATACAAAGGCTACTTTTATGTATTTTTTTAAAATTTTATTAGACACGTATAATTTAAGTTGAATAATAAAATTCTTTTAAAAATTTTAATAAAAAATAGAAGTACTAGTGAATTTTATAACAAAACAATGGAAATAAGAAATAGATGGAAATTTTAGAAAAATGAGGCAACATACTTCTAATCCTAGAATAAGATAATTCTTATGGAAGGAAGATTACCATAAAAAATTAAATTCTTGATAAAAATCAAACTTGCTCTAATTCAAAACGAAAAGGAGCAATGTTCACACATCATAAAGAAAATAAATGATCCGAATCTTTGAGTTTTTTGGACCTGAATTAAGAGTCGTGAGGGTGGAATTATAAAACACGCCACAATCAGATTAATATTAACTTGATAAGTCATAGAAATGTCATAACCGACTATGTAGGTTCCATTCAACATGTCAGAATTTAACCCCACGACAATCTGATAAGCTAAAAATATGATTTCGATAATAAAAAAGAATAAACTCTCAAATTTTACTCTATCTAAATCTCTTTTTTTCTCATGATTTTCCTCCATATTTATAAGTTAATATAGGATTTTGACTGTAGAGATTAAAATAGATACACAAAAAATAAGAAAATTAATTCAACCATAATTGTGAGTGGCTGAATTGTACATCATGAGTTATAAAATTAAAAAAAAAAATAGAGGATAAATGAATTACTCCCATAATAAGTGAATATTGATATTTAAAGTGTCTTGAAAATGTCTCTTATGTGTCTCTTTGATGTGTGGCATAAAAGACACTTTTTGATGGTGTCAAAAAATACCATAACTTTTTCAACTCGTGTTAATTTTGCCATCCACTTTATTTATAGTTTCGAGCATTAAAAAAGTATAATTTGGTTTTGACTAAAAAAAATAATTTTATATAACTCTAATATTTTCAACACATTAAATATTACATCAATTAGACATTTATAACCCCATATACGGGCAAAACAAGATAAGAGACCATTATGTACATTAAATAACACTTTCAATAATAAAAAATTGATTATTTTTAGTGTATTATTGAATCAATTCTTCTTCATGCTAATTAATTATTCATGGGATAATCAAATAAAATTATCGGTCTCAATATTTTTAGCGTTTTCAGGCGTTGCAGTAATTATCTTCGTTGGTTGAACCTCAACTGATTCTTTTACTTGGTTTTGCTCAATAAATTTCTTCAGTTCTATACCTTTACCCCACAGGACAATGTATCAACCAATCACAATTATCAATGATCCTGTTATACTATATAGAAGAAATGTTTTTTATATAACAACAATAATTGTTGGGACATATTGAAGATGAATGAATAAAATAATAAAACTCAACGAATGAGAGAAGTGTAAGCCTATTTGAATTGAAGGAGTATTTTGTTTTAGTTGAAATCAATTGAATTAGTTACATGGACATGTTATGCAACTTATATATCAATAAAAGCTTTAAGGCCTAAATAACTCAGCTAGCTTAAATCAAAACATAACAACTTTGTTGCACCCCAAATTTTGACCCCTTAGATTCTCATTATCATTTTATGAGCATACTCATGAATTATCTAACCTTAAGCCAGTGCAAGTTTGTCTTTGTCAAGTTACAGATGAATCAGGGTTTTGTACAGTCAAATCGAAGCTTTAGGGTTTGCGATTAATCCAAGTTTTGGGCTAATTCAATTATGAAACAAGGTCAAGGGTATCATATAATGTCAATTGAGGATCCAATTTGAGGTTGTTACCCTAGAATCAAGAACAGTGTATTTCAGGGCACCCGATTAGGGTTTTTTGACTAGTAAAAGTCAACTGTAGTTTGACTTTGATGTTGGAAGGTGTTTTAATGATGAGATTATGATCCATGAAGTTCATATAGCTTAATAAATTTCATTCAAGAAGTTTCAAAGTCTCAGGAGGTCAAGAGTGTCAACAGACGACTCGGTAGTCGCCGATCGATCGTACGATTGACCAAAAAGTCAACTCTTTAAATTTAAGGAATTGGACTTCAAAGTGTGAATACAAAATGTTACTTATATCATATTGCACTAGCCTATCAATTTTCATGACCATTGGATCAAGGATGAAAGAGTAATCGAAAAATCGGGAAATTAGGGTTTTGAAAGGGGCTAAATCATAACTCCTTAACCACACATCCATTTGAGTTGGTTCAAAGCTCATTTGAAAGCTCTTAACAAACCCTACAAAAGTCCCTAAGTGGTCCATGATAAGAAAATGCATAGATTTGGAGTTATGATCAAAATCATTTCTAGAAGGGAAAAAGACTTAGAGAAATTTCACTTTTAAGTTCATTTGTTTAGCAACTTTGAGAGACTTTTTGACCAATTTCCTTTGGGAAATTGAAACTCATGAAAACATGAATGTTTTAGATCTATTTGAGGGCTTTCTAAAAAGTACTAGCACATCTCAAAAGGATTTGTGAGCTGAAAGTTATGGTTATGGCAAGTTGGTGTTTTCACACTTTAGTCCCACATTGTCAAAATTTCAAGAATCCATTCTTTCATCAATCTGACCAAACTCAGCCTTTGAATGTTGTTTTTTCTGATATGTAGAGGGTTTTAAGCATATAAATGTGAATAAAATGCATAAGAGATGGAATTAGCCAAACTTGCAAGCGGGCTTGCAAGTGGCTTTACAACTTGCCTTTGAAATCATAAGGCAAGCATGAGGTGGAAAGGTGAATCTGCAAACAGCCATCAAGCTATACCTCTAACCTTCATTTAGCCCTTTCAAAATCATCATTTTTCTTGACTATTGGGCTTACCTATCAGCCAAGGAAACCCCTTTGTGGAGGTTTGATCAAAAGGTGTAAAACCTTTCTTTAATGTGAAGAAATCTCCACACCTGCTCCTTCTTCTCACTTGCCTATAAAAGGGAGCCCTCATCACTTCATTTGACACAAGATTGAGACTAAAAACCAGAGAAACACAAAGCTCTCACTCTTTCCACTATTTACCTCAAAATCACAAAAATCACAAAATTGCAAAAACCACCAAAAATCTGTCTTGGTAGTTTTGGTGCCAAACTCAGTTCTCTACATTCAAACACCCCAACAATCATCCACACAATCTCTAAATATGATATAGAAGGTGTCCAAGACCTTAAACCATTCAAAAACCTCACCCTTCAAAAAGTCAACTTCCACACCAAGTTACTTTGACCAAAAGCCATAAAAACAGCCAAAACTTGTTCTATCCATTTCCTTGGTGTTTTAAGCACTCAAACACCTCTCATATATCATTTCTCAACTGTCCAAAACATTGAGGGTCATTGGTGGATTTTATTTCTCCAACTGTCTTGAAGTTTGCTTTCTTACTTCACAAGGAAGGAATCTCTCAAAGCTAGGAGCATTTGAAGTTCCTCTGGGTTTCTTGGTGTTTAAACTTGCTCAATACAGTCTACTAGAGGTATGTGAACACTCCATTCTTGCTTTGCATCATAATTCCATGATTTGACATTTTGAGTTCATTATGTGAAAAGCATGTCATGTGTATGTCTTACTCAATTTCTGTCATGACCAAGATATAATTGTGTTTTTTAAGTGGGATCATCTCCAAAATCATGAATATGACATGTGTGCATATTTCATTTGAGATGAACATGCCTTAAACTGACTTTGAACTTTGTGAGCTTCATCAAAAAGCCAAACTGCATATTGCATGGCATGTTTCATACCAGCTTACTTTAGATTCATTTTTGTGATGGAACTTACTCAATATCATGTATGTATTCTATGTGTGTGATCAATTGAACCAGAAAGTATGTGGAACTGAAAATTCATATCTCATGCCTCATTTTCATGATAACTTGCATTTTGTGAATCACTTTTCATGACAGTCTGTTTCTAACCTATTTTGGTGTTTGAATCCATTCAATATCATGAATATAAGATGTGTATGTGTTTGAATTGGTCTAAAATTGCTTTGAACAAAAATTGAACATGTTCATGCATCTCACTTCACAAAACTTGCACTTAACTCACCAAGTTTCATATCAGCCATGTTTGAACCATTTTCCTTGTTTGAACTCACTTGTTTGTATATATATGAGACGTGTATGTGATTCATATGGTCAAAATGTGCTTGAATTTGAATTTGAACATTCTACTGTCTTGCAAAAACACCAAAATGCAGTTTGAGAGTCATTTTTTGTGCCAAGCTGTTTTGACTCATTTTTCTTGCTTGAAAACACTTGTTGATATATATATATGATGTGTGTATGTGAGCTGCCTAGCCTGAAAATACATAGAGCCTGTTTGCATTTCCAACTTGCATCTCAAAAATGTCATTTTGTCATAAGTAGGTCATTTCCACTTCAACTGTTTTGGTGACTTGTCTACCTATTTAAAATCATTTGTATGGATATTTGTAACATGTTTGAAATGTTGATTTGGTGGAAATATGCATGGAACCTGTTGTTGAGTTTTCTCATGAATGCATCAAAATACCAAAATGCAACTTAGAGGTCATCTGTCATGCCAAACTGTTTCAGACCACTACTTTTGCTTAAAATCACTTAACAACATATATGTAGTGTGTGCACATGGTTTGCCTGCCTTAATTTTGCATAATACATGAACTGATCATCAAACTGCATCATACAAGGTCATTTTGCATATTGAATCTTACTTTGCATTTCAACCTGTTTTGAATCATGTCATGAACTTAAAATCATTCAATAGCATATATATAGTGTGTGTGTGCATGATCTACATGAGCAGTTTGTACCTAGAACCTGAACTGATATTCAATTGCCTCATAACATGCCATAAGTGCAACTTGATGATCACTTTCCATTGCAGTCTGTTTCTAACCTCATTATTTGTTTGGTCTCACTCAATATCTTATATATAAGGTGTATGTATGTTTGAAATGGTTTGAATATGCTTGGTGTAACGCCCCATATTGCTTTCAGGATTACCGACTGACCCCACAAACCAACACGGGTCTTTTCAGCATGCTTTGTCCTCAATCACACGCTTTCTAGGAAACTTCCCAGAAGGTCACCCATCCCAGAATTGCTCCAAGTCAAGCACGCTTAACTATGGAGTTCTTATGAACGGGCTACCGAAAAGAAGATGCATCTTGTTGGTATAGGTAGTACCAATTAATCCTTATAAGCCTTCATTCAACCATGCAGTCCCATACCTGCATAGTCTCAGGATCCCTCTCATTCGGATGTGAATTCAGTTTTCCCCTAGAAGCTGCTAGGAGTGTCTCATTGTCATGCCTCATGACACCGACAACCACTCCCTCGCCCACGGATGTTACATGTAACCACCGTCCTCTTTCACCTCAGGTGTTACATGCCCACCAGCTTCCGCTTGGTTCGTCCCCGAACCACATCGTACTGGGAGAGGTATGGCTCTGATACCATCTGTAACGCCCCATATTGCTTTCAGGATTACCGACTGACCCCACAAACCAACACGGGTCTTTTCAGCATGCTTTGTCCTCAATCACACGCTTTCTAGGAAACTTCCCAGAAGGTCACCCATCCCAGAATTGCTCCAAGTCAAACACGCTTAACTATGGAGTTCTTATGAACGGGCTACCGAAAAGAAGATGCATCTTGTTGGTATAGGTAGTACCAATTAATCCTTATAAGCCTTCATTCAACCATGCAGTCCCATACCTGCATAGTCTCAGGATCCCTCTCATTCGGATGTGAATTCAGTTTTCCCCTAGAAGCTGCTAGGAGTGTCTCATTGTCATGCCTCATGACACCGACAACCACTCCCTCGCCCACGGATGTTACATGTAACCACCGTCCTCTTTCACCTCAGGTGTTACACTTGGAACCTGAAATGAACTTCCTCATGCACTTCACAAGCACATTTGGCATCTTGATCACTACTTTTCACTACAGCCTGTTTTGAACTTAATTCTTTGCCTAAACTTACTCATTAGCATATATGCAGTGTGTTTGTATGATTGTCTTGATTTTAAAATGACTGGAATTGGATTTCCACCTCAAAATGCACATCACACACTCCACATGCATGTGCTATCGGGTTTGAAAATTAAAGCTTGATCTTGAAAAACCAGTGACACCATCTTGTTCCTCATGAAAAATCCTTCAATTTACACTAAAAGTTTGTCTGATTTCATAAAGAATTGAGAAAGTTATGACACAAAATGCAAGCCATGTTTGAGTGTTCTTGTTTTGCCCAGAAATCCACATAGATATACAATATATATTTATGGTGTGGCATTTACAAACAGATGTATAGCCACCCCAGTGGTAAGACCATTGCCAAAAGTGTGCCTTGCACCTTGAGAACCTGGGTTCGACCCCTGAGGAAGGCAACCCTTTTGATTATTTTTGTCATTTTTAAACGAAATTTCAAAAAATCACATCTCACTCATTTTTAATCTTTTTTCACCCATTTCTTTTGCATTGTGTTCATCTTGATGTCTACTTTCATGTCATATTTTTTATTTTTATGTTTGCCTAATTTTTCATCCCTTTTGGCTATGTGCAAGTTATGTACTTTTTGTGATCATTTTGACTTATGCAGATGAATTTTCCCTTGATGTACTTGTGATTATTTGAGATACTTGTTTGCATTCATAGCCCCAAATGTTAGTTAACATGTTAAGACTTCATATTTGGTTATTACCATATTCATGTTACTTCATCTATTTAATTTCACTTAAGCTTGATCTGTCGTCACAGTTCCTGTTTCGTTTACCTGCTTTGATTATCACCAATGCATTTTCAGTTTTATGCTCACTTAATGGTTGTCACCATGAATGCATATTCATTATGTTGTTATCTTGTTCAAAATTCTCTTTCCCCCAAATGATGAAGTTTGTTCACTCCCATCCCAGTTACCTCCTGTCCCCCTCCAAAGGAAATGATCTTTCCATTAACCCTAAATGTTATGGATCACTCATTCACCCATATCCTTAACTTTGTTAAGTCACTTTAAACTTAGTTTAGAAACCATTAGACTTTGCTTTAAGTCTAATAGACCCACCTGTACTAGGAGTGTTCTTCAATTAGAACCCTAGGATAGAGTTTGTCAACTCTATGTAAGAATCATCGTCATGATTTCTTACTTCCCCTTTTGAATATTACAACTTAGATTAGGGAGTTTTGTCAAACTCCACACAAACATCGTCATGTTTGTTCCCCCTTGAACCTTGATCATAATCAAGTGTTCTTCATCCCTTGTGAGGTGAACTACGATTGCTCTGATTCTATCCTAGTTAGGATACGTAGGCAGAAGATGCGATGTCTTTGCGAGCAATTTTAGTGTATATAACTTCAGGTTTCAACTTTACTTATCCCAATACATGGTACATATTCACAAACTTAGCAAGCAAACAAACAAAAGGTTCCTGTAGAGTACTACAAATGCTTAGGGTGCTAACACCTTTCCTAGGTATAACCAATCCCCGATCCCCGAATCTCTTAGCGTTGTCGTTACATCGCGAAAAGGGTTTTTCTTTCTTTAGACCTTTCCTTTGGATAAATTAAAGTTCGGTTGTAAAAGAATTAAGATTCAGGTTAATATAATAGCTTGATATCCAATTTTCACCGCAACAGAAATGGCGACTTCACTAGGGATGGTTTTATTGCTTTGAGGGTTTAGCCTATCATGTTTGAATACTTGCTTTATTTGTGAATACTTGTAAAAATGTATATATGTGCCCTGTTAAATCTTGGGAACTTTGAATGGTGAGACAACACTATACCCGTGTTTGAGCGTACTTATGATAGGATGGTGGTATATTCAAGGATACTTATAGGGAGTTGATTCTCGACCAAGTTGACTTGAGAAAACCTCCACTCAGTAGAGGCCCTTCTGGAAGTTAGTATTGTTGATCGAGTATTCGTGAAAACAATGCTACTTTCTACATGGGAGCCCGTGATACTGAGGACCTTTAGATTACCTTTCCCCCACTATGGCTTTATTAGGATGTAGTGCGATGACTATAAGGAAGTAATTCCAAAGTAGTTGATATGCGATACTACACTTGGACGAGACTCTCTTGAGAATATTATCGACCACCAAGTATTTTGGAAATTGATAATATCTGAAAGATGGGTCGAGGACTCTGGGAACTCTTTTAGAACCTTGCTCTACAGTTTTGAAGGCCTTAGTACATACCTTTGGAGTGGGTAGACCTTGACTCCTTACTCATGTTCTCCAAACCAAAACCTTTATTTGTTTACCCATGTGTATATGTGAATTTGTGCTTACCTGTGTTTGTGCATTCATGCATTCATGAACATCATATCATAAAAGTTTCATGGAACTCAGATCTCTTGTTTGTAAACATTAGGATCATCATGGATAGTGGAAAAAGAAAACTATGAAGTACACTTACAAAAGTCCTAACTTGGATGACGTAGAAAGGTTGAGCACTTTGATAACAGATCTAGAAGAATTCAAGAGCAGGTATGGGAACTTATTGTCATTATTGAGGGTAAAAAAGAAGATGGATCTGGGACTTCTCTCCACACTTCTCCAGTTTTATGACCCACTCTATCATTGTTTCACTTTTCCTGATTATCAGCTGGTACCTACACTTGAGGAATATTCTTGCTTGATTAGTTTACCTATTCTTGAAGACTCTCCTTTTCCAATCATGGAGAAAGACCCTAAAGAGGAAGAAATTGCTAAAGCTACACGTTTGGGATTGATGGATATTCAGAAAAATATGGTTACTAAAGGAGGAGTATTTGGTTTGACTGCCGAGTTCTTGGTTGGAAAAGCACAATACTATGCTGATCATTTGAGTATGGATGCATTCGAGGCCATCTTTGCCTTGCTCATTTACGGGATCTTTTTGTTTCCAAGTTTTGATAATTTTGTGGATCTCAATGCCATTAAGATTTTCTTAAAGAAAAACCCTGTGCCTACTTTACTAGCCGACGCATATCATTCTGTTCACTTGAGAAATCTTCATAAAGGAGGAACGGTTACCTGTTGTGTCCCTTTGTTATATAAGTGGTTTATTTCTCACTTACCTAAGGCTCATGTTTTTTGGAAGGAAGGTTGGTGGTGTCAGAAGGTTATGGCCCTTACTCATTCTGATATTGATTGGTACAGTCGTAGTTACGATGGGATAAAAATCATTGACAGTTGTGGAAGCTTTGGTAACATACCTCTCCTGGGTACAAGTGGAGGAATCAGTTATAACTCTGTTCTCGCTCGCCGACAGCTTGGATATCCTTTGAAGGACAAACCAAATAGCGCTCATGTGGAGAATATTTTCTTTAAGGGAAGTTCAGAATTGAAAGGAGAAATTCTAAAAGCTTGGGGTCATGTACACAAGAAAGGAATGGAAGACTTAGGGAAGCCTAATTGCGTCTCTCTCGAGCCTTATCTCCAATGGGTCCGAAAGAGAGCTATTCAGCTGAAGATGCCTTATCCTCAGCAGAAACCCATGGTTTTAGAGGAGGAACACACAATGATCTTTATGTCTGAAGAGGAGAAGTTAAAGATTGCCTTGAGGAAATCACAACAAACTGAAGTAGCCTGGAAATACAAGTACCAAGTGGCCATGGAAGAGAATGATGAACTCCGTAGACAACTCCAGGCAAAGGATGAAGAAATGATTGCTTATAAGAAGAGGAAGACACAGGAAGGTTTATCTTCTTCCAGCTCTCAGCCAACACCATGGAAGCTAGTCGTGGACAAACTCATTCTTGAGAAGACTCAGATGGAAGAAGAAATCAAGAAACTCAAAGCAAAAGAAGACTTTTATTTAGAATACTGTCAGCCTTATATTTAGGACTTTTGTAAAATGTATTAGATATTTTGTAATGTAATCTTGAAAAGCAATGAAATGAAATGATGTTTTGATCTGAGTTCCATGAAACCTTTGCATTTGCATTTACATTAATTAATCACTCAAGGAACTAAAGATTGTTTTGCAGATATTATAGGATGGATTCTGGAAAGAAAGCAGAGGTTGTGTTCCAAAGACCCAAATTGGAGAACTTGAAGAAACTGGGAAGTTTAGTAGAAAACCCCGAGGCATTCAGGGAGAAATATGGGAATATGCTGTCTTTGCTAGAAGTTCAAGTATATGAAGAGATGTTATCCGCACTCGTGCAATTCTATGATTCAACCTATCACTGTTTCACCTTTCCAGACTATCAGTTGCTACCAACCTTGGAAGAATATTTCACCCTGATGGGAGTAGACGTCACTCCTAGACCATTTTCTGGAAGAGAATGGACTCCTAATGAAAGAGCAGTTGCAGAAGCCGCGTATTTGGAGGTGGACGAAGTACGATCTCATATGGTTGCTAAGGGAGGGTTGTATGGATTTCCAGCTATGTTCCTATATGAAAAAGCTCAAAGCTATGCCTTGTCAAAAAATATTGAAGCATTTGAGGCCATCCTGGTTTTGCTAATTTACGGACTGTTCCTGTTCCCGACTGCTAATGATTTTGTGGACGCGAATGCAATCAACCTTTTCTTAATAAAAAACCCTGTACCTACCTTGCTGGCTGATACGTACTTTACCATCCACCGTAGGAACCGTTATGGAGTTGGATGGATTGAGTGTTGCACCGTTCTCCTGCACAAGTGGTTTATTTCGCACTTGCCAAAAATTCCAGCCCTCTGGGATAAGCAAAATGGGCTCTCATGGACAGAAAAACTGCTATTGCTCAAACACTCAGATATTAAGTGGTATGACCCTATGTATGGAGGGATTGCCATGATCCAAAGCTGTGGAGATTTCCCGAATATACCGCTTATCAACGTCAATGGTTGCATCAGCTATAATCCTATTCTGGCTCGTCGATAGTTGGGGAACCCCATGGAGGATGAACCGGACCCAGACTTTTTGAGAAGCTTTTACATTGAAGAAGGGAAGAATCCCGCTTACAGGACTCGAATTGTGTATGCTTGGCGTTATGTCCACACGAGGGGAGTAACTGCCCTAGTTTACCACGACTCTACTGTTCCAGAATCTTACTTATCATGGGTAAAAGAAGCAGCGTTGAAGATGTTCTATACTCGTTTTGAGCCTGACTCACCCAAACCTACTCTCGTAGAAGAATTGAAAAATTCTTTGGCAAAAACTGAAAAAGAAGGAAAGACTTGGAGAGATAAGTATTTCAAGGCTATGCAAGAGAAGGAAGAGCTTCAAAAGTTGATCCGTCAAGGTGGAGGGAGAAGTCAGCCAGAAGACGAAGGGCCATCCCACTAGAACATCTAAAATCCTTTTGTTTTCCGTTTTATTTCATCATGTAATTTGTATTGAAGACTTGTATTTCAGTTTCAGAATCGTTGTTGTAAAACTCTCAGTTATTAATCTATGAGGACTTTTGAATTTGCTTATTTCCCCATTGTTATAATTTCTGCAAATATTTCTTTGGATTCCTTGAATGATTAAATTTTTCATTGTTACATTTTGCATTCATAAGCATCACATGTGCATGTTCTTGTGTTGTGTCTCATCTCGCTGTCTTGTCTCCAGAAAGAATCACACTGAATCCTCAACACCGATACAACACCTGAGCCCAAGCTCGCCTAAGAATGGAAGGACATAATTTGGATGTGGACAGAATTGATAATGAACTTGGAGAGTTACGAGGAGACATAGGGCAGATCATGGAAGCCTTACAAGTCATTCGTGCAAAGTTGGACACTCAAGCCACTGTTGTTTCTGAAATCACTGGCATAGTTGTAGAGCCGATCCCAACGGCAGTCACTGTTGCAAATGTTCCACCATATGGGTTACCGCCTAGTTTTGTACCTCCACCAGTAGTCAATCAACAAGCAGTTCCTCTAGGGCCAGAAGTTCCTCAAGCTATTCCTACTTACACTCAGCCTTCTGTTCAGATTCAAGCGCGCCCTGTTTTTCATAATCCTCCACAAGTGTACGAAGGTCTTGATGGGTATGAAGAAGAGAGTGGACGACATGATAAGTTGAAAGAAAGTGTAGAGACTATCAGAAGGAAAGTCAGAGCAATGGAAGGGAATGACATCTTTGGTACTGATGCTAGAGATATGTCCTTAGTGTCTGGGTTGGTAATTCCGCCAAAATTCAAAGTTCCCAATTTTGATTAATATTCTGGGGCTACTTGTCCTCGGACACATCTGATTATGTATTACCGAAGAATGGCCGCTCACGTAGAGGATGACACGTTAATGATTCACTGTTTCCAAGATAGTTTGAAAAGAGCTCCTGCTAAATGGTATTTGGGCTTGGATCAGTCTCGTATTCATAGTTTCCAAGACTTGGCTGATGCTTTTGTGAAACATTACAAGTACAACATGGATTTAGCCCTTGATAGAAGACAGTTACTGAGTATGTCACAGAAGAGTTCAGAATCTTTCAAAGAGTATGCACAGAGGTGGAGGGAAACTGCCTCTCAGGTAGAACCTCCTTTGAGTGAAAAAGAGTTGACAGATTGGTTCGTCGATACAGTAAGACCGGAGTTTTATGAGAAGATGATCAGTAGTGTAACCGCAAGTTTTTCTGATATAGTAGCAGTGGGGGTGAGAGTGGAGTTAGGAATGAAGAATGGGAAGGTGGCTAGTGGTTCCAGCAGTTCTGGTAACAACAATGTCAAGAAGCTCAACAGTAATTTTCATAAAAAGAAGGAAGGGGAGACAAATGCAGTAACTGTGGGAAGAAAGAGTTGCACCTGGAGACCGCCTTACCAATGGTATCAGCAGAGTTATGTTCAACAACCTCAGCAAGGCTTTGTTCAGCAGCCTCAAGCAAGTTATGTTCAGCAATCCCAGCAACAACGACCAATGTATCCATTGCAGTATGCCCAACAACCATATGTGGCAGCTGTAACTCCGGCTTTCAGTCATCCTGTTCCCAGTTATCAAACAGTGCATCCATCACCTGTATATCAGCCAATTCAACAAGGGTATCAACGAGCGCCCAAGGCTCCACCCTATCAACAACATCATCAACCTAAAGCTCAGGCACCCAGACAAAACTACCAGAATCGGAGACCGACAACAAAACCTCCACTTCCTCAGATACCGATGACTTACACAGAGTTGTACCCCTCCTTAGTACAGCAGGGATTAGTAACAACGCGACCATTAAATCCAGACACTACATCTCCTCACTATAATCCAAATGCTCATTGTGCCTTTCACGAAGGTGCTGCCGGTCATGATTTAGAAGGCTGTCTTGCTTTAAAACATCTTGTCAGGGAGTTGATGGAAAAGAAGATCTTGTCTTTTGATGATGTACCCCCAAATGTTAAAAGTACTCCATTACGGAACCATGGAGGGGTTAATGCTGTAGAAAAAGTTTCAGATGAAAGGGTAGTCCGAAGTGTGTCAGAGATCAAAACCCCATTGAGGTTACTTCACGAGAAGCTACTGAAAGCAGGATTGATAGAGGATACCCATAATGATTGTAAACAATGTTCAGGTGACTCTAAAGAGTGTGATGCGGTACGAGGAGATATACAAGGATTGATTGATGATGGAGTATTGCAAGTGTGTAGCAAGGTGAGGAAAGAAGAAGTTTCGGTAATTGAGCCTGTTTTTAATTTACCAAAGAAAGGTAAGAAAGTTCCGGTGTTCAAAATGACCAACACAAGTATGAAGCCTGTTTTCAACAAGTCGGCTGTCGATCAACCTCGACCAGTTATTATTCAGAAACCAAGACTGTTTCCTTTTGAAAGCACGAAGGCCGTTCCATGGAAGTATGACATGACTGTGATAGACCGGGGATTAGGGAAGGTTAGTCAGAAAGAGACAGTAAGAGACGACCAAGTGGACGTGACAAATATTGCAGGTACAAGAAAAATGACCCGTAGTGGTTGCATCTATCAACCAAAGATGATAGTAGCCGCTTCGAAAGAGGTTACCCCTACTGCGACAAAAGAACAAGAGGTACCAGGTACTGAAGGAGACGACGAAGAATTCTTAAGGATTATTCGGAAAAGTGATTACAAG
This sequence comes from Lathyrus sativus, assembly GCA_963859935.3. NCBI lineage: Eukaryota > Viridiplantae > Streptophyta > Magnoliopsida > Fabales > Fabaceae > Lathyrus > Lathyrus sativus. The sequence continues at coordinate 879,324,160 of OZ012735.1, forward strand.
ATTATTGATCAGCTCCACCAAACCCCATCAAAGATATCGATCCTGTCTCTCTTGATGAACTCTCCAGCTCACAGAGAGGCTCTGCAAAAGGTATTGAAGCAGACACATGTGACCAAAGACATAACTCTTGGACAATTCGATTCAGTAATAGCCAACATTACAGCCTGTAATACCCTGAGTTTTAGTGATGCAGAGTTGCCGAACGAAGGACGCAATCACAACCGTGCATTGCACATATCTGTCAAGTGCCAAGAAGACACAATGGCACGAGTTTTAGTCGATACTGGATCCTCATTGAATGTATTGCCCGCCAGGTCGCTCGCAAGGTTAGCATATGCAGGGGCAGAAATGAAACCAACGTCTTTGATTGTAAAAGCTTTTGACAGTTCAAAAAGAACGGTTGTTGGAGAGGTAGAATTGCCAATCATGATAGGACCTCATGTGTTCAAAATTACGCTCCAAGTTATGGACATTAACCCAGCTTATAGTTGTTTGTTGGGACGACCATGGATTCACGCCGCTGGGGCAGTGACTTCCACCTTACATCAGAGAATGAAATTTGTTGTGAATGATAAGTTAGTGATTGTACACGACGAAGAGGACCTAATGGTGAGCAATCTGTCATCATTCAGGTATATTGAAGCAGAGGAGGGCGCGTTAGAAACTTCCTTTCAGGCACTCGAGATAGCTAATGCGGTGATGTTGGAAGAAACAATGGCTAAGAGTGGTCTGTCTTTTGCATCCGCTCGGAGCATCAAGTCTACACTGGAAGAAGGCACTCCTGCATGTTGGGGAGAGATTATCGAAGTAAAACCAAAAATGGATCGCCAAGGGTTGGGTTACAAACCAACTCATGATGAAGCGTCGACACATGATAAAGGACACCCAAAGACTATACAAGAAGTATTCATCAGTGGAGGTTTCCAAATCAGTACTGTAGAGGAAGATTCCGAAGATGAAGATCTTGAACAGTTAGTGTATCATTGCAACACTGCCTTGAGCAACTGGGAAGCTATTGAGATTCCTTTGGTTGTTCATGAGTTAAAGTACTTTGTTTGTCTTTCTTTTCTTGTTTTTGTTTTGAATCTCCATAGCCATTCCCAAGGCTATAAGAATGTTTTGTAAGGGCCCCGAGCTTTCAAGAAAATCAATGAAAAATGAACTATTTTGTTAATTTCCTTGTGTTATTTCCTTTACTGCTTTTGCTTTCATTTTTAAAAAGAAAAATGGCAATCTTAAAAAACCAAAACAACTTTCTCTTTTGTATGCTGCATTTGTCTTTGTGTGTTTTAATAAATTAAGCCATTCCAACGTGCAGTAATGTCCTAAAACCCATTGAATCCTATGACTTTGCATTCCCTCCTGACTTTGATTCACCAATATACCAAGCTGAAGATGAGGATGAATATTTTGAAATCCCTGATGAACTGGTAAAATTGGCACACCATGAGTATGCAGAGCTTCAACCCTACAAAGAACAGGTAGAAGTCATTAATCTTGGCACCGAAGAAGATAAGAAAGAAGTCAAGATTGGGGCAGCTCTAGGGGCAGAAGTCAAGCAGCAACTAGAAAAGCTTCTGAAAGAGTATGTGGATGTATTTGCTTGGTCGTACCAAGATATGCCGGGTTTAGACACTTACATAGTGGTTCACAAGTTACCGCTTCGACCAGAATGCCCACCGGTTAAACAAAAGCTCCGAAGAACAAGACCTGACATGACTCTCAAGATTCGAGACGAGGTGAAGAAACAGATTGACGCCGACTTCTTAGCAGTGTCCAAATACCCTGAATGGGTAGCCAATATTGTACCTGTGCTGAAAAAGGATGGGAAAGTCACAATGTGTGTGGATTACAGAGATCTAAACAAGGCCAGTCCGAAGGATGATTTCCCTTTGCCGCATATCGATACGTTGGTGGATAATACGGCTCGTTTTGCAGTTTTCTCATTTATGGATGGTTTTTCCGGTTACAATCAGATTAAGATGGATCCTGATGACATGGAAAAAACTACTTTCATTACTCCATGGGGGACTTACTGTTACAAAGTTATGCCTTTCGGTCTAAAGAACGCAGGTGCTACTTATCAAAGGACCATGGTAACTTTATTTCATGATATGATGCATAAGGAGATAGAGGTATATGTTGATGATATGATAGCCAATTCTCAAAGCGAGAAGGACCATTTGGAACATCTCTTAAAATTATTTAAAAGACTCAGAAAATATCAGTTGAGACTGAATCCAGCCAAGTGTACCTTTAGAGTAAGATCTGGGAAGTTACTCGGTTTCATTGTCAGTCACCGAGGGATTGAGGTGGATCCAGATAAAGTCCGAGCCATTCAAGATATGCCAGCTCCGCAGAATGAAAAGCAAGTCAGAGGTTTTCTAGGAAGACTGAACTACATATCCAGATTTATTTCCAATATGACTCCTACTTGCGAGCCCATCTTCAAATTATTACGCAAGGACCAGACGGTTGTTTGGAATTCAGATTGTCAGCAAGCGTTTGATAAGATTAAGGGCTACCTACAAGAACCTCCGATCTTAATACCTCCCGTTCCAGGAAGACCTCTCTTCATGTATTTGACAGTGCTTGAGAATTCAATGGGTTGTATGTTAGGTCAGCAGGACGAGTCTGGACGAAAAGAACATGCTATCTATTATTTGAGTAAGAACTTTACTGATTGTGAAAGTTGATATTCGCTCCTGGAGAAAACTTGTTATGCTTTAGCATGGGCTGCCAGACGTTTGAGGCAGTACATGATTTGTCATACCACTTTGTTGATTTCAAAAATGGATCCAATAAAGTATATTTTTGAGAAGCCTGCTCAGACTGGAAGACTCGCCCGTTGGCATATGTTATTATCAGAATACGACATCCAGTATGTAGCCCAGAAATCTATCAAGGGTAGTGTTTTGTCAGAATGTCTTGCAAATCAACCAGTGGAAGATTATGAGTCTCTCAAATTTGATTTCCCAGATGAAGACATTATGTTGGTAAAAGATTGTGAAGAGCCAGGTATTGATGAGGGTCCACAGGAAGGTCTTTGGTGGAAAATGATGTTTGATGGTTCCTCCAACTACAGTGGGCATGGCGTGGGCGCCGTTTTAATGAGTCCGGAAGGTGGTTACACTCCATTCACAGCCAGGTTGGATTTTGACTGCACAAACAATATCGCTGAATATGAAGCATGCATTCTCGGCCTCGAGGCAGCTATTGAACTCAAAATCAAACTTCTTGAAGTCAGTGGGGATTCATCTTTGGTTATCTATCAGGTTACTGGAGAATGGGAAACTAGACATGAGAATTTGATTCCTTATAGAACCTACATCGTCAAGATGATGAAATATTTCGATGAAATCACTTTCAAACATGTTCCGAGATCTGAGAATCACATTGCCGATACCCTAGCCATGTTATCCTCAATGTGGAGAATCAAGGATGTCAATAATGCCACTCTTATTCGAATTGAATGCAAGACCGAGCCCGCCTACTGTCAGATGGTTGAAGAAGAAACTGATGACAAGCCATGGTTCCATGACATAAAGAATTACCTGTCCAAACAAGAGTATCCAGCAGATGCTACATCACTTGACAAGAAAACTCTAAGACGATTAGCATCCAAGTTCTTTCTCAGCAATGATGTGCTTTACAAAAGAAACCATGATATGGTCCTGCTTAGATGTGTCGACAGGCGAGAAGTAGAGTTGTTAATGCAAGATGTTCACGAAGGAATATTTGGCACTCATGCCAATGGATATGCTATGTCTAAAAAGATTTTGAGGGCTGGGTATTACTGTTTGACTCTTGAAACTGACTGTATTCAATATGCCAGGAAATGTCACAAGTGCCAGATTTATGCGGACAAGATGCACGTACCACCGACATTGCTAAATGTGTTGTCATCACCGTGGCCTTTCTCTATGTGGGGCATCGATATGATTGGGGCAATTGAACCAAAAGCTTCTAACGGACACCGATTTATTCTGGTTGCTATTGACTATTTCACAAAGTGGGTTGAAGCCGCATCCTACACTAATGTTACTCGGCAGGTGGTGGCCCGTTTTATCAAGAAGGAGATTATCTGTCGTTACGGAATTCCGAGCCGGATCATAATGGACAATGGTACCAATTTGAACAACAAAATCATGAAAGAGTTGTGTGATGACTTCAAAATTGAACATCACAATTCTTCGCCTTACCGTCCCGGGATGAATGGAGTCGTAGAAGCTGCAAATAAAAACATCAAAAAGATTTTGCAAAAAATGGTGAAAACTTACAAAGATTGGCATGAGATGCTGCCATTTGCCTTGCATGGGTACAGAACGTCCGTCTGCACTTCAACAGGGGAATGGATGCGGTACTGCCCATTGAGGTCGAGATACCTTCTTCACCTCAATCAACCCCTTTTTCTTTGGTATATGGAATGGATGCGGTACTGCCCATTGAGGTCGAGATACCTTCTTTGAGAGTCATAATGGAAACCAAGCTTGAAGAAGCAGAATGGGTGAGAGAAAGGTTTGATCAGTTGAATCTTATCGACGAGAAGCGCATTTCTGCGATGTGTCATGGTCAGTTATATCAGAAAAGGATCAAGAGGGCTTTTGACAAGAAAGTTCGTGTCCGAGAATTCCGAGAAGGGGAACTTGTACTCAAAAAGATTTTACCAGTTCATAAAGATGCATGGGGAAAGTGGATGCCTAACTATGACGGCCCGTTTGTTGTAAAGACAGTCTTCTCAGGAGGCTCATTAATTCTCACCACCATGGATGGAGAGCAACTTACTCATCCAGTGAATTCTGATGCAATACGAAAATATTACGCCTAAAAAGAACCCGATAAGCCGAAAACTCAAAGGAACGGCTTATGCAAAAGTTAGGGTTGAAGAAAAATAAAAAAAGAGAAGAAAAAATAAGAGCTCGCTAAGTTGAAAACCCGAAAGGGCGGCTTAGGCAAAAATGAGCGTCCCGGTGGATTGAAAACCCGAAAGGGCGGTCCAGGTAAAAGTTAGGGACAAAGGCGTTTCACTGCATCAGATGAGTTGTCACTAACGCAGAAGGTCCTACAAGAATTCACTCCAACCGCTCTCGTTAGAAGCAAGGATTTTGGGGAATTTTAGTCTTTAGAGATAGTTTGGTCGTGGGATTCAATGTAACCTTGTCCACTTTGCCATTTTTCACTTGTAAAACTTCTATGGAATTTTGTCATTTGCAAGATTTCATTCTTGAATAAAATTAGTTTTGAGCCTTCTTTCTTTTGTAAAATTGTCATTTCCTTTATTTGCTTTGTTATGCAAAATATTGTTCGTTGATCAACGATAATTTTGAAAGCATTAGGGTCAAATTATTCGAATAAACTTGAAAAGATTAACAAACGTAAAAGACTTCAGCTCATGAAAAGAATCGGGGAAAATCATACTTCCCCAAAATCGCAGGGTAGCGGAAAGCTTGATGCACCAAGCCTATTGCACTCCCTGGTGAAGTGTAAGCACGTTGAATTGTTGAGTCTCCTTTGGTCATGTGTAAGTATCAAGTTGGAAGACTATCTCTTTATGATGATGAGAAGACTCGTCCCAGTAAAAGATGTCTGAGCATTTGCTTAAATTTACTTCATCATCTCTGATTAGCTGGTTTAAAGCTCCATTCCCCTATTGAGAGTGGATCTATTTTCAAGACTACATACACCTTTCAGCCTGGGTTCAGTGTGATTCATTTTGTCTCTCGGGGTCAGTGTACTATCTGTTGATTCCCCGTGAATGTCTAATCACTGCTAGTAAATTTCTGTTTAAAAGTCCAGTTGTAACTGACATTGTTTTAGAAGCCAATCGTTATTAGTATTCTTTTTGGTCGTCACCATATTTCTTGTTAAGACCAGTCGTAACTGGCATTGCCTTAGAATCCACTCATTGGTATCTTTTGATTTGATCGTCACCACCCTCTCCATTGAAGTCCCGTCGTAACTGGTAGTGTTCGAAATCCAATTGTCATTGGTATTTTTTTGGTCGTCACCATATTTTCCTTTGAAGTCTAGCCGTAACCGAAATTGTCTTGACTTTACTCGTTATTATCTTTTGGTCGTTACCAACCCCTTCCCTCTGAAGTCTAGTCGTCACTAGCAAATCCCCTGTGAAGTCTGGTCGTTACTGGTTCATCTTCCGTTTAAGCCCAGTCGTAACTGGCAAGTGTTCGAAATTCTATCGGCATTAATATCTTGTTGGTCATTACCAACCTTCCCCATGGAAGTCCAGTTGTAACTAGCGTCACTTGGAATCCAATCGTTATCGGTATATTTTGGTTTGGTCGTTACCAACCTCCCTAGCTAAAGCCTAGTAGCTTGCTAGCATTCTCATAACCACATGTATTGGTATACCCTGATGTGGTCGTCACCATGCCTCTTTTAAAATTCAGTCGTAACTGGCATTACTTGAAACCCAATCGTCATTGGTACCCGGACTTGGTCGTTACTAACCTCCTTTAAGTCCAGTAGTTACTGGCATTGCTTGAAATTTGGTCATCACCAATTTCCCCAGTCAAAATCATTGCGTGTTATCAATTGGATTTGAGAAATCCCATTTGTTATTAACCCAGGTTGGTCGTTACCATTACCTGCGAAAAGTCTAGTGGTTACTAGCACTGCTGATCGCGACTTTCTATGTCTAATACAACCTAACTGCAAGTGCACAGTCTATCGCGTAGTAATAATAGATATCAATGCCACAGGGACTCGTAATCAAACTAGTGTTCTCGGGAGTTACTATGTTTAGCTAGGTAGATAATGCTTAAGGGAATAAGATTGTTACTAAAGGGAACTAAGAATGTTAATTGAATTATAATTAAGTGAATCGATATGCAGTAATTATGTTCTTCGGGGATTTGACAAGTTACCGGTATACGAAATATTTTTCAGAGTTTATTTAAGCAGAAAATGGTGATCTGAAGACTCTCGCCTCACGATGGTTATTGACGCTAATCATAATTTTAAGGGCCAAACGTACGCTTTCGTGTCCCATTCGGGGTTAAAACTATTTTTTGGAAATCTCTAAATTCTAATTCATTTTAAAGTGCTTTCGCTGTTATTAAAATGAATGATTAATGTTTACTATCTGGTCTTGCCGCAGCTTTCGCTTGTTGGTTCGTACCTTAATTAATTTCCCACTTTCGTGGTAAAACTACTTTTAATTAAGTTCTCGCTTTCGCGACGAAGTTTATTCAGTAAATTAATTTAAACACTCAGACCATAAACAAATTTTGAAAAAGACAATTTTCAACCGGTTATTATCAAATCCCTTTCGAATTATTATTACATATCGATTACTTTAATTTAGCCAGACATGGATTTGGGAAAGGTAAAACATTAAATGAAAACAATAAATAATAGCATACATCATAATGAAAACTGGAATTACGATTAAAATGAGAAACCTGTAAATATTCCAATTGACCTTTGGGCAGATCCTCCACAAATGTTGGCAGGATTCTGGTCTTTTTGCCAATTGATCGTACAACGGAAATAAGAATTACAGAAGGAATGAAAGGAATGCAGAAAAAGAAAAGAGAAACAAATAAGAATATTAAAAACTGGAAAGGTTTCTCTGAAGATAAATTGGCAGCACTTCGTTGTCTGAATGCGGCTCCCTTCTGAGTTCCCCCCTTCTTCCCCTTTTATAGAAATGGAATTCTAACGGTTATAACTTGAGGAAGGTGGACTTTGAGGCAGAATTATCAGGGAGTAGTGGTCCACTATTTGGGACTTGGAACTGCTTCTTTCACGTGCATTTGAAGTGGGGCGTTTTTGCCTGCATGACGGTCGTCACAATGTGTGACGGTCTTCACCCGTGTGACGGTCGTCATGGAGCTGTGACGGTCGTCACAGCAGCAAAATCAGCATTATGCGTTTTTCATGTTGTTTTCATCCGGTTTTCGTCCATATTTCATCTGAGATTGCTTCTTTTCTTCATATTGCCTTGTTTAGACATGATCATCAAATACCTGCAAAGTATCAGACAAATAACACGGAAATAACCCGAAATCGGATCGAAAACAGTTAAACACCAGTTGAATTATGCATCAAAATATATATACGATTTCGTGTTATCAAACTCCCCTAAGCTTGAATCTTTGCTTGTCCTCAAGTAAAACAGGAAAAATTCGGCAAGCACGAGGCAGCTTCTTCGTTCGCAAAGTTGGGAAAAACCGGGATTCTTAGTAAGAACAAAACGAGTACCATGACGACACTGGACTACGAGTCTTCGGAGGTCTCCTTCTTATGCAAATCGGTCCCAGTCATGCTACTGTAGCTTGGTGTCAAGGTCCTCGCGGAAAGTTCACCCTGTTTGTTCTAGCGCAATCACATTAAGCCCGTTGTCCATACACTTTCATGGCAAGTCGACCTGTTAGTGAATATGATCTCATTTCTGTTTTGATCTTCTTCATTGATCATAAGCTTATATCATTGATTTTTCAATGAGTTTTCGTGCCGTTGGGCTAAATGCTCGGGTGAGGAGCACCTAACTTAGAAGGAAACATGTCTTTATATTTTTGGCTATCTAGCTTTCTTTTCATGATTTTTCATCTTTTTGGAGATCATACACTTATTTGCATTGGTCGCTCGCTTAGAAGTGTTTTAGGATGGTGCTGACTGCTAGTATAAACTACTTGGGGCTGAGTTTGCGTAGACACTTGAGACTTTGGTACACGTAGGTAGTGAAACCGACTCGCATAAACCAGAGATCTAAGGTGTCAGGATGGTACTGGTTTTGTTAGAATTGTCGTCTCCTTGGAGTTTCAAAACTTGGTTTGAACTCGGGCGTATTCTCGTGATGCTTTTGCTTTTGAGGAACGAACGAATTTTTTTTTGTTTACGTCGAATAACGTGGGGATGTTTGCGTAACGGAAAAAGGATATATAAACAAGCTTTATTTGCTAAAAATAGAAAATGTTTGAATAGAAATTAAGAAAATAAAAGTACACAGGAATGGGAAATAAACGCTCCGCTCCCACACTATCTCAATCAGTGTCCCCACTGATTTGAAAGAATGCGAGAGGGAGATACAACGGAAATGAAAGTACAAATAAACTACAAATATAGTAAACAAATAAGGAAAATGGTAACTAATCACGGCTTCTGCCTCAGTCACGTCCTCGCTCTCATCCTCTGGCTCTGACTTGGGCGACTCGGTCCTCAAAACTCATAGCTCCGGTATGATAGACATAGTCACAGAGTCCTTCGACCTGCAAGGTCAGATTCACCAAGTTCTCAGTAATGGTTTCTTGGCCGGTTTGTAGTTGTTGCATTTGGGTCCGATGCCAAGCTTCGAACTGCTCTGCTCGCTGATTCTGCTGCTGCATCATAGCGAGTATCTGGGCCTGCTGGTCGAGAGAGCGGCGGAGGTCCTCTTCTGAGTAGTCGGGCACTGGACGATGGCGGCGGCGGCGGTAGGATGTACCTTCGGAAGGAAGAGGCTGTGATGCCTCCGGTTGCTCTGGTCTGTCCAACTCAGCTTGGATTTCGTCGTCAGAACCTTGGGTGTGGTCCTGAGTTGGAGCAGCGGCAGCAGGAGGGGCAGTGAGGTCAAATAACCAGTTGGTACGATCCTCTGGGTGTATCCGGGTGCGTGAAGGAAGGATGATGCTTCGGACGGTTTTGCCACGCACTACCGGGTGGTACTTGCCATCGGCTCTGGAACGGATGAGGTGAGAGGCTCTGCAGTGGTCGGTGTTAAGGAACACCGAGGGGATGGCATGGAGGTGATGGAGGCGGTCACTGAGGTTCAGCCCAAGTGCAATGGCAGTGACAATCCCGCCAAAGTAAAATGGCTTGGAGCCACGGTTACAGTTGGCCTGAATGTGGGCCAGGAGGAATGGAACGGCGTTGATAGGCTCGTTGTTGAAGACACAGCGGAGGAAGAAGAGCTCTTTCGAGTTCACCTTATGGTTGCTGTCCCGGGCGAAGATGGTGTTGCTCAATGCTCGGTGGAAGTACCGGATGGTCGGGTTGTGGATATGCGTTGCGTGCAAAGAATCCCAACCATCGGCATTGATGCCGGTCAACTGGTACCAGAGCGCGAAGGCTTCATGCTGGAACTGATCGATGAGGCGGCGGTGAGCATTGTCGCCTCGAGGGAGTTGTAGGATGGTGGCAATCTGGTTCTGGTTCACTTGATAGTTTATGCCGAACATCTGGAAGCATGCGGCACCGGAGTGTTGGCTGAGGTCGCCGCTGGAAGTGATGTAGGTGAACGAACTTAGGAACTCGAGAGTGAGTTGTTCGTACGTCGGTAGTGGATTGGTGCAGAGGTTCCAGATGCCGGCTCTTTGAAGCATCCAAGTGACGCCGTCAAGGATTCCGAGCTCCGTGAGCGATGGGAGATGTGGATAATGAGTCGGTTGGAGCGACCGTTGATGGAATACGATGTAGTTGGCCCGCTGTCTTTCTCCAGAGTCACCGTCGCTGAACACAATGTTGCTGAGGTCTGGGGTTTCGGTATTTCTCGCCATTGTTGGAAGATTGAGGTGGTTCTGAGGATTGAGGTGGTTCTGCGGAGTGGGAATAATGTGACAGAAGTGTAGCAGGAAGTTGAGATGGGAGTTGGGATATATGGTGCAAGGTGGGGAAAACGAAAATAGGGAGTGGGGTGTGAGTTTCTGATGATTAGAAGTTGAAAGGAGAGGAGTGGGAGAGAAAATGCAACCCTTGTTATATCAGATAACAGTTTTGGGTTCGTGACGGTCGTCACCCGCGTGACGCTCGTCAGGCTCCTATGACGGTCGTCACAGTAGCAAAATCTGCAGAACGCAGAATTTTGCTCTGAGGGTGTTCTTGCAGTGACTTTTAGGCCTAGTATTGATATAGCAATGCATTATAGTGGCCAATAAACAAAGAAACAACGTAAAAACAAAATAAATAGATAAAGACTACAATCGAAATAAAAAATAAAACGTAATTAGAGTGATTGTAATGTAATACATAAAGAAATTAACAATGCAAAAGTCCAAATTAAACTAAACTAAACTAAACCAAACTAAACTAAAAACTAGTATCTAGTCTTTTCGTGCCTTCAACTCATCGAACTTCCGTGCGTAGTAGTCGAGCTGGTCACAGACTATGTCCATGAAGACTACGAGTTCGCTGTGTATGCCTGCGATGTCGTCTTTTACAGTAGTCAGAGATGCATCAACGTTGTCCAATCGGAGTAGAACAATATCCATTTTGTCGGTGGTCTCCTCAGGAATAGGCTCAGGATAGGTGTTGTAATGCGGAGGAGTCGTAGGGTCTACTTCATCTTCTGATACAGCATCCTCATAGTACATATAGTCGTATGCTTCAGAGATGTGATCACTGTCGTACATGTAGTTCTGTGGTGTTGATTGAGGTGAAGGAGGTCCCATAGGCTCATCCAATTCATAAAGCCAGTTGTCCTTGTTGTGGATACTTGTCATCTGATGATTAGGCAGTGTGAATAGCTGGACAGGTTTTTCATTGATGAGGTACTCGTAAGGTCCAGGTCCCATAGTTCCTAAAATGCGCCTGTTAAAGCAAAACTGGATATTCATAGGTCGGATGGTGCCAAAACTGGTGCTTGCATTAAGGTGGAATCTAAGGCCAAGCTCGTGGGCAATCATTGTCACGAGGCCTCCTATAAGAATAGGTGATTGTGGGTCCTGAGTGAGGCGTTTGAAAGATCTCATCATGAAAGGCACTGCATTTACTGTACGTCCCTGAGAAGCACAGAACATGATGAATAGCTCCTCTTTAGATACTATAGTAATATTTTCTTCTTTCCCGAAAAGGGTGTGAGCTAGTATCTTGTGAAAGTATCTGAAAGCTGGGTTATGAATCTCATCATTATACATTCTGTCTGGTTCAGGGTGATAGTCGCCTGTGATTCTACCCCAGAATTGGTCGAGTTCAAAATCAATATTGTCATCTTCTGCACTGATGAACACATGCGGTCCACTAGGAAATCCTAGGAGGTTAGCTAGTGACATCCGGCTATGGGTTTGGTCCATTCCAAACATTCGAAAGGTAATCAGCTCTGTGTTGGATCCAAAATCATAGTTGGGTAGATATCTGAAGGAACTAAGGAATTCGTAGGTGAGGTCCTTATAGGTAGCAAAACGTGTTTTCAAAGCAGTGTTCTCCCAACCCAGTTGATTGAACAGGTATTGAATGCTATCCGTGATTCCTAGTTTATCCATGGTAGACTTATCATAATACAGCGTTAAGGCTATTTCTCTTTCAGTTAGTACTGCAAATCTTGCCTTTTGAGCTAGTCCTCGAAAATGAACCTTTGTGAAGTCGTACTCGGCCATACTCGCAGGTAAGTCGGAGAAAAACAGGAGAAATGTTTTGAAGACTTTTAAAATCTTGAAAAGTTTAAAACAAAAGTTTGAAGTCAGGATTTTTAAAAACAAAAAGCGGTAAAAACAAAAGACAAAAGAGAAAAATAAAATAAAAATAAAAATATGAAAACAAACGAAAGTAAAAATAATAGTAATTTTAAGTTTAGGATTTTTGTTAAAGTTTCAAAGTAAAATTTTAAATAAAAATGAAATACAGTAACGAGGAAAAATGCGGGAAAATTGGGTTGCCTCCCAGTAAGCGCTGTTTTTAACGTCTAAAGCCTGACGATAGCTTGGTGACAAGCTATTCGGGTGTTTGAGCTGGAAGCTCAAGCAATGTTATACTGCAGACTTGAGGGTTGTTTTCGTTCTTATTATAATGTTTTAGACGTTGCCCGTTTACGATAAACGGTGCATTCGTCTTATCGGTAATTTCAACAGCTCCACTCTGAAGTACTTTAGTCACTTCATAAGGTCCAGACCACCTAGATTTTAGTTTACCTGGGAAGAGTTTTAATCTTGAATTAAATAGCAATACGATGTCTCCCACACTGAATTGTTTCTTGACTGAACGTTTATCATGCCACTTTTTAGTTCGTTCTTTGTAGATACGGGCATTTTTGTAAGCGTCTAATCAAAGTTCTTCCAATTCGTGTAAGTTCAAGATTCACTTTTCTCCTACCTCGGTGTAGTTGAAATTGAGTGTTTTAATGACCCAGAAGGCCTTATGCTCTAATTCTACAGGGAGGTGACAGGATTTACCGTAAACTAATTTGTAGGGTGTAGTACCTATTGGTGTCTTAAAAGCGGTCCTATAAGCCCATAAAGCTTCATGTAGCTTTGATGACCAATATTTACTTCAGGTAGCGACAATCTTTTCCAATATATGTTTTATTTCCCTGTTCGAGACCTCTACTTGTCCGCTAGTTTGCGGATGATAGGGTGTAGCTACTCGGTGTCGGACTCCATATTTAGAAAGAAGTTTATCAAATATTCGCGATATGAAGTGAGATCCGCCGTCACTAATGACGAGTCTGGGTACACCGAATCTAGGAAAGATTGTGTTTTTGAAGAGTTTGATTACTACTCGTGCGTCGTTTGTTGGAGCAACAATGGCTTCTATCCATTTAGACACATAGTCTACAGCGACGAGTATGTAGTTATTACCAAAAGAAGGTGGGAATGGTCCCATGAAATCTATTCCCCATACGTCAAAGATTTCTACCTCTAAGATTCCTTTCTGAGGCATTTCATCGCGTCGTGAGATGTTGCCAGTTCGTTGGCATCGATCACATTTTAGCACAACGATGTGAACGTCTTTCCAGAGGTTAGGCCAGAATAAGCCGACTTGGAGAATCTTAGCGCACGTCTTGGATGTACTAGCATGACCACCATATGGTGTTGAATGGCATTGGGAAATGATATTTTCTATTTCTTCCTCTGGGGCACAGCGACGATATATGTTGTCGGCCCCTCTCTTGAAGAGTAGAGGTTCATCCCAATAATAGTGCTTCAGATCGTGGAAGAATTTCTTCTTTTGCTGATAAGTGAGATCCGGTGGAAGCACGCCTGCAGCGAGATAATTAACGATGTCAGCATACCAAGGTAATGTGACTTGGGCATAGACGGCTTCTACGGCTTTTTCGAATTCTGGATCTTCCGAGATTGAGTTGGGCATGTCACTTTCTAATTTGGCTATCAGACGTTCGTATGGGAAATCGTCGTTTATCGGTACTGGTTCATGTTTGATGCCTTCTATTCGGGATAAGTGATCTGCAACAACGTTCTCGGTTCCTTTCTTATCTTTGATTTCTAAGTCAAACTCTTGTAATAACAGGATCCATCTCAATAGTCTTGGTTTGGCATCCTTTTTGCTTATTAGGTACCTAATGGCAGCGTGGTCTGTGTATATGATAGTTTTTGCTCCTACTAAGTAAGAACGGAATTTGTCAAGCGCAAATATAACTGCTAGAAGTTCCTTTTCTATGGTAGCGTAGTTCATTTGAGCAGGATCTAAGGTTCTACTGGCATAGTAGATGGCATGGAGTTTCTTGTCCTTCCTTTGTCCTAGAACTGCGCCTACGGCATAATCACTCGCATCACACATGATTTCGAACGGCAGTCGCCAATCGGGTGGTTGCATGATCGGTGCGGTGATAAGGGCTGATTTTAATGTTTCAAATGCTTTTAAATAGTCGTCGTCGAAGACGAACTCAACATTTTTCATCAACAGGCCGGTCAAAGGTTTTGTGATTTTTGAAAAATCTTTTATAAATCTTCTGTAGAAACCGGCATGTCCTAGAAAACTCCGTATTTCTCGTACGGATTTTGGAGGTTGGAGATCTTTTATAATCTCTATTTTACCTTTGTCGACCTCAATTCCTTTATTTGATATGACATGTCCTAGAACTATTCCTTCTCGGACCATAAAATGGCATTTTTCCCAATTTAGGACGAGGTTCACTTTACGCATCGTTCTAATACCATTTCTAAGTTTTGTAGGCATCCTTCGAAAGTTTGTCCACATACCGAGAAATCGTCCATAAATACTTCCATGATGTCGTCTATGAAATCTGCGAAGATTGCCATCATGCATCTTTGGAAGGTTGCTGGAGCATTACAGAGTCCGAACGGCATTCGGCGGTAAGCAAAAGTACCATAAGGACATGTGAATGTAGTCTTTTCTTGGTCATCAGGATGAATGGGAATTTGGAAAAGTCCTGAATAGCCATCTAGATAGCAGAAATATGAATGTTTGGCTAATCTTTCCAACATTTGGTCTATGAAGGGTAACAAGAAGTGATCTTTTCGTGTGGCTTTGTTTAGCTTCCTATAATCAATGCACATCCTGCTTTCAGTCACGACTCTTTTTGTTATCGATTCGCCTTTTTCGTTTTTAACTACTGTGACTCCTCCTTTCTTTGGTACGACATGAACTGGGCTAAGCCATTCACTATCGGAGATTGGATAAATGATTCCTGCATCTAGCAATTTCTTTACTTCATCTCTGACTACAGTGCTTAGGATGGGGTTCAGTCTCCTTTGATGCTCTCGAGAGGTTTTAGAGTCTTCCTCTATTGTAATTCGATGCATACAGATCGAAGGGCTTATACCTTTTAGATCGCTTATGTTATAGCCTAACGTAGTGGGGTACTTCTTTAGGACTTCTAGTAGCTTTTCGGTTTTTGGTTGTCCTAAGTCGGCGTTGACTATTACTGGTCTTTTTAGTTCATCGTCGAGAAATTCATATCTAAGGTTTTTGGGTAGTGTTTTAAGTTCTAAAGATGGGTTCTTCGGACCTGGCATATGGTTTAGGGTCAGTGCTAAGCTTTCGCTTAGGCTGTCGTCTTTATACGGTTTACGCCAATCATCGTCTTCAGAAATATCGGGTATTTGAATCTTTATGATTTCTGAATACGTGGTCTCTTCATTTTCAAGTTCTCTTATGCATTCGTCAATTTCGTCTACTAAATAGCAGGTATCGTCTATGGCTGGTGCTTGTAAGAACTTGGTGAGAATAAACTCTATCTTTTCTTCTCCTACTTCGAATGTTAGCCTTCCTTTCTTCACGTCTATAATAGCTCCGGCTGTAGCTAGGAACGGTCTTCCTAGGATAATTGGGGTAACAGTGTCCTCCTTGATGTCCATGATTATGAAGTCGGTTGGGATGAATTGTCCTATGCGTACTGGAACGTTTTCCAGTATTCCGACGGGGTATTTTACTGATCGGTCAGCTAATTGTACGGACATTTTGGTTGGTCTGAGGTCTCTCATATTCAGCTTTTTGCATATAGATAGAGGCATAACACTGATACTGTCTCCTAAATCGCATAGAGCTTTGTCTATTACGAACTTTCCTATGACGCAGGGTATGGAGAAACTACCTGGGTCTTTTAATTTAGGAGGCATGCGGTTTTGAATTATAGCGCTACACTCTGTAGTAAGTGTAACTGTTTCGTTATCCTCGATCTTTCTCTTATTTGACTGGATTTCTTTGAGAAATTTAGCGTATGACGACATTTGAGTTATCGCTTCTGTAAAAGGAATAGTGATATTCAACTGTTTAAGGAGCTCTACAAATTTCTTAAACTGTCCTGAAGTTTTGGAGTTTATTAATCTTTGAGGATAAGGGATAGGTGGTTTATATGGCGCTGGAGGTGCTTGAGTTTTTTCACTTGCGGTATCCTCCTTCTCGTTGTCTTCCTTCTTCTCTAACTCGGATTCCTTTTCTACTTGTTCAGTTGGTTTTTGTTGCATGGCTGAGTTTTCGGTCCTCGGATCGATCGGTTCGTCCAATTCTTTTCCACTTCTTAGTATTACAGCATTTGCTTGACCTTTTGGATTCTGTTCGGGTTGTCCAGGAAAAGTGCCAGCGGGTGCGGCAGCAGAGGCTTGTTGTTGAGCCACTTGTGATATTTGTGTTTCTAGCATTTTGTTGTGTGTGGCTAAAGCGTCTACTTTTCCGGTCAACTGTTTAATTTGCTCGCTAGTGTGTATGTTTTGATTCAGGAATTCTTTGTTTGTTTGAGCTTGAGTAGCTATGAATTTTTCCATCATCAACTTGAGGTTTGATTTCCTAGGTGCAGTCTGAGCAGCAGCTGATTTCTGATATCCTGGTGGAGCAGTAGGCATTTGCAATGCGTTTTCGCTCTTGTAAGAAAAGTTTGGATGATTTCGCCAACCTGGGTTATAGGTATTTGCGTAAGGATTTCCTTGAGCATAATTTACTTGGTCTGGTGGGATTCCGGCTAGCAATGGGAATTCGGGCGCATTATGAGTGGTGCTTCCGCATAACTCGCAATTTGGAGTTACGGCAGCGACGGTTGCAGTGGGGTTAACGGTCAGACTATCAATCTTCTGTGCTAGAACATCTACTTTAGCGTTGAACTTTTCAAGGCTGCTGATCTCGTACATCCCACCTTTCGCTGTGGTTTTCTCTGTTGGAGTGCGTTCACCTCCCCATTGGCAGTGGTTCTGAGACATGTTTTTGATTAGTTGATAGGCTTCGTCGTATGGCTTATCCATAAGTGCACCGCCCGCGGCAGCGTCTATTGTCAATCTGGTATTGTATAAAAGCCCATTATAGAAAGTATGGATTGTCACCCAGTCTTCTAGACCGTGGTGAGGGCATGTTCTCATCATATCTTTGAATCGTTCCCATGCTTCGTAAAGAGATTCAGTATCTTTTTGTCGAAATCCATTGATTTGAGCTCTAAGCATAGCAGTTTTGCTTGGCGGAAAATATCTCGCTAAGAAGACGTTCTTCAATTGTTCCCACGTCGTAACGGAGTTGGATGGTAAAGATTGTAACCATGTCCACGCTCTGTCTCTAAGAGAGAATGGGAAAAGACGAAGTCTTATCGCGTCTGGAGTTACTCCTTTTGCTTTCACTGTGTCTGCGTATTGCACAAACTTCGTTAAGTGTTCGTTTGGATCCTCAGTTGCGTTTCCTGAGAATTGGTTTTGTTGTACCGCTGACAGCAATGATGGTTTCAGCTCAAAATCGTTTCGAGTAATAGCTAGGGCAGCAATGCTACTTCTAGGCTCCATCTGAGAGGGTGTAGCGTATGCCTTCAGCGGTTTGTTTGGAGGTCCTTCATCCATGTTTGATTCTTCTTCGGATTTGGGAATGGAAGTGAGAGGATCAGGAATGTTATGTTTGAGTTGGTACTCAATGATTCGACTTCTTAGATGTGAGAAGCGTTCTAGTTCTGCGACTGAAGGTTTCAAGATATCGCCTTGTGGGCGATTACTTGGCATACAATCGACAACACTAGTAAAGGAAAAATGAAAATAATTAACCTAGTCTATACGGCGTAACAGAAGGTTACACTATTGACTAAACGGGTCCCCGGCAACGGCGCCAAAAACTTGATCGCGACTTTCTATGTCTAATACAACCTAACTGCAAGTGCACAGTCTATCGCGTAGTAATAATAGATATCGATCCCACAGGGACTCATAATCAAACTAGTGTTCTCGGGAGTTACTATGTTTAGCTAGGTAGATAATGCTTAAGGGAATAAGATTGTCACTAAAGGGAACTAAGAATGTTAATTGAATTATAATTAAGTGAATCGATATGCAGTAATTATGTTCTTCGGGGATTTGACAAGTTACCGGTATACGAAATATTTTTCAGAGTTTATTTAAGCAGAAAATGGTGATCTGAAGACTCTCGCCTCACGATGGTTATTGACGCTAATCATAATTTTAAGGGCCAAACGTACGCTTTCGTGTCCCATTCGGGGTTAAAAAAGCAGAGATCAATGTCTCAACATTTCTTGGGACATATGTTATTTGTATACCAAAATTTCAATATATATATATATATATATATATATATATATATATATATATATATATATATATATATATATATATATATATATATATATATATATATATATATATATATATATATATATATATATATATATATATATATATATATATATATATATATATATATATATATATATATATATATATATATATATTGTAGTTTTCAGTTTCACTAAATCAACAAACACAAAATCCTAACAAGGAACCCTAAGCAGCGAACACAGTAAACACATATCATCCTCCAACTCGTCGAATAGTCAAGAATATACGAAGATGATATGTGTTTAAGACTCTTGTTCGATACTTGCCATAATGAAAAACCAAAATCATTTGTTTAACTTCTTCTTCACATATATAGTACGTCAAACATCCCTTACAAATATGATATGTTGTTGTTGTTAAGACCTTAAATCTTAGAGATTTCTTGTTGATGTTGAGACCCTAAATCCTAGAGATTTGTTGTTGTTGTTGTTGTTGTTGTTGTTGTTGTTGTTGTTTAAACTGAAATTAAGTGTTATATGTTGTTGTTTTTATTGAGATAAGTACATAAAAGGTTTATGGTTGATGTTGATGTAGTTTTGTTGAGAGATTATTATTTTTTAGTTGTTGTTTATATTGAAATTGAATGTTAATGTTGTTGTTATTACTGTTATTTATTATGGTTTTTGAGTTGTTGTTATTGTTATTGTTGTTCTTGTTTTCCTGTTGTTATTGAGTTTGAGATTGAGATGCTTAGTTGTTCTACTAGGATATATATAAATATATAAATATATATATATATATATATATATATATATATATATATATATATATATATATATATATATATATATATATATATATATATATATATATATATATATATATATATATATATATATATATATATATATATATTATTTTTATGATTGAGTTTGAGGTTGAGGTTGATATTATATTTTTTATTCTTTGTGCAACTCTCATCAAAATGACTTTAGAGTGTTAAAAAATATAGTTGAGTGTATTATATCAAATATCGATTGTTTGTTTCATTAACTGTATATAACCTTTTAAATTGATTTTGAAAATAATAGTATGAAAAGTTATGTTGCATTTGAAAAATATCTTACACTAATTAATATTTTTGAGCATTTTGTAATTCATCATCCATCTCACATTTCTTAATAGTT
The DNA here is from genome assembly GCA_963859935.3 of Lathyrus sativus. Lineage (NCBI taxonomy): Eukaryota > Viridiplantae > Streptophyta > Magnoliopsida > Fabales > Fabaceae > Lathyrus > Lathyrus sativus. The sequence goes on from OZ012735.1 coordinate 879,344,015, forward strand.
AAAATATCTCTCAATGCTTCTAGTTTTCGTTCAACTTTATTCTATACTTGTTAATTACAAAGCATCAAATTTTATACTTTGAATATTGAATTAATAGAGAAGGAAGTGTTTGAATGAAAAACTTGAAATATTGAACAAGATTCTAGCCATTAAAGAACGAGAGATAAATGATGAGTTATAGGATGCTCAAAAATCATTTATTAATGTAAGTTGTTCTTCAAACATAACATAATTGTTTATATAAATATTTTGTAAACCAATTTGAAAATTTATATGTTCAGTAAGAATTTGGTGAAGTAAACAATCAACATTAGATATAATATACTCAATTGTGTTTTATCCGTCGGTTAATGACAAAACCGAAGGAAAGGTGTTTTCGCCATTTAAAAGTTCCAAAAAGTTTTCGCTTGGATCAAACTCATGACCATTACATCTATCCCGTTAGTGGAATTTCAACTGAGAGGTAAAGTGGTGCATTTTAGTGACGCCTTTTGTTATCTCGCATATGAAACTTAGATAACACCTTATGTCTAACAGAGGTTAAGGGTGTTTTTTTGTTGTAGCGATTGTTTTTTTTTACAAAATTAACTAATACTTTTACTTATCATTAAAATATCTCAAAGTCAATACATTATTCATCATAGACTATAAACGTGTTTAAGAAAATCACAATAATACATTAAATTAAACCTACATATTCATGATCTTAAATAATCTATTTATCATTTGCTATGATACCACTGAATAACACATAAATTGAAATTTTAAACTACTTTTGTTTAAGGTCACAAATACAAAGGCTACTTTTATGTATTTTTTTAAAATTTTATTAGACACGTATAATTTAAGTTGAATAATAAAATTCTTTTAAAAATTTTAATAAAAAATAGAAGTACTAGTGAATTTTATAACAAAACAATGGAAATAAGAAATAGATGGAAATTTTAGAAAAATGAGGCAACATACTTCTAATCCTAGAATAAGATAATTCTTATGGAAGGAAGATTACCATAAAAAATTAAATTCTTGATAAAAATCAAACTTGCTCTAATTCAAAACGAAAAGGAGCAATGTTCACACATCATAAAGAAAATAAATGATCAGAATCTTTGAGTTTTTTGGACCTGAATTAAGAGTCGCGAGGGTGGAATTATAAAACACGCCACAATCGAGATTAATATTAACTTGATAAGTCATAGAAATGTCATAACCGACTATGTAGGTTCCATTCAACATGTCGGAATTTAACCCCACGACAATCTGATAAGCTAAAAATATGATTTCGATAATAAAAAAGAATAAACTCTCAAATTTTACTCTATCTAAATCTCTTTTTTTCTCATGATTTTCCTCCATATTTATAAGTTAATATAGGATTTTGACTGTAGAGATTAAAATAGATACACAAAAAATAAGAAAATTAATTCAACCATAATTGTGAGTGGCTGAATTGTACATCATGAGTTATAAAATTAAAAAAAAAAAATAGAGGATAAATGAATTACTCCCATAATAAGTGAATATTGATATTTAAAGTGTCTTGAAAATGTCTCTTATGTGCCTCTTTGATGTGTGGCATAAAAGACACTTTTTGATGGTGTCAAAAAATACCATAACTTTTTCAACTCGTGTTAATTTTGCCATCCACTTTATTTATAGTTTCGAGCATTAAAAAAATATAATTTGGTTTTGACTAAAAAAAATAATTTTATATAACTCTAATATTTTCAACACATTAAATATTACATCAATTAGACATTTATAACCCCATATACGGGCAAAACAAGATAAGAGACCATTATGTACATTAAATAACACTTTCAATAATAAAAAATTGATTATTTTTAGTGTATTATTGAATCAATTCTTCTTCATGCTAATTAATTATTCATGGGATAATCAAATAAAATTATCGGTCTCAATATTTTTAGCGTTTTCAGGCGTTGCAGTAATTATCTTCGTTGGTTGAACCTCAACTGATTCTTTTACTTGGTTTTGCTCAATAAATTTCTTCAGTTCTATACCTTTACCCCACAGGACAATGTATCAACCAATCACAATTATCAATGATCCTGTTATACTATATAGAAGAAATGTTTTTTATATAACAACAATAATTGTTGGGACATATTGAAGATGAATGAATAAAATAATAAAACTCAACGAATGAGAGAAGTGTAAGCCTATTTGAATTGAAGGAGTATTTTGTTTTAGTTGAAATCAATTGAATTAGTTACATAGACGTGTTATGCAACTTATATATCAATAAAAGCTTTAAGGCCTAAATAACTCAGCTAGCTTAAATCAAAACATAACAACTTTGTTGCACCCCAAATTTTGACCCCTTAGATTCTCATTATCATTTTATGAGCATACTCATGAATTATCTAACCTTAAGCCAGTGCAAGTTTGTCTTTGTCAAGTTACAGATGAATCAGGGTTTTGTACAGTCAAATCGAAGCTTCAGGGTTTGCGATTAATCCAAGTTTTGGGCTAATTCAATTATGAAACAAGGTCAAGGGTATCATATAATGTCAATTGAGGATCCAATTTGAGGTTGTTACCCTAGAATCAAGAACAGTGTATTTCAGGGCACCCGATTAGGGTTTTTTGACTAGTAAAAGTCAACTGTAGTTTGACTTTGATGTTGGAAGGTGTTTTAATGATGAGATTATGATCCATGAAGTTCATATAGCTTAATAAATTTTATTCAAGAAGTTTCAAAGTCTCAGGAGGTCCAGAGTGTCAACAGACGACTCGGTAGTCGCCGATCGATCGTACGATTGACCAAAAAATCAACTCTTCAAATTTAAGGAATTGGACTTCAAAGTGTGAATACAAAATGTTCCTTATATCATATTGCACTAGCCTATCAATTTTCATGACCATTGGATCAAGGTTGAAGGAGTAATCGAAAAATCGGGAAATTAGGGTTTTGAAAGGGGCTAAATCATAACTCCTTAACCACACATCCATTTGAGTTGGTTCAAAGCTCATTTGAAAGCTCTTAACAAACCCTACAAAAGTCCCTAAGTGGTCCATGATAAGAAAATGCATAGATTTGGAGTTATGATCAAAATCATTTCTAGAAGGGAAAAAGACTTAGAGAAATTTCACTTTTAAGTTCATTTGTTTAGCAACTTTGAGAGACTTTTTGACCAATTTCCTTTGGGAAATTGAAACTCATGAAAACATGAATGTTTTATAGCTATTTGAGGGCTTTCTAAAAAGTACTAGCACATCTCAAAAGGATTTGTGAGCTGAAAGTTATGGTTATGGCAAGTTGGTGTTTTCACACTTTAGTCCCACATTGTCAAAATTTCAAGAATCCATTCTTTCATCAATCTGACCAAACTCAGCCTTTGAATGTTGTTGTTTATGATATGTAGAGGGTTTGAAGCATATAAATGTGAATAAAATGCATAAGAGATGGAATTAGCCAAACTTGCAAGCGGGCTTGCAAGTGGCTTTACAACTTGCCTTTGAAATCATAAGGCAAGTATGAGGTGGAAAGGTGAATCTGCAAACAGCCATCAAGCTATACCTCTAACCTTCATTTATCCCTTTCAAAATCATCATTTTTCTTGACTATTGGGCTTACCTATCAGCCAAGGAAACCCCTTTGTGGAGGTTTGATCAAAAGGTGTAAAACCTTTCTTTAATGTGAAGAAATCTCCACACCTGCCCCTTCTTCTCACTTGCCTATAAAAGGGAGCCCTCATCACTTCATTTGACACAAGATTGAGACTAAAAACCAGAGAAACACAAAGCTCTCACTCTTTCCACTCTTTACCTCAAAATCACAAAAATCACAAAATTGCAAAAACCACCAAAAATTTGTCTTGGTAGTTTTGCTGCCAAACTCAGTTCTCTATATTCAAACACCCCAACAATCATCCACACAATCTCTAAATATGATATAGAAGGTGTCCAAGACCTTAAACCATTCAAAAACCTCACCCTTCAAAAAGTCAACTTCCACACCAAGTTACTTTGACCAAACGCCATAAAAACAGCCAAAACTTGTTCTATCCATTTCCTTGGTGTTTTAAGCACTCAAACACCTCTCATATATCATTTCTCAACTGTCCAAAACATTGAGGGTCATTGGTGGAGTTTATTTCTCCAACTGTCTTGAAGTTTGCTTTCTTACTTCACAAGGAAGGAATCTCTCAAAGCTAGGAGCATTTGAAGTTCCTATGGGTTTCTTGGTGTTTAAACTTGCTCAATACAGTCTACTAGAGGTATGTGAACACTCCATTCTTGCTTTGCATCATAATTCCATGATTTGACATTTTGAGTTCATTATGTGAAAAGCATGTCATGTGTATGTCTTACTCAATTTCTGTCATGACCAAGATATAATTGTGTTTTTTAAGTGGGATCATCTCCAAAATCATGAATATGACATGTGTGCATATTTCATTTGAGATGAACATGCCTTAAACTGACTTTGAACTTTGTGAGCTTCATCAAAAAGCCAAACTGCATATTGCATGGCATGTTTCATACCAGCTTACTTTAGATTCATTTTTGTGATGGAACTTACTCAATATCATGTATGTATTCTATGTGTGTGATCAATTGAACCAGAAAGTATGTGGAACTGAAAATTCATATCTCATGCCTCATTTTCATGATAACTTGCATTTTGTGAATCACTTTTCATGACAGTCTGTTTCTAACCTATTTTGGTGTTTGAATCCATTCAATATCATGAATATAAGATGTGTATGTGTTTGAATTGGTCTAAAATTGCTTTGAACAAAAATTGAACATGTTCATGCATCTCACTTCACAAAACTTGCACTTAACTCACCAAGTTTCATATCAGCCATGTTTGAACCATTTTCCTTGTTTGAACTCACTTGTTTGTATATATATGAGATGTGTATGTGATTCATATGGTTTAAATGTGCTTGAATTTGAATTTGAACATCCTACTGTCTTGCAAAAACACCAAAATGCAGTTTGAGAGTCATTTTTTGTGCCAAGCTGTTTTGACTCATTTTTCTTGCTTGAAAACACTTGTTGATATATATATGATGTGTGTATGTGAGCTGCCTAGCCTGAAAATACATAGAGCCTGTTTGCATTTCCAACTTGCATCTCAAAAATGTCATTTTGTCATAAGTAGGTCATTTCCACTTCAACTGTTTTAGTGACTTGTCTACCTGTTTAAAATCATTTGTATGGATATTTGTAACATGTTTGAAATGTTGATTTGGTGGAAATATGCATGGAACCTGTTGTTGAGTTTTCTCATGAATGCATCAAAATACCAAAATGCAACTTAGGGGTCATCTGTCATGCCAAACTGTTTCAGACCACTACTTTTGCTTAAAATCACTTAACAACATATATGTAGTGTATGCACATGGTTTGCCTGCCTTAATTTTGCATAATACATGAACTGATCATCAAACTGCATCATACAAGGCCATTTTTCATATTGAATCTTACTTTGTATTTCAACCTGTTTTGAATCATTTCATGAACTTAAAATCATTCAATAGCATATATATAGTGTGTGTGCATGATCTACATGAGCAATTTGTACCTAGAACCTGAACTGATATTCAATTGCCTTATAACATGCCATAAGTGCAACTTGATGATCACTTTCCATTGCAGTCTGTTTCTAACCTCATTATTTGTTTGATCTCACTCAATATCTTATATATAAGGTGTATGTATGTTTGAAATGGTTTGAATATGCTTGGAACCTGAAATGAACTTCCTCATGCACTTCACAAGCACATTTGGCATCTTGATCACTACTTTTCACTACAGCCTGTTTTGAACTTAATTCTTTGCCTAAACTCACTCATTAGCATATATGCAGTGTGTTTGTATGATTGTCTTGATTTTAAAATGACTGGAATTGGATTTCCACTTCAAAATGCACATCACACACTCTACATGCATGTGCTATCGGGTTTGAAAATTAAAGCTTGATCTTGAAAAACTAGTGACACCATCTTGTTCCTCATGAAAAATCCTTCAATTTGCACTAAAAGTTTGTCTGATTTCATAAAGAATTAAGAAAGTTATGACACAAAATGCAAGCCATGTTTGAGTGTTCTTGTTTTGCCCAAAAATCCACATAGATATACAATATATATTTATGGGGTGGCATTTACAAACGGATGTATAGCCACCCCAGTGGTAAGACCATTGCCAAAAGCGCGCCTCTCACCTTGAGAACCTGGGTTCGACCCTTGAGGAGGGCAACCCTTTTGATTATTTTTGTCATTTTTAAACCAAATTTCAACAAATCACATCTCACTCATTTTTAATCATTTTTCACCCATTTCTTTTGCATTGTGTTCACCTTGATGTCTACTTTCATTTCATATTTTTTATTTTTATGTTTGCCTAATATTTCATCCATTTTGTCTATGTGAAAGTTATGTACTTTTTGTGATCATTTTGACTTATGCAGATGAATTTTCCCTTGATGTACTTGTGATTATTTGTGATACTTGTTTGCATTCATAGCCTCAAATGTTTGTTAACATGTTAATACTTCATCTTTGGTTGTTACCATATTCATGTTACTTCATCTGTTTAATTTCACTTAAGCTTGATCTGTCGCCACAGTTCCTGTTTCTTTTACCTGCTTTATTTATCACCAATGCATTTTCATTTTTATGCTCACCTAATGGTTGTCACCATGAATGCATATTCATTATTTTGTTATCTTATTCAAAATTACCTTTCCCCCAAATGATGAAGTTTGTTCAATCTCATCCCAGTTACCTCCTGTCCCCCTCCAAAGAAAAGGATCTTTCCATTAACCCTAAATGTTATGGATCACTCATTCACCCATTTCCTTAACTTTGTTAAGTCACTTTAAACTTAGTTTAGAAACCATTAGACTTTGCTTTAAGTCTAAGAGACCCACCTGTACTAGGAGTGTTCTTCAACTAGAACCCTAGGATAGAGTTTGTCAACTCTATGTAAGAATCATCGTCATGATTTCTTACTTCCCCTTTTGAATATTACAACTTAGATTAGGGAGTTTTGTCAAACTCCACACAAACATTGTCATGTTTGTTCCCCCTTGAACCTTGATCATAATCAAGTGTTCTCCACCCCTTGTGAGGTGAACTACGATTGCTCTGATTCTATCCTAGTTAGGATACGTAGGCAGAAGATGCGATGTCTTTGCGAGCAAATTTAGTGTATACAACTTCAGGTTTCAACTTTACTTATCCCAATCCATGGTACATATTCACAAACTTAGCAAGCAAACAAACAAAAGGTTTCTGTAGAGTACTACAGATGCTTAGGGTGCTAACACCTTCCCTATGTATAACCAACCCCCGATCCCCGAATCTCTTAGCGTTGTCGTTACATCGCGAAAAGGGTTTTTCTTTCTTTAGACCTTTCCTTTGGATAAATTAAAGTTCGGTTGTAAAAGAATTAAGATTCAGGTTAATATAATAGCTTGATATCCAATTTTCACCGCAACAAACTTCATAACAAACTTGTGTGGCAAGTAACTAACTTGCAACCTAAATAGTCCTAATAAATGATGAATTACATTCTCATCACACCTACTAATTCATTTGTTATCTTTCACATTTTTATAAGTTCCTCAGACAATCAAACCTTGCTTTCTTCGTATGTTTGGTGAGTATGTCTGTAAGTTGCAATTCTGACTTGCAATATTTAATCACCAACTTATCATTTTTCATTTTATCTTTCAAAATTTTTTTTATCGATGTGCTTACTTCTACCATGACTAATGGGATGATTAACTAAAAACATTTCATACATGTTATCCACAAGCAACTCGATCTTCATATTTTCACTAACCTTCTATTCTTATAGAAACATTTCCATCCAAAGTGCTTAGCAGTCTACATATGAGGTTGCTACATACTCAGCTTGAAAGGACGATAGATCCATTTTCCATGCTTATTTGAACTCCATGAGATTGGATCTGCTCCAATCATGATTAGATATCAGGTAATAATTTCCCCATCATCTTGATCTCCTCTCCTGTCAGAGATAGAATAACCACATGCCATTTCTTCTTGCTAGTGTTCTTCTGGTTTAGCACAAGCACACAATGATTAATTTTGACTTTGATGTACCTTAATATCCTATTAGCATCTAGTATGTGATATGTTTAGGATTTTTTGTGAAGCTATTTAACAAGATAACAATTTGATATATGTCTAGCCTTGTGTTGCACAAATATTTGAATGAACCAAATATGTGCTTATATAAGGTTGCATCGACAAGATCATCATTTGTATATTTGCTAAACTCTTTAAATGTCCCTATATGAGTTTTTGTAAGATTGTAATTGATTATTTGAAATCTCTTTACAATTTCTTCTGCATATTTCTTCTGATGCAAGAAACCTTCCTTTATTCTAATCACAAATTTCATTTCTAAGAAATAAGAAAAATTCATTAAGAAAGGGAAAATTCTCCTTCTAGCGGTCCATTAGTAAAGGGAGACTTTACATGTAGCTGATGCGTTTTCCATCCTTCGTATGATATAATTGCAACCATTATTATCATGGTTGCAAGCCTTGCAACTGGTGCATACACTTTATTGAATTTAATTTCAAGCCTTTGAAAGCGTTTTGCAATTAGCCCTGCTTTATACTTGGCTATTTCACCATTTGGTTTGAGCTTTAACATCCCATTCACATCTATAACCTTCTTATTTGACATATTTTCTAGCTCCTGGGTTTTGTTCTTCTCAATTTATTTGAGCTTCTTTTTCAAAACTTCTAGCCAATTCACATCTTTCAATGCTTGGTTTAAATTAATTGGATTTGATTTAGCCATCATAGCTTATTATATCTAATCATCTTCTTCATTTACTGCTTGATTAAGGAATCTATCATAATCAGTTAATCTTTGATTGATTTCTTGATCTTATTGAGCTTTTCACCTTATCTAATTGTGCAACATCTTCTACTTGATATTTTCGTAGCACAATTCTTAAGTTATCTAGGTGTTCATCATTTTACATTGAATTTCTTGAAATTCTCTTCCAGTTATAACTTTTACTTTCATCAAGTTACATATCTATGCTTATTACCACCTTATCCAAATTTGGTGAGAATAGTTTATATGCACATGTTGAGTGATAGCCTATGAGGATCATAATTTGAATCCTATCATAAATATTCCTTCTTAATTATTCAGGCACATATCTGAATCAAACTTATCTAAATTTTATGAAATTGCCAACATTTGACTTCAATCTTGTACATGCTTCATGTGGTACCTTACTCATCAACTTCTTTGTTGGACACCTATTAATAATATGCATAGTAGTAGAAGTTTCCTCACCCCATAACTTGTTTGAAATTTGTCTTGCTCTTAGCATGTTTCTAGCCATATTTAAAATGCTCATGTTATTTCTCTTATCAATACCATTATGTTAAAGTGTATAGGGGGATATAACTTCATGCTTAATACATTATTTCTCACAAAATTGTGCAAACTCATTGGAAGTGTATTTACCCCCGCCATCAATTATTAATCTCTTGATACTACATTATACTTTTTTTTATTTATCAAATAACAACTAAAATTTTTCGATGGAGTGAATACTTCACCTTTTCTTTCCATCAATTAAATCCATATATGTCTAATGAATTCATCTATGAAGGTTAAAGTAGAAATTATCTTTCAGTAATTTCATCTCAAATGGTCCACATACATATGAATGGACAATCTCTAGATTTATCTTTGACTTCATATGCAAGTCATTGTTGAACTAATTCTTTATCTTTTTGGACACATAACATTCTTGACACAATTGCTTTGGCACTTTTATATGAGGAAGACCATATATCATTCCCTTCATATGCATCATGCTTAGACTTTTGAAATTTAAACGGTCATACCTTTGATGGTATATCCAATTTTAATTATCGATAATTATTGATGCAAGATATTGATGGTCAGGTATATTTCATGATTTTGAAAGTCCAGTTACTTGACATAGGTACTTTCAAAATTAACTTTGCATTTGCATCAATTACCTTTAACTAATTATTATCCAACTTTATGGTGTAGTTTTTGTTAAGCAAGCAACCTAACTAGTCACGCTTCTTGCTATAGAAAAAACATATATCACATCGGTGATTATTTATTCTTCTCATCTTTCATCTTCACAAGAATGTTCCCCATGTCCTTAAATGTGACTTTGATATTATCAGCAAATTTAATAACTCTTCCCACTGATTTATCTAGACTGATGAACCAATCCTTATTTCCAGTCATATGGTTGTTGCAATTTGTGCCAAGATACCATACATTGGTCTTCTCTTATGCCAAATATGTATTAGACATGAGCATAACTCCATTAGATTCATCTTTGCATGCATGTGAAAAAATTCCTTCTTCTTTATCACTTGAACTAAAGTATTTGACAATATCTTGCATAGTGACCAAAATTTTAACAACAATAACATTTAACATCTTTCATATCAACATTCTTCTTGAACTTCTTGTCATTGAAGAGGCCAATTTTGCTTGACTCACCCTTCTTTGATTTCTTTCCAAATCCTTCATCATTACATTTCTTCCTTTTCCACTTTTATTTTCCCTTGCTAACCTTTGATACATCAACCTTCATCTTTTTGAAGAACTTTGCTTGTAATCCATGTTATGTTGCTTTCTCTGAATTTCTTTACTTCAATATCATCTCATTAGATTCTAAAAAGGCTTGTAACTCTTCAAGCTTTATCTCAAGGGGGTTATTATACTCTTCAATAGCCACAATAATATGATCAAACTTAGCAGTAAATGCTCTCAAAACTTTCTCAATCTTTTGCAGTGATCTTTTTACCACAAGATTTTATTTGATTAGTCAACAACACCAATCTTAAGAAGAAATATGCAACAAATTCACCATAATTCTTCTATGAATTCTTATATTACTTTCTTAATGTCTACAATTTAACTTTCTTTAGCTTTTCATCACCATCATACAATCTCTTGAGTGTATCCCATATGCACCCTTAATTGTTTCTTCTTCGATAATCTTCTTAAATATGTTCAAATCTACACAGTGATAGATCAAGAAGAGACATTTCACTTCCTTCGTTCAAAACTCACGATGAGTTAATTTCTACATATTAGTTGGATTGAATTCCAATACATTTATGCCATAATTTACTATCTCAAGAACATCTTAAAATCTAAATATGATCTTCATTTGCGCATATCACCTATCATAGTATTTTCCTTTGAAAACTCGTAGGTTTGTTATGAATTGATTTGGGGGTGTGATTCTATTCGCCATTAAAAAAGAGCTTGATCAAACCAGTACACTATGATACCAATTCACTATCTCAAGGATTTAATGTCTAACTAACTAAGCTATCTTACATTAAAACATAATAACTTTCTAACTAACTTGCACTGCAAGTAACTAATTTACAACACAAATAATCCTAACAAATGATAAATTACTTTCTCAAAAATAATAATAAAAAGACATAAAAAAATTAATAATAAGATGAGTTAAATGTTTGAACCTTCCCAAATAAAGTTTTTCATCTAATAGGAGAGATCCTCCAATGGCCCCTAGAACAAGAAAGAGGGGGTTGAAAACTGAAGCATAAAGTGGGCCTTTTATATCCACACACCATGAAATCATAACCCAATTTATTCCCGAGACCACAACACCTTGTAAATACCAAATATACATTAGCCAATAACAATTTTAGTTCTTGAAAATACACAAAATATATATTTAGTTCAAATGAAGTTAATTAGATGCATTTTTTATTATAAAATTAATGAATATATGACCTGAATTATAAACCATATTGAATATGATAAACAAGTTCCCAATGCAAGAGATGAACCCCATATATTACTAGCAGATACATTTTGAGGTTGTAGATGATGTTTCAACAAATTCGCATGAGTAGACCATAGGTGAATTTCAGTACTCTTATAGAATGTGAGAATCATGGCTCCACTAGTTCCCATTAACGTGCCAACAACCTTGGCCTTCCCTGTTAATGTTCCAATGTTCAACCTTTCCAATCTGAGAATTAAATCTATTAATTAATTAATACAAAAAATTAATAATACAAATTTTTGTGCAATAGCTTGGCCAAACAACCACAAATGTTTTGACAGGGATGTAAAAAATCCATAACTGTAAACATAATGTGAATTGTTAAGATAAATATTTGAATGAACTTAGACTTTTTCAATCTTAGTGAAAAATGAATGAATAATGATTCTCATTGACTATGCTTCAATCAATCAACCAGTCAATTAAATCTCTCTCTCTCTCTCTCTCTCCATTGAGTTTTTGTTTAACTTACTTCAAATAAATGAGTCGGGGAAAAATTTACTTCAAATCACAATCTTTATATTAGTGCGGTGAGCGTGGAAAAGATGTCTTCAACAAAATATGAGATTGAAAAGTTCACCGGAGTGAACAACTTCGGTATGTGGCGCTTGAAGATGAAAGCCCTACTGGTTCAGCAGGGTTGTTTGGAAGCGTTGAAGGGAGAGACAACCATGGACGATGCGTTAACGACAAAAGAAAAGACGAGAATGAATGAGAAAGCCCACAACGCAATATGTTGAGTCTTTGTGATAAGGTTCTTCGACATGTATCAAAGGAGACTACAACATCAGGATTATGAGTGAAACTTAAAAGTTTGTACATGACCAAATCTCTGGTGAATCTACTCTACCTGAAACAAGCTTTGTATTCATTCAAGATGAGTGAAGACAAAGTGTTGGCTGAGCAGTCAGATATGTTCAACAAGCTGATTCTTGATCTTGAAAATATTAATGTGAAGTTCGATGATGAAGATCAAGCACTATTGCTGCTGTGTGCTTTGCCCAGAACACATGCTCACTTCAAAGAAACTCTCTTGTATGGAAGGGAGTCTCTGACCTTTGAAGAAGTTCAATCAACCTTGTATTCTAAGGACTTAAACGAACGAAAGGAGCATAAACCTTCAACGGTGGACGAAGGTTTGACCCTTAAGGGAAAGTTCTTGCGAAAGGATGGCAAGTTCGACAAGAAGAAAGGTAAAAGTCAACAGAAATATTATAGTGGCGAGACATCTGGTATTCGATGTTATCACTGTAAGAAGAAGGGTCACATAAGAAAGGTGTTCCCTAAACGCCTGAAAGATCATGGAGGTAATGGCAACACAACCATTGTTCAAGATGACTTCGACTCATCTGATGTTCTTGTGGTTTCAAATGACGAATTGAATAAAGAGTGGATTATGGATTCAGGTTGCACTTGACACATGACTCCAAACAGAGAATTGTTCGAGGAGCTATGTGATCAAGATGGTGGATCCGTGCTGCTGGGAAACAACAAATCTTGTAAAATTACAGGTATTTGATATGTGAGATTCAAACTCCATGATGAGTCAAGAAGGTTATTGACTGAAGTCATGTATGTACCTGACTTGAAGAGAAGTTTGATTTCTCTTGGTGAATTCGACAGAAAGGGATACATTTTTCAAGGAGAGAAAAGTATCCTAAGAGTCATGAAGGGGTCAAAGGAAGTCTTGAGAGGTGTGAAGAAACAAGGCTTGTATACCCTTGAGGATGAAGTTGTAAGTGATTCGACAAATGTTGCATCCATGAAACTTGTGTCGAAGATAGAATTATGACACATGAGATTGGCCCATGTCAGCGAAAGAGGCCTTGTCAAATTAGGGAAGCAGAACCTGCTAGGAGGTGACAAAGTCAAAAAGTTAGAGTTTTGTGAATCTTGTATATTTGGTAAATCCTATAGGGCAAAGTTTAACAAAGGCAATCAAAGAACACATGGATCTCTGGATTACATTCATGTTGATCTTTGGGGGTCTGCAAGGAATCCTTCACACTCATGTGCAAGGTATTTTCTATCCATCGTTGATGACTATTCCAGAAAGCTATGGGTATTCATTCAAAAGACGAAGGATGAAACTTTTGAGAATTTCAAAAGTTGGAAGATTCTGGTTGAAACTCAAACTGGCAAAAAGGTTAAGAGGTTGAGAACCGACAATATCCTTGAATTCTATAACAAAGCGTTTGACAGTTACTGTGTTGAGTCTGGGATTGCAAGGCATAAGACTGTAGCAGGTACTCCTCAACAAAATGGCTTAGCTGAGAGATTCAATCGAACAATCCTTGAAAGGGTTAGATGCATATTGGTTTGTGCTGGATTGAAGAAGGTGTTTTGGACAGAAGCTATTTCGACAACAGCTTGCCAGATAAATAGATGTCCCTCGACTGCCTTGGGAATGAAAACACCTGAAGAAGTTTGGTCGGGACATCCACCTAGTCTCGATAGACTGAGAGTATTTGGCTGCATGGCCTACGGTCATATTAGGCAAGACAAGGTTGAACCTAGAGCTCTGAAATGCATGTTCATGGGATACCCTGAAGGAGTCAAAGCTTACAGGCTATGGTTCCTAGAGCCAGGTAAGAGGAGGTGTATCACCAGTTGAGATGTAGTTTTCAATGAGGAAGAGATCGCTTTCAAGAAAACTGATGATGCTGACGAAGAGTTGGAGCAGGGAGAGATTCTTGTTGAGGTGGAGCATGTTGATGCTGAATTGCGTACCCCATATGACGTCGAAGAAGAAGTAGAATATGTCTTCGAAGATGAGGAAACTAATAATGATTACCTGCTAGCAAGAGATAGGTCGAAGAGAGTCATCAAGCCACCTCAGAGACTTGGGTTTGCAGATCTTATAGCTTATGTCTTAATCTTTGCAAGTGAGGTTCTAGATAAAGAACCTATAGACTATAAGGAAGTTATGAGGATTCGAAAGAAGACTGAATGAATTAAGGCCATAGATGATAAGATGAAATCTCTTCATGATAACAACACCTGGGAACTGATTAAGAAACCTGCTGGAGCCAGGTTAGTCAGTTGTAAATGGATTTTCAAAGTTAAGGAAAGAATCGAAGGAGTGACGTCGAAGAGATACAAGGCAAGATTGGTTGCTAGAGGGTTCACTCAGAAAGAAGGTGTTAACTTCAATGATGTGTTCTCTCCTGTTGTGAAGCATAGGTCCATTCAAATGTTTCTTGCCACAGTGGCACAGTTCGACCTTGAATTAGAACAGATGAATGTGAAGATTATATTCTTGTACGGTGATTTATATGAAACAATCTTGACGAGGCAACTTGAAGGGTATGTCGAAAAAGGGAAGGAAAGATTATGTGTGCAACCTGAATAGATCCTTATATGGACTGGAATAACCTCCTCGACAGTGGAATAAGAGATTCGACAAGTTCATGGCACACATAAGTTTCATTAGAAGTCAGTTTACTTCAGATTTCGACCGGGTAATTCATTTGTTATTTTGTTGCTCTATGTGGATGATATTCTAATATCAAGAAACAATGTCGAAGATGTAATGAGGGTGAAGGCTGAACTTAATAAGAAGTTCGACATGAAGGATCCGGGAGCTGTTTTCAGGATTCTTGGGATTGACATATGAAGAGATAGAAAGCAGTCGAAATTATGCTTATCTCAAGAGGCATACCTACAAAAGGTTCTCGGAAAGTTTGGTATGTCGAATTCAAAGTATGTTGTGACTCTGACAAACCCTCAACTCAAGTTGAGTATAGATTAGTGTCTCAGCACTGATGTTGAAAGAACTTATATGAATAGCATTCCATATGCTAATATAGTGGGTTCTTTGATGTATGTTATGGCATATACTAGACCCGACATAGCATATGTAGTAAGTCTTGTAAGCAGGTACATGGCGAATCTTGGAAAAGCTCACTGGCAAGCATTGAAGTGCATTTTATGGTACATAAATGAGTCTCTGAATAGAGTCCTAATTTATGATGGAGTCTTAGGTGAAGATAGTAAAGCAGCAATCGAATGATACGTCGACTCAAATTATGCAGGTTGTATGGATTACAGAAAACCTATTTCTGGATGTGTGTTCACTATGTTTGGGACATCAATCAGTTAGAAAGAAACACTTTAGAAGGTCGTTGCCTTATCAACCATTAAAGTGGAATATATTACACTAACTAAAGTTGTGAAGGAAGCATTGTGGCTTGAAAGTTTTGCAAAGGAGCTAAAACTTCAAGGTCGAGTTATCACTGTTAAATGTGATAGTCAAAGTGCAATACACCTGTCGAGGAATTCAACCTATCATGAGCGAACTAAGCACATTAATATGAGGATGCATTTCGTCAGAGGGGTAATTGAGCATGGAGAAGTCCAAGTGCTGAAGGTTTCGACAAATCATAATGCTGCTGATATGATCACCAAGACGTTTCCCAGTTGCAAGTTTTTCCACTGTATGCATTGATAAAGCTGCATGAAGAAAGCTAGTTCCTTGATGTTATAGAGTTAGATCCAAGGTGGAGGTGTGCGAGATGTTGGAACGAAATCTAAAATGGTTGAAGGGTAGCTTCTGGTTCGATAGGAATTAAGCATGAGGTTGAAGTCTGTTCGCATGCTGTTGTCGAAGTAATGCGTGTTGTAGTCGAAGTTTGTTCTAACATGCATTAGTCAATATTGATGGGGTTCACTACAAGAAAAGTTGTATATACCCACGGATCATTACCCACGGCCATGTAGTCGTCGATAATTTTTTGGTATAGAGGGTTTATTCGTCAGTAATTCGTGAGTACCTGAAACAATATCAATTATATCTTTTTTAAACATTATCCACGGCTTAGCCATGGAAAGCAGCCACGGTTTTGCACCGTCGGTAATTACCCACGGTTAAACCCTCGGTAAAGTCTTATAAACTTATATATACTATTAATCAATAATTTTTTTTTAATATAAATTAAAAAAAAAACTAATGATATTTTTAAAAGGAACTAAAAATTACTTAAAATCTTATACTTAAACATTTGTTGTCTTTGTAACTTATATAATAATATATAACTATAAAATAGATATTTATCTAAAATAAATAAAATTTTACACATTTCAAAAGAAAAAATATTAAGTCAACATGATCCTCACTCCTCTCAATCTCATACTTTAGGATAAAATTTAAAAAAAAAATAGAAAATAGAAAAAAGAAAAAAAAAACTGAAAAGGAAAACAAGGGTTTCCATCTTCTAACTCCAATCGTTGAATCTCCTCTATACAATATCGCCGTCTTTTCTTACTGGTTGATTCTTATTCCCATCACTTTCTCTCTCAAACAACCTTCAATCGACACTTCACCCAACCTTCTACTGCGTCTTTCCACCTTCCCGCATCGTAAGCACTCAGTTTAACCCTGTTCGTTGCACCACTTTTGAGACCATCAGCATCATCGTCCTTTCTTCCAACTACAGCGTATTCCATTTCATCTCTTTTACTCGTAATTACATTTGCGTTTTCATTTTCTGATTATTTCTCTCTAGATCATTCGTGCGAGCAACATCGACGTTTTCTCGGTTAAACCTTAATCAGGTATTTCATCGATTTGAACATTATTTAGGAAAGAAACATTGTCGTTATTGACTAGCTTTGTTGTTGTTGTTGTTGTTGCAGTAAAAGAAAGTTGCGTTGAAATTGAAGTCACTTTAAGGACAAGCTTTTGGTTTCTGTTGCTGCTGGAATCAAGCTGAACCCTGTTATTTTTCAGTTCTTCAGTTCTCCAGCTTTTGGTTTCTGTCACTTTCAGTTCTTCAGGTAACAGAACCCTGTTATTTTTCTGCTTCATTTCTCCGTATAGATTATAATTCATTATTATTAAATATACACAAGCTTGAGTTAGTATGTTTATACAAGTTATATATCCTATTTGTTGTATATAAGTTGAAATTAACAATGCTCAAACACTGGCACAGAAAATAACACTGACAAATGCACCGGTAATAATGAGAAAATGTCAAATGAAAATAGTTGAATATATCATGTCTAAGGGTCATACAATACTTTAACTTGAAGGACCAATAATATATAGAAACTAAGTAAAAACCAAGCAACTTTGTTGAGAAATTACCTCTAGTGTCACCTGTGGTCCATTATATGAGGTCTTCTTCTTGTTATGGTTCCAGTTAAAAGACTACCCACATTTATAATCATTCCATCAAGACCAACATCATTATTTGGTGCAGCCAATGGTGAACTTTGTGGACCATAAATTGGTTGGTGAAATGGCCAAGCACACTGACTAGCAAATCGGGTTTTATAGTTTTCAACCCAAATGTAAACAAATTTGTGTTGTTTCCCGTTCATGCACGTACCGTAAGAAGATCGTGTGTCCCACACCTACCTGAACAGAAACCACCAACTACCATGTCAGAAGCTGTTAGAGCAATGTAGATGGAGTTCTGTTGTTGTCCTTTGGATGCGAGTTTAATGATTTGGTTAGTTGTAAAAGATTTTCCTAAAGTGTAATTGTCGTCGTGAATTTGAGCACCGAGGGAGAGAGTAAGATTTATTGATTTCCACCATGTGGAAACAGAGGATTGTGATGTAGTTATTTTTTTTGGAGAAGAGAGTTATGAAATCAGTGATGATGGCTCTTTGGGATGGTTTGAAATTTCCATACCAAATGAGGTTAATGGAGATTTTGCCATTAAGGAGACGAGCTTTCTAGCTGAGATCAAATGAAGCAGTGGAATTGTGAGAAAAACTGTGAAGATAATACTAATGTTAAGATAGGCATTTGTGTTATGTAATGAGATAAAGAAGAAAGTAAATAGAAATAGAAAGGAGGTATTATGAGATGATGGAAAAGTGAGATGAGACTGTTAGTATATATAAGTGAAATTGTTTTGTAAAGGAAAGTGAAAATATTACTTACAAAATGTAGTGAAATTTAATAGTGATGTAGTGACATCTTCCTAAGCCCTGTAGCATTGATCATGTATCAATGAAGGTGGTTCTTTTTAATTCATAATATTGTAGCAATTTATTTTTATGAAACAAGTGTGATCTTCTTTTCTTAAAACAGTGTGCAAGACTCACTTTGAAGTCCTGTAGAGATAAAATTCTTTGGCATTATTTTTATTTCTTTCCCATATTTCCTATGGCCATGCGATAGATATCTATATAAATATATCAATTAAGAATTAGAATATTTATTAATATTACTAAATAATTATTCAATACTGAGATGATGGAAAAGTGAGATGAGACTGTTTAGGTGTTGTTTGTTTCTATAGTCTAATAGCAATGTATATTTATATTTATAAGGAAAACAGAAACTTATGCAGTTAACTTGGCTGCAATTAAACTATAAATGCAGAAAAATGTATGCATATTACTATGACAGCATATTACTAATCCCAATCATATCCATATCTATGTAGTAAAATTGACTAAAGTTTAATATATATCACTAAAATGACAGGCACAGAAAAATGTATGCATATTACTATGACAGCATATTACTAATCCCAATCATATCCATTTCTATAGTCTTCTTGTATGTTATCTTTTAGGTACAAACTCATGAACATATTTTTGGGTATGAAATATCGGTTTTGTTTGTTTACTCTTAATTTTGTCCATTTATTTCAAGTTTTAAATCAATTATAAATGTCATTTAAGAGTACATTAATATTAAAATAATTTGTGGAAGGTAAGAATTAATATAATTTGTGTTCTTATAATTTATTTGGATAGTTAGATTGAACTATCTAAATTCAATAGAGATATATGTAGTTACCCTCCAGAACGTAGTTGGGTATATGGATCGTTAGATTGTGTGGACTGCTGATTTTTTAATTTATTTCTTCTGTCTAGATAGCTTCTGTCTAGATTGCTGATTGTATATGGATCGTTACCCTCCAGAACGTAGTTGGGTATATGATAGGCATTATCCTCATAGGGGGGGTTTGAAACTAACCTTTGTAAACGGGGTTGATGAGTTCATTAAAAAGGCTAAAATGCAACTTAATGTTGAACGCGATGGTGGAATTAGATGTCCTTGTAACAAGTGCATGTGTGTGCCGGTATTGTCCGAAGGTGACGTTAGATTTCACTTGTATAAATATGGATTCCAACCAAATTATTGGTATTGGACAGATCACGGTGAAAAAGCCCCACGTATTGACTCAGCAAATGTACCAATTAGTAGTAGACATGTGGATAATGAAGACCATTTTGAATTAATGCAACATATGGTCGAGGATGCAATAGGGCCTGATTATGATTTTCGAAGTATGGGCAACAAAGGTGATAAGGATGTCGATAACGAATATAATGTTAACGAGGATGTGGGAAATGAGAACGAGGTTGGTGAGGAAAGGGGGATTAATGAAGATAATGTCGATGAATATGAGGTTGATAGAGAACATGTTAATAAGGAAGACAATCATGAAGAGCCACCAAATAAGGAAGCTCAAGAATTTTATGATCTGCTAACTTCTGCAAACCAACCATTATATGAGGGTGCTTCTGAATCGAAACTTTCAGTATGTGTGAAGCTTATGGCTTGCAAAACAAATTGGAATGTACCTCAAAAATGTATTGATTTCTTTGCAAACATGCTTCTAGAAGTGTGCCCTTCAAAGGATTCATTGCCAAAAAATTTCTACCAAGTAAAAAAGTTGGTGTCCATGCTTGGTTTGAAGTCTCAAAAAATTGATTGTTGTGTGAATGGGTGCATGTTGTACTACAAAGATACGATTGCAGATCGAGAGTGTAGGTTTTGCCATGAACCACGATATGCTCCTCGTAAGCCTGGGATGGGTAATTACAATGACGTTCCGGTTAAGAGAATGCACTACTTGCCAATCACTCCAAGGTTAAAAAGATTGTATGCCTCAATAGAAACTGCAAAAGATATGAGATGGCATCATCATAATAATTCAAGTTCATGTGTTTTACGTCATCCATCTGATGGTAAATCTTGGAAGAATTTTGATGAGATGCATCCGGACTTTGCGAATGAACCAAGAAATGTGAGGCTAGGTTTATGTTCTGATGGTTTTACACCATACATTCAGGCATCTTCATCCCCATATTCTTGTTGGCCTGTGATTGTGACACCATATAATCTCCCCCCTGAATTGTGCATGACTAAACCATTTATGTTTTTAACATGCCTCATACCAGGACCACATAATCCAAAAGCTCACATTGATGTGTACTTACAACCATTAATAGACGAGCTTCAGAACTTGTGGAATCAAGGGGTTTTGACTTATGATATCTCCACTCAACAAAACTTTGTAATGAAGGCAGCATTAATGTGGACAATTAATGACTTTCCAGCTTACGGTATGTTATCAGGGTGGAGTACTCAAGGCAAGTTGGCATGTCCAGTGTGTATGGATGGAAATAAGGCTTTTACACTGGAATATGGTGGAAAAAATTCGTGGTTTGATTGTCACCGTAGGTTCTTACCATGTAATCATGCCTTTCGAAGAAGTAAGAAAAGGTTCACAAAAAATAAAGTTGTGAAGGAAGAGCCACCTTCTATATTGACAGGAGAAGAAATATATTGTTGGGTTCGTGATCTTTGGGAACTTGTAGACAATCGAGTTTCTAAATTAAAAGGATATGGAGAAAGCCATAATTGGTCTAAACGAAGCATATTTTGGGATCTTCCATATTGGAAAGACAATTTATTAAGGCACAATCTAGACGTGATGCACATTGAGAAAAATTTCTTCGATAATGTGTTTAATACAGTCATGAATATTAAGAACAAGACAAAGGACAATGAAAAAGCTAGAATGGACTTGGCCATCATTTGTCAACGTAGTGACTTAGAGTTGATTAAACACGAGAATGGAAAGATGACAAAACCTAAGGCAAATTACTGTCTTTCTTCTGATGAGGCAAAAAAAGTTTGTAAATGGATAAAGGAGCTTAAGATGCCAGATGGATATGCTTCAAATTTGGCTAGATGTGTGGATGTCAATAAAGGGAAAGTGCACGGAATGAAAAGTCATGATTGTCATGTGTTTATGGAGTGTTTACTTCCATTTGCATTTAGTTCATTGCCTGATCTTGTATGGAAACCACTTACAGAGTTAAGTCAATTCTTTAAGGGATTATGCAGCAATACCTTAAGAAAAGATGAATTGATTAAATTAGGTGATAACATTCCAGTCATCATATGCAAACTTGAAAGAATATTTCCACCAGGATTCTTTGATTCTATGGAGCATCTTCCAATTCACCTTCCCTATGAGGCACAACTTGGTGGTCCTGTACAATATCGATGGATGTATCCATTTGAAAGGTATTTTGCATACATTCCTAATTATTAATTTATTCATTTTAAATCTTTCACATTTCATAGAAGATCTAACACTCATTTTTTTTAAGAATGATGGGAGATTTTAAGCGGTCAGTGAAGAATAAGGCTAGAGTGGAAGGCTCAATATGTATGTCGTATTTACACCGAGAGACAACATATTTTTGTTCCCACTATTTCAAAACGGCCACCTTATTTGCCACAAGCAAACATAATGAAGCGTTAGGACTGAACGATGATGTAGTGCCAACATTGTCAATAAGCAACCCTCTTGGACGTCCTAGTGGAAAATCCCAAATACATTGGTTGACTGATGCTGAATGGAGATCTGCTCATGTACACATTCTCATTAATTGCAATGAGGTTAAGCCATATATTAAGTAAGTAATGAAACAAAGATAGGCACAAAATAAACATTTACAATACATACATCACAATAATTCTCTCTTTATTGCCAGTATTTTCTTGCAAAATAAGTCCATCAATGAAGAGGATCCTTCAGCTTCAACTCTTATACATGGAGAATTCCCAGAATGGTTTCGAGAGTATGTAAGTGTTGTCATTCAAACTTGTAAAAAAATTAATCACTTTATCTTTATTGTGAATTTCATGTTTGTGTAGGCCACTAATGAGGGAAATGGTGTGACAGACAAAAAACTAATATCATTAGCTTGGGGTCCTGAATCAAATGCCATGAGTTGGCACAAATACTTCATTAATGGGTACAAATTCCACACACAAGCATGGAGTCAAGGTAAAAAGACCATAAATAGTGGGGTTTATGTGAAGGGGATTACAGAAGGTGGGGAAGATGATTTCTATGGAGTCATTAAACATATCTTTGAGTTGGAGTATCATGAATTATCTCACAAAGTAGCCTTGTTTTACTGTCAATGGTTTGATCCAAAACGAGGTAGAGGAACAAAAGTTCATCCTCATTATGATATTGTAGATATCAAGATGAACAAAAAATATGATCGTTATGATCCATTCATAATTGCACAAAAGGCCAAACAAGTGTATTATGTACCTTACCCAGAAATGCGTGTAGACAAACGTGGTTGGTGTGCAGTGATAAAGACAAAGCCCAGAGGTCGTATAGAGGTTGTTGACATTGATGATGATACACCCTATCAAGATGAAGAGATGGCTCACGTTGAACAGATAACTGAAATTGAAGATATAACCGGCTTGCACGATGAAACACATAGTGATGAAGAAGTTGATGTTACATTAATTTCTAGCATGCAAATTAATGCTAGTGCAGATAATGATTATAGGGAAGATAATAATATCGATGATGAAGTTACTAACACCATATTATCCATATCTTCAACACATTCCAAAAGTGAGTTGAAGAAAATAGCTAGAGCAACTTGTTTTGCAATTCAAGATTAAACCATATAAAATATTTTTGATACTTTCACTTGTGAATCATTGTAAAATGTGTATATAATGACTACTTTTTTCATTATAATCGCATAAAATTGTTGCTAGTGCATATATTTTAGTTCTTTGTTATTTTTAGTATTTAAAAGTTAATATATATTATTTTTTCTCTACAGATGCCTCCAAAAGGAAAAGGTAGGGTGATCCCACCAAAGCAGAAAAGGAAGATGGTTTTGCCGCATAAGGTGACTCAAGCAGCCAAGAATGCACATAATGCAAGGCATCTAGAACTAGAACAACATGATGTGGAGCAGATGGATGTGGAGCAACAAGATGAAAGACAAGTGGAAGTGGAACAACATGATTCTGGACAAGTGGATGCGGAGATACAAGACAATGAGAATCCAAAAGATCCACCTATAACTATGGTGCCAACTCCAGATTTTAGGCCACATGAGGCAATAGAAACATCTTTACATGTCAGAGATCCTTCCTCATCAGCTCAAGGTTCACGACATATGTCGGATCCAAACACTCAATCTGGTTCGCTACATGTGCAAACCAGTGATGATCTGGTGCAAGAATCAAGACACTCTTGTCATGAGATTCATAAGACAACTGATGGGAGGCCCTATATTTTTCCATATGGGAGAGGGTACATATTTGTTTTATGTTAATTTATCACTTATGTTGACGTGTCTATAATGTATTTTAATATTTTGTTTATAATTTGCATGTAGGTGGAACCCGTGTAGGGTGGCCTCGAGGGCCCTTACCAAAGTAATTGAGTCACAATTCCGTAAGGCATGGATTAGTTGGAGGGAGATACCAGATAAAAGGGTGAATAGGATGTTCACGAAATTTGGGGTAAGTTTGTTAATTTGTTTAGTTTTTCTAATTTCTGTACTTCTAATTTATTTATAATTTGTTTAGTTTTGATAGAGAGTTATTAATAACTAAATAGGATAGCTAATTTATGTACTTCTAATTTGTTTATAATTTGTTTAGTTAGGATAGCTAACTTAACTATAAAGTAATAAGATTAAAAAAGTACTTTCATTGTGAACAAAAAATTATATGAATTGTTTTTAAAAGAAAAAAAAATAAATAAGTAACAATAATATTAAAATACATAGTTCCTTGCAGGCTAACAATAATATCCGTCTCCTATACTCTATAAGCAACATCACTATAGTTTAGTGTTCGTGAGATGATGAATTCATGTCAATTATTGTGTGAACTTCAAGTTCAACCCCACGTGAGTGCTTATAAAGTGCCTGGTTCGTGAGGCTTGTTTGAACCATGGTTTTTTCCAAGTGATTAACCATGGTGTTGAATAATAGATGTGGTTTATATCTGTTAGGTTAGATAAAATAAAAAAACTAGCCTTTATTGCTCCATTAAAAGTGATAGGTTATATGGACTAAACTTATATGATAAATCATATTTCTAGCCAAGACTTGCATTTTACCAGAAAGCTCAACCCAGCCTCCATGTCCTCCTGTCCATGATCCAGACCTACAAATTATCCCCCATAGAATGACTAAATTGTGGCACCAAAAGTATAAGTCTAACTGAAACATAAACTAAATTACCTTCAAAAAAAATCAACAACTAAAATTTTATAGCCTGCAAGGAACTATTATTTTAATGTTATATGATTTTTTTTCTTCTGGTTTTGAGGTTTGGACCTGGTCTTCTAATCCGTTGCTTCTTAATTTGTCTATTATTAAAATGTTGCAGAAAATAGTTGCTTGGCGGCCTGAGGATGAGTTTGAACTCAAGAGTATCTTTAAGAGCAAAGGCTCAAAGCGCCTCTCAGAGATTCTGATGGATGCAAGGAAGAAACAAGAACGTCCATCTTGGATGGGAGAGGGTGCTTGGAAAGGGCTCAAAATTAAATGGGAAACACCAGAGTATAAGGTCAAAGCTGCCAGGAATAAGAAAAATCGGGCATCTGCTAAGGGTGGATCTGTCCATACGGGTGGCTCCATATCCACAAATGAGCACATCATACGAATGGTATGTCATTCATTTTAAACACTTGATTCCTTAAACTTTAGCTCATAATTTATTTTTTCCTAACATTTGACATCAATTTTTTATAATGCATAAGCGTCGGGAATTAGGTAGAGAGCCCACATTAGATGAAGTCTTCTTAAGGACTCATACAAAAAAGAAGGACTCCTCATGGGTGGACGAAAGATCAAAGAAGACATATGTAAGTGTAATTACTAAATTTTGATGTATGCTTGGATAAAATCTTTAATACCATTTATTTGAAAAGGACAAGTTACATACAATTAATAGATTTTGGTCGAAATTCCTGTTTTTGCTACTTTCAACAAACAATTAAATGATTATTGTTCTGTTAGTTCGTATCGTGAAAATATTGTAATGTATATAATTTTAAGTATTTTTTTATCAGGAAACATTTCAAGAGAAGCTAAAACACGCCTCTCAAGTAGGAGAGACATCAAATAGTGGCCCTAAGGAAGTTGATTCTGCAACTCGACTAAATTTTTGGGCTGAAGCTGCCGGTGGAAAGACTAGAGGGCGTCTCTATGGTGCTGGTGACTTGTCTAAGCATTACAAGCCAGGTGTTTCCTCGTTAATAACCCAACAGTCACGTGTATCTACATGTAGCGGTCAAGTTTCTGCTGAGATTGCTGCACAAATGGCAACAATTGAAGAGAGAGCAAATGCTGCAGAGGAAGATGCTCGAGTTGCACGAGAGGAATGTCGCAAGGCAAATAAACGCACACAAGATTTGGAAAGACAATTGAGGGAATTAGCTGAAAGTGTTGCTTCTATCAAAGGTGACAAACGTCGTCGTCGTCATTCAGACTATGATGATGACTCCGACAGTGATGATGACTCTATTGGAAGCATTTAAGATCATATTATGCTTTACTTTTACTCATGAGAATACTTTGACAATCACATTATATTTTGATTGAACATGTTTTATGTTTTGTTTAAGCTTGTTTACATCAAACTTGTTGAATGGAATATTTTTTGAGATCTCATTGATATTAAGGTTTGAGTTTTTGTTTGAGATTTGTTTGTTGAAATGTTATATATAATTATGGTCATGATAAAAAAAGAGTTTTGTAGATTTATAATATAAAAAAATATTCATAAAAGAGTTTTTATTTATTAATAAGTTGTTATGAAAAAATATTCATATTGTCTTCAAACAGGGAAAATATTAACAAAATAAGTCTATTGATGAAATATTGGTATTTTTGATTAAAAAAATTATAATACTACAGATGGCTTAACCGTCAGTAAAGTTATACCAAAAATTGAGTAACTTTACTGATGGCTTAGCCCTCGGTAAATTTACAGACGGCTTTGCCTTCGGTAAATTTACTGACGGCTTAACCGTGGATAATATAAGACAAAAAATTTGATATTTGATAACCTATTACCCGCAAACTATTCACGGTTTAGCCGTGGATAATATCATGGGTTTATATAGCCGTCGGTAGACGTTACCAAGGAGCGAAATACCGAGGGCCCCATAGTCGTTGGTAAGCCCTCGGTAATTTACTTTTCCCACGGCTTTTTCTTGTTACCGAGGGTTTTTGGCCCTGGGTATTGACAAATTTTCTTGTAGTGGTTGTTAGTATGTTGAATTGGGTCTTACTTGTAATCCCAATTGTTTAAGTTAGCTTGTACCCTAAGTTAGCTTGTAATGGGTAATTGTTAAAAATCCCATTAGGTTAGTGTGCTATTTGTCTTATAAATAGGATGCTAGTTTCTCAATCTTGGCATAAGGAAAAATAGGAAGATAAAATCCTAATTTCATGAGAGAGAAGTTATTTTGTTATTCTTGTATACTTGTAATCTTGTTCTAAGAGAAAGGAAAGAATAGCAGTTTAATAACCAATGTTTGTTGTTCCTTGTTGTTTTACCTTGTTATCTTTGTTAACCCTAACCTTGTGTGTTTCTTGATCATAAAGAAACCATTTGTACTTTTTTATAAGGTCTCTTATTCACAACAACACCGTGTATATGAGAATGGTATTGATGTTAAGTTGAATAAAAAAATTGACTTTATTTTAATTAAAATTTTATGTCAACAACAAATCTATTATCGAAAGGAACACCAAATAATTTGAAGACTTCTTAATGACATTGAAGAGTGAATTCAAAATAACAAGTATAGGAAGATTGAAAATACTTCCTTGTTATAGAATTTGTAAACACAATTGCAGGAATGATTTTCTCCAACATAAGTACACAATAGAAATGATGGAGTTTAACACAAAAACACAATAACACACAATACATAGCATATGTAAAATTTAAATTTGCAAGAATATTTAAGAGCAACAATAAATATATGAAAGAAAATATAACAATTGAAAGTGAATAAAGAACACAAATATTTAATGTGGAGAACCTCTCAAGGAAAGACTAAAATTCACTGGTTGTTTTAATCAAAGAAATATACCCATTATGATTAAATGAAGCTACAATTGCATCAATAGCCAGACAAAACAACAAAGCACAAAAAACTTATAATTTGAGAACGAGAAAATGAATAGCACCCAAAAAACCTAGTGTAGTGCAAGTACTATATCTCTATCTCATATCTTGTTTCGACTATCTAAATGGTGAAAATGTAGAACTATGTCTCACAAACCTTTTACCCAAAAATTATTCTGATTCAAGGGTTAACAAATTAGAATTTTCTATTTTTCTGGAACTGATTTAAGAAAACTAGGAATGAGTTTTCTCACTTCTTTACTCATTATGGCTTATTTTCTTCTTCTTTTTTCTCACTATGTTTTGAACCTAGAATGACCTTATCCACTTAATATAAGTGAGACATAATGGATTAATATATTTGAGTCTTTCACCATATAAGAAGGAAGTATAATATCTAGCATATATAACAAATATTTCTCTCTTTAGGGAGAATCTACATTGGTCAAGAGCAACCACACAAGTAAGAGAGACACTACATATTCTATCAAAAACTTAAGGCATTAAATATATGAACCTCTCAATTATAAAGTATTTAACCTCTACTTTTTCAAACAATGTGAGACTTTCAACTCACACTTGTATCACAATAATCTCGCCCTTAAGTGTGAATCCATCCACTTATATGTTTCCCCTCAAATAGAAGTTCTTTCATCCATATACAATTGTATTGTTGTTTCCACCCTTACCACATCACATACCCTTTAATAAAACATGCCTCCAAACCACCACTTTTTCAAGAAGAATTTCGATACAAGGACCATATCCCTTAATTGAACCAAACTTTAATACCACTAATCGGTCATGAAGTGATCATTCATATTAAGTCAAGAGCAACCCTTCAAGTGAGAGAGAGATCACATATTCACTTAAAACCTTAAGGGATTAGGTATAAGAGTCCTCTCACTTATAAAGTATTCAACATCCACTTTTTTAAGAAATGTGAGACTTCTAACTCCCACTCGTATCTCAACAAAAAATTCTAAGGAAATTTTATATTGAAAACTAAAACCCTGCCACACTAGCGGTTGAATAAAATTTTAAACTAAATAAAGGAGGTGGAGAGGATGGCATAGTAAAAACTTTATTCGAGCAAATATTATGATCTATGAGATACCTATGTAAATGTAAAAGCAGATTATATGTTTGTTATGGATTTAGAATAGTAAGTAGATTCATGGATGATCCAATAAAATCTCTTTTTCTTGCTACAAAAAGGGTGGTGAGATACTTGCAAGGTACCTTGATTATAGGGTTTTTCTCTAAGTAGCGTAGGTGTAGATGAAAGTAATTTGCTTGAATTTTCAAATAATGATTGGTGTGGTGAGTAGGGATGAAAAAATGGGTAAGATTTTTTTGTTAATCAATTTAGACCGTTGTATTTGCAAGATTAGTTGAGATTTTCAACTCACCACTAGCTCGTCCACCCTAACTAACCTGCTAAGTAAATGAAGTTATGACGGGGTAGCACGAATTTACATGTTGGATTAAAATAAAAAAGAGTTACAATAAATTATGTATTTAGCTTCATAAAAGCTCAAATTTCTCAATGTTTTAAAAAAACAGTTTGTTATTTCTTTGTTTTTTCTTATGCGAGGCTGAATAAATAGTTGAAATATATGCACTTATTGTTATAGTCTCTTCTTGATAAATTAAATATTAAAGTGTTGAAGCATGAGCCGTTGATTATAGAAAATATCTTCACCATTAATCTTGCTAAATATCGAGTGTCTAACTCAAGGAAAGAATAACACATAGATCTCATTTCTCAAGAGATCAAGTTATAAAAGGAAAGTTTAATGTGGTGCATTGTCATACTGATATACATACATCTAATATATGATAGGGCCTTAAGGGTGATCAATTCAAAGAGATTATAAGGATGCTAGGTGATGCTTCTCTTGAAATTTTGAAGGAACCATTGTTTGAATGTAATTCCAATATTTTTGGTTAGTTGTGTTATGATTAGTTTTAACTAAATATACCAATTAATTATAAAGTTGGTGTAATACCCCAAATTTTACCCTTATATTTAGTCAGTCATTTCGCATAGCATCTCATCTGTGCATCTGCTAACCACTATCAAGTCATGGAGGTATTTGTTTGCAGGATCGGTTCCAGGGGTATTTTGGTCATTTTACGTAGATTCCGCTAATTCTTTGAAGACAGGCTTTTACTGAGTTTTGAGACACTTGAGACACTATTTCTGAGGCATGTATTTATCACCTGGTTTGATTATATCAAGGCGCCAATTCCATGTGTTCGGTATCGAAATTTGTCGGGCACAACTGGATTTAAGATCCATTTCATCGCTCATGGTTTATTCCCAGAGCACTTCCGTTTCTGTTAACAAGGCACAGTTTAATTGGATATTATTGGATTGTTGCTCTTAGTATTTGATCAGTGGAATTCAATTACGGGCAAGGTTATCATTGATACTGAATCTGTTGTGATTACGGCACACATCTGTGTTTGGTTATAAAGTTGCTGGTTAGAATTTAAGTTGGAATGCAAGTGAATTTAATCAGGTGATGAGATTAGGACTACGGGCGAGACAAGTACGTAAACAAGAATATCACTCGTGAATATTTATGGTTTATGACTAGGTTAATGAATTTAAATATTTGTGGATTTATTCACAAACGTTTATAATTTTTTAACTAGAAATAAATATAAATAAATTCAAAACTGAATGATCATGGATAAATGAAAACTTTTGGGAATTTTTATTTTATAAAGAATATCGTGGTACAAAAGGAGTTGAATCATTTTACATTCTGAATTGCTGTAAAATTAAAGTACAAATGTTACTTCTATCCTAAAAATCCTAAGTCCTAAACCTCCATTGGTGTCTTCATGATGTTCATCCATTGGACATTACTCCGCAAACCTCCGATTAACCTGCACAAAGAGAAACAAAACAAAACAGAACAGAATAGAAGGGGTTAGAAATTATTTTTGACACTCTCAGAACAGCGTCATCATCGAGTGCCGGGAGTGGCACAACCGAGGCTGCGTCCTACCCCCGTTACCAATCCGCGCCGTTGGCGTCAGATCAAGTAACATTTGTTCTTATCATGCGGGACATCCGAGAGATAGAAGTGATAAAAGAAGCGGGACTGATTCGCTTTTGCCGCAATTGGATTTCCAAACTGATACAAAGGTAAACTCGGACTCAGACCCGGATGCCGGCAGGTCTGAGTCATTTTGTTTTCGAAAGTTTCCAACACCTGAAATTCCACACCAGCATCAGTACAAAATTGATAACAGAACTCAAAGCAAGACAGTTCATAAGCTGCATAAACAAAACAGCCACAGGTAATTGGAAATTCAAACTGAAAGTGCACAACCAAAACTGCATCAATTCTGAACCACATAAGTGAGTTCATGAAAACCAAGTCCCAAACATGAACAGAAAGTAAAGGCTGCTGCTGGATCTCAAACTGCTACAGAACAGAAAAATGAAATACAAAACAAGCTGCATCAAACTGCATCAAACAATGTATCAAAAGGTTCAGCAGCATCAGTTAAAGGCAGGTTTCAATTTGAACCAGTTCAAATGGCAAGTCACGAAAAACGTGAATAACCACACCGAATTGCAGCAGACAACAGCACAAAATCACAACACAAAATCACGGCACAAAATCATAGCACCAATCATACCAGAGCTCACGTAATCACATCAGTTCAGGGCAAGCCTGAATCAAAGGTGCAAGTCACCATGACAAGCCAACAAAGCAGTAAGCTAGGGGCATCGTGGAACCGAATGCAAGGGCATCAGCTATCGCACATCATGGCCTCACAATCAATCTGAAAACCAACAACCAGATGCCATCCTGCTCGCAACACGAGCAATAACATAGGATTGTAGTGTCTTCTCCGAACGGCTCAGACAAGCTATCATCATCGCCGTATACCCTCCTCGGCAATTCTGACTCGACCGAAGCATCAGCCTCAATTCACTGAAAAAAAAGAAGAGGAAAAATAAGTGAATTCCAACTGATAACCAAACTGAACGAAACAAGTCCATCAAAACCAAACCAGTTCAGAACAAACATATCAGTTCAGAAGATAAATGAGTTCACAAAACCATAGCAGTAAAAAACAGTTCAATCTGGAAAAGAGGAGAACAAGTTCAAATAGCAGAACCAGTTCATATCAGTCACGGTAATCCCAAGGTCGCGTAGGAAAATCGAGGCACAGAAGCTCAGGGCTCAGTTCATCAACATCATGGCCCAGTTCACGGTCACATCTCAGCCAAGGGATAATTGAAACCATCTCGAATTAAACAATCAGAACCGAGTTCGTAATCATGTGGACGACAAAGCTGTCATGAACATCAAAGCCATACTGAAAGACCTGCATCAAAAAAAAAAAACCAACGTGAATCCAGATAAAATCAAATCGAAATCAGCAATGTCCAAACGAAATCAAAACAAAGCAGTTCAGACAAATCAAATGAAAATCCGGGCAAATCCATATCCGAAAATAGGGAATCCTGAAAAGGGAAAGTTCAAATCAGAGGAGATCAAACATATCAGAAAAAACGAAATCCAATCTCACCAAAATCCCAATCAAATCTTAAAAAAGGAAATAAGATTCAATCAGATCGAAAAATCAATAGTAACGCAAATCCACTGGTATCAAAGGCCCAAAAAAGAGAAATCAGAGAGACTATAAAAAGGGAATAGTATCACCTCGTACAAACCCTAGAAAGGACGGCGATCAACAATCACAAGCAAAACCCTAGGCGGCGCGAACGAAGACGACCGCGAACTCAGACGAAGTACAATCGTCATCATCGTTCAGAGAATCACCCAATATAAACCGTGAGTCATCGAAATAGACTGATACACACCGAACGAAGAAGATCGCCGTCGCCGTTCGTTACGAACGGCGGGCAACCAACACTCCCAGCCTCAGAACTTTTCCCTCATCGGTTGTTAATCGCATGCAAGAGCAATACCGTCATCATCATCATTTCATCCATAGACCAACGAAGCTCAAACGTAAGCCATCGCACGGATATGTATTTTTGTTGAGTTTCTTTGTTTCGTTTTCAGCATATTATGAGAGGAGAAGGCGCTACGGAAACAAAAGGGTGAAACATGGCCGCGAGAGAGGAAGGCGAGCAGCAAGACGAGAGAAAGCAAACGGCGCCGCAAAGGGGATCAAAGGGTTCTGAAACCCTAAATTGACATTGTGATGCATATACACTAACCGGGTTGGGTCCGGGAGTGATGACCGGCCCAACCCTTCTTATTTTTTGTTTTTTTTTAAAATTTGTTTTTAAAACTTTTTTTTTCTTTTTGTTTTTTAAGTTGTTTTTAAAAGAACCATTTTATAAATAAAAAAAACTGTTTTGAAAACCTTTTTTGTGTAAATATTAAAAATAAATGAAAACTTTAAAAACCTTTTTTATAAGAAAATTAAAAAACCTCTTTTCATATAATAAAAATAAAACTTTTTTTTATATAAATAACTTAAAATATTTTTAATATAAAAATTAAATTTTTTTAAGATTAAATTTAAAATATTTTTCTAATTAACAGTACTCTTTCTTTTTTATATAAATTCATTTAACGTCTTTTTCAAAACAACAAAAACTTCCAATATCGCATTTTTTTCTCCTGACCCGTCCCATTACTGTCTAACTTTGTTTACTAACGGGTGTTCATCTTTTGCAGCTCATGTTCACTATTATTGCGTGGTGTTTTATTTAAGTTTTATCATTATTGTAACTGCTTCTCGGTTGTAACCTCGCGAACCCTAACAATCGCGCTTTAATTACTGCTTTTAAATTTCTGCTTGCATAGTTAAATTAGGTCATTATTCTCTGTTTGCACAATTCAATTATCTCACACATTCATCATTTATTTTGTCACACTACACACATCCGAAGGTTAGGTCTAGCTTTTGGTCGCCGCGCCAATAGTCCTCAACTTCAAACCCTTTCTCCTTACAAACCCTAATTTTCCATAAATGTCTCGCCGCAGACAAAGTTACCATTTTACCCCTAGCATTAGGTCAAAGAGCCGCCGCGCTCATTTTAGGGTTTCCCGCCGCGGAATCCCTAACCTAACCCTAATGCACTTAACAACTTATAACATAGAGATCGGAGTTTAAGACTCCATGTAAGCGTGTCCTTAAGATGCGTTTATTCCCCTTGAGACCTTGACCACAGTCAATAAGTCTCTAACCTCCCTTTTGAGGGGAACTACGATTACTCTGATTCCACTCCCGTAAGGATACGTAGGCACAAGATGCGATGTCTTGCCGAGTAAACTTAGAATTAACCCCTTAGATCTCCTTTCTCACTTGTAATCCCTTGTACATATACCTTAATCAAATAAATAAAGCAAATAGTAAACATCTGAACAAAAGGTTCCTGTAGAGTACTACAAAAGTTTAGGGTGCTAATACCTTCCCTAAATTTAACCAACCCCCGAACCCTAGATCTTCCCCCGCATTGTGTTTACGATGCAAAAATAGGTTTTCCCTCTTTTGACCTTTTCCTTCGGATAAATCAAAGAGCGGTTGTGAATTGAATTGCGATTCAAACTCATTAATAGTTTGTGATCCTATTTCCACCGCAACAGAAAATGGCGACTTCACTGGGGACCTTCTAAACTTTTGAGGGTCATCCCTAATTTGTTTATATTTATTGCTACTTGTTTTGTTATTTTTCATGTATATATTTGTGCTCTGGTTTGGGGGATTGTTCCTTGTGCAGTGAGATAAGTCCTACGCCCGGACTAGTGACATTATTATAGGATGGGGATATATTCGATGAGGCTTATAGGGAGTTGAATCCCGACTAAGTTGATTCGAGAATCACCGCTCAGTTGAGACCTTTTCGAAAATGGTTCGGTTGATCGAGTATAATCGTGAAAACTTTTCCCATGGTCGATTGGAGTCTGTGATATTGAGGACCGTAGTACCTTAACACCACCTTGGCCTTATTTAGGACGTAGTGCGGGAGCTATGTGGGAGTAATCCTACAACGGTTGCTACGCGATACTACACTCAAAAGAGGTTCTCTTGAGGATATTATTAATCCCCGAGTCAATCGGAAGGTCGATCATATCCGAAAGATGGGCTGATGACTTTGGGCACTCTGTAGAACCTTGTTCTGCAGGTACAACTAACCTATAGTACACTCCTTTTGGGATGGGTAGACCTTAACTCCGCTCACGTTCCTTTAACCTAGGACCTTGTTTGTTTTCATGCATTGCATCCATAAAGCATCATATTGCATTAAGACTTCATGGAATTCAAACTCTATTTATGAACATTGCAGGATACCATGGATCACTCTATAAGGCATACTTTGAAATTTACTTTTAGGGGTTTTAATTTGGAAGTCCTAGAGAAGCTAAGAGATTTGGTTCAAGATCAAGAAAAGTTCCAAAACAGATATGGAAGGCTATTGTCTTTGTTGAAGGTTCAAGTAAACGAAGGACTTCTTGCGACTTTGCTACAGTTTTATGATCCAGATTATCACTGCTTCACCTTTCCAGATTATCAGCTTTTACCTACCTTAGAAGAGTACTCTCAGTTGGTGGGATTACCTATCTTGGATAAGTCTCCATTCCCTTTCTTGGAGGAAGACCCTAAAGAACGAGATATTGCTAAAGCCATTTGTCTAAGGATATCCGATGTCAAAAACAATATGATCACCAAAGGGGGGACCTCCGGTTTTCTCAGGGACTTCCTAATTAAGAAGGCCCAATTTTATGCCGATCATAAAGACATGTTGGCCTTTGAGACAATATTTGCTTTGCTTATTTATGGGTTGCTGCTTTTTCCTAGTTTTGAAGGGTTTGTGGACCTTAATGCAATCAAGACCTTCATGAGAAGAAATCCAGTTCCAACACTATTGGGTAATACTTATCATTCAGTACATCTCCGAAACTTTCATGGTGGAGGAATGATTACATGTTGTGTGCCATTACTATACAAGTGGTTTATTTCTCACTTACCCAAGTCCGGTCCGTTCTGGAGGCCCAATCAAGAACGTTGGTCGCAAAAAGTTATGGCTTTAACTCACTCTGATATTGATTGGTATAATCGCATGTACGATGGGATATCGATCATTGATAGTTGTGGAAACTTCAACAATGTGTCTTTGCTCAGTTTCAATGGAGGAGTTAGCTACAATCCAGTCTTAGCTCGCCGACAGTTGGGATACCCCTTGAAGGAACCGCCTAAAGGTATTCATGTGGAGAAAATCTTTTTCAAAGACAAAAAAAAAGCTTCAAGGTCAGATTCTATCTTCTTGGAATCATCTGCATAGGAAAGACAAAGAAAGTTTGGGAAGACCTAATTGTGTGTCCATGGAACCATACCTTCAATGGGTCCGAGGAAGAGCTATTGAGTTGAAGATGCCTTATTCTCGCCAAGATCCTTTACCTCAAAGAGAAGAACCTGTCCAGTATTTCATGACCGAAGCTGAGACTTTGAAGATCACTCTGAAGAGATCACAACGCGAAACAGAAGCATGGAAGAACAAATACCATGTGAGGGTCAGCAAGTACGAAGAACTTCAAAAGCAGATTCAGTCGAAGAATGATGAGATACAATCCTACAAGAAGAGGAGGCTCTACGAATATTTATTTTCCTCCGAATCTCCGTCTGCTCACTGAAGTTGTGGAAGATGCTTCTCTAGGATTTTCTAGGCTTTTATTTAGCTATTTTGGTTGCAAGAATATTATTTGTAATTTGTCTTCAATAAATTAACAAAAGTTTCCTGGGTATTCCGCAATATTCGTAAATATTTGAATTCCATGAAATCTTCATTTGCATTCACATTTTTGCATCATACTTTTGCATTGCATATGTCTCCCGATTTCTCATATTCGGTTCTCTCACCTTCCAGTTTTGTCACCCTAAGTTCTCTGCATCAATACGACCCTTCAAAAGGATGGAAGATCAAAACCAAGAGATCAACCGTGTCATCCATGAACTCGAAGATCTTCGAGGAAGTGTAGGGCAGATTTTGGAGATGCTACGAGCTCTTAGTGTGAAGGTGGATGCTCAGTTTACTGTTGTTTCTGAGACTACTAATACCGTTATGGAACCTCAACCAACTGTTACTGTCGAGAATGTACCTCCTCACGGTCTTCAATCCGGTTTGGTGCCTCCTAGTGCTCAACCAGTTCGACGAGCTACCCCTCCAGAGTGCAAAACCCCTAACTCCGACCATGGTAAAGGACCTGCACGTTCGAGGAACCGCAAAACGGCTACTCCTCAACCTTGGCAACATCAGCAAAGTTATGTTCAAAGTTATCCGTTTCCATATGTCCAACAATCCTATGTAGCTATTGTTGCACCTCCTTTCAATCAGCAGTTTCCTACATACCAGCCTGTGCAGTCAGCTCCGGTATATCAAGCACCGACTCATCAATAACCTTCCGGTTATCCGCCTATGCAAGTTCCTGTCAACAGTCAACGAGTGCCCAACGCTCCTGTTCACCAGCAATCACAGGATCAGGTTCCTTATCCCCGTAAGAGTCAGTATAAGCCTTGTCCTCCAATTCCAATGACTTTCACTGAGTTATACCCCCATTTGGTGCAACGAGGTCTGATTACCACCCGTGCTTTGGGTCCTCCGCCTAATCCGTTGCCTACGGGTTACAACGCTGCCGCTCATTGTTTATTTCATGAGGGTGCGCCCGGCCATGATCTAGAGAATTGCTATGCTCTTAAGAAAGTTGTCAGAAATTTGCTAGAAGCGAAGAAGTTGTCTTTTAGCGATGCTCAGATGAAGATCGAGACTCCTCTCGGGGTCTCTCACTCGTCAAGTTCGAATTCTGCAAAGCATGCTACGCCGGTGGCAAATCAGCCGAATCTAGTAATTATTCAAAGGCCTAGCTCGCTTCATTTCAGCAATCCTCAAGATGATATGACCGGGATCAACAAAGAATCTGGGAAATTTATTAGGCAACGACTGAAAACTGTTGAAGATGTGACCAGCGTAACTGGGGCAAGCCATGACGACTCACAGTGATCGTAAACCCGACATCCTTTCCATGGAGGCTCCGCCAAAGGAAACTGTTACTCTTGAATGCAAGATTTCATAAACATTTAGAAGGATTTTTCCGACAGTTCATTTGTTTATTTATATGTATTTCTCTTTGATTAAGCATATTTAGCATGTACGAACTTGTTTATCTTTGATTAATGCAACACATATGTTTGTCTTGAATAAGTCCATTCGTTTCACTCATTCAAAATATATTTTTTCATAAATTATAATGCCAACTTTACCCGATCTCTTGTTCTGATGGAGAATTGGGGGGAGGATGACGAACCTAAAACGTCAGATTTCTTGTCGTATGCTTTCGATTGAAACCCGCTGATGATGTAAGGCATTGTTTCAAATCCCAAACACTGGAGATATAAGGATGTTAATCCCTAGTCAACCCCTTTGAGCCTTGAAGTAGGAGTTTTTCTTTCTTTTAAGAACCTTCATCCTAACCTGGGGCAGGGTAGGTTTCAGTTAAACCGATCGAGCACTTAAATTCTCAAAGGGAAGAGCAAACCTTCGAGAATTTATCCTTAGCATCTTAAGAAGTCCAATACAATGACTATCCCTCGGTTACCTAAGGAGTGGGGCAGTCACGAGCCTTTCGAAAGATTTACACGACTTGTGCATAAAAGAATATTCAAAAAAATAAGAGCCCGCTAAGTCAAAACCTATGAAGGAGACTTAGGCAAAACTGGGGCATCCCGCTGGACTCCAAAGTTAGATCAAAAGACGTTGTCCAGGCAAAAGTTAGGGAATCCCTATAAAGAACAAAGTCGTGTGACCAATTGCCATTAGAAATAGGCGAGTGACTGCCATGTCCAAAGCCTTGATAAGTTCTCGACCATAGCAAATTCGCTTGAGATATGAGCATTCGTATCCGATTAACTGAATTAGGATTGGAGAACATCACGAAGAATGGGTGGGTACAAATATAACTTTGAGCCTTTATCCTTTTGTTTCTTAAACCGTGAACCGAGCCACGATACAACCTTTAAAAGACCTAATTGAAGTAGGACTTCGGTTGAAAGCATACTCGACAAGATCACGTTTCCTGACTCCTACGAGCTATGCTCAGAAAAAATTCATGTTGGCATTATAATTAAAACTTATATCCCGACTAGTGATTTCGGTCACAAGTTATTGCGATATCCTTTTTCAAAACAAAAATTCAAGACCAATATATGTGTGCATTGACAAGCTCAGGATAGGCATTTCAGGCATGATGACTTTGCTTGATATCTTAGAGATTTACATATGGACATAACCCGTGGAACTTGAAGATCCTGCTAAACAGGGGTAGGCAGTTTCCCAGTTTGCTTACCAACGCGAGTCTGACGTTCTTAAGGGCTATTTCTCAAAGATTTCGTCGTAACACGATTAACTTGTGCCAGTTACATCGAGACCTGACAAATCTCTCAAAGAGTTTGAGAACAATGGGGCAACCAGACTCAGTGTTCTCTATAAAATCCTCTTGAGATGACCATACCTCACAACACAAGTATCCTGGGGCACCGTGTTTTTTAAAAGAAACAAATGGCGACTACTACAAGATCCTTCAAGATCAAAGCTATGTGGTTTCACAACTCTCTTCATGCACCCGATGGATTTCACTCACGGCGGCCTTCATTCCCCAGTAAATCTCAATGTTGCAACAGGCTCCTAAACTATTGCCTCTTCACAGTCCCCAGCAAGACTATAAGCTGACAACTTTTTCTTGGGTAACTCGAAAGTGTCCCTCAGGTTTTCTTCTCCCCATGTGAAGACGTGATACTGTGCACCCAAGCAGATTACCTTCTCCCCAGAGAATTCAGAACTTTAAAACCAGAATCGGTTCTACCATTGATCTTTCTTACCCATGATTGACGTATTGGTTGCAGAGAACGCAGGGTATCTCCGTCGAGATGTTTATTTCATCTCTCGTCCCATCTCTAGTCTGTTCGTCAGTATACGCAAGGGCATAAGCATCACATGCCTATTTCATTACATATTCATTACATATTCATTACATATTCATTACATACTCATTACATACTCAGTTCATAACATCTTGCATATTTAACTACATAGACATTAACATACATTCACATTAACATACGCAGTAACATATGCGTTAGCGTTCACAGGTTCATTGTGTCTCTATCATTGGTTGTTACCGCCGAGTAACTGGGTTTGTCCATTCTCTCCAAATAGATTGTCATCCCTAAGCATAAAATACTTACTTGTTTCCAGTTTCCCCACAGAGCTCGGTCCTCGTGGATGACGGTTACTTCAACTATCTTTCCTCGCCAGGATAGGATATTTACCCTTCGAGATCATTCCCTCGATGGAGTCTTGATTACCAGTCTTCTTTCTAGCTCGATCCTAGATTGAATCTCAGTCATGTCGGTAGTCAAGCCCAACCGGACCTGCATTTATTTTGCACCATCTAAAGATGTTCACCATACCATGGCAGATACGCGACTGTTCTCGCCCGAAAAGTTTATCACCGTACCCGGACGTGCATTTATTTTGCACTATCTTTCAACCGCAATCCTTTACAGATACACGCCAGTTCACGCCTGGAAAATCTATCAGTACAACACTTTACAATCCTACATTGTTACAGCATCGGTATGATACATTTCTCGCCTGAGAAACCTATCGATATGACAACCTTACACAACACGATACACGCCTGTTCTCACCAGAGAAGCTTATCATCATCTGTTATCACCTCTACAAGCAGTTCTTACATGAGAGGCTTATTATTGCTACTCTTGCAAAATAAGCGACATCTCTCGCCTGAGAAGCCAATCCTATCTTCGTTATGACTCGCAGCAAATGGCCATCTCCATTGAGCAGTTGGGCTTCCATTTTACCTGTCGTCTTGAAGTATGGGGAGGTTTGAACCAAATCGTATTCAGGAGAGCACGATCTTGAAGTATGAAGAAGTTCATTTACCCTTTAGTAAAAGAAGGAGCGGAATCATATTCAGGAGAGCACGATCTTGAAGTATGAGGAAGTTCATTTACCCTTTAGTAAAAGAAGGAGCGGAATCATATTCAGGAGAGCACGATCTTGAAGTATGAAGAAGTTCATTTACCCTTTAGTAAAAGAAGGAGCGGAATCATATTCAGGAGAGCACGATCTTGAAGTATGAAGAAGTTCATTTACCCTTTAGTAAAAGAAGGAGCGGAATCATATTCAGGAGAGCACGATCTTGAAGTATGAGGAAGTTCAGTTTATCCTTTAGTAAAAGAAGGAGCGGAATCATATTCAGGAGGGCACGATCTTGAAGTATGAGGAAGTTCAGTTTATCCTTTAGTAAAAGAAGGAGCGGAATCATATTCAGGAGAGCACGATCTTGAAGTATGAGGAAGTTCAGTTTACCCTTTAAGAAAAGTCAGAATCGTATTCCAGGCGCCGACCTTAAATATGAGAAGATTCATATATCAGATAAGCAGCAACCTCTTTATTTGAGTGCTTATCCATTTTGGCATGTAAGTCCCTTCCAACGATAAGTGACAGTTCTCTCTCGAGAAGCTTATCAGGGCATTATCCTTAAAGTCCATTTATTTTGGCATACAGCCGGTTTTTACCCTGTATATTTGATACGGATTTCCGAAAATCCATTCGATCCCACCACGAGGGATAGGTTATAGAAGCTTGGATGTTATTCTTCGCTCAATGCTCCAGCAGTCTGTAATTGATCTTGCAATCGTGTAGGTCCAGTTTTATTATTAGACATTCCCAAGTGGAGGTCATCTCATAGGTGTCATCTCCATTTAAGGATCTTATTCTTAAAGTCCACTTATTTTGGCATACAGCCGGTTTTTACCCTGTATATTTGCTACGGATTCCCGAAAAGTCCGTTTGATCCTGTCACGAGGGATAGTTTACAGAAGCTTGGATGTTATTCTTTGCTCAATGCTCCATGCATTCTGTGATCGATCTTGCAGTCGTACATGATCCAGTTTTACTTTTAGATTCCCTAGTGGAGGTCGTCTCATAGGTGCCATCTCCATGTGAGAATCTCATCCCAAATCTAAAAATGACAATTGGTCGTATTCACACCAGTTGACCATCATTTTAGAATTCCCCAGGGTCGTACTGTGTCCCAGCGCGTCGTTTTCCCCAGTGTGTTCTTCTCGTAGCGTCTGTCCCTGTGTCGTCGTATTCGTCATCATTTTCGCATTCATCATTCCAGCATACGCATCATATCATATTCATGGCATCGTCTG
The DNA here is from genome assembly GCA_963859935.3 of Lathyrus sativus. Taxonomy (NCBI): domain Eukaryota; kingdom Viridiplantae; phylum Streptophyta; class Magnoliopsida; order Fabales; family Fabaceae; genus Lathyrus; species Lathyrus sativus. Next base: position 879,386,307 of record OZ012735.1, read on the forward strand.
CATTAGTCTGGTCCATAGCATTGCATATCGCCGCGTATAAGGGCAAAATTTTCGGTTATCTATATTTAAATCCCTCCACCATGATTCCTCGAGTCTCCGTCACTCAAATCATCTGGTGTAGCTATTTAAATAGGGGCAACTGTAATACCCCAAATTTTACCCTTATATTTAGTCAGTCATTTCGCATAGCATCTCATCTGTGCATCTGCTAACCACTATCAAGTCATGGAGGTATTTGTTTGCAGGATCGGTTCCAGGGGTATTTTGGTCATTTTACGTAGATTCCGCTAATTCTTTGAAGACAGGCTTTTACTGAGTTTTGAGACACTTGAGACACTATTTCTGAGGCATGTATTTATCACCTGGTTTGATTATATCAAGGCGCCAATTCCATGTGTTCGGTATCGAAATTTGTCGGGCACAACTGGATTTAAGATCCATTTCATCGCTCATGGTTTATTCCCAGAGCACTTCCGTTTCTGTTAACAAGGCACAATTTAATTGGATATTATTGGATTGTTGCTCTTAGTATTTGATCAGTGGAATTCAATTACGGGCAAGGTTATCATTGATACTGAATCTGTTGTGATTACGGCACGCATCCGTGTTTGGTTATAAAGTTGCTGGTTAGAATTTAAGTTGGAATGCAAGTGAATTTAATCAGGTGATGAGATTAGGACTACGGGCGAGACAAGTACGTAAACAAGAATATCACTCGTGAATATTTATGGTTTATGACTAGGTTAATGAATTTAAATATTTGTGGATTTATTCACAAACATTTATAATTTTTTAACTAGAAATAAATATAAATAAATTCAAAACTGAATGATCATGGATAAATGAAAACTTTTGGGAATTTTTATTTTATAAAGAATATCGTGGTACAAAAGGAGTTGAATCATTTTACATTCTGAATTGCTGTAAAATTAAAGTACAAATGTTACTTCTATCCTAAAAATCCTAAGTCCTAAACCTCCATTGGTGTCTTCATGATGTTCATCCATTGGACATTACTCCGCAAACCTCCGATTAACCTGCACAAAGAGAAACAAAACAAAACAGAACAGAATAGAAGGGGTTAGAAATTATTTTTGACACTCTCAGAACAGCGTCATCATCGAGTGCCGGGAGTGGCACAACCGAGGCTGCGTCCTACCCCCGTTACCAATCCGCGTCGTTGGCGTCAGATCAAGTAACATTTGTTCTTATCACGCGGGACATCCGAGAGATAGAAGTGATAAAAGAAGCGGGACTGATTCGCTTTTGCCGCAATTGGATTTCCAAACTGATACAAAGGTAAACTCGGACTCAGACCCGGATGCCGGCAGGTCTGAGTCGTTTTGTTTTCGAAAGTTTCCAACACCTGAAATTCCACACCAGCATCAGTACAAAATTGATAACAGAACTCAAAGCAAGACAGTTCATAAGCTGCATAAACAAAACAGCCACAGGTAATTGGAAATTCAAACTGAAAGTGCAACACCAAAACTGCATCAATTATGAACCACATAAGTGAGTTCATGAAAACCAAGTCCCAAACATGAACAAAAAGTAAAGGCTGCTGCTGGATCTCAAACTGCTACAGAACAGAAAAATGAAATACAAAACAAGCTGCATCAAACTGCATCAAACAATGTATCAAAAGGTTCAGCAACATCAGTTAAAGGCAGGTTTCAATTTGAACCAGTTCGAATGGCAAGTCACGAAAAACGTGAATAACCACACCGAATTGCAGCAGACAACAGCACAAAATCACAGCACAAAATCACGGCACAAAATCATAGCACCAATCATACCAGAGCTCACGTAATCACATCAGTTCAGGGCAAGCCAGAATCAAAGGTGCAAGTCACCATGACAAGCCAACAAAGCAGTAAGTTAGGGGCATCGTGGAACCGAATGCAAGGGCATCAGCTATCGCACATCATGGCCTCACAATCAATCTGAAAACCAACAACCAGATGCCATCCTGCTCGCAACACGAGCAATAACATAGGATTGTAGTGTCTTCTCCGAACGGCTCAGACAAGCTATCATCATCGCCGTATACCCTCCTCGGCAATTCTGAATCGACCGAAGCATCAGCCTCAATTCACTGGAAAAAAAGAAGAGGAAAAATAAGTGAATTCCAACTGATAACCAAACTGAACGAAACAAGTCCATCAAAACCAAACCAGTTCAGAACAAACATATCAGTTCAGAAGATAAATGAGTTCACAAAACCATAGCAGTAAAAAACAGTTCAATCTGGAAAAGAGGAGAACAAGTTCAAACAGCAGAACCAGTTCATATCTGTCACGGTAATCCCAGGGTCGCGTAGGAAAATCGAGGCACAGAAGCTCAGGGCTCAGTTCATCAACATCATGGCCCAGTTCACGGTCACATCTCAACCAAGGGATAATTGAAACCATCTCGAATCAAACAATCAGAACCGAGTTTGTAATCATGTGGACGACAAAGCTGTCATGAACATCAAAGCCATACTGAAAGACCTGCATCAAAAAAAAAAAACCAACGTGAATCTAGATAAAATCAAATCGAAATCAGCAATGTCCAAACGAAATCAAAACAAAGCAGTTCAGACAAATCAAATGAAAATCCGGGCAAATCCATATCCGAAAATAGGGAATCCTGAAAAGGGAAAGTTCAAATCAGAGGAGATCAAACATATCAGAAAAAACGAAATCCAATCTCACCAAAATCCCAATCAAATCTTAAAAAAGGAAATAAGATTCAATCAGATCGAAAAATCAATAGTAACGCAAATCCACTGGTATCTAAGGCCCAAAAAAGAGAAATCAGAGAGACTATAAAAAGGGAATAGTATCACCTCGTACAAACCCTAGAAAGGACGGCGATCAACAATCACAAGCAAAACCCTAGGCGGCGCGAACGAAGACGACCGCGAACTCAGATGAAGTACAATCGTCATCATCGTTCAGAGAATCACCCAATATAAACCGTGAGTCATCGAAATAGACTGATACACACCGAACGGAGAAGATCGCCGTCGCCGTTCGTTACGAACGGCGAGCAACCAACACTCCCAGCCTCAGAACTTTTCCATCATCGGTTGTTAATCGCATGCAAGAGCAATACCGTCATCATCATCATTTCATCCATAGACCAACGAAGCTCAAACGTAAGCCATCGCACGGATATGTATTTTTGTTGAGTTTCTTTGTTTCGTTTTCAGCATATTATGAGAGGAGAAGGCGCTACGGAAACAAAAGGGTGAAACATGGCCGTGAGAGAGGAAGGCGAGCAGCAAGACGATAGGAAGCAAACGGCGCCGCAAAGGGGATCAAAGGGTTCTGAAACCCTAAATTGACATTGTGATGCATATACACTAACCGGGTTGGGTCCGGGAGTGATGATCGGCCCAACCCTTCTTATTTTTTGTTTTTTTTTAAAATTTGTTTTTAAAACTTTTTTTTCTTTTTGTTTTTTAAGTTGTTTTTAAAAGAACCATTTTATAAATAAAAAAAACTGTTTTGAAAACCTTTTTTGTGTAAATATTAAAAATAAATGAAAACTTTAAAAACCTTTTTTATAAGAAAATTAAAAAACCTCTTTTCATATAATAAAAATAAAACTTTTTTTTATATAAATAACTTAAAATATTTTTAATATAAAAATTAAATTTTTTTAAGATTAAATTTAAAATATTTTTCTAATTAACAGTACTCTTTCTTTTTTATATAAATTCATTTAACGTCTTTTTCAAAACAACAAAAACTTCCAATATCGCATTTTTTTCTCCTGACCCGTCCCATTACTATCTAACTTTGTTTACTAACGGGTGTTCATCTTTTGCAGCTCATGTTCACTATTATTGCGTGGTGTTTTATTTAAGTTTTATCATTATTGTAACTGCTTCTCGGTTGTAACCTCGCGAACCCTAACAATCGCGCTTTAATTACTGCTTTTAAATTTCTGCTTGCATAGTTAAATTAGGTCATTATTCTCTGTTTGCACAATTCAATTATCTCACACATTCATCATTTATTTTGTCACACTACACACATCCGAAGGTTAGGTCTAGCTTTTGGTCGCCGCGCCAATAGTCCTCAACTTCAAACCCTTTCTCCTTACAAACCCTAATTTTCCATAAATGTCTCACCGCAGACAAAGTTACCATTTTACCCCTAGCATTAGGTCAAAGAGCCGCCGCGCTCATTTTAGGGTTTCCCGTCGCGGAATCCCTAACCTAACCCTAATGCACTTAACAACTTATAACATAGAGATCGGAGTTTAAGACTCCATGTAAGCGTGTCCTTAAGATGCGTTTATTCCCCTTGAGACCTTGACCACAGTCAATAAGTCTCTAACCTCCCTTTTGAGGGGAACTACGATTACTCTGATTCCACTCCCGTAAGGATACGTAGGCACAAGATGCGATGTCTTGCCGAGTAAACTTAGAATTAACCCCTTAGATCTCCTTTCTCACTTGTAATCCCTTGTACATATACCTTAATCAAATAAATAAAGCAAATAGTAAACATCTGAACAAAAGGTTCCTGTAGAGTACTACAGAAGTTTAGGGTGTTAATACCTTCCCTAAATTTAACCAACCCCCGAACCCTAGATCTTCCCCCGCATTGTGTTTACGATGCAAAAATAGGTTTTCCCTCTTTTGACCTTTTCCTTCGGATAAATCAAAGAGCGGTTGTGAATTGAATTGCGATTCAAACTCATTAATAGTTTGTGATCCTATTTCCACCACAACAGTTGGTATATCTAACATTAAGTAATATATTCTAATAATAAAATGTGTTGATCAGTCTTGTGAATTATGTTTTTCTCTACTATTTCACATTTTTCTTCTTTTTTTCCTTCTTCTACATTATGAGTTCATGAGCTTTTGTTCTAACAAATTGTGTGAGTTTAATCAAAAGAAAACATTTGAAGTAAGACGAATATGACAAGTCTTACCCAAAACAGACGGCCAAGATAAATGTAGCACCAGGAATGAGTTGTACATGACTGTAGCATATGTAACACCCGACAAAATCACGATTTCAACATATAAATTTTGCTGTAAGGTTGCCCTGATTAATGTTGAAATTACACAAATGTTAACATTAATTTTAAAATGATTGAATATTAAAATCACTTTTTTTTATAATCTATACAAACCAATCCTAATCAGCACTAGATGTGAGGTTTAAAAGGATTAAACAAGTTACAGATTAAAAAAACATTTAAGGCAGAATTCAAGATGTTTGGGGAGGACGAGGAATGTCAGAAGTGTCAGTGAGTTAAAAATTCAAGATACAAGGAATTTTGACATCACATATTCATCCAAAACCTTAATACATTGGATGTAAGGGTCATTTCTCTTATATATCCAATATTTCTTTTATTTCTAATCGATGTTAGACTTAATCACTCAAACTTGAATTCCAACAATCTCTCACACAAGTGTGAGTCACCCATTCCACTAATCTTGATCCACACTAGGATCTCACTCTCGCTCCATCATCAAGTCTAACCATTGCTCTGATACCAATGGTTAGAATAGAAACCAATATAGAAGATTAAAAAGAAACAAAAATAAAAACAATAAACAAAATTGATCTTTGTTAATGCAGTCCGACCAATAGTGCCTACCTCTGTGACTATAGAGAAACTATAATGTCCATGATTTCTAATTTATGAATTAGGGTTACAATATTACAAGCAACATATATAATATTAGGGATTAATTTACAATAATACCCCTAAAGCCCTCACACTCCTAAGTTATCTACTCATAATAATCTCTAAAATAACCTCCACAATATGATTGATACTCAACAATCTTCACCTTGGCTAATATCAAAACCATATGAAGACTTCTTGAAATATGATCACAACCTGGAAAGTGGGAATGTACACCTCTTAATTTGCATTGAATAATATGTAACAAGTCTAAGCAATGCCTGAGCTTGTCACTGATGACTGGCTCGGTCAACATATAAAGTTGCATTCTCTGAAGTATGAACTTTTTCAAGTAATATATGTCCAAATGCAAGTAACTCTTTGATCTTGTGAAACCTCACATCAATATGTTTGGTCATAACATGATACACCTTATTATTTTCCAAGTAAATGGGACTTTGACTATAACAATACAATTGAACTTCACCTTGCTCAACACTCAACTCTCTCACCAATCTTGTAAGCCATAAGGATTTTCGTCATGTACTCTGCTTCAATTTTAGACATGGTCACTATGGATTAAATTAAAGATTTCCTACAAATATGTCATCCTGCTAAAATAAAGACATGCACTATTGTAGACTTATTATCATCCATATCACTAGTATGGCCTGAATCAACATATCATACAACTAAAGGATCACCATGTTTATTAATAAACATATACTATAACTCGTTGTACCCTTTAAGTAACTGAAAATCCACTTGACTACTTCCTAATGACGCTTTCATAATTTGGATATAAACTTACGAACTTTACTTACAACATGTTTCAAATCTGGTTTAGTGCAGACTATAACATACATTAAGCAACCAACAACAGTGGCATAAGGAACCTTTGGTATATACTCAACTTCTGTATCCGTTTTTTAACACTGATCCAATGAGAGCTTAAAGTGATTCATCAAAGGACTACTCACAACCTTGAAAGTATTCATGTAAAACTTGTTTAGTACCTTTTCAACATAGCTTTTTTTAGAGATCCATAAGTTTCTAGCACTTTTATCCTTATGAATTTCCATACCAAGAATCTTCTTAGCAGTACTTGAGTCTTTCAGGTCAAATTCCTTTCCCAATATGATTTTAAGTTCATTTACAACATATAAATGATTAACAGTAATCAACATATGATTAATATAAATTAACAGGAAAATAAAAATCCTTTATCAAGGCTCCTACCATAAACACAATATTCATACGAACACCTTTTGTAGCCAACCTGAAGCATGTATGAATCAAAGCGCATGTACTATTTTCTTGGAGACTGTTTTAAACCATACACAACCCTCTTAAATTTACAAATTAGTCTTCAATGAACAATGCTATTGAATCGCTCTGGATGCTCCATGTAAATTTTCTTATCTAGATTAGCGTGAAGAAATGTTGTCTTCATATCCATCTGCTCTAAGTGCATGTCTCGGCTGAATACGAAGGATAAATCTACCCAAATAGAAGTATTTCTAGTGACCAAAGATAAAATATCATCATATTCAAACCCCCTAAGTTATGAGTACCCCTTTGGTACAAAAAGAGCCATGAATTTTCCCCTTATATTTGTGTTACTGTTGGTTTTCTCTTGAATACCCATTTACAAACGATTTCCCTTTTTCGCTTAGGAAGCTGAACAAGATCTCATGTTATATTTTTTTCTTTAGTAACTCCATATATTCCACCATTACACCCATTCACTTATCTTTCTTTTGTCTAGATATAACCTCTAGAAAAGTGGAAGGGTATTTAGAACTAGTAATAAGTACAAAGGCTACCAACTCTTTCTGATGGCTTGGTTGAACAACGCTCTAAGTCGCATACAAGAATATAATCATGTACTCCACCTCAACCTTCAAGTACATGGTAAATATTATTATCAGAGCCTGATTCTTCTTGTAGTTCAAGAACTACATATATATTGTTCACTGATGGCAGATTAACACCCACTTGAATCACCTACTTGTTGGAAGTTTCTCCTTCAGATGCTGAAACATGTGTTTCAATTGAGTGCTTAAACATTAAGTGCTCATAAAAAAACATATTTACTTATTATCATCTTATTTTTAATTGGAATCCGTAACTTGAACCTCTTAACACCTTTTGTGTAACCGAGGAAGAGACATTTTTTCAACTTTAGATTAAGTTTGGGTCGTCTTCACTGGATATATGCACATAAGCTGGACATCTGAAAATCCTTCAAATTTTAAGATCAATAGAATTACTTGCCTATACCTCCTCTACAAACTTCCTCTCCAATGAAGCTCGTGGTAACCTGTTGATAAGATAACACGCCAATTTAATTGCCTCTGTCCAAAAACCTTTTGATAATCTGACATTTATCAAGAGACATCTTGCCATTTCAGTTAGATACCTATTCATTCTCTTTATCATACAATTTTGTTATGGTGTCTTATGAATTGAGAATTGTCTTTGAATATCATTTTCTTCAGATAACCTCTTGAAGTTAGAACCATTATACTTTGTCCAATTATTTGACTGCAAATACTTGATTTCTCTACCTGTTTGATTCTTTAACAATGCCTTCCACAACTTGCATTGCGTAAATACTTCAGATTTATGCTTCAAGAAATACACATAAACCTTATGAGAAAATCATCTATGAAATTTTAAAAAAATAACTTGAACCACCTGCGGAAACCTTTTTGGTAAGCCCCCACCAATTTAAATGCACATGGTCTAAAATTCCCTCTGTTTTGTGCTTTTCGATCTTAAACCAAACATGACATTGTTTCCTAAGTATACAATGATTTCCTCAGTTACATTGATTTCCTCATTATCTACATAAAAATCACAGTGGAAAATTTCACCTTCATCAACGACCACATCATCTGATGTAATCACACATTCCTGCAACCTTGCGAGAATCTTTCTTGTTTTTTGAGGTCTGCTTATGCCTGCTTGACCTCTGAATTCTATTTATTGAATCCTTCATGAAATTTTCTTTCCAATCCCACTCCTTCAAGTCATATATGATTATGTCTCTATTGATCACAACTTTCTTGTTCATGGGATCGAACAATTTATATCCACCATTCGAATGGTATCCTATCATGATCATTTGGAAAGACTTGTCATCAAGCTTCCTTCTTAACTGATCAGGAACATGTCAATGTGTTGTAGATTCAAACACCTTCAGAAGACTTAAGCTAGGCTTGACACTAGACCAACGTTCTTCTGGTGTGATTCCTTCTAGCTTCTTAGTCGGACATCTGTTCAGGATGTATGTTGCAGTCGACACAACCTCACCCTATAACTCATTAAGTAAGTGCTTTCCTCTTGGCATACTCCTCACCATGTTCATGATGGTTCTATTTTTCCTTTATGTTGTTCCATTTTTCTATGGATTGTAGGGTGGCTCCACCTCATGCACAATCTCTTCTTTCTCACATGAAATAACAAAATCATTGGAAACATACTCTTCACCCTCATCACTCCTCAGGATCTTAAGCTTCTGACCACTTTATCTCTCCATCATATATTTAAACTTTGTGAACACCTCAAGCACATCACTTATCTTCTTGATTATGAGGTATGTTCATAATTTTCGATCAAATCATATATTACTTCCATTCGAATCTACCTGGATAGGACCACACACATTTGAATATATGACTTCAAGGATTTCCTTTGAATTGCTTCCTACATCTTGGATGGAGTTATTCTTGTGTTACTTTGCTTGAACACATTCTTCAGACACTTAATTTGGAATGTCAATTTCTGATAATCCTGAAACCATGTTTCTTCTCTTCAGATTTTTGATGTCTTTGAAGTTGATATGCCCAAGTCTGTAGTGCCATAACCATTCATCTTTGCTAGTTGTAGCTTCAAGATACTTGTTGTCCATCATATTTAGTTAAATCTTAAAGGATTTATTCTGAGACATGGGTGCCTTCAAGATTAACCTACCACCTGAGTCAAGAACTTTCATCATCTTTCCTCATGATCAGAACATCACCAATACCTTGAGCAACCAGGGTATTGTCATTTGCGAATTTTATCTTGTTCTTCATCGAGGGACTTATGTTAACAAATCAATATTTCCTTCCAGTCATGTGTGATGAGCAGTCTGAGTCTAAGTACCATTGGTCCTTGAATCGCTCTTCGTCTTTCATTGTGACCATCAACAACATCTCTTCTTCTTCATGCCTTGCAAGTCTTGCATCGTTTTCTTGATTGTTTTTTTTCCAGACAATTACTAGCATAATAGACATGCTTCTAACAATTATAACATTGAATGTGAATCTTATCAGGTTTTCTTCCACCACCTCTTCCTCTACCTGCATCACCACGTCTGTGATTGCTTTGGTTTGAGGGTCTTATATAATTTGATGGATTTCATTCTTGTTGGTTACCTTTACCATTCAAATTGTTGGGACCTCCTCTACCTTTGTTAGCGTTCCGTCTTCCTTTGTCTTTCTTTTCTTTTGCTGAATGTGCCTACAGAGTTACATCTCTGTTTGTCTTGCTTGCACATCTTTCAGTCATTCTTTGTTCATGAGATTCAAGCATCCCTTGAAGCTCTTCTTTTGTCATGCTTGGAAAATCCTTTGATTCTTCTATGGATACTACCACATGATCTAATTTTGGAGTCAATAAACTCAAGATCTTTATAACTACTGATCTTGATGTCAATACTTCTCCACACTTCTTGATTTGATTCACCTGTCTTGTTACCCTAGTAAAGAAATCATCGATGCTTTCTCTTTCTTTTATCTGAAGCAATTCATATGTTATTTTGTGAGTTTGTAACCTCACCTCTCTCACCTTCTTAACACCTCCAAACGATTTCTCTAGAATGTCTCATGCTTTCTTTGTTGAGTATACGTTACCAACTTTCTCAAAGTTGTCAAGATCAATGCATTGTTGGATTATATAGAGAGTTTTATAATCTTTCTTCTTCAAATATTTGTGTGCAACCTTTTGTTCATTCGCATCATTCTCTCAAATTAGTGTTACTCCATTCTTCACAAGATTCCAAAGATCTTGATAGCACAAGACAACCTTCATCTTCTTACACCAATTTTCATAATTTTTACCATTCAAGATTGGAAGATTCGCTGGAAAATTCCCACTCGGATGATTCATTGCACTATGCTTCCCAAGAATCGCAACCGGCGCTTTAGATACCATATGTTGGAAATTAACTCCAATCTTGAATATAATCCAAACCAATCTTGACTTAATGAGAATCAATCTTTCTGGTTGATCGTTTTTCTCGTTCTTCACTCTTCACTCAAGTGATTCAACAACTCCTTGGTTGCAATATGACTTCCGAGCACAATGATCTGAGAAGAAAAGAAATATGTAAAAATGAATTGGGAAAGAAGAGAAATTAGGATTTTGAGAAAGAGAGATGGATTAAATTCTATAAAGTTCCTCTTTACGTTTATTCTAACTAAATTTCGTTTATTTAACAACAAACAATAACAATATACCTCCCTATTTATCACTTGCACATCAAATAATCTCTAACTAATTCAATAAAAACCAATTTTAAGTGTAAACTCTGTCAAGGTTAATTCCTTCAACAATTATATAGTTCGACTAAAATTGTATTCGACTATTCTATTAAATACATTTAAATTTGACTTTGTCGAATTCTGCGACATACTTAATACATAAAATTATCAAATTAAATAGCAATAAAATATATTTTATAATAAATTTGTCACAATTTAATCATGGTTAATAAACTTTCTATTTATCTTCCTATAGTTAATTCGAGACAAATATACGCATATCTGAAAAATTTTAAGACGGATATGAGATGGTATGTTATTTAGTTTTTTTCATGACTTAAAATGAAGGGAAAAAGTTTTATATTGGATGAAATGTGATCGGATGCTTTCATATGAATTATCTAATTATATAAAAATAACTGAGGACCTGTTACATTTGTTAAATTTTAAATTTTGTCTTAATTTTTCTAATTAGCAACCAAATACTAAATTCTTAAAATGAATAGTTGTATATATTTTTTAAACATTAAATGTGTAAAAAATATAATTTTCAAATCATTTAAAAAAAAATACATCATTCATCATTAACATTTCATCCTCTCTTTATCATAATTTCATTTTAAAACTTACATTTATTTTTTATTTTCATTTGATCACCACAAGTCCATCTTTCCCTATTTATATGTGTGTTTAGTGTTTAGCCTAATTAAAATTGGCTAACTTTAGATTTTAGTGATTTTAATAACTTTTTTTTTATCTCTTTTTAAATTTATTATTCTCTCATTTAAATAATTTCTTTTAATATTTTATCTATCTTAAATAATATAGAATAATAGAAATCACCAAGCGGCAAGCGTTAAATCATCCAACCAATTCATGTCCACTCTAGTTGATAAATATGTGTATTCTCGATGGAGAATTTCACACTAAAGTCAGACTGCTCCATCTCAATCGTTAAGATCCATCCAATGGTCATGTACAATTGACGTCGTGTTCATCAAATATGGTTCTAAGTGTCGTTCTTATATAAGTGTGACTCTGCGTCATACCAATGTACGATTCATTACACACCTACAAGTCCCACCTCCCCAACTTCTCTAACTTTAGTGTTAAAATGATAACCTTTTAAGTACACCCTCATCTCCAATCATTAGAAACTTTCATTGTTATTTCGAAGACCTTCCATCGTAGACTTCATCGATCTACTACCAATTTTATTTTTTACTTCGAATTGTGGTGTCGTCGGTGGGAATAACCTCTTGATTATCACGAAACTCCATACCAAACTTTTCTAATATCTTTTGTTACGCCACATTCATTTATGTTAGAGAATCTAGTCGAAGTTAATCCCTATAATTATCGGCTATTGTGTCTCTCAAAGTGACTCGAGTCACGATTCATCAGAACAACATCAATGCACATGACATCCAAAGTTGACTAATGCATATTTTGACAATATCTAGGAGGGAATTCCCTGGATAAAAAGGTTCTCATAGTCGAATACTAATAGCACTCAATGGTCTAGGATGCCAAGAGTTAAGCAATGAAATGTGAACTATGTTAGAAACACAAAGACGTTTACATCACCCCTTCATTGTAATCAAAACTCTAATTGTGTCATGGTCGTTCTCTTAGTGGGGTATGGATATCCTTGGTCTTTTTCCAGTAGGTCCAAAACTGCTAAAATTTATGAATGTGAATCGAAGCGAAAGCCTTGGCAAAGATAATATTTGTTTAAAATTCTTTAAGAAAAATATACTAGCGAGATATGTGATCCTATTATCCATCCTCACTGACAACGACCCAATTTACAAATAAAAACTTAAAGACACTCCTTGAAAATATCAGAGTTCGCCAATAGGAAATTTTTAAGAAAATTAAAAAGGAGGCTCGAATGATCTAATATAAACTAGGTGGATGAGCTTCCAATTGTTATTTGTTCATATTAGACTACAACCCCCTCTACTACCAGGGAAACACCTTTCAGACTCACATACGACATTAAGGTGTTCATCCTTATCTACGTTGAAGAACGAGACACACCTCTATGAAGAGGAAAATTTATAATGATTAGGGAAGAGCTAGACTTACTGGACGAGAATATATGATTTTTCTCTCTCACTGATACTACCATTAAGCAAGTCACTAGTACCAAATACAACAAGAAAGTCAAGCTATGATATTTCCATTCTAGTGACCTTGTACTTCGAATGGCCGATGTAGGAGGAGGAAATGGTCGAGAACGAAATATTGCACCTAACTGGGAAGGCCCTTACCGAGTCTGGACCTATACGAACAAAGGGCACATACACCATTGAGACTCTTCATGGGAAAATTATTCTAAGAACTTGGAATGCTATCAAACTGAAGCACTAATACAACCAAATCACTTCCTCATTTTTTATTCAGAAAGCCTATGGCAATTTCTACAAATGTAAAAATTTTCATAACAAATTTAATTAATGAGATTTCACTTCATTTTTCTTTGGCATTATTATTTTTAAGTACAATAGGGTAAAACTCAAACACCCTCGCTAACACTAAATTCTCTAACGCAGAGGGAAAGTTATAGCCAAAAGAAAAGCGAAAAAAGCCTTAAACCTCAAACATGATGGTGGGAAACACTTAAAGACGCCACACACTCAAACGTGAATGCGATGGATTGGGTTCACCCCCTCTTAGTAGTTAGCCACTCTAAAGCGCGTGTGGTGGAGTCTCACTTACATCGGTCTTAAATCGAGTTTTTACTCGATGGTAGGGAAGAAGAACATACCTTTTGTCGGACGCAATCCCTAGAGACGTCCAATAAACTAAAAGTCAAAGTCCCCAAAACGATCATGTAGAACCGAGGGTAACAACCCTTAGAAGGGAATGATAAGAAACAAGTATGAGCTATTGTCACCTTTCATTTACTATATTAAAATCAACTAACTAATCCCTGTGGATAATAAAATCGTTATGATATGATGAGCGATGAAATAACAGATCACTCTTTGATTAACATATTTCAAGGCTAAGGGTAAGTTCAATAATTTTTCAAGAGTAAAAGGAAAAACGATATGGTTGACATAGACAAAAAAGAACAAAGAAAGAAATCATGAGAAACTCAGGAGATACCTCGTGGCTGAGAATGAAAATGGAGATAAAAAAAAAGATATAAAGATTGCTAGAATATGAAATTTGTGGGGGAGGCGAAATAACGTATGCAACTAAAGCAAAGAAAATGAAAAGAGTACCTAGTTGCACTCTTTTAATTTATTGGCAATCAATAGCATTAATATCTACAGTGGAGAATAGAGAAAATGTCTAACGTCACGATTAACTATCCAGATGCAACCTCAAACTCACAATGACACTTGAGTGCACTAGAGCACCTTAAGGGTGTCACTCCCTATCATAGATGCGCCTATATCCACGTGGAAGTCCTCTCCAGTATAAAGTTTAATGTCTAGACAAACATTTAGTGTGTATCTTCTCAAAGCTACCAACTACCACTTAATTCCTCAAGTGACTCTTCCTCACTCCAAATAACTTTTTTTAACAAAGCAGACATTTCCAAGACAAAACTTCCTTGCAGTTGATCATAGTATTTCCATATCAAATCCTAACTTCATGTCTGATAGCAAGGACTTAGGAGAAACTGGTGAACATGTGTACTCTCGTTAGGGAACCCCGAGCTAAAACAAGGCCGCTCCATCTCATCCGTTAGGATCCATCCAATAGCCCTCTGCACTTAACTTCGCGTTCATCCAAGACATTTGTAACTATCATTCTTATATAAGTGTGACTATGTGTCATACCAAGTATGATTCATTACACGCCTACAAGTGTCATAACTTTTTTAACTTTAATTATGGAATGATAACCTTTCAAAAAATACACCCTTTATGCGATCATGGAGTCTTTCGTTGTTGTACCAGAACCTTCTACCGTTGATTTCATTGATCTACTATCTATGTTTTATTCGGTTCAGGAATAATTTTATTAATAATATTTTAAATGATTTATTGTAAAGAAAATAAATAAATAATGCAATAATTTTTTTTGAAATATTAGTATAAAATATTCGAAAACAATATAAAAACAAAATAGTAATAATTAGCTGTTAACTAATACGTGTGTAGAATATTCACCATCTGCAAGCCACACAAAATTAATCACTAAGAAAAATAAATAAATCGATTACATTACCCAAATAATCCGCAAAGAAGTGCTTGAAAAAGAACTTTCGCTGTGATCTTCGGCTTGCTTTTCCTGTAGAAGCACATACAAATCCATGAAATTTAAGACAAATTCATCCACTAAATAAAGTAATAGAAAACTTGTTTTTCAACACAACTTAATTAATATCTTAACATTGCTCAAGAATAGATTAAAAAAAAAGAGACAAAAATAGTAAAATACTAATAGAATTAAAGTGGTACCTCTCAGCAAATAAAGCAAGAGGAACCATGAAAATTGATGCAAAGAGGTAACGATAAGCCAAAAGTACACACAAACTCATTCCATTGTTGTTTTCAACCAATTTGTACAATATGGTACAAACAGCACAATCAACCTGAACAACCACCTTTAGAAATGCTGCTTTCACTCCATCTATAAGCATGCAAATAGTTGACATTTTTATAAAATAATCACAACTTTTTATGCAAGCTAGGTAGAGGCTTTTGTTTTGTATATTGATTAATTCCTATATGTTAATAAACTTTTGCTTTAAAGCCTATATATTTATTCTCTCACGCAAGCGACAAAGAGATGCCATGCTAACCCTGAAGTATATAATATAAATAAAATTGATAATCAATAAATATAAATTATAATATATACGGACTTTGAAACTTGCAAGTTTTACAAATTAAATATACATCAAGATTTAAAATCTACGGATCCGTCGTCTCATCTTATAAGTTCTACAAATTAAATATACATCAAGATCTAAAATCTACGAGATCCATCATCTCGTCTTGCAAGTTCTACAAATTAAATTAATGGTAAGACCTAAAATCCATTGTCTCATCTTGCAAAGACACATCTATTATAGAAAAAAACACGCATACCAATTAGATAGAATTAAATAAATACAAAATTCGGCCGTCACCTTCAATGACAATTACAACCACCGTTTTTTCCTGAGTCTCTCTCTCTCTCTCTCTCTCTCTCTCTCTCTCTCTCTCTCTCTCTCTCTCTCTCTCTCTCTCTCTCTCTCTCTCTCTCTCTCTCTCTCTCTCTCTCTCTCTCTCTCTCTCTCTCTCTCTCTCTCTCTCTCTCTCTCTCTCATAAAAGGTTAAGATCAACCATGAGGTTGGTTATAGAATAAGGCAACATTATTGTATACTAGATAATTATTATGTGTTTTCCAATAATAGTGACATAGGCATTAAATCATGATGTTTCATGAGATTAAGAGAATAGTATATATCTCGGTATACTAGAATACGACTTTTTAGAGTTATTGTGTATTTTGAAATCTTTTTAGAATATGTCATATTTTATAGTGCACGCAATAATATTTCAAAATATGAAAATGATAATTTTGTAGATTATATGATTGTGTATGTAACACCCCATTTAAATTATTCAGTCGCTTTGGTATTTTCTGTGATGTGTAGTTGTGTGGTGTCCTTAATTAAGGGTATGAGGTTAGGAGTAAGGGAGAGAGGTGACCTTAGTTGGGGTACTGTGGACCTAGATAAAGAAGTAAGTTAATTATGATATTGAGAGCATTATAGTGATTAATATTATTCCAACTATTATTAATAATAATGTTAACGAGTTTATTATTATTATTATTATTATTATTATTATTATTATTATTATTATTATTATTCGTATTAATAATATTATTTGGTGGAATATTATTATTATTCATATTATTACTATTAGTATGAATATTATTATTATTATTATTTTGAATCAAAGAAGATTGAATTAATTCAAAAAAGCATTACAAGTACAAGGCGATCGCGAGGATCCTGCCCTCAGAAAAGACATAAAGACCAAAAGAAAAGTACAAAAAGCACTAATAAGTCATCAAGTGAGCAATGTGCGGCCTGAGTTTCAGGTTATACCATCCCCTATAAACAATCATATCCATAATATTATCACCAATTTTTGTCTTATCTATAACATTACCGTAACAAATGTCATTACGGTATTGCCAAATACCATTAACAGTTTCCGTTATAGCCAATTTCAGGAGGGACGCTCGCCAGCCCTTACCGCTCGTGCTCTTGCACACCCAGTCCATTTCTTCATCCCACGGTCGCGGGACATGCGGAATCTGGATCCAATCTAGGACCTTGATCCATATATGCACCGTTTCAGGACAGCAGAATAATAGATGATTAATGGTTTCCTCCTCTTTAGTACACAGACAACATCTATCATCAGTGATCATACCAAATCGGAAAAGGCGTTGTTTACTAGCCAATCTTCCGTGACATGCAAACCACATCGTTATCAGAGCCCTTGGTCGAGCAACATTATTTCGGAGTATGTTCTTCCACATTATATTAGGGGCATTACTACAGATTGCCAGATAAATATCAGTCATCCTAAACTTATCATGTATGAATATTATTATTAGTGAGAGAATAACATTATTATTATTATTATTATTATTATTATTATTATTATTATTATTATTATTATTATTATTATTATTATTATTATTATTATTATTATTATAGGATTTAAATAATAAAATAAGAAATAAGGGATTAAAGGAAATAGAGAAGTTTTTTGGGGAAAGAGAATTAGAACACGATAAACTGTGAGAGAAAGGTTTTGGGAGAAAAAGTGAGAAGAAGAACAAGGAGGAAGAGAAGGAGGCTAGGGTTGTCAATCCTTCAAGATTCTTCAACGATTGAGCAATTAATCGAGGTAAGGGGGAAGAATGGATTTCAATATGGGTGAATTAACATGAGAGGGTAGTGAGAGGTCCTTTCTCTCATAGGAATTATGTGTTCTTGAGGATTCTTGATCTAATTTTCGTAGTATGATAAATTCCATAAAATTGTTGCTGTTCTTGAATGATTATTATATGGGGAGTATTGCTTTTCATAGTTTTCTATGTATACCTTTCGGTATATTGTGGTGATGTAAGGTTTAGGGATTTGGGCAAATATGTAGGAATGAATGTGTTATATTGTTATTAGTATGATGCTCTAAGGTTTCCCTAAGGTTTCGAGATTTGGGTTAATTGTGGGAAATAGGGAGGTAACCGTAAGAATCTGAGGTTATGACCAAATGGCCAAATGATATGTATCGTTGAATATTAATATAGGAAAAACTTATGGAAAATTGAACCTTTGTGGCCAAAACCTTAGATCGTTATATGTCTACCCATATGGGATAGAATATTTGATATTTGAAATTACGATGCCTTCAGAGCAATTGTAAGGAAATTAAAGGTAGACCCTAGAGGTTAGTGGTTAGTATTCTTGACCCTTTGAGTGTAGAGTTGAGAAATAATGATCTTTGCCTTCGTGGCCAAAACCTTGGACTGTGATATGTTTGACCCTATAGGAATAGGAATATTCAAATGTGGGTAACTCTGAAGTACTCAGAGCAATTGCAGGGAATAGTGTTTTATGTGTTGCAAATGTTGCTAGATGAGCCTAATAAACCATAGAAGTTGTGCAGTTATTGCCGTATAACCTTAGGAATGCTTTAGTGATATTTTGGGTGCTTTGAGTAAGTGATTCACAAGAATAATTGGGTGAATATCAGTTCCGGAGCCTAACAATGTCTTTCTGTCCGTCACAGATGTTCATGTTTTCGGTCGAAATTGTTTTGGATGTAACTTTGGATCCGTAAGTCCGTTTTGATCTCCGTTCGAAGTGTTGGAAAGCTAATGAACAGAGCTATAACATAGGATAGATAATGGAATTTTTTTCACAATATTTTATATATAATTATGTTTGAGAAGTCAATTGTGTATATGTTTTAGTAACGAATCATGTTCTGGGTCAATGATGTCTTGGTGTTTTGATAGATGTGGGCCAAGATGGTCGAATGTGGACAATCTTGTGCGAGTGTGGTAATTCCCAAGAGGATTACAGTGAGCGGATGGCTCGTGTGGATCAAGACTGATCGTGAATTATGCATGATGTATTACATTGCATAATTGTGTTGACATGCATTTCATATCAAGTGTCTTATGGAGATGGCTAGGTGGGAATCCATGATGGGTGCCTAGTTTCATCCGGACTCCATTGTGGAAGTTGTTGTAGAGATAAGTTGTAGTTCAGAGGAACGTATATACGACTTATCCGGATTCCGACGAGAATCGGGTTCTAGTGTGAACCGTATGAGATTGTGTTGGTACCACATGCATTGTGTCGAGTCAGTGAGTCGCATTGCATTATTGTAATTGAATGTGGGCTATTAGTGCCAAATGATTGAGGTGGCACGTGTATGTGCGTTAATTTTGCTTATTTTATGTGTGGTGTGTAACTACTCCTTGGCATGTGTATTTCACCGTTTATTTATTGAATGTAGTTCTCACCCCTTTTTGTTGTTGTGTCTGTGCTCTCTTGGGAGTACAGGTGACCAGGTACCTGAGTAGTGCTTGGAGTGTGTTGCTATTTAATTGAGTCATAGGAGTCGCTCTGATACGTAACATGGGATGACAGGATTACGTTGTTATTTGACTACTTTATTTGTTTATTGTTACGTATCTTCATTTGTTGGACTTATGTTGTATGACCTCGTGTCGAGGAGAATTATATTGGAGAATTGATTTGTATTCCGCTGCTTACTTGAAAACTAAATAATATTGATTATTTTAATGAAATGAAGTGACTTAGTGTGATATCCCACTGTGTTGGAGAACTCTGATGAATTTCATGAATTGTTTCTATATATTTATTATATTACGCGTACGGGGTAAAGTGGGGTGTTACAATTGGTATCAGAGCAGGTCGGTCCGTCCGACCAGTGTTGTAGTAGAGTCTGACTATAGAATGTTTATAGTCATGTGTGTGTTTGGATTGTCCAGTGTCGATCTTTGGTAAGGATTTTGGAGTGAACTTGATTTGTTTACCACTCCGCGAGTTGGATGTTATTTTAGGAATGAATTGGCTTGAGAGTAAGATGCGAGAGTCGTATCCGGAACTGTTCTCATCAGACACATTTTCGAGGACGAAAATATTTTAAGTGGGGGAGAGTTGTAACACCCCATTTAAATTATTCAGTCGCTTTGGTATTTTCTGTGATGTGTAGTTGTGTGGTGTCCTTAATTAAGGGTATGAGGTTAGGAGTAAGGGAGAGATGTGACCTTAGTTGGGGTATTGTGGACCTAGATAAAGAAGTAAGTTAATTATGATATTGAGAGCATTATAGTGATTAATATTATTCTAACTATTATTATTATTATTGTTATTATTATTATTATTATTATTATTATTCGTATTAATAATATTATTTGGTGGAATATTATTATTATTCATATTATTACTATTATTATGAATATTATTATTATTTTTTTAATCAAAGGAAGATTGAATTAATTCAAAAAAGCAGTACAAGTACAAGGCGATCGCGAGGATCCTGCCCTCAGAAAAGACATAAAGACCAAAAGAAAAGTACAAAAAGCACTAATAAGTCATTAAGTGAGCAATGTGTGGCCTGAGTTTCAGGTTATACCATCCCCTATAAACAATCATATCCATAATATTATCACCAATTTTTGTCTTATCTATAACATTACCGTAACAAATGTCATTACGGTATTGCCAAATACCATAAACAGTTTCCGTTATAGCCAGTTTCAGGAGGGACGCTCGCCAGCCCTTACCGCTCGTGCTCTTGCACACCCAGTCCATTTCTTCATCCCACGGTTGTAACGCCCCGATTCTGAATTTCCTTTATTTTGAGTCCTTTCTGATTTAATTGATTGAATTATTATTTTAAATGTGGAATTGTGTGTTTAATATGTTATTTGTGCATATTGTGCTATTTTTGCCTACTTTGAGAGTTTCGGGTAAAAATAGACCGGAGGGTATTTTGGGCATTAGTAATTATGTTAAGTGGATATTTTATGAGAATTGATTAATTAGTGTGTGGAAAGAATTTGAGAGGAAAGAAAAGAGAATATGAGTATATGAGAGAGAAAGAGAAAGTTAGTAAGATAGAAAGAAAAACAAAGGAAAGAAAGGAAGAGAAGAGAAAGAGGAGAGAAAGAAGAGGAAAAACCTAGAACTTCAAGAAATCATTACCAAAGCTTTCGATTGATCGGGTAAGGGTGTGAAACTTTATTATTCTATCAATGTGTATAAGCATGTGTGATTTTGTTGGATTGTTTTGGATTGTTGGTAGTTTTTCTACACTTTCCATTTTAGGTTGAATTTGGTTTAATCGGAAGGAATCGTTGTTTAACGGTTAGAATCGTGATTAGATGATGTAGATTAGTTGATATATGTTAGACTAAGGCTACTGGATATGAGTTGGAGTTCATCGGGTAATTTTATCGGTGGTTTTGGATTCTGAACAGTGGGGAGAAGTGGAAATCGCAGACGCTCGCTAGTAGTTTGCTAGGCGAGCAGGTCGCGAGTGGTCGCTGGTAGTTCGCTAGGCGAGTGCGCAGCGAACAGTCCCAGACTTGGGACAGAATGGTTTTAATGTCCCTCGCTGGCAGCGAAGGGAGTAGCGAGGAGCTCGCTGGAGGTTCGCTGTGGTGAACGAGGTAGCGAACGAGGTCTGTAGCCTCTGTTCTTGCTCGTTAGCAGTTCGCTAGGCGAGGAGGTAGCGAACGCTCGCTAGCAGCTCGCTAGGCGAGCGTGTAGCGAACGTAGCAGGATGATTTTTCCCTGTTGCGTGGTGCTGTCGTGGCTTGGGGTTTCAGTTGCGATCGACCCTTCTTTGATTTAGTAGCTTATATGCTGCTTTGTGATGTGCTGTGGGTAGCCGTATGGCGTGAATCCTAGATTATGAATTGTGGCCGTTTGGGCAATTATGTGCATTGTTTAGCCTGATTAAAAATCTATGATGTTTGTATGAATATATGCGATGAATGTGTAGAATGCATGAGTATGTTTGTAAACATGTGTGCATTTCAAGAGTGTCATGAGTCATGTTGCATGTGAAGCATCATGGTATGCATTCTTGTGTCGATTGATTCCTCAGTGAATCTGCAGAACCTCGTGTGCCCTTGTGGGGTGTGAGCGATGGTTAATTATTGATTCCTCGGTGAATCTGCAGAACCTCGTGTCCTCTTGTGGGGTGTGAGCGATGGTTAATTATTGATCCCTCGGTGGATTTGCAGAACCTCGTATGTTACGATGGTTATTTTGATTCCGCGTAGAATCTGCAGAACCTCGTGTGCCCATGTGGGGTGTGAGCGATGGTTATTTGGTTCTTCAATTGAACCTGCTGAAATGAGTCGGTACCGCATTTGCATCTGCATAGAGTCGTGTGTCAGTCTCTATGAGTTGCATGTTGACATCCTGCATGGTGTATGGTGAATGAACATAATTGTAAATGTTTATATGAATTTCTGATGATTGGCATGATTGGTATGCTTGAAGACACATGTATGTGTGAATATATGAATATCTATGTTTTGTGTGTTTATGAACCGATATAAACATTGTTGACGCATATTGTATATGCATGATGTTCTATTTGTAAATAGATAATGTGAATACATTGCGATGTACGGTATGACGAGGTGAGTTGCGGTGAGAATGCGAAAGACGTATATTGGGTATTAAGTATATATATATGTTTGTATGCATTGTTATTATGATATCGTTTCTCACCCTTCTGTTGTTTCTTTTAATGCTCTATGAGGCATTGCAGACTAGATTGCTGGAGGTATTTTTGTGAAGCGTGGCTTCTTCCCTTTTTGGTCGGTCGGCTCTGATATGTAGCACCGGGTAGATAGGAATTATTTTGATTCTTTTGTGATACATCTGAGTATGTATCTGCTGTTGACATGTTTTGTAAAACATGATGAATGATAACTGTATATGTGAATACATGTTTGATGAATTATGAAATATTTGGATATTTCCGCCTTTGTTCTAAATATTTCTTGTGGGTGTTATCCCGTTGTTGCATATCTGTTGAGCAGGTGTCGTATGTGTTGGAATTTTTGCGATAATGTGATATTTCCCTTTTATGCCATGTTGCAAATGTACTCTGATGAATTTTTAAATTTATGCCTAAATGTTTAATTGTATTATTTGGGGGCATAGAAAGGGGGTGTTACATTAAGTGGTATCGGAGCCAGTATTGAGTCAGTTGTATCTGTCTCGCTGTTTTGTTGGTTGAACGGTTGTTTGACCTTGTTGTTATTTTTGGGAATAATCGGAATATGGCTGGTCGTAATGACAACGCGATGGCTGCGACATTGGAAGCTATGGCTCGAGCGGTGCAGGGTGCGCCGAATGTGAATGCTAACGATGAGTTTAGAAAGAATCAACCGCCGGTGTTCAAAGGAAGGTTTGATCCGGACGGTGCTCAGATTTGGCTGAAGGAGGTCGAGAGGATCTTCAGAGTTATGAATTGCGCTGAGAGGAGCAAGGTGAGACTTGGGTCTCACATGCTGAGAGAAGAAGCCGATGACTGGTGGGTCGGCATAAGACAAATTCTTGGAGTTGATGATGAGGAAATAACTTGGGATTTGTTCCGCACTGAATTTTTGAGGAAGTATTATCCGGAGAGTGTGAAGGGAAAGAAGGAGATGGAGTTTCTAGAATTGAAACAAGGGAACATGTCCGTGGTCGACTACACGGCTAAGTTTACGAAGTTGGTGAAATTCCATCTTCACTATGATGCGGTGGCGGCGGAATTTTCCAAGTGTATTAAGTACGAGAACGGCTTGCGCCCGGAGATCAAGCAAGCTGTGGGATATCAGAGGATTCGAAGATTTTCGGACTTAACCGAATGTTGTAGAATTTTCGAAGAGGATAGTAGGGCTCGTTCTACTCACTATAAGAGTTTGAATGAGAGGCGAGGGAAGCAACCAGTAAGGAGTGGGCCTTATGTGACGCCTGCTGATAAAGGCAAGCATAGGGAACACTTTGTCAAGAAATCCGGAGGAGGGAGTTCTGGTCCCGTTAAGTGCTATAGGTGCGGCGAAGAGGGGCACAAATCTTTTGAGTGTAAGAAGGCTGGGGAAAAGTGTGCTAACTGTGGTGGTCTCGGTCATGCTACAACTGAATGTAGAAGGAATGTGATTAAGTGTTTTAACTGTGGGGAGGTTGGTCATATTAGTACGAAGTGTACTAAGGCAAAGCAAGCTCCGTCAAGCGGGAAGGTATTTGCATTAGCGGGTGCAGACACTACTAATGCAGATCGGTTGATTAAAGGTACATGCTTTATTAATAATATTCCTTTAGTTGCTATTATCGATACCGGAGCGACTCATTCGTTTATTTCTTTCGAGTGCGCTAAGCGTTTGGATTTGTGTTTTTCTTCTTGTGGTGGTGATATGGTTATTGAGACGCCCGCTTCGGGGTTGGTAACTACGTCTTCGGTATGTTTGAGTTGTCCCTTGACCATGTATGGTAAGGACTTTATTATGGACTTGGTGTGTTTGCCATTAGAAGGATTAGATGTGATTTTGGGTATGAATTGGTTGCAGTATAATAGAGTTCATATTGATTGTTATCACAAGTTGGTGAGGTTTCCATCTTTGGGAGATGAGGAGGAAGAGAGTTTTCTATCCACTAAAGAGTTGAAGAAACTTTTGGCGGATGAAGCTCAAGTGTTCTGTTTGTTTGCGTCGCTGTCGGTAGAGAATAAGGTTTAATTGGATTTGGTTCCAGTGGTATGTGACTTTCCAGAAGTATTTTCGGAGGACATTACGGATGTACCGCCAGAAAGGGAAGTTGAGTTTTCGATTGATCTAGTTCCCGATACTAGACCGATTTCGATGGCACCGTATCGTATGTCGGCATCGGAGTTGGTAGAGTTGAAGAGACAATTGAATGATTTATTGGAAAAGAGATTTGTTAGGCCGAGTGTTTCTCCTTGGGGTGCGCCGGTATTGTTGGTAAAGAAGAAAGATGGGAGCATGCGGTTGTGTATTGATTATCGGCAGTTGAACAAGGTGACTATTAAGAATAAGTATCCGCTTCCTAGAATTGATGATTTGATGGACCAATTGGTTGGTGCCCGTGTTTTTAGTAAGATTGATTTGAGGTCAGGATATCACCAGATTCGTGTTAAAGGAGAAGATATTCAAAAGACGGCTTTTAGGACACGGTATGGTCATTATGAATTTTCTGTGATGCCATTCGGAGTTTCTAATGCACCGGGTGTGTTTATGGAATATATGAATCGTATCTTTCATGAGCAGTTGGATCGTTTCGTAGTTGTGTTTATTGACAACATTTTGATTTACTCTAAGTCCCAAGAAGAGCATGAAGAGCATTTGCGGGTTGTGTTGCAAGTATTGAAGGAGAAGTAATTGTATGCTAAGTTATCCAAGTGCGAATAAGATGTATCAAGATTTGAAGAAAATATTTTGGTGGTCCGGATTGAAGAGGGATGTAGCTCGGTTTGTGTATTCGTGTTTGACTTGCCAGAAGTCTAAAGTGGAACATCAGAAGCCTAGTGGTTTGATGCAACCGTTGGATATTCCGGAATGGAAATGGGATAGTATATCAATGGATTTTGTTACGGGTTTACCAAATACGCAAAGAGGTCATAATGCTATTTGGGTGATTGTTGATAGGCTTACTAAATCTGCTCACTTTATTCCGATTGATATTAGTTATCCTTTGGAAAAGTTGGCCGAGATTTATGTTCGGGTGATTGTGAAGTTGCATGGAGTTCCCAAGAGTATCGTGTCGGATAGAGATCCTAGATTTACTTCGAGATTCTGGGAAGGTTTGCAAAAGGCTTTAGGTTCTAAGTTGAGATTGAGTTCGGCGTATCATCCGCAGACGGATGGCCAAACTGAGAGGACGGTTCAATCGTTGGAGGACTTGTTGCGTGCTTGTGTGCTCGAGCAAGGTGGTGTTTGGGATAGCTTTCTGGCATTGATTGAGTTCACTTACAACAACAGTTTTCATGCAAGTATTGGTATGGAACCATTTGAGGCTTTGTATGGTCGGAGATGTCGAACACCTTTGTGTTAGCATGAAACCGGAGAGAGATCGGTAGTTGGACCGGAAATGGTACAACAAACGACGGAGAAGGTGAAGTTTATTCGGGAGAAGATGAAAGCTTCCCAGAATAGGCAAAGGAGTTATCATGACAAGAGAAGGAAGGATCTTGAATTTCAAGAAGGTGACCATGTGTTTTTGAGAGTTACACCGGTTACGGGTGTGGGTCGTGCTTTGAAGTCGAAGAAGTTGACTTCTAGTTTTATTGGTCCGTATCAAATTATTGCACGAGTTGGTGCGGTGGCTTATCGTGTGGCGTTGCCTCCGAGTCTTTCGAATTTGTATGATGTGTTCCATGTTTCGCAACTTCGGAAGTATGTTCCGGATCCGTCACATGTGATTCCTATGGATGAGGTGGAGGTAAGAGATAATCTTACGGTTGAGGTTTTACCGGTTATGATTTTGGATCGCGAAGTTAAGAACCTAAGAGGCAAGGATATTTCGCTTGTAAAAGTAGCATGGGGAGGTGCTGCGGAAGGCAATATGACTTGGGAATTGGAGAGTAAGATGCGTGAGTCGCATCCTGAGCTGTTCGAATCAGGTAATATTTTCGAGGACGGAAATTCCTAAGTGGGGGAGAGTTGTAACGCCCCGATTCTGAATTTCCTTTATTTTGAGTCCTTTCTGATTTAATTGATTGAATTATTATTTTAAATGTGGAATTGTGTGTTTAATATGTTATTTGTGCATATTGTGCTATTTTTGCCTACTTTGAGAGTTTCGGGTAAAAATAGACCGGAGGATATTTTGGGCATTAGTAATTATGTTAAGTGGATATTTTATGAGAATTGATTAATTAGTGTGTGGAAAGAATTTGAGAGGAAAGAAAAGAGAATATGAGTATATGAGAGAAAAAGAGAAAGTTAGTAAGATAGAAAGAAAAACAAAGGAAAGAAAGGAAGAGAAGAGAAAGAGGAGAGAAAGAAGAGGAAAAACCTAAAACTTCAAGAAATCATTACCAAAGCTTTCGATTGATCGGGTAAGGGTGTGAAACTTTATTATTCTATCAATGTGTATAAGCATGTGTGATTTTGTTGGATTGTTTTGGATTGTTGGTAGTTTTTCTACACTTTCCATTTTAGGTTGAATTTGGTTTAATCGGAAGGAATCGTTGTTTAACGGTTAGAATCGTGATTAGATGACGTAGATTAGTCGATATATGTTAGACTAAGGCTACTGGATATGAGTTGGAGTTCATCGGGTAATTTTATCGGTGGTTTTGGATTCTGAACGGTGGGGAGAAGTGGAAATCGCAGACGCTCGCTAGCAGTTCGCTAGGCGAGCAGGTCGCGAGTGGTCGCTGGTAGTTCGCTAGGCGAGTGCGCAGCGAACGGTCCCAGACTTGGGACAAAATGGTTTTAATGTCCCTCGCTGGCAGCGAAGGGAGTAGCGAGGAGCTCGCTGGAGGTTCGCTGTGGCGAACGAGGTAGCGAACGAGGTCTGTAGCCTCTGTTCTTGCTCGCTAGCAGTTCGCTAGGCGAGGAGGTAGCGAACGCTCGCTAGCAGCTCGCTAGGCGAGCGTGTAGCGAACGTAGCAGGATGATTTTTCCCTGTTGCGTGGTGCTGTCGTGGCTTGGGGTTTCGGTTGCGATCGACCCTTCTTTGATTTAGTAGCTTATATGCTGCTTTGTGATGTGCTGTGGGTAGCCGTATGGCGTGAATCCTAGATTATGAATTGTGGCCGTTTGGGTAATTATGTGCATTGTTTAGCCTGATTAAAAATCTATGATGTTTGTATGAATATATGTGATGAATGTGTAGAATGCATGAGTATGTTTGTAAACATGTGTGCATTTCAAGAGTGTCATGAGTCATGTTGCATGTGAAGCATCATGGTATGCATTCTTGTGTCGATTGATTCCTCGGTGAATCTGCAGAACCTCGTGTGCCCTTGTGGGGTGTGAGCGATGGTTAATTATTGATTCCTCGGTGAATCTGCAGAACCTCGTGTCCCCTTGTGGGGTGTGAGCGATGGTTAATTATTGATCCCTCGGTGGATTTGCAGAACCTCGTATGTTACGATGGTTATTTTGATTCCACGTAGAATCTGCAGAACCTCGTGTGCCCATGTGGGGTGTGAGCGATGGTTATTTGGTTCTTCAATTGAACCTGCTGAAATGAGTCGGTACCGCATTTGCATCTGCATAGAGTCGTGTGTCAGTCTCTATGAGTTGCATGTTAACATCCTGCATGGTGTATGGTGAATGAGCATAATTGTAAATGTTTATATGAATTGCTGATGATTGGCATGATTGGTATGCTTGAAGACACATGTATGTGTGAATATATGAATATGTATGTTTTGTGTGTTTATGAACCGATATAAACATTGTTGACGCATATTGTATATGCATGATGTTCTATTTGTAAATAGATAATGTGAATACATTGCGATGTACGGTATGACGAGGTGAGTTGCAGTTAGAATGCGAAAGACGTATATTGGGTATTAAGTATATATATATATATATATATATATATATATATATATATATATATATATATATATATATATATATATATATATATATATATATATATATATATATGTTTGTATGCATTGTTATTATGATATCGTTTCTCACCCTTCTGTTGTTTCTTTTAATGCTCTATGAGGCATTGCAAACTAGATTGCTGGAGGTATTGTTGTGAAGCGTGGCTTCTTCCCTTTTTGGTCGGTCGGCTCTGATATGTAGCACCGGGTAGATAGGAATTATTTTGATTCTTTTGTGATACATCTGAGTATGTATCTGCTGTTGACATGTTTTGTAAAACATGATAAATGATAACTGTATATGTGAATACATGTTTGGTGAATTATGAAATATTTGGATATTTCCGCCTTTGTTCTAAATATTTCTTGTGGGTGTTATCCCGTTGTTGCATATCTGTTGAGCAGGTGTCGTATGTGTTGGAATTTTTGCGATAATGTGATATTTCCCTTTTATGCCATGTTGCAAATGTACTCTGATGAATTTTTAAATTTATGCCTAAATGTTTAATTGTATTATTTGGGGGCATAGAAAGGGGGTGTTACAACGGTCGCGGGACATGCGGAATCTGGATCGAATCTAGGACCTTGGTCCATATATGCACCGTTTCAGGACAACAGAATAATAGATGATTAATGGTTTCCTCCTCTTTAGTACACAGACAACATCTATCATCAGTGATCATACCAAATCGGAAAAGGCGTTGTTTAGTAGCCAATCTTCCGTGACATGCAAACCACATCGTTATCAGAGTCCTTGGTCGAGCAACATTATTTTGGAGTATGTTCTTCCACATTACTTTGGGGGCATTACTACAGATTGCCAGATAAATATCAGTCATCCTAAACTTATCATGTATGAATATTATTATTAGTGAGAGAATAATATTAGTATTATTATTATTATTAGTGAGAGAATAATATTAGTATTATTATTATTATAGGATTTAAATAATAAAATAAGAAATAAGGGATTAAAGGAAATAGAGAAGTTTTTTGGGGAAAGAGAATTAGAACACGATAAACTGCCAGAGAAAGGTTTTGGGAGAAAAAGTGAGAAGAACAAGGAGGAAGAGAAGGAGGCTAGGGTTGTCAATCCTTCAAGATTCTTCAACGATTGAGCAATTAATCGAGGTAAGGGGGAATAATGGATTTCAATATGGGTGAATTAACATGAGAGGGTAGTGAGAGGTCCTTTCTCTCATAGGAATTATATGTTCTTGAGGATTCTTGATCTAATTTTTGTAGTATGATAAATTCCATAAAATTGTTGCTGTTCTTGAATGATTATTGTATGGGGAGTATTGCTTTTCATAGTTTTCTATGTATACCTTTCGGTATGTTATGGTGATGTAAGGTTTAGGGATTTGGGCAAATATGTAGGAATGAATGTGTTATATTGTTATTAGTACGATGCTCTAAGGTTTCCCTAAGATTTTGAGATTTGGGTTAATTGTGGGAAATAGGGAGGTAACCGTAAGAATCTGAGATTATGACCAAATGGCCAAATGATATGTATCGTTGAATATTAATATAGGAAAAACTTATGGAAAATTGAACCTTTGTGGCCAAAACCTTAGATCGTTATATGTCTACCCATATGGGATAGAATATTTGATATTTGAAATTACAATGCCTTCAGAGCAATTGTAAGAAAATTGACGGTAGACCCTAGAGGTTAGTGGTTAGTATTCTTGACCCTTTGAGTGTAGAGTTGAGAAATAATGATCTTTGCCTTCGTGGCCAAAACCTTGGACTGTGATATGTTTGACCCTATAGGAATAGGAATATTCAAATATGGGTAACTCTGAAGTACTCAGAGCAATTGCAGGGAATAATGTTTTATGTGTTGCAAATGTTGCCAGATGAGCCTAATAAACCATAGAAGTTGTGCAGTTATTGTCGTATAACCTTAGGAATGTTTTAGTGATGTTTTGGGTGCTTTGAGTAAGTGATTCGCAAGAATAATTGGGTGAATATCAGTTCCGGAGCGTAACAGCATCTTTCTGTCCGTCACGGATGTTCATGTTTTCGTTCGAAATTGTTTTGGACGTAACTTTGGATTCGTAAGTCCTTTTTGATCCCCGTTCGAAGTGTTGGAAAGCTAATGAACAGAGCTATAACATAGGATAGATAATGGAATTGTTTTCCTAATATTTTATATCTAATTATGTTTGAGAAGTCAATTGTGTATATGTTTTAGTAACGAATCATGTTCTGGTTCAATGATGTCTTAGTGTTTTGATAGATGTGGGCTAAGATGGTCGAATGTGGACAATCTTGTGCAAGTGTGGTAATTCCCAAGAGAATTACGGTGAGCGGATGGCTCGTGTGGATCAAGATTGATCGTGAATTATGCATGATGTATTACATTGCATAATTGTGTTGACATGCATTTCATATCATGTGTCTTGTGGAGATGGCTAGGTGGGAATCCTTGATGGGTGCCTAGTTTCATCCGGACTCCATTGTGGAAGTCGTTGTGGAGATAAGTTGTAGTTCAGAGAAACGTATATACGACTTATCCGGATTCCGACGGGAATCGGGTTCTAGTGTGAACCGTATGAGATTGTGTTGGTACCACATGCATTGTGTCGAGTCAGTGAGTCGCATTGCATTATTGTAATTGAATGTGGGCTATTAGTGCTGAATGATTGAGGTGGCACGTG
This sequence comes from Lathyrus sativus, assembly GCA_963859935.3. Lineage (NCBI taxonomy): Eukaryota > Viridiplantae > Streptophyta > Magnoliopsida > Fabales > Fabaceae > Lathyrus > Lathyrus sativus. Next base: position 879,417,763 of record OZ012735.1, read on the forward strand.
TATGTGTGTTAATTGTGCTTATTTTATGTGTGGTGTGTAACGAATCCTTAGCATGTATATTTCACCGTTTATTTATTGAATGTAGTTCTCATCCCTTTTTGTTGTTGTGTATGTGCTCTCTTGGGAGTACAGGTGACCAGGTACCTGAGTAGTGCTTGGAGTGTGTTGCTATTTGATCGAGTCTTAGGAGTCGCTCTGATACGTAACATGGGATGACGGGATTACGTTGTTATTTGACTACTTTATTTGTTTATTGTTACGTATCTTCATTTGTTGGACTTATGTTGTATGACCTCGTGTCGAGGAGAATTATATTGGAGAATTGATTTGTATTCCGCTGCTTACTTGAAAACTAAATAATATTGATTATTTTAATGAAATGAAGTGACTTAGTGTGATATCCCACTGTGTTGGAGAACTCTGATGAATTTCATGAATTGTTTCTATATATTTATTATATTACGCGTACGAAGGTAAAGTGGGGTGTTACAGTGTACACATATACTCCTACTGAAGCAACATATATAAATAGGACAAAAATTTACTAGAGTCTATTAGTATTAACTACCCTGATAATATAATATTTAAATAGTGGAATACTAAATATATAGTGCAAAATTATCCGAAATAAGTGGTTGTTTAATATATCAACAATATAATTTTACAAACTCAACCATATATTTTTTACATAAATAAAATATATATCCTATTTAGAAATTTTCACATAAAAGAATAAAAGAATATAATAGTTGTATAAAAGGTTTACAATCGTTTTGAGTGTGATCAAATCCCTATAATTTTAATATATGATAGGTTTAGATACAAAATTTTAATAGCTAATTAAAAATTCAAATGTTACAAATATAACTACACACATTTAAAAATATATTATGTTATACAAAACAGAAAAATACGAGACTTTAATTTAATTAATATTGAGGATATAACACAATTACTCGTAAACTTTCATCAATAAGATAAGACTATAATATTCTCAATACAAATTTCTATAAAATAATATTATATTAAATATATGATATTTGATTCTCATTTTATAATTGACATGTAAATTCTCCCACTTGATAAAAATAATAGTTTAACTAAGAATAAAAGTTTTAAAAAATATTTAAATAAATATTCAACTATTTTCTCTATCACACAATAACCGTGTCAAACAACGTCATACTAATGTTTTAAAAATTATAACGGAGATCGAGTCGGTGAAACTTACGGTTTAAAGTTCAATTGGCTAAACTGGTTAAACCTACGGCCGAACCGTCTATTAAATAACTTACTAATATGAAACTAAATTTCACAGATATGTCACACATAATTATATATTCTCAACTTAATAAAATAAATATTTCAAAAATTCATTATAAATTTAATACAACAATATCAGTAATACATAAGATAACATAATTCTACACTTCATTTCAAACATCATTTAAGAATATTTTGACAAAATTAAAGAATTACAATAAGATAAGTTAAACTAATTCAAAGCAAAATTAAAATAATAGAATATAATAACTAAAATAAAGTTCAAATAATTAAGATTACCTAAATTAAATAAGATAGAATACCACAATAGAAATAATACAATACACTTCATTAAACAACAAAAAATCGAATTTGAGTTGAACTACGACAAACAAGTCTTAATTGAAGACAACAAACAACATTGACTTGAACGACAATCAATAGAGTTGGACATCATGATTATGTTTGAAAGAGATGACATGATGATAATGGAGTGTGGTTGAAAGAAAAATGGAGTGTGGTTGAAAGAAAAATTATAATGGAGTGACAAAACTAAGCTTATATAGTTGTAAAAAACACACATAATTTTTTTTTGTGATTGAAGAATGTATGTTAAGTTTTGATATTAACAAATTAAAATTTTAAAAAAAATTAAAAAAAATGGTCAATTTAATGCATTTTTTTGAATCGGGCGGTTTTACAAAATCGGCTTCGATTCTTTGGTTCAAGTAGTTTTGGACGGTTCATTTCAGTTTTTTCAATTTTACTCCGATTTTGATCCACTAGAAGTTTTGAAAGGTTGGCCCTACCAAATTTATATCCAATTCCTAGTCAAATCGGTTAAACCGGTCAGTTCGATCCAGTTTTTTAAAACATTACGTCATACTGATAGGATACTCGAACCATAGTTTAGATAATCATAAAGTCTCAAGTACATTGAACAATATTAAATTATATTATTAATAACATAACGATATGAAATAACTATTAATAATATAATATCTATAACTATATATAAAGGGGATACAAGTTTTTGGTGTGGCTTATTTTTGTTCCAAAATTACCCTTATTTAATTGTAATATTTCCATAACTATCTATGCAGTTTGTTTTAATTACAACCATGTGTGAGCAAGAATCTCAACCGCTCAACCAAAACGAAAACCTCCGTACACAGACATTTAAGTGTGAAACAACTGCTCTTCATTTCAATAGCAAAACAAAAGTAATTACAAAACTTGGTAGAGAGTCCTAAATAACAATGGAATAGACTCTTATCGTTTTTTTTTCTTTTTTTCTTATCTACATATTATCCTTTCCTTTCTCCATCCCTCTAATCTATTTTTTCATGTTTTCACTTTTTAATTTTCTTTTAGATATGTTCTTAAACATGATAAGGTCAAAATATATAAATCATTTAATATTATCACTTTTGTATATGTTCATGTATGTTTTATTGGTTTATTCAATTTAGTTTAATTTTGTTTTGTTCTAATGTGTAGCTTTTGATTTTAGTGTCTGAGTAAAAATGCATTGCTCTAATTTTACAGGTTTTGATGAGATTGTCATTTTTCTGTGACTAATAATTTAAGAATCATATATATTTTCATCATTTTAGTTTTTAAACCCTTTTAAGAACTCTACCATTTCAGATGCACGACATTTGTTTCCATGTCTTTCATTTCCAAACCCATGATAATAGTAACTTAATGCCACTGTAAATCATTTTTGGATGTTTGTGCTATATATATTTTTTCAATTTCACATAAACTGAAGGCATAGATTATATATTCTGCATTGTTCAAATTATTTGTGCTTTCCTTCTCCACACATGTAAGTCATGTTTGTTTATCTATAGATTAGGTGTGGTCTGTGTCAATTTGGATGCTATATTCACCAAAGTATGATATGAGAACTAACCATTTACATTGATGTCTATGAGGTGAATTAAATTTAATTGAATTGAGTTGCAGAAAATAGTTTTGATTTGATATTACAGGAAGTGATTGAAGAAGAAAATTTATGAGAAATCATCTTCTGATGATATATCGGTTTTCGATGAATTATTTTTGCAATGATAGTTCATGGATACCCAATTTAACCACAATACCACTGGGAAAATGTAAAAAAAATATAATATAGAGATAATTGATTATATTTGTTGTATTAAATTATGTGTCTACAATATACACAAAATGAAATGAGTTGTATTATGTCTTCTCATACAGTTTTCCTTTTAATTATAGGGATTGCTACAACTATTTATAAAAATAAGACCTACAATTTAACAATATCGAAGGTTACGAGGAAAAAAGTGTTGGTGCAAAGGTGAATAAATGATGAAAAGGAGAAATATTCTATTAAGAATGACGGCTACACAACATGATAAAAGTTACAATGATTGTCACCCTATTTATAAGCTAAAACTAGGGTTACTAGAATAAGATAAAATACTAAAATACCCTCTAACAAACTTAGGGGCTAAGAAAATAGTACAACTAAATAAATATGAATTACTATTAATATTCTAATACCATCCCTTAATTCATATTCCATCAAAACTTGTAACACCAATTCCATCCCTTAGTCTGAGAAATTGATCAGTCTTGATAGCTTTCATCAGAACATCTGCCAACTGCTTCTGAGTGCTGCAGTGTACAACTTCTAACACTCCACTCTGAACTTGATGTCTCAGAAAATGATATTTGGTCTCAATATGTTTGCTTCTCCCATGCAACACTGGGTTTCTGGCAAGATTGATTGCAGACTTGTTGTCAATCATCAACTTCAGAGGTTTGTCTACTTTAATCTTCAGATCCTGCAACAGATTCAGAATCCACATAGCTTGGCATGCAGTAACAGCACCTGCAATGTATTCAGCTTCATAGGTTGACAACGCCACAACAGGTTGCTTCTTGGAACACCAAGAAATGGAACCTCCCAGAAATTTGAACAAGTACCCAGATATACTTCTTCTGTCAACTCTGTCTCCACACCAATCAGAGTCTGAATAACTCAGAAGTTCTGACTCATTATTTCCTCCAGAGGGAAAAAACACTCCATACTTCAGAGTTCCTTTGATATACCTCAGAATCCTGACAGCAGCTTGGTAATGGGACCACTTAGGTTTACTCATGAACCTACTAACCATCCCAACTGAGTAGCAGATATCAGGTCTGATATTGCACAGATACCTTAGAGAACCAACCAACTGTTTGAAGGTTGTAGCGTCCACATCCTTTCCTTCAGAGTCTGAATCCAGTTTCTGATTTGTATCAGAAGGTGTGACAGCCATCTTACAATTCTTCAGATCAAATCTCTTCAGAAGTTCTAATTCATACTTGAGCTGATGCAAAATGATACCTTTCTCAGAATATCTGAACTCCATCCCTAGAAAGTATGTTATTTTGCCTAGATCAGTCATTTCAAATTCATTCATTAGAACCTTCTTGAACTTGGCTACCTCCTGTTCAGAACTTCCAGTCAGCAGTATATCATCAACATATAAACATACCAGAGTCATATTGCCTTCAGAAGTATGCTGAACATAGACACCGTACTCCATCTCACATTTCTGAAAGCCTTGCTTCTTGAAAAATGAATCAATCTTCTGATTCCAAGCTCTGGGCGCTTGTTTCAATCCATATAGAGCTTTGTATAATCTGTACACCATCCCTTCCTGATTCTTTTTCACAAATCCAGGAGGTTGTGACACGTAAACTTCTTCTTCTAATGGACCGTTCAAAAATGCAGATTTTACATCTAAATGCATCAGAGGCCAATTCCTGTTAGCAGCTATTGCAATCACCATTCTGATTGTTTCATGTCTTGCTACAGGTGCAAACACTTCAGAGTAATCCAGCCCAGGTTTTTGTAGAAATCCTCTGGCTACCAACCTTGCTTTATATTTGCCAATTGAGCCATCTGGCTTTAACTTCTGCTTGAAAACCCATCTGACGCTGATGGCTTTCTTGTCTTTTGGAAGTTCTGTCAGCTTCCAAGTCTTGTTTCTCTCTATAGCATCAAGTTCTTCTTTCATGGCCTTCAGCCAGAGCTTCTGCTTAAGAGCCTCCTCTGTACTTATAGGTTCAGAGTCTACTAACATGACACACTGAATAACTTCTCCTTCAAAGTCTACTTCAGTGTCTTGCAGCATGTCAAATTCTGCAAATCTTTTGGGACGCTTCTGATTCTTTGTGGTCTCTGAACTTGTTCAGAGTCTTGAGCTTCAGAGTTTCCAGCTTCAGATGGTTGACTTCCTCTAGAGCTTTGACCATCTTCAAGATCTGGCATATTTTCAAAGTCTTGGCCATCTTCAGAGTCTGAATTTCCACCAGAATCTGGATTACCATCAGATTCTGGATCATCAGAGTCACTTTCATCTTCTGAGTCTTCTCTAGAGTCAGAATCACTATCAGAATCAACGTCAGAATTTACTCCACCTTCAGAAATTCTTAACTCTGACCTTTCTTCAGGAGTTCTAACATCAGAATCAGATTGAGACTTATCCCAATTCCAAACTTCTGATTCCTTCACAATCACATCTCTGCTGAATTCAATTTTATTGGTTTCTGGACAATAGAGCTTGTATGCACCTGTATTGTGGTACCCTATCAGAATCATCACTTTGCTTCTATCATCCAGCTTCTGTCTTCTGGCTTCTGGAACATGTTTATAGCAAACAGAACCAAACACCTTCAGATGACTAACACTTTGCTTATCTCCAGTCCACTTCTGTATTGGAACTATTTCCTTCAACTTCTTCGTAGGACATCTGTTGAGTACATACGTTGCAGTGGCAACAGCTTCTCCCCAGAGCTTCTGAGGAAGCTTCTTCTCCTTTAGCATGCTTCTCACCATATCAAGCAAAGTACGGTTTCTTCTTTCAGCAAGACCATTGTGTTGAGGGGTATAAGCAGCGGTAACCTCATGCTCAATTCCATTCTCCTCACAGAACTTCTGGAACTCTTTGGAGTTATACTCACCTCCACCATCAGTTCTATGAATCTTCAACTTCTGACCACTATGATTCTCAACCTTCATTCTGAACTTCTTGAATTTATCAAACACCTCATGTTTAAATTTAATAAGGGATACCCATGTCATTCTTGTGAATTCATCAACAAACAACACAAAGTACTTATTCCCTCCAATTGATGCTACTGGAAATGGACCACACACATCAGAATGTACAACTCCCAAGGCATGTTTTGCTCTTGGAGCAACTTCTGACACAAATGGAAAACGTGGTTGTTTTCCTTCCATGCAAACTTTGCATGACTTCTCAGGCTTCTTAATTGCAGGAATTCTATGTACCAGCTTCTTTGAATTCAGATGTTTTAAGCTTCTGAAATTCAAATGACCAAATCTTATGTGCCACAGCTCACTCTCCTTCTCAGCACATGTTGCACTAAGACATTCTGAGTCTGCAGTTCTGACATTCACCTTGAATGTTCTATTCCTTCTCTATTCTGACTCCATAATCAACTTCTGATTGCAGTCATACAGCTTCAGAAGATTATCCTTCATGGTAACTGAAAAACCTTTCTCAATTAATTGTCCCACACTCATCAGATTGCTTCTGATGCCAGGTACATACCACACATTCTGAATCAATGTTGTTTTCCCATTGTTCAGAGTCACTCTGACATTTCCCATACCTTCTGCATTAAGATATTTGTCATCAGCACATCTGATCTTTGTCCTCTTTTCAGAGTCAAAGTCAACCAGCCATTTCTTGTTTCCAGTAAGATGATTTGAACAGACAGTGTCCATATACCACCAATCTGTCAGATCCATATCATCAGATTCAGAGGCCATCAATAGCACAGATTCGTCATCAGAACTTCTGGCTATATTTGCTTCTTCTGATTTTCTCTCCTTGTTTGACCAACAATCTCTAGCAAAGTGACCAAACTTCTTACAACAGTAACATTGGATCTTCTTCTTGTCATACTTCGCTTTTCCCTTCTGAGCATTCTTTTGTCTATCAGAGGTTGAGCTTTCTGACTTCTGACCACCATCAGATCTTCTCTTGGCTTCTGACTGCTTCTGATACCTCCTATCAGAAGTTGCTTTCAGAGCCTGCCGCTCTACTTCCCTTTCAGAAGTTCTCTCAGTCAAACGCAGCTCTTGCGCTTCTAAACTGCTCTGCAGCTCTTCAATTCTCATGGTACTCAGATCTTTGGAATGTTCTATTGCTACCACAATGTAATCAAATTGAGAGGTAAGGGATCTCAATACCTTCTCCATGATTGTTTCTTCAGAAAGAGTTTCTCCACACGCCTTCATCTCATTAGTGATCAGAATCCCTCTGGAGATGTATTCAGAAACTTTCTCATTATTCTTCATGTTGAGATTCTCATATTGCTTTCTCAAGGACTGAAGCTTCACCTTCTTCACTGATGCGTCACCACCATAACATCTAACCAGTGTGTCCCACGCAGCCTTTGCTGTTGTTGAATCTGCAATCTTCTCAAACACATTTACATCAACACATTGATGAATAAAGAATAATGCTTTCTGATCCTTCTTCCTTACTTCCTTCTGCGCGTTTTTTTGTTCATCTGTTGCATCTGCTGCTACCGGAACATAACCATCAGTGACAAGATCTAAAACATCTTGAGCATCAAACAGTACACGCATTTGGATCATCCAATGATTCCAGTTTTTACCGTCAAATACTGGAAGCTTGGTGTTCATGTTGCCGTTTCCGTTCATCTTCACCTTGCACAATACACTCAGATTTCTCACACAGTGTTTCCCAACCCACAGAATTAAAATTCTGATCAGATTTTGTTCAAGATTCAACACGAATCTAAGAATCAAAATCAAATACACAAGACCTCACGTTCACTCGTGTTTCTCAATGAATCTGAACCGGAGCTCTAGATACCAATTGTTGGTGCAAAGGTGAATAAATGATGAAAAGGAGAAATATTCTATTAAGAATGATGGCTACACAACATGATAAAAGTTACAATGATTGTCACCCTATTTATAAGCTAAAACTAGGGTTACTAGAATAAGATAAAATACTAAAATACACTCTAACAAACTTAGGGGCTAAGAAAATAGTACAACTAAATAAATATGAATTACTATTAATATTCTAATAAAAAGAAAGTATGCTTTTGTTATCCTTAATGGTATTTATTAAGAAAAAAGGTAAGTTTTTGCTTGCTACCCTTAACAATAGTAGTTATTACATAAGACCCTCACTATTTTTTCCCTACAAGTACAAGTAGTAGTTGCAAGTATGTTTTGTATTATATCAAAAGACAAAGGTAAAATGGTTCATTGTATCCTTTTATATCTATTAATCATTTAAGAAGAGAGCGAAAACTTAGAAAATATTAGAAACTTTCTTATTCTTGCTCAGTAGACAATAATATTTTCATAGTTTAATTATCATCAGTTGTCTTTATGGTATATTGTTATTAGTTTTTAAAACTTCTATTATTTTTACTGTACTTTTTATTCTATTAATTATTATTATTTTGGTTTTTTTTAATTCTTTTCTATTCCATTCTTATTTCCTTTTTTTTCTGAATTTTTAATATAGTTTAATCTTTTTTTTTTCTTTATATGTTGCGAAGGAGTTGTTCATATTATTGAGGTATTTTTCAATACATTTTTTTTACCCTCTATCTATTATATTTTAAAAAAAACTTTTTTACTATTGTGTATTTCAATTCTTTTGTTTTGTCTTTTTTTTTAATTATATATTTTTATAGTTTATACAATAATGAGGAAGAGAGGGAAATTTTCAGATTCTTTAGGAATTTAAGAATTATGATGCAATTTTCATGAAGTTGAATTTTAAATTTGAGATTTCCTTTCATTTATGAGATTAAAATTAGTTTAATTATGTTAGAATAGAAAAAGAAGTTTAAAATGTGAGGTGATCATTAGTACAAAATAATAACCATCATCATATAATAAAGATTAAAAAATAAGTCATTTATGTGCTAATCATAACTACAAAATAATGACAATGATTCATTGTAGTAATAGTTTTTTTATAACAGTCCTTTTTTTTTTCTTTAACAATTATATTAAAGTTTTAATTGACAAGATTGAAATAGTATAAAGATAAAGACTAGGATTTTTTAACCAAATCATCCTTCACTAAAGGTTTTGTATATTTAATGTATAGAGTCAATGTTAATCTAATATTTTCATGTCTAAAACAAACTTTTTAGAAATATTTCCTTTTACAAGTACATATACATGAATATTTATTTTAGAGACATATATGAATATTTATATGTGAGAGAGATAGAGATAGAGTCTAAATAATATCAGTATCTTTAGAAAACATATGTTTTTTTAATAAACTAGCGTCCAAACGGGCACTCCCGTGCCCGTTTGTCCGCTTTTTTAATGTGCACACACGCCAAAATACGAACAATAATTTTTTTTAAATATTTTTTATTTATTTATTCAGATACATATTAAATTTTTTTGCAATATGTAATATTCATGCATTAAATTTTGTTTGAATTCAGAAACTCGCACTGTGACGTGACTATATTCAACCGGTTTTTTAAAGTAAATTAATAATGTAGGTGAAATAATTTGGTGGTTACGAATATCGTATTATGGAAAAAGAAAATAGATTACACCAAAATTAAGTTTTGTATTTATGTATTGTTATAATTCATTGTCCGTTTTTTTAAATTATAAACATTATTTTTTGTTCAATTTTAATTTTAATTTTAATTATTTATATGATAAAACATGTAATATACATTTATGTTTTGTTTAATAAATATTTATAAAACTGAGGAGCTAGACAGAAGAATGTGTTTTATTTTCTTCTTTAAAGAATTTTGCACCTTTTTATTTGTACAACATCCATCATTTTATTTTACATGATCCACAAACAATGAAGTTGTAAATATATAGAAATATCAATCCTAAGTATTTTATTTTTCCTGGAACAAAAATCATGATTTTATATATTTGTTCTAAAGAAATGCGTTTTGAAGGAAAATTCCACAAAAAATAGCAATAAAATCTAGATAAAAAATGATGAGTTGGATGAATTTTCTTGCCAAATAATTCTACATCTTTCTTTTGACTTCATCCAATTGAATCTCTCCGTGTATTTTCCAATTTTACCGTGTTACATGAGAAAACTATTAAATAAGAGAAATTAGAATTACATAAAATTAAAGTTAAATTAGGGCAAAATTAGAGAAACTTTGACCGTTACAAACTTACTAAAGATCAATAGTAGTTTCCAATGTTCTCCTCTCCACAATTTGCTTTGTAGTTCTTCTCTCTTTTCTCATCTCTCGTTTTTACGTTTTATTTGTTCTTGATAAATGTTTATTGATGATTAGGTTAATAAGAGAGAAATTAAATATCTATAATTTCTTTATTTTAATTCTATTTTTTTGATTGGGTTAAATAGAAATTGAAAGTTAATTATTTTGACACAACCATATGATTGTTTTTATTATTCTATACGTTTTTCAGGATTTGGATCCTCTCCTTTTTTATATATTCTGCCATCTCTCATGTTTCTAATCTAACGGTTCAAAATTTATAATGAATAATTAAATAAAAAAAATCATTTAATAGGATAGAGAAATGAATAAGTAATTTATTGTTACTGCGAGTTTTTATGAAAATGATTAAGACAAAGAAAACAAATTAGAATGTGAGCTGGTAGCAGTTTTTTTAACTATCCATCCAGTTGGTTATTGTGAAGAGTGTAAAATGGAATAAAATTATTATTTTATGGGTAAAATTGAAAGAAAAATAGGCTACATCAAAATAACGTATTGCTTTTATATATTGTTATAGATTATAGATATAAATAAAAAAATGCATATATTAAAATATTCATTATATTAAAAACTGAAAGAAAAAAATTAAAATATTGAGTAAAAATAATCTTTAATAGTCCATATTAATCTATCGCCAACTGTCCAACCTTTTTAAAGATAAATAAAATTTATGTTACAAAATTAAACTTATAAAACACTAAGTAACTATTCAATTACATTAGCAATAGATTGTTATATTAGAATTTTAAATAAATAAAATACAAATATATAACAACACTACAACATACTTAAAAGAAAAAAAAAATTGGAACTTTTCAATACAAAACATGGTTACAAACCACCAGTAATCTATTTATATAATTTAACATTACCAGCCACATGTTTGCATGTTTGTTAACCTGATCAGGTGTGTCTTGATGGAAGAAGTTTCTTGACCCTTCAATTACATCTACTTCCTCAAGAAGTGGCAATCTCAGCAAACTCTGCTTCTACACCAGCAAGCTCCTATAATATTGCAATTGATAGAAGCAACCACAAATGATAACTTTTTATAACGCATATTATAGGATATGCCTAAAACATGTTGACATAGTAGTCATTAGCATACACAATTCTAAGGGTATCAAGATCACTTTTTTTAGAAGTTATTGTAAACATATAAATAAGAAGCTTATTCAAATTCCTACATGGTGAGCAAGAAGATGATCATTAACTTCATGTACAACCAGAGTATATGGGACATAAGATTGAAGTAATTAAATACTCCATGAGTTTGTTTAAGAAAAAAAAGGAGTAATTAGTTATAGAAAAGTTTAGAAGTAAAATAGTAATGACTTTTTAAAAATGATTTGGCATAAGAAAAGACACTCATAATTTGAACATTGAAATCTCGAGAAACATTGGAATCTAATATATGTGTTTGAGTGATAAACCTGAACAATATGTTTGCCATAAAGAAGAATATCACTTCTCTTCTCTACTATGTTAAAGAAAGGTCTACAAATTATAGAAAGTAGTTTTTTATTTATTTAGTGAGTCATGCTTAGTTATTAGGATAGTTTGAGAGGATAGTGACTAAAAACCAACGTATAGCAGTTAGAGAAAAAGAAGAAGAAAAATAACTTACCCAAAGGTTAATTTAGGAATAATAGAAATAGGTCACACCAAAATAATGTATTGCCTTTATATATTGTTATAGATAAAGTAATATTATTCATAAAGTATTAGGGATATCCTAACCCATTTACAAAGTTCATCATATACTATATCCTCCTAGATACAAAAAGATACAAAATAATTTTTGATTTTGATGGCTGATCAGAACCTGAAGTGGGTCAGAGACAACGTCTGTAATACTGAGTGTGAGAGATGACGAAGAGGGTGCACCTACAACGCAATCTAATGCTAAAGTAAGAATTGGAAAAAAAGAGTGCAAGTACAGAGTATGTGTGTATAAGGATGAATATTGAATACCTGACCCTCTCAAATGAGAGGGTTTTTATAGTGCCACCAGCACTTTGTCACTTTTTTTAAAATTATAAACAATATATTTTGTTTAATTTTAATTTTAATATTAATTATTTATATGATAAAAAATGTAACATATATTTATATTTTTTGTTTTCGAAATATTTATATGATTCAGGAACATTTTATGGTATAACTGATAAAATAGGAAAACAAGAGACCTAAAATTAAAGTATTAAGGTTTTATAGATTTCCAATTCAATTTATATCAATGTTTGGTCTCTATGATTAAAATATGAGAAAAAAGAAAATGTACTGACAGTGTACTATTTTTAAACCCTAAAAATATATATTAACATCTATGTTTTATGTCATAACCAAATTATAAATACTCTCTCTTTAGCTGAAATGATATATCATTTTCGTCTAATATACTTTTTGAAGAACTAATAGAGCAATAAGAATTTTTTTTAAAGCTAATGAACCAAAATAAATTTTGAAATCAAATGTATGATTAAAAAGATATTAAATATTTCATTTAAAATAGAAAAAAAGTATTTTATAGAGAGATATTTCAGAATGTATTTGTAGTTTTTTAAAGCTTAATAGCACATTGATAAAAGGATGTATGAATAATTAATTCAAATCTTTAACAGATAAAAAAAAAATACTATATTACACTAATTACTATTAATTTCACTATTTTTTTCTCTAAAAAAATTATAATATGAGACTCTTACATTTTTTTATTTAATACGCAAAACAATGGTAGGAAAAAGAAACTTCTTAGAATAAAGATTTAATGTTCGGCCTTCCTATTAAAGAACATTATTGATTATACAATATAAATAGTACTTTGTATTATTCGGTTATTTAATATATTTTGAATAACTTTGTTTATCATTTTCAAAATGTAATAATATTATTAGCATGTTTAGACTACATATTTTTTTTATCTAAATTTTATTTAATTCAGTATGTTTAAAATAATAGTAGCATTAATATATAGTTAATTCACTAAATTATTTTTAGTATATATACATTTATCATCCTGATTTTAAGACGGCTTGAGGGTATTTAAAAATATTATTTTTAATTAATCATAAGTATGATAAATACTTCATACAAAATATATACACGTTTATTTTCCTATGCTGTGCGCATTAAAAAAAGCGGACAGACGGGTACGGGAGGGCCCGTCTGAACGCTAGTTTATTATAATTAAAATAAATTTGATTATATTATTAAATAAAATTTGTACAACTATATCTAGGATATGTGAGTTATTATCGTGCAAATTAAGAATGATTACATTCTTTTGTTTAAAATAGAAATTTTTTTATAATCATATCCGCAATATGAGAGATTACAATTATAAAAATTAACGGTAATTGTTTAATTATTCAAAACAAAACTCTCAAAACAATATGATTTCAAAGTTTCCCATAAAACTATAATAATTTTATTAATGGAGTATCAAGAAATAAATTTATAACAAAAAAAAAAGAGTTTTAATTTTAGAGTGTTCTAAAAAATATTTACATGATTGTAAATTTATAATTTCAAAAAAGAGTGAAAAAGATATAGATTAATTTTTCCTTATATACAATCACATAACAAATGACAAGAGATTAAAAATAGTAAGGCATAAAGTCCATGAGGTCCAACATCTCATCTTGCAAGTTCTACCAATTAAATTAATAGTAAGACCTAAAATCCATGAGGTCCATCATCTCATCTTACAAATTTTATAAATCTAATTAACAGCAAGGCGTAAAATCTTAGAGGTCCATCATCTTATCTTTAAAGTTCTACAAATTGAATTAACAGTAAAGCATGAGGTCCATCATCTCATCTTATAAACTGTACAAATCAAATTAACAATAAAGTCTAAAATTCATGAGGTCCATCATCTCATCTTACAAGTTCTACAAATTAAATTAATAGGAAGGCCTAAAATCCATGAGGTTCATCATCTCATCTTACAAGCTTTACAAATTAAATTAATAGTAATGCCTAAAGTTCATGATGTCCATCATCTCATCTTGTAAATTCTACAAATTAAATTAACAGAAAGGCCTAAAATATATGAGGTCCATAATCTCATCTTACAAGTTCTACAAATTAAATTAATAGGAAGGCCTAAAGTCCATGAGGTCCATCATCTCATCTTACAAGTTCTACAAATTAAATTAACAGTAAGGTCTAAAATTCATGAGGTTCATTATCTCATCTTGCAAGTTTTACAAATCTAATTAATAGTAAGGCATTCATGAGATCCATCGTCTCATCTTGCAAGTTCTACAGATTAAACTAATAGTAAGGCCTAAAATCTATGAGGTCCATCATTTCATCTTGCAAGTTCTACAAATTAAATTAACAATAAGGCCTAAAACCCATGATGTACATCATCTCATCTTACAAACCTAATTAACAGTAAGGCATCAATAAGATCCATCATCTCATCTTGCAAGTTCTACAAATTAAACTAACAGTAAGGCCTAAAATCTATGAGGTCCATCATTTCATCTTGCAAGTTCTACAAATTAAATTAACAATAAGGCCTAAAATCCATGATGTGCATCATCTCATCTTACAATTTCTACAAATTAAATTAACCGTAAGGCCTAAAATCGACGAGGTCCATCACCTTCAGTTCTAATTAGGGTCACGAGTGTGGAGGTTTTAAATGAGAAAATGCAAGAATTTTACTATTCAACTTCTAATTCACATCAATAAAATTAGCAGTTAAAGAAATGTAACCATGATTTGTGAATAAAGTCTAACAATCAAAGGTGAGCCAAATTCTTCCTGAACTTTGGGCTAATTATGACTTTAATCTTTCTTTCCCAACCTTCAACTAGTGCAAAATGACGAATATAATATTGTGATCATAAGCAATACCTTTCAACAAATAAAGATTGAGAAACGGAGTTCTTGGATGAACAATGAAAACGGTTAGAGCAAAGAGAGAAAGAAAAAAGGATAAAGAAGAAAGAAGAAGAAGGATTATGACAAATTATTTACTATTTACTTTCTCATAAGGGTTTACAAATTATTACAAATGAATATCATAATTGGCCTCACCCAACAAACTGAGTGATCTAGCCTATTTATAGACTAACTAGCTAACTTACAATACAAGCTAAATAAACAATTGAATCCTTAACACAAGGTCCATATCGACAAACATTTCGACAATACATATTAGAACAGACTTCGACTACAATATGTACCCTTCGACTATAGCATGCGACTCATCTTCGACTTCATGCTTGTCTCCTGTCGAAACACATGAAAGTTATCCCTTGATAGAGCTAGAGTTCGATCCAAAATCTCACAAATTTCCACCTTTGATCTAAATCTACAAACAATAGGGAATAAACTAGTTTTCATCATGCAGTTTTATCAACTGCATATATTAGAAAAACTTGCAACTTGGCAATGTCTTGGTGATCATATCAGCAACATTGTCATCATTCGAAACCTTCAGCACCTGGACTTCACCATGCTCGATTATCTCTCTGATGAAATGCATCCTCACATCAATGTGCTTTGTTTGCTCATGATAGGCTCAATTCTTCGATAGATATATTGCACTTTGACTATCATATTTAATAGTGATACTTCGACTTTGAAGTTCCAGCTCCTTTGCAAAACCTTCAAGCCACAATGCTTCTTTCACAGCTTTACTGAGGCCAATATGTTCTACTTCAGTGGTTGATAAGGCAACAACCTTCTGAAGCGTTCCTTTCCAACTGACTGTTGTGCCAAACATAGTAAACGCATATCCAGAAATAGACTTTCTCGAATCCATACAACCTGCATAATCAGAGTCGACAAACCCTTCAATTTTAACTATGATATCATCACCACAGACTCCAACATAAATCAGAACTCGACTCAGAGACCCATTTATGTACCTGAGAATCCACTTCAAAGCTTTCCAGTGCACCTTTCTAGGATTTTCCATATACCTGCTATCGCAACTACGAAAAACACCCGGCAGAAAAAGCAGAAGATTCACCATCGAACGTTATTTATCCCAATGAGGGAAAGGAAATGATCGAAGAAACCTCAAAAAAAGGAGAAGACATGGTCTCACAACCAAATCCTGGGTTCGGGAGTCGATTATGCGAGAGGAAGGTATTAGTACTCCTTCGTGTCTGTTGTACTCAACGAAATCCACGTTTGTTGTTCTAATCAAAGGGTGTGTTATCTAAAGCCTATGGCTAAACAGAAACGAAAAGGAAAAAAAGGAGACTCGATAAGACTTCATCGTCCTAGGTCTACGTATTCCCTCGTGCAATTGGAAAGTCAGAGTTAACGTAGTTTAGAAAACTACGGGTGAAGGGGGGAAGGTTGCTCACCAAGACATCACAGTTTTGTGCCTACGTATCCTCATCTGGTATGAGAAATAGAGCAGATGTAGTTTGGCTCACAAATTGTTAAGTGTTTTTTATGAACGACGTTAAGTTCCCATTCCACCAGTTAGTGTCGATGCCTGTTTGCGGTAGAACGAAAAAATAACGTACTCTTTCTGAAAATGATTTGATAAACAATCCCGAGGGACAAAAATGATTTGAATTTGTTTGTGAGTTTTAGAGAAGTGAATTAATTTCATTTGAGATTCACATTGCACAGGAGCGAATGCGTTGCATGATCGCCCCCAGACGGGACATACGCTATACACTCTATACGAAGTAAGGAGAGACTCCCCACTCATCATTTCCCATATACTTAAGGCTCGTGGCGCACACTATTCATCGTATTTATTACGTGTTTTGATATTTTTCTGAGAGATAAGAAGAGAAAGACGCACGGAAGGTCTAAGGTCGGGATACGAAAGGAAATTCTATCCTAACGTTAACATGCAAAAGTGGACTTATGGTTGAGGTTAAGAAGCGACTAGCCTAATGTTATCATTGAATGGATTAACTCCTAATATATATCCTACTCCAAGTTTAATCAAAAATTAAGTTGAACTAGGAGGCCTTAAGGAAGCATGCGAGAACAAACCAAAACAAAGAAAATAAACCAAAATTAGCAGCTACGACAACGCTTCAGCTTTAGAACAACAGTAAAAACCCAGTAAGTAAGCAAGACAACATTTAACAGCCCATGTTTCAGCATATAACAGGTGTAAAAAGTAGTAGGCAGAATGGATGCACAATTAACAGCATGCTAAAATCCAAAACAGCAGGTGTGAAAGATCAGACAACATGTAGGCATCAACACTAAAGCGATACTTCAAGCAAGCAATGATCATCAACAAGCATGCATAGCGCAATGAACATGTATCGAAAATTAAGCATAAACAAGTTCAACAAGATTGCACAATTAAGAACAAACACGAGCATATGACACATATCCAACAAGATCAAAAACCAACAATCAATATTATACAAACGAATATGCAACGTGATCATCACTCCAAGAATGCAACACAATAATCATAGATATTCATCAATGAAAACCAAAATTTGTGTGTCGAAGAATCATAAGCATGCTATCAAAAATAATGAAACAAGTTAAAAATAGTCCACATATATGCATCATATAAATCCACGAGGTTTAAGGATGAAAAGGAACCCAAACAAGCATGAAAATGCAAGAAAAAGTCATTTTGTCACAGTGGTAATTGATTACCTATATGTGAGTAACTGATTACCCACTTGAAAACTTAAAAAAAAAAGTGAAAAAAGGACAGGGTAATCGATTACCCATATATGGTAATCGGTTACCCATATATGGTAATCGATTACCACTGTGACAGTGGCAGAAATTTAATTTCCAAAATGCACTTTCAGCAGCAAATCACTCATCTAATCATCAAAGTGAATAAGCAATCAATTATGCACGAAAATTATGTCAAATCATCGTAATCAAACATCAATTAGATCTAACAAACACCAAAATCAATAATTAAAACAAGCAATGGATAAAATATCACCAAAAAGCCAAGGATCTACACTGTGAAATGCAAGATTATGCAAAATCAGAGCTGGATCTAGAATTCACTAACCTACAAAGTTGAGATTTTCTTTGGTGAGTGTTGTCAAGCTGCAATTAACAAATCCAAGCAAGAAACCCAAGGATCTATGAAGCTCTAGCAAGAAAACTTGAAGATCCAAGCAAATAATCCATAAACAAGCAAAAACTCTTCAAAAAGTGATTCCACCAACTTAATTCAAGATCCAAACGAATTACAAAACCAGAATTGAACCAAGGAGGATGATGCAATGGAGGTTTAGCTCAAGAATTCACAAATTGCAATGTACAATTTATGAAGCTTTTGGTTATGGAGCTTTTGTGAGGGTTTTGGAATGAGAGAAAAGTTGAGAGAATTGGAGTGAGATGTGTAGAAAAATCAGAAAATGAATGAAATTCATGAGAGGTTTGGAGCAAAAATGATTTAAGTACGGTTTAGGTTTGGAATTAAATGTGGCTTGGAGTGTGGGTTAGTGTGAGAAATGGAAATTAGGAGTGGGATTAAGAATGGAAATATTTGAATTTTTGGAGGGAGTTGTCGCGGTGAAATTTGGATACCAAACTATGGATTAGTTTGAATCTTATTCATTTTTGCAACCGAACTTTGATTTGTCCAAAGGAAGGGATAAAGACCGAAATTCCCACAATGCAATGCAAATGCAAGCTAGAGAGTTATAGGTTCGGGGGTTGGTTAAACTTAGGGAAGGTACTAGCATCCTAAGTTTCTGTAGTACTCTACAGGAACCTCTTGTTTTATGTTTGTTTTATTGCTAAGGTTTATCTGCTTAAAGGTTGAAGGACCCTAGGGGTTTATTTCTAAGTATACTCGATAAGATATCGCATCTTATGTCTGCATATCCTTACGGGAGTGGAATCAGAGTATCTGTAGTTCCCCTAAAGGGTTTGAGAAGTTCTTTGACTGTGGTCAAAGTTCCTACGGGTTTAGGATAGTTGATTGATTGATTTTAGGAGAAAAGATGAGTTGTCATTTTAAGGGAGATTACTTTGATTTAACCGCCACAACTTTGTAGGAAAATAGTCTTTGCATCGTCTTAAGAGAAGGGCTCAAGCACTCGGAATTTAATCGACAAGTACGCGTCTATCTCTCTTAAGGCAAAGTCCCAACAGATTGATTGAATTGTTATAGGGTAGGAGTTTTATCTCACTTAAGATGATTAACATCTTATTCTCTAATGTGTTTAAAAAGTTTGAATATTGAGTTGATTTGTTTGTATCTAAGTTGTAAAGATAAAGGTCCTTCCTATGGGGTAGGATCTAAACTTAAGAGATCGACTTGAATGGGATCAAGGATCATGGAGAAATGATGCAAATGGGATGCATACGCGCAAGTTTTACGTTACGTGCAAGTTCTTCCTTTGGACGGTTATGCAATGCGATAAGATAAATTGCGGTAAAGGATAAATAGCGAAAGATAAAGACGATAAATAAATCCATACACACGCATGAAAGTGCTAAGTGAGTGTGTGAATTGTGAATAGGTGAGTGGGGGTGAATACGTGCACGATTGGATTAAGCTAGGAGATGTTAGTTGATTTTAGACGTGGTTGATTTATAAGAAAATATATTATTTGGTGAGATTGGTTTTAAGGGAAAAGTTGGATTACATGGTGAGGTTAATTGATTTTACGAAAATGTTGTATTAATTTTTAAGAAGATTAATTTTAAGAGAAATTATATTATTGGTGAAAGTAAATTATATTAGGTGAATTATTTTATTTTTAGTGAATTTAAATTAAGTTAAATAATTACTAACCTATCAAATAATGAGAGTTAATTAAGAGGAAGTGATTTTCTTATTGGTTAAATAGGTTGTAATATTATAGAAAAAAGGTTGTTATTATTAGATAAAAAGTTTTATGATTACAATAATGTTTAGTTGCAAATTACTTAAGAAAAATGAGTTTAGAATAATTATTATATTATTTAAGAAATTAATAAAAAAAAAGGTTGATTTAAGTATAAATTAATTAATTATAAAAGGTTATTAATTTTTATTATTTATAAAAGAGTCTTATTAAAATTATTAGATTAATTAGTTAGTAAAAATAAAAGAAATAATTATTAAAAGGTTAATTATATTATTGGATTAAATGTTAATTATCGGATTAATTAGGGTTGATTAATTAGGTTAATGAGGTGATTAAGGGGGCGGAATGATCGGGTGTGGTGAAGGCGTATGGGTTACGGTGGTCCGCGCGGTGTGATCCGTAGGATCTGATCTGTTGGAGATCAAGCGGTGATGAGGGTGAAGGTGTATGATAGTGTGGTGTGTGCATGTGTACGGAGTATAATACATAATAAAATTATTAAAAAAAACATCAGAAACCCTAGGTCTCCCCGAAATCCCCTATTCCCTCTTGTGATCGCCGTCTTCTCTGTCCGTCTCTCTTTTCGCCAATCTCCTCTTTGATTTTTCTTCTTTCTTTCACCGTTTCCGCCGTCGTTCTCCCTCTTTCGATTATTCTTCACTCTTCGAATCTTTCTCACGAAAATTCCTTCTTCTTTTCTCATTTTGATCTCCATTCTTCTTTCCTCGATCCACCTTCCGTTTTCGTCGTCTTCCTGATCATTCTTCCAATTTTCCTAGAAATAAACAACAACAATAAATCAGTTTCAAAATTAACAATGATAACAATATACTCACGATAAGACGAGTTTTCTGCAAGGCTTCGATGGCGGTTGAGGGGCGAGTGGAAGGAGGTTCGCGATGGCGTGAGTTTGAAGATCTGGGTGCGAATCCGGCGGCAAGGACGATTTGCGGTTGACGGCGCCGATTTGGGCTTGCAGAGGCGATGAAGATAAGTATCCTTCCCTTTGTATTGTGATTTGATTTCTAGGGTTTCCGATTGGGATTTTTCTATTGTTGGTGAGTTAGGGTTTTGCCGTGAAATGATTTTTGGGTTTCTGAGCCTGGCTCCCCCCTTGAATCTATTCGATTTATACAAGTCCATTAACGTCTGAGTTAAATGCCATGAATTAGGCTGCGAACTATCTTTGGAAATATTTCAAATTATGTCGTGAACTTGTTTTGGAAATAAGTTAATTGCTGCAGACATGTTGTTGGATGATAAACGTCATTTCCTCTTTTGGCCAAAAAATGCCTATACACTTCTTATCTCTGTTAAATTTCCATGAATCTCCAATTTACTGCTGTTGGTTTTGTTTAACAGGTTTGTGAGGAAGGTGGATACGAGAGCAAGTTGCGTTCTGAGCTACAAGAACTTGTACAAATTGGGTTGCCTGAAGTTGAAACTCTGTAAACAGCTGTCGTCATCTCTGTTTGGATGGAGGAGCAATTCTAATGGGATTTGTAAGCTGCCTTTAGATTGCTAATTGGTTCTATCTTATTCAACTCTGTTTGTACGATCCAATTCAATCTGACCCTTTTGCACATCTTGTTGAAATTGTTGTAACAGGGTCCCACTTATCCCACCGCTGTTCCGTATTGATGGTGCATGAGAGCTTCTCATGGTGTAGGGTATTCGCCCCTACTGCTTGATTAATGCTAGCCTTTGGATTTCCATGGTCAAATTCGAACATGGTGAGGTACCGCCGGTTCTGCTCTAGCAAGGGCTTTACAATTTCCTGAGCTTTGTACTTAATTTACTTATGCTAAGACTTCTTACTAGTAGGAATCATGACACACGTTATTTGCTTCCATGGTTTTATGTAGGCGGCGGGATCCTTGTGCATCGACTGATACCGGTGACCACTGGGCTGGTTTTGCAAAAAGAAGAAGGTGTCGAAGTTGACAATCCTTAAGGTGATGTTTGAAGATTACTGTAAGCTCTCAATTGTTGAAATGTTGTGATTTCCTTCAACGAATACTTAATAAGTTTATGGCTGCATTTGTGACTTCTCTTCTTGGTTTTCATGTAGGCACTTGCCTTTCTAATGGAGGCTGAGAGATGGACGAAACTGGCGGAACCGACAAGGTGCAGAGACCTTCTTCCCATTATTCCTTCTTGAATTTCTGGTCACTTGGCATAATGTTGGAGTTGATGTTAAATTATGCATGATAATTGCTTCTGTTTTGTAGGCTTTTCTGCATACTTCGGTTTGTAGTACGTGAAGGATTCGGTGGCCAAAATCTCTCACTCGCCTCAGGCATCAATACTGATGCGGTTGTGATAACTTATGTGGGAGGTCCTCCATGTAGTAAGCTCTATTGCCTACACCGTCCGATTTTTGTAATGGTTTATACTCCTTAGCTATGAAATACCAACAAATCCATCCCTTGTTCTGCAGGTCTTGACGTGGTGGATTACTGGTCCAGTGCAGTCTTAAGCGTCTATGTTAGGATCTGCGAGATTTCGAATGTTTGGTCACGCCGTTGCTGCCAGCGGGAGCTTCAAAGATTTTGTGGGAATAAGAGGAAGAAAAGTGGCTGGTCTGTAGCAACTTGTTCATCCTTGTGACCATGCTAAAGTGATTCTACTTTATCAAAAAAGACATCCTTGTAATCATGTGCGGTAAAGCCTTCAAAAGTGATGGTGTTCCTGTTGGTGTTTTACTCGTGTAAAGGTCTCCGTTTGGCGTTGTACAGGGAAGTTTCGCCATTCTCAGTTCATGGTTAGGTTCTTTCTTTAAATTCTAATTCTGGACAGTATTAAGCACCGCATCATACGATTTTAATATGGTCCATGTTTGTTGTGGCAGGCTGCTGTTGCTTTTGGTGGAACCTCGACCCGCACGGTTTTCAGAAGCTTGAGAATGTCGCAAAGACGGTGTATTCGGGACGCTCTGAGCAACAGATGCGGGTAACAACTGTCCATGCTTATGTTTTCCATTTAATGATGCCGGTTGTTGTATAAAACTTGTCTTCTTCAGGCCGACTTACGGAAGAGGGGTTTGAAGTTGTTGCGGACTTCGACAATGGCAGATATCAATGTGATGAGAAGACAACGACTAAAAGTGTTGTTTGAGAGTGGCACATGGAAGGAAAACATGAAGACATCAACGACTTGATAACTCCTCTTAGCAGTGACAAGAAGGGCGAATCACGATAAAGATTAGATAGGGTCCACAACCAAGAATATGATAAACTTGGATCCTTGTAACTAAAGAGAAGAATGTAACACCCCATTTCTATACCCCTAAATAAACATTTAAATCATTTAGGCACTAATAAAAATTCTATCAGAGTATAATTATAACATGGTATAAAAGAGGCGCATCACATTATCATCGAAACAAAACATAAATAATACCAGCTCATGGAGATATGTAACAAAAGGGGTAAATCTCAACTAAAAGCAAAGCATAGCGCTTAAAACCCACATATCAACATTTAGAATAAAGCGGAAACATCTAAACATTGAAATCACTTCATTAACATAAGCATCATATACATCGTTCAGATTAATTCAATTCATCACTTGAGTTTACAAAACATTCATCAGCAGATACATACACAGATGTATCACAAAAGAATTAAAACAATTCCTAACTACCCAGTGTTACATATCAGAGCCATCTGACCAAAAGAAATGAAGACTCGCTTCACAAAGACTCCAACAATCTAATCTGCAATGCCTCATAGAGCATTATAAAACAGCAGAAAGGTGAGAAACAATATCATAATACATAATGCACATAAACATATATATATATATATATATATATATATATATATATATATATATATATATATATATATATATATATATATATATATATATATATATATATATATATATATATATATATATATGTATATATATATATATATGTATATATATATATATGTATATATATATATATATATATATATATATATATATATATATATATATATATATATATATATATATATATATATACATATATATATATATATATATATATATATATATATATATATATATATATGTATATATATATATATATATATATGTATATATATATATATATATATATATATATATATATATATATATATATATATATATATATATATATATATATATATATATATATATATATATATATATATATATATATATATATATATATATATATATATATATATATACATACACACACATAACGTCCAAAAACATCTTCCGCATTCTCACCGCAACTCATCTCACTACACCATACATCGCAATGTATTCACAATTAACTATTTACAAATAGAGCACCAAGCATATACAATATGCATCAACAATGTTTATATCAATTCATAAACATGCACACATATACATATATATATATATATATATATATATATATATATATATATATATATATATATATATATATATATATATATATATATATATATATATATATATATATATATATATATATATATATATATATATATATATATATATATATATATATATATATATATATATATATATATATATATATATATATTCACACATACATGTATCTTCAAGCCTTCCATTCATGCCAATTATCAACAATCTACATAAACATCTACATTCACGTTTATTCACCATACATCATGCACAGATGTTTACATGCAACTCATAGAGACCGACACACGACTCTATGCAGATGCAAATGCGGGTACCGACTCATTTCAGCAGGTTCAATTGAAGAACCAAAATAACCATCATTCACACCCCACATGGGCACACGAGGTTCTGCAGATTCACCGAGGAATCAAATATAACCATCGCAACATACGAGGTTCTGCAAATCCACCGAGGGATCAATAAATAACCATCGCTCACACCCCACAAGGGCACACGAGGTTCTGCAGATTCACCGAGGAATCAATATATAACCATCGCTTACACCCCACAAGGGCACACGAGGTTCTACAGATTCACCGAGGACTCAATCGACACAAGAATGCATACCATGATGCTTCACATGCAACATGACTCATGACACTCTTGAAATGCATACATGTTTACAAACATACTCATGCATTCATCACATACATTCACTATGCATTCAAATATATGTATCACAAAGCATATATATATATTCATCATCCATTCAAACCAAATTTCATACATGGTTCACATTCACAATCAATCTCACCATGCATTTCTATTTAATTCAAATAAATGCACAAAATTGCCAAACGACCATATTTCACACCTCACAAATCACA
Source organism: Lathyrus sativus (assembly GCA_963859935.3). Lineage (NCBI taxonomy): Eukaryota > Viridiplantae > Streptophyta > Magnoliopsida > Fabales > Fabaceae > Lathyrus > Lathyrus sativus. The sequence goes on from OZ012735.1 coordinate 879,443,399, forward strand.
AACTAGGATTCACGCCATACGGCAACCCACAACACACATAACAACATTTAATTAGTCATCTCAAACAAGGAATGATCGCAACCAAACCACACAACCAATCCACGAATGGAAAACACAAGGAAAGAAAATATGTTGCTGTATTCGCTAACCTTCGCCTGGCGAAGCCTCTGGCGAACCTTCACTACTTCGTTCGCCTGGCGAACTTGCCAGCGAAGACCACTGGGAGTTATTCTGGAATTACTCGCTAGCACTCGCTAGCACACTCGCCTGGCAAACCTTCACCATACCCATTCGTCTGGCGAACTTGCCAGCGAAGACAGGATGTTGTCACTGACTTGGTTCGCTGCTGCTCGCTGGGATTCGCCTGGCGAAGCTTCGCTGCCATTCGCCTGGCGAACCTGCAAACTCAGAACTCCCATGGATGTCCAAAAGCCCAAACCTCACAAACCGACCGATTTAATCCAAATCAGTCCCAGTAGCACGGCCCACTCATCACCCGACTATACTACACCGTTTATTCCAAATTCTAACCGATAAAACTCAGTTTCTACCGATTGAATCAACTTCTGACCTAGAAATGGAAACATAGAAAATGATCCAACAAATCCAATCTAGCACATACATGATCATATACATTATTAAGATGATAAAACTTCTCACCCTTACCTGATTAATCGCAAGCTAAGATTGATTCTTGATGATTCTAGGTTTTGCTCCACTTTCTCTTCTTTTCTCTCCTCCTCTTTTCTTTCTCTTGTTTTTCTTCTTAATGTTTCTATCTTTCTCTTTTCTCTCTATATCACATATTCTATTTTCTTTCCTCCCAAATTATTTCCACGCACTTATCAATTAATTCTCACAAAATATCCACTTAATATTATCACTAATACCCAAAATACCCTCCAACCTATTTTTACCCGAAACTCTCAAAGTCGGCAAAAATAGCTCAATATGTAAACATAACATATTATCACACAAATTACTCATAAATAAAATAATCACTTAAATAAATCAAATAAGGACTCAATAAAAATGGGAATTTAGAATCGGGGCGTTACAACTCTCCCCCACTTTAGAAATTTTCGTCCTAAAAAATATTACCTGATCTAAACAGTTCTGGATGCGACTCACGCATCTTACTCTCCAATTCCCAAGTCATATTGCCTTCCGCAGCACCTCTCCATGCCACCTTCACAAGTGCGATATCCTTGCCTCTGAGCCTCTTAACTTCACGGTCCAAAATCCTAACCGGTAAAACCTCAACTGTAAGATTATCCCTTACTTCCACATCATCCATCGGAATCACATGTGAGGGATCCAGAACATACTTCCGAAGTTGCGAAACACAAAACACATCATGCAAATTTGAAAGGTTCGGAGGCAACGCCACACGATAAGCCACAGCACCAACTCGTAACCGGTGTAACCTTCAAAAACACATGGTCGCCTTCTTGAAACTCAAGATCCTTTCTTCTCTTATCATGATAAATCTTTTGCCTACTCTGAGAAGCTCTCATCCTTTCCTGAATAAACTTCACTTTCTCCGTCATTTGTTATACCATCTTCGGTCCAACTACCGACTTCTCTCCGGTTTCATGCCAACACAAAGGTGTTCGACATCTCCGACCATACAAAGCCTCAAATAGTGCCATACCAATACTTGAGTGAAAATTATTGGTGTAGGTGAACTCAATCAATGCCAAATAACCATCCCAAGCACCACCTTGCTTGAGCACACAAGCACGCAACAAATCTTCCAATGATTGAATCATCCTTTCGGTTTGACCATCCGTCTGCGGATGATAAGCCGAACTCAATCTCATCTTAGAACCCAAAGCCTTTTGCAAACTTTCCCAAAATCTCGAAGTAAATCTAGGATCCCTATCCGACACAATACTCTTAGGAACCCCATGTAACTTCACAATCATACTAACATAAATCTCGGCTAACTTCTCCAAAGGATAACTAATATCAATCGGAATAAAGTGAGCAGATTTAGTAAGCCTATCAACAATCACCCAAATAGCATTGTGACCTCTTTGCGTATTAGGCAATCCCGTAACAAAATCCATCGATATACTATCCCATTTTCACTCTGGAATGTCCAACGGTTGCATCAAATCACTAGGCTTCTGATGTTCCACTTTAGACTTCTAACAAGTCAAGCACGAATACACAAACTGAGCTACATCCCTCTTTAATCCGGACCACCAAAAGATTTTCTTCAAATCTTGATACATCTTATTCGCTCCCGGATGAATACTTAAGTTACTCCGGTGTCCTTCCTCCAATATCATCTTTTTCAACTCTACATCATCGGGAATACAAATACGACCACGAAATCTCAAAACTCCAAAATTATCAAGCTTGAAGTCCTCATTCTCATTCATCATCAAATTAACAAACTTCAAATCCAACTTTTGCTTTTCGTACACGGTAACAAGAAAATCATTCGTAACATACAACATACCAAGTTTCACACTACTCAGCGTTATCTCACAAACCAAACTCAAATCTCTAAAACTCTCCAACAATTCCCATTCTCTTACCATCAATGTTGACATATGAACCAACTTTCGACTTAAAGCATCGACTACTACGTTTGCCTTACCCGGATGGTAATTCAAACCAAAATCATAATCCTTCAAAAACTCTAACCATCTCCTCTGCCTCATGTTCAATTCCTTCTGATCAAACAAATATTTCAAACTCTTGTGATCACTAAAAACTTCAAATCTCGCACCATACAGATAATGTCTCCAAATTTTCAAAACAAACACCACGGCTGCTAACTCCAAATCATGCGTAGGGTAGTTCTTCTCATGCACTCTCAATTGTCTTGAAGCATAAGTCACAACTTTCCCATCTTGCATTAAAACACCACCTAGACCGGACAAAGAAGTATCACAATAAACCACAAATGACTCTGTCGGATTCGGCAAAATCAAAACCGGCGCCGTTGTCAACCTTCTCTTAAGCTCAACAAAACTCTTCTCACAATAAATATCCCAAACAAAGGCCTTTCCCTTACAAGTCAATTGAGTCAACGAAAGTGCTAACTTCGAGAATCCTTCAATAAACCTCCGATAATAATCGGCTAATCCCAAAAAGCTTCGAATCTCCGTAACTGACTTAGGAGCTTCCCACTGCATTACCGCATCAATCTTGGACGGATCAACACTAATTCCATTACCAGAAATAACAGGCCCAAGAAAACTCACTTCCGATAACCAAAACTCACACTTCGACAACTTAGCATATAATTGCTTCTCTTTCAGAATCTGCAACACAACTCTCAAATGCTCTACATGCTCTTCTTGAGACTTATAGTAAATCAAAATGTCGTCGATGAACACAACCACAAAACGATCCAATTGATCATGAAAAATACGATTCATGTATTCCATAAACACACCTGGCGCATTAGAAACTCCGAATGGCATCACTGAAAATTCATAATGACCATACCGTGTCCTAAAAGCCGTCTTTTGAATATCCTCCTCTTTAACACGAATCTGGTGATAACCCGATCTCAAATCAATCTTACTAAAAACACGGGGACCAACCAATTGGTCCATCAAATCATCAATTTTAGGAAGCCGATACTTGTTCTTAATAGTTACCTTGTTCAACTGCCGATAATCAATACACAACCGCATACTCCCATCTTTCTTCTTAACCAACAATACTGGTGCACCCCAAGGAGAAACACTCGGCCTAACAAACCTCTTTTCCAACAAATCATTCAACTGTTTCTTCAACTCTACCAACTCCGATGCCGACATACGATACGGTGCCATCGAAATCGGTCTAGTACCCGGAACTAGGTCAATCGAAAACTTGACTTCTCTTTCCGGCGGTACGTCCGCAATGTCCTCCGAAAATACTTCTAGAAAGTCGCACACCACTAGAACCATATCCAGTTCAACCTTACTCTCTTCCGACAATGATGCAAACAAACAAAACACTTGAGCCTCATCCGCCAAAAGTTTCTTCAACTCTTTAGTAGATAGAAAACTCTCTTCCTCATCCTCTTCCAAGGAAGGAAACCTTACCAACTTGTGATAACAATCAATACAGACTCTATTATACTGCAACCAATTCATACCCAAGATCACATTTAATCCTTCTAACGGCAAACACACCAAGTCCATAATGAAGTCTTTACCATGTATGGTCAAAGGACAACTTAAACATACCAAAGATGTAGTTACCGACCCCGAAGCGGGTGTCTCAATAACCATATCACCACCACAAGAAGACAAACATAAATCTAAACGCTTAGCGCACTCAAAAGATATGAACGAATGAGTCGCTCCGGTATCAATAATAGCAACTAAAGGCATATTTTTAATAAAGCATGTACCTTTAATCAACCGATCCGCATTAGTAGTGTCTGCACCGGCTAATGCAAATACCTTCCCACTTGTTGGAGCTTGCTTTGGCTTAGTACACTTTGTACTAATATGACCAACTTCCCCACAGTTGTGACACTTCACCACGTTCCTTCTACAATCAATTGTAGCATGGCCGATACTTCCACAGTTAGCACACTTCGCTCCATCCTTCTTACACTCAAAAGATTTGTGCCCCACTTCACCGCACCTATAGCACTTAATGGGACCAGAACTTCCACCTTCGGACTTCTTAACAAAGTTTTTCCTATGCTTGCCTTTATCAGCAGGCGTCACATAAGGTCCACTCGTTACTGGTTGCTTCCCTCTCTTCTCATTCAAACTCTTATAGTGAGTAGAATGAGCTTTACTATCTTCTTCAAAGATTCTACAGCATTCGGTCAAGTCCGAAAATCTCCTAATCCTCTGATAACCCACCGCTTGCTTGATCTCAGGACGCAAGCCGTTCTCATACTTAACACACTTGGAAAATTCCGCCGTCACCGCATCATAGTGAGGATGAAACTTCACTAACTCTGTAAACTTAGTCGTATAGTCTATCACGGACATATTGCCTTGTTTCAATTCCAGGAACTCCATCTCCTTCTTTCCCTTCACACTCTCAGGATAATACTTTCTCAAAAATTCGGTGCGAAACAAATTCCAAGTGATTTCCTCATCGTCTACTTCAAGAACTTGTCTCATACCGACCCACCAGTCGTCGGCTTCCTTTCTCAGCATGTGAGTCCCAAGTCTCACCTTGTTGCCTTCAGCACAATTCATAACTCTAAAGATCCTCTCGATCTCCTTTAACCAAATCTGAGCACCGCCCAGATCAAACCTTCCCTTGAATACCGGCGGCTGATTCTTTCTAAACTCATCATTAGCGTTCACATTTGGCGCACCCTACACCGCCCTAGCCATTGCCTCCAATGCAGCAGCCATCACATTGTCATTACGACCAGCCATATTCTGATTATTCCCAAAAATAACAACAAGGTTAAACAACCGTTCAACAAAAAAACAACGAGACAGACACAACTGACTCAACACTGGCTCTGATACCACTTAATGTAACACCCCCTTTCTATAACCCCAAATAAACAATTAAATCATTTAGGCACTAATAAAAATTCCATCAGAGTATAATTATAACATGGTATAAAAGAGGCGCATCACATTATCATCGAAACGAAACATAAATAATACCAGCTCATGAAGATATGTAACAAAAGGGGTAAATCTCAACTAAAAGCAAAGCATAGCGCTTAAAACCCACATATCAACATTTAGAATAAAGCGGAAACATCTAAACATTGAAATCACTTTATTAACATAAGCATCATATACATCGTTCAGATTAATTCAATTCATCACTTGAGTTTACAAAACATTCATCAGCAGATACATACACAGATGTATCACAAAAGAATCAAAACAATTCCTAACTACCCAGTGTTACATATCAGAGCCATCTGACCAAAAGAAATGAAGACTCGCTTCACAAAGACTCCAGCAATCTAATCTGCAATGCCTCATAGAGC